>OY731399.1:19731341-21022174 GCA_963425845.1 Sphenostylis stenocarpa | reverse complement strand
TAATATATATATATTTTGTATGAATTATTTATGTTCAATCTATAACTTGAACATCACCAACTTTCAGTGATAATCAATGTTGAGCTGAAAGTGTAACATCCTACTACTGTTACATTTTATTTAAAAATACTGGGGGATATAAATACATTAAATTAGTTATATTACATCTCTAAGTATTTTAAAAGAAGCATTCTCATATTACACAAGTTCTCGATATTTTTCTTTTTTAAATAAACAAATGTAATACTTTTTTTTCATTTTCTCAACTTAATGTTGAGACTGATCACCTCAAATATTATCTATTCACGTGTAATAACACATCCATGTTCATTGTGGTTTAGATTAATATATCATACGAACTAAGATAAATCAGTGTTAAAATTATTTATTTATATGATTATCACAATATATTCTCAATATTCACACCTAAATAAATAATTAAAGCATCATAACTATACAATAAATTAAGTATATAATATCTCAGCATATAAGTTATATTTCATGTCATCGTACATTGACATTCACAATTATAGACACTTACTCTACCTTCGGAAGACACTTTAACTTTAGACTTAGAAATTTGCATTTGTCACATTACCTTCCTTAAGTTGATATCTCCAACATAGTTACATAATTGGAACACGTTTCTTCATGTGACAAAGTAAATTCCTATTATTTGTCAGATATAATTCTTTTTCACACCACAATCTAAGTCATAGAGATCTTCTTCAACTTTCACCACCTGATACTGTTCTCTAAGTAAGTTTAGTTTCAATACAGTTAGGATATCTCCTTCAAAATTCCAAATTCAATATATTACATATATCTCAACATAGTATCTCTTCCTTAAAAACTAATACGTCAACTTTCATCAAGACGTAATATATATAAAGATATCACATGATATTTTTCATATCACAACAATATATTTTTCTATACATATATTAACACCCAATACACATTATTTCATGTTCAATATATGTATTCTATTATCCTAAGTCTTCTAGAATAAGGATTATAAATATGAAGTTTTCATTAAAATCTATATTCTTAAAAAAAATGAAAAATAAAACCTTTATTCATATGAAAAATAGTTTAATGGTGATATATGTTGAAATCTCACGCTATAATGTTATGAGGTAAGAAAGTTGTCTTCATATGTTGCTGCATCTTATCATATATGCCTTAACCCTTGATATTATCTATCTTCTTCAAGCCTATCAAATAATATTAATAAAAACATTTTTAGAATATATATATATATATATATATATATATATATATATATATATAACGTTCTTTCTCATTGGTCATTTCTTTTCTTTTTTTTTGCTTTTTGAAAAAAAAAATCAGTAGAAATTTAAATTTATAATATCATTTTAGAAACACATCTCTCCATAATAAATAAAAAAATTGATATTCTCAATTAAATTGATCTTGTCCAAGTCACCTATTATATTGGAATATCTTGTATGTGTAACATCAATAATAATAATAATAATAATAATAATAATAATAATAATAATAATAAATAAATAAATAAATAAAATCTTAAAAAAACTTCAGTGAAGACAAAGACAGTTGGTGATACATATGAGATTCTCAATAACATTAAATCGATGTTGCATATCTTGTCTACTGCCTCCTGTTACATAATAGAAACATCTATAATAATAATAATAATGTCGAATGATTTAATAAAAATAAAAATAAATTAAAATTATTATTATAATTTTAAAAGAGAATTATTTATAGTAGTTGTACGAATTTAGGTTGTCAAATATATTTTTCATTTTTTAAATGAAACAATTTATAATGTCATTGGGAATGTCAGCCATCTGTATCACCCGCAGTCTCTGCATGAGTTTCACTTGTTGTACTTTCCAATCCAATGCATGCGTAATAAATATTGTTGCTAATAACAAGTAGGTTCTGTGTGAACTGATGCAATTACAGTTTTTGTTCTCTTTTTTTAGACTAACAATACAAATATAATTCGTATTCATACACTCTTTGAACACGTTAAATTCATTCATCTTTGCTAAATATTTATCAGCAATGCTGTCTCTGCATGCTTTTTATTGATTGTATTTTCGTTTGAGGAATTGCCGAAATTATTTCTGCTAACATTGTTTGAGGAATCTGAAAACAACTCATTATGCAGGGATAACCTGTTCCATAGCTTTGATTAGAACGCCCAGTTCAATGCATGGTTATCTTTTACTTCATCCCTACAACAGAATTTAATGACAAATGGTTTACTGTGAAACGCATAAAGAATAGGTTAATTTTTCTCTGTAAAAAAAATAAACAATAAATCTTGTTTAAACGCATGTTTTAATTTAAGATAAAAGAATTTTTACAAAACTTAAAAATAGTAAATAAAAATTTATATATAATACCAATATTAATAGTTTGGCATCTCTTCTGACCGAAACAATAATAAAAAAAAAGATTCGTACTCATGTTAATTTCATCCATTAAATTTATTTTTATGTATATTTTAGAAATGTAATTTTTTTTTAAAGTATTCTATTTTCTTAAAGTTTGATAAAAATAATTATTTAAGATAGACAAATTTGTTTGTTCAACTACAAACTAAAATATTTATTATTATTATAATAGAATGAATATTGATTACAACTACTTATAAAATCTATTGTGTGAAAAGGAGGAACGTTTATCTAGAGTGAGATTATAAATAAGAACCTAAGGTGAGAAGATGGGAAAGATAGAAGGAATGAAAAGATGAAAAAAATAAGTAGTAATTGTTTACATCAAAGAAATCCAAGAAGTTCAAGTTTGACAACGAAGACTAATAGAACGAAGGAAGATTATAAGTTAAGTTTCTTTTTTTCCATCATATTCTAATATGTTTCTCTAAATTTATATCAGCTCCACTTTGTTTGTTGCTACAAATTTTTGAAGATTTAGCTTTTAATTATTAAGGGTAGTGTATAATACAAAATCTTCCCAATTTTTCAATAGGTCAACCTTTAACTACTCTATAGCTTTATGAGATATTCATGGAAGTCTCAAGTTTTGATTTCTCTTCTCTTAAATGTTTTCATTTTTCTTATGGTCGATTTGATTTCCGGTTGGAAGCCTTTTCGATCCTTTTGAGAGTTGTGCTAATCTAGTAAAGTTGTATAATTACTATTGTTCTTTATACGACAAAATCTAGACATTTCAAATCCTTGTACCCAAACTTATTGGATTGAAAATTTTGTGTCTCATAGTGGATGAAGTTTCTGATTCGTTGCTAAACTCGTACATGTAAGAGTCGTGGTATCGAAACCATTGAAGTTTTGACTTCAAAAGTTGAATAACATTCAAAATTAGAAGCTTCATCCACTCTCAGTCAAAAAAATTTCAGCTCAATAAATTTTGGTGCAAAGATTTGAAATATTTGAATTTGGCCATGAATGGAACAATGTCAACAAATAAATATTGCATATTAACACAATCCTTAAAATGGTCGAAAAAGGTGTCTGACCTAGACGAAAAATATGAAAATATTTAAAGAAAAAGAAATTAAAATGTGTGATTTCCGTGGCTATCTCATAAAGTTCTAAAGTAGTAAAAAGATAAAGATTGACAAATTGAAAGGTTAGGAAGATTTTGTAATGCACACTGGGCTTGAATCATTAAAACCTGAATATTTATAATATAGATTGAAAGGTTTGATAAACTTTTTGCCTTTTGAAACAATTGTTTTAAAAGTCATATCTGAAGTAATATTTTATTTGTTGTCGTTTAAGAATATGTTTATTGATGAAGTACGAAGATTGATCTTTTATCTTAAAAGAAGATATCCAATTTGAGTTGATATTACTTTTGTAGATTGATGCAGTCAAATTTGAGTTGATTACAAGGAGCAGTAGAATTGTTTGCTCTATGGTGGTGTGAGGATATGAAATTGAAACATATTGAGATGTCTATTACGTTATTCTGGTGTAATTTTCGCACTCTGTTTGTTCTGTAACTGGCGAAGAAGCACTCTCCCACTCACATTTTTGTGAGCACCTTTTTTTGTTTACTTGTTTTGTATATAGCACAAGTTCAAAGCTTGTATAGGTTTTGTATATAGATTAATCAAATGCAACCCTTTAATGAGTTTAGATGGTACTAATGATCTTGTATGAAGAACACAATTATGAATTTATGATGAAATGGACAAGTTGTTTGGTTAAATGTAATCCTTTAATATTGAAAACCTTTTGTCATAAGACATTATTTGGTTATGAACCTTCTGATTTTATTCTGATCTTTGAACAATTCAAATAAAATTTGTGTTGTTTTTATTTTGTCAATTACGATATATTTACTGGTTAACTATCACTGAAAATAATTATTAAAAAAAGTTTCATATTTATATGATATTAATTTCATTAATTAAATTTATTTCTACTGAAAATAATTATTAAAAAAAGTTTCATATTTATATGATATTAATTTCATTGATTAAATTTATTTCTATGTATAGTTTAGACTTAGTAAATTCTTTTTTATAAATATTCTGTTTAAGACTGAATTATTTAAGATAGATGAGTTGGTGTGCTCAATTACAAATCAAAATATTTATTATAATAATAATAATAATAATAATAATAATAATAATAATAAATAAATAAATAAATATATGATTAAAATGTTTAAGAATATAAAAAGAGAAAAAAGAGAGTATTTATCCAAAATAAGACTATAAATATAAATTTTCTTAAAATGTTTAAGAATAATAGATAGTGATGGAAGATAATAAGTTAATTTGTTTTCATTAACCATTCGTTTAGCTTAAATAATTCAGACTTATCAATTTTTAAGTAAATAAAATAATTATATTTATAAAATATTATTATTTCTTTATTTTTTATATTTTTCAAATATATTATATATTGAATTTAATTAATTAAATGTGAATGATAAATAATTTCTATAAAAAGTTATAATAATAATAATAATAATAATAATAATAATAATAATAATAATAAAGAATGATCATCAAATAGTATTTTTATGGTTTAAAGCTGATTATTACTTTATTAATATACATGATACATATATTTCATTCTATCTTTTATTCATTTTATGTTTTATAATTATTTACTTTTGTTATATATTTTTTTTGAAATTTTAAATTAAGAAAGGAGGAGCTGATTAAACAGAATAATCTTAATGCACTACTAAATATATGTATATTTTAGTGACTGAACAAATCTGTCAAAAAAAAAACATGTAAAATTATACATCATTAGTATTTTGTGATGATGATGATGATGATATATATATATATATATATATATATATATATATATATATATATATAACTGTTCCAAAGGCTTTGAATATAACAATAATCCAAAAATGTATTTTAATATAATTATTGTAATAAAATTTTAAAAAATAATAAATAAAAATTTATATATAACAATAATATTAACATGTTGTTATTTCTCTAAGGGGTGATAATGAAGTTGTATATAAGAAAAAAAAAGTTTAATTGTATGTAATAAAATGTGAATCTTGTAAATCAATTGTCAATTTTAACTAATCAAAAGTTTCATAGTTATTTAATATTAATTTTATTAATTAAAATTATTTTAATATATAATGTATTCATAAATATAAATAAAAAAATCATAATATTATGTAATTATAAATATTTTATTTACTATTAAATATAATAATATTTATTTTTATTATCTATTTTTCTTATATATTACCGTGATTGAATATTAATTAGAAATACATATAAAGTTTATTGTTTAATCCATAACCATGTTGTAAATATTAATAAATTTTATTTTGTACAAGTTGATTATAGAGTTAGATAGGGATGTAAATTTTAAGATAAGGATTTCTGATTGCTTAAACTATAAAACTACTACAAAAATTATAAATATTTTTATTTGAATAATTTTATCCGAAAAAACAAACTATATATACTTTCAGGCTAAAAAAAGTGAATACACATGATAATTGAATTAATTTAAAATCTACATGTTAGTTCATTTAATAAATGTTTTAAAAACTTAAAATGTACTAATTTAGTTCATAGATTGAAATTTCTATATTGATGATATATATATATATATATATATATATATATATATTATTTTATATATTTTGTTATATAATTATATATTTAGAGAAGAATTTATATATTACTTTTGCTAAATAATAAAATTGTAAAAAGACTCAGAAAATAAACGAAATAAATAAAATAAAATATTTTCTCAACTACGAACATGAAACAAAATTATGTAAAAGCTCATTTTATGTAAAATCAGTTTATATAAGAAAAATTTCAATATAAAAAAATTATATTTGAATGTAAAATCATTTTGTGTGTTGATTAAATGGTATATATATTTTTAGACCTTTTTATTTAAAGTTTTTTTTTCTTTCAGAAATCATCTTTTGTCTTGTAGATGACAAATATTAACAGGTTTCAATTTTTCATAAAAATAATAATATATATATATATATATATATATATATATATATATATATATATATTACTTGTAACATAAGACATTATATTTGATATGAATGGGACAATAAATTAAGTGTATACCAAAACTAAAAGATTGAAAAATTCAAAATGTGTAAGACAATATAATATACTTTAAAAATATAATGTTTAAGACAATATAATATACTTAAAAAATATAATGTTTTTATCTTATATTCGTCCTTCGTTATGTTATTTTTCTTATCTTAAATTTTATATACTTTAAAGATTTATTTATTTTTCTCTATTTTTATTTCGTATAGACTTTCATAAAATTTCTTTTATATAGAACATATTCTTTAATTTCATTAACCTCACAAAGTTATGGATAAATTATAATAATACTCACAAAAGCAAATGGACGAGTAATGATTTAAAGATAAAATTTAATGTCAAAAGTAAATATAAAAGAATCTCAACATCAAATAAAACATGTTGACATAAAGTTGGTGATAAACTTGAACAATATAAACAATCCATTTTAATTAAAGTTGTTTAGAATGAAATTGAATATTTTATTAGGAGTCTCACATTGTTAAAATATGGTTAGAATTATTTATTCAAACAATTTTTTTTTAATTTTAAATTATTTTTTTTATTTTTAAGTAACTCAAATATAAAATCTATAATAAAATATTTATTTTTATTCAAAAACAACTTTTGATAGCAACTTTTTTTAAAGATATTCTAATAAAATACACCTCTTATGTCAAATGTCATCTAATGTTCTACGCTCAATGTAAATATGATAAAAGATGAATTGATGTTATTGGGAATCACCATCTTTCTCTGTATGCATGTAATAATGTTATTGGGAATCTCATAAATATCACAAACTTTCTCTGTATGCATGTAATCAGGTGGATTATCTGTGAAGCTCTTATTAATGAATGTGAGAAATTGTTGGGATTCTTCTGCATTAAATAATATTAAGGGTTGAGCCTAATGCATCGATCTTCTGACCACCTTCTCACAGTGTAGTATCTGTTTCAAGATACATCACTTATATCAGAGTGTAATCTTTACTCTTTATATAACCTTCTTTATTCCTTAACTTCAAATCTTTAATTACATAAAATCTTCAAAATTCTCGAAAGAAGTCATCTTCAACCAAACTTTATATGCACTTTTTTTCACCTGTAACATAAAATATCTTATTTAAAATATGGTATCAACAAATGATAATTTTTTTTTCACAAACATGAAAAATTTATCATAAAAAAAATTTGATATCTTATTAAATAAATTGTATATAGTCCTGCTTTTTATTCCTTTCCATTCAATAATATCAAATCTAGGAGATTTACTAAATAAGTAATTCATCAAGGTTTTGATTAACTTAAAAGTCTGAACTCTCGAGGAAGGAGAAGATTCATTGGTCAATTTTTTGTAGAGGATAAAACCTGAAATAATATTAACAAATGTGATTTATCGAAAAGTTGGTTCGTGAGGAGTGAAAATAGAATTGAACAAAGATGGATTAAGGTGAAAGAGAGAGAAATAATGAATTAAAAAAAAATATTGATTCTGAACTATCTACACACACGTGTACACTATCTCATATAAAAATATATATAGCCAAAAACATAAAACTATGTATGACTATGTAAAGCAAACCCTGTATCGAATAACATAACCACAAAAAATCTATTTATAACAATTCTCCACCTAGACTTTATGAATGCATCTAACAAGTTCTTTGAACATCAAACAAAACCAATCATGGTCAAGTATATAATGAATTTTCCTTTTGAAAAATATTTAGTTAGCATGTCAGCAGGATTGACTTCAGATGCAATTTTCACGATTTCTACTGCACCTGATTTAACTACATCTCTGATAAAATGTAGTTTAACATCTATATGCTTGGTTTTAACATGATACATTTGATGATTGGCCAGACAAATTGTCACAATGTATTCAAACAGTTTCTTGTTTGATACCCAGTTCAAGTAACATTCCTTTCAACCATAGGGCCTCCTTTACTCCTTCAGCCAATGCACTATACTCCGCTTCAGCGGTAGATAGAGCAACCACAGATTGGAAATTGGATTTCCAGCTGATTGTTGTTCCATACAAGGTAAACACATACCCAGACAGATATTTTCTTGTATCCAAGCATTCTGCAAAGTTTGCATCCACAAACTCTTCAATTACACCTCCACCTTGAAAATTGTTGCGATAGAGTAAACTAGAACCCAGATATTCATCTATATATATATATATATATATATATATATATATATATATATATATATATATATATATCAACATACACTTCAAGGCTTTCTAATATGATTGCCCAGGTGTTGAATTATTGGCAAGCATACCAAAATTATCAATCGCAGTATAGTATTTCGATTAAATAAAAGTCGATCCCACAAGGAACAGTTTCAATGGAAATTCCCAATTATGTTTACTAAGTAGATTAAACAGATTGGGTTTTTCAAATAAGAGTTGAATTGAAATTAAATGACATAGACTATAAATTGTTGAGAAAATATCAATTAAAGGTACTTAGGATTGACTTCCTTCCTCATCCCTCTTTTGTAATGACTATGTCAATTAAGAACGTCAATTAACCTAACAATGTTGATGACAGCTACTCAAATCATCCATGTTGATTCCTCACACATGAAATTCATAAGAAAACCTAATAAATGTTGATTCCTCACACAATTAAGAGATTTTCCAGCATTAGGTTTAGGGTGTTTAAGCAATTGATACATTCATTCCATTCCTGACAATTAACGTAACAAATATTTTTACCGTGATCTAGGGTTCAAGATATATTTTCCAATCATACCTCAAACAATCAAAAATAAATCATTTCAAAGCATAAAGGATAAGAATAACAATATCAAAGCATAGATTAATATCTCAAAATATCACCATGATACAAAAGAGTTCAAAGGAAGTGCATCGAATCCCAAGAGAATGAAGTTAGTCACTCATGTTGGCCATTACAATGCTCCAATTGATGAAGAAGTGAAGAATTGATGAAGATTGGACAAAACCCTAACAGTAGTCGTGCCTCCTCTCCTCCAAGACTGCTTGTTTTTCTCAAAACACAACTTATCTTTTTATAAGAGAATTTGGGTCGGGTCTTGCATCATTCATTCGCTTAAGCGTTCTTCTTTCTTTCAATTTTACTCCAATTATATTAACAATTATGCTCCTTACTCTTGTATCAAGGTATTCTCAAATTCATCCTATATTGGGAGAAAAATATATTAGAATTAACATAAGTTAAGTGGTTTCATAACAATTCAAGGCATAATTATATCAACTTTTTACCACTTAACACCAGGCTCCACCATAAATCTGCTTAACACACTTACAACATGAGTCAAATTAGGTCTTGTGCAAACCATGCCATACATGACACTTCCAACCCCATTAGTGTAAGGTACAATATCCATCTTCTTCCTATCATCTTTAGACTTTGGACCTTGATTCTTTGAGAGCTTCATGTGTTGTCCAAGAGGTGTGCCAACAGGTTTGGACTGAAGCATCCTAAACCTTTCCACCACCTTCTGGATATAGTTTTGTTGAGATAAGAGCAATGTTTCCTTCTGTCGATCTCTTTTGATATTAACACCTACAATTCGACTAGCTTCACCCAAATTCTTCATCTTGAATTTTGAGTTTAGTTTTGATTTTAGGTTATTGATCATGCTCTTATTGCAATTGACAACCAGTATATCATCTACATATAATAGAAGATACAACTTGTCTATATGATTCAGGATATATACACAATTGTCAAAACTACATCTCCTGAAGTTCATCTTTATCAAGAAATCATCAAATTTTTTGTACCATTGTCTTGTGCTCTGCTTTAAGCTATATAGAAATTTCTGCAAAAGACACACCCTATCATCCAAAGCAAACCCTTCTGGTTGTCTCATATAGATCGTTTCATCCAGATCTCCATGCAAGATTCTAGATGCAAATTAAACTGGATTACAATGGATATTAAAATTCTTACATAGTAATGTTTCACCACAGGTGCAAAGATTTCATTGTAATTTACTCCTTCGACCTGGGTGAAACCTTTAGCGACCAGCCTTGCTTTATATCTTGACTTTTGAACCCCAAGTATCTCTTCTTTCTTTTTAAAGATCCACTTGGAACCAAATACTTTCTTCCCCTTTGGAAATTCCACAAGTCTCCAAGTATTGTTCTTCCTGAGGACTTCTAGTTCTTCCTCCATAGCACATTGTCAAAGTTGTCTTTCACTGTTTTCAAGTGCCTCTCTAAAGCTCCTAGGCTCTTCTGAGTGTTCAAGTTCTTCAGCTACACTTAAGGCATAACAGATTAAATCTGTTTCCCCAAACCTTCTGGTTGGCTTAGAGGTCCTTCTTTCTCTATCTCGAACAAGCTGGTAATCTCTAATGGCATGATCAGATCCCCTTGAATGTACAATATCTTCTGGTATTTCATCTGGATTTGAAAGATCCCTATGCAAATTACCATTTTGAATGCTCCACCTCAATATGAACCTTCTCCATTTTGCATTCTGAACTTTCAGAATGATATGTCATCCTTGTCTCATCAAAAGTTACATCCCTGCTAATGATCAATTTTGAGAGTTTGGGATCTAACCTCCACAATCTGTACCCCTTGACTCCTTCAGCATATCCAAGAAAAATGTTCTTCACAACTCGAGCTTCCAATTTGTCCCCTTTGGCATGAGCAAAAGTCAAACAACCAAACACCCTCAAGTTAGAGTAATTAGACGGCTTTCCACTCCAAACCTCCATTGGTGTCTTATAATCAAGAGCAGATGACGGGCTCCTGTTGATCAAATACACTGCTATACAGCCTCTCCCCATAATGCTTTGGACAAACCTGCTCCAAGAAGCATACATCTAATTCTTTCAAGGATAGTTCTATTCATCCATTCTGCAAGACCATTCTGTTGAGGGGTACCAGTAACAGTGCCTCTTGATTCCTTGAGTCTTGTGAAAACTATTGAGTTCTTCTGACACAAACTCCAAACCATTATCTATTTTCAGAACCTTTAGTTTGGATCCCTATTGATTTTCAATCTGAGTATGTCATTCCTTGAACTTTTGAAATGTCTCAGATGTGTTCTTTAGAATGTAAATCCATCCCCTTCTTGAAAAATCATCAATGATGCTAAAAAAATATGTTCCTCCACCATGAGTTTGAGTTCTTGATGGCCCCCACAAACCAGCATGATCATATTCAAAGGGCTAGGTTGAAGTATGCTTACCTGTTCCAAACTTCACCCTGTGTGATTTTGATGTGAACATGACCTATGATAAGGGCTAGAGCAAGGGAAGCAAATGAAGTTCTTCAACAAGTATTGTTAGTTGACCAAATTATGTTTTGAATTAATCAATTAATGGGCTTTAGTTTGATTTTGTTTTAAGTTGTAATAAGGACCCAATTGAAAATTTAGTCATCAGCCTTTAGGAGATCAAGGGGTGCATAACTGATTGACTTTTGGTTGCCACAGTTTCAGATACAATCAGTCATTAAGTAGTTTCAATTCCTAGGTTAATGGATCATTATTAGCCTTTATTTGTTTCCATTAAATAATTTTCAATTCCTAGATTAATAAGTTATTATTAGTATTTATTTTCTTTTATTGAGTCTTTGTAATTCGATGACAATGTTTCTATATGAGTTGAACCATTTTTATCGAAATAACAAGTTGAGTTTTATTTTTAGAAATATTAGAATTTATCTATTTTATCTTAGTAAGAGTGATTCTCCTAAGTTCTTGAGTGATTCAAGAATATTTAGTTGTATCAAAGAACTTTCACATCCTTTGTGAGTTGCCTTCCTTGGAAAGAGTGATTCTTTCCTTCCACCTTCTTTCTAATTCCTAAATTTCTTACAAGGTTCAAACCCTAAAGATCCTAAATTAACTATTGTGTAATTGAGATTCATATCAGATTTCCCTAAGACACATTGATCACAAAAATCTAGCCATCGAAGTTTGTCACCCATTAGCAAGTTTTGCTTTTCCAATTCAACCAAGCCTTTCTCACTAATGTAACCCATCATTAAGCGCCATAGTTTGGTTTTGTATTCCATTGTTTGACTCGCAACTGAGGCATGTGCAATGACTGTGGATCATTCTAGGATGTATAATCCATTACTTCTTTTGCCCTTGGCTATGACAGAAGCTCAAGCGGATATCTTCATTACTCCATTCTCATCCTCCTCAGCTCAGGAACATTCCTCACACTCTGCAACACCATTTCACGGTTGTCAAACATTCTGAGCCTTATTGATCCCATACTGATATGAATCACAAGGGATGATTTAGGATTTTTAAGGTTAGAACCTTGTAGGAAATTTAGGAATTTAGTGATAAGGTGGAAAGAAAGAATCACTCTTTCCAAGGAATGCAACTCACAAAGGATGTGAAAGTCCTTTGATACAGCCAAGTGTTCTTGAATCACTCAAGAACTTAGGAGAATCATTGTCACTAAGATAAAAGAAATAAACTCTAATATTTCTAAAAATAAAACTCAACTTGTTATTTTTTATAAAAATGATTCAACCTATATAGAATCTTTGCCATAAGAATTACAAAGATTTAATAAAAGAAAATAAATGCTAATAATGATTCATTAACCTAGGAATTAAAAACTACTTAATGATTTATTGTAACTGAAATTGTGACATCCAAAAGTCAATCAGCTATGCACTATCTTGGTCTCCCAAACACTGATAACTAAATTTCCAATTGGACCCTTATTACAACGTGCAATAAAACCAAACTAAAGCTCATTAATTGATTAATTCAAAACACAATTTGGTCAACCAACAATACTTGTTGAAGAACTTCATTTGTTTTCTTTACTCTAGCCCTTGTCATAGGTCATGTTCACATCATATTCTCCCTCTTGAAAAGAATTTGTCCTCAAATTGGATTTGTCATCTACATAAAAAAGAGATAAGTCTGACAAATTGAATATAAAACTAACATTATACTCACTTTTTATGGTTAAATAGTTCTCCCTCACTTCAAGTGTTTCACTCTTCTTCTTTTTTTCTCTCTTTTCTTGAAGAAAATTTTCTCTCATTTTCTTTTTATCCCCCTCTGCCATCAATTTGATGTTCAAACATTTAAACCGAAGCTCTGAATACCAATTGATATGAATCACAAGGGATGATTTAGGATCTTTAAGGTTAGAACCTTGTAGGAAATTTAGGAATTTAGTGATAAGGTGGAAGGAAATAATCACTCTTTCCAAGGAAGGCAACTCACAAAGGATGTGAAAGTCCTTTGATACAGCCAAGTGTTCTTGAATCATTCAAGAACTTAGGAGAATCACTCTCACTAAGATAAAAGAGATAAACTTTAATATTTTTAAAAATAAAACTCAACTTGTTATTTCTGATAAAAATGGTTTAGCTTATATAGAAATTTTGCCATCAGAATTACAAAGATTTAATAAAGAAAAATAAATGCTAATAATGATTCATTAACCTAGGAATTGAAAACTACTTAATGATTTAGTGTAACTGAAATTGTGGCATCCAAAAGTCAATTAGCTATGCACCTTCTTGGTCTCCGAAAGACTGATAACTAAATTTCCAATTGGGTCCTTATTACAACTTGCAATAAAACCAAACTAAAACCTACTAATTGATTAATTCAAAACACAATTTGGTCAACCAACAATACTTGTTGAAGAATTTCATTTGATTTCCTTGCTCTAGCCCTTGTCATAGGTCATGTTCACATCACATACGCTGTATTTTGCAAGCCTTGTTATTACCAAGAAGTATAGTTTTGTACTCTTTTTGTTTAAGATTCTCAAAGTAATCCTTCACCGGACACATATGGTATGTTCAACCTGAATCCATGACCCAATTTTTCTACGAATCTTCAGATGAAGCCACAAGAACACCGGCTGATTCATATCCTTCAGAGCCCTCAGCAACATCAACTGTTTCTTGCATTCGAGTGTATTTACCTTTCTTTGGGCAATGTTTCTTGATATGACCAACCTTTTGACATTTGAAACACCGAACTTGCTTTTGTTTTCTGATTTTGTCTTCTTCCAGTTACCATCTACTTTCTTTCATGGCTATTATACCTGATGACACCTCCTCTGTTGTCTTTGAATCTTGGAGCTTCTGGAACTCTTTAGTTCGAATTGAAGTGATAACTTCTTCCAAGGTAATCAGTTAATCCTTTCCATATAACAATGCATCTCTAAAATACTCAAAGGTTTTGGGAAGAACATTTAGAAGAATAACAACCTTATCTTCATCTTCTAGATTTACACCAATATTCTCAAGGTCATCGATGGTCTTGTTAAAATCTACAAGTTGTTCTTCAATCGTTCTTGATTCCGTCATTTTGAACGAATAAAGTTGTTGTTTGAGACACAATCTATGGACCAAACATTTCGTCATGTATAGAGATTCGAGTTTTGCCCATATCCCAACAATAGTTTTCTCCTTTGTAACCTCTCTTAGTGCCTTATCACCAAGACACAAGATAATTGCACTCCTAGCCTTATCGATAATTCTCTTCTTCTCAGCTTGCATCAATGTTAAAGTCATGTTCGACCCTCCTTTCAACGCTTCATCACAACCTTGCTGAATCAAGATTGCTTCCATCTTGATCATCCATAAACCGAAGTCATTCGAGCCTGTGAAATTCTCGATGTCAAACTTGGTGCCATTTATTTGAATAATTTTTTTATCCCCACAGACGGCACTACTTGCTGGTTCGTGAGGAGTAAAAATAAGATTAAACAAAGATGGATCAAGGTGAAAGAGAGAGAAAGAATGAATTCAAAAATAAAATTTGATTCTTAACTATCTGCACACACAAGTACATTGTCTCATATAAAAGCATATATAGCTTAAAACATAAAGCTATGCATGACTATGTAAACCAAATCCTATATAGAATGACATAACTATAACATGCATACATGAAGTCTATTTATAACAAAAACAAAACAAATTATAATAAGGTAATGAAGTAATTATTAACCAAAATACCATATTTGAAAAATAAGTAATACTTACTTGAATGATACTAAAAACACTGAATTAGCACTCCTCATTGTTTCAAACAATTACCATAAAAAAAAAAAAACAATATTCAATATACAATTGTTTAAAGTTAGCACAACCCTCAACTCGACATTAAAAAAGGTGAAAACATTTAAGAAAAGAAAAATCAAAACTTGTGATGTATAAATATATCATAAAGTTCTAAAGTAGTTAGAAAGATTACAATAATTTTGTATTACACACTCCCCTTAAATAATTAAAAGCTAAATCATCAAAGTTTGTTTTGACCAACAAAGTGAAGCTGATATAAAATATGATAAAAAAAAAATAAAAAGAGCTTAACCTATCTTCTTCCTTCATTTTATTACTCTTCTTTGTTATCAAAGAACATTTTCTTGGTATAAACAAATGTTGTCTTTTCTCTATTCTTTATCTCTTTTTCGTCTTCTTTATGAAAAAAATAAGCTCCGAGTAAACTTTATATTTATAGTATTTAGATAGACATTCCTTCTTCTCAAGTAACAATAAATTTTATAAATAATTTTAACCAATATTCATTCTCTGTTATTATAATAATAATAATAAAAAGTGAATATTTTGGTTTGTAGTTGAACAAACAAACTTATCTATCTTAAATAATTTATTCTTATCAAACTTTAAGTAAATAAAATATTTATAATTTTTTTACATCTCTAAAATATACGTAAAATTAAATTTAATCAATGATTATCATATGGGATGAAGTTTTTTCTTGCTTTGGTCAAAAGAGATGACAAACTATTAATATTGGTATTATATATAAATTTTTATTTAGTAGAAATTCTTTTATCTTAAATTAAACATGCGTTTAAACATAATTTATTTGTTTAGTTCTTTTATAGAGAAAAATTAACTCATTGGCTTCAAAATGGGTCTATACTAACAAAATTTGCAGACACCTTTGCTTTCTTGTCGCAGCAGATAATACAATTAAATTTAAATTTGTCTTGACATTATCACTCTATACGCATGCATGTGTATTGAACTAAAGAGTGCTTTGAAGAAATGTAACGTGAACATTAGGGTTAAGGTCTGTATCTCTGTGATTTTCATTATTGTGATGAAAGTGAGAGATTTCAAATCTCTTGTATTTCAAATCAAATTTTTGGTTGAATAGCTTATCATATCTATTTATCTTCTTATTTCATAATTTTTTTCTAAAACAATATCGTTGAAAATGAACATCCATATGGAAATAATCTGAAATTAAATAATATAATAGTAACTTAGTTGTGTTATCATACAAACTTAAAAAAAAAAAAACACACACACAAGGATTATATATATATATATATATATATATATATATATATATATATATATATATATATATATATATATATATAATACTTACAAAAATAATGACCAACATAAACTATCAAAGAAAGTTTCATGTCTACTCCACATGGTCAAGAAGTCTGGTTACTTATTTTGTACGTGAACATTGAAATATTTGTATAATATAAAATCTCAAAATTTTAAGTTTTTTTTTAAATAAAATAAAAACTATAATTTTAAAAAGAGAAAATATCTTTTAAGGGAAAGACTACGCATTAAAACTTTCATACACATTTATTCTTATCCAAAAAAGAAAAGAGAAAAAAAAAAATATATATATATATATATATATATATATATATATTATAATATATTATATTATATTATATTATGAAGTTTGATATATAACTTGCTTAACATTTATAATTTTATAATCTTCTCTCACTCTATTTTTATTTTTATTTTTTTTCTTTATAGTCCATTTTTAAGTTTTTCTTTTTAATTAAAATTTTTATTTTTTTAATTTTT
This sequence comes from Sphenostylis stenocarpa, assembly GCA_963425845.1. Lineage (NCBI taxonomy): Eukaryota > Viridiplantae > Streptophyta > Magnoliopsida > Fabales > Fabaceae > Sphenostylis > Sphenostylis stenocarpa. The sequence continues at coordinate 21,004,791 of OY731399.1, read as the reverse complement.
TTCTTCTTTAAAAGAATATACGTAATTTAGGGGATTATTTTTTTCTTTAATTTTGTAAATAATTTTAAAAATATCTATTTATATAATAAAAATCAATTAGAGTAGTTGAAATATTTTTGGATGAATACATGAATATTCTTTAGAAAGTTTATTTTTATCCATAAATATTTTTATTAATCTAAATAATACATATATTTCACTCTATCTCTTGTTCATTTTACGTATATGAGTTCCTTTTTACTTTATTATTTTCTTTTTTAACTCATTATATATATATTTTTTTATATTTTATCCTCATTTACTTAAAAAAAATTAAACATTTGTAATCTCACGTAGAATAAGATGTTTTTACTAACTTGTTTGAATATCAACATTGTTTATAATAGTTAAATGGGGGATGATCATGTGATAGATTCAACAACATATTGATTGAAATAATTCATAAAATATATTTTTTTGTTAGATAATATTGATTATTCAAATATCTATTTTAAGTAAAATATAAAATACATTTGAAAATCTTTCCACCTAATAAATCTATAATATTCTTTTTTTATATATAAGACAATTTTTTATATTTAGTAAAATACATTTAATTTAGAGATGTTTAGTACGAGTTTATATAACTTAAAAAAAATAAAGAAAAAAATTAGAAGAAGGAACGAAAGAAGGAAAAATATATGGAATAAAATGGGTATTTGAGGTGATTTAGAATGGACAGCTGGAAAGATAATATATTTAAAGAAATTTGAGTAGATTTATCGTAATTAATGTGATTCAATATAAAAATATAAAATAATAGTTATTTTAGTGTAATAATCAAAATATCCTTGTTTGAGACACAATTATAGATGTTAATATAGATTGTAACTCGTGAGTGAATCCGATTCACCACAGGTTTGGGTTGGGTTGTGTTCAATTTTTTTCGTTTCTACCAATAATTGGTTAAAAATGAGTTAAGCTCACTTAACTCATGGATTATACTGCTGATGACGAGATCTTGACCATTGATATTGTGAGGGCCAAATAATATATTATTAATAAATAATAAATAAATATAAAAGAAAGAAAGAAGATGAAAGGGTAAAAAGAATAAAATTGTAGATATATACTTAAATATATTAAATGATCATTAAATTAGAGGGAGACAAAATCATAAATTATATGAGAGTTACAAAGCTGAGGAGAAGTGAGAAGATAAAATTATAAATATACAAATAAATATATTAAATGTTCATTAAATTTGGGAGAGGGAAGGGGAGAGAGTAAAATCATAAATTACAAAACTTTGGAAGGGGCACGAGATCCCTCTCTATTCCCAAGAAGATCCGCTACTTACGGGTTCTAGTCAAATTATGATGGATTGACTAGCAACCCATCATTTATTTTAAATTTTAAAAATAATTATAATAATTTAATAACCTTAATTAATATTATATTGTGTCTCCACCTCTATTGTTATGTTGCAAATCAAATCTTCAGTCAAACTTATCATTTGTCACACTTCTTTACTGCACTTGGGACCGTTTGTTAGTTTGTCGCACCACGAAGTTAATGATGAATATATAAGGAAGAATAAAAAAAATAAAAAATAAGTGTATTTTCCTTTATAATGTTTCACCTACATTGTTTTCTAAATATGTTTTTACTAACTTGTTTGAACGTAACTTTATTTGTCACGATGGAGTTAACCATTATAAATTGAGCAACTATTCATTAAAATAATTTATAACTTTTTTCCATTTCTTTTCAAGTAAAAGATAAGTACATTACAAATCTTTCTTTACAAATCATTTATTATTATTATAGATGTTTCTATTATGTAACAAGAGGCAGTAGACAAGATATACAACATCGATTTAATGTTATTGAGAATCTCATATATATCACCAACTGTCTTTGACTTTGTATACACGTAATGTCTTTGTATACATTATAAATATGAATCTCCACTGAAGTTTTTTTAAGATTTTATTTATTTATTTTATTATTATTATTATTATTATTATTATTATTATTATTATTATTATTATTATTATTATTATTATTATTATTGATGTTACACATACAAGATATTCCAATATAATAGGTGACTTGGACAAGATCAATTTAATTGAGAATATCAATTTTTTTTATTTATTATGGAGAGATGTGTTTCTAAAATGATATTATAAATTTAAATTTCTACTGATTTTTTTTTTCAAAAAGCAAAAAAAAAGAAAAGAAATGACCAATGAGAAAGAACGTTATATATATATATATATATATATATTCTAAAAATGTTTTTATTAATATTATTTGATAGGCTTGAAGAAGATAGATAGTATCAAGGGTTAAGGCATATATGATAAGATGCAGCAACATATGAAGACAACTTTCTTACCTCATAACATTATAGCGTGAGATTTCAACATATATCACCATTAAACTATTTTTCATATGAATAAAGTTTTTTTTTTCATTTTTTTTAAGAATATACACTACAAAAAAAAACATATTTAGCCACCGAAATTAGCGACCGAATTTTTTCAGTCGCAATTAGCGACCGTTTTAGCGACCGATTTAATTTTGGTCGCAATTAGCTAATCGATTTAGCGACCACTTTAATTCGGTCGCAATTAGCTGACTCGATTCAGCTGACCACTTTAATTCGGTTGCAATTAGCGACCGATTTAGCGACCAAAATATGATTTATTTTGCACTTTTTTATTTAGCGACCGAAATAGCGACCAATATTTTTGCGTAGCAAAATTTCGGTCGCTAAATCGATGGCTATTTCATACTGAAATAAAAAAATCATTTAGCGATCGATTTAGCGACCGAATTACAAATTGAAATAGTGACCGAATTAAAATCGGTCACTAATGAGAAAATAGCGACCTAATTGAAATCGGTCGCTAATGAATATTATTTTTTTATTATATTTAAATTTTTTTTTATAAATATACTTTAATTGTTTTAGTATATTTTTACAATTTATTTTTTAAAAGTAATTTAGTTTTTAAAAATAATTTAATTTTTAAAATATACTTTAAAAATAAACTTTGGTCTCAATATTAACAAAATGAATTGTAATAAATCAAATTTATTAAAAATTTAAATTGTAATAAATTAAGACTAGAGTGATGTTAACTATTCAATACATTGTTTAAGAAAAGTTTAATAACAAATATTCTTGAATTTATTTTTCAATTGAAAATTTCAATTGAAATTAATTTATATTTTAAAAATTTATATTAAAAAATTGAAGAAAATAGAGATTTAATTATACTTTTAATAAATTTAACATAATAATAGTTTTGATTTTTATTTTTAAATATTTATTTTAATTTTTTAAAACAGAGAAACTATAATTTTAGTTTCTAAATACTAAATTTAAAGAATTAAAATTATTATTATTTAATCTTTTAATTTTAGTATTAAAAATTTAAATTATATTTTATTAAATTAAAATAATATTACAATATATTTTTCTACTTTGAGAATGAAAAATATAATTAAACTAAAACTGAAAATATTATAATACATTTTTGAACTCTTTTTGATTAATTTTTTTTTCCTAATTTTTTATAAAGTCAATTTTAATATTCAAAAGTATTTAACATTTTGCTTTCGAAATGTTTTCTCGATTACCAAATTCCAGCTCTTAATAACCTCTACAACCAAATTCCAACTGTAGAGAAACCAAGTGCCCAAATTCCAAGCACCAAACAATACAAAAAGAATGTAAAGAAATGAAAAAGAAGAAACTAGAATGCTCAAACCAGTTTATGCAATTCTGCGTAATTGTTTCTTCTTCAAAAGAAATCAAGTTGCCTCAAGAAAGATTTTCAAAGAACTTCTCAAAAACTCGATGCGAATCTTTCTTGAAAAGAGTGTTGAAGTTTGCTTGATTGATTGCTCAAGGATGTGTAAAAGATGATATTCAATGTATGTTAAAAAAGTTCAAGCCAAACTGCTTTAATAGAAGATTTTCAAAACTGCTGGTTTAATTAATCTGTTAAAAGATTCTTTTAATCTGCTAAAAGTGCAGCTTTAATCTGTTAAAACTTCTTTTAATCCATTAATACGTTCTTGATTCTTTAACAGATTTGTTTTAACTGATACGACAACGCTTATATCAATTAAAACACTTTACAAAAAATCCTCTAAGTTGATTTAATCGATTGTTTCACGATTCAATCGATTGAAATACTCGCAAAACTTTCTTGTAAAACTTTTCAAGTTATTTTAACTGATAAAAATAAGTTTTAATCGATTAAAACGCTGTGTAGAAATTTTAAGTTGTTTTAATCGATTGAAACGAGATTTAATCGATTAAAATCGATTCTGATCGGCCATAATTGCATTATGATCGATCATCCTGAACCCTTAAGTGGTTTTAATCGATTAAAATCAAGTTGTATCGATTAAAATATTGTAAAAACATTTCACTTGACATTTTAAGTAATTTTCATCTGGCTCTATCAAAGTCAGATCAGCTTAAAAACTTGTTTGAGAAAACTTTTGTCAAAATACTTTGTTTTTAATTGTTAAAAACATTTGTAGAGGCATTTTGCAAAATCTTTTAAGTGAAGAAACCTCATGCAACATAAATCTTTTAATTTTAGTATTAAAAATTTAAATTATATTTTATTAAATTAAACTAATTACAATATATTTTTCTACTTTGAGAAAGAACAATATAATTAAACTCAAAATTGACAATATTATAATACATTTTTGAACTTTTTTGGATTAATTTTTTTTCCTAATTTTTGATAAAGTTAATTTTAATATTTAAAAGTATTTAACATTTTGAATTCTGAAAGGTTTTCTCTAATAGCAAATTTAAAAACATAATATTCAAAAAAATAGTTAATGTAAGTTTTCATTATGATGGAAAAGAAGAACATAATTGAGAAGATATGATAGCGGTTAATAGTTAACCGCTATTAGAAGTGCACTTTTAAGAGCGGTTCTTGTGGAACCGCTATCTAAATGTATTTCACTTGAGCGACAATGGTCTCGCTCGAGCGAAACGCCCCTGCACAAAATTGGCATTCTCGGGTTGTATTTCGCTCGAGCGACACCACTCTCGCTCGAGCGAAATACGATTCTGATCGATCATAACTTGAAATGATAGATCATAATTGAGAGGATATAATAGCGGTTCCCTTATAACCGCTATCTCAAGTGTATATTAGATAGCGGTTAAGGTTTAACCGCTATTGAAGTTCTCTTAAGAGCGATTCGGTGGAACCGCTATCATATACAACCATATTTTAAGATTGTTAAGTCTCGGTTGTATTTGCAGCGAGAATGCTCGCTCAATCGAAATACGATTCTGATCGATTATATTTTCAAAATGATCGATCATATTTGATAATTTTTTCAAATAATTAATTATAATCGATTAGTTTTCTAAATTATTGATTAGAATTGATTAGTTTTTCAAATAATAGATTAGAATTGATTAATTTATGAAATTTATAATTAAAAATATAGATTATTTAAGAATATTAACTATTGTAAAGATAAAGTAGAACATGAGAGGAGATGAGGATGATAATATAATGATAGAAGTTACAAAAATGTAGAATTGAGAAGTTTGAAACAAAAAAAATTAAGAACATAGAGATTTAATTACACTTTTAATAAATTGAAGATAATACTAGTTTTGATATTGATTTTTATTTTAATTATTTAAAACAGAGAAACTATAATTTTAGTTTCTAAATACTCAATTTAAAGAATTAAAGTCATTATTATTTAATCTTTTAATTTTAGTATTAAAAATTTAAATTATATTTTATTAAATTAAAATAATTACAATATAATTTTCTACTTTGAGAATGAACAATATAATTAAGAAGATCAAGTCTAATGTTATTGATGCTAATTTTAATAATAATACAATAATATTATTTTCGAAAACGCCCATATGAATGTGAATATTTTGATTATTATTATATAAAATAATTAAAAGAATAAGGTAAATAGAAAAGTAAAATGCATGGTTATACCACTTTCCTTTTAATCTATAATTAGTTAGGTATGAATCAAATGTAAAGTCTAATGTTATTGATGCTAATTTTAAGAAGATCACAAAATGTAAATTAAAATAATTACAATATAATTTTCTACTTTGAGAATGAACAATATAATTAAACTCAAAATTGAGAATACTCTTATACATTTTTGAACTCTTTTGGATAATTTTTTTTTCCTAATTTTTGATAAAATTAATTTTAATATTTAAAACTATTTAACATTTTGAATTCTGAAAGGTTTTCTCTAATAGCAAATTTAAAAACATAATATTCAAAAAAATATTTTAAGATTGTGAATTCTCGGTTGTATTTCGCTTGAGTGACACTACTCTCGCTCGAACGAAATACGATTCTGATCGATCATAACTTGAAATGATCGATCATAATTGAGAGGATATAATAGCGGTTAGGGGTTAACCGCTATCTAAAACATATTTTAGATAGCTGTTAAGCGTTAACCGCTATTAAAGTGTTATTCGCTCAAGCTAAAATAACATCGCCGAGCTAAACGCCTCGCACAAAATTGGCATTCTCGGGTTGTATTTGCTTGAGCGACTCTAGTCTTGCTCGAAGCGATTTTTTGACTCTGATCGATTAGATTTTCGAAATGATCGATCATATTTGATAATTTTTTCAAATAATTAATTATAATCGATTAGTTTTCTAAATTATTGATTAGAATTGATTAGTTTTTCAAAGAATAGATTAGAATTGATTAATTTCTAAATATATACTAAAAAATTATAAATAAAAATATAAATTAGTTAAGAATATTGACTATTGTAAAGATAAAGTAGAACATGGGAGGAGATGAGGATGATAATATAATGATAGAACTTACAAAAATGTAGAATTGAGAAGTTTGAAACAAATAAAATTAAGAAAATAGAGATTTAATTACACTTTTAATAAATTTAAGATAATACTAGTTTTTATTTTTATTTTTAAATATTTATTTTAATTTTTTAAAAACAGAGAAACTATAATTTTAGTTTCTAAATACTAAATTTAAAGAATTAAATTTATTATTAATATTTTTTAATATTGTTTTAAATGTGGATATCTTTAATATTTTGGACATATAAATATAATTTATACATGTTTTTAAACCTTTTTCTAATATTTGTTTTTAAAAATATAATATCATTTTTAATATTTTATAGATTTTATATTTATATATTTATAAAAGTAATTGGATTAAATTTATTATCCTCTCATATATTATTATACATTTAGCGTAATTTTAGTTTAATTTAAAATTAGAATACAAATATACTATACTAATATACCATTATATTATTTTCATTGTATATAAATTACAAAATTAATAATTTGTAAACTATACTATACTAACATATTATTTGTATACTATACTAATAGTATAATATACTATATTATAATATTATTTGTATACAAAACTAATATCTTTATATATAAATATATAAATATGGAAAGATATAAATATATGTAAAAATATAAACATATAAATATATATAAATATGTAAAGATATAAACATATATCTTTAATATTTTGTACATGTAAATATAATTTATATATATTTTTAAATCTTTTTCTAATATTTATTTTTAAAAATATAATATTATTTTTAAAATTTAATATTTTTTTTCAAATATATAAATATATAAAGATATAAATGTATAAGGATATAAATAAATATATAAATATATCAATATATAAATATATCAAAATATTAATATATAAATATTATATATATATATATATATAAATATATCAATATATAAATATATATATATATATATATATATAAATATATAAATATATATATATATATATATATATATATATATATACAAATATATCAATATATCAATATTATCCCCTCATATATTAATATACATTATTAGCATAATTTTAATTTAATTAAAAATTAGAATACAAATATACTATACTATACTAATATACCATTATATTATTTTCATTGTATATAAATTACAAAATTAATAATTTGTATACTATACTATACTAATATATTATTTGTATACTATACTAATAGTATAATATACTATATTATAATATTATTTATATAGAAAACTAATATCTTTATATATAAATATGAAAAGATATAAATATATGTAAAAATATGAAGATATAAATATATAAAAATATAAATATATGTAAAAATATAAATATATAAAGATATAAATATATCAATATATAAATATATCAATATTTAAATATATATTAAAATATATAAATATATTTTTATTTATAGATTTTATGTTTATATATTTATACTGGATATACATTTATTTGTATATAAATATAATTTATTTGTAAGTTATTATTAAAAGATCCTAGTAGCTCAGCTGGTTGGAGTTTCAGCCTCCAACTCTAAGGTACTGGGTTCGAATCCTGACAATGATAATAAATCACCTAATAATAAGTTAAACTACTAAAAAATATAATATAATTAAGAGATAGGAGAAATAAATATAAATAATAAATGTAAATAAATAAAAATAATTAAATTTGTTATTGATTTAGTGACCGATTTAAATCGGTCGCTATTTTTTTAACTTTTTCATTGATTTAGTCGGTCGCTATTTTGCGACCGAAATAAAATCGGTCGCTATTTTGCGACCGAAATGAAAATCGGTCGCTAACACATTAGCGACTAGGCTTTTTGCGACTACGCATTTCGGTCGCTAACTGATTAGCGACCGATTATTGGGCATTAGCGACCGATTTTTTCGGTCGCTAAAATGCTTTTTTCTTGTAGTTATAGATTTTAATGAAAACTTCATATTTATAATCCTTATTCTAGAAGACTTAGGATAATAGAATACATATATTGAACATGAAATAATGTGTAGTGGGTGTTAATATATGTATAGAAAAATATATTGTTGTGATATGAGAAATATCATGTGATATCCTTATATATATTACGTCTTGATGAAAGTTGACGTATTAGTTTTTAAGGAAGAGATACTATGTTGAGATATATGTAATATATTGAATTTGAAATTTTGAAGGAGATATCCTAACTGTATTGAAACTAAACTTACTTAGAGAACAATATCAGGTGGTGAAAGTTGAAGAAGATCTCTATGACTTAGATTGTGGTGTGAAAAAGAATTATATCTGACAAATAATAGGAATTTACTTTGTCACATGAAGAAACGTGTTCCAATTATGTAACTATGTTGGAGATATCAACTTAAGGAAGGTAATGTGACAAATGCAAATTTCTAAGTCTAAAGTTAAAGTGTCTTCCGAAGGTAGAGTAAGTGTCTATAATTGTGAATGTCAATGTACGATGACATGAAATATAACTTATATGCTCGAGATATTATATACTTAATTTATTGTATAGTTATGATGCTTTAATTATTTATTTAGGTGTGAATATTGAGAATATATTGTGATAATCATATAAATAAATAATTTTAACACTGATTTATCTTAGTTCGTATGATATATTAATCTAAACCACAATGAACATGGATGTGTTATTACACGTGAATAGATAATATTTGAGGTGATCAGTCTCAACATTAAGTTGAGAAAATGAAAAAAAAGTATTACATTTGTTTATTTAAAAAAGAAAAATATCGAGAACTTGTGTAATATGAGAATGCTTCTTTTAAAATACTTAGAGATGTAATATAACTAATTTAATGTATTTATATCCCCCAGTATTTTTAAATAAAATGTAACAGTAGTAGGATGTTACACTTTCAGCTCAACATTGATTATCACTGAAAGTTGGTGATGTTCAAGTTATAGATTGAACATAAATAATTCATACAAAATATATATATATTAACTCCAACATTGCTGGTTGACTTATTATAATTATTTTATCTTCTTATTTTTTTTAGTTTAACTAAAACAATGTTGAAGGCGAACATCAAATTGACAAATTGAGAGAAACATGTCTTAAAGACAAAATATATATGATGTATGCAAGTGTCTTGAAAATAATCATCATATAAATTTAGAATTGGCAGAGATTTCCCAATGTATCTCCATCGAAACAGATGTTTGAACTACATCCGATGCATCCATAGATGAAAGAATTTTATGAATGATTTCATATATATTGAGGTATTTTCTTTCTCCGTCTCTTCTTCTCTCCTCTCTTCCAATCTGTTATCATAAATTTTTATTTAACTCAAAAATCACCTAATGATATATCTGTACGACATTTTATTTAGAGTGGTTCGATAACACTTTTAGGGTAATATAACGCTTGAAAAACAATTGTAAAAACATGCAATACAGTAATTTTTTTTTAAATAATAGTAAAATTGTAAATATTATTATCATCATTAATTCGAGTTTTTAATGATTTTGAATGAGAGATTATGTGCATGTTACATTTTTCTTCAAAGACATTGAAACTCTTTAGTTCAATACTCATGCATGCGTACTGAGTGATAATGTAAAAAAAATTAAATGTATTATCTACAGCCACAAGAATGCAAAGGTGTCTGCAGATTTTGTTAATATAGACCCATTTTCAAGCCAATGAGATAATTTGGAGATTTAATGCCAAAGAATCTCTGGAACAACAGAAGCAAAGTACAATGAATAAAGTCATGAAATTCAATGATCTAAAGAATGGGTGACATGAAGTCCCTAACCAGTAGCATCAAAATCGTGATGTGGTGATGTTTGGTGTTGCAAAAATACTCTGATTTGGATTTGTCACATTTTGTGTTGTTCGGATATTATGAAGCAATCTCGTAAAAAATACATAAATCCTCAATCCTTGTACCAGAAATTAAAGCATATACAATACAAAAAAAACGCAAACAGTTGCTGATACATTAGATCTCACAATATAACAACCAAAAGATCCATCAAATAATTATCACCAAGGTTATAATTGTTCTGATTTAGACAGTTGCCATCTTCAACCAAACTTTTTATGCACTTTTTTTTCACCTGTAACATAAAACAGCAGATTTCAAATAAGTGTGATCTGAATTAAAGTAAGAGTAAACTAACCCTTACAAATTTGTATACTCCTGCTTTTCGTACCTTTCCATTCATAGATATCAAATTCAGTAGACTTACCAAATAAGTAATTCATGACAGTAGAAGGTACAGCATAGGAGGAGGAAGAGGAGGAAGAAGAATCTTTGATTAACTTAATAGTTTCAACTCTCGAGAAAGGAGAAGATTCTTCGGCCAGTTCTTTTGAAAACATGGACAAAACCTGAAATAATAATAACAAATGTAATTTATAGAAAAGAAAATAAATTATAATAAGACAGTGAAGTAACTATTAACAAAATTACCATATTTGAAAAAGAAATAATACTTACTTGAATGATACTAGTGGATAAGAACACTGACTTAGCACTCTCCATTATTTCAAACAATTCAGTCAAACGAAGGAATAAATCCTTGTCCTCACTGAACTCATCCATATCAATATATACCTCCTCCACGAAAGAAAGACTCTCTTCGGTGCTAAACTCGTACATGTAAGAGTCGTGATATCTAAACAATTGAAGTTTTGGCGTGAAAAGTTCAATAACACAGTCAGAATCAAAAACTTCATCCACTCTCCAGTGAGAAATTCTCAGCTCGATAAGTTTCGGTGCAACTATTTGAAAGTTTTGGATTTCGCCATAAAAGAAACAATCGTCAATAAACAATTGTTCCAGGTTAGCACAGTCCTCAAAAGCATTGAAAAAGGTCTCCGATCCAGATTCAAATCGACAATCAAAAAGATAAAAACATTTAAGAGAAGGGAAATTAAAAGGTGTGATTTCCATTGCTATTTCAGAAAGCTCTAGAGTAGTTAAAGATTGACAGATGGAAAGATTATGAAGATTTTGAACTACACACTCGGCTTGGATTGTTAAAACCTGAATATGTGATAATATAGATGGTGTCTGTGTAACATGATCAATGATGGAATCTATCACATCACCGTCTTCAAGCTCTTCGTGACAAACAACATTGAGCTCGTATAAATTGGCAGAATCATCTCTAAGAGACAAAATATGATCTACAAAGTAATCAAATGCATAAGTGTCTTGAAAATAATTATCATCTAAATTTAAAACTGGGAGACATTTCCAAATGGATCTCCATCTTTTACTTAATATGCATGTCTTGACTGCAGCTGCTGCATCTAAGAAAGAAAGTATTCTATGAATTAATTCAATAGGAAGAGTACTCAATCGATCTTCTCCTGATTTTGCCATTAAACTTGAACAATAGATGTTTTCTTTCTCCGTCTCTTCTTTTCTTCTCTCTTGAACAATAGATTCTATGTAAGTTGAATCTGTTATTTATATGCATAAAGTTTTGTGTTTATGACTGCAAATAGAATGTAATTAAATCAAATGTCTTGTATTGTCATGCTTGCACACGGCACATCAATATTTTAGCAAGAATTGGTGTTATGTATATGCACATTCAATATGTTATGCTTATAAATTGCACAACACCTATAATGCATATGCACCTTCAATGTGTTATGTTAAGTTTTATATTGCACAATATAATGTAAACACATTATATTTCCCACGTCTTTATTGAAATTATTGAAATATGGAGATCAGGCTATAACTAACAACTTCATGCACCAATTGACGTAACCTAACCTAGATTATTATGTACAGGCAACCTAACCTAGAAAGGATCAACTAAGTCTGTGTATGTTTTTTATGGTGAATGGTAAATTGTTAAGATCAATCAATTTAATTTCACTGGGAATCTCAGGCCTATGTATTGAGCTGTCTCCAACTGTCTCTGCATGTGTTTCATTTGGTGTACTTTCCAATTCAATGCATGCGTTATCCGAGGAGAAGAAAGCGACGTTTTACTGCTAAAAATAAGTGGGTACTGTGTGTGTGAAGCTTCCATTGATGAATGCAATCGGCAATTTCACCTTTTCTGAAAGCTTTTTGAGAAGAACAACGCAAATATAATTCGTATTCGAACACATGCAGAGACTGTTTATCATCAACACTCTGCACAGCTGTATGTATATGTTTTATTTGTTGTATATTTTTTTATGAGAAATTTGCAAAGATTCTTCTGCATTAAATCTCCAAGTTACCTCATTGGATTGAAGATGGGTGCATAATGACAACTTCTGCAGACACCTTTGCTTTGTTGTTGCATCAGAAAAAGACAACCTTGTCCAGCCGAGACCCCCAAACATGAATGCCTCTATCTGTTAACATTGTTTTCTTATGCAGACACCTTTTCTTTCTTGTTGCAGCAGATAATACATTTAAATTTTGCATGACATTATCACTCAGTACGCATGCATGAGTATTGAACTAACGAGTTTCAATGTCTTCGAAGATATGTAAGATGCACATAAACTCTCATTCGAAATCATCACAAACTCTAATGAATGGTGCTACTAATATTTTCACTAAATATTTAAAATACAATTTTACTATTATTTTACAAAAAAATATATTTAAAAGTATAATTATTAAATTTATATAACATCTATGTTTAAAAACTCCAAGAATATAACAAATTATCCGAAAGTTTTTGCTGCATTGCATGATTTTACAATTGTTTTACTGTAATATATCTAGTATCCCTGGTGTCATGTTCCAAAAGTTTTATTCAAAGACTCTCCGAGAAAAAAATATTATACAAATTTATCATTAAGTGATTTTTGAGCTAAATATAAATTTATGATAATCGATTTAATTTTGAAAACAACTGGTTAATTTTTTCAATTAAATTAATGAATAACAGATTATAAAGATTCAACTTTCATACAATTCATTGTTAAAGAGAGAAGAAAGAAGAAACCGAGAAAGGAAATATAGGTATGAAATAATCTAAGAAAGATGTAAATAAAAATAATAAAAAAAATACTTAACTTATCCTCTTCCTCTTTCTTTCGGCTTCACCGAGTTCTTCTTATTGTTTCGTGCAGCACTTAAATTTGGTTTGAGATGTAATAAACGTTCATAGAAGTATATATTTATAGGCGCGTGTATTGTTGCTGTCCCTAGAAATACCGGTCTAAAATTATTCAACTTGTTCCTAACCGCTTATATGAAAAAATATATTTTTAAATTTAATATTGAACAAAATAATTAATATTAATAAATTTTTAAGTAAAAAAATATTTATAATTATATTATATGTTAAATTAAATTTAATTGATGAAGAATATCTAATAAGTAAGAAAGTGAGAAGCTGATATTAAACTATAAATTAATATTGAAATTATATACATACATATATATTATTTCTTTAAAAACTTAGTTAATTTTAAAAAAATAACAAAAGTAAAGAGTTATAGATAATAAAATATTTTAAATAAAGGTTTATTTAATAGCTACTTTGGAAATATTTCTTAATTAGAGTTAAAATCTTAAAAAATGTTTAAAAGTTTAAGATTAATAATTTTTCATGCACTGAATATTATGAATATCTTCACACAGAACCTACAAACATAACGTCGCTTTGTTCTGCTCTTAGGATAACGCATGCATTGGGTTGAAAATTACAACAAATAAAAAATATGCAGAGACTGCTGGTGATATATATGGCTGAGATTCCAATGAGAGTTATTTGATGCTCTCTAGGTTGCCTACTACATTGGGAGTCTAAACTATATCTATCAGCAGTTTGCTTGTCTTCTTCATCTACTTTATCACCATCTAAATTATTTTATATCTAAACATAAATTTAACTTAATATATAATATTTTATAAAAATACAAACAAATACACTAACCCCAATAATTAACATTATCAATAATTACTTCATTCTTTAGAAATTAAAAAATTATATATATATATATATATATATATATATATATATATATTTCCTTTATAAATTAAAAATTAATATAGCACTAATTACATTTCTTCAAAGACATTGCAACTCTTTAGTTCAATACTCATGCATGCGTACTGAGTTATAATGTCAAGACAAATTTAAATTTAATTGTATTATCTGCTGCGACAAGAAAGCAAAGGTGTCTGCAGATTTTGTTAGTATAGACCCATTTTGAAGCCAATGAATTAATTTGGAGATTTAATGCCAAAGAATCTC
This sequence comes from Sphenostylis stenocarpa, assembly GCA_963425845.1. Lineage (NCBI taxonomy): Eukaryota > Viridiplantae > Streptophyta > Magnoliopsida > Fabales > Fabaceae > Sphenostylis > Sphenostylis stenocarpa. Next base: position 20,989,713 of record OY731399.1, on the reverse strand, counting down.
TGGAACAACATAACCAAAGTCCAACCAATAAAACACATGGCTGTTGTTACTCATAAATATAGATGACTGTTGTAGCAGGCAACCTAGAGAGCATCAAATAACTGTCTGCGTTTGTGTTTTTCATGGTGAATTGTAAATTTTTAAAATGAAACAATTTAATGTCATTGGGAATCTCAACCAACTGTATCACCCGCAGTCTCTGCATGAGTTTCATTTGTTGTACTTTCCAATCCAATGCATGCTAATAACAAGTAGGTTCTGTGTGAACTGATGCAATTGACCGTTTGTGTTCTCCTTTTTCATACTAACAACACAAATATAATTTGTATTCAAACACATGCAGAGACTCTTTAAACACATTAAATTGATTCACCCTTAATTTGCTAAATATCATTCAACCACACTGTCTCTGGTACTTTTTATTTATTGTATTTTCTTATGACAAGATGCACATATATCTTCTGACAAAGTCTGCACACAAATTTGCCTTGTTGTTGCAGCAGATGTAGACCACATTATGAAGCCGAGACCTCCAAAACATTCAAATCAATGACTCTATCTGCTAACATTATGCAGGGATAGTCTGTACAATTCAATGCAATTCAGCTTTGATCAGAACGCCCCAATGCATTTCAATGCATGGTTACACAAGAAAGTGACTTCATAGCTACAACAATGGTTAATGACAAGTGGATCACTGTGTGTATGAAACGCATACAGGATGATTATGATCCACTTCTTAAGATTTTCCAGTAATGCTTGAATTATAATTCGACATGAAAGCTACATAAAATATAACAATTTTTCTTTCTCATTATAAGCTCCTACTTGATAACATTTATACTGGGTTAGATTTAAAGAAAATCATTCAATGTGAGTGCAATATGCATTTGACATTCCCACGTTTTTGCACTTTACATTTTTAGCTAAAGAGGACTTGAACGCGGATGTTCTACGACTCTCTACAATACCTAAGTTATCAATAAAAATTCGTCCTATTTCATATATTATGATTATTTGATAAAAAAAATATAGATAACTATTACCGCTTAATTTTGTACCCTTATGTTTAATTTATTTTAAAAGTCATTCAAAATTATTAATAAACAACAAAATTGATAAAATAAAAAAATATGTATTTTAAGCAATTCATGTCAAATGACATAATTGCTCAATAGTAAAGGTGTGTGAACTGATTCAATGAGCAAAGGAAGGATAGTTTTATTGTTTGAGTTGATACTTATTCACCTAAAGGTTTGAAATAATTATTTACACCATTCTCGTTAAAAAATACAAATCCTCTTTGAATTTAGGAGAGATAAAAAATTATAAAAATTAAATTTTACTTAACAAACATATAAGTATAAATTTATATATAATATCCATGAGTTGAAAACAATCCAAGAGTGTACTTTTAAATAATTATTGTAAATTTTTTTAAATATATTTATAACGAAAAATAAACTAAATATATCTGAATACTCTTTCTACAAATATATGTGTCATCATTAATTATATAGGTTATAATTTTTCTCTGTAAAAGAACTAAACAAATAAATTTTGTTTAAACGCATGTTTAATTTAAGATAAAATAATTTCTACTAAACTTAAAAATAGTAAATAAAAATTTATATATAATACCAATATTAATAGTTTGTCATCTTTTTTTTTACCGAAACAATAAAATTAAATATTTTATTTACTTAGAATAAATTATTTAAGATAGATAAGTTTGTTTGTTCAACTACAAACCAAAATATTCATTTTTATTATTATTATTATTATTATTTTTTATTATTATTATTATTAGAACTTTCCGATATGTTCATAAGTTACAAGTTTTTATTTTCTTTTTCTTAAATGTTTTCATCTTTTTTTTACTATTGATCTGAATCTAGGTCGGAACCCTTTTGAGGGTTGTGCTAATTTAAAACAGTTGTATATTGACTATTGTTTATTTTACTGCAAAATCCAAATATTTCAAATCCTTATACTAAAACTTATTGGATTAAAATATTTTTGTTTGATTTTTATTCTGGCTTTGCTATTGAACATTTCACATCAAAACTTCAATCGTTTGGACACCAAAACTCTTACATGTATGAGTTTAGCATTGAAGAGAGTCTTTCTTTTATTGGAACATGTATATATTAATATGCATGATTTCAGTGAATAGAAGAATTTATTCCTTCGTTTGACTAAATTGTTTGAAACAATGGGGAGTGCTAAGTCAGTGTTCAAGTAAGTCTTATTTATTTTTCAAATATGATATTTTGGTTAATAATTACTTCATTATCTTATTATAATTTGTTTTGTTTTTTATAAATCACATTTGTTATTATTATTTCAGGTTAAAAAAATTGGCAAATGAATCTTCCCCTTTCTGGAGAGCTCCGACTTTTAAGTTAATCAAAAGATTGTTCTTCTTCCTCCCATGTTGTACCTCATATTGTGATGAATTACTTTGGTAAGTCTCCTGAATTTGATATTATTGAATGGAAAGATATAAAAAACAAGACTATATAAAATTTATTTAAATACAAACCACTATTTTTTTTTATGATAAATTTTTTATGCTTGAAAAAAAAATTATCATTTATTGATATCAGATTTTAAATAAGATATATTATGTAACAGGTGAAAAAAGTGCATAAAAAGTTTGGTTGAAGAAGACTTCTTTCTAGAACTTTGAAGATTTTATGTAGTTAAAAGATTTGAAGTTAAAGAACAAAGAATGTTATCTAAAGAGTACAAATTACATTCTATTGAGAGATGTATCTTGAAATAGATACTAAGATGGTGAGAAGATAAATAAGTTACGCTCAACCCTTGATATTATTTAATGCAGAAGAATCTCCGCAACTTCTACATGAAGATCAACAAATAAAACGAATCCAAAAATGGAATTAAATTCATTAATAGAATCTTCACGGAGAACCATCCGATTACATGCATAAAGAGAAAGTTGGTGATATATATGAGATTCCCAGTAACATTAATTTATCTTTTATCATATTTACAGTGAGCGTAAGGTTCTCTAGATAGTATATTTTCTATTTTATTTATCGAACTTGTATTTTATTTGTAGATTGTTTGTATTATTAATTGAAAAATATAGAATTTTTTCTATAATTTTTATTCATATTATTTTTGTACACATATACTATCATCTTATAGTATTTTACTCTAACAAATCAAGACTAAATATAGGAAGTTTTGATTATACAATATTTTGTACCGCTATACAAACCTATAATTTAGCTAATCAAATATCTTTATCCCAACACTCTCCCTCAAGTTGGTAAATGGATGTCATACATTCTCAACTTGTCCAATAATCTCCTAAAAATCTGACTTGTCATAACTTTGGTAAGAATGTCTGTCAACTGATCTTCAGATCAAATATTTGGCAATTCCAAAATATTTTTATCAAGTTTTTCCTTGATGAAAAATTTATCAACCTCCACATGCTTCATCCGATCATGTTGGACAGGGTTGTGAGCAATGTCGCGCGCAACTTTATTATCACAATACAATTGAATGGGACGTGTATGTGCATACCCTAAATCCTGGAGAAGTAGTCTGAGTCACAAACCTTCACAAAGTCCAATAATCATTCCTCTAAGTTTAGCTTCTGCACTGGATCTAGCTACAACTTTCTGCTTCTTGTTTTTCCATGTGACAAGATTACCTCCTACAAATATAAAGTATCCAGAGGTTGATCTTCTATCATCAAGAGTACCTGCCCAATCTACATCAGTATAAACCATCACATCCTTGTAGTTGGAGTTCTTCTTGAACATAACTTCTTTTCTAGGAGCAGCTTTTATATACCTTAAAATCTGTATAACAGCATCCATGTGTTTTTCACCTGGATTGTGCATGAACTGACTAACCATACTAAGAGCATAAGCTAAATCTGGCCTAGTGTGTGAGAGATACATCAATCTCCCTACAAGTCTCTGATATCTTCCCTTGTTAGTTGGAGTTTGATCTTCTTCAATGCACAACTTCAATCCCTCTTCAATTGGAGAATTTGTTGGTTTGCATGCTGTCATTCTAGTTTCTTTTAGTAAATCCAATGCATACTTTCGTTGTGAGAGAAAAATACCTGACTTTGATCTTGAGACCTCAATTCCAAGAAAATATTTCAAAGGACCAAGATCCTTCATCTCGAATTCCTTTGCCAAGTACTCTTTCAATGCCTTGCATTCCTCTAGATCGTTTCCCATAACTATCATGTCATCAACATATACAATAAGAATTGTAATCTTTTCTTCATTTTTCTTTAAAAACAAGGTATGATCTTGGTTGCTCTGTTGGTATCCAAAAGAAAGCATTGACTTGATGAATCTACCAAACCATGCTCGTGGCGATTGTTTTAGTTCATACAATGACTTCTTCAACTTGCATACCTTCTTGCTATGTGTATTTGGGATCCCATATCCTTCTGGTAGCTCCATATAAACTTCTTCAGACAATTCCTCGTGTAAGAAGACATTTTTTACGTCAAATTGTTGTAAGGACCAATCAAGGTTTACAGTTAGAGATAACAATACTCGAACTGTACTAATTTTGGCTATGGGAGTAAACGTTTCAGTGTAATTTATTCCATATGCTTGTGTGTACCCCTTTGCCACTAATCTAGCTTTGAATCTCTCAATTGTGCCATCTGCATTAAATTTCACAGTATACACTCATCGACATCCTACTAGTTTCTTTCCAACTGGACAATCTACTAATTCCCATGTTTTATTTTTTTGCAAGGATCTCATCTCCTCATTCATAGCATCCTTCCACCTGGAGTCAGCTAAAGTTTCCTGCACACTGTTAGGAATAGATACAGTAGATAATTGACTTATAAATGTGATATTTGAGTTAGACAAGTTCTGGTCACAAACATAATTACTCATAGGGTATCTTGTCTTACTGGTGAGGTCAAGATCATAAGTAGGCTTAGGGATACCTCTAGTGACACGATCTGGTAGAATTCTTTTTTCTGCATTAGGTTCTTGAGGGGACAATTGGTGTGGTATATCATTAGCATCAGCAGACAAATTTTCGATCTCAACATGCTCAAAATCTTCCTCATTATGTGGTTGTTGATCATAACATTATTACATACTTTAATCATCTCTTGATACAACTTTGTAACTTTCTTTCTCATATCTGATCTCAATATCAATTTCTTGAGGAACAAAAGTCTAAACTTCATCATAATTCTCCCCCTGAATTTCAGACTCGGGGGAAAAATATATCAAGGTTTCATGAAAAACTACATATATAGTAGTAAACATTTGCTTGGTTTGTGAATTGTAGCACCAATATCCTTTCTGGTGATCTGCATAGCCAAGGAACACACACCTTTCAGCTCTAGGAGACAACTTACTTCTTTGATGCTTGTATAAGTGAACATAAGCAACACAATAAAAAACTCTATGTGTTAGTTCAACAATTTTAGGACTTACTACTGCATCTGTAAGTGATTGAAGAGGTGTTTTATACTCAAGAGACCTGGACGATGTTCGGTTGATAGTGTATACTGCATATGTGAGAGCTTCTCCCCAATATATTGTTGACATGTGAGCTCCAATTAGTGCATCTCGGACCACCTCCAATAGATGACGGTTCTTTCGTTCTACCACCCCATTTTGTTGTGGAGTACTTGGACAAGATCTTTGATAAACAATTTTTTTGGCTACTAAAAAATGTTGAAGTTCTGATTGCATATATTCTCCTTCGTTGTCACTACGCAGTACCTGAATTTGTGTTTTGTACTGGGTCTCAATCATTTTGCAGAATTTCTGAAATAGTCCTCCAACTTCACTTTTAGACTTCATCAAACATAACCAAGTCATTCGAGTATAATCATCAATAAACGTTACAAACCACGTTGAACCACCCAACGTTGTAACCTTAGATGGACCCCATACATCAGAGTGAATGATCATAAAAGGAAGAGAACTTTTATTTAAAATTAAAGGAAAATGTTCTATGACTCTTTGCAAGCTGACAAACATCACAATAAAAAGTTGAAGTGTCTACTTGGTCAAATACATTTGGAAATAATTTCTTTATGTAACCAAAAGATGCATGTCCTAGACGCTTATGCCATAACCAGATATCCTCGCCCTTTTCTTACTTCTTGAGACCCTTTTGTTGCTAACACTTGACCAAGTCTCTTTGAATCTTTTTCTGTCAGGTCCAAGTAATACAACCTTCATCGCCTAATACTACAACCAATCGTCTTCCTCGTTTGAATATCCTTAAAAACACAAGAGTCAGGCCCAAAAATTACAACACATAAAAGAGCTTTGGTTATTTGCGAGACCAACAATAGGTTATATTTAAGAGAAGGAACAACAAGAACAGTATCAAGATTCAAATTGTTTGAAATAGAGACAGTTCCTTCTCCAATAATAGTGGATTTACTACCATTGGCTGTGGATATATTTTTTTGTGAGGAAGGTTTAAGATTTTTAATTTGTCTAACATCAAAAGTCAGACTTTTTTTCATAAATAATACTATTTTTAAAAATATTTCCCAAAATAGTACATCCGGAAGATTATTTACACAACTAGCACTCTTTACTATTCACGTATTAAAATAATCAATTATTTTATATTATGATCGATTATTTCGCACAATCGAATCTCGCTCAAGCGAAGAAACCCTTTGCTTGAGTGAGAAAATCTGTAACAAAGGGGTAATCTCGGGTCTATTCTCGCTCAAGCGAAGAAACCCTTCGCTTGAGTGAGGAAATCTGTAACAAAGGGGTAATCTCCGGTCAATTCTTGCTCAAGCGACGACTATTTTCACTTGAGCGAGAAGTGATTAAAATATGTAATAGCGGTTCCACGTTAACCGCTATCTAAAATATACTTTTAATAGCGGTTACTTTTAGAGCCACTATCTAAAATCTCGAGTCAATTCTCGCTTAAGCGACGGGTACTTTCGCTTGAGCGAGGAAACCTGCAACTATTTACAATGCTGAGTCACCCACCCAAGTCAGGATTCCCATGTCTTTCTGATGCACACAAGTAAAGAATCCAATGCTGAGTTACCCACCTAAGTTAGGATTCCAATCTTGGATTCCCTGCATTGGGTTAGACAAAAGCAGAAGAATCCAAACATATTTAAAGAGATGTTGACCCACCCACTTTGCTTGGGTTTTGTGTGCGACAGAAATCATGTGAGGGAGCATTGGATTCAAACCAATGGACTTCATTATAAATAGACCACTTTCATTCTTTGAAGTTCTCACATTGCACACTCATAAATCTCTGAAGCTATTTGCATTATTTCTTCTTCTTACCTTTAGTCTTCTTTGTGTTCCACACTCCTAAAATGGGTGTAGTGTCTACTATTGTCCACTATGATGGTTTCATGAACCAATGTCCCATGGAGGGAGTTACCTTCAATACTGGGACTGCAAAACTTGTTCCTTTAAAGAGAGGAATTTCTCTACAAAGGTTGAAGAAGTTGATCCACAAGAAATTGGAGAAAGAACCCCACGAAAATGTAGCAATCATCCATTTTCGCTGCCCAACTAGACTCGGAGTTGGGATCAACAACTTCATTGCTGTTGAGTTGAAAGATGATGACGACGTGGAGGTCATGTTCGATGTTCATGATTCAAACTCAAGTCTATGTGGTATTGAAATTTTTGTTTCATTTAAAACTTCTTCTTCTTCATACCCCAACACACACTCACCAGAAATTTCACCCTTACCCTACCAAGCTTTCCCAAACACTGACCCAGAAATACCCACACATAATGACTACATCCCTTTTACCCAACTTCTAAGTGGGCCTTCCACCAACATCAACGAAGAACTACCCACACAAGAGAACGAAATTGTTGGCCTCCCAATTGAAGTCGTTGATCCTTTTAGTGAGGATGAAGACGAAGATGAAATTCTCAGCCAACACCAAGATGATTCAGAGGACGAACAACCACATATCCTTACACATGCACCAAACTTCATGGAACCATACAACCCACCACAACATTTTCTTAACTTTGAAAGTCACATTCAACAACAAGACCCAGAGTATGGTCATGCGTTGGACAGAGAGTCTTTTGTTTCTCCAGCAGGAACTATATTTCTTGGACAACGTTTCATAACAAAAGAACAAGTTCAAGATGCCATCAACTGCTTTCACATTGTCAATCACTGCACATACAAGGTGAAAATTTCAAACCAAAGTAGATATGTTGTTGAATGTGTTGATAACCAATGCAATTGGAGATGTCGAGCAATATTGCGCATAAGAGAGCAATATTGGGAGATTATGAAGCTTGAAGGGCACCATACATGCGTTTCGCCATTAATCAACCAAGACCACAACAAGTTGGAATATAAAATGATTTCCCAAACAATTGGTGAAATAATTGATGCTGATTCGTCAACACCAATCTCCACAATCATAGCTCACATCCAATTAACAACGGGTTACACTATAACATACAGGAAGGCCTGGTTGGCCAAACAAAAGGCAGTGGAGATCATCTACGGTAATTGGGAGGATTCGTATAAGAAGTTGTCTTGTTTGTTACAAGCGATGCAACAATTTGTTCTCGGATTCATCTACAAACTGCAGTCACAACCATCTTACCAAGGTGAAGTCCTTCAACAAAATTCAAATATTTTTAAACGTGTGTTTTGGTCGTTTAGGTCATGCATAGATGGATTTGTTCACTGCAAGCCCATTGTTCAAGTGGACGGAACTTTTTTGTATGGAAAATATAGAGGTACCTTGTTGGTTGCAGTAGCACAAGATGGCCGCAACAACATCCTCCCCATTGCGTTTGCAGTGGTTGAAGGTGAAACAAGTGATGCCTGGTTTTTTTTCTTAAAAAACCTTCAAAGATATGTCACACCCCAGCAAAGATTATGCCTCATATCAGACCGACATGAATCCATTAGAAGTGCATACATGAGAAATGGAAGCAGATGGACAAAAAATAATTCAATGCATGTCTACTGCATTAGACACATTGCACATAATTTTATGAGACGTTTCAAAAACAACGCACTGAGGAAAGATGTTGTAAATATGGGTAATTCCTTTGCTTCAAATTTGTTACAATTTATTCATTATTTAATTGTTGCTAATAAATATTTATATTAACTATGGTTTTTAAATATTGTTGTAGCGTATGGGATGACTAAACCACGATTCTACTATTATTACAACATCTTGAGGCAATGTGACATACAAGCAGCTAATTGGTTGGATGAGATACCTAGAGAAAAATGGGCACTTGCATGGGACAATGGACGACGTTGGGGCTACATGACGACCAACATAGCAGAGTTTATCAACTCTGTTTTGAAAAAAACAAGAAATCTACCTATTTTCTCCATGGTCAATGCAACGTACACCCGCTGCAACAAATTTTTCATTGAAAGAGGGAGGCAGATAGATGCCATGATCAATGTTGGTCATGTATACTCTGAAATTTTGGTCACAAATTTAGAGGAAGCACAAACACGTATAGGGTCATAACTTTTGACAGGTCTACCACAAAATTTGTAGTAGAAGAAACACAAAACCCGCGTGAAGTTCGACCAGCAGGGAAGTTTGCAGTTCACCTTGATGAGTTATGGTGTGACTGTGGGAAATTCCAAAAAGTTCACATGCCTTGTTCACATGTTCTTGCTGCATGCAAGCATGCACACCATGACTTCAACAACTATATTAATTCAGTGTATACCTTACAACAAGTTTCAAAGGTATACGGAACACAATTTGGGTTATTGCGAAATGAAGAATATTGGCCAACATACACAGGACATACTTTGTGTGCAAATCCAGAAATGAAAAGAACTTCAAAGGGCCGACCAAAATCAAGTCTATAAGAATTGAGATGGACATTACAGAAAATCAAAGTAGGATTAAAAAATGTTCATATTATCATACCCCTGGTCATAGCAGAAGAACATGTCCCAATGTTACATGTGCATCTACTTCGCATCATTAGATTGTGTTAGTTAAGAAATGTCTCAATGTATGAAACTTAGGAGTTTTTCAATTAATTGAAAGTGATGAAGATCTTATTGAATCATTTGATAAAACAAAGATCTTGTGGGTTTGATGAAGTCAAAGGTTATTTAAGAAAATTTTTGCTAACTATTTTAATCGATTAAAACTTGTTGTTATCAATTAAAATAACTTAGAAAGTTTTGTGAAAAGTTGTGAAGAAACTCATTCTGCAGGAGCTGCATAATCAAGCGAAGAAACTCCGCTTAAGCGGAAAACACATTAGATAGCGGTTCTAGAACTAACTGCTATTAAAAGTACATTTTAGATAGCGGTTAAGGTAGAACCGCTATTATATGTTCACTTTTAAGAGCAGTTAAAATATTAACTGCTCTTAAAAGTGACACATATATGATATTAAAAGTGACCCATATATGATAGCGGTTGCACTTTAACCGCTCTTAAAAGTAAACATATAATAGCGGTTACACGTTAACCGTTATCTAAAATATACTTTTAATAACGGTTAGTTCTAGAACCGCTATCTAATGTGTTTTTCACTTAAGCGGAGTTTCTTCACTTGAGCGAGAAGAAATAATCGATCATAATTTTGTATATTCGATTATTTTAAAATTATGATCGATTAGTTCAAATCATAATCAATTAGAAATTTCTTCGCTCAAGCGATGGATGTCTCGCTTGAGCGAGAATTGACCACGGTCCAACGCAGTTACCCCATCAATTCTCGCTCGAGCGAATTAACTCATCGCTTGAGCGAGAATTGACCATTGGCTAAACGTCCAACGTAGTTAGCCAGATAACGCAACTTGGGTCACCACATATTTTAATCACTTATCGCTCAAGCGAAAATACTCGTCGCTTGAGCGAGAATTGACCATTGGCTAAACGTCCAACGCAGTTAGCCAGATAACGCAACTTGGGTCACCACATATTTTAATCACTTCTCGCTCAAGCGAAAATACCCGTCGCTTGAGCGAGAATTGACCAAAGATTACCCTTTGTTACAGATTTCCTCGCTCAAGCGAAGAGTTTCTTCGCTTGAGCGAGAGTTCATTGCGCGAAATAATCGATCATAATATAAAATAATCGATTATTTTAATACGTGAACAGTAAAGAGTGCTAGTTGTGTAAATAATGTTCCAGATGTGCTATTTTGGAAAATATTTTTAAAAAGAGTATTATTTATGAAAAAAAGTCCAAAAGTCACATGATCAGAACATGCAGAGTCAATTATCCATGCATTATTCAGAACAACATATGTACTTACTAAAGTCTTACCATTAGAATCATCACTACCTGCGATTGTAGCAAGCATCATGCCTTTGTCGTCCTCTTTGTCAATGGCAGTTACAGCAGCAATAGTTGTATTTCTTTTTTAATTCTTCTTCGATGCTCGATTGTGATCCCATCACTCGGGGTATCCTATGATTTCATAGCATCGTTCATTGGTGTGCTCATCCTTATTACACTTAGTACACTTGTAGTTACATTTTTCAAAATCTTTTGATTGCTTCAATTTGTTGTGGTGATTTGCTGGCTGCTTCTTTGTCATCATAGTTGTGGAATCAGAAATCATATCTTCTGTTTTTAACGTTGTTCGTCGGACTGTCTCTCTCCGGATCAATGCATAGCATTCTTCTAAATCAGGTGTCACTTCTTTGCGCAAGATTTCTCCACGAACTTGCTCAAAATCATCATCTAGTCTAGCAAGGAATATATGCACCCTTAATCTTTCAATGGACTTTTGATATGACTTCACATCATCAGGCTCCTTCATGACTACTTTGTCACGATGGTCCAATTTCCTAAAAATCTCAACCAACTCATCATAATATTCAGTTAAGGTTCTATTATTTTGTTTTGCAGTAAATGTCATTTGATTCAGGGCAAACACATGTAGCTCATCACTTCCATCATAAAATGCCTTTGACAAAGGATTCAAAATATCGAGGGCAGTGGGTAAGCGAATATACCTTTTCATAATTTCTGGCTTCATGGACATCAATAACCATCTTTTCACTTTTTGATTTTCAGCATACCATTTTTCATATTCCTTATCGTTCTCTGTTAGAGGCTTCACCTTCCCACGGATATAGGACAATTTTTCCCTCTCTGCAATGTGCATCCCCATTAGTTGTGATCATACGTCATAATTGGATTCATTTAGGATGATGTCTGCGTTGAAGACATCTTCAGATTGAACAACCATTGGAATTAGTTTTTCTGTCGTCTATCCAGTTAAGATCTTCAAGGATTTTGAAAGAAAAAGAAAAAAGTTATAACTATTGTTTCTTTTATGGAAAAATTTAGATATTTCAAATTTTTGTACCAAAACTTATTAGACTAAAATATTTTTGTCTGATTTTTATTCTGGCTTTGCTATTAAACATTTCATATCAAAACTTTAATCGTTTGGACACCACGACTCTTACATGTATGAGTTTAGCCTTGAATAGTCTTTCTTGTTGGAACATGTATATATTAATATGCATGATTTCAGTGAGGAAAAGGATTTATTCCTTCGCTTGACTATTGTTTGAAATAATGGGGAGTGCTGAGTCAATGTTATTAATATCATTCAAGTAAGTCTTATTTATTTTTTAAATATGGTATTTTGGTTAATAATTACTTTATTATAATTTGTTTTGTTTTCTATAAATCACATTTGTAATTATTATTTCAGGTCTTATCCATGTTTTACAAAAAATTGGCAAATGAATATTCCCTTTTCTCGAGAGTTCCAACTTTTAAGTTAATCAAAAGATTGTTTTTCTTTCTCCCATGTTATACCTCGGACTGTGATGAATTACTTATTTGGTAAATATCCTGAATTTGATATTATTGAATGGAAAGATATAAAAAATAAGACTATATAAAATTTATTTAAACACAAACACTATTTTATTTAAGATAGATAAGTTTGTTTGTTCAACTACAAACCAAAATATTCATTTTTATTATTATTATTATTATTATTATTATTATTATAATAATAATAATAATAATAATAATAATAATAATAATAATAATAATAATAATAATAATAATAATAGTAGTAGTAGTAATAGTAATCTATGTTAAATAATTCATTCTTGTCTAACTTGAAGTAAATAGAATATTTATAAAAACAATTGACAATTCTAAAATATATGTAGAAATAAATTTAATCGATGAAATTAATATTATCTGAATATAAAACTTTTTTTAATAATTATTTGCCGTGATAGTTAACCGGTACAAATGTCGTAATTGACAAAATAAAAACAACACAATTTTTATTTGAATTGTTCAAACATCAGAAGGAATTGAGAAGGTTCATAACCCAAACAATGTCTTATGACAACATGTTTTCAATATAAAAGGGTTACATTTAATTAAACAACTTGTCCATTTGTTTTTCATACAAGATCATTAGTACCGTCTAAACTCATTAAAAGTTTTGATTTTCTTTTTTTTTTTAATATTTTCATCTTTTTCACTGTCAATTTGAGTTTAGGTCTGACACCTTTTTCAATCTTTTAAGGGTTGTGTTAATCGGAAATATTTGTGTGTGACTGTTTCATAAATTCAAACATTTCAAATCCTTGCACCAAAAGTTATTGCACTGAAATTTTTTTTCAGATTGAGAGTGGATGAAACTTCTTATTTTGATTTTGATTGTTATTCAACTTTTCACTCCAAAATTTCAATGATTTGATACCACGACTCATACACATATAAGTTTAGTAATGAATGAGAAACTTCATCCACTATAAGATACAAAATTTTGAGTCCAATAAGTTTTAGTACAAGGATTTGAAATGGTTGGATTTTGTCATATAAAGAACAATAGTCAATATATTATCACAACTCTCAAAAGGGTCAATAAAGGTTCCCAACCTGGAATCAAATCGACCATTAGAAAAATGAAAACATTTAAAAAGAGAAATCAAAACTTGAAACTTCCGTACATATTTCATAAAGCTCTAAAGTAGCTAAAGATTAACCTGTTAAAGATTTAAAAGATTTTGTATTATACACTTCCCTTGAATAATTAAAAGCTAAATCATCAAAATTTGTTGCAACAAACAAAGTGGAGCTGATATAAATTTAGAGAAACATTTAAGAGATAAGGTATGATGAAAAAAAAAAAACTTAACTTATAATCTTTTTTCCCTCTATTAGTCTTTTTTATTATCAAACTTGAACTTTATTGATTTCTTTTATGTCAACAAATGTTTTTTTTTTTTCATCTTTTCATTCCTTCTATCTTTCCCATCCTCTCTATAGAAACAATAACCTTAGGGTCATATTTATAATCTCATTCTAGATAAACATTTCTCTTTTCTCTCGTAACAATAAATTTTATAAATAGTTATAATCAATATTCATTTTATTATAATAATAATAATAAATATTTTATTTTGTAATTGAACAAACAAATTCTATGAAATTACATTTCTAAAATATACATGAAAATAAATTTAATCGATGAAATTAACATGAGTATGAAGCTTTTTTTTATTGTTTCGGTCAGAAGAGATGCCAAACTATTAATATTGGTATTATATATAAATTGTAATTTACTATTTTAAAGTTTCGTTTATCTTAAATGAAAACATGGGTTTAAACAAAATTTATTGTTTATTTCTTTTACAGAGAAAAATTAACCTATATAATTAATGATGACACATATATCCATAAAAAATGCATTCAAATATATTTAGTTTATTTTCTCTATAAATATATTTAAAAAATTCACAATAATTATTTTTAAAGGCTGGATTGTTTTCAACACAGGGATATTATCTATAAATTTAATACTTTTATGTTTGTTAAATAAAATTTAATTTTATAATTTTTTATGTCTGCTATTGAAAGAAGATTTTTCATCTTGCTGTATTTTTCAACAATGGTTTAAATAAATTGATAAAAAAATTCGACACATCCAAATCTTTGTTCAATAAACATCAACTCGAATAATAAAACTATCCTCCCCAGTAAAATCTTTCATTTTTCATGATATTTACTCATTTGAACTATGTCACACACCTTATCAAATAAAAGCTTGCAGCATTACTGAAAAAATCTTGGAAAAGTTTATCATAACCCTTTTTATGCGTTTCACATTGAACCATTTGTCATTAAATTCTGTTGTAGCGATGAAGTAAAAGATAAGCATGCATTGTTCTAAATGGATTGGGCTTATTTGTTAAGAAGAAAAATTACAAGCCTGGGATATGATAGGTGGCGGTTGTTTCTAATTGACCCGTTTAAATTGGTTAGCATATTCAGCCTACATTGTTCAAATGGATTTTCATGAGTTACTAACATTACAAAATTATGAATGATAAATTGTATTAGGTCTTTCCAGTCCACGTTTTAAATGGGTGGATAGTTTTAATTTATTTTATTCCATTCTATCAATTAATAAATCAAGGGTAGGGTTCATTTTAAAAAAAATATTTATAAATTAAATAAAATATAATTAAAAATATTATATTTTTTATATTATAGATTATATAAATATATTATAATATTATAATTTAAATCATAAAAATTTTATATAAAAAAATATTAATAAAATAATTCGTTCAAAATGTCATCCTTTTATAAGATGGTTTATAATCTATTTATCTTCAAATTAATCTATCTCACTTTGTTTTTGTTGACTGAAAACGAAACATGATAATTGGTGGATAAAATCGTCAAAATGGGTGACTTAACCCATCTGACTTGATTTCATGGATCAAGTAAAAAAAATTATAGTTTAACTCGTTCTAACCCAATGGGTCAAATAAAAATTAAATAAACTCTTTTTTTAAATTATATTTTTTTTAAAGAAAATCAGAGTCAAATTCCATAAAAAAAAAATCTAATAGTTACAAGATAGTAAAGAAGGAGAGTAATGCGGGGGTAATATTTTTTTTAATAGATTGAATATTAATAAGATATAATGTCTAATTTTACAATTCATCAGGAGAATATGGATTATAAATATTAACTTTTTCATCAAAGTCTATATTTTTTTTAAAAGAGAAAAAATGAAAAAAAAAGAAAAATTCTTTGTTTAAGAGATTTTTTTTTGTTAATGTGTAACATATGAAAAATATTTGAAATTTCATGCAAAATGTATCATGAAACAAATGTTATGAGGTGAGAAATTGTTTTCGGTTGCAAATTTGTGTGGAAAGCTTGTCAGAAGATATGTGTATCTTCTGAACCTTAATCCTTAATATTATTTACCTCTTTCAAGCCAACTTGATATTATGTGTTACATAAAAAAAAAAAAATTCAACATCTTCTTCACTTTTGTATTTTTATCACGTGTTGGAAAAAAAATGGGAGATTTATAGTTATAATGCCATTTTAGCAAACATCTCTTTAGTAATAAATAAAATAAATTATCTTCAAAAAATATCTATAATAAAAAATTATTTATAATAAAAAAAATGTTCAAAGTACTAAAATGAAACATATGTTCAAAATAATCATCTTATGAATTGTTAATATAATGATTTTCATGTGAATTTTGAAATTCATTGAATATATATATATATATATATATATATATATATATATATATATATATTTTATTGTCTTTCATTGTCTCCTTTTTCCCTTGATTAGAAAAATAGAAAAAGAATCAGGTTTGATTCAAAATACTTAATTAATCTTTACATTTTTTTCATGTAAGAGGTGGAAAGAGGAAAATCATTTGGGTGAGAATAAAATTCAATAAAAAGAAGTATACATATAAATCCCATAAATCTTAACATACTTGTAAGAGGAATTTTATTAGAAGTTAAAAAGGGGGAATTTTTTTTTCTTTTTATGTGAATTTTGTTTGATTGGTATTGTATGTGCTAATTATGGCTATGTCTTGGTTGATATTTAGACATATAAGGAAATTGTTTGAAATAGATTATGGATTACATATTTGCTTGCTATTTTTGGGAATGAAGCCCTAAGGGAGATGTCATATCCTACCAAAATTAGAATCTTTTTTTAACTCACCCGGGGTGATCAGCTCATGAAGAAGTTTGAAGTCAAGGTTAATTGCTAACTAGACTTTAACATGCATTCAGTTTGATGAGAAATAAAACCATATAACCCATCTTTAGTAAGGTAAACTTGATCACTGTCCTTCTTTTTCTATGGGTATTCACCATTCAATAATTAATTGGTGGCTATGTCATGTGCTCATTATGATGCTTCTGAGTTACTATAAAAATGTACAAAAATTCATTGGTAACAAAATTTCTTAGGTTCATTGTGTTAAACGTATTGGAGGTCAAAAGGTATGTATGAACTTCTTTTGTTTGATTTTTTTCTTACAACTGGTTTACTGAGTATGAATGCTTGTAAAAATTACAATAAGATGAACACTTGTAAATAATTTTATGAAGAATAAACTCAAGTTTATTGAGAAGGGCAATGTATTCTGTTGGAAGTATCAAATCTACAAGCGATTTGACCTTAAAGGTTCTTCTTATGATTAAACAACATATAAATTCAAGGGAAAATTGACGAGACTACAACTCTTAAAGACCTTGATCTTTGTTCTGTCTTCCTCTTTGGAATAGTTTTGGTTTCAAGAACTAAAGTGGTACATAATTTGCTGTCATGATTTTACATTTTGCTTCTAAAATTTGGTATTTTATGTGATGATTTTTGCTTAAACAATTTGATAAAGACTAGAAATTTATAGAAGTAGAGGGAATAATGGATTACATTTTTTTTTTTTATTGACCTTCTTCATATTCAACAACCATTCTCAGTGTAATGAAAAAGTGAATAAAAATATGTCAACACTATAAGGAGAATCTTTTTTGGATAATAGATTTTATGAAATTTGACATTATATTTTGTTATAAACAATGTTCTAAGTTTGACTCATATATTGTGAAATTTGTAAAATTTTTTATATGATGTTCTATTAAAGATGGTTGATGGAGGAATAATGTGTGATAAATTTTGTTATAAATTTGACCAATCTCAAATTACATCTCCTACAAAAGAAGAAAAAAAAATATGCATTGTATTTTATTAAAAATGTTAATGACACAACATATTCAAGAGGGGTAAATTAAGATTTTAAAAAATTTTCAATTTTAATCAATTATTAAATTTTTTCTAATAATCAAATATAAAAGAATTATAGCAGGATTAAGAAAACAAGAATATCAAGATAAGGAGAAGAAGAAAAGAACTCAAGAATTTATACTGGTTCGATTCTTTGTGAATCTACATCCAGTTTTAACCAAGTAACCTTAGTCTGGAGTTTTTCATTAAAACAGATTACAACTTAATCTAATAATCTTGATTTACAACAACTTTTAATCAAGATCACAATATTTGAAAATGCTTCTTCTCACTATTTTCAAGTTAAACTAATGTAGCTAGTCTCACATACATCAAAATTCAATACAAGATTTACAAGAAAAAGATAAGAAACAATTTCACCTTAAACTCATTGAACACTGCATCCTATAGCCAAATAATATTTTCTTTGAATTTGATTTTCAAAGCATTTTACAGAATCACCCACTTTTCTTGATGCTCATAATGTTCTTTCTTATTACTTTAATTGTTTCTAAAAGATATATTGATTGAAGAAAGTTTGCATCCTTTTATAAAGAAAAAATATGTTATAGCTGACGTAGATAATTTATTAGCAGAATATCTTATCAATTATTTGCGTGTAGTGATAGTCTAAAAATAAGTCATATAATCGATTAGGTACCAACATAATCGATTGTTAGTATGTTATGTTAAAACAAATATTTAGGCATATAATCGATCAAGTGACCATATAATCGATTATCGGCACGTGTTATGAAAACATAATTTTAAGTCATATAATAGATTAACTACTTATCTAATAGATTAATACAAATTTCGTTTTAATGTAATTGATTATTTTTACTTTCAAATATTAGATTATTTGGCTTTATACAAAACTATTCACTCATCTACCTAGCTATTTTATAATGGACATCATCAAAAAGTAATTTTCAAATAATCTTTCTTCTTCATTAACATTGTGGATGTATGTATGTATATTATTTATTATGCTAAAACAATGCAAAATACAATAAATTAAGAAAAATTGAATTATGTTATGCTTTTAATGAAAACATGTTAAATGCATGATTTATGAAGAAAATAATTAGTTTAAAAAATGCTCTTAGATAAAGAAATAAAGAGTAAAATGACATACATCAAATACCCCTTAGTAATTCTCTAATCATAATACAACATTTTTCAATGTATATAATAACATTTAACACATTCTCATTGCATGTTCATGACATGTATCTTAATAGCTTAAGAAAGATACACATCATTTCTCAAATTATAACAAAACAAAACCTATTTTTAATTTGACCTCTACTTGTTATTTTGATCATAACTTTTTCTGTAAACATTCTTTTTAACTAATTTTTATTTTATTGGATTTCTCATTTTTAGGGATTTAATTTTCATATATAGAACATTAAATTTGGAGTTGAGTATTTTATGATTTTTCAAAAACTGCTAAACAAATTTGATAGAATGAAACCTCTAACACTGTTCAAAATTTACTGGGCAAATATGAAAGAGCGGAACAAATTTCAAGTGCTTTCAATACTGTTTTAAATTTGCTGAGCGAATTTAAATCTCCTAGGCAGATTCGTGACAATAATAGACTGCATAATCTGCTGAAAACTTTGTTTCTAATGTTCTAAATCAATTTAATTATAAATCTTATCCTCCATATCGTAAATCCATTCACTAATTTCAATCTAAGAGCAATACATTCATACAAAAGACTATCTTTTTCAATCTCATATAAATCCATTATACATTCACATTCAATATAATCATCACCAATCAACACATATATAATCACACAATCTAAATTCCTAAAACTTAAATAATGTGACAAAGTCACCTTCACAATCTAGATCTTCTAGCCTATAGTACTATGAAAATTGAAGAATAATCACTAGTGCAAAAATGGGCTTTTACGTCAGGTATTTTGGGCTTTCTACGTCGCATTTAAGATTAACGTTAAAACAGGAGATGTAAATTTACGTCGCACTCTTTAGTCCGACATAAATTCATGTTAGTTATCGAGACCTGACGTTAATTTACATTACATATACTACTAAACAGACGTAAAAAGTTTCAAAAATTAAAAAAAAAATGAGCAAATTTACGTCGCATATTGGTATATGCGACGTAAATTTACATCACGTATACCAATATGTGACGTAAATTTATGTCGCGTATACCAATACACGACATAAATTTGCTCCTTTTTAAAAAAAAATTGGGTTTATTTTGTCTTACAACTAAAACCTGCAAATATATATTATAACCAGACAGTCCAGAGGTTCAAGTTTCTTTAGCTAGTAAATAAAAAATATAATATTATATATAATTCAAACTACATAATAAAACAATATAATACAAACAATAACCTACAAACTAAAATCTATTACAAACTAAAAGTTAGTACAAACTAAGCTACCTAAACTACATAATACACACAATATAATATGAACAATAACCTAAAAAATTAAGTACTAGAATTGTTGAACTAAAAACCTTGTCCATTGTTCTCTAATTTGTGTAATATCATATTCTGGAAATGGAGATAGATTTTGAAATACCTGAAACATTAATTTGACTCTTGTAAACATACAATATGCATAAAGATAAATAAACTTAACTAATGTTGAAAGCAATTACCTCCGTCTAAGAATCAGTTATACCTACACAAACTATGACTATCATCCAATACATAACATGGTAACCACATTCAAATGAGTTTGTTTGCTTATTACACTGAAATGATGAATAAAACATAATGTTATTTTCAAAATTTAAATACAAACAATAATTATGGTATTCACTTATATAAATAAGTTTCTAACCTTAGGATAAATGAACTGCAAAGTCTTTGTTCTGGGTTTTTCACTTAGAATATTAGTTTCATACACGATTTTAAGTGAAAAAAGTCATATATTATTCAATATGTACTTATAATTTAAAAACATAACTAATGAATAAAAGATAAAGTTACCATTGTAACAAGTTTTTCATTTCTTGATTCGGTTTCCAATGTAATGAATAAAATCACACCACGAGTGTAATCCCGGGCATGATTACAATTAACTGCCAATGAGACATATATTATATGACATAAAAATTAGTTATAAAAGTATAAATTAAAATACTAACCCTTCAATGTATGGAGCCAAATATATATGTCTTTTTGAGTCACTCATCCATGTTTGCATATACTGTTGGATTCCAACCTTTATATTTCCAGATTTTTGGATGAATTAACTTTCTTCAGATTAAAGTTGCTGATAATCTTGTAAAACTACATCCTATGTATAATTGTTGCGCAAAATCAGATTTCAAAGAATCATATAGATGTGTTTTCATAAAATTTTCTTCACCAATATCACGTATCATATCCTCTAGATTATTATTCATCCCTTCGTCAAAATTGTCTATAGTTGACATAGTTGGGATGTCTAATATTTCTCTATGTCATGTCCATATTGTATAACTCTTAATGATCATAAACAAACAAGTAATCACATATATCTTCAAGTTTATGATGAATTTGATTCAAACAACGAACACATGGACAATAATATGTCCCTTTCATAGTTTTTCCATTTTCACTAGCAAATTTCAAAAATTCATCAACTCCTTTTTCATACTCTTCACTAATACAACGTGTATTCATCCAACTTTGATTCATATTATGTTATAAAGTTTTGTCACTCCTAGAGATTCAAAATTTATATTTAAAAAGAAATTAATATACAAACAACAAAGCACGTAAATGGAGTGTGTAAACCGAAAATGCACCCAAGCAAATAAACAGATAATGACATTCCAATAACAATCCAGTGGAGTCATTCATACAATAACGTGATTGAGATCCCAAAAAACAATCACGGATTCAATTTAAACATATATTAGAAGACATAGAACACTAACCTCGAGTATACACGAAAACGATTTCAAATTCGAATCCAATCGGGGAGAAATGTTAAATTTGTAAAATGAGACACAATATTGATGTTTTTCACTGCCAAAATGATAAAAAATGGTGTGAAAAGGTAATTGTCGTCGTCGTTCTCAAAAACCCTTGTTGCACGAGACAAGGGAGCAGGTCTGGAAGAGAATAAAAGACACTTTTTACATTGCGCATCCTAGGAGGTGACGTAAAAAGCCTCTTTTATGTCGCACCTAGGTGGTGCAATGTAAAAGAGGGATTTTTACGTCGCGTGCTGAGGTGTGTGTTAAGTGGTAAAAAGTTGATATAATTATGCCTTAAATTGTTATGAAACCATTTAACTTATGTTAATTCTAATATATTGTTCTCCTAATATAGGATGAATTCGAGAATATCTTGATACAAGAGTAAGGAGCATAATTGTCAGCATAATTAGAGAAAAATTAAAAGAAAGAAGAACGCTTAAGCGAATGAATGATGCGAGGCCCGACCCAAATTCTCTTATAAAAAGATAAGATGTGTTTTGAGAAAGTAAGCAGTCTTAGAGAAGAGGAGGCACAACTACTGTTAGGGTTTTGTCTAATCTTCATCAATTCTTCACTTCTTCATCAATTAGAGCATTGTAATGGCCAACATGAGTGGCTAACTTCATTCTCTTAGGATTCGGTACACTTCCTTTGAACTCTTTTGTATCATGGTTATATTTTGATATATTAATCTATGCTTTGATGTTGATATTCTTATCCTTTATGCTTTGGAATGATTTATTCTTGATGTTTGAGATATGATTGGAAAATATATCTTAAACCCTAGATCACGGTAAAAATATTTGTTACGTTAATTGCCAGGAATGGAATGAATGTATCAATTGGTTAACACTCTAAACCTAATGCTGGGAAATCTCTTAATTGTGTGAGGAATCGACATTTATTAGGTTTTCTTTTGAATTTCATGTGTGAGGAATCAACATGGATTATTTGAGTAGGTAGTATCAACATTGTTAGGTTAATTGACGTTCTTAATTTATTTAGCCATTACAAAAGAGGGATAAGGAAGGAAGCCAATTGTAAGTACCTTTAATTGATATTTTCTCAACAATTTACAGTTCTGTCATTTAATTTCAATTCAACTCTTATTTGCAAAACCTAATCTGTTTGATATACTTAGTAAGCATAATTGGGAATTTCCATTGAAATTGTTCCTCGTGTGATCAATTTTTATTTAATCGAAATACTATACTGCGATTTATAATTTTGGTACGCTTGTCAATAATTCAACAAGTATTTCTAGCGTCGTTATCGGGGAACGGTGTTCTTTGAGAATTCTTTGTTTAGCTTATTGAGTATTTTATTTTTATTTCTGTTTTCGTTTTATTTTTCAGTTTTTGTTTTTTTTAATTATTGTCTTGTGCTAATCTTTGTTTGAGTTACTCTTTTGATTTATGCGTTTAAGAGGACATATATCTTCAGAGCAGTTAGAATTTAATCCAGAGATTGAAAAAACAGCTGGGAGGAACCGGGGTAGAAGAAGAAGGGAAACTCAAGAACAAGCCACAAGAGAATTTGCTAATTCTTCTTTCACACTTGATTTACCAGACCCAATTATAGAATATATGGCGGAAGAAGGAGCAAATCTGAATCCAAATCCAGATCCCAATATAAATCCAAATCAAAACCCAAATGTAAATCCACCTAGAAGAACTCTTAGAAATTGTGTTATGCACCAAGGTCAAAGACATTTTTCCAGTATTGTCATTCCGGATGATCATACATTGCAGATGAATCAATCTTTCTTAAGCTTGATTAGTGCTCATCAATTCACTGGATTGGATCATGAAGACCCTTATATTCATTTGTCTACTTTTTATGATTTGATTGGTACCATGGGATTTAGAGCAGCAAATCTTGAATCTGCATATTTAATATTATTTCCTTTTTCTTTGGCAGGTAGGGCAAAGGAGTAGCTGAAAACACATCCTAATCAGAGTTTGACTAATTGGAGTAGTGTAGAAGAGAAGTTTCTGAATAGATTTTTCCCACCATCCCATTACATCAAAACAAAATCTGACATCACTTCTTTCAAACAAGGAGCAGATGAACAATTTTGTGAAGCATGGGACAAATTTAAATCACTGTTGAGAAGTTGCCCAAATCATGGATTTGATGACGTTTATCAGTTGAATATTTTCTATACTGGCTTGCGACATGATGCAAAGATGCTATTAGAGGTTGCAGCAAGAGGATCCATGCTGGATGTAGAAATTGATCATGCCACCAGAATTATTGATGCACTAGCCTTTACAGACCAACAGGTCCAACATGATAGACATCCAATTCAAAGGAAGGGAGTTCTTGAACTTAACAGCTCAGATGCTATCGTAGCCCAAAATAAACTTATAACACAAAAAATTGAAGCATTGAACCAGAAAATAGAGAAATTACCTCAACAAATGCACACAATACAATTTATTCTTAATCAACAGATGAGTTGTGATGTGTGTGGAGGTGATCATGCAAATGAACAATGTTCTTATCAAGATAACATTCAACAAGAAGAAGTTAATTATATGGGTGCTCAAGGTAGTAGTCAAGGCAGGCAAGGTAATTTCCCTAATCTCAACAATTATCAGAATGTTGCACAAGGATGGAGAGGGAATCAGAATCAGAATCATAATTTTGGGTGGAAACAAGGTATTAGCTCATCTACTAGACGCATTTCAACAACAGTCACATCAGCAACCTCCATATCAACAGCAACAAC
The DNA here is from genome assembly GCA_963425845.1 of Sphenostylis stenocarpa. Classification (NCBI taxonomy): domain Eukaryota; kingdom Viridiplantae; phylum Streptophyta; class Magnoliopsida; order Fabales; family Fabaceae; genus Sphenostylis; species Sphenostylis stenocarpa. Next base: position 20,964,937 of record OY731399.1, on the reverse strand, counting down.
ATTATCCTTCAGTGCCCGACAGAATAAGTAAATTGGAGGATACTTTAGAAAAATTCATGCAAGGCACTATGGCTAATCAGAAAAATACTGAGGATACTTTAGAAAAATTCATGCAAGTCACTATGGCTAATCAGAAAATTATTGAGGCTTCATTCAGAAATATAGAGACCCAAATAGGTCAACTGACTAAGCAATTATCTGAGCAGCAGCAAGGAGGATAGTTTTCAGCTAACACACAAACCAACCCCAGGGAGCAATGCAATTCAATAACTATAAGGAGTGGAAAAGTTGTAGGTAAGGGGATTGGTGACAATATAGTTGTTGAAGAAAATATTTTGGTAAAAGAAGATGAAGAGCAAGAAGAGGAGAATAATAAAGAAAGACATATTACTAATAAGAAGAACGAAGAGGGAGAGAAAAAACAAAAGATAGAAAAATGAGGGAGTCAAAAAACATTTGTAGAGAAGTTACCATATCCCAAGGTTCCCTCACAGATAGATAAAGAAAGACAATTCACTAGGTTTATGGATATTTTCAAGTATTTACAAATTAATATTCCATTTATGGAAGCTATAGAGCAGATGCCGACTTATGCCAAATTCATGAAAGAGTTGTTAACTAAGAAAAGGAGATTTACTGCAAAAACAGTGGAGCTAGAAGCAGGATGCAACGCTATAATTCAGAAATCATTACCTCAAAAGTCCAAGGATCCTAGCAGTTTCACTATACCAGTCACAATTGGGACATTACAAGTAGGCATGACAACGGGGCGGGACAGGGGCGTGTTTTGCCTCCTCGATCCCTGCCCCCAACTTTTTTAACAATCCCCGTCCCCGCCCCCGATCTCCGTCGGAGTTAGAAATTATGTCCCCATCCCCGTCCCCGTTGGGTTTCGGGTTCCCCGTCCCGCCGGGTTTCGGGTTTCCCGCCTCCGTCTCATCCCCGATCTATATTATTTTTAAAAAGATAATTACATTTATAATAAATTAATTTTACTATGTATTTTTATATATAAATAAATATTTATAATTTATAATTATTATTAATTAAATATACATTTTAATTTATTATACTTATATTAAAATATATATGTAAAGAAATATTTAATCATTTTATATATATATATATATATATCTAATATTTATAACATTATTATTATTATTATTACTATTATTATAACATCTGTATTCAAATATTTGAATATTTATAATATTATTATTATAATACTGTATTCAAATATTTTATTATATATAAGTTAATTCATTTTTAAGTTGTCATTTAAAAATATGAAATATATAGTTTATAAGGAAATATTTAATAAGTTAATTCTTATTTAATTAGTTTGAAGTAATAAAAGTTTAAATTATTAATTCCTTTTAATCCTTTAAAATATAATTATTTTATTAAGATAAAATTTGATATATGATAAATAAGCATAATAAGATAAAAAAATATGACATAATAAAACATAATAAATATAAATTATAAATAAACTAATATTAGTTACTACTAAGATTTATGTAAAATATTTAGAAAAATATGAAGAAAAAAATTAACTTTGTGTTCATCAAATTGGTTGAAAAAATTGAAAAAAAAAACAAATTGATGGAGAGATTAAGGAAATATGAAAAATTGAAAGATAAGAGAGAATAATATAATAAATTAATTGATATAAAAGATTGAAAAAGATAAAAAAAATTAAAAAGTGGGTAGAAGAAAAATAAAAATTGGTGAAATATAAAAAAATAACCTTAGATGTAATAGAAAAAGAAAATGAAATACTTTTAAAATATTAATATTTTAAAATTTAAATTTAAATATAAAGTCGGGCGGGGACGGGGACGGGGTCGGGGTCGGGGTGGGGATTGCATTACCCATCTCCGCCCCCGCCCCCGACTTTTTAAAGCGGGGAAAACCCGAACCCAACCCCGTCCCCGATCAACTCGGGTTTCCCCCGTCAAACTCGGGGCGGGGACGGGTCGGTCCCCACGGGTACGGGTTTAATTGTCATCCCTAATTACAAGTAAGTAAGGCATTACTCGATTTGGGTGCTAGTATAAATCTAATGCCTTTATCTATGCTTAAAAGAATAGGAGACTTGGAAGTAAAGACTACAAGAATGACATTGCAGCTAGCTGACAGATCTCTAAAGATTCCTTATGGAGTAGTAGAAGATGTTTTAGTTAGAGTGGATAAATTCATATTTCCTGTTGATTTTGTGATTATGGACATGGAGGAAAACGAGGAAGTCTCATTGATCCTGGGAAGGCCATTTATGAAGATTGTCAAAGTAATTATAGATGTTGACATAGGCAAGTTGAAAATTAGAAGTGGAGATGATGAAGTTAATTTTAATTTGTTTGAAGTTGTACAACAATCAGAAGACAAGAAAGATTGCCTCAGAATAGATCCTTTGGAGGAATTACCCATCTCAACTGAAAAACAAGATTACAAGCCTATTGCACAACCCCAAAGATATCTCAATCTGACTATGAAGGAAGTTGTTCAAAGAGAGGTACTGAAACCTCCTGAAGCAGGTATGATTTATCCAATCTCTGACAGTCATAAGGTTATTCGCAATGAAAAGAGTAAATTCATTCTCACAAGGACAGTCAAGGGATGGAGAATGCGTATATATCACCTTGATCACTCACCTGCATGAGCCCTAAAGCAAACAGGCGTCGAGCTGAAGACGTTAAACAAGCGCTCCTAGGAGGCAACCCAATGTTTTGAAAAAAAAATTTCTTTTTGCAGTTTAAGTTTTTTGTGTATTTTTCTTCCTTAGGTTCTTTCTTTGCAAGATTGCTCCAGGTACACAGTGAACTTCTCCTCAAGACTTTGAAGTCTTACTTCAATGGCCTGGGGACAGTCCAACTTTTCCGGAGGGGTGAGAAAGTTTGCAGCTGAGGCTGAGGCACAAGATAAGGAGTAGATGACAAGTGAAGAAAATGAGGGAGGAAACTTACTTTGTTTTTAATGTTTTTAATTCCTTTGTTTTTAATTTAATGTTTTTAATTTCTTTATTTTAAATTTTGAATTCCCTTGTTGTCCCATAATTTGTTTTAGAGCCATATATGAGATTATTGCTTATTGTCTAATTCAAAGCTAGAACGTGAAAAATCATTTTGATTGTTTCCAATAACAAGTAATTTTGGGACAATGAGTATGATAGTGAAAAGGAATTGATGAGAAGAATTATGAATTAATTGAATTGGAGAAGCTAGCCAAAACTCAGGTGAGTAGAGTACCAAAAACAGATAAATTGAGTGTCAACACTTTGTGATTGATAACTGATATTGGTTGATTCTTTGATGTGATTGCATGTTGGCAAGACTTGAAAATGATAAATACATTTTTTTTTCTTTGTAGTAGATTTAACCTAGAGCCAAATAGTCAACCCTTCATTAATTTTAGGACATCCATTTGAACCCCTTCTGAGCCAAAAATAATATTGTTTCTTAAACAGAACCTTTAAGCCTAAACATTATTTATCTACCTTCTTATATTTGAGAAAGGAAATGAGTATGAATGTCACTATTTTTCTTATTGTTGGGTATTGCTATTGTTATCCTACAGGTATTATTGGGGTGTTATTGTTTAAAAAAAAAGTGTTAAGAAAAAGGAAAAGCAAATCTTAAAAATTGACAAAGCAAAAAAGAATACATGCAAAAGCATGAGAAAAAAAAATAGAAAAATAGTTCAAGGGGGGAATAATAACTTGTGAGATCATTAACTCACTGTCATTGTGTTAAGGACAAAAACATAAAGTTTGAAACCTGACTTGAGGAATTGTTAATCAAGAATCATTCATATGAGTTGAATTTCTCAAATATTTTTGTATAGCCCAGAAAAACCAATAATTCTTTCTTAGCCCAGTCCCATTACAAGCCTCAAAAGACCTTTTGATTTAAGTCTTACTTAACAAATGTTGATTGCTTGAAGATGATTATCAATATTAGATTGTCTAAATGAAGTGATTGAATGAGATAAACACTTACTTGTGAGAATTAGAGATGAGTATATATAACTCTATTTGAGAGATCATGCTTCTCTGAGGATAGTTGATGACTAATTATTCATTGTTGGTTTCTGTAACTTGAATGCTTATATGTTCTATTTTCATTTGGAATTGTGAGCATCACCTTTGAAATTTTTTATGTTGTGGTTCTGGAAGAGAAAGTGATAATAGGCGATGGTTTTGTTTTGAAAAAATTACTTTGCTTGGGACAAGTAAGATTTTAGGTTGGGGGAGTTGTTAAGTGGTAAAAAGTTGATATAATTATGCCTTAAATTATTATGAAACCATTTAACTTATGTTAATTCTAATATATTTTTCTCCCAATATAGGATGAATTCGAGAATACCTTGATACAAGAGTAAGGAGCATAATTAGAGAAAAATTTAAAGAAAGAAGAACGCTTAAGCGAATGAATGATGCGAGGCCCTGCCCAAATTTTCTTATAAAAAGATAAGATATGTTTTGAGAAAGCAAGCAGTCTTGGAGAAGAGGAGGCACGACTACTGTTAGGGTTTTGTCTAATCTTCATCAATCTTCACTTCTTCATCAATTAGAGCATTGTAATGGCCAACATGAGTGACTAACTTCATTTTCGTAGGATTCAGTGCATTTCCTTTGAACTCTTTTGTATCATGGTGATATTTTGAGATATTAATCTATGCTTTGATGTTGTTATTCTTATCCTTTATGCTTTGGAATGATTTATTCTTGATGTTTGAGTATGATTGGAAAATATATCTTGAACCCTAGATCACGGTAAGAATATTTGTTACGTTAATTGTCAGGAATGGAATGAATGTATCAATTGCTTAACACCCTAAACCTAATGCTGGGAAATCTCTTAATTGTGTGAGGAATCAACATTTATTAGGTTTTCTTATGAATTTCATGTGTGAGGAATCAACATGGATGATTTGAGTAGGTGGCATCAACATTGTTAGGTTAATTGACGTTCTTAATTGATTTAGCCATTACAAAAGAAGGATAAGGAAGGAAGTCAATCCTAAGTACCTTTAATTGATATTTTCTCAACAATTCACAGTTCTTTGTCATTTAATTTCAATTCAACTCTTATTTGCAAAACCCAATCTGTTTAATATACTTAGTAAGCATAATTTGGAATTTTCATTAAAACTGTTCCTCGTGGGATCGACTTTTATTTAATCGAAATACTATACTGCGATTGATAATTTTGGTACGTTTGCCAATAATTCAACAGTGTGCAACGTAAAAAGTGATAGTTTTTTACGTCACGCACCCCAGCACGTGATGTAAAAAGCCCTCTTTTACGTCATGCCACCTAGGTGCGATGTAAAAGAGGCTTTTTACGTCACCTCCTAAGATACGCGATGTAAAAGTTTTGTCTCTTATTTACAAAATTGTCACCGCATTTTATTTACGTCGAATATTTTTGCATGCGGCGACAATTGGGTGACGTAAAAGCCCCTTTTTGCACTAGTGAATTAACTTCCCTTACCTCAATACAGTGCGTCCAAGTTAAAAAAAAGCTCCAAAAACTCCTAAATTTTCAAGTAGATAGATCATGCTCATAAAAACTCAAATGAACAAATTAAGTATATCACAATACTCTAAAACTAGTCAAGATTCATATTTTCACACAAAGTCTACATGCAAGCCCCTTATGACCTCCATACATACCTAAACCTAAAACATGCAAAATGGTTTAAAATTAGGAAAGGAAAAAACTAACTCTATCCAAAATTTTGATCCGATGAAATTATCTCCCCTCCTTCAAGAGGACGAATGTGCACTTAAATCTAGAAAAAAATGAGAGATGAAATAAGAGATTTAAAGAGAAGGTAGAGAAAAAAGAGTTGTATAAATAGTGCTTTTGTGATAATGAAGTTTGGACGTTTAATATTTTTTATTTATAATTCTTTTTAACTTAAACGGTAAAATTTTAAATTTGTTTTCATTATATCATTTATACTCTTAACTCAGTTAAACTAGATCTCAAATTAATGACAAATTTGTCAAGTTCTATAATGAAAAAGAAGAGTAATACCAAAAAGAAGTGTATTTTCTTCAAAATGTTTCACACAGTTTTTCGTCTTAAATAATATTTTTCTAACTTGTTTCAACTCAATATTGATTATCACGTGAGGTTGATATTAGGCTGATAGATTGATAATAAATATATTTTTTTAAACTGCAACATTGCTGGTTGAAACTTCCATCTTAAGGAAAAGACCGAGGTATATTTGAAAATCTATCCGTGATTTAAATTTATATAATAGATTATTTGAAAGACACCTTTTATTTCTTTTCTTGTTCGCCTTTTGTGACCAACAAAAATATAATTCGTATTCAAATATACGCAGAGACGGTGTAAACACATTAAATTGATTCATCTTAATTCACTAAATATTTATCACCAACAGTCTCTCCATTCGTTTTATTTATTGTATTTTCGCATGAGAAGTTACCGAGATTCTTCTGCATTAAATCTCCAAGTTTCCTTGTTGGCTTGAAAAAGGATGGATACAAATTTGCTTTTGATCAGAACGCCCCTATACAAATGCATGGTTATGTAAGAAAGCGACTTCATAACTACAACTATTGTTAATGACAAGTGGTTCACTGTGTGTACGAAGCGCATGCAAAATTGTTATGATCAACTTCTCAAGATTTTACAGTAATCTTATTAATTTGATTTATAATTCTATATGAATGCTCCCTAAAATATAACCATCTTTCTTTCTCTTACATCATCACATTTGTTTAAAGATATATATACCGTGTGAGATTTCAAGAAAATCACTGAATGTGAGTGCAATTTGCATTTCACATTACCACGTTTTTGCATTATTTAGGTAAAAAGGACTTTCTTATCTGCCTCCTTCATCCCTTCCACCCCTTCAAACTGGTGAGACTTGTGTTACTATAATCATGTGTATAAACAAAATCACATATAGATGTAAAATTTCTTTATCGTTGGTCAAGTCATGAAATTCAATGATCTAAATAATGGGTGACAGAAACTCCTTAACTAATAGCATCAAAATCGTGATGTGGTGATGTTTAGTGTTGCAATGGTTGTAAGGAATTTGCAAAATACTTTGATTTGGATTTGTCACATTTTGTGTTGTTCGGATATTATGAAGCAATCTCGTAAAAATTATATAAATCCACAATTCTTGTAACAGAATTAAAGCATATACAATAAAAAAAACGCAGACAGTTGCTGATACATTAGAACTCATAATATAACAACCAAAAGATCCATCAAATAATTATCACCAAGATTATAATTGTTCTGATTTAGACAGTTGCCATCTTCAACCGAACTTTTTATGCACTTTATTCACCTGTAACATAAAACATCATATTTAAAATCTGATATCAATGGGACGATAAAATAAGTGTGATCTGAATTAAAATAAGAGTAAACTAACCCTTACAAATGACATCTCTTTTTTTTTACAAGCATAGAAAATTATTTTTGAATTTTTCATAAAAAAAAATAGTGGTTTGTGTTACATTTTTATTTATTAAAGAAAATATGTATAATTCTAATTTTCATACCTTTCCATTCATTGATATCAAATTCAGTAGACTTACCAAATAAGTAATTCATCACACAGTAGGAGGTATAACATAGGAGGAGGAGGAAGAATCTTTGATTAACTTTAAAGTTTGAACTCTATTGTAGTTATAGATTGACAGATTGAAAGGTTGAGAAGATTTTGTATTACACACTGTATGTGTTTCATATTCAGAGTGAACCACTTGTCATTAATAATTGTTGTAGTTATGAAGTCTTTCTTAGATAACCATGCATTGAATTGCTTTGGGACGTTTTGACCAACGTTGTGCTATATACCAACTTAATGAGTTGTTTTCAGATTACTCAAACAATATTAGTAGATATTGTCACTTATTTGAATGTTTGGGAGTAGTTGCTTGGGAAGTGAGGGGCATGACCAAAGTTTCATAACTCTCCTCAGGAATCATAATTTCTAGATTTAATAATTATTTAATATATTTATTTATATATTTATTATTTTATTCTCTAGTCTTTTTATTTTATTTTATTTATTTATTTATTATTTATTAATAATATATTATTTACCTTTTTCAAAATTAATTATCAAAATCAGTAAGGTGTCGACTTTTATGATAACAAAAAATTAGTTATAAACTTTACAAGTATATCATTGATTTTCTATCATGTCCAAATAAAAAATATAATATTATATTTATACAAAACCACATAGTCATAATTTTATCTTCTTTCTTAAAAATAATAACTATCCAAAATATCATTAATATCAAAATATTTCAATTAACTATTAATTATCTTTTTATTTCTATATACTCTTAAAACTAAATATTTAATTTTATTTAACAAAATCCAACATTTTACATGCTGCAACAAGTTTGGCTGCAGAGCTTGTCAGAAGATATGTGCATATGCCTCAACCCTTGATATTATCTACCTTTTTCAAGCCAACGAGGTAAGTTTAATGTAGAAGAATTTCGGCAAATCCTTACAGGGAATACAACAAATAAAAGTATGCAGAATTAGCACAAGATGAATTAATTAATTTAATGCGTTTAAACCGTCTCTGCATGTGTTTGAATACGAATTATATTTGTGTTGCTGGTGTCAAAAAGAGAAATTGCATCATATGGGAAGTTCACGCACAGAACCTACTTGTTATTAGAAACAATATTAAGCATGCATTGGGTTGGAAAGTACAACAAATGAAACCCATGCAGAGACTGCTGGAGATACATATGGCTGAGATTTCCAATGACATTAAATTGTTTCATTTTAAAAACATAAACGCAGACAGTTTATTTGATGCTCTCTAGGTTGCCTGCTACATAAGTCATCTACATTTATCAGCAACAGACAGTAATGTGTTTTATTCGTTGGACTTTGCTTCTGTTGTTCCAGAGATTCTTTGGCATTAAATCTCCAAATTAACTCATTGACTTCAAAATGGGTCTATATTAACAAAATCAGCAACTTTGCTTTCTTGTTGCAGCAAATAATACATTAAATTTGTCTTGACATTATAACTCAGTACGCATGCATGAGTATTGAACTAAAGAGTTTCAATGTCTTTGAAGAAATGTAACATGGACATATACTCACTCAAAATCATCACACAAACTCGAATTAATGATCACGGTACACTCACAAAGTTTCACATCACTTACAAATCAAAGATAATCATAATTTAAATATATTTTTCTCTTTTAATTCATCGAAACATCTTTTAAAAATAAAATTGTAATATAGACAATATTTCGAAAATAAAAATTAACTCTAAATAACGAATATAACATCAGACACTCTCGATCAAAAATATCTGGGGCTATGATAGGTGACTGTTATTTCTAACAGTTGGCCTGTTTAAATGGGTGGGACATATTAAGCCTACACTGTCCAAATGGATTTTCTTGGACCCATTTTCTTAAGCCCATTGTCTTCAGTCAGTGACATCAAAATCAAAACTAGGAAAGACGTTTATTGGGTTTGACTGGTGAATTGGTTTCAAATTGGTGAGATTGATTTAATAGTTTTATTCTGTTAGTCTGAGTTATTTTATCAACCAACGGATAAGGACAGAGGCTTACTGATTTATTTTAAAAAAATATTAAAAATATTTATAATTAAAAATAAAATGAAATATAATTAAAAATATTATATTTTTATTATTTTATTATTAGATTATGTAAATACATTATTTTATTATTATATTATGTAAATATTTCCAGAACATATTTTTGAATTTTTTTTTCAAAATATATTTTTAGATTGGATTTTTTAGAAACGTATTCCATAACACTTAATTTGAAATATATTTTTTGATTGACTTTTCTAGAAATACACTCTGAGATGCATTATGGATTTGGTATTTCGAATTTAATCTAATTTTTGCAAAATTGTTTTGAGTTTCAGTATAGAAACATGTAATAGATATATAATATTAGTGATTACCCACTTTAAGTGTGGAAACGATATTAAATGAAGGTAATAACAAAAAAAGCCAAATAAATAAATGTATAATGGTGTAAAAGATGAGCAATGAAGGTGCCAAATTTTGTTGTAGAAAAATAGTAAAAAGAATTAGTATTTGAAACAAAAATTATTAAAAGAATATTTTAGTTATTTACTTAGAGATACAGAAAGAAACTATAAATACGTTGGAAGTAAAAAAAAAAAACTAATGAAATTAAAATATCAGGGCCAAGACAATACTCATAAAAAAATAATGATCACCACAAGACCATATATAATTATAAATAACATATTTATTTAAAACTTGATATACATAATCATTATTTTTCAGCTTTAAACAATAAAACTATTATTATTATTATTATTTTATTATTATTATTATTATTATTATTATTATTATATTTTATTATTATTATTATTATTATTATTATATTTTATCAAAATGTATACCATTCATATTTAATTAATTAAATTTAATATATAATATATTTAAAAAATATAAAAAATAAATAAATCATAATATTTTATAATTATAAGTATTTTATTTACTTAAAACTTGATATTATTAAAAATACATATAAGAAAATGACATAAATATGAACTTTCATCAAAAGAGAAATTGCCATTGTTACGATGAAATAGAGAGATTTCAAATCTTGGTTGAATAACTTATTATGAAATAGAGAGATGTTTCATTTGTCAACTTTCTCCTTTGTACTGGGCCAACTATGCTTATAGACGTATCACTATTCAGAGTTTCTAATCTTATTATTATTATTATAAGGATTTTTTTTTATTATTATTATAATAAGGAATGATCATCAAATAGTTTAAAGTTGAAAAGTAATAATTATATTAACCTTTTTTATCCTTATATAACTCTAATAAATCATTGATAGTTTTTATTTTTTATTTATAATCATCTATACAAAATATAATTAATTAATATAATTAATTTATATTTTTATATTAATTGAATGATTATGTATGGTTTTGTGTTCATCATTTTCTTGGGCTGATGATTTTAATTTCATTAGTTTTATTTTTTGTAATCCTATTTTGAAAACTACGTTAATGTTGGGTTAAGGTTTCAACGTGGATGTGAATTAAATTTGATTGTCCATCTTCATCAACGATGTTGTTTAAAAAAAAAACAAAACAAAACAAAAAACAAAACAAAACAAAATTCAACCAATAATCTATTTTTTGGGGAAAGTTAATTTCTGGGAACATCAAATTTGTTATTCCATTAAAAAAAATAAGTTTTGAAATCCCACCCAATATTATTATTTTTGAATTTATTTTATTCTATTTTGATAAATAATAATGAAAGTATTAAAAAATGTTAAATTTTAAAATTATAACTAATAAATAATGAGTAAGTAACATATTATATTTTAAAAAATAAAGAATAAGTATAAATCATAAACCTTAACGGTAGATCTTAAAAATATAAATACAAATTCAATCCAAGATCCAAAAATTTGAAATATTTGGATTTTACTATTATAATACAATCATCCTAAATCTTAAAGATTGGGATACAAACTCATCATTACTCTCAAACACCTCTATTTTCAAACATGAAATCGTTAACTCAACTAGTTTTAGGTCAAAGGTTTAAAATATCTCAATTTTACTATAGCCATAGTAATAATCATCAACATACAAGTGTTCAATAAGAGTAAAAAAAATTGTCTTGGTTTGATTGTAAAAAAACAATTATGAACATTAAAGTACAAGTGTTTTATGTTAGTACAATTCTTAAAATGGAAAGAGAAAGATTTTCAACCAATATTCAAATAGTCAATCAGAAAGATAAAAACATTTAAAAGTTTCGATAGAGATATAAAAAGTTGTATAGTAGTTAGCCATTGAGAGATTGAAAGAGTGGAAAGATTTTGTACTGCACACTCTACTTGGAGGAAAAAACCTAAATCATTAAGTAAAAGGAAAAGATGGAAGTACATTTGAAAATCTTTCCTGAAATTAAATTTTCATTATGATTATTTTGAAGACGCTTTTTCATTTCAATATTTTATCTCCTAGATATGTTTATGTGAATTTGTACAAACTCAATATTATTATGTTGATAAGAGAAGAAGAACTAGAATTTAAAATAAAAGATCATGTACTTTTGAGAATTATTTCATCCATTGGGATTTGTAGAGCCTTAAAGTTTAAAAAACTTATACCTCATTTTATTGAAAAAAGTCCGTGAAATAGTTTATGAAGTTATTTTGACTTTTAATTTATCAAATTTTCATAATTTTTTTCATGTGTCTTAACTTTGCAAATATGATCACGATCTATCGTATGTGATTGAGTCATATAATTTTTAGATAAAAAAGAACTTAGCTTTTGAGACCATAGTATTTAAAGTGAAGATTGAATGATAAAATACTCAATAGAATTATTTCATCAATTGGGATTAGTAGAGCCTTAAAGTTTAAAAAACTTATACCTCATTTCATTGGTATTTACCAAATATTGAAAAGATTCGGTGAAATAGTTTATGAAGTTATTTTGTCTCTTAATTTATCAAATCTTCATGATATTTTTCATGTGTCTTAACTTTGTAAATATGTTCACGATCTATCGCATGTGATTGAGGCAAACAATTTTCAAGTAAAGAAAAACTTAACTTTTGAGACCATAGTATTTAAAGTATGGATGGCAAAACGGGCTAGCCCGCCACGTTTTTCCCTGCCTCGCCTTTGGCCCGCCAAAAGCAGGGCAGGGCGAGCTACCTCGTTATAGTCATGACGGGCTGTAGACCTTGGTCCGCCACGCCAAGGGGCGGGTTGGCAGGCTTGGCGAGACGGGCCAAAACGGGCTGGTGGGCTGAAAACACTAACTCACCCTACTATATTATGGCGGGCTGGCCCGTCGGACCTGGCCTGTTTTGCCATCCCTAATTTAACGTGAAGATTAAATGATAAAATACTCAATAGAAAGGAAAATCCCTTAGAGAGATCGAGAGAGGAAAAGAAAATCCTATATCAATACTACTTTCAAACTCAAAGACAAAATAGCATAGGTTTATCATAAGTTATTTTAATATAAATAAATTCCAGGACAAATTGTATGTTAGAGGGGGAGAAATGTAACATGCCATTTTTTTAAAACAAAAAAAAAGTGATATAATAATTTATTTGACTTAATCAAATTATTAATTAGACTTAAATAATAAAATAAAAATATTTTTGTAAAAGATAAAATAAGTTGGATTGTTACACAAAGATAAAGATAGAAAAATAATATTAAAAAAAATAATGTTAAAAAGATAAAATTAAAAAGATAAAAGATAAGAATAAATTGGGTTTTATCTTTAAAAACTCAACTCTACTCATTAATATATAAATGTGTTAGATCATCTCCATTTTTATTCTACATCATTTAGTTTCTAACACTTTGGTGAAGACACTACTATAGATAAGGTCTTCCACGTCGGTTATGGAAGGCCTTCAATAGGTATATTATAACTTACAAATAAATTATATTTTATATACAAATAAATATATATCCGTGTAAATATATAAATATAAAATATATAAATACAAATATATTTATATATTTTGATATGTTTATATAGTTATATATTTATATGTTGATGTGAGGGCACGCTCGAAGGTGAAAGTGTGTGTCGAGTGGGTTTTCAAAATTTGATGTCAAATTTGTGAGCGAGTCTCTTTATATGGATTTGTAATTTAATGACAGAATATAATCTTTATAATTTATTTATATAATGATATAAAATTGTTGAATATAGAGGAAATAGGGTTTGAAATTAATCTCCCTTGTGTATAAATCACACATAGGGTAATCTATTTATAATAGAGAGGTACAACTAAAAGAGTAACTCGAAAGTAAACAAAATAAACAGAAGATATTGTTTGATATTGTGGGTAACAATATCTAACAATATCTTAACAATATCAAACTATATCTAAACAATATCTAACACTCCCCCTCAAGCTGGAGCATACAAATCGTATGTGTCAAGTTTGTTACAAATACAATCAATTCTAGGCCCCCGTAAAGACTTAGTGAAAATATTTGCTATCTGATCACTTGAGTTAACAAACTCAGTCTTAATATCTTCAGACATAATCTTTTCTCGAATGAAATGACAGTCAATCTCAATGTGTTTGGTCCTCTCATGAAAGACAGGATTAGAACTAATATGAAGAGCAGCTTGATTGTCATACACAAGTGTCATTTGAGTGACATCTCCAAATTGTAACTCTCTAAGCAATTGCTTGAGCCAAACAAGTTCACAGGCAGCTGAGGTCATAGCTCTATATTTTGCTTTTGCACTGAATCTTGCCATAACACTTTGTTTCTTAATTTTCTATGAGATCAAGTTACCACCAATGGAGACACAATATCCAAATGTAGATCTTCTATCTGAAGGAGATCCTGCCCAATCAGCATCTGAGTAGCAAACAACTCTTGTATGGTTATTAGAACCATATAAAAATCCTTTTCCAAGAGATCCTTTAATATACTTCAAGATACGAATTACTGCATTCCAATGATCTTCACATGGTGAATTAAGAAATTGATTTACCACACTGACTGCAAAGGAAATTTCAGGACGAGTAACTGTAAGATAATTCAATTTGTCAACCAATTTTCTATACTGCTCAGGATCAGATATAGGCTCCCCCTAATTTGGTAGAAGTTTAGTATTGGGATTCATGGGTGTATCAACAGACTTTGAACTCATCAACCCAGTTTCCTCCAAAATATCTATGGCATACTTCCTCTGAGATATAATAATACCATCATTTGACTGTGTCACCTCAATACCCAAGAAATATCTAAGTTTGCCAAGATCTTTGGTCTGAAAATGGTGACAAAGATGTTGTTTTAACTAAGAGATGTCATGGTTGTCACTACCTGTAAGAACGATGTCATCAACATATACTATCAAGTAAACACATCCAGCACTCGAGTGTCAATAAAAGACAGAATGATCTGCTTCACACCGAGTCATACCAAATTGTTGAACAACCTTGCTAAACTTTCCAAACCAAGTCATAGGAGACTGTTTTAGGCCATATAGGGATTTGCAAAGACGACATATCATTCTAGAAGACTCCCCCTGAGCAACAAACCTAGGAGGTTGCTCCATATAGATTTCTTCTTACAAATCACCATTGAGGAAAGCATTTTTAACATCCAGTTGATAAATAGGTCATTGTTGAAGAGTGGTCATGGCGATAAATAAATGAACAAAAGTCATCTTTGTCATAGGGGAAAAGGTATCTCCATAATCCAACCCAAAAATTTGAGTATAACCTTTGGCCACAAGACGAGCTTTGAGGCGATTAATAGTACCATCAGGTCCAACTTTGATAGCAAATACCCACATGCAACCAACAACAGATTTCCCAAACGGTAACGGGACCAATTCCCAAGTTCCACTATTATGAAAAACACTTAGCTCATCTAACATGGTCTGATGCCAACCAGGATGGACTAAAGCTTCACAGACATTTTTTGGAATGGTCACAGAAGAAATAGAGGAAAGACATGTATAAAAAGGTAATGACAATCGATGATAACTCAAAGCAATATAATGGGGAGATGGATTACGTGTAGAACAAATACCTTTTCGGAGGGCAATGAGAAGGTCAGACTCATGTGTCAGATCCGGAGGAGACAGAGTAGTTGACACTTGAGTGAAGTCATATGGTGGTAATTGTGATTGGTTTCGACAACTATAAATCTGAAGAGGCAGTGGAGAAGAAGCTGACTACGGAGCAGGAACTAATGGTGAAAAAGACACAGTTAGAGGGTCACAAACAATAGGAACATTAAATGTACTAGGAGTGTTTACAAGATTGGATGGAGACAGAGGTGAATATTGTAAGAATTAATGGTTGAGTTCAAGAGGGGGGGTGAATTGAACTTTATAAAACTTTTTCGAAAAACACACTTTCCTTTGGAAGAATGATTAATCTTTTTCAATCTTTTGTTCGGCAGATTTGGTTTTAAACAAAGCAAGAATATAAGCAAGAATTTTAAAGAGATGAAAGCAGAAATACAACACAAAAGTTTATAATGGTTCACTCTTTCCCAGAGCTACATCCAGTTCTTGACAAATCTGCCAAGTTCCACTAATTCCAAGTAAAAATTACAACCAGTAGATATACACCAATCTACCCCAAGAACTATCTCACAAACTCACAAGATAGACTCTTGAATAACCACCCAGTAACCAAATCCAGTTACTATAACCAGTGCAGATTCAAACCCAATCTACACAATCACACTTTATACAAGTAAATGAAAAGAATAAACCTGGACTGCAGCTTTAACACTATAGAAGTCCAGAAGCAATTCTAACTCAGAACATTCTCTCTTTGATGATCTTTCAACAATCTTGATCTAAACGCCTTATGATATGAAAAATGTATGAATGCACAGAGAAAGGCACGTATATGAGAACTCTAAGATTGTTTTCAATTGTTTTTCAAATTGTATATCTCGAAAGAGAAATCAAAACTGTATTTATAGAATGAAAGAGAGAAATTGATTTGATTAAATTGATTAAAACTGATTTAGAGTAGCAGATGATCGATCAGAATATCTGTATGACAGATCAGAATCAGTTATGATCGATCAGAATTGAATTGTGATCGATCAGAATGTTTTTCAATCGATTAAAATGTCGTTTCAATCGATTGATTTTATTTAAAACTTCATTCAATCAATTAATTCGAGTTTTCAATGGATTGAAACAGTTTAGAAAAAAATGATAGCTCTCTGTTTCAACAGATTAAAAAATATTTTAACAGATTGAAATCCTGAGATACTTCAAAGTGAAAAGTGACATCTCTCTGTTTCAACATATTGATCTTGATTTCAATAGATTGAAAATGCGAAACCTTTAATATGGAAAAATCATTAAGAACATTTTAACCTGTTGATTCTGCGATTCAATCAATTAAAATTTTGACAGCATATGAACATTCCTATTTTAAGTGATTTTAACAGATTGAAAATTCTTTTTAACAGATTGAAAAACTCAGTTTGTTCTTTTAATGCTAAAAGGTTGGTTTTTCATGCAGTAAAATAAGTTCAATGAGATGCATCATTTTAAAGGCGCTTATCACAAGATCTATTGAACTATCAAGAGATTAAATTATAAACATATAACTTATTCACCTACACACCCACAAAATAAACTCTATATGTCTTCATCAAATCCAACAAGTGCTTCAAATATTGACTTTTAAAATAAAGAGACAACTCATCAAATGTGACATTTGCAGACACAAAATAACGGTTAAGAGAAGGAGAAAAACATTTGTATCCTTTTTGTGATCTTGTAAACCCTAAGAAAACACATTTATGTGATCTAGGAGAAAGCTTGTCAAGACTAGAACTGAAATTATGAACAAAACATGTAGACCCGAAAACTCTTAGAGGTAAGGGATGAAGTGGTTTATGAGGGAATAAAATAGAATGAGGTATTTTATTATCTAAAACTAAAGAAGGCATGCGATTAATGAGATAACATGCAGTAAGAAGAGCATCACCCCAAAAATGATGAGGAACCTCTCCATGAATTAAAAGTGTGCGAGTTGTTTTAATAAGATGTCTATTTTTACGTTCAGCTACACCATTTTGTTGAGGTGTATAAGCACAAGAACTTTGATGCAAAATACCTTGAGAAGCCATGAATTGTTTAAAAGAATGAAAAAGATATTCACGTTCATTATCACTACGCAAAACTCTAATAGAAACACCGAACTGAGTTTGAATTTCATTAAAAAAAGTTTGAAAGATATGAAATAATTCAGAATGATTTTTCATCAAAAATAACCAAGTGCATCTGGAATAATTATCAATGAAAGTAACAAAGTATTGAAAACCTAAAGTAAACTTAACGCGGCTAGGTCCCCAAATGTCATAGTGAACCACGACAAAAGGGGACGAAACACCACGTGTGAAACTACGACGAAAGGAAGTACGACTATGTTTGCCTAATTGACATGACTCACACGCCAAACTAGATAAGTTGGACAAGGCAGGGACAAACTTCTATAACTTGGCAAGACTTGGATGAACTAACTGAGCATGAAGAAGAGAGGGAGACTCCATAACTGTACTAAAATGTGTAGAGGGACGGAGATAATAAAGACCATGAGACTCACATCCTGTTCAATCACCTGTTTCGAACTCCGATCTTGTAAACACACAGAATTGTTGGTAAAAATAACAACACAATCAAGAGAACGAGTTAGACGACTGATGGACAACAGGTTAAAAGGAGACCTAGGGACATAAAGAACATTATCAATGGTTAAAGAAGGAAAAAGTTTAACCGTTCCAACACCATGAGATGATACTCTAGAGCCATTAGCCAGTGTAACAGAAGGTAAATGATTAGGAGAGGATAAAGAGGAGAACAAAGATTTGTTAGCAGTAATATAATCAGTGGCTCCTGAATAAAAAACCCAAGGACCAGGAGAAAAGGATTGGGTCAGACCAGCAAAATATGTATTTGTATGTGTGACAGATATAGTAGAACTATAAGACTGTTGATCCTTATACTATTTGAGAATTTTGTTGAACATAGCAGGCATGTCGGATGCAACAGAAGAAGAAGGATCTCTAACAGATAAAGGTGGGGAAAGATTGGTCTGAATAACTGCAGCAGATCGAGGAGGACGACCATGTAATTAGGGATGACAATTAAACCCGTACCCATGGGGACCGACCCGTCCCCGTCCCGAGTTTGACGGGAAAAACCCGAGTTGACCAGGGACAGGGGCGGGTTCGGGTTTTCCCCGCTTTAAAAAGTCGGGGGCGGAGGCGGGGATGGATAATACAATCCGCACCCCAACCTCGACCCCGTCCCTGCCCCGACTTTATATATAAATTTAAAAATTAAAATATTAATACTTTAAATGTATTTTCTTTTCTTTTTTTATTATATATAAGGTTATTTTTTAATATTTCACCAATTTTTATTTTTCTTCTACCCACTTTTAATTTTTTTGTCTTTTTTAATCTTTTATATCAATTAATTTATTACATTATTCTCTCTCTTACCTTTCTATTTTTTATATTTCCTTAATTTCTCTCATCAATTTATTTATTTTTTTAATCTTTTCAATCAATTTGATGAATACAAAGTAAATTTTTTTCTTTATCTTTTTCTAAATATTTTACATAAATCCTAATAGTAACTAATATTATTTTATTTATAATTTATATTTATTAGGTTTTATTATGTCATATTTTTTGTTCTTATTATTTTTATTTATCATATATCAAAATTTATCTTAATAAAATAATTGTATTTTAAAGGATTAAAAGAAATTAATAACTTAAACTTTTATTACTTCGAACTAATTAAATAAGAATTAACTTATTAAATATTTTCTTATAAACTATATATTTCATATTTTTAAATGACAACTTAAAAATGAATTAACTTATATATATAATTAAATGTTTGAATGCAGTATTATAATAATAATGTTATAAGTATTCAAATATTTGAATAGTATAATAATAATAATAATAATAATAATAATGTTATAAATATTCTCTCTCTCTATATATATATATATATAAATAAATAATAATTAAATATTTTTTACATACATATTTTAATATAAATATAATAAATTAAAATGTATATTTAATTAATAATTATAAATTATAAAATTATAAATATTTATTTATATATAAAAAATACATAATAAAATTAATTTATTATAAATGTAATTATCTTTTTAAAAATAATATAGATCGGGGACGGGAACTTGAAACCCAGTGGAGACCGGGATGAAGACTTAATTTTTAACCCCGACGGGGATCGAGGACGGGGACGAAGATGGTTAAAAAAGTCGGGAGCGGGGATCGGGGAGGCAAAACCCGCCCCCGCCCCGCCCCGTTTCCATGCCTACATGTAATGCATAGCACTTGTTAATCTTGTGACCTAGCTTACAACAATGTTCACACTTAGGACACATTTTGCCCTGTTTGCGAGGGCGAGTCCGGTCATCACGATGGGATGTCAACACAAAAGAATCATTAATAAAATTGGAAATAGTAGAAGAAGTGGAAGAAGTCATGAAGAGTGAGAGAACAAACCCTAAAACAATCCAAAGTAATCCAATCAACCCACGAAGCACAAATCCAAAATGAGAATACTAAAAATAAGTTCTCCAAGACTAAACGGCCCAGGAGACAACGAGACGACCAACTTCGATAGTGGTGATCTTAACGGCACGATGGTCACCTGACCGAGATAAGCAAAATCATATGTTACCGGTCAAAAAATGAAACTCTGGCGAATTCTCCAGCAGTTGCGGATCCGGTGATTTCTCCAGCGGCAGTGGTGACAGTAACGTGAACCAGTACACCAAGTAAGTTCTCAGGAAAGAGAGGTGGATTACTAATGGACACACTTAAATACCAAGTCTTTCATTTCCAGAACTTTCCTAGACATGCACTTTCACACTACTAAATAAAATTCAGTAACAAAGATAATTCTTTTCTGATGTGGAGGATCAGTTTACCAGCAGCAGTGGGGCGGCTCCAGCAGTGGACAAAAGGCGAAAAATAAATTTCAAGATAACCTTAAGCTCTAGATACCATGTTGAATATAGAGGAAATAAGGTTTGAAATTAATCTCCCTTGTGTACAAATCACACATAGGGTAATCTATTTATAATAGAGAGGTACAACTAAAAGAGTAACCAAAAGTAAACAGAATAAACAGAAGATATTATTTGATATTGTGGGTAACAATATCTAACAATATCTTAACAATATCAAACTATATCTAAACAATATCTCTAACATGTATTTAAATCATACCAAATGACATGAGGTAGGCGATATGAGACTTTCAACACGCCCCCTCCAACGAAGCCTGCCGGACCAGGCAAATGGTACTTTTGACCCATGACAATAACCGGAAATATGTTAGGCTTTGACTCTGATACCATGTTAAGGTTCCAACATAAAACTAATTGGTTATATGTGGAGTAGCCTAACATGTATTTAAATCATACCAAATGACATGAGGTAGGCGATGTGAGACTTTCAACAAAAATAAATTTGGGAAATGCGTCATTCGCTTAAACGAAAAATATCAATTTTCGCTCAAGCGAGATATTTTCGCTTGAGCGAGTGAATTTCCGTAAGTTTTAACGTATTTTCGCTCAAGTGATAGTCAATCTCACTTTTACCCTCGAGGACGCCCTCACATCCAACATATAAATATATAAATATATAACTATACAAATATATATAAATATATCAAAATATATAAATATATTTGTATTTATATATTTTATATTTTTATATTTACAAGGATATATATTTATTTGTATATAAATATAATTTATTTGTAAGTTATTATCGGAAAATTCTAGTAGTTTAGTGGTTGGAGTATCCGACGTGAATCACAAGGGGTAATTTAAGATCTTTAGGGTTAAAACATTGTAAGAAATTTAGAAATTAGAAAGAAGGTGGAAGGAAAGAATCACTCTTCCCAAAGGAGGCAACACACAAAGGATGTGACAGTCCTTTGATACAGCCAAGGGTTCTTGAATCACTCAAGAATTTTAGGAGAATCACTCTCACTAAGATAAAAGAGATAAACTCTAATATTTCTGAATAAAATTTCACTTGTTATTTCTTGATAGGAATGGTTCAGCTGATATAGAAGCATTGCCATCAGAATTACAAAAGACTCAATAAAAGAAAATAAATACTAATAATAACCCATTAATCTAAGAATTAAAAACTATTTAATGGAAACAAATAAAGGCTAATAATGATCCATTAACCTAGGAATTGAAACTACTTAATGACTAATTGTATCTGAAACTGTGGCAACCAAAAGTCAATCAGCTATGCAGCCCTTAGTCTCCCAAAGGCTGATGACTAAATTTTCAATTGGGCCCTTATTATAACTTAAAACAAAATCAAACTAAAGCCCATTAATTGATTAATCCAAAACACAATTTGGTCAACCAACAATACTTGTTGAAGAGCTTCCTTTGTTTCCCTTGCTCTAGCCCTTATCATAGGTCATGTTCACATCAGTATCAGTCTTCAACTCTAAGATAATGAATTTTTGGCTGAAAAAAAAATATTTTCTACATCGGTTACAATCAGAACGAATGTTGAATGTGTCAATAAAAAGACTTTCCACGTCGGTTCATCTAGGAACTGACGTGGAAAAT
Source organism: Sphenostylis stenocarpa (assembly GCA_963425845.1). Taxonomy (NCBI): domain Eukaryota; kingdom Viridiplantae; phylum Streptophyta; class Magnoliopsida; order Fabales; family Fabaceae; genus Sphenostylis; species Sphenostylis stenocarpa. Next base: position 20,942,697 of record OY731399.1, on the reverse strand, counting down.
ACTTTCTACATCGGTTGATTAAAAATCGACGTAGAATGTGTTCAACATTCAACTTTCAACATCGTTTTTTAACCAACCGACGTTGAAATTATATTCAACATCGTCTCGGCTTTAACCGACTCCTTAACCCTCAATAATATGGTGAGAATAGTGAAAATGTGATAAGCTAAATTTAAATCTCACATATTATTATTATTATTCAATTATTTATTTGTATTATTTATAGGATTTTGTGATCATATTTCATCTTTAAAGGTTATGAACACATTTAGGGAAGATATCCTTTAGAATTTGGAAATATGACCTTCATAAAAGTTGGAGCCTTAGATGTTAGTTAACTAATGGGATAATTTAAGATAAAATATTGTGTATAACTTAAGATATGAGTTTTTTAGTAATAAAAGGTCATACTTTCAAGATTAAAATAAAAGTTTGTGTTTTTCTTTATTTTAGACCTAGTAAATGATTAAAATAGATTTTGAGATCAACATATAAGTTGTAGATAATTTTATTAGCTTTAAAATAAAATAAATTCTAATATCATATGATTAGTATAATTATATATATTATTTTTATACTAAACAAAGCTCATGAGAGAAAAAGATAAAGTGAGTGAGATATTATTCAAGACTTAAGAGATATATATTGACTTTTCATATGTAAACTTTATGTATATTAGTATGTATAAGGTTATATCTTGATATGTGTGATGATGACTTATTTATGTGAATAGATGTTATGTATAAGGATTTGTATTTTGCTTTGTAAAACTTGTGAGTTATAATAAGTCGAATTATTGTGATGTGCTTGAGAATTACTTGTGTGTTTTGTGAAAGTCTAAGCAATGACTTAATAGTATGAAAATTCAAGTTATGTTTGATCATTTAAGATAGATTATGCATTTGTGTATAATGCATTTATATGTACATATTTTATTTATTCATACTTTTCTTGGAGGTGGATGTGATCTATGAAGAATGATTGTTATGATCTTTTTCCTTAGTATTGGGGATTATAGAGTAGGGGACCTCATTTCTGAATAAGACGAGAGTCAACTACGGTTAACTATATTATCCTAACGGGCTCTTATAGACTCATTCTAGTTGAAAGTAAATTGATAAGGTCATTGCAATATTATTCATGTACTCTTAGATTACTTCATGCATTGTGTGATACCACATATATATATATATATATATATATATATATATATATATATATATAGAGAGAGAGAGAGAGAGAGAGAGAGAGAGAGAGAGAGATAGATATAAGAGCATTCATACATTGAGTTAACAAAGTGAGTTTATCATTAAGTATATGTTACTGGGTGATGCTTAATTCTATCAATTGAATTATTTAAGTTTTAAGTGAGTTTTTGATTGAGTATGTGTTGATAAGGTTATATTTATGTATTTATGATTGGGTATATATTAATAAGGCAATATTTATACGTGTTTAATTCTACTCGAATTTTGGGAGATATATTTCTCACTCCTTTATTTTTGTTTGTGTTATTTGTTTGAGTTAAATATTTTTACACGTGAACTAATTTTGGATAAAAAGAAGATCTTTTATTTATTTTATAAGATGCTCTAGTTAACTGACATTAGGATAAAGAGATCATATACTTATTTTAATTTTATTTTGAGAATCTTTTTGAAGTTTAGTAAAGATGACTCTACTGTGAAAGAGATTTTATTTCAATATATTATTTTTTATCTTTGTAAAGTTTTAAATATTAAATAAAGAAATGATATATGTAAATCCTTTTATCATTATTTTTTGTATTTTTTATTATTTATTAAAAAATACTTTAGAATAAAAGAGTGTGACATAAAAAAAAACAAATAAAACACATTCAATATATATGGCTGAGATTCCCAATGCCTTTAAATTGATTCATATTAACAATTTAGAATTCACCATATATAAAAATTGTACTTATGCATATGCTCTCAATTATATTTACCAGCAACCGTCTTTGCATTTATTTTGTTCTTTGTACTTGTGTTGTTTATTTAGTTTATCACCATCTATTTGCATAATTATATTTATATGTTCTATTCGTTGTACTTTTCTTTTTAGATTTTTCCAAAAATTTTCTGCATTAAATCTTTAAGTTATCTCATTGACTTGAAAATGGGTCTATAACAACCAGTTCTAAGACACTTTTGCTTTCATGTTGCAGCGGATAAGACATTTATATTTTTTTTCTTGGCATTATCACTCACGCATGCACGAGTCCAACTTAAATTTAAAGGTGAGTTGGTTTGGTTGAAATGAACAAGTTGATGAGTAAAACTCCTTGAAAAAGAAAGGTTTTTATTAACTCATTTTTTTATATATAATTCTACGGTGATAATGTTATTCAATGGTCGAACACAGTTAAGGATTAAAATCTCTTTTAGTGATTATTCAAATCTTCACCTGATGCATCACTAGCATGGCGATGAGGTGGGATAGTGGATTTTGTCTCTTGCTTTTTTATCTCAACTTTTTTAATCATTTTCGTTTTTTTCCATTGAAGTTAAATATTTATTCTTGTCTTCGTTGGATTTTGATTTTTATTGTCTTCGTCCTCTCTTCAATTTATATAATTTAAAAAAAATTATATTTATAATAAATTAATTTTATGAAATATTTATAACATTATTATTATTATATTGTATTTAAACATTTGATTACATAGGTAAATTAATTCATTTTTAAGTTGTCATTCAAAAAAATAAAATATATAATTTGTAAGGAAATATTTAATAAGTTGATTTTTATTTAATTAGTTATTAAAAGTTTAAATTATCAATTCTTTTTAATCTTTTAAAATATAATTATTTTATTAAAATAAAATTTGATATATAACAAATAAGAATAATAAGATCAAAAAAATATGACATAATAAAACTTAATAAATACAAATTATAAATGAAATAATATTAGTTATAAGTAAGATTTATGTAAAATATTTAGAAAAAGATAAAGAAAAACAAAAAAATTAATTTTGTGTTCATCAAATTTATCAAAAATATTGAAAAAATATAAATTGATTGGAGAGATTAAGGAAATATGAAAAACTGAAAGGTAGAAGAAAGATAATAATGTAATAAATTAATTAATATAAAATATTAAAAAAGACAAAATAATTAAAAATAGAATAAAAAAAGTAAAAATGATAAAATATAAAAAAAATCTTATATATAATAAAAAAATATTTTTAAAATATTAATATTTTAAAATTAAAATTTAAATATAAAGTCGAGACAAGTAATTACATTACCCATCCCTGCATCCACCACCAACTTTTTAAACGGAAAAGACTCAAACTTGTTTTTAGTCAACTCAATTTTTCTCCATCAAATTCAAAGTAAAACAGATCACAAATTATGAACGAATTTAATTGTCATCTTTAATTACTATCATATTTATTATGAACTTAACTCAACCTAATTTAATTTGTATACTAATGACTTCATTTCCTAAATCGTTTTTGTCACAACAATTTTGCTAACTAGTGCCGAATTAAATCTGAAGAAATTATTTTGAGCCAATACAGAATAAGCAAGACTAACACGGTGCTGTTCTTTCTAACAGTTGGCCCGTTTAAATGGGCCAAACATATTCAAATCTAACTTTTAATTGAACTTCGATGATGGTGAGAGAATCTTACACTTTTCCACTTAGTAACCAAAACACATTTCACGGAAATGCTTTATTATGCATAATATACACGGCAAAAACATATTTTTGATGTTAAAAAAGTGTTTTTATTATATATTAACATGTTTTATGATGTTAAGAAAAATAATATACAATCAGAACACATTTCAACACTATTAATAACTGTTTTCAGTGATAATTAACAGGTCCAAATATCATAGTTGACAATATAAAAACAACACCTTTTTCGAATTGATCAAAGACATACATCAGAACGAATTGATGACAACAGGTTTTCAACGTTATAGAATTACATTTAAAACAGACAACTTGTCCTTTCATCATAATTGTGTTTTTTCATACAAGATCATTAGCAACATCTAAACTCATTAAAGTGCTGCATCTGATCCATCTATAGTTGACAGTCCCTGTTACAAAACCTATACAAGCTTTGAAATTGTACTATATACAAAACAAGTAACCCAAAAGAAGAATGTGCTTACAAAAATGTGAGTGGGAAAGTGCTTCTTGGCCAGTTACAGAACATGCTGAGTGCAAAAATTACACAAAGGGCACCATGTACTAGCAATGGACGGTTAGATAAAACCAGAATAACGTAAAAGACATCAATTCATATCTTCATACCATTATAGAGCAAGCAATTCTACCGCTCCTTGTAAATTGGCTAGTAGGGTTGAATCCGCGTAAAAGTCATGGCTGCATCAATTTGACTGACTATCTGAAAAAGAATATCAACTCAAATTAGATATCTTCTTTTATGATAAAAAGATCAATCTTCATGCATTATCGGTAAACAGATTCTTAAACTGCAACTAATAAAAAATCACCTTAGATATGACTTTCAAAATAATTGTTTCAAAAGGCAACAAAGTTTACCAAACATACGATATGATTTGATGACAATGTTAAAAACTTCTATATTCAAATATATTTTAGATGGTTAATACATGACTAGATTCAAATATGATTGCCGAAGAGATGATTCTGAAACCAAAATATATACAACATTAGAACCTCTGTAAATCTAGAAAAGACAATCTATGAATAACTGATAAAACAGTTCATTAATATAGAATATTTTAATGGAACAATTAAAAACCATACATCTTATTCCACAGAATAGGAAAACTATGGTGACCAATTAAAGGACTAAATATGCAATTAAGTTTTATAGAGCCAAAAACTGCTCAATCATGAAATTATAGGAACCTAAAGTAGCCTAATTGTTAATACCCATTATTCTTTAGTTTATTATATATTTACATGTATATGTCTAACAAAAAAGAGAAGCTGATTTGACCTAAAATTGTGGCCCAACAAATCAAACCAGAAATCAGAGAAAAATGTTTTGGCAACTGCAACATTAAATCCCTATGGCAGATGGCACAGAACACAAATAGAGGAGTACAAGGAGGCGGGTCGCAGCAATTAGAAGGTGACAGGCTGTCCCACAGTTGAGAAAAATAATGTAAAAATGAAATAAGTTTCTCCATAAACAAAAATTAACTTGTGCATGAATTCAAAAATAAGAATTTAGAGAAGTCATATAAGAGAACTTCTACAAATTAACTAATGCATAAACTAATTTTAACTAATGAAGAATCTCATCTCATTCTTTCTTATTTTTGTCTTCTAGGAGTGCTTATAGCAGAAAGATATACTTAGTAAAATAGTCATATGTATATGTAAGTAATTTTAATCAATGTTTCAGCCCCTTTTAAGCTCGTTATATTATTGCATGTGCATTGGTATGAGGCACCAACTCCAATATGAATGAACATTGGACATAACACCAATATGGATAACAGGACACAGGTAATGTCCAAAATATAGGACCTGGGAACACCGTTTATAGAATTAATATGACAAATAAAATCAAAATTGTTAAGCTTTACAATTTTCATATAATAAAGTTGACTTCTTTTTACTTATTATGGTAGGAGTGTTTAACCATGAATAAGTGTCGGCTCACTCTCTTTCCTCGTACTATAGTCGTGCCAAAAAAGTACCTAAGCAGAAAAAAATTACTTTTCAATTGTGAAACAATTGAAGAGTGTCTAACATGTGTCAAAGCATATGGGACAAGAGTAGTCTAAAAAGTGTCTAACATGTCGTACTTCCTAAATTGGAGTAAAATTGATGGATTCAATATGACTTTACAAAAAGGACATATACAAGAAATTTTCACCAAAATTTTTACCCCAGACAAATTGACCGGTAAATATGAAAAGAAAATTATTTTTGGTGGGAGAAAAAGTAATAGGTATTTTGTTAATATATCTCATTCGTAAAATCCTATCTATCTACCAAGATGTGTTATCAACAATCACCCCGCCCCACAATAAACAGATACAATTGATGACTGTTGATCCACAAAATCATATCATGTTCACAAAAAATACCAAATCCTTAGGAAATCAATTTCTAGTTAGGGATGCCTAATAGAACACCAGAACATGCAGAATAGTACAACGAAGAAACTGATAGCATTATTAAATTAAAATATAACCATAGAAATTACAAGTTCTCCTATCAGATTCAACGTACCTCTAAGAGAACATGCTCGGTCACACCACAACAACACTCCTCAACATGATTCTCAACAACAGTGTCTGGCTTAACTAACTTGTCAATGTCAGAATAACCACAACAGAAAACATTCCCTCACAGGTTAGCCCCTCCTCTGAAATATATCTTGACATAATTCACCCCAAATTTTCTAAAAATACACACTGAAACAATACAAAATCAAGTGAACTGAAAGAACAAGGAAAGCCCAAAACACAGAGAAGATCTCCTTCGTGAGCTAAACAAAAACCACACTTGTAGGTTTTACACCATATCCCAACCCAAAACCTTAAATAGGTCTATGGGTTATTTATCTTGCATATTCCTTCATTTAGCCCATTAATTACAAATGAGGAACTTCTACACTCACTCCTGAGTCCACAAAATATTTATGAAGAACCAAGATGAACAATTAAGTGGCAATTGCCCCAGCAAGATCCCCAAATTGGCGCAGGACGTCTCTATTGCTAGGGGCTATTGTAAATTTAAAATTAGGGGTCCAGGTCTTAAGAGTAATTCACTATACTAATTTATGATGTGAAAAGTGGATCTCTAAGAAAGGGGAAGTTTTAAGAGCATATGTTCAATAAAATAGCACCCAAAATGGAAGTAAGCCCGCACACAAACCCAGATACACGATAACATATTGGACTTTATTGCTTTGCTAGAGGTAGAAGAAACTATTGATCAATTTGAAAACAAACTACAGTTGTAAGATACTACAACAAAGTATCCCAATCATCAAAGTCACCATAAATATTGAACTTCTGTCATCTGAAATACACCAGGATGCAAGAAAGACCACAAAATAGAGCGGGTCATGATCGAGACCAGACTAAGACTATGGTGAAATTTCTGAAAACAAATAAGTTGATGAAAGAAGTTGGCTTTACCTCTGCGTACAATGCCCGAGATTTGGTTTAAGTATATCATAAAGTATATGAAACTTTCAAAACAATTCAGTTACATATAGAGAGCTTCCCGGTCCACTCGTCGGCTACCCCATAATCAAGGCTGAGCTCTCTCATCGGAGGGATGTTCTCCATAGCAAATAGCATAAGGCGAGGGAACATCAAATTATTGTGATCATACAGGACAAACTGAACCAATACATTGGGAGTGGAACTATGACTCATATAGCAAGCAACATTCCTCATTCTTGACACATCCATAGCAAAATCCAAAGGAGGGATAGAGGGATAAGATGGACGCACATATTTGGAGTCTATTGTAGATAAGTCCCCCCATTCCGACCACCTATCAGTAAAGCGGTTAGGATATATCAGAGAATCACCATTCATTGTCAAAAGTTCTGCTTGCTCCCTTGTCAGCACAACCCCCGTGTACTCGCATATAAAAGCGCCGGCTTGAATAAGGTCCAACGACCTAACTCCCCAACCAGTTTCTCTAGATCTAAACACCTCCAACCTATTTTTCAGCCCCTTCTGTGTGACTCGATTCCGACAATGAGGCGGACAACTACAAAATGGGCCACACTCAAAAACCAAAGGCTTCCCTCTCAAGAGAATCCCACTCTGATTATAAGGAAACTCCCCTCCGTTCTTCATAGCACAAAAGCACCCTTCAACACACCCGTCCACACAATCGCAACCAGTACCTCTCCCACTCTGGTGAAACACAAACTGAGGAAAATTTGTCTTCACGAGGTACTCATATCGGAGAGGGTCGTAATTACGATCAATGTCATTGAAAAGCCTAACTGCCACATTCTCGTTCCTATTCGAAATATCAAGCGATATACAACACATGGGTTTCAAACTCAAGGGATCCTTCTTAAGCATAAGCGCCTCCTTCATCAGCATGCTCCCCATCTTAGCTTGCCCATCAATCCTACAAAGCTTATACTTAAAAACACCGAAACCCGACCTCCCAACATCAAACCAGGAATCAATAATCCTATACAACCCATCATACACATACAACTTCCCAGTAGCAGAGGCAGCGCCCTCATACCGCACTCCGCGAATGACCCTCACCTCTATCCCATAGTGCTTACTCCTCTCCATTGCAAGGTTCCCTCCCTCAAGCTTCTGGTGAAAAACCTGCCTAGAATTCTTGTCCTGGCCACCATGGCCAGTGTAAGTGATAACATCACCCTCATCAACATCATCCTCATAACCACCAGAGACAATGACACTAGTGGCAATTGGTTCACCATTAGAGCTCAGGCTAGCTGGGAGATAATCAATGCCAGCCTGAGGTTGACCATGCAACCCAACCACACACAACTCCATCCTATAAAGAAACACGTCACCAATGCAAACACCAGGAATTGAACCAACAATTCTCTTGTCACGATTCAACCACAAACCACAGTTCCTCATCACGGCCGACGCGCGCAAATCGCTGCGCCCCCGGCGGGAGTCCACCCGGCGCTCATCTTCCACCGTCGCCAGCACGCGCAGCGAGTCGTACATCATTCTAGTCCGCCGGACAACGTCCCGGAAGTGCCTCTGCTCTGGCAGACCAAGATCCGCAACCCGAACCAGCTCCTTACACCGCCGCCGCGGCGTGGTTGCCGCCATCGTTGAATCCGGGACAGGCACAATTGCCCGCGAATCCGGATCTGAAACGGTGTCGTTTGGGCTCTGCTGCAGCCCGGGGTCAGAAATGGCGCCGTTCTGGAAGCGCTGCGGGTTTTCAGCGAAAGGGTCGGAAACGGCGTCGTTTCGGAGCTGTTGCAAGCCTTCGGTGATGGGGTCAGGAACGGCCTCGTTCTGGGGATCGTCGGTGGAGAAAGCCGTGCAGAAAAGCTGGGAGATTCTGTTGAACTCGGAGAACAAGTTGTTGGTTGGCTCGTCCGAGGTTCTGTCGCATAAGAGATTGAGGTCGAGGTCGAGATCGAGGTCGAGATCCAGGGACCCATTAGAAATATTGGGATCCTGATATTGTTGTTCTTGATGTTGTTGGTGGGAAGTGTCGGTGTTGAGCCATTCGTCGAAAGGTTCGAGCTTTGGGATTAGTGTTGGGATTGGGGAGATGCTGGTGGTGGTTGTGGCGGCGGCAATTGAGGCGGGGATAGGGAATCCCGGTGGTGGAGGAAGGTTTTCAGGCGAAAAGAGAGAGTTCATGGTTAAAATGGTCTGGTGCTGGCGATGGTGGTGGGTAGGGTTTAGACTGAAAGGATAAGGAGCATTGGAAATGATGATTGGAAAAGAAGATGCTTTGAGGTTGGGGGAAATGGGCAATTCGGAATTTCAAATGGGTTAGGTGCAGTTTGAAATCTCTGAACTGGAAAATTTTTGGGTTCAGTTCAAAATTTAAAATGGATTGGGTGAGTTTGAAATCTATGAACTGAGAGTTCGAAGATATTTTTGTATTTGTAGAATGATGAAAATTACTGTGAGATTCATGATCCACCACACCAAGTATATATTTTTACATTAAGTGTATTGTGACACCACTTGTTTTGTGAATTAGGGTAGAAATAGAGATTTCTGTGGAAAAGGAAGACATAAAAGAGAAAGCTTTAGAGTGATGATTAATTAAGGAATGTGACTAATTAGAGAGTGTGATATAAGAGTAGAACATGAAGTATGAATGACATTAAAGACAAATTATATAAATGATAATTATGACTTCTTTTTAATATATATATACTTAGAGAAAAATTAAAAAATAAAACATTATATATATATAAGTATTTATTTTAAGAATAGTAGTAGTAATTAGAAATAAATATTATTTAATTTTTAAAATTGTGATTAGATAATAAAGATGAAAAATAAATTTTATATATTTTTTTATATTTGAAATAAATTGATTTTTACATAATATGACCAATAACATAGAGAAAAAATAAACATAAATGTAAAATAATATAATAAAGAAAGTAAAAAAAAATCACAATTATTATTTCATTCAATATTTGTGTACTGTATTTTTAGTTTCCTTTTAACAGGTTTCCTTTATGTTAAATAGGAGTATATTTAATTATACCTTTAGTTTCTTTATAAATTTTAATATAAGTTTAATTATTCACTTCATTTATAAATACAAAATTGCGTTATTTTAATCCTTACATCTAAAAACATTATCTCTTAGCGTCTACATGTCTTTTTAATTATTATTAGTTTAATTTATTTTAGTTTTTTATGAAAAAGTTGAAAGTTGTGTACGTAGAGACTATAAGAAATTTTTAAAAAATATCAATATCAAAATAACAAAAAAATATAATATACAAATCCAATAAATAAAAAAATATTATTATGAGTTTAATTTTTAAAAAGCAAACAATATATTATTATATTATTTATTACTTAATTTAAAAATATTTAACGTAATTTTTTACTATAGCCGTAAAATTAATTCTATTATTCTTTATCGTTATATCAATATTGATTAAATTAGTAATATTATTAAATTTAAATTATTATTAAATTCATCTTATTTTTACTATTTATTTTTCATAATATGATGATATAAAAATAATAAGATTTTTTAACTATTCAATTAAAAATAAATGAATATATAAAAGTGTTAAAGTTAAAGTTTTTTTCTTCTTTTATATTATTTCATATATTATTATAATTTTTTTTATTTGAGTGGTAAATCTTTGTTAATAATTATGGAAAATGACAAATAATACATTATTAATAAATAATAAATACATATTAAAATATGAAATAATATAACGAAACAGGCGAATATATTAATAGGTATATTGAAGGATTGTAATATCTCAAAAAAAATTAAAATGAAAGATAAGGTTAACTTATCTTAATGATTAAGACTTATCCAAGTCATTAATGCATTTAATGACTTCATTAAATAAAAATAAAATAAAAAAAATAATAATATGCCTATAAATGAGAGGGGAAGGGATTACTTACGAGGAAAGAAAAAAAAATGGAGGGAGAAGAAAGGGAAAGAGAGGAGAGAGAAGGAAAGAAAGAAATAAGAAAGGGAGAGGAAAGAGAGAGAAAGAAATATGAAGGGAGAAGAAGAAAAAGAGAGAAAGATAAGTCACTCTTGCAAAATTTTGGTACATCATCTGTAATTCTTAAGGTAGTAGAGGAGAATATTATCATTAAATCTATTTTATTTTACTTATAGTAGTGGAGTGAGTTGTCTCTAACCTCTTTTTATTTATTTAGTTATTTGCTTATTTTATTTTATCTCCAATCTTGCACTAGTCCTATTTTAATTATCTCCAATTATGTACTGGTCCTGTTTGTTTATTTTATTTTATCTTCAGTCTTGCACTGGTCCTATTTTAATTATCTCCAGATATGTACTGGTCTTGTTTGTTTATTTTATTTTATCTCCAGTCTTGCACTAGTCTTATTTTAATTATCTCCAATTATGTATTAGTCTTGTTTGTTTATTTTATTTTATCTCCAGTTTTGCACTGGTCCTATTTTAATTATCTCCAGTTATGTACTGGTCCTGCTTGTTTACTTTATTTTATCTTTAGTAATGCAGCGATCCTATTTATTAATTTATAGTTATATTATTCAAATATAATAATATCTATTTGTGAAGATTTGATGATATTGTAGATGGAAGTTGGACCTTGGGGATTTAAATGAGTAAATATCACTGTGAGAGTGATTAAATTGGGTTCATTTATCATTACTAGTCACTACAAATTTAATTTAAATATTCATAAAATAGAATGGGTTGAGGAAGTTGAAACATATATATCTATATATTATAAGATTGTATTATTGTAAATGATAAATGTTCTCACTCCCTATTGTGATTTTTTGTGCATGTTTTATTTAAACATCAACTTAAGTAAATGGATGCGCCAAATATTTCAAATCCCTTTTCTGCAAGCATCACTGCCTTCTCTGCAGGAACTACTTGGAACACGAATGTTATAGACAACTCGGTTACTTTTAGAGGGACAGAATTATCAATAATAACATTTGTATCTAATATGGGAAATCTCATTATGTTAGATGGACCAGTAGTGGTCACCTTTTGTATGTCTCCTACCTTTTTTCCAAAACCCCTTAATCAGTTTGTTTTCACCAATAATGTAGATATTTGTAAAATTGTAGAAAAAATAGAAGGAATCAAAAATAAAATTTCTTCTTCTTTTGTATATCTTATATATATATATATATATAGTGATGTAAATTACTTTTACATATATGTAATATTTTTTTTACCTGTTACTCTTATACAAATAATAATAAAAAAAATTGTCATATTAGATGGTATCGAAGCAACGTTTCATGTGTGACCTGTAAAATGAGTCTATCATGATATCTTATGAATCCTAACTTATATAATTACAGATGGCAAATAATAGAAGGAATAATGAGTTGACAGAAGCGGTACAAGCTATCCGAGACATGGTCGCTGCATTATTAAGGAACCAAAGACCTGAAGGAACCAATGGATCACAAGGTTTAGTTGAATTTAGGAGAAACAAACCTCCGCAATTTTCTGGAGGTTATAACCCAGAAAAGGCTGAATTATGGATTAAAGAATTGGAAAAAATATTTCAAGTTATGAATTGTCGTGATGACCAAAAGGTAAATTATGTTGTGTTTATGTTGATAGGAGAGACTGAATATTGGTGGGATAGTACCAAGAGATTACTAGAAGGAGGAAGAATAATTATTACTTGGGAGGTGTTTAGAACAAAATTTTTAGAAAAATATTTTCCCAATGATGTGAGGAGGGCAAAAGAAATTGAATTTATGCAATTAAAGCAAGGAAGTATGACAGTAGGAGAATATGTCTCTAAGTTTGAAGAGCTAGGAAAATACTCTGTATTCTTTTATCACCCTGATGAAATAATGAAGTGTATAAAATTTGACAATGGACTTAGGCCTGAATTAAGAAAAGCAGTAGGAATATTAGAAATTTTTTATTTTCCTACGCTTATTCATAAATACAGATTTTTGGAAGATTTTGAAAACCATTAAAATAGTAAACCAAAATCTTTTAGACCCCAGCATAATAAAAGGAGACAAAATGAAGAAAAACCTTACAACCACCCCCAATGGAGATCCCAACCCAGCCAATTTTCCGTAGGAAATTTTAATAAACCTGTAAATAGTCAGCTCAAGTGCTTCAAGTGCGGACAAGATCATTATGCTAAAAATTGTCATCTTAAAGTACCTGTCTGTTTCAAGTGTGGAAAATCTGGTCATATATTCTCTGAATGTCGGCAACAAAAACCAAATTCTGATCCTTCTACACCAAAAAGAAGACCTCCGACAACAGGAAGAGTATATACCATGAATGGAACTGAAGCTTCATAAAATAATGATTTGATCCAAGGTATGTGATTCATTAAAGGGAAAACTTTAAATGTATTGTATGACTCAGGCGCAACTCATTCATTCATTTCCAATGATTGTATCCAACACCTTGAATTGCCAACTTCTTTTCTAGATACTAGTTTGATTGTTTCAACTCCCACAAGTAAGTCTGTAATCACCAATAAAATTTGTCTAGATTGTCCTTTGTTCGTTGAAAACAAGAAATTCCTTGTAAATTTAATTTGTCTACCTTTATCTCAATTGGATGTAATCCTGGGTATAGACTGGTTATCTTCCAATCAAGTCCTTCTAAATTGTGCAGAAAAATTAGTAATATGTTCAAATTCTAAAAATCTTTTGAGTTTTTCTACCAACTCAGTAAATGAGTCTTTGAAGAACAAAATTCAAGGATATTTGTTACTATCTTCTGTGGAAGTAAAAGAGGAAGTCGATTTGAAAAAAATAGCAGTTGTTCAAAATTTTCCTGATGATATTCCTGGTTTACCACCCAACAAAGAGATTGAATTTTCAATAGATTTAATGTCTGGAACTGGACCAATTTCTATGGCACCATATATGATATCCCCTTCTGAACTGACAAAACTGAAAAAATAATTGAAAGAATTACTTGGGAAACAATTCATTCGTCCTAGTGTATCACTTTGGGGAGCTCCTGTTTTATTAGTTAAGAAGAAAGATGGCAGTTTTAGGTTGTGCGTAGATTATCATTAGTTAAATAAATTCACCATAAAGAATAAATATCCTCTTCCAAGAATAGATAATTTGTTAGATCAATTAAGAGGAGCTTTTGTATTTTCTAAAATAGATTGAAGATCAGGATATCACCAAATTACAGTAAACGCAGAAGATGTACAAAAAACTGCATTTAGAACTAGGTATGGTCATTATGAATATCAAGTGATGTCTTTTGGTGTGACCAATGCTCTTGCAATATTCATGGATTATATGAATAAGATTTTTCGTCCATTTTTATATCATTTTGTTATGGTTTTTATAGATGACATTCTCATTTATTCTAAAACTTTTGAAGATCATGCGGACCACCTTCAAGTTGTTCTTTCAAATTTTGAAAGACAAACAATTGTATGCTAAATTGTCTAAGTGTGAATTTTGGTTAAAAGAAGTGAAATTTTTAGGTCATGTGATTTCCAAAGAGGAAGTGTCAGTAGACTCAACTAAGGTGAAAGCAATTCTACAATGGCATCCACAAAAAATAGTGACTGAGATTCGTAGTTTCCTAGGTTTGGCTGGATATTATAGGAGATTCATTGAAGGATTTTCTAAAATGGCTATGCCTTTAACCTAACTCACCAAGAAAGGTCAAGCTTTTGAATAGACAGAAAAATGTGAAAATAGTTTTCAAGAACTTAAGAAAAGATTAATCACTTCCCCTGTACTAGCATTACCTAACTCAACTGGACATTTTTTGATATTTTGTGATGCTTCCAAAATGGGATTAGGATGTGTTATCATGCAAGATAGGAGGGTAGTTGCATATGCTTCAAGACAATTAAGAATACATGAGAAAAATTATCCAACTCATGATCTAGAACTAGTCATCATCGTTTTTGCACTCAAAATATGGAGACATTATGTGTTTGGTGGTAAGTTTGAGGTTTTTAGTGATCATAAAAGTCTTAAATACTTGTTTGATAAAAAAGAGTTAAATATGAGACAGAGAAGATGGATGAAATTTTTGAAAGATTATGATTTTGAATTACATTACCATCTAGGAAAGGCAAATGTAGTAGCAGACGCTTTAAGCAAGAAATCTTTACATGTCTCTTCCCTTATGATTCATGAGATGAGTCTACTAGAAGAGTTCAGAAACATGAATTTATCATTTACCATGAACCCTGATAGAATAAAATTAAACTTAACTCAGATTACTAGTGGATTACAAAGACAAATTCAAGAGGCTCAAGTATTTGATTAATTTATTCAAAAGAAAAAGAAGTTGATAGGACAAAAGAATGGAGAAAAATTTGGCATAGATAAAGCAGGAATTTTGAGATTTAGTGGCAGGATATGTGTGCCTAATAATGTAGAGATTGGGAAGCTAATTTTAGATGAAGCACATAAGAGTAAATTCAATATACATCCATACACAACGAAAATGTATCAAGATCTTAAGAAAATATTTTAGTGGCCTAAAATGAAGAAGCAAGTGGCACAATATGTAACATCATGCTTAGTTTGTCAAAAAGTTAAGATATAACATCAAAGACTTGCAGGAATGTTACAATCTTTAGACATACCTGAGTGGAAATGGGATAGTATTGCAATGGACTTTATAGTTGGCTTATCACGAACAATTCAAAAATTTGATTCCATATGGGTTATTGTGGATAGATTGACAAAGTCTGCTCATTTTCTACCTATTAACATTAGGTATTCATTGGAGAAACTGACTGAATTATACATAAAAGAAATTGTGAGGTTACATGGAGTTCCATCTAGTATTATTTCTGACAGGGATCCTAGGTTTACTTCTAAATTTTGGGGAAGCCTACATCAAGCCTTAGGAACTAAGCTTCATCTTAGCTCAGCTTATCATCCTCAAACTGATGGACAATCAGAAAGAACCATCCAGTCCTTGGAAGATTTGTGTAGAGCATGTGTGTTAGAAGATTCTGGTAGCTGGGACCGATACTTATCATTAATTGAATTTACTTATAACAACAGTTTCCATTCTAGCATAGGTATGACACCCTATGAGGCATTGTGTGGGAGAAAATGTAAGACACCTTTATGTTGGTTTGAGACTGGAGAAAATTTAATCTTAGGTCCTGACATGATTCAACAAACCACGGAAAAAATTAAGATGATTAGGGAAAAATTAAGAACAACTCAAAGTCGACAGAAAAGATATGCTGACAAGAGAAAACGACCCCTTGAATTCCAAGAAGGTGAGCATGTATTCTTGAAAGTAACACCGACAACTAGAGTTGGTAGAATAATGAAAACAAAGAAACTCACTCCTCGATTTATTGGTCCCTATCAAATTCTTGGAAAAATAGGTCATGTTGCTTACCAAGTTTGTTTACCCCCTTTCCTTTCTAATCTTCATAATGTGTTTCATGTGTCTCAATTAAGAAAATATATTTCTGACCCTTCTCATGTAATAATATCAGATACAGTACAATTAAAGGATAACCTTACATTTGAAACAATGTATGTACAGATTACAAATATGAAGATTAAGCAACTGAGGGGAAGACAAATTCCACTAGTGAAGGTTGTTTGGAATGAAATTACTGGAGACGCTACATGAGAATTAGAAAAGCAAATCGGAGAAAGTTACCCCTATCTGTTTTAGTGAATAAAAATTTCAAGGGCGAAATTTTTGTAAGTATAGGGGAAATGTAATATCTCAAAAAATTAAAATTAAAATAAAAGATAAGATTAACTTATCTTAATGATTAAGACTTATCCAAGTCATTAATGCATTTAATGACTTCATTAAGTAAAAATAAAAATAAAATAAAATAAAATAATAATATGGCTATAAATGGGAGGGGGAGGGATTAGGTAGGAGGAAAGAAAAAAAAAATTGAAGGAGAAGAAAGGGATAGAGAGGAGAGAGAAGGAAAGAAAGAAGAAAGGGAGAGGAAAAAGAGAGAGGGAGAGAAAGAGAGAAAGAAAGTAACAGGAAGGGAGAAGAAGAAAAGGAGAGAAAGATAAGTCACCTCTGCAAAATTTTGGTACATCATCTGTAGTTCTTAAGATAGGGGAGGAGAATATTATCATTAAATCTATTTTATTTTGCTTATAGTTGTGGAGTGAGGTGTCTCTAACCTCATTCTATTTATTTAGTTATTTGTTTATTTTATTTTATCTCCAGTCTTGCACTAGTCATATTTTAATTATCTCCAGTTATGTATTAGTCCGGTTTGTTTATTTTATTTGATCTCCACTCTTGCACTGGTCCTATTTTAATTATCTTTAGTTATGTACTGGTCCTATTTTATTTTATCTTCAGTCTTGCACTGGTCCTATTTTAATTATATCCAGTTATGTACTGGTCCTGTTTGTTTATTTTATTTTATCTCTAGTCTTGCATTGGTCTTATTTTAATTATCTCCAGTTATGTACTGGTCCTGTTTGTTTACTTTATTTTATCTCTAGTAATGCAGCGATCCTATTTATTAATTTATAGTTATATTATTCAATTATAATAATATCTATTTGTGAAGATTTGATGATATTGTAGATGGAGGTTTGACCTTGGGGATTTAAATGAGTAAATATCATTGTGAGAGTGATTAAAATTGGGTTCATTTATCCCGACTAGTCATTACAAATTTAATTTAAATTTTCATAAAATAAAATGTGTTGAGGAAGTTGAAACATATATATCTATATATTATAAGATTATATTATTGTAAATGATAAATGTTCTCACTCCCTATTGTGATCTTTTGTGCATGTTTTATTTAAACACCAACTTAAGTAGATGGAGACGCCAAATATTTCAAATATCTTTTATGCAAGCATCACTGTCTTCTTTCCAAGAACTACTTAGAACATGAACGTTATAGACAACTCGATTACTTTTAGAGGGACAAGATTATCAATAATAACATTTATATCCGATATGGGAAATCTCATTATGTTGGATGGACCGAGTAATGGTTACCTCTTGTATGTCTCCTACCTTTTTCCAAAACACTTAACCAGTTTGTTTCCACCAACAATGTAGATATTTGTAAAATTGTAGAAAAAATAAAAGGAATCAAAAATAAAATTTCTTATTCTTTTGTATATCTTTATATATATATATATATATATATATATATATATATATATATATATATATATATAATGATGTAATTTTACATACATGTAATATTTTTTTGACCTGCTACTTTTATACAAATAATAATAAGAAGAAAAAAATGTCACAATGATCATTAAATTTTTAGGATCAAAATCATAAAGACCAATATAACATACAAAATTTGAGACCACTCCCTCACTTCCCACTAAGTTTCATTGGGACTTTTAATGACATTTATATTTCATATATTATTATCATTCAATTTGTGTTCCTCCAATGTTAAATATGAACTTGAAATATCATTATTATTTAATTTACTTGTTTGTTTAAAAAACATTAAACTTCAAAACATTTGTGTTTATTAGAACACATATAACCTAACATATGTTTCTAACACATTCTTATTATTTTGGTCACTTATCTTGTATGGTCTTGTAAAGGATATTTAATTTAAAGACATGTCTAACCCGTCACTACCATTATTAAGTTATTGAATCCATTATGAGTTTAATTAAAATATAATTTAATGAAAGATTACTTTTTTTAATGTGGATTATATTAGGTTAATTTTTTAACATCAATTATTTTGCATTTTAGATGAGAATCAATTTTAAAATATCATTTAGAAATTTATAATTTCTATGTGAAAATTTGAAAATAATGGATACAATGAAAATAATAATTATTTTATTTATTAAATATTACACATAATACATCAAAGACATTTAACTTAATACATTTTCAATGGTTTGGACATTATATCTCTTAGAAAATAGATACAAAGTTTGTATCTCAGTTATTTATTAAAATTTGATTAAAACTTTAATGGATATAAGATTTATAATAGAGATTGACATGAAAGATATAAGGGACACTCTCTCATATAATAGAACTTGAGTTTTTAAATTATGACTGAATTAATGAATGGTGATATAATAGTTCTAACAAATATTAGTATAATAGACTTTTCTATCATATTAGAAAATTAATATAAGTGTTATAAAACTTATATATAAGATTAGATTTGTAACTTTATAATTTGATCATACTTAATTAATATGAATATATAATATTTTATCTCACATTAAACATAATTTCCTCTTTCAGAGATACCTTAATAAAAAAAGATTTAAACAATTTACCATGTCACTCATGGTTTTTCCACTATAAAGCAACTAATATTTTAATTTAACAATTCAGTAAACAATTATTGTTAAAAATGTTTTTAGTTATTATAAAAGTTGACAAATAGATACATGCAAACAAAAACATATTAACATATTTTGATTCTTATTTTTTTACACATTGTTATTCTCCTCTCAAACTTAGAATTTCATATGTGAGTCTCTCTTGTGCATATCTTACATACAACTTATCATATTGACATTATTTTAATTATACGAGAATTTTCATAAGTAAAACTCTTTATTATACATATCTCATCGATAATTTGATCCTAAAACTTGAAAAATTTTCATGTTTGAAGATTATCAAATTACTTAATTTCTAGAGAGGGATATGTCTTAATTCTAAAAATAATTTATTATAAACTCTGATATATATATATATATATATATATATATATATATATATATATATGATTTATCATAAACCTTTATGTTAATATCGTACAAAATTTGATAAATATTTATTTTTTATTATATATTTTACATCCTATTCATCAACTTCTAAATACACATAAATAATACTAATAAGTTTATAATCTCTTCCTTGTTTTTAATAATAAAGAAAGATGTATATTGTGTTTACAGTCATGAGAAAAAAAAATTATGAATACAATTTTTTAAGAAAAAATATCATTAATTTAAATTAGTAAAATTAAATTCAAGTTATTATTAAATAATAAATTAAATTAATAATTATTTATAATATGGTAATATAAACATAATAAGACATTTTAAGTATTAGATTAAAAACAAATAAAAATGGTTAAAATCAAAGGTTTTTTTTCTATAATTGTCCTTAACTTTTTTTAACGTTTTAGTGTAAAGAGACTAATAATATTATTAATAAATAATAATTAAATATTAAAATATGTAAGAATATAAAAATGTAAAAGTCTAAAATTATGAATATATTAATAGGTATATTTAATTATTATTAAGTTTTTAGAATCAAAATCATAAATATAGACATAATATAGACATAAGTTATAAAATTTTTGAAGATATTACCTCTCACTTCCCCAAAAGTTTTATTGGGGTCTTCAATGTCATCTATATTTAGTGGCGCAAATCTTCATAGTAGTTAAGATGAGTGATGCCCCCAAAATCAATGTTTTTTTCTTCTATAATTGTCCCTAACTTTTTTTTAACATTTTAATGTAGAGAGACTAATAATATATTCTTAATAAATAATAATTAGATATTAAAATATGTAAGAATATAAAAATATAAAAGACTACAATTATAAATATATTAATAGGTATATTTCCCCAAAAAAATTGTAAGTTACTTGTATATTTCTGGCCCCCCAATATTAAATATATTATAAAGAAAAAAACTGAAGAAATAAATTAAATAAGAAAGATTAAAAATAATTTTATTATCTGATCTTTCCATTTTCTCTCACTTTTTCATACTCTCTCATTAATGGTAATATTTATTAGTATTTAATTGCTTCTCAAGAAATATATTAAATAAGAAAGATTAAAAGTAATTCTTTATCTTTTCTCACATCTTTATATTCTTTCACTAAAGTGATATTGATTGATTAATATTAAATTGTTTCTATAGTTTCTACTTTCAAATTCATTATTTGTCTTTCTTTTTCCCTCTTCAAGTTACATCCTTAAAATTATATTGAAACAAATATATTTTGTCTTCATTTTTCACACTGTTTATTCTATTGTTATTTATTATTATTCAATTTGCACTAACGTCACAAGGTATTCAAGTTGAAATACATGTTTAACATGTCACTATCACTTATTTATGTCTCTTATAAGACATGTAGCTTAACAAATGTGTTTGAATAGGTTGTTTTTCTAACACATGATTATCGATTATTAAATTTATTATGAGTTTAATTAAAATATAATTTAATGAAAAATGGTCTCAATAGGTTACTTTTCTTTTATGTAGATTATATTAGGCTTTTTTTTTAACCTTAATTATTTTACATTTTAATTTAAATATGGGAGTGAATTTAAAAATATCACTTAGAAATTTATAATTTCTATGTACAAATTTGAAAACAATGGATACAGTGAAAATAATAATTATTTTATTCATGAAAAAATTGCACATAATACATCAAAGTCATTTAACTTAATACATTTCTAATGGTTTGGATATTATATTTCTAAGAAAGTAAGTACAAGTTTGTATCTCACTTATATATTAAAATTTGATTAAAACTTTAATAGTATAACATTTGTAAAACACGCTCTCACATTAAGAATGAGTTTTTAAACTATGAGTAGATGATTGGTCATATAATAGTCCTAACAAAATTTACTATAACAAGCTCTCATATCATATTAAAAAAAATAAATTAATGAGTGTTATAAAACTGATATGTAAGGTTGGATTTGTAACACATTTATATATTATATTTAGATCATGTGAAATGTATAATGTTTTATCTCACATTAAGCATAATTTCTTCAAACAACTAATATTTTATTTAAGTATTTTAACATTTTATTATTTTTAGAAATACCTTAATTAGAAAAATTTAAACAATTTTACCATGTCACTTGTGATTTCTCCAGTAAGTAAAGCAACTAATATTTTACTCCAATATTTCAATAAACAAGTATTGTTAAAATATTTTTAATTATTACAAAAGTTCATAAATAAACCATTCAAATAATACTATTTGTTAACTAAAAATAATAAAATAAATAGACAACATACATGCAAACACAAACATATTAATATATTTTGATTGTTTTTTTTACATTGTTATTATCCTTTCATTGATATATATTAACGTAATCATGAGAGAATATTTCATACGTGCAAGTCTCTTTGTGCATATCTTGTATACAAGTTGATCATATTGATATTATCTTAATTATAAGAAAATTCTCATAACAAAATTTTCATAAGTAAATTTCATCTATAATTTGATTGACAAATTTTTACTTATTAATTATTTTGAAGATTATCAAATTTAGGTAGTTATGTTTTAATTCTAAAGATCATGATGATATATTTTATCATAAAACTTATGTTAATATCGTGCAAAATTTGATAAATATTTATCTTTTATTATATATTTTACAAAATATTTAACAACTTATAAATACATATAAATAACACTAGTAATTGTGTAATCTCTTTCTTGTTTTTAATAAAAAAAACGTATATTGTGTTTATAGTCGTGACAAAAAATTAGTATGAATACATTTTTTTTAATATCATTAATTTAAATTAGTAAAATTATTAAATTGAAGTTATTATTAAATAATAAATTAAATTAATCCTTTTTTATAATATGATGATATAAACATAATAAGGCATTTTAAGTGTTAGATTAAAAACAAATTAATATATAGAAAAAGTGTTAAATCAAAGTTTGTTTTAGTTGTCCTTTGAAAAGTGACAAATAATATATTATTAATAAATAATAAATAAATATTAAATTGGGAAAGAATATAAAAATTTATAAATATATTTAATAATTATTAAATTTTTAGGACCAAAATTATAAAGATGGATATAAGTTATAAAATTTTAGAGGAACATAACTCCTCTTTCACCAAAAAGTTTTGTTTGGGCTACCATTATTCAATTTGTGCGCCTCTAACATTAAATGTGTGCTTGAAATATCCCTATAACTTAATTTATTTGTCCATCAACAAATACGAAACTTCAAAACATTTATTTAAGATATGTTATCACTCAATATGCATGATCGTTATGGATGACAAAGCGGGTCGATCAGTCCGTTTTAGGCGATCCCGCCTTTGGCCGTAAAAATGGGACGAGACGAGTTGACTCGTTATAATCATGACAGAATGTAGACTTTGGTCCTCCTTGTCAAGGGGTGGGTTAGCGGGCTGGCCCACCATAATTTGGAAAAAAATATTTTATTTTTTTAAATAAAAAATTTTAATAAATTTAATAATAAGATTATTATTTGTTTGTCAATAATTCAATTTAATAATATAAATCAATACATTATTTTAAGAAATTATAATTTAGAACAATAATAAAATTTACATAATAATAAATAATAACAAATATATATATATATATATATAACGTTAAAACTTATAAAATTTATATTTTTTATATTGAAAAATTCAAATACCTATATCTTTTTTATTTGATAAAACTTCACATTATTCTTGGTTGAGTAATTCTTACACCTTTCATTCAAGTCATAAGGATAAAAATAATCGGTGCTTAGGATGAACAAGGAGAACAGGAGAGAGAAAATTGTGTTTAAGTAAGGAGAATATTTTTTGTAAGAGTGAAACTTTTTTAATTTTCTTTTTAAACTTTTTAACTTTATATATTATCTTTATAATTAACTTTATTATAATAAAAAATTATTTTTTTATTAATTAGGTGGGTTGCAGGTTGGCCCACCCCGTCCCGCTGGTTTGGCCTGCGGGTTGGTGGATTTGGCGGAGCGGGCCAAAGCGGACTGGTGGACTGAAAACACCAACCTGTCCCGCCATATTATGGCAGGCTGGCGGGCCGGCCTGCCAGACCTGACCCGTTTTGCCATTACTAATCACTGTCATAAGATATTAAAGTTAAAATACATATTTGACAATATCACTCAAGTTAAAGACATTAAACTTATTTATGTGTCTCTTAGAAGACATGTTACTTAACAAATGTGTCTAATACGTGTCTCTTGGAAGACATGTTGCTTAACAAATGTGTCTAACACATTACTATTTCTCTGGTCACTTGTCTCATAAATGTCTATCACATGACTACCATTATTAGATTATTAAATTTATTATGAGTTTAATTAAAATATATATTATTTAAAAATATCATTTAGAATAATTTACATATGAAAATTTGAAAACAATGAAAATAATAATTATTTTATTTATTAAATAATTGCATATAATACATCAAAGACATTCAACTTAATATATTATTTTTAATGGTTTTGACATTATATCTCTAAGAAAATAGGTAGAAAGTTTTTATCGTTTATATATATATATATATATATTACAATTTGCTTAAAACTTTAATGGAGGTAAGATTTGTAATACACTCTCCATAACATGGAAAATATAAGGGACACTCTCTCATTGCGAATGAGTTTTTAAATTGTGACGAGATAACTCGTGATATAATAGTCCTAACAAATATTACTATAATATAATATGTTCTCATGTCATATTCAAGTAGTGCAAGATTAGATTTGTAACACATTTATATATTATAATTTGATTAGACTTAGTTAACATGAAATATATAATATTTTATCTCACAATAAATATTTTTTTCAAACAACTAATATTTTACTTTTAACAATTAATTTAGTTTAGAGATACTTAATAAAAAAAATTTAAATAATTTACCATGTCACTTTATTTCTTCATTAAAAAAATAGTTAAAGTAACTAATATTTTACTTCAACATTTCAATAAACAACTATTGTTAAAAATATTTTTTATTATTATAAAATTTCACAATAGATAATTAAATAATACAATTTATCAACTAAAAACCATAAAATAAATAGACAACATACATTCAAACACAAACATATTAACATATTTTAATTCTTATCTTTTTTACATTGTTATTTTCCTCTCTTTAATATTAACTTAATCATAGGAGAATATTCGTATGTGAACTCTCTCTTTTGCATTTCCTGTATACAATTTGATCAAGAAACTCCTCATTTTATTCATGTTATCTTAATTAGATGAGAGTAAACCTTTTTATTCTACATATCTCATTCATGTTTTTGTCTGATACCTAACAATGGAGATATCCAGTGATCAACACGAGAAAAAATTAGACCATCTTAGCATTCATAATATGTAATGGCAAGTCATGATGCGTATTATCTTCTAAATGAAAAAGGAGAACCTTCAACTTTTCAAGAGGCTATAAGTTGTTCAGATGTTTCTCTATGGATGACTGCAATACAGGAAGAAATGGAGGCTCTTCATAAAAACAAGACATGAAATCTTGTGGAACTTTCGAAAGGTCGAAAATTCATTGGTTGCAAATGGGTCTATAAGATCAAGAGAGATGATAATAATCAAGTAGAAAGATAATGTGCTAGATTAGTGGTAAAGGGATATACTAAAAAAAAGGTATTGATTTCAATGAGATATTCTCGCCGGTTGTCAGATTGACGTCCATTAGAGTTGTCCTGGCTATATATGATGCATTTGATTTACATCTTGAACAATTGCATGTAAAGACTACTTTTCTTCATGGAGATCTTGAAGAGAAAATTTATATGCTCCAACCAGAAGGCTTGAAAGAACAAGAAACTTGGTTTGCAAGTTGACCAAATCTCTATACGGTCTAAAACAGGTGCCTAGATGTTGGTATAAAATATTTGATTCCTTCCTTATTTGTGTTGGTTACAATAGATTGAGCTCAGACCATTATACATATTATAATAGGTTTAGTGATAATAATTTTGTTAACTTGTTATTATATGTGAATGACATGTTGGTAGTAGGCCCCAACATAGATTGAATCAAAGAGTTAAAGGTACAGTTGGCTAGGGAGTTTGACATGAAGGACTTGGGACCAACAAACAAGATTTTAGGGATGCAAATTCACAGAGACAGAAAAGATAGGAAAGTTTGACTTTCTCAGAAGAATTACTTACTGAAAATCTTGCGGCGCTTCAACATACAAGATTGCAAGCTAATTTCCACCCCACTTCCTATCAATTATAAGTTATCCTTAAATATGAGTCCCAATAATGAAGCGGAGAGGATGAAAATGTCTCAAGTACTATATGCATCAGCAGTGGGAAGTCTTATGTATGTCATGATTTGTACAAGACCAGACATTGTACAAGAAGTGAGAGTAATTAGTAGATTCATGAGAAACTCTGGTGGAGAGCATTGAAGTGCTATAAAAAGGATCCTTAGATACATCAAAGGAACCTCAGGTGTTGCATTATATTATGGAGGATCAGAACTAGTTGTCAGAGGCTATGTTGATTCAGATTTTGCAGGTGATCTGGATAAAAGGAGATCTACTACTGGTTATGTGTTTACAGTTACAGGATGTTGTAACTCTGTCTACCACAGAAGTTGAGTACATGATAGTCACCCAAGCATGTAAGAAAGTTATTTGGATTAAGAGGATAATGGAGGAACTCGGGCACAAGCAACAACAAATTGTTGTGTATTATAATAGTCAGAGTACCTTGCACATTGTAAGGAATCCAACCTTTCATTCAAGGACAAAACACATAGGAATAAAATATCATTTTGTTTGAGAAGCAGTGGAAGAGGGTAGTGTGGATATGCAAAAAATTCACATAGATGAGAACCTAACAGATGTTATGACAAAGTCGATTAGTGTTGACAAGTTTGTATGGAGTCGATCCTACTATGACCTAGAAAAAAATAAGCAACATGGATGACAAGAATAAAGCAAGCATGGTGTGAAGATTTGATTAATTTAATCAAAGTTTTCAAGTGGGAGATTGTGAGAAGGAAAGTCACACACCAGGAAAATCTTAGTTTGATGTTTCCTTTTCTTACTATAAAAGGAGCACAATATTTACCTTGTAAAATACACCAAAATTATTTTCTTTTCTTTCTCTTGTTGTTTTAGTATGTGAGAGATAAATTAAAAGAGAAAAATAGTTTCTCCTTTTAGGTTCTCTTAGAGTGGTATTTCCTTTATTTTCAGGAGAGAGTGTTATTGTTTCCTCCTTGGAGGTATAGAGAGAAGAGTTGTAATTTCTTTTATTAGTGGAATTACTCTTTTGCCTATTGTCGATGTTTTTCTCATCTTTTTATTTTATTTTCTTATAAAATAATATAAGAAATGTTATTTTTTAAATATATCTTAATATTTAAATTTAAATATAAAGTCGAGTGGATAGGGTCGGGGTATTGCATTATCCATTTCGTCCCCGGTTAACTCGATTTTTCCCATCAAATTAAAAATAGAGACAAATTGGTTATCGCGGGTACGAGTTTAATTATTACCCCTAATATATGCAGACAAAAACATATTATCATACTTTGATTCATAA
The DNA here is from genome assembly GCA_963425845.1 of Sphenostylis stenocarpa. Taxonomy (NCBI): domain Eukaryota; kingdom Viridiplantae; phylum Streptophyta; class Magnoliopsida; order Fabales; family Fabaceae; genus Sphenostylis; species Sphenostylis stenocarpa. The sequence continues at coordinate 20,915,217 of OY731399.1, read as the reverse complement.
TTTTTACATTGATATTAACTTAATCATAAGAGCATCTCCGTATACGAACATCTCTCGTACTTGTATACAACTTGATCATGAAACTTCTCTCATTGATATTAACTTAATCACGAACAAAAATATTAAGACGTGAACCTCTTTATTTTACCTATCTCATGATTATGAAACTTGGAAGTTTTTACTTACTAATTAGTTTGAGAATTATCAAGACTTAACTCTAAAAACAATTAACTATTGACTTCATAATATTAATATATATAATAAAGATCATTACTTATTTTATTATAAAACTTATGTTAATATAATATGAATTTATAAATATTTATATTTTATTATATAGTTTACATTATATTTAACAACTTTTAAATACTCACACATAATTCATTCTAATTATAACATCTTAATTCTCAATACTCCTGATTTATTAAATTTTGACAAAATCTTTATCAAAATTTTAATAATTAAATTATTAAGAATTTGGTAAATCAACTGTAGAGTTTTATGTTTATTAGATTGTTTATGATTTTCTGGAATTTTTAGAAAATACTCAAAATTGACACTAGTGAAAAAAAAGGCTTTTACGTCACCCAATTGTCGTTGCATGTAAAAATATTTGACGTAAATAAAACGCGGTGGCAATTTTGTAAATAAGAGACAAAACTTTTACGTCGCGTGCTGGGGTGCGTGACGTAAAAAGTCCCTTTTATTTCCCTCCCACTCCCTGGTCTCGCGCAGCAAGGGTCTCTCAGGTCTCACCAGTTCTCAGGTCTCTCCTGCTTTCTTCCATTCCTACATATCCTCACATTCAAACCCTAATTCCAACCATTTGCATCTTCCATTCACACGCACTTTTATTTTGTTAATGTTAATTTGATTTCGATAAATTTCACGTGGCAGGGAATACTCACAACCCTCTCGCAAAGTAACGGAGAGTACAAGTATGATTATGCCACAATCCCATTTCTCGCCGAGGTTTTCAAGGTAAATTAATAAACACTTCATGCGTCAATTTTATTTGTTAGGAACCGAGTTTTGATGCTGCATAATAGCGGTTGCTTATTTCATCTTTGCTAAACACTCAGCTTGCGGTGTCAAGTTTGTTATTGTGGAGGGAATGCCAAAAGTCACCTCTGCCAAAGATGACGACGGAGTGGAAAACGGTTGCCCTGTTCCCGATTCCCTCAGTTATATATCTCATCCACAATAATGTGCAGTTTGCTACACTCACTTATGTGGATACTTTCACCTATCGGATAATGGGAAATTTGAAGATTGTTACGGCTGGGGTACTATTCGGGTGCCTTCTCTTTTCACGGTTCGGATTTTACATCGGTGTTGTTGTTTTCTCGAGTTAGTGACTTTCTTTTATTTCTTTGTAGGATGTTCTTAGGTAGGAGGCTTTCTAACTTGTAGTGGATGGCTATTGTGTTATTGGTCTGTCGGGACAACCACTAGTCGGGTGCCGAGAAAATTGTGTCTCACAAATTTGGTTTTGTGCCTTTTAAATTTTGTTTATAAGAAGTTATCTACTGTGCTTTATGCATTGTTTGATATGGATAATGAACTTAAAATCGGTGTTGAGGAGTTAGATGAATATCTAGTTCAGACGTTTGTTAGGGTTGTGCAAGCTGTGATGCAATAGGTCTAGATAAGTTTTATTTGTCATTTTCTTATGCATCACTCTCATCTCCTAAGGTCATTTTCATACAAAAAAATGATTCCTTTATTGTTTCCTTTTGGAAGATGCCTCACTTGCACTACTTCTACTATATCCTTTCCTTAGAATAATATATATTGAATAATATATGACTTTTTTCCACTTAGAATCGTGTATCGGAACTAATGTTCTAAGTGGAAAACCTAGAACAAAGACTTTACAGTTCATTTATCCTAAGGTTAGAAACTTATTTATATAAGTGAATACCATAATTATTATTTGTATTTAAATTTTGAAAATAACATTATGTTTTTTTGCATCATTTCGGTGTAATAAGCAAACAGACTCGTTTGAATGTGGTTACTATGTTATGTATTGGATGAGAGTCATAGTTTGTGCGGATATAATTGATTCTTGGACGGAGGTAATTGTTTTTAACATTAGTTAAGTTTATTTAACTTTATTCATGTTGCATGTTTACAAGAGTCAAATTAATGTTTTAGGTATTTCAAGATTCATCTCCATTACCAGAATATGATATTACACAAATTAGAGAACAATGGGCAAAATTTTTTGTTCAACAATTCTAGTACATAATTTTTTAAGTTCTTGTTCATATTATATTGTGTGTATTATGTAGTTTAGGTAGCTTAGTTTGTATTAACTTTTAGTTTGTAATAGATTTTTTAGTTTGTATGTTTGTATTATATTGTTTTATTATGTAGTTTGAATTATATAATATTATATTTTTAATTTACTAGCTAAAGAAAATTGAACCTCCGGATCTGTTTAGTTGTAATATATATTTGCGGGTTTTAGTTGTAAAACAGAATCAACCCAATTTAAAAAAAAAATAGCAAATATACGTCGCATATTGGTATATGCGACGTAAATTTACGTCACATATGGTACATACGACGTAAATTTACGTCACATATGGTATATGCGACGTAAATTTACGTCACGTATTGGTATATGCGACGTAAATTTACGTCGCATATTGGTATATGTGACGTAAATTTACGTCGCGTATAGCAATATGCGACGTAAATTTGCTGTTTTTTTCTTAATTTTTGAAAGTTTTTACGTCTGTTTAGTGGTATATGCAATGCAAAATTACGTCGGGTCTTGATAACTGACGTAAATTTACGTCGGGCTAAAGGGTCCGACGTAAATTTACGTCTCCCGTTTTAACGTCAGTCTTGAATACGACGTAAAAAACCCTAAATACCTGACGTAAAAGCCCCTTTTTGCACTAGTGTGACCCGTTTTGCGGACAATTGGGCGCCATATAGTAATTATATGTTTTAAGGTAGAAATTGAAAGTAAGAGAAGTAATTAAATTAATAATTTAATAATATTGTAGAGATGAGAAATTGATCATTTGGTTAGACCCTTGTCATAAGATTGGAGGTCATGAGTTCGATTTTTGTATGTGCATTAGAACAATTATAATTTTTCTATTATTTTATAATTGTTAGAAAATACTCATGTGTGTGCGTGAACGTTAATCATGGTCTTAACAAATTTTAATTGACACATTTAGAAATTATTGTTGTTTTGTATGCATTGAGTGTGGATACATTAAAATTGTAGTATGTGTGTGAATTGACAAGAAACATATGATGGCTGATATGGTTTGGCCTAATGCTTGAGTCTTAGATTTTGGGGACTCAAATTGTGACTAGAGTAAAAAGGAAAAAAAAAATGCATAAGCTGAGCGGAAATTTAGGTGAATTAGAAATTTGACTTTAGATTTCCTCATTTCTCTCTTTCTCTCAAAACTTTCCTTACCTTTGATTTTGAAAGGGAAATCTTGATTTTCTTGAGGAGCTCCAAGAGGATTTTGATTTTCTTGAGGAGCTCCAAGAGGTAAGCTTGTTTCTCTCAATCTCCTCTACACTTCTACAATTTTATTTTTTAAAATTGTGCATTTTCAATTTTTCTCCTCACTTGGCTGAGTTTTAATGGGAGTGGGAAGAGTTTTATTGTAGGTATTACACCTAGGACACTAGAATAATGCTTAGAGTTAAGGATTAGAAGTGGTTGAGCTAAATACCTTAAGAACCCTAATTCACAGGTACTGTTCACTAAATTTATGATACTTGTGTGAACAGAATTAGGACTTGATTCCTTCATGAAAGTTGTATCTCTTTAAGTTGTCGAAATTTAAAAAATGGTTTCATATCAAATGAATATTTGTAGCTCAATTTATACTCATTATACTGTCAAGTGTTCTAACTGTGACGTTAAGAGGTTTCCCTATTTCAACTGCCTCGGTTTTTGAATTACTGGGATTGATATGTGTGAAATTAGGATTTGATTTTTTCATAAAAGTTGTAGGAAATTATATTCTCGAAATTTAGAAATTTATTTCATGTTAATAGCTTATGTGTAGCATGAGTTATAGTCAAATTACCAAGGCATGTTCAGAGTGTTATTGTAGTTGAGCATTGTTGAAAACAACCACTGTAAACTAAAAACTACATCTATTCTATAGGGTATTTGAATTTATTCCCGTCATAAATATTCTAGAAAATTAAATTATTGAAATTTTGGCTCAGACCTCATGCCAAAACAACTTATATAACTTTAGAAAATTCCAAAATAATGAACCTTGTCCATGTTTGCTATAGGATTCTTCCTACTCTAAGTGCATACAAAATAGGATAATTTTCTAAGTTAATTGTAAGTTGAATGTGAGCTTAAAATATTATTAGAAATGGATTAGTAACACAAAGTGAATTTAAATTCTCATGACATAGAAACATAGAAATATAAAATTCTATAGGGTATTTTATTGCGTATATAGATTTTGCTGAAACACAACATCAAACTTTGAAAGAAATAAGTGTGGACATATCAGGTAAGGGGTAGACTATATAGTAAGGATTAAATCATAAGCATATTTGACCTTATTTGTTGAAGTTTTCTAAATTTGTTATGATTGATAATACATGCTTGGTGTATGATGGTGAATTGTTTACGTGTATGATGGTGTACAATACATGTTTGGTACTCTATTATGATATATATTGTCTTTGAGTGCAGTGGCAGATCTTCTTGGGAGCTGAGGGGGGCCGTGGCCCCCCCAAAGTTTTGTAACTCCCATGTAATTTATGATTTTGGCCCCCCCAAACTTAATGAACATTTAATACATTTACTTGTATATTTACAATTTTATCCTCCCAACCCCTCCTCAGTTTTGTAACTCTCATATAATCTATGATTTTGTTCCCCTCAAACTTAATGATCATTTAATATATTTAAGTATATATTTACAATTTTATCCTTTCACCATTTCATCTTCTTATTTCATTTTATATTTATTTATTATTTATTAATAATATATTATTTGGCCCCTCCAAGATCAATGGTCAAGATCCGCCACTGTTTGAGTGAGCATTTATATGCATGGTGGTTTTTCATGAAAAAGTTCATTGAAAATTAAATTGAAAGAATTGGATGATGGGTTGTGAACTCTTTTTGAACTGTATTGGAAGTTTTACTGCTTGTAATAGGTGATGGAAAGTCTGCATTACAAGAGAAACTTTGTCAAAAATTTTGGAAAAATGTGACTCTCTAAGAAAAACCATTTAAGGACTCATACATTACTTATCCGAAAATGGTGATTTGTGAAATTTAGGGAATAAGAGATTGTAACATCCCAAAAATTTATTATCTTCCACATACAATATATTAAATTATACTATTTGGATAATTTAAATATATTAAAAGAAATTTGTTATTAATATATATATATATATATATATATATATATATATTTGTTATATTCATAAACATGAAAGAGAAGAAAAATATTAATTATTAATTTTATTAATATATATATATATATAAGATAAAATTATCTTATTCTAAAAGATAAACCTTATCAAAATCATAATTTATGCACTTATGATTACTTAATTAAATGAAAAAAAATAAAAAATAAAAAAATTGTTATAAAAAGGGACCAAGGGGGAAGATCCGGTAGGAAGATAAGGGAGAAAGAGAAAGAAAGAGAAAGAAAGAGAGAGGGAGGAAGAGAAAGAGAGAAAAAAAAAGAGAAAGGGAGAAAGATAACCAGAGAAAAGAAAGAGAAAGATAAAATCGTCTTTGCAAAATTTTGGTACATCATCTGCAGTTCTTAAGGTAGATGAGGAGAATATTATCATTAAATCTATTTTATTTGTATTATAGTTGTGGAGTGAGGTGTCCCTAACCTCATTCTATTTATTCGATTACTTGTTTATTTATCTCTAATTACGTAAGGGTCCTGCCTTATGCTTGTTTATTTTATCTCCAGTCTTGTACTGGTCCTATTTTAATTATCTCCAGTTATGTACTGGTCCTGTTTGTTTATTTTATTTTATCTTCAGTCTTGTAGTGATCCTATTTTAATTATCTTCAGTTATGTACTGGTCCTATTTGTTTATTTTATTTTATCTCCGAGTCTTGTACAGGTCCTATTTTAATTATCTTCGATTATGTACTTGGTCCTATTTGTCTACTCTATTTTATCTATAGTAATGCAGTGATCCTATTTATTAATTTATAGTTATAATATTTAATTATTTTTTATAATAATATCTATTTGTGAAGATTTGATGATATTGTAGATGGAGGTTGGACCTTGGGGATTTAAATGAGTAAATATCGGTGAGAGAGTGATTAAAATTGGCCGCATTTATCCTAACTAGTCACTACAAATTTAATTTAAATCTTCATAAAATAGAATGTGTTGAAGAAGTTGAAACACACACACACACACAGATATATATATATTATAAGATTGTATTATTGTAAATGATAAATGTTCTCACTCCCTATTATGATCTTTTGTGCATGTTTTATTTAAATACCAACTTAAGTAGATAGAGGCACCAAATATTCCAAATCTCTTTTCTGCAAGCATCACTGCCTTCTTTCCAGGAACTACTTGGAACACGAACGTTATTACAACACAGTTACTTTTAAAGGGACAAGATTATCAATATTAATATTTGCATCTGATATGGGAAATCCCATTATGTTAGATGGACCAGTAGTGGTTACCTTTTGCATGCCTCCTATCATTTACCAAAACCCCTTAATTAGTTTGTTTCCACCAACAATGTAGATATTTGTAAAATTGTAGTAAGAATATAAAGAATCAAAAATAAATAAAATTCCTTTTTCTTTTGTATATCTAAATATATATATATATATATATATATATATATATATATATAGTAATGTAAATTACTTTTACATATATGTAATACCTTTATTTGACCTGCTACTCTTATATAAATAATCATAATAAAAAATGTGTCACATTAGATGATATCAGAGCAACGTTTTATGTGTAACCTGTGATATGAGTCTATCATGATATCTTATGATTCCAGATGGAAAATAATAGAAGGAATAACGAGTTGGCAAAAGTGGTACAAGTTATCTGAGACATGACCGCTGCATTATTAAGGAACCAAAGACCTAAAGGAATCAATGGATCACAAGGTTTAGTTGAATTTAGGAGAAACAAACCTTCACAATTTTCTGAAGGTTATAACCCAGAAAAGGCTGAATTATGGATTAAAGAATTAGAAAAAAATTTCAAGTTATGAATTGTCCTGATGACCAAAAGGTGAATTATGTTGTGTTTATGTTGATAGGAGAGGCTGAATATTGGTGGGATAGTACCAGGAGATTACTAGAAGAAGGAAGAATAATCATTACTTGGGAGGTGTTTAGAATAAAATTTTTAGAAAAATATTTTCCCAATGATGTGAGGAGGGCAAAAGAAATACAATTTATGCAATTAAAGCAAGGAAGTATGACAGTAGGAGAATATGCCTCTAAGTTTGAAGAGCCAGGAAAATACTCTGCATTCTTTTATCACCCTGATGAAAGAATGAATTGTATAAAATTTGATAATGAACTTAGGCTTGAATTGAGAAAAGCAGTAGAAATACTAGAAATTTCTGATTTTCCTACGCTTATTCATAAATGCAGATTTTTGGAAGATTTTGAAAACCATCAAAATAGTAAACCAAAATATTTTGGACCTCAGCATAATAAAAGGAGACAAAATGAAGGAAAACCTTATAACCACCCCAATGAAGATCCCAACCCAGCCAATTTTTTGTAGGAAATTTTAATAAACCTGTAAATAGTCAACTCAAGTGCTTCAAGTGCGGACAAGATCATTATGCTAAAGATTGTCATCTTAAAGAGTTTGTCTGCTTCAAGTGTGGAAAACGTGGTCATATATTCTCTGAATGTCGGCAATGAAAACCAAATTTTGATCCTTCTACACAAAAAAGAAGGCCTCCGACAATAGGAAGAGTGTATATCATGAATGGAACTGAAGTCTCTCAGAATAATGATTTGATCTAAGGTATGTGTTTTATTAAAGGCAAAACTTTAAATGTACTATATGATTCAGACACAACTCATTCATTTATTTTCAATGATTGTGTCTAACACCTTGAATTGCCAACTTCTTTTCTACACACTAGTTTGATTGTTTCAACTCCCACAAGTAAGTCTATAATCACCAATAAAATTTGTCTAGATTGTCCTTTATTCATTGAAAATAGGAAATTCCTTGCAAATTTAATTTGTCTACCTTTATCTCAATTGGATGTAATCCTGGGTATGGACTGGTTATCTTCCAATCAAGTCCTTTTGAATTGTGCAGAAAAATCCGTAATATTTTCAAATTCTGAAAATCTTTTGAATTTCTCTACCAACTCAGTAAATGAGTCTTTGAAGAACAAAATTCAAGGATATTTGTTACTATCTTCTGTGGAAGTAAAAGAGGAAGTCGATTTGAAAAAAAATAGCAGTTGTTCAAAATTTTCCTGAAGCTTTTCCTAATGATATTCCTAGTTTACCACCCAACAGAGAGATTGAATTTTCAATAGATTTAATGTCTGAAACTGGACTAATTTCTATGGCATCGTATAGGATGTCACCTTCTGAATTGACAGAACTGAAGAAACAATTAGAATAATTACTTGGGAAACAATTCATTCGTCCTAGTGTATCACCTTAGGGAGCCCCTGTTTTATTAGTTAAGAAGAAAGATGGAAGCTTTAGGTTGTGTGTAGATTATCGTCAGTTAAATAAATTCACCATAAAGAATAAATATCCTCTTCCAAGAATAGATTATCTGTTAGATCAATTAAGATGAGCTTCTATATTTTCTAAAATAAATTTAAGATCAGGATATCACCAAATTAGAGCAAAGGTAGAAGATGTACAAAAAACTGCATTTAGAACTAGGTATGGTCATTATGAATATCAAGTGATGCCTTTTGGTGTGACCAATGCTCCTGCAATATTCATGGATTATATGAATAGGATTTTTCCTCCATTTTTAGATCATTTTGTTGTGATTTTTATAGATGACAATCTTATTTCTTCTAGAACTTTTGAAGATCATGTGAAACACCTTCAACTTATTCTTCAAGTTTTGAAAGACAAACAATTGTATGCTAAGTTTTCTAAGTGTGAATTTTGGTTAAAAGAAGTAAAATTTTTAGGTCATGTGATTTCCAAAGAGGGAGTGTTAGTAGACCCAACTAAGGTGGAAGCAATTCTACAATGGGATCCACAAAAAATAGTGACTGAGATTCATAGTTTCTTGGGTTTGGCAAGATATTATAGGAGATTCATTGAAGGATTTTCTAAAATGACAATGTCTTTAACCCAACTCACCAAGAAAGGTCAAGCTTTTGAATGGACAGAAAAATGTGATGAATTTATTCAAAAGAAAAAGAAGTTGATAGGACAAAAGAATGGAGAAAATTTTGACATAGATAAAACAGGAATTTTGAGATTTAGTGGTAGGATATGTGTGTCTAATAATGTAGAGATTAGGAAGCTAATTTTAGACGAAGCACATAAGAGTAAATTAAGCATACATCCAGGCATAACAAAAATGTATCAAGATCTTAAGAAAATATTTTGGTGGCCTAAAATGAAGAAGCAAGTAGCACAATATGTAACATCATGCTTAATTTGTCAAAAAGCTAAGATAGAACATCAAAGGCCTGCAGGAATGCTACAATCTTTAGACATACCTGAGTGAAAATGGGATAGTATTGCAATGGACTTTATAGTTGACTTACAACGAACAATTCAAAAATTTGATTCCATATGGGTTATCGTGGATAGGTTGACGAAGTCTGCTCATTTTCTACCCATTAACATTAGTTATTCATTAGAGAAACTGACAGAATTATACATAAAAGAAATTGTGAGGTTACATGGAGTTCCATCTAATATTATTTCTGACAGGGATCCTAGGTTTACTTCTAAATTTTGGGGAAGCCTACATCAAGCCTTAGTAAATAAGCTTCATCATCCTCAAACTGATGGACAATCAGAAAGAACCATCCAGTCCTTGGAAGATTTGTTGAGAGCATGTGTATTAGAATATTCTGGTAGTTGGGACCGATACTTATCATTAATTGAATTTACTTACAACAACAATTTCCATTCTAGCATAGGTATGACACCCTATGAGGCACTGTATGGGAGAAAATGTAGGACACCTTTATGTTGGTTTGAGATTGGAGAAAATTTAACCTTAGGTCCTGACATGATTCAATAAACCACGGAGAAAATTAAGATGATTAGGGAAAAATTAAGAACAACTCAAAGTCGAAAGAAAAGCTATGCTGACAAGAGAGGACGACCTCTCGAATGCCAAGAAGGTGAGAATGTATTCTTGAAAGTAACACCAACAACTGGAATTGGTAGAGTAATGAAAGCAAAGAAACTCACTCCTCGATTTATTGGTCCCTATCAAATTCTTAGAAAAATAAGTCTTATTGCTTACCAAATTTCCTTACCCCCTTTCCTTTCTAATCTTCATAATGTGTTTCATGTGTCTGTTGAATTATTGGCAAGTGTACCAAAATTATCAATCGCAATATAGTATTTCGATAAAATAAAAGTCGATCCCACGAGGAACAGTTTCAATGAAAATTCCCAATTATGCTTACTACGTATATTAAACAGATTGGGTTTTGAAAATAAGATTTGAGTTGAATTTAAATAACAAAGAACTATAAATTGTTGAGAAAATATCAATTAAAGGTACTTAGGATTGACTTGCTTCCTTATCTCTCTTTTGTAATGGCTATGTCAATTAAGAACGTCAATTAACCTAACAATGTTGATGTCACCTACTCAAATCATCCATGTTGATTCCTCACACATGAAATTCATAAGAAAACCTAATAAATGTTGATTCCTCACACAATTAACAGATTTTCCAGTATTAGGGTTAGGGTGTTTAAGCAATTGATACATTCATTTCATTCCTGGCAATTAACGTAACAAATATTCTTACCGTGATCTAGGGTTCAACATATATTTTCCAATTATACCTCAAACAATCAAGAATAAATCATTCCAAAGCATGATGGATAAAAATAACAACATCAAATCATAGATTAATATCTCAAAATATCACCATGATACAAAAGAGTTCAAAGGAAGTGCACCGAATCCTAAGAGAATGAAGTTAGTCACTCATGTTGGCCATTACAATGCTCCAATTGATGAAGAAGTGAAGAATTGATGAAGATTAAACAAAACCCTAACAGTAGTCGTGCCTCCTCTCCTCCAAGACTGCTTGCTTTTCTCAAAACACAACTTATCTTTTTATAAGAGAATTTGGGTCGGGCGTCGCATCATTCATTCGCTTAAGCGCTCTTCTTTCTTTCAATTTTACTCCAATTATGCTCCTTACTCTTGTATCAAGGTATTCTCGAATTCATCCTATATTGGGAGAAAAATATATTAGAATTAACATAAGTTAAGTGATTTCATAACAATTCAAGGCATAATTATATCAACTTTTTATCACTTAACAACTCCCCCCAACCTAGAATCTTGATTGTCCCGAGCAAAGTAGTTTTTCCAAAACAAAATCATCACCTATTATCTCTTTCTCTTCTAGAACCACAACATAAAAATTTTCAGAGGTGATGCTCACAACTCCGAATGAAAATAGAACACATAAGCATTCAAGTTATAGAAACCAACAAAGAATAATTAGTCCTCAACTATCCTCAGAGAAGCATGATCTCTCAAATAGAGTTATATATACTCATCTTTAATTCTCACAGGTAAGTGTTTATCTCATTCAATCACTTCATTTAGACAATCCAATATTGATAATCATCTTCAAGCAATCAACAATTGTTAAACAAAACTTAAATCAAAAGGTCTTTCGAGGCTTGTAATGGGACTAGGCTAAGAAAGAATTATTGGTTTTTCTGGGATATACAAAAATATTTGAGAAATTCAACTCATATGAATGATTCTTGATTAACAATTCCTCAAGTCAGGTTTCAAACTTCATGCTTTTGTCCCTAACACAATGACAATGAGTTAATAATCTCACAAGTTATTACCCCCCTTTTAACCTTTTTTTTTTTTTGCTTTTGCATGTATCCTTTTTTTGGCTTTGCAAATTTTTAAGCTTTGTTTTTCCTTTTTCTTTACACTTTTTTTTTAACAATAACACCCCAACAATACATGTAGTATAACAATAGCAATACCCAACAATAAGAAAAATAGCGACATTCATACTCATTTCCTTTCTCAAATATAGGAAGGTAGATAAATAGTGTTTAGGCTTAAGGGTTTTGTTTAAGAAACAATATTATTTTTGGCTCATAAGGGGTTCAAATGGATGTCCTATAATTAATGCATTGTTGGTTATTTGGCTCTGGGTTATAACTACTATAAAGAAAAAAATGCCTTTATCATTTTCAAGTCCTGCCAACATGCAATCACATTAAAGAATCAACCAATATTAGTTATCATTACAAAGTGTTGACACTCAATTTATCTATTTTTGGTACTCTGCTCACCTGGGTTTTCGCTAGCTTCTCCAATTCAGTTAATTCCTAATTTTTCTCATCAATTCCTTTTCACTATCATACTCAATATCCCAAAATCACTTGTTATTGGAAACAATCAAAATTATTTTTCACGTTCTAGATTTGAATTAGACAATAAACAATAATATCATATATGGCTCTAAAACAAATTATGGGACAACAAGGGAATTCAAAATTTAAAATAAAGCAATTAAAAACATTAAATTAAAAACAAAGGAATTAAAAACATTAAAAACAAAATAAGTTTCCTCCCTCATTTTCTTCACTTGTCATGTACTCCTTATCTTGTGCATCAGCCTCAGCTGCAGACTTTCTCACCCCCTCCAGAAAAGTTGGATTGTCCCCAGGCTATTGAAGTAAGGTTTCAAAGTCTTGAGGAGAAGTGTACTGTGTACCTGGAGCAATCTTGCAAAGAAAAAACCTAAGGAAGAAAAATGCACAAAAAAACTTAAACTACAAAAAGAAAAAAATCAAATTCAAAACATTGGGTTGCCTACCAGGAGCGCTTGTTTAACGTCTTTAGCTCGATGCCTATTTTCTTTAGGGCTCATGCAGGTGAGTGATTAAGGTGATATATACGCATTCTCCATCCCTTAATTGTCCTTGTGGGAACGAATTTATTCTTTTCATTGCGAATAATCTTACAACTGTCAGAGATTGGATAAATCATACCTGCTTCAGGAGGTTTGAGTACCTTTCTTTGAACAACTTCCTTCATAGTCAGACTAAGATGTCTTTGGGGTTGTGCAACAGGCTTGTTATCTTGTTTTTCAGTTGAGAAGGTTAATTCCTCCAAAGTGTTTATTCTGAGATAATCTTTCTTGTCTTTCGGTTGTTGTACAACTTCAAACAAATTAAAATTAACTTCATCATCTCCACTTCTAATTTTCAACTTGTTCATGTCAACATCTATAATTACTTTGGCAGTTTTCATAAATGGCCTTCCCAGGATCAATGAGAATTCCTCATTTTTCTCCATGTCCATAATCACAAAATCAACAGGAAATATGAAGTTATCCACTCTAACTAAAACATCTTCTGCTACTCCATAAGGAATCTTTACAAATCTGTCAGCTAGCTATAATGTCATTCTTGTAGACTTTACTTCCAAGTCTTCTATTCTTTTAAGCATAGACAAAGACATTAGATTTATACTAGCACTCAAATCAAGTAATGACTTACCTACTTGTAACGTCCCAATTGTGACTGGTATAGTGAAACTGCCAGGATCCTTGGACTTTTGAGGTAATGATTTCTGAATTATAGTGCTGCATCCTACTTCTAGCTCCACTGTTTCTGTAGTAAATCTCCTTTTCTTAGTTAACAACTCTTTCATGAATTTTGCATAAGTCGGCATCTGCTCCATAGCTTCCATAAATGGAATATTAATCTGTAAATCTTTGAAAATATTCATGAATCTTGTGAATTGTCTTTCTTTATCTATCTGGGAAGGATGACGAGGATATGGTAAATCCTTCAATTCGGTATTTGACTCTCATCTTTCTCCCTCTTTTTCTCACTCTTTTTATTTTTCTTTTATTTTTCAGTATTTTTTTCTTTTTCTATATTCTCTCTTTTATTTTCCTCTTTTTCTCCTTCACACTCATCTTCTTTTTCTTGTAGGATTTCCTTCTCTACAACCAGATTGTCACCAATACCTTCTCCTATAACCTTACCACTCCTTGTAGTTATTAAATTGCATTGCTCCCTAGGGTTGGTTTGTGTATTAGCTGAAAATTGTCCTCCTTGCTGCTGCTCAGATAGTTGCTTAACCAGTTGGCCTATCTGGATCTCTATATTTCTGAATGAAGCCTCAGTATTTTTCTGATTAGCCATAGTGCCTTGCATGAATTTTTCTAAAGTTGCCTCAATATTTTTCTTATTAGCCATAGTGCCTTGCATGAATTTTTCTAAAGTATCCTCCAATTTACTTATTTTGTCAGACACTGAAGGATAATGTTGTTGCTGCTGTTGATATGGAGGTTGCTGATATGACTGTTGTTGAAATGCAGGTTGTCTAGTAGATGAGCTAACACCTTGGTTCCACCCAAAATTCTGATTCTGATTTTGATTCCCTCTCCATCCTTATGCAAAATTATTCTGATAATTATTGGGATTAGGAAAATTGCCTTGTCTGCCTTGACTACTACCTTGGACCCCCATATAATTAGCTTCTTCTTGCTGAATGTTGCCTTGATAAGAACATTATTCATTTGCATTATCACCTCCACACACATCACAACTCATCTGTTGATTAAGAATATATTGTACTATGTGCATTTGTTGAGGTAATTTCTCTATCTTCTGGTTCAATGCTTCAATTTGTTGCGTTACAAGTTTATTATGGGCTAAGATAGCATATGAGCTGTTAAGTTCAAGTACTCCCTTCCTTTGAATTGGATGTCTATCATGTTGGGCCTGTTGGTCTGTAAAGGCTAGTGCATCAATAATTCTGGTGGCATAATCAATTTCTACATCCAACATAGATCCTCCTGTTGCAGCCTCTAATAACATCTTTGCATCATGTCGCAAGCCAGTATAGAAAATATTCAACTGAGAAACGTCATCAAATCCATGATTTGGGCAACTTCTCAACAGTGATTTTAAATTTCTCCCATGCTTCACAAAATTGTTTATCTGCTCCTTGTCTAAAAGAAATGATGTCAGATTTTGCTTTGATGTAACGAGATGGTGGGAAAAATCTATTCAGAAACTTCTCTTTTACACTACTCTAATTAGTCAGACTCTGATTAAGATGTGCTTTCAGCCATTCCTTTGCCCTACCTGCCAAAGAAAAAGGAAATAATATCAAATATGCAGATTCAAGATTTGCTGCTCTAAATCTCATGGTCCCAATCAACTCATAAAAAGTAGACAAATGAAAATAAGGGTCTTCATGATCCAATCCAGTGAATTGATGAGCACTAATCAAGCTTAAGAAAGCTGGATTCATTTGCAATGTATGATCATCCGGAATGACAATGCTGAAAAAATGTCTTGGACCTTGCTGCATAGCACAATTTCTAAGAGTTCTTCTAGGTGGATTTGCATTTGGATTTTGATTTGGATTTGGATTTGGATTTGGATTCAGATTTGCTCCGTCTTCTGCCATATCTTCTATAATTGGGTCTAGTAAATCAAGTGTGAAAGAAGAATTAGCAGATTCTCTTGTGGCTTGTTCTTGAGTTTCCCTTCTTCTTCTACCCTGGTTCCTCCGAGCTGTTTTTTCAATCTCTGGATTAAATTCTAACTGCTTTGAAGATAGTTATCCTCTTAAACGCATAAATCAAAAGAGTAACTCAAGCAAATATTAGCACAACTAAAAACTAAATAATAATAATAATAATAATAATAATAATAATAATAATAATAATAAGAAGAAGAAGAAGAAGAAGAAGAATACTAATAATAAAAAAAAAAAAGAGGAATAAAAATAAAATACTCAATAAGCTAAACAAAGAATTCTCAAAGAACACCGTTCCCCGACAATAGACGCCAGAAATACTTGTTGAATTATTGGCAAGCGTACCAAAATTATCAATCGCAGTATAGTATTTCGATAAAATAAAAGTCGATCCCACGAGGAACAGTTTCAATTAAAATTCCCAATTATGCTTACTAAGTATATTAAACAGATTGAGTTTTGCAAATAAGAGTTGAGTTGAATTTAAATGACAAAGAACTGTAAATTGTTGAGAAAATATCAATTAAAGGTACTTAGGATTGACTTCCTTCCTTATCCCTCTTTTGTAATGGCTATGTCAATTAAGAATGTCAATTAACCTAACAATGTTGATGCCACCTACTCAAATCATCCATGTTGATTCCTCACACATGAAATTCATAAGAAAACCTAATAAATGTTGATTCCTCACACAATTAACAGATTTTCCAGCATTAGGGTTAGGGTGTTTAAGCAATTGATACATTCATTCCATTCCTGGCAATTAACGTAACAAATATTCTTACCGTGATCTAGGGTTCAAGATATATTTTCCAATCATACCTCAAACAATCAAGAATAAAGCATTCCAAAGCATAAAGGATAAGAATAACAACATCAAAGCATAGATTAATATCTCAAAATATCACCATGATACAAAAGAGTTCAAAGGAAGTGTACCGAATCCTAAGAGAATGAAGTTAGTCACTCATTTTGGCTATTACAATGCTCCAATTGATGAAGAAATGAAGAATTGATGAAGATTAGACAAAACCCTAACAGTAGTCGTGCCTCCTCTCCTCCAAGACTGCTTGTTTTTCTCAAAACACAACTTATCTTTTTATAAGAGAATTTGGGTCGGGCATCGCATCATTCATTTGCTTAAACGCTCTTCTTTCTTTCAATTTTACTCCAATTATGCTCATTACTTTTGTATCAAGGTATTCTCGAATTCATCCTATATTGGGAGAAAAATATATTAGAATTAACATAAGTTAAGTGGTTTCATAACAATTCAAGGCATAATTATATCAATTTTTTACCACTTAACAGTGTCTCAGTTAAGAAAATATATTTCTGATCCTTCTCATGTAATGATGTCAGATACAGTACAATTAAAGGATAACCTTACATTTGAAACAATGCATGTACAAATTACAAATATAAAGATTAAGCAACTGAGGGGAAGACAAATTCTACTAGTGAAGGTTGTTCGGAATGAAATTACTGGAGACACTACATGGGAATTAGAAAAGAAAATTAGAGAAAATTTCCCCTATCTATTTTAGTGAATAAAAATTTCGAGGATGAAATTTCCGTAAGTATAGGAGAAATGTAACATCTCAAAAATTTAGCATCTTCCACATACAATATATTAAATTATACTATTTGGATAATTTAAATATATTAAAAGAAATTTGTTATATTCATAAACATGAAAGAGAAGAAAAATATTAATTATTAATTTTCTTAATATATATATATATATATATATATATATATAAGATAAAGTTATCTTATCCTAAAAGATAAACCTTATCAAAATCATAATTACTGCATTTATGATTACTTAATTAAATGAAAAAAAATTGCTATAAAAAGGGACCAAGGGAGAAGATCCGTAGGAAGATAAGGGAGAAAGAAAAAGAAAGAGAAAGGGAGAAAGAGAAAGAAAGAGAGAGGGAGGAAGAGAAAGAGAGAGAAAAAAAAGAGAGAAAGGGAGAAACATAAGGAGAAAAAAGAAAGAGAAAGATAAAATCGTCTCAGTAAAATTTTGGTACATCATCTGTCGTTCTTAAGGTAGAGGAGGAGAATATTATCACTAAATCTATTTTATTTTTATTATAGTTGTGCAGTGAGGTATCCCTAACCTCATTCTATTTATTCAGTTACTTGTTTATTTATCTCTAACTACGTAAGGGTCCTACCTTATGCTTGTTTATTTTATCTCCAGTCTTGTACTGGTCTTATTTTAATTATCTCCAGTTATGTACTGGTCCTGTTTGTTTATTTTATTTTATCTTCAATCTTGTACTGATCCTATTTTAATTATCTCCAGTTATGTACTGATCTTGTTTGTTTATTTTATTTTATCTCCAACCTTGCATTGGTTCTATTTTAATTATCTTCAGTTATGTACTGGTCCTGTTTGTCTACTTTATTTTATCTCTAGTAATGCAGGTGATCCTATTTATTAATTTATAGTTATATTATTTAATTATTTTTTATAATAATATCTATTTGTGAAGATTTGATGATATTGTAGATGGAGGTTGGATCTTGGGGATTTAAATGAGTAAATATCACTGAGAGAGTGATTAAAATTGGGCTCATTTATCCCGACTAGTCACTACAAATTTAATTTAAATCTTCATAAAATATAATGTGTTGAGGAAGTTGAAACATATATATATATATATATATATATATATATAATAAGATTGTATTATTGTAAATGATAAATGTTCTCACTCCCTATTATGATCTTTTGTGCATGTTTTATTTAAATACCAACTTAAGTAGATAGAGATGTCAATTATTCCAAATGTCTTTTTCTGTAAGCATCATTGTCTTCTTTCCAGGAACTACTTGGAACACGAATGTTATTGACAACTCAGTTACTTTTAAAGGGACAAGATTATCAATATTAACATTTGCATCTGATATGGGAAATCTCATTATGTTAAGCGGACCAGTAGTAGTTAACTTTTGTATGCCTCCTATCATTTACCAAAACCCCTTAATTAGTTTGTTTCTACCAGCAATGTAGATATTTGTAAAATTGTAGTAGGAATAGAAGGAATCAAAAATAAATAAAAATTTCTTCTTCTTTTGTATATCTAAAATATATATATATATATATATATATATATATATATATATATATTCGTAAATTACTTTTACATATATGTAATACCTTTATTTGACCTCGCTACTCTTATATACATAATAATAATAAAAAAAAGTGTCACAAAGATTATGAACTCTGAGAATATGATAGGGAGGCCCTAAGGGAGGACTTGAGAATAGGAAGGGTAGTGGTTGGAGGCCCCAAAAGACCCAGGCTCGCTACCTGTTGTCGGGGATCCCACTGTACAATGGTCAGTGAGCTACTGGGTTTATATTTGAGCATGAGTCTCAATAATCCCGTGGGTGAATTTTCCATGCTAGTAGTGTCAACTCCTGACTACCCCAGTACTGATTTGAGAAATGATTTGGGCCCGCATGCATAAACATTTTAGAAAATACATTAGAATCATGCATCATTAACATCAGTTATTTGGAATTTGATTGACTTGTGAATATTTATGATGTTTGATTTTAAGATTATGTATGAACTGTTGCTCATCCTCTTGTCTTTCTGTTTTCTTTATTTCCTTTGTTCTTACAGTACTCGTGGGACTTGATCAGTCATTGTTTAAAGAGAGGGGAGGTGACACAAATTCCACACCCGATGAATATGACACTCATACTCATTAGCTGGGAGCCACAATAATGACAATATGTATCGGGATAAACATATCCAAACTTTTATAGGCAGCCTTTTGTAGTACATAAACCTACATGGTACTGGGTAGTAATCACTGTTTTGTGTATACTGCTCTGTAGAAAGTTATTGTCAATGTTGTCGTTAATATTTTGAAAGATTGTACTAGTATTTTATTTATATGTAATTATGAAAGGTTATTTTTAGTACTTTCTAAAATGATGAAATGCGAGGAATAAGTTATAAAAAATTTACATGCTAAAGTTTATTTTTACAATTAATGTACTGGTTTAATATATTAATATATATTATGTATGAGAGAAAGATTATAATTGGTTTTATAAAAAAAAATCCTGCTAAAAATTATTAATTCTTCTCATAGAAGATTTATAAAGTAAGGTGTTACATTAATAATTGTGTAATATTTTTAATAGAAAAAAGAAATGTATATGGTATTTATAGTCCTGACAACAACAAATATTATGAATAAAATTTTTAAGAAAAATATCATTAATTTAAATTAATAAAATTATTAAATTTAAACTATTATTAAATAATAGAATATATATATATATATATATATATATATATATATATATATATATATATTAATAACACGATAGTGTAAACATAGTAAGATATTTTAACTATTTGATTAAAGAAAAAAAGTGAAAATTAGTGTTTCTTTTTCTCTCTATACTTATCTGTGTTAACCATATAACTAGCGTTTCTTCTGAGCCAGGATCAAATTCTTCTTTTGAGTACGATTGGGCCCTGCAGTGGTAGAAGCTGGTGAACCGGGCGTACTACTTCCCATCCTCTCCCAGCAAGAGCGCATCCTAACGCTATAGGCTTTCGCGCTATGAGTCTGTTTGATCCATTAGAGTCTTCAATGACATCTATGCTTCATACATTAATATTATTTAACTTGTGTGTCTCTAATATTATGTGTGCTTTGAAACATCATTGTTACTAAATTTACTTATTTGTCATCATACATTAAATTTAGAAACATGCTCAAAACATTACTCAATCTGCACAATTGTCATAAAATACTAAAATTGAGATGATGATACATTAAATTTATAAACATGTGCTAAGAACATCATTATCACTCAATTTGCATAACTGTATATTAAAGTTGAGATGCATGTTTGACACGTCACTATCATTCTAATCACATGTCTATTTAAAGATATCGAACTTGAGATGCTTACATGTGTGGTACATCACTTTCACTCGATTTACGTATATGTTATAATGCATCTAGCCTAACAGGTGTGGTTGATACATTACTGTTACTCTAAAGACATGTTTAACACATTGATCACCATTATTAGATTCTCAAATCTATTATGAGTTTAATGAAAATATATAAAATTTAAGAAAAATCATCTAAATAGGTTACTTCCTTTTATATGTAGATTTTATTAAAGTTATTTTTCTTTTCAACCTTGATTGTTTTGTGTAATAAATAAGAAAGTCAATTTAAGAATTTATAATCTCTATGTAAAAATTTGAAAAACAATAAATACAAATGAAAATAATTATTATTTTATTCATTAAAAATTTGCACACACATCACATGAAGGACACTCAATTTAACAAATTTTTAATAATTTTGACATTATATCTTTAACTTTTTGTTTTGTTATGGGAGAATACAAGAGAAAGTCAAGGAGCTTATTTGCATGGATGAAATTGGTTTGATCCAAGAATTTGCACAGAAATAAAAAGATGTAATGATGTGACTTGATAAAATATCTAAAATACCCTTTTATATTATTCAAACAAATATCCTTGTAGAAATAATGAATTATAATTGTGATTGAATATTACAAAATAAAATAAATTACGCTAATATTTTTCTTTGAAAGATTTACTAATACACTAATACACAAATATAATGATAGTAACCATTTTATAATATTAATAATAACTAAAATATAATCACTTAATATTTTTTAGTATATAAATAAAACTAGTGATATACACAAAATTATCTATCTTCATATTAATTAATTATAATAATAAATTATCATACTTAATTTCAAATAAATAATATATTTAATTACTATTATCCATTTATAAATTAATTCTAATAACATTTTCTCCAGAAACAGAAAGTGCGAACTTTGGTAGGCACAAGAGCCTCGATGATATTGTGACCAAGGCCAAGTTGATCGCGTTTGGAGTTTCCCACACAAAACTGTCATCCCCAGCAACAATGAAAACACCATCGGAAGCAAAAACACCACACACCTTCACATTCTTCAACCCCTTCACTCAATCTGGCTCATGCCATGATTCTCTAAAGGATAGGCCATGCCCGAGCTGGGCCTCGTTGTTTCGGCCCTAGGCCCAAAGATGGACATGGGAAGTGAGGGTGAGGGAGTGGTAGTGTTCGGCATGGATGCTAACTATGTTGGAAGAAAGAGTAGAAAGAGGAGTGAGTTCGTATGCATGGAATTCCACACCCACCGGGGATGCAACGGCCCCTTGGCTACCATCACCCAAACACATCACCATGCTCATCCATTTCAACTGAACCCCACTAATCGCTTTCTCTTTCACCTTCCTCAACACTTCCACTAATCGCCACATTTGCACTTGAGTTAAAATTAAGTATGGGTGATTCACACCACACAGGGGTTGGAAATTAGTTTCGATTTGAAATAGGCTGCAGCTTGCTACATAAATTAGGGTTTATTTATTTGTTCAAATTTTTTAAAATAAATTAGGGTTCATGCTTATGTTAATATAATAAAAAAATTTCTAAATTCATAATTAAGATTTAAAAAAAATTATGATATAAGATAAAAATCATAAATCTAATAATCATACACTAATATCACATTTAAATTGATTTTTTGTTTTTTTACATTCCTCGTTTATTCTAAAACTACTCTATAAGATTTATATTCATAATTCTCGCTTAATAATATAAATCATAATAAGGAGGTTAATATTACTCCATGAAAGAAATTCAATAAGAATGCATTATTCAATATTTTTGTTCTCCAACCTCTTTATTTCAATCTATATCTTTGTCTTTCTTTTTCTTATTACAATTTTCTCTTATGGTTGTGAGAAGAAAAACCTAATCCTTTTTATTAATCAATGTTTATTAAATTGATTATCATAAATTTTTATTTTATTTTATCTTTATTTTATTCTGACTTCCCATAATAATCTATATATTTTATTAAATTACATTTGGATCCATCTTTATATTTCACATTAACCATATAATATAATTAATTAAATTAATTATAACAACACAAACATATTATTATAATCTGATTCATAAATTGTATATCATTGATATGAACTTAATCATCAATTTATTTATTTATTTTATATATTTTATATATAACTTTGGGATTCCGCTCATTAATATTAACTTAATCACGAGAATATCCGTATGTGAACCTTTTTTATTGTGATACCTCGTTTATAATTTGATCATGAAAATTAAAAAATTGTAATAAGTTAGTTTGAGAATTCTGAAATTTCTTAATTTTTAGGTAACAACGTATCTTAATTCTAAAAACAGTTTACCATAAAATTTATGATATATTCTATTATAAAAAATATGTTAATATTAGACAAAATTTGATATATATTTAGTTTTCATTATATATTTTACATTATACGAGGTACAATTTCTAAATACAAATAAATAACTTTAATATGTAATCTCTTTCTTGTTTTTAATAATAATAAAAAAATCGTGTATATTATATTTATAATCATGAAAAAAAGAATAACACCAAATTTATTAACTTAATTACGATAATATATCACAATTAAATTATTATATATTCATAATATTTTATTCTTTTAACTAATTAGGACATGTATTAAACTACATTTTATTACTTTAAATTAACTCATTCCATTAAAAAATTAATTAGATAATGAATAGAATAATATAACCTTAATATATATAAAAAATATTGATATAAATATTTAATAAAAATCATTTTTATCTATTCTATTTCTTTATCTATGCGCTGCTTACCCGTAGCACATCAAAAATAATATTACCGAATTTGTAATGTCATTTTCTTTTTAAGTTTTTAATTAAGAATCCGATCAGCTATGGCATGATTTATAGTGTACAAAAATTTAACTTATGTCATATTAAATATTTTACGAAGTTATATGGAATTCATTTTAATTTGTTTTACTATAAAATTTGATAATATTTTTACATATGTAGCATAGAATAATAAAATGAGATTGATAGACTAAAGATTACTTAAAAACCTTCACCTTTTTCTTAGAAACATTCACTTAGACATGTATAAATAAATAAACGATAGATAAAATGAAAATGGATGTATCTAATTTAAGAGAAGTAAAAAAAAAAAAAGGGGGATCTCTCTCTCTCTATATATATATATTTTCCTCTTCTCTTAGTTCACATGTAATAAGAAAGTGTTATTCATTTCTCACTTTTTTTTCTAAATTATAATTATCTTTCGTAAAATAAAGTTTTGAATGAATTTAACATTCATCTATTCAATTTTCAGCTTGAACATGAACCCATCACTTGACATAGTACATTACTTAAAAAAAAACAATAAAAAAAAGATCAATTGAGAATTTCAAATAGAATCTTTAGTACTTAGATTTATTTTTCTATAAAAATTAATCGACATAGGTAAAATATTAAATATAAACATTTTTTATTGGTCATTTACTTTTTTATTCTAATATATATCCCCATTTAGCTATTATTATTATTTTCATTATTTATCTGCACACAATTTGAACACACAAACAAAAACTCAAACATTCACCTACCCCATCTCGTACAAAATCTCATGCCACATTAAACCATAACAACAAGCGAACCATGTCTGAACCAAAGTTACCAGCACCTGACCCAACCCTTCATCCTTCTTCCATGGCTCGTGAACACCGCAAGGGTAACTGGACCCTCCAAGAAACCCTCATCCTCATCACAGCCAAGAAACTGGACGAGGAACGCAGGCTCAAAGCAACTTCTTCTTCCTCCTCTCCCTCTTCTTCCAACAGAAACAGTGGTGAGTTAAGGTGGAAATGGGTGGAGAACTATTGCTGGAGCCACGGGTGCTTGAGGAGCCAGAACCAGTGCAACGACAAATGGGACAATCTCTTACGTGATTACAAGAAGGTTCGAGAATACGAGGCCACCAAATCATCATCATCATCATCGCATGTTTCACACAACAACAACGAGTTTGAATTTCAATCTTATTGGACAATGGAAAAACACCAACGCAAGGAGCGGAAACTACCCTCCAACATGCTTCTCCAAGTATACCAAGCTGTCACACAAGTGTTGCAGAAGAAATCACACACTCCACAATATCATCATCAACAACATGTTCTAAATGTTGTTCATCCACCACCACGCCAACAACACGTGCCATTGCTAACTTCAACCTCACAGTCACTGTCACAGACAACCCCGGTGGCTTCTCATCCGCCACTGTTATCGCTTCCGCCACCGCCTCTTCCTCCACCGCCACCTGACTCCACTACTCCGGCTGTTTCAGGTAATTTATGTATCCCCTTGATAATCTCACTTTTTTTTATTATTTAAAATAATTTATCTACATTCTCATTCTTTATTTTTATTTTTGTTATGGAGTGGGTAATTCAGTATAGAACTGTTAGATTTTAAAAAAAATACAAACAAACCATGGTTATCTTGAGTTTATTCTTAGAGTAACTTTATTTTATCTTTTATTTTTTTAGATATTCACTTTTTCTTACATTCTTTTTAGTTAAAAGATTTAATTGAACTCTTAGTGGTAACAGTAAAGTAAAAGAAATAATAACAATATATTCTTTATTAATTATTGAAGTTTTAATAAAATCTATTAATTGATAAATATTACTTGTAATTTAATAATTTTAATAAATTTTAACTAGTAAAAGAATATATTAAATTTAGTTAGTTAGAAAAATTATTATAAATACTCTCGAAGTAAATCAAAACCAACAATACATACTCCCAAGTTAACTATTTTTAAATTTTTAATTAATGAATTTTATCTTTTTACTTAATTTAGAAGAATCATATGATTATTTTTAGTCTTTATTTTGATACTTTGTATCACTTGATTGAGTGTTTTTCTTTTGTTTTATTTTCATTTGACGACACTTTATTTGATAATTTTATTTTTCTTGATTAAACTTTTTGATGTATGATGTTTTGTTTGGATCTTGGTCAAACTTGTACTGTCTGTAAACCCTGCCACATTTAATGGGACCCCGTAATTCTTTTTGGTAAAGTACAGTCAGTATGTTTTTTTTTTTTTGAGGGTACATGTATGATGGGGCCAAATGCCCCATGGTGAAACAAAAACCTAACAACAGGTACCAACACAGTTTAAAACTGTGCATGATTCTTTTGAATTTGACCATTTTTCTTCTCCTCTTCATTTAACCTACAAAAATTTTCTTTCACTTACTAAGAATTACATTTATGTTTTAAAAAAATACAAGTTTAAAATTAGTCTTGTAAAAACTTCATTGGATATAATTACTTTGACTCTTAAGAGACATGTCTTATTTCTTACGAGTTGCAAAACTTTATTTATCTATTTTTAAATACCTAAATATTTAGATATAGAGAGCATAAATAATGGGTCTCTCACCTGTACAAAAGTAGCATCATGGAGACCAGTGGGTGATAGGGATATGGTGCCATATCATCATTGTCATAGATTTTGTGGGTTCTCCAAGAAAATGGTGGATATTTTACCTCTTGAATCCGCTGAGGGTATAATGATTAATCCAATCCCTAATTTTTAATAATACCAAAAGTTCAAATTAATTTCCGCATGATAATTTAAATCATGCAAATTATATACTCCATCACTTTGCCTTTTTCCTATATATATATTTGGCTGTAATTTTTCTAGTTAATTATTTAATGTTAAATTTAGGATATATTATAAAAAAAAAATCAGAAACTGAGAATATTAGATTAGGATAATATTTATTTAACATTATTATGAATTTAATTAATAATATTATTATATATTGTAAGAATGATGTAATATACAGTAGTATATATATCAAGTGTTGATAGAAAAAAAGAAACTATATAATACATATTTATAAGAATGTAAGAGTTGACAAAAAGAAAAATTCATTTTTGAATAAAATGACAAACTAGATACAGTAATACTTGAAACGTTGTTTAAAGGATTAATTTATCACTCCAACAAATTATATATGATATTAACTCATGTTTATAGATAGGTTAGATTTATTTAATTTTACGTGGATTCAAAGTATAATAATTATATATAGATGTGATGGTGTTGTAGAAGGATCAGAATCTAGTGGCACAGAGTACAACGAAGAGGACTGTATCTCGGAATCGAAACGCAGGAAATTTGAGCAGAAACTTGGTTCAAGCATAATGCGCAGTGCATCGGAGTTGGCACGAGCTCTTGAGAGCTGCGAGGAGAAGAAGGAGGAGAGGCACCGAAAGATGATGGAGCTTCATCAGCGACGCCTTCACATGGAAGAAACACGAAACCAAGTGAACCAGCAAGGAATCACCAACCTTGTTTCTGCAGTATCCAATCTCACTGGTTCCATTCAATCACTCGTCACTTCCATCAACAAAGATAATTGTGGTGGTGGGAACGGTGATGATGCATCTTCTTCTTAATATTGAATGAGGAAGATAAATAATTTATTTATATATTATTGCATGTTTTACTAGTTAATGATTAGTTTATGGTGTATGCAACATTTTTTTTTTCAGTGTATGAAAATCAATCAAAGTGATTAATTTTGTTTGTCTAGATTTCATGATTAGAGATTACAATTTAAAAAAAAAACTTATATAAAAAAACGAAAAATAAAACTTATATGATATAAAAGAAAAAAATCATAATAAATTAAAATAAGAGTTATAAGTATTAATAAAACATATTTAATGTAATAAATTTAGTGAAAATAAAACTTATTTTATTAATAAAATAAAATAAAAAGTGTGTTAAGTAAATTAGTATATATTTACATTTTATTTTTTAGATACAATTGATTTTGTTATCTTTATATATAAATTTATTTTAGAAATCTCTTACGAAAATCTTTTATAACCTCTTTATACATCGTCAAAAAATAATATTAGTATAATATGTCAACACATGTCTTTAACGTCTCTACATTCTCATATTATTTTTTTAAATAGTCTTATTCTTATTTTTATTTTATATAAATTATATATTTTTATCCATTTTATATACGTTCTTTTTTTCACTATTTTCATATTTTTTAAATGTATAAATAATTTTTTAATTTTATTTATTTATTTTTCTCAATTATCTTAAATTCTTACTCTGCTTGTTATATATAATCTTTTTTTCTCTTTTCAATGATGAAAAAAGAATTCTTCGTCAAATATATATTAACACATGGGCATATAAATATTAAAATAAAGATTGTTTTGAAAATTATAAAAAATAAAAATATTTTTTGAAAATTTGTATGAATAAAGAATTAAAGCTTAAAATTAAACAAGATAATCTGATATATAAACTAACAACATTATTTGCTAGAATACGCATTTAAAAACTACTGTAACAAATTTGAGTTGAATAATGTTTAGAAAATTTGAGCAAAAACAAATTCCTGGTTTAATGTAGTATATTGGTTTTAGGAGAAAAAACAAAACAGAAAGTTAAAACGACACAGCAAAACGGTGAGCTTTGTGTTTTCAGTTTTATCAATAAGAGCGCAATTATCTTTCAAACTTGGTTCATGTCTCTTCCTTGAAACTCATTGACGTGCTTCCCTCATCCTTCAATTTTCGCACTTTACAAATCCAACCCAATACCTTTTTCAGTTCATTCTCTCTCTCAACTCTTTCTGTGATCCACGCAGCTTCGATTTCCTTCCCATTTCATTCAGGTCCTTCTTATCTATTTGCATTTTCATGTTTTGTTTGCTTGTTTTCTTCAAACTATACAAGTAGTAGGAGAAGGGTTATGAATAATGCTTCATTTGAGTTATAATGGGTATTGCTTCTTTTTCTTTAAGCGTTGAACAGTTTTTGCTTTTTAAACCAACACCTTAGTTTGTTGTAACTGTCTATGCTTTGGTTGGATGTTAATTTGTGTTTGAGAGGGAGTTTTGTGCAATGTATATTGGCTGGAACTGGAGAAATTATTGTTACCTGGGAAGTCTCGGACCTCTTTTAACCATGTTGAAAGTTTAAAACTTTAAGCCGGGACTTGTTGGTGTTTTTGCTTCTAAATGTTGAGTTACATTGTCATCTAATCACAGATTAACTTGACTTGTAATTTTTTTTACTTTTATAGTAATTACCTTAAAAGTCATGCCTATATTTGATTTCTGTATAGATTTTTCACCCTTATAATAATAGAAATTAAACTCTTAAATGTTTGTAAGTTAATAACAAGAATTGGTAATCTGATATTGAATAAAGTGAGTGATTTTTTTGGTATTGTTGTTAATTTTCTTTTGGTTGATTTGTTTTTCAATTGGAAGGTTTGATTTTGAATTGCTGACTTGAAATTGACTGATTCTTGAAACTGATGATTAGGTTAAATGGGGAGGATCAAACCTCAAGCTCTGCTACAGCAAAGCAAAAAGAAGAAGGGGCCTTCTCGCATAAGGGCCACCACCGTTCTCTTCTGTACATTGATTCTTGTCATGCTTATGTATTTCCTGTTTTATAGACATTGGTCCAACAGGTTAGTAAAAGGAAGAAGGGGCCTTCTCGCACAAGTGCCACCACTATTATATTCAATATGTTGATTCTTGTCATGCTTATGTATTCCACTATTTTATTGATATAGGAGAAGGCAGATTTATAGTGCGACAAATGATACACGATACTCTACGAAAAATGACTAACATAATTATACAAATGTGTACTTGTTCAAATTTAGCTCTATCTTGTGTGAGATTAGTCTGTACTTCTTCAGCATTATTGTGACAATTTTTGGGATACTATTACTATTGGCCATCTGTTATTGTGTAATGTGTAGTGAATGAATTCAGCCTTATGCTTGCTGATGACACTTCAGTTTATGGCTTGAGTGTTCTGTCAATATCTGTTTGTCACGATGTACAAAAGCTTATCCGTTATTCTCTTACATTTGTTGAGGATTTCAAACTTATTAAAAAATGAATTTAAATGGTTCAACCATTTGTAATATGGTTTCTGAGAAGGTGATTATAAAGAAATGGAGATTAACATTATACAGTACACGTTTCATTTTCTCATACAAAATGAACTTCAAAATAGCAATTCTGTTCTCTAATAATTCATTTTATTACATGCTGCATTCAGGACAAGATTTCAACCACAGAGCTACATATCGGTCTCTGAGGTACGGACTTAATATTACATTGTAAAGGGTTTCGATATCATTTTATCCATTTTGCATTATTAGTTGTCTGGTATCTTGTAACGTTCTTTCCTTATTTTTATCATCGAAACATGTCTATTATGTGTGTGCTTTTCTTTTTTCTTTGAGATAAGGATTCTGGAAAGTCAAATTTTTTCCTCCTCATTAATTAATACTGAATACTCCTTAGATCCTTGATTAATCTAATGATTTGTAGTAACTAATTTTTCTGCAGGATGAAAATACATTTGTGGAATCCAAAAAATCTGATCTACCTGGATATGCTGTAAGTCTTCATTTACCATGCTGCTACTGTGCTCGTCGGTTCAAATTATTTTATGAAATTTTAACTTACAAAATGGCTACTCATTGCTTCCTTATCATAGGTTGTAATTACCTCTAAAGGTTCTATTATAGTCGAACTTTATAAGGAAAGTGCCCCTGAAGTTGTTGACGAATTCATAGATTTATGGTGAGGTTTTTCCCTAATCCAGTCTACTTCTCCAAAAATTAAAATGATGGCTAATGAATGTTTTAGGGCTTGCTTGATACAAACTCATTTTTCTGTGTCATTCATTCATTTTTTCTTGGTTGTGATTTGAACTGGAGCATTAGAGGAAGAATTTCATGCTTTAAGGTAATCAGATTATCTGAAATCCAAAATAGTTAAGCCCAAGAGACCAAATTGGTCTAATTTTTTTTTTTTGTTAAACTTGTTTAGTCTGTAGTTTAAAAAGGCTTAAGTTAAGTTGATCCGTACACTTATGAATGGTTTATAAAATAATAATTATATTTAAACAAAATTTAAAACAATATTATTTTCTTAATATCTACATGTTATTATATATATATATATATATATATATATCAAATTATTATTTAAAATTAATTTTATTAATATAACTTAAATTAAAAAAAAAGTTATTTAATATATTTATTTTTTAAAACAGACCAAAATTATTTTTAAATGGCCCGTCGAGTCACACTGGATCGGTCCATTTCACAGATCATACCAAATATACCTGTTCAGTTCTGAAGAACATGCTGAAGTTTGCTAGAATTCGACGATTTGTTTGTGCATGAGACCTTTCCCTCTGGTTTTTGTTAATATCACTATCTCATTACTTTAGTCTCTAGCTCCTCTTGAACAGAGGAGATTATTGTTTAGTTAAATCAAACTCAGACAGGCCTTTTTATTTGATACAACGGGATAACATCAAGGTTTAAGATTGATTTTGAAGTTGTGCTACTCAGTGGAAACCAGCTCGAAATCTATAGGTTCATTTAGTTAGATGATGGAATTGGAGATGCCAACTCTAGATGGTTACCAAGATAAACAAAAAAGTAGATAAAGTTTCCTGTGAATGGGAGTCTTATTGGAGGAGACATCGGTGTCGCAGAACTGTTGGGGCATATGTGAATTCCTCTTTCCTCACTTGAGTGTCTAAGAAGGATAGATGTTTCAAGGTAGGGATTATTAGTAAGGTTCTTTCTAAGAGGTCGAGTGATGCTTTTTCAAATATTTAATGAAGTGTGAGAGACTATGTGGGAACTGGGAAGTAGTACAAAGCCATGTAACAGGTTTGGAAATAGAGTTTAATGCTATAACCTTGAGCATTGTTAATTTGCTATATTGCTGGATATATAGCATAACATGTGCAACCTGATATGAATATTCTCTATGTGCTGAAGAGAGTAAAGCCTACAGCTATACGGGTATATATTAACTTATATTGGGATCGGTTAGTGTTAGTAGTTTGTTTATTTCAAAGTCGTGTGCTGTATGAAATTCCTTTGAATATATCCTATTCATGCTTCCAATCCAACCCAACTTCAATGTTTTGTTTTCCAGTCAAAAAGGGCACTTCAAGGGGATGCTTTTTCACCAAGTAATTAAGCACTATGTCATTCAGGCAGGTCACAACAAAGGGCCTGGAGCTACTGAAGATTGGAACTTGTTAGGAAAGAAATATGCGAGGTAGTTTTTTGTTCTTTTGTTTTTTTTGCAATTTGATGTTTATCATATCATTAGACTACCGATAATCTACCCGTGAGTAGCATATTTTTTTCTAACAACTTAATATTGTGATGATTAACTAGTATGAGACATGAAGCATTCATGCTTGGAACTTCAAATGGTAATTACTTCAACAAAGGTTTTGATCTTTTCATCACAACTGCACCGATACCGGATCTAAGTGAAAAGCTTATTGTGTTTGGCCGAGTCATCAAGGGAGAGGATATTGTTCAGGTGGTTGAATTTGCTTTATTCTCATTATTATGTCTGATATTGCATGCTGAGCTTTTGTTTTTCCTTTTGTATTGTTGCTGATTATGTCCTTTCCTACTCGTATTGGTTAGAGTTTTGCATATCTTTTCACATAGAAATTAGTGCATATAATTTTAAATGATTTATTTCTGTTTAATTATTAGTTGATTCATCAATTTGCATGTATTTATCAATAATATTTGAAACTAAAGTAATGTATAAGACATAATGGTTATAGAAGTCACATAGCATATTAATCTTCACATATGGATAAATTGTTTAGAGACAGTAACATCAGAATGGGATGAAAACAGGGAAAATCATGTCAATATAACTTAGTTTATTTATGATTTTTGTTGTTTTGATTTGAATACACAGGGACAGACTCTTTATCCAAAATCCACTCTGGATTTCAGGATTTCAGTTAATATTGATAGTTTCACAATCCTATGGCAGGAAATTGAAGAAGTGGATACAGATGAACATTACCAACCAAAAATTTCTATTGGGATACTTGATGTGGCTCTTAAACAGATGGTGTGAAGGCTCTATGCCTGAATCAAAAGCGTAAATATTTCTCATACTTTGCTGATTACATGTTTGGTAAAATGCACTCTGCGCAGATCTCAAGGATTTCACTTTAGGTTTGTCAATGAAACGTTTGATCTTTGATGCAGTTTTAGCAACATGTTTCAGTTGCTTATTCAAGGACTACGAAATCTTTTTTTTTTTTCCCCTTTCTGTCATATTGTTTGGTCTTACTTTGGTGTGGCAGGATGTAAGAAGTTCCGTTGCCACCTGCCAGTTTGCTGATATCACCTCTTATATTTATTTTGGCATTAAACTTCATTTGTATCCTCAAAAGAGGCACATTAAGATAAAAAAGAATTTTGGCCTGCCCATGCAGTTCATGTATAGTGTTTCAATTAATGACCATTTTAGGATCGAGTCAGAAATATTGGCTTGGTAATCTATTTTGTAATGATGCTTAGTTCATATTTTTATTTAGTTATAATAGCAATAAGTGCACATGCTAGTGATGCTTTTTTCTTGTATTTTATGCCATTTAAAAGTCTCCTATTTCTTAATGAGCTTATTCATGTACGTAGTAATAGTTGAAAAGTCTTTGAAAAAACCTCCAAAAAACTTGTTATCTACAAGACACCTAAAACAAAACCAAGATAGAATGTATGTGTTATTTTCCATTCGTCTCTCTTTCAAATCTATGAATAATAACATTATTATAATTATTTTATTTATGACTCTACAATTAATTAACATTTATCATGGTTCTTAGTGACAAGAACCAGAACATACATGAATTTTCAAACTTTCTTACAAAGCTTTTTTCTCATAAGCTCTTCGACTTGACATTGAATATCTCAAATTTCTTCTGAACTAATTCCATAAATTGGTCTTTAGGAATAAAATCCCAAGTATAAAATTAATCCTATATTCATTACCTCTCAAAAGGAGAACCATAAATTACATAAATCAATATCAGATTCCTCCAAACATTACATAACATCCACACACCAATATCTCATTAAAACCTTCCATACAAGTGTACCCTATGTAAAATATTCACAATATATTCTTCCAAAAACTTGTAAACAAAAAGAAAAATATTTAGCCTTTTTCCTTGAAATATTTTTTCCAAAACAGCTATATTGTAATATTAAATCTCGATAATATGAAAATTAAGTATTAAATACGTAAATGAATTATATAAAAAATATTATGTTATTTTATAAGATTTATATTGAAAATTTTCTATCATTACACTTATATCTATTTTCTTTTCATAATTACAATTATCTCCTAGGATTCATGATAATGTATATAATGTTTTTGAAACTTAAAAAGAATATATATTAATGTAAAAAGAGATATTTTGAGATTTTTTTATTTTCTCAAAAAAAAAAAATTTACATCATCTCACAAGATGATCAAATTATTCATTAAAAAAAAAAAAAAACGACTAAATAATAGTCCAAAGAATTGGAAAACCACCCTACAATCCCCGCGCTTCGTTCGCCCCTTTGGCGCACCGCGTTTTTTCTCCCGTTCAATTCCTTCACTCCGATTCTCCCTTTCTTCCCTTTTTCTCACACTTCACTACGTTTTCTCACACTTCACTTTCAACTATCTCTCCAACTACCACTAGGGCACACTCACGCACTCAATGAAGCCCGAGTTGTACGAAATCTCCGACGATGAATGGGAGAACCACTCCTTCAAACCCTCCCGCGTCCTTAAACGACCTCGCACTTCGTCTCCTCCATCTCCGCCACCCATCGAATCCTTCGCCTACACCTCTAAGGTCGACGTTTCAAGCGAAAACGACAGCGATTGCGTCGAAATCGCGCCGAACGACGCCAATTTCCTCGAAGACCTCGAGGACGCCGACGTTGGCGACTCCGCCGCTGGCTACGCGGTGGCCTCGCGCGGCAGGAGGTTCATCATCGATGACGACGACGAAGACGCCGAGGAAAACGGCGGAAGAGACAGACGCGTGGCGGAATTGTACCAGGTGGCGTCGAGCGAGGTGGAAGAAGAAGGTGAAGAGTTGAACGAAAACGATGTCGTTGGTAGGGCTTTGCATAAGTGCGCGCGAATCGCGGCGGAGTTGAAGGGCGAACTTTACGGCTCGTCCGGGACCGCGTGCGAGAGGTATTCGGAAGTGGAGTCTTCGTCAGTGAGGATCGTGACTCAGGTTAAACGGCGGTTTGTTGTGTTTTTTATTTTGTTTAGGTTGAAGCTTGAAATTTTATGTTCGTTTGTGTTGAAGTGCATGCCGTTAATGTTTGTAGGAGGATGTGGATGATGCGTGCGCGTCTGAGGATTCGGATTTTCAACCATTGCTTAAGCCGTATCAGTTGGTTGGTGTGAACTTTTTGCTTCTACTGTATCGGAAGGGGATTGGAGGAGGTAAATGTTAGGGTTTTTGACGAATTTTTTATGTGGTAGGTTTAGATCACGTGCAGTTGATGTATGTGTTTAGCTTAATTGGTTTCCTGTTTTGAATTTGAATATTTCTGGTTGTAATTATGCAATAAGTTTGTGCATTAATGATTGGGGTGTACTTTGTGCTGTGCAAAGTTGAATTTGTGTGTTAGTGTTGCTTGTAACTGTGCTATGGACAATATAGGTGTTTTACTTGTGCAAAATGGAAGAGTGGATTAATTGATGTCTCTTTCATTGTGGATTTCTCAATATCGTTACACTTTTGTGTTGTGGTCTGGTGTTCTTTACTGTGGAATGGCGTATTTGCTTTGTGTTTGGTGTTTGCAGCTCCTTATTTTGTGCTTATGGAAACGTTATAATGTAGTGGCATTATGATTTGTGTTTACTGTCTGGCCTAGCTTTTTAGAGTTTAGTTGCTTTTCTTTTTCTGAATTTTGAATATTTCTGGTTGTAATCATGCAATAATAAGTTTATTCATTTGGCATGATCGTGTGATTGATACTTGATTTCATGTGTCACAGCCATATTGGCAGATGAAATGGGTCTTGGCAAAACAGTTCAGGTATGTTATCCTGCTTTTTATATTTTTAACATGCTTCTAATTTTTTAATCCTTGACTTTTTCAATTAAGGTATGGCCTATGTTATTGTCTTCCAGGCCATCACGTATTTAACTTTGTTGAAACGCTTGCACAATGATTCTGGTCCACATCTTATTGTATGTCCTGCTTCTGTTTTGGAAAACTGGGAAAGGGAACTTAAAAGGTGGTGTCCGTCCGTTTCTGTTCTTCAATATCATGGGGCTCGACGTGCAGCATACTGCAAGGAGTTGAACTCCCTGTCCAAGGCTGGATTGCCTCCTCCATTTAATGTTCTTCTTGTGTGTTATTCACTTTTTGAACGGCACAGGTTCATTCCTATATTCTTAAGTACCATTTATATATATTGTCTTCAATGTTAATTAAATTTTTATAATTTATATTTATGCTAGTGCACAGCAGAAGGATGATCGCAAAATCCTGAAGCGGTGGAGATGGAGCTGTGTGTTGATGGATGAGGCACATGCTTTGAAGGACAAAAATAGCTTTAGGTGGAAAAATCTGATGTCTGTTGCACGAAATGCAAACCAACGGTTGATGTTGACAGGGACACCACTTCAGAATGATCTGCATGTATGTATTTCATATAATCTATAGTTTAAGTGAATGTCTTTGTTGCATTGTAGCTGTTTTTGTTGTTGCTGAACCAAACAAAACTATTAGTTTTGTATATATTAGTGGGATAATTTCTTCTCTTAAAAAACATTCATATGTAGTGGCTGGACACTATTACAAAGGTAATTTTAGAACATATTCGGGAACTTTGGTCATTGCTGAAGCATGGGTAAATCTCCTGATATCCGATTTTACATCCTTTATAGGAATAATAAAACATAGTTACAATCAGGGCAGAGAAAAGGAAAATACCAACTCCTTGTTATTCTGTGCCAATAATTTACTTAAATCTTGAACAAAATCTCTATGAATTGTCTTGACCTGTTGATTTTGCTGGCATTAATATAAATGTAGTTGCTGAAGCAAGCTTTGTTATGAATTTGTTGCAGGAGTTATGGTCGTTGTTGGAGTTTATGATGCCTGATATTTTTGCTTCGGAAGATGTTGACCTAAAAAAGTTACTAAATGCAGAAGATAGAGATTTAATTGGTCGTATGAAGTCCATCTTAGGGCCATTTATTTTGCGGCGACTGAAATCTGATGTTATGCAACAACTTGTTCCAAAAATACAGCAGGTATGTCTGTCATTTTTGGTGCAAATTTCACTGTTTTGTTATATTCTTTATCTCATGTCCTTGTTTCTATTTGTCAATTTTTGTTACTGTAGGTTGAATATGTAATAATGGAAAGGCAGCAGGAGTCTGCTTACAAGGAAGCCATTGAAGAGTATCGTGCTGTTTCACAAGCTCGGATGGCAAAATGTTCTGACCTTAATTCAAAAAGTGTTCTTGAAGTTCTCCCTCGGCGACAGATAAATAACTACTTTGTTCAGTTTCGCAAGGTTCTTGATTTATGTTTTGACTTAAAAATCAAGCTATATATATACTTCTTTTTTTTTTTTTTGTATTTATGCATCTCTCTTTTATTTGGTAATATATTTCTGTATTTTTATTCTAGATTGCAAATCATCCCTTGTTAATAAGGCGAATCTACAATGACGATGATGTCATTCGCTTTGCTAGGAAGCTACATCCGATAGGTGCTTTTGGTTTTGAATGTACTTTGGACAGAGTTATAGAGGAACTTAAAAATTACAATGACTTCTCTATTCACCGGGTAAGTCTAATATGCAGAAGAATTATGCTTGGGTTCCATCAACTTGCTCTAGTAGTTTGTGTTAAACTCCTCCCCCTCCTCCCAATCTCTATGTTTTGAGTGTTTTTTATTGGGGTTCCACTTTTATGTAAACATATTTTTCAGCAAAACTTTGTGATAGTGTCACTATTGTATTGAGATGTCCTGTTGTGGCAATTGGCTGCTACACGTTGTGTTATGGAGCATTTGTGTGTAGTGGTGACATGAAGGCCAATTCAACCTTTCGCTGCTGCTGCACGAATAATAGGCAAAAACATTCATTTTGACAAGCCTTTTTCTTCATTAGCAAGCTTAAGTTTAATTTTAAAATTTCCTTTACTGCTTCAGAACCTTTTCAAAACATACAAAAGATCCATTCTTCAAGCAACCATTTTCGTGGCAGACCCATATTTTTTTTTTTTTTTCAATTTGCTTCTCTTTCCCTGATGTTCTGATCCTATGATCCACTTCATTGACCTCTCCTTGTCCTCTGTTTGCACTTATCAGGCTTGAGTTCGTTGGTATATTTAATATTAGGTTGTTTGCTTTGAAAGAAATAGTAAGCACTCTTGTTTATGCATTGACTGTTTATTTATACCTAAGAGTCTTTAATTTATTTAAGATAAGTTGTTGTACTTTTTGTAGCATTTTAGATGCGTTAGAACAGAAGACATAGCATATGATTTCTGTTCTATATATAGTGCATTCTTTAAATAAAACAGAACTGGGCATGACTATACAAGTGGTACATTTTGTTTCCACCAAGGTAGGGGAGCAGAACGGAGCATACTTTCCATTCTGTTGTTGTTAACAGGTTAAATGCATTTTTTTTGTGTGCTTGGCTCGGTTATTATTGACTTGTCTTAGACTAATGAGTATTGTGTTGAAGGTACGATGTAGATTATTAATAATAATGATGACAAGGTGGTAGATTTAAGTGTAGGTGAGAAAGGGATAGAAAATGAGAGAAGATTGAGGGTGTTGTTTTGTATTCAATTAAATCTTCTTAGATCATTATCACTCGCACATAAAAATTTTTAGACAGAAAAAGAAGCTGTTATGAACAACAAAATACATGCAGTTCCTTTGTTGTGTAGCAAATATCCTGAAATATATTGTCTAGCAGAAAGAGGCCTTGCTCTGCGTTTATTAAATCAAAGGTCTTACTAACCTGTTTGGGAACTAATTGAAGAATTAAAACGATAAAGTTTTTATTGGAAGTCAAAATAATTGTAGAGCACATTTTACGCTGCCTAATAAAAAAGATTCCACTTTTAATTCCTTAACCGATGCCTTTATAGCATTGTTAGCATTTTTCTTAAACCAATTAGCTGAATATATTCTCTATCTTCACAAAGGAGTTAACGGTTATCTCCTTTAATAAGTGGGTCCCACTCCTGATGTTTCAATAATTGACCTGTTAAACTTGCTATAACTGTCTAACCCTGTTTACAATGAGAGGGATATTTGATTGAGGGATAGTGTGATATTTAATTTTCCCAACAATTTCCTGATTCCGATTTTGGCTGGCCAACCCCTTTTCATTTTGTGTTGGCTTCTGTGTGAGCTATGCAAATTTGAGTGTTGCAGATCTGGTTGGGATTGGCTGTCGATTGGAGGTGGAGGATGGTCAGTGTCACATGGTGGTTGATGCTGGCAAGGTCATTGGTGCAGGTCACAAAATGTGTCTAGCTAAGAAAATTGTAAATGGGATGAGGGTTACGATTAGAATGAGTACCTTTGCGAATAACAATGGGCCAACTGGAGTCATCGTTATCAGGAGTTGTGGTATTAGAAGATGATTGAGAAGGACCTGTTATGGATGACTCTTCTTGGGAAATGGGATTGTTCACCTGGTTCCTGCTTTGATAGGTGATGATAGGCTGTGATGATGATTCTAGAGTATTTTGGTTGGGATTTGGGGTGTCAGAAATAGGAGGTACAAATGATTCAACTAAGGGAATAGGAAAAACATGTTGGACATAATCAATATCCTGCATAAAATAAGCGAAGAAGGAGGATGATTAAAAAAAGGTGATATTAGCAGACATGTAGTACCTCTTGGTTTCAGGAGAATAACACCGATATCCTTTTTGAAGACGAGAATATCCCAATAAGACACATTTGATAGTTCTAACTGAGAGTTTATCTAAGCCAGGAGACATAGCATGAACAAAACATATACATCCAAATACCCTAGGAGAAACATGAAAAATTGGTTCCTTTGGGAATACAATAGAGTGTGGAACTTTATTGTCAAGAGAAGATGACATTCTATTAATGAGAAAGCATGCAGTTAGAATAACATCTCCCCAATGATGAATAGGCATATTGGCACCAAGCAATAAGGTACGTGCAGTTTCAACCAAATGTCTATTTTTTCGTTTTGCTATACTATTTTTGCTGTGGTGTGTGAGGACACGTGGACTGATGTAAAATGCCTTGAGAATTTAGGACATTAGAAAAATCATTAGAAAAGTACTCTTTGGCATTATCACTTCGTAAAACTTTGATTACTTTTCCAAATTTAGTTTTTGACTTCATTAAGGAAAGACTTAAAGATAGGCGATAGTTCAGAGCGATCTTTCATAAGATAAACCCAAGTACATCTAGAAAACCCATCAATAAAAGTAACAAAATATCTAAAACCAAAAGATGAAACACGACTAGGTCCCCAGATATCTGAATGAACAATACTAAAAGCAGAATCACATCTAGATTTAGAATGATTTGGAAAGGATGACCTGGTATGATTCCTTAATTGACAGGATTCACATTCAAAAGTTTGAAAGTTCTGAAGTTCAGGAACCATTTTTTTCAGTTTTGCCAAATGAGGATGCCCTAATCACTCATGTAACAGTTTTGGGGATAAGGATGCAACACAAGATACAGATGACTTAGTCCTAAGGTAGTATAAGCCTCCAGATTCATGTCCTTCTCCAATCAGTCGACCCGTACCACGTTCCTGGATAACAAAATAATTGGCATTAAAGGTTACTGAACAATTCAATGATTTGGTTAATTGACTTATAGAAACAAGACTGAATGGAAAAGAAGGGACACAAAGAACATTTTGAAGATTTAAAGAAGGAGAGATGGATACTTGACCAATTCCTTTAGAGGCTATTTTAGATCCATTGGCTAAAGATATGAGATGGGAGGTTTTAGGAAATGAAAGAGAGGAGAATAAAGAGGTATTACCAGACATGTGGTCAGAAGCACCTGAGTCAATACTCCACGGATTTTGACTTTCCACATATTGTGAAATGCAAGCGGTTGACAAATTTGGTGTTGTAGATGCTTGAGCCAGATTGGTTGATTTCATCCTTAAATATTCTTGATACTCTTAATGAGCGGGATTAATGCCGGAAAAAAAAGAAGAGACAGGCAGAGCGGGTCCCGCTCTGATACCAACTTGAAATAGAAAATAGGAAAATAAAGAATTGTTTTTGAGAGTTTGAAATCATTCTTTTGTGTTCTCTTATTTATAGGAGATAAAGATACAGATTCAGAGATACAATTAATAGAGAGAAATGATTAATCCTAAAGAAGATAATAAGATGCATTCTAGGAACTAGGTCTATAACTAATATCATAAATGCTCAACAAGATACAACTAATCTAATAAATACTTCAAAAGATACATATTGCTTATTGCACAATAATTAATAATAGAATCTTCATCTTGTAAGAGGTGGGGGTTGAGACATTTACTACAGATTGTGTGATTAACCTCACTTAGTGGGATAAACCTTTAGTGGGATAAACCTTTTGTTGTTGTTTGATATCATATCATGTATTAATTTCCTTTTAGTGAAAGCCCCATGTTTCTAATGATCATAAATTGATAATTTACCAGTTAAATCCTGGATTGGGTCACTAATTAACTGCTTATGACTTTGTGTTGAGTCAGTCTGACATTAGAAAAAGTCCAACAATGGTTATTTTGCACAACTGCTCTCCATTTAACTAGGACTTATATATGAGTCAACCCTTTGTTTTGCAACTCTAATGATATTTTAGGCACAGCCAACAGAACGTCTAAGAGAAGATGCAACGACAAAAACCAACCTGAACCATCTTATTGTTAGGTCAGATAAATGGACCAACCAGTGTCAATAAGGCTATGCTAGAAACTAAAATTTAATAAAATCATTTGGATTACGAGTTATGCTAAATTTTTATTTCGAACAACTTTGTTTTTTTCCTATTCTATGGATGCCCAGTAACTTGCATTATATTAAGATGGTTTCTAGCTACAGATTACAGTGTTTAATGGATTTGTGTTTGTTGGTCTATTTTATAACTATTTTTTACAATTTCTTTGTCAATGGTTTGTCATAACACCTCTCATGTTGCTCTGTATTATACGTTTTCTCATTCGAGCAAGGTAGAATGTAGTTAGATTTCATTAATGCAAGCTTTCGTGGTGATATTGTAATTGTAGAATTTTACTTGATTGTTTACTGTGTATAGATTTGGCTTAAATTTCAAGCTGTAAATTTTTTATTTGCAGCTTTTACTTCATTATGGTGTCAATGATAGAAAGGGGGTCCTTCCGGATAAGCATGTTATGCTTTCTGCAAAATGTCGGGTATGCTTTTTCTGACTCTAAAGTTTCTGTAATTGTCAAATATACAGCTGCGGCTTAATTATGTGCTGGATATCCTGAGATTGGCTACTCCATGGATAATGTAGGCCTTAGCAGAACTTCTTCCTTCACTAAAGAAGGATGGTCATCGAGCCTTGATCTTTAGTCAATGGACCTCAATGCTTGACATATTAGAGTGGACATTGGATGTCATTGGATTAACCTATAGACGGCTTGATGGAAGGTAATGTTGTCTTTTGATATTAAGACACTTCTTAAAAGCTAAATAATTTATGGTATTTTTATAGAGGATTATTTTATTCAGTACTTTAACAAACAAGGAGAAAGTTAAGTCATCTATCAGAATTATATGGCGAATGTAATCTGGTGTTTGGGCGTAAATATGTGCATGTTTTTATTGCATTCACCACATTACGGGATAAAAGAACAGCTAAATTTCTTTTAGGATTGGATGAAAAGTTTGAAATGTTAATGGTTGATATGATTTTAATAGGAACAGATATAAAGTGTGGAAATATTTATCATTTGAGCAATATTTTCAGAAATCAATTCCCAAAAATTTAATAAACACTAATCCTTCTAAGATTAAGCACACCAAGTTGGGGAAAAAGTGAGAAATAGTAGTGGCAGTTTTTGATAGTTAAGGCTAGATGAGTGATTTCAACTGTCTAGAGAGAAATAAGTATGTCTTCAACTATTTAAAATTGTGGAGTCCTGTGAATGACATGATCCTGGAAACAAGTTACCTGAGGACTATGACACAAATGAAGAGGACCAAATAAAGGGCCACCAAAACATTTGTCAGGCAGCATAATAGCCTCAAAACATTTTCAGAATGAACACACGCTGCAAATAGCCATATAAACATTCAAACTGGAGTGGGTCTCACTGCCTCCACTTTCAAAGAGGAAAATTCAAGTATTGCGATGTTCCTCCAAAAAGAGAATGTATCATCTTCAAACTGACGGTGAGCAATCATTGTCAAATTTTAGCAACACTAAAACCCTTCATGAGATACCTTGCGCTTTGTAATTAACAGGATTAGAAAATCAACTACCGACTAAAACAAGGCTGTTATGCAAGTCTTTGTATCTTTTTAAAACTACGTTTTGTCTGAAGATTTTACTTGTGAATTGACTTGATGAGAGAAAAAAATGAACATGTATTAATTTTGTGATGCACTGTATTTAAATATATTTCGATAGCATTATAGCAAGCATGTTGTGACTTGTGAGTAGAATGACATTTTAACTTTACAATTTCAACTTCCTCCTTTTGATGTACTGATTCACCAAGTCACTCATGGACCTTTTAATTAATGAATTATTAATAAATTACTAAAAGAACAAAAAGTGTAATTCAGTTTTCGTATGCATTATAAAGTCGACTGTATAAGTGTGTACTATCATCAAATATTTTTCACCAGACACTGTCTTCCCTTGCTCTTTAAAATCCTAAAGATCCTACTATTTGTTTGCCAGTACACAGGTAGCGGAGAGGCAAACAATAGTTGATACGTTCAATAATGATACTTCAATATTTGCATGCTTACTTTCTACGAGAGCTGGTGGACAGGGCTTAAACCTAACAGGAGCTGATACAGTTGTAATTCACGACATGGATTTTAACCCACAGATTGATAGGCAAGCTGAAGATCGTTGCCATAGAATCGGTCAAACAAAGCCTGTAACCATATATCGGTATTTAACTATTATTTTCCTTCACTTCCCATTAACATTCGTAAAAGTGCTAAAAGCTGTGTATTTTTTTTTTCTTTTTGATAAAACACCAACCCTTATAATTTGAAACTGTTTGAATGTCTTGGTGACTATTTTTCTTGTGACATTTCCCATTGAAGGCTGGTAACCAAGGGAACAGTTGACGAAAATGTGTATGAGATTGCAAAAAGAAAGCTAGTATTAGATGCTGCCGTTCTCGAGTCCATGGAGGAGATTAATGAAGGTGACATGCCCGAGAAGACCATGGGAGAGATATTGTCTGCAATCTTATTGAGTTAAAACATTGAGCTAAGAAAAGCACAGTTTAAATTATCATCATTCCTTTCTTATAGCTCCAATCTTGACTTAATCTTTTGATTTGGGATATAGGAGAGAACTGCCCGCCCTACAAATTGGTAAGAACGCGGTAACCAGTATTGATGTACATTAGTCTTAATGTTCACGTGTTGATTACAGTGAATAATCTTTAGTTAGAATC
Source organism: Sphenostylis stenocarpa (assembly GCA_963425845.1). Lineage (NCBI taxonomy): Eukaryota > Viridiplantae > Streptophyta > Magnoliopsida > Fabales > Fabaceae > Sphenostylis > Sphenostylis stenocarpa. The sequence continues at coordinate 20,870,912 of OY731399.1, read as the reverse complement.
AATAGGAGAATTAGTTTAAAAAGTCACGGTAGAGATTAGCAAATTTGTTAAACATTATTCCTGAAGCCCTAATGAAGAAAGCCGTTACCCTGCATTTTAAAATTTCCGCGTATTTATTTTTCTTCTGACTGTAATATATGTAATATATATATATATATATATATATATATATATATATATATATATATATATATATATATATATATGCAACCTAGTTACTTTGATTTATGTGGTTTTAGCTTCAGAAATATGTATGGTTATAACATTTTCATTTATTGTTATTGATTATAGATATACGACAATTTTCCGCGTATATATTTTTCTTCTGACTGTAATGTATGTAATATATATGCAACCTAGTTACTTTGATTTATGTTGTTTTAGCTTCAGAAATATGTATGGTTATAACATTTTCATTTATTGTTATTGATTATAGATATACGACAGTTTTCTTTTACTATCAAATTGTTAAGAACAAATCTTAGATGGACACATCTACCTCATTGAATTAGTTATTTTATAGTTCTAGCTACGCAGCTACTCTTCATTCTCTCAATTCGAAGAAGATTTCTTTGAGGTTGCCTTACGTTCTAAATAACAACCCCGAATTTCTGGGTCGTTGTTGGGTTGACAGGCATTGGACCGTAATTCAAACACGTAATCACACTTAAGCATACACAAATATATCAACTTTCCGATAGAAGAATAATTATGATTGTTTCAAATTGTTCTATCTTCTGGTTCGCAAGAGGGTCGTATTGGAATGTATAATAAGATAAGTAGAGTGATGGTATGTACTGAATAAGCTTGCTAAGGCTGGAATGGTCTGTGTATTCACATTGTCTCGATGATCGATGTATTGTAGCAATATTGGTAATGACTCAAGATCGTTCCCTACTTACAGGAATTATGTTAAGTGGATCTACGACGGTGTAAGGTGATATCTAAAATATGTGAACTATCTAATTATTTAATTTGTATTTGTGCTGAAATTTCTTTATTGAATATCTTATTACCCGTGATCTGTGAATTATTTAATATGAATACACATGAAACAACAATTAACAATACTTTTAGTTTATAAAAACATCAATAATTGTTTTTAAAAAATCTAAAATATCAATAAATTTAAAGTAAGCGTTGTAAAACTTTTCGACTCATTCTTTTCAATATATTATTATTGGATAAATTTCGAGTCCTATTAAATGATTTGCTTCTTTTAAGGTGTTGATTTTCTACCGAGTTGTCTAAATCTCAACTTGCAATTTTCTCATTAATCATAACAATATTACTGTCTATTTTTTTTGAAGTGCATACCTTTCACAAGAAGCTAGTTAACTTAAATTCCATTTAATGATAACACTTACAAATACTTTTATAAACGATAACGTGAAATAATGCTCGAATTTTAGAATAAACACTTATTTTCCTATAAATATGTTTTTCACATAAATAAACGAGTTTCATTATTTCATATTCAGTCTAGAAATCAATATCATCTTGATGTTTACTATTATAATATTAGGTCAATTGAAGTTCTCATCCATCGTGATTTTGTTTTTAAAAAACGTTTTAGTGCATTAAAAATAAAGGATATATATATATATATATATATATATATATATATATATATATATATATATATATATATATATATATATATAAATTAGTCTTGGTCTTGACTTTTAAATGATATAAAACTCATAAACCTACCGAAACAATTATTAATACCTCTTTATCATGTTAAAAAAGATTAAGGAATGAGAAATAAAAGGAAGATGATATTCCTTTAAATTAATATGGTTGTCAAAACGAGTGACTTAACTTAGTCTTGTTTGGTAATGAACCAAGTAGAAAAATTTGATAGTCCAGTCTAATTTGTATTTTAAAGTGAACAAAAAATTTTAGTCTAATTTAATCTTGTGTTAGACCAACGGATAAATGAGTCAATTTTGACTTGATTAAATTTTAAAAAAATTATTAACATATTTATATAAAATTAATTAATTAAAAATATATTTAAATAAAAATAAAATTATATTTTAAAATTTTAAATTTTATTAATAATTTTTTTAAAATATAATAATTTAATATATAAATTATAAGAGAAAATATCTATTTAATATTAAAATAAGAATTAAAAATCATGTATTATTATTATTATTTATTTTTAATAATTTAAAATAATAACTAATACTAATAATTAAATATTAAAATAAGTTATTATTAAATATTTATTTTGATATTTAGTCTCAGTAAATCTTTCTCAAATTAATTTATATATATATATATATATATATATATATATATTCAATAAAATAATATTATTTTTATTTAAAAAACTATCTCTAAATATTAGTCTAAATCTATATAGATTATAGTTTAAATAACGAATATATTTAATTTAATTTAGACTATAATTTTTTTTAGTCTAATTTAATTTATTTCTCAATTATTTTGAGTTTGTTCATTCTTATAAACATTCATTGTGGTAAACATATTTTTACACCCGTATAATTAAGAAAAGGTCATCTATCCTCTCCTATTTAATAATTGTTGAGCACTTTCCTAATTTCTGGCAGTAGATTCCAAGACCTATCGCAAACAAACAGCTACAAAATTGTAATACCATAACTAATAAAACCTATCGTTATCATACCCTGCTCTTTGCTTTTTAGGTAATTAAGCATGCATCCTTCATTTTTTGTTCTACATGTCGCGTCTCTTATCTAACATGCCATCGTAAAAGAAAGTGCAGTACCCTCCTCATAAATCTGCCAAGAATTTCCGAGGCCCCTTTTTCCATAAGCATAATTGCATTAAACATGAATCCCGTGTAACAATACATAGACGATAAGTTAAAGTTATGTTAAAAAACGTACATAATTTTACACTGTCTCTAATATGAATACACACATAAGTTAACACTGTTGATTGGAGTGTTGAACGGGGTGTTTATGGTAAACAGGGCCAAAAAAATTATTTTTCTAGCTCACCCTCTCTGGCATTTTGTTTAAGTTGTCCGTAGCTGATTTGACAAATAATGTGAAAAAGGATGTGCATGTAGATTGAGTCCAAAGTATTGGAAGGGAAAGCCTCTGAATGTTGTTGTATGCCACATTGCGTGAGGGTTTGTTGATGAGTGTTGGTGGTAATAAGACAAGTTACGAAAGAAAGAGGAAGGTAGGGAGCCAAAAAAGCCTGTTACTGGTTATGTCATTCTTGTTAAAGTTCCACGTACAAGAAGATATCAGTTAAAATGTGATGCTATTCATTCATCATAATCACCATCATCATCATTATCATCATACTCTTTTCTCTCTCTGGGTTGATTCTATGAGAAAGAAAGGAAGGAAGTTTACCACATGAAAGATCCTGCCATGAAAAGATGCCCTTTAATTCCTTATGCCTTTCATAAACACTCCTGCCTGCTACGCAAGTACACCACAGTCTAAGCCTCAAAAATAAATGAATAAACTCAAATTTCTCTATTTTCTTTAAGCCATGTGAATGCCGTGTATTAATCTTTATTATTCACTAATTATTTTTAACAGAATCTTCATTTCTTTCTTATTATGTCTTTTTCATTCACAAAATTTTACCTAACAATCTTATTTAAACCTTCAATTAAATTGGTTATATTGAGAAATTGATCGTTGAAGTTATATTAAAACTTGTTAGCAAATAATGTAATAAATAATAAACATATGAAAATTAAACCTTCAGTATTCAACTACTATGTTAATTTGCAATAATCATGTTAAAAGAATCTAGAAACGGTTTTCTTTTGAACAAGTTAAACAGATGATTATCTCATCACTGTTCAAGTTCATCTGAATTTGGCTAAAAAAGAATTGAACAAAATAATAATGGCATGCACTTACTTACCCTTTTGGTAGGATTTATTATTGTTATTATTATTATGGCTATGATTGTTGTGTATGCATGGTTTTGCCTTTTGAAGGTCCTTTAGGGTTCTTTGGGGCACCCCATGTCCCAAAATTGAGGTTCCTCTGAAAAGGAAGGGTGAAAGAGAAGAGGGTCCACAGTCACAGTGTGTCCTTCCAATGTCAAATCCACTCGTCTGCGTCGCTCTCAACAAACAAGCAATTCACATGTCTGCATGTGTCCCTCTCAATCCTTAATTTCCTTTTCTCATTCCTCTTGCCACCATCTCTATTATCACTGCTATTTACTCTGCATAAAGGGACCTTATACCTCTCTTAATCTCTCATCATTCACCAATTTTATTATTACAAAATTCTTTTTCTTACATCTTTTCTCCTCCTCTTTTTTAACTTTTCGTATTTTATCTATTTGCTAAATAACGTCATTCTTTCAACATGATGACAAAACGTATAAAAAAAGTGGAAAATATAATGTAATTAAGAAATTGGAACTTATGAATGGGGACACAAAAACTGGATGAAAAATTCATAAAAAGTATAATATTTAAATGGTAAATATTATTTTAAACAATGGTGAAAGTAATAATATGGAATCATTTTCAAATTTTAAATTAATTTTTGATGTCAAGTTCAAATTTAAATTCTAAAATATATCAGAATATTGTGTAATATTTAATAGAAAGTTTAGATTAATTAGGAATATAACTTAAAAAACAATTCTTATATCATGAGTTGATTGAGGCTTTAACGTAAAATTAGAACAGTCTACCATTTAGTATTAGTTTTGTGAATGGGGAATGTATAAAGTGATATAAAAATGTTGAGAGGGGAATACCAATTTTAGAAGCGTAGTACTCCTTTATTCCATCCTCACATGGGTCTTTCTCAATTTGGCCTATTGACGTACATTTATATTATAGTTTTGGTTATGTTGTACCTGCACAATGTTGATTTTTCATTGCGTATTATTAAGATTACGAAGGTAGGTGATGAAGTGTATAGGCAAGTAGCTAGGTTATCTAGTGAAGGACTCAATTTCGAATTAAGATTTGGTTGGAGGTCATTTTCTTTTGGTACATGCAAGAGTTCATGTCTAACAAAAGTTAATTAAGCTCTATGTTTCATTTCATAAAATATTATTTTACACTCTCTCAAAATTACATCAAAACTCTCCTTTTTCTTCCTCTTTTAAAGTCTACGTTATTAGATTTGAGAAATCATTCTTTAATTGTTTTTAATAGTAAACAATAATTATTCAAATTTTTAGGATTTTTTTATGTAATGGGTATTTCTAATTTTTCACTATATGGTATCAATAAATAAAAAAACGTTTTCAACCATGAGATGGTTGTCATCATTAATCTCACTTTTGATATCATTAAAAAGTAATTTTATTAATCTATTTTTACTTTAAAATATTAAATGCATGTTACTAAACTTTAATATTATTTGTATTCTTTCATATCCATCTACCTTTTCAGAATTCAGATAAATATTTTCTTATTATTAAATGCATGTTACCATAAATTATTATTTTTTACCTCTACTTTATTCTCTATATAATTTTTTTAATTATAAAAAATACATATTAGCTAATACTAATTTTTATACCTATCAGATTCACTTTATTATCTATTTTAGTATGTATTGATAGTATAAACACATTCGCTGTCAGGAAAATGATCATTAAAATACAAATAATATTCTTAAATATAATTATTATCTTGACTATTGATTTCTATAAGTATTTCTAAATTCAAATTTAAAAGTTATAGTACTCTTTTAATCATAATGCTAGTTAAAAGTGCTAATATATATATATATATATATATATATATATATATATATATATATATATGATTTTCCTAAATAATGTTAATTATATTTACAATGTGTACAGTTTGTTTGAAACATAAAAATAAAATTGAATGAACATCATAATAAAAAAATAGTTATTAATGACTATACCTAGAATTTATTCATTACAAAATCTTCTTTAGTGAGAAAAGATATATATATATATATATATATATATATATATATATATATAATATTGTCTTCTGAAAAATAGAATGAATGAGCAGAAAACGAGTGTTTGAGTCACGAGTTTTCATAGAAAGGTTTTTGTAATTTTGATTCAGAAAGAAATGCTTTACCGACAACTTTTTCAGTGAGAAATTGGGATGGTTACTGACAAAGACACATAAAATGTTGAAAAAGAGAGAAAATTGATGAAGAAGAGGCACGATTTTTATCTGGTGGCTCACTTAAGACATCTCATACTAAGACCATCACAAATCTGTTGTGTAATCAAACACATAACAATTCTCAATATTCCCTCCATATTCAAACTATTTTTTAGTACTTCATTTTCAGAAAAATCATTAAACATGAATATAATAATTTCTTACATCAATTTCTACTTTCTTTGTGTAAATAATTTCATATTATTCAACAATTTCTATCAGATCATATATTTGAAGGGATTAGCTCTAATTTAAAGTTAACTTAAATTTAATTTGATTAAAATTTGTACATATTTACTTTCTTGTATATTTTTACAATTTAGTGTTATTTAATTTGTTTTTACATGGAATAGTGTGATATTCTATCCTCTTTTTCCTCACATTTTCATGTGTGTTGAAAATGTATTAATGCTATATAAATAATTAAGAGAATGAAGAACTCCATTTTGTTAGTAGTTATGAAAAATTTCTTAATACAAAAGAAATGATTGTATGAATATTTTTTTCTATTATATTACAACCAATGATTGTATAATTACTTTTAAATGTAAATTAGACAACTGATTATTTCAACTATTGCTAATTTGTTTGTCTATTTTGGAAATAAAACAAAACTCTTAACATTTAATCTACAATTAAATAATAAATATTTAAATTTAATATAATGTAAAAAGAATAAAAATATCATAAATAAAAGTTAAACAAAACTTAATGATCCATAAAACGTGTATCATTTATCATGACATAAATTTAATCATGATATACAACATATAATTAGAAATTTTTAACATATTATAAATCTAATTATAAGACAAATTATTCAATTTTGTTAGACATCTCCACCATAAATATATTAACTATTCTTTAAATTGAAATCGTTGTTGTTTCAATAAATTTAATTAGATACACTCATCTCCTTCAAGTTAAGATTTTCTCATTAAGAAACTGTTTTTTAAAATAAAATAAAATAAAATTGGTGCAACAAACATCATACAAATATATTAATGTGAATTTTTATGTTTTTTATTAAATTTACCGAAATAAAAAAAGTTGCTCCTATCCTTTCTTAGTTGAATGAATATTATCTACGTATCCTTTCTCAAAACACTGTAAAATTGTTATTGAAACATTTGAACTCACTTTTGTTTTGGAACTAACACTACTAGAAAACTAGTTTTTTTCTGCTAATTTTCTTGCAAAAAATTGTTTTAATTTATAGAAAACTTATTTCTTGCAATTTTTACCAAAATTTTGCAAAAATATTCCCATGAAAAATAAAATTTTTTAGTAGTGAAATAAATTAAATTTAATGAGAATCGGTTTGTGATTTCAATAGATAAACTCGAATCAATACAATTATACAAAATTTTACATGACTAAATAGTTTGAATCTATGTATGATAATCTTATATAACTAAATTTTTCTATAGTAATATTTATTATTAGTCAGTTTATTTAAACAAATTATGATAATAAAAATAGAATTTAACGTAATGGAACCTGATTAATTCAAATTCAATAATTTGATTGGTTTGGTTTGAAGATGTGTTGTTAAAAGATTGAAAATACATGGTGTCTGAAAATATCTATCTGATTTAAAAATATATATTTAAGGCTAATGAGAATAATAATAATTGAGAATTGGCGTGTAGGAAAGGAAAGGAAAGGAGGGAAGAACAAGTTGTGTTTGTTGGGAATAAGATACGAAAGAAGAAGAAGAAGAAGAGAGAGAGAGAGATAAGGAGACTGTAAGGCCTAGGGGTCGGTGGCCCCAAACCATCCTCTGCTAAGGGACACACTAGACTGTGCTGTGTAAGAGCTGCATAATAGGGACATAAATTACCCTTCATCCATCATTTTGCTACTTCACCACACTAAATTACTTTCCCTCACAAAATGCACAGTTAACAAGGATGAGGAAAATGTATAAAGCCAAACAAAAGGACAAAAGAGAGAGAGAGAGAGAGAGGGGAAAAAAATGAGATATGGGTATGCGTATGGGTGGACAAGTATGCTAAGTATTATTTATGTAGAAGACTTCAAATGATTGAGAATAAGGGAAGAAGTTAGCTAGTGAAGAAGCAAAATTTTATGCATAACAAAACAATAGGTAGCTAGCTAGAGAGAAAGATGAGTAGGTATTCAGAGTGATATTGTTTTCTTCCTCTCTTCCTCTCAGAATTGTTGCTGTCTCCTTTTGATAAAATTCTTCTTGGTGTTTTCTGGGTTTAATCTGAAGCCTTTTTAAGAGACAGCAAAGCACCGAAAATCAAACATATATAGCCTCACTCAGGTCCTAGTTCTTTCTCTCTTTTTTCACATGGTTTTTGTTTCCCTTCTGCTATCTTCATATATGGTTCCAAGAGACACGAATATATTAGAGTTTTTTCTTCTTCTTTTTCTTTTATTTGAGAACTTCCAGATTTGCTCCCAACTTTGGAAAACAACATGGCTTCTGCTTCCTCATCCACACCCTTCTTGGGAATCAGACAAGAAAATCAAAGTCAGGTTACACAACAGCACCAATCCTCCACAGCTGCTTCCTCCACTACTACTTCTACTACTCCAACCACACTGCCTCAAAAGAAGAGAAGGAATCAACCAGGAACACCATGCAAGTAGCTCTATGCATTCTTCATTAAATTCCATTACTTCAAAAAGCATTTGCATGTTAATGGAAAATGCCCCTTCTGTGATTTGTTTCTAGATTTTCTCTTTCTCCCGAGAAACTAATATGGCAAAGAAACCCTAAATCCTGTATATTACATAGGACTGGGAATTTTTTTAACTCAATAAAGGTTAATCAGAATGCCAAGGCTTCTTAATTTCCTCTATGTTATTCACTTTATTTATTTTAGTTATTCTCTCTCAGCATGTATTGAAGCACAGAATTTTCTAACAATTGGATGTTTGGCTTTATTTAATAAATTTTGTTCTTGAATTCCCTGTAATGGGAACATGTATTTATGTATGTATGCAGATCCAGATGCTGAGGTGATAGCACTCTCTCCCAAGACTCTAATGGCAACAAACAGGTTTATATGTGAAGTGTGCAACAAAGGGTTCCAAAGGGAGCAAAACCTACAGCTTCACAGAAGAGGACACAACCTGCCATGGAAGCTAAAGCAGAAGACTAATAAAGAGCCAAAGAGAAAGGTTTATCTGTGTCCTGAGCCCACATGTGTTCACCATGATCCTTCAAGGGCTCTTGGAGACCTCACTGGTATCAAGAAACACTACTCTCGCAAACATGGTGAGAAGAAGTGGAAGTGTGACAAGTGCTCCAAGAAGTATGCTGTTCAATCAGATTGGAAAGCACACTCCAAAACCTGTGGCACCAGAGAGTATAGATGTGACTGTGGCACCCTCTTCTCAAGGTATGCAACAATTCACAACTCAATTACATGCCAAAATTACCTTTGGTTCTAATATTGAATGTTTGGTGTAGCTAAAATATTATCTTATAAAACAACTTTTCAGCTAAAGCCACTCTAAGCGCATTTTGATTGAGCAGGGAATAAGATATGCGGATATTGTATCATATTACATACACACTTTTCACCTAACTCTTCTAAGAAAAATGAACTTCTTATGGGTACTAGGACTAGTAGATTTGGGTAAGTTTTATATATAGTAAATGAAAGAAAAAAAAATGTGCTCGAGGTAACGAGGAAAATAATTAAACTTTTTGGTACTCATTTTCTATTATTCTATGCACTTTTTTGTTTTATCTCTGTCTTTTCTTTTAATTAATTATTACATCTCCCATTGTGAGCTTTCCAATCTAATTATCTGAGTTCAAAAAGGGTGTAATGCAAACTGAGTATCATAGTCTACTCAAATAAAACTTCCGAGGACAATTAAAGAAGACCTTTTTCATGATAAAACTGAAAGGAAATTTCTCGAACAACTACTGACCAATTCTGATGTTCTGCGTCTTTTACATATAAAAATATTTTCTATCACACCATCTACATATCACATTTCATAATTTTCTCCCTATTTAATTGGAAGTACACTGTGATGAATGTAAAGTTAAAATTAAAAAAAAAATGTTTTTGCAACGTTAAAACATAAAATTGAGCAAGACCGTTCTACTTTTTGTAGTGTTAGTTTATGTGTGGGTGTTAGTGGAGGGACGTGGAGGTGGCAGAAGACTGCTCGCACGTGAGCACAGTGCACAAAAGTGTTTGAAAATTTTGAAATGTTTTGAGAAGAAAAAACAAGGGAAAGCTCAACTTTGTTCCTCGGGAACAACGCCCCTTATCCTTATTCCCATTCACGTGTAGTTATAAGCAACAATGTAAAAGAGTGCACAGGCTCAGGCACAGTGATACTGGGTTTGTTCTCACATGACTTGGAGTTGCATTGTTTTGTTTTGTTTCGTGTTGGATACCTATATAATTCATACGTGTACGTGGTTTCAAATCAGGTACAATTTCTTTGCCATGGTACAATGCATTCATGCTTCTTATTAATTCTCACACTGGCCCTTTGTTTCTTCAAGTGATTTGTGCAACAAATTGAGTCCTCTGCATTAATGTTTCATATCTATAGTTTCATGATTTTTCTCTCACTGAGAATTTCCGAGAATTTAGCAACCCTTTTGCTGGTACGATCGTTTTCACAAGAATTTTCTCAGGGTGGAAAATGGACAACTCATGAGGCAGTTTGCATTTATTGAGCCTGGACCCATACTCAGCTTATTATTATTGACTTTCATCAAATGTGTAAATAATTCTTTCTTCTCAGTCATCACAGAGAGGACTCAAAGTGGTAGTTCGATAATGAGTTGTTGGTGTGTATTACATTTTCGCATAATCCTCTGGGCCCTATCACTCTTCCTGTCATACTTCTATTCATTTCAAAATACAGTTGATCGAATTTCAACACAAAAATTATCATCCAACTTCAATACTTAATTTGCTATTTTTTTTTTTTTTTATAACTAATTTTATGTGAAACAACCGTTTTTCTGCACCACAAAATTTAGATCTTACTTTCTAATTTTATATCTCATCCTTCTTTTGGCAAGTGTGAAATTGTTTATGTCAGTGGCTGTGGTTACATTGCCACTAGCCATGATCTTCATAATTAATTTTGAAATTTTCTCTCTTATTGTTTCTGGAGTTCAACTATGTGAATTCTTCATGTACAGGACCATAATGTATCTTTCTCTTTCTAACCTTTAACCGATATACCTGCAATATATATGAATCGTGATATATACTTGGATGAATTTAGTTTGGATTATTTCCTTATGCCAGCTATTATGAACTAGAATTGTGTTTACATATAACATTTTTGTTCTTTAATTCCAATAATATCTTAATATTTTGCTGCAGACGTGACAGTTTTATCACTCATAGGGCCTTTTGTGATGCTCTAGCACATGAGAGTGCAAGACACCCTTCCAACCTGAACCCTTTGGGAACTCATCATCTGTATGGCACAAACCACATGAGCCTAGGTCTTGGTGCCCAACTTCAGAACCAAACAGCCACTGCTAACAGCTTATTGAGCCTAGGAAGTGCACCAAAGTTTGAGCACTTAATCTCTCCTAATCTGCACCACTCATCTTCATTTGGAGTGCAGTCACCACCCCAGTCATCATTCTTCATGACTGACCCGAACCAAGCATTTCAAGACCTTCAGTCTCAGCAGCAAGCACCATTATTCTCAACCAAACAACTCCATGGTCTTATGCAACTCCCTGATCTTCAAGGAACCACCAATAACTCCACTTCTGCTTCACCAGTGTCTGCTTCAGCTAATAACGCCAATCTCTTCAACCTCGGCTTCTTTCCTAATACCAATACCAGCGGCAGCATAATCAATGACCAATTCAGCAACATAAGTGGAGGCAATAACCAAGGAACAACAACATTCTATAGTACTAGTAGTCCTGCAAGTAACCAAGTTGGTTCAGGCTTCTCTTCACTCTTTGGAAATTCATCTTTGCCACAAGATAACATGTCCCCTCACATGTCAGCCACTGCACTGCTTCAGAAAGCTGCTCAAATGGGTTCAACCACAACCACCAATGGTCCCTCCTCTCTACTGAGAGGAACAGAAGAATTGGGTGTAAGGTCAGGCATGGAGAATGAGCGCAGTAACCATCTACGCGGGTTGATGAACTCTCTTGTCCATGGAAACGCTTCCATATTTTGCAATGTGAAAGGGAACGAAAACAACCTTGGCCAGTTTCACAACGTGGTGGAGGAGCCTAAGAAGATGTCACAAAATCTTGGTGTGTGCTTTGGAGGGTCTGATAAGTTGACCTTGGACTTTTTGGGGGTTGGAGGAATGGTCAGAAACATGAACAGTAGTGGGTTCTCACAAAGAGAGCAACAACACTCCATGGGAACTATGAGCCCCCTGGATCCTAAATTGGAATCAGCACAAGCAAACCAACAATTTGGAACCTCAACACTCTAATAAATTGGTGGATAAGAGACTAAACATACGTGATCTCTCTATGCTTTCAAAAACAAAGTTGGGTTAATTTGTTAGGCAGAAAAAAAAATGTTTATTGTTTTATATATGTTCTAGTTCTTAAACTTTTTCCTTGAAGAAAGTTCCACTTCCAATTGGTAAGTTAGGGTTTCACTTCTAAAGTATGCAATATCCATGTATTTTTCTTGAAACATATATATGGGTCCCTTTCCTTTTTCACTCACTTTCACCATGGAAATTTCATTCTCTTTGACAGTGATAGATATCTAATAAATTTACTGTTGCATTGAATTTTACGACCCTGGGGTAAATTAAACAAGTTACTGACAGTAAAAGCACATGGTAAAGACCAGGCTCTGTACAATACTTACCAAACGACGAAGCTGGCACTCACTTCCTGAGAATCTTCACATGTTGGCTATATTCCAAGGGAAGCGACAAATGCTAGCTGCAGATTTCATTTCAGTTTAACTATTCTCCTTTGGGGTGATATAATATTGACTAATTAAAAGGGTTTCAATTTCAATCTTTAAAATAAAGCCAATTAAGAAGTCTTTTCTTGATACCTAATACCTTGCATAGTTTAGGAAAAAGACTAAGCATGACATTAATGTTGAGATACTAAATTGTGTTGACATTCCTTGCTTAACAACGACTCTATAGTCTAAGGCTTTTTCATATAAACATTCCTCACCAAGTTGACTACCTTTGAAATTGTTTCTCTCTCTCTCTCTCTCTCTCTGGTTTCAACTGCTTGCATGATAGCATGCACTGTAGCGTACTTCCTTAGTCGTAAAGGGTTAGCTCTCACATCACTTATTCAAGTTGTGAATGATTTTTAGGAAGTTAATGAAGGTGCTGCCTGACCGTACTGTATCTAGCAGAAAAAGTAGCCTGTAATGTTCGTTAGAGCAATTATAGGAAAACATTATGTGACACTTTTGTCGCATGTGATGCCATTTGATTCCACGTATGGGAATCATTTAGTCCGTGACCAAGAAAGGTGAGTAATGTTACATCCCTTTGAAATGGTTTAGTTGGAAACTTTTCACCCTTTTTGTTTTTGGATATTCTGGATCAATTCATTAACCATCTTATTCTTTATATTAATTTACTGTTGGAAATAAACAAAGAAATATATGTCATCATTTATAATTTTATATAATTACTCTCCTTTCAATCAATTTTACTGTTTAGACGGTAGATACATGCAAGATTTCTTTCATAATAGGTCATGAGTAATTATAATAATCTTTAAATGCCTTCAAAACTCGTGAATCAGCGAGGGTTGTTTCTACTGTGTTTCATGTGATTATTTCTTAGGTTGTGTGATGCTTAATTCGTTCAGAACTCGTGTCTCTTGAGCTAAGTGCAGAAGGAGCACCAAAACTTTAGAAGATCGATTGTCAAATAATTTATTAATATTAAATTATACTTATATTTAATTATTATTATTAAATAATAAGTTACGTTTGTTATATATATATTTTTAGTATTAATAATATTATTAATAGGTAATCAATTCTGCTTCTCAAATTATTTATTAATATTAAATTGTATATATATTTAATTACTACTATTAAATAATAGTTATATTTATTATATATACTTTTAATATTAATAATGTTATTAATATATTAATAGAACTAATTTAATTCTCATTGAATAGATTTTCCTTCGTTATTAAATTTTTTATTAATATTAAATTATACTTATATTTATTTTTTATTTTAAATAATAACTTGTGTTTATTATATATGTGTTTAATATTAATAATGTTATTGATATATTAAAATTAATAAAAATATTATTTATTAGTGTGTTAATGGGAAATTAATAATTTTATAATTGTCCATTATTTAAAGCATTATATAATATATAAATATTTGGTATAATTTTGCAAACTAATTGTAAAATATAATATATTATAAATTTTAGTAAAGAGAATATGTAAATTAGAGATAATCAGCATCAAACATATATTTCAGTAATCTCGATATTAATACTAATAATATTGTGAATATTGATTTTAATTTTAAAAATATTATTATTTTATAAATGAAAAACTAAATGAAATAATGATATATAAATAAATAAGAATCTAAATTTATTATTTTTATAATGGGTGTAGTTTTATAATTTTTTATTTATTTATTTTACCTTATATTATTATTTTTATATGAAATTAGTTATAATAATTATTTTAAAATTTATGATAAGATGATTTTGAATTATTAGTTTACAATCATTTTAATGTGAAACAATTTAAAAAAACAAATTGAAGTGGGTAAATAATTTTTTTAAACTTTTTTATTTTAAAAAATAATTCATATTTTACTTTAACATAATTTACCTAATTATATTTTATTTTAAATTGTATTTTTAAGATAAGATACAATTATAATTTTACAATTTTATCAATTAAAATATTTTGTGTAATTTATCAAACCAATTACATTATTCACAAACTTTTCTCTTATTTCTTATCAATTTTTCCTTAATCCAAACAACTTCATTTTTTACTCTCTTTCCCTCAAATCCACCCATTTTCACTCCCTCAAATCCATCTTTAAATCCAATCACATGATAACTTAATGTAAGTTCTAGGGACAGATTAAGGTAACTTAACTTCTTACATAACTTACAGTAGATCTCATTAGAATAAAGAAAGGTTAAATTAATTTAGATATTAATTCCTGAATTATTAAAATGATTTTAAAAATAAATACTTATATATTTATAGGAATTTAATTGTAAGAATTGCACCGGTACATAGAAATGGTTATGGCGATAATTTTGAAATTTAGAATGGTATTTTTACATTAAATTAACCAATTAAAAAACGTATTTCTTTATAGTAATTATAACTAATGTAAAATGTGCTCTTAATATTTTGCAACTTAATTTCATTTCCCAGGTGCACCCTCCAAACCTTGTCTCTCTCTCTCATCCTTGCTTTCTCTCTAATGAACCCTCACTCTCCCTTTGGGTTCTCTTCATACTTTAGGTGTTTGCGTTGGTGGTGCGATTCTTTGATTTATCTATATCCTTGTGTTCCTTAGTCCTTCCTCGTCGCACTTTTTTGGTGGTGAAATTTTATTTGGTTTGGTTAATTTGACCTAGGGTGGTGTGTTTGATGATTTTGCTTGGTTATGGATATTGATGTTGAAAATTTCATGCTCTATTATGGTAATATTGATTGAATTTGAAATTGGGTTTTATTATTCTTTGTTTGAATCGTTCGAATAAGATCTAAAGGGGAGTAATTTGTAGTCATTTATCATTCTCAAAATATGAAACTTAGAGGTGGATTGGCTTAATTAATGATTATATGCGCTTGAATTA
This sequence comes from Sphenostylis stenocarpa, assembly GCA_963425845.1. Classification (NCBI taxonomy): domain Eukaryota; kingdom Viridiplantae; phylum Streptophyta; class Magnoliopsida; order Fabales; family Fabaceae; genus Sphenostylis; species Sphenostylis stenocarpa. The sequence goes on along the minus strand of OY731399.1, from coordinate 20,854,957 downwards.
ATTTAGAATTGAAGGTTTGTTTGGTTAATTTTGGCTGTAGGTTCAATTTAATCATGGTTGTAGAGAGTTTTTTAGAACAAAAAATGCATTGAAATTCAACCATTATGAGGGATCATGAAGGAGCCGAATCTGATCTTACAACAACACTTTGATCTTTCGTCACCACAAATCCATCAGACGATAATACATTTGAGGATTGTAAGTAAATTTTGAGTTCTGGTTGTAATTGTAACAACCTTTTACAAATTGTCTTACAAACTTCTCAGTTATATGTTCTAGGGTTCTTGATTGTAACAACCTTACAAAATGTCTTACAAATTGCCCTTCCTTCTTACCCCAAAATATAAAGCTCAAATAATTTTTTAACCTGAATTAATTTCCTATATTCTTTAGCACCATATTTGTTTACACCAACGAGTAAATGTTTCCCCAACCTCATATCCCATCTTTCTGGTGCAAGAGTGAGGGCTTCGTAAAGAAGTCAATGATGGGTAAAAATCTAGAATGAAAACAAAATTATCAATTTTAATTATGTGTTCATTTGCAAGGAATAAGAAAAGTGAAAAGGGGTTAGTGATATATATATATATATAATACGTATTTTATTTTTTCACTCAAAAGTAAAAATAATAAAAAATAAATAAATTACTCTCTCTTATAAAGATTATCTATTCCCATAACCATTTACAAGTTGAAACTCAAGTATTTTTAGAAAAAATATAATTTTGTGATAAAAAGCATTTAAAATATATATCAGAGTATATATTATTAAAAATATGAAATCTTGGATAATTTAAAAAGCTATTTAATTCATTAAAAAAATAATTAATAATTATATAAGCAAATTTGAAATTAAATAAATATTTATTTAATTTTTTTAAAAGAATATTTGATTTTTCTTTTTTCACACTTTCTTTTCTTATTATCTCATGTTAATTTTCGTCTTATTTATTATTGGTGCATGTGGTTAATTTTTGTGTGTTGTTTGAGAAAAAAGTGATGATGATAGCTTGAATTGAAGTGAGGAGTTTCTATTAACTTGTCAATTTTTGGCTATGGTGCTATAACTCGTGGTTGTTGATGTTAATTCTTAATTTTACTTAAAAAATGTAAGGTTGGTTCAGTGAAAAATTAGGGTCATTGGTGTAATATAGCCATATATTTTGGTGACATAATCCAACATGGCTCTCTATGATGGGCCAGGAAGCCCTAAGACCCACATCATCACTATGTACTTCCTCCTTCATTTCAGTAATCTTTCACTGCTTTTTAGATCCCTTTTTTTCCAATTAAATCTAAATTCAGAGGCAAAGACACTTTCACAAAAGAAAATCTCAAGCTTTGAAAAAAGAGTACAAAAGTCAGAAAGAAAGTTAAATACATTATCTACACAAAAGCAAGTCAAAAGTAAGGACTTCTGTAGTTTTGTTTTGTTTTTTAATTTTGAAAATTAATTTTGGAGATTAATTTTAAAAATATATTTTTAAGTAATAAAAGATAATATGGATGATCATAAAAAATGATAACCAAAGGTAAAAAATAATTTTAATAACTTTATAATAATAAAAATGAATAATTTAATGCAATTATTAAATATAACAGTGAATATCATTCATAACAATAGAGAATTATAAAAAAATACATTTTTATTAAAATATTTTAAAATTTGTTTTAACAGTTATCAAATAATTTGTTTTATTTTTAAAAATTTTATAATTGAAAATTATCTATAAAAAAAAATTCCTGCATCTTCTCCAAAACCTTGCCCAGTGCTTAACAAAAGTGGCATCAAATAGTAGTGATAAACCAACTTATTATATAAAGACAAAATAAAGAATATAACTCGCATATATAAAATTTAGGTCATGATAGAAGGCCTCAATCTGCATCAGTTAGGCAAATATAACTAATATATATATATATATATATATATATATATATATATATATATATATATATATATATATATACTAAACAAATTATCATATTCCATGGAAATAATTTTGCAAAGTTTTTATAAAAATTGCAAGAAATAAGTTTTCTACAATTTACAAGAAAATTGGCAGAAAATAACTAGTTTTCTAGTTATATATATATATATATATATATATATATATATATATATATATATATATATATATATATATATATATCCACATTTTTAATCCTAAAGAACTCTTTTATTAGAAATTTAATATAAAACTATTCGTTAATATCTTTACCTATTATTACTCTTTATTTTATACTTTCCCTTTGCATAGGACAACTTTGATTTATGTTTTTTATTTAAGAATTGTGTTTAAATATGCTATTTATTCTAGCAGATATTTTGTATGTGTGCCTTTAATTATCGAATTCCGAATTATTAAACTACTAAACTATCTAACACAAATTCTCAAAAACAAATGAGGTTTGAAAAAAAAATCAACTGTTAAATACTTTTTTTTTCATTTTGATAGTAGTTTCTTCTTTCCATTATCATAAATTTGCTAATTTGTTCCTCTTTATTAATACGATTTGATTTTTAAAATATTTTTTCTATTCTGTTTAATTCCTTTCTTTTACTAAAATTGAATATCAAAAAATATTTACTTATTTTAAAAATATATATTAAAAATTGGCCTTTTTATGTTATTTATTTTGTAATGTATTGTAATAATTTATGTTAATTATTACATTATACTGAAGTATAAGTCTCTTATATTTTTAAATATATATGTGTGTGTATATGATAACTACTCTAACCATATATGTATGAAAGCATTGTTTAATACCAAGTTAAACCATGAAAATGTTGAAACAAGTATAAACATAGTTTGAAATCCTAATAGCAATTTGTTTATGCTTCCACATTATAAGGATGCAAGGAAAAAGTCAATTATGATCTGTTTGAAAATCTTGAAACTAGCTAGCTCTATACAGAAACTCCAATATGCTGCTCCCGAAGACCCACATAGATGCCCTAATTGCTCGTTTTTCAATGGATCTACTTCACATCCTGCAAAAACCAAAGTCCAAAAATTGTAATTATTAGAGATTAGACTACTCTCAGATAAAAAACACACAAAAAAAGATTGTTATAGCAGATTCTAGTCTAGATGACAAATACGTTGTTCGCATTATATAACCTAGTTTTTGTAAGTCTCCACAGTTTCAGAGAAAAGGAAAACCAAGAAAGCTTCTCCAAGCTTTATTTCTTACCCATGTCACCCTCAAAAATATAGTAAATTGCAGCTATCTGTTTACAGTTCATTCAAGTTGTAATTTTAAGATGAAACGATGACAGTTAGATAAAAACAGTAGAATGCCTTATCAACAATATGATATGATCCCCTGATTCAATGAACTTGCATAGTGGTAATGTATATATATATATATATCGATAAAAAGGGAATATATATGAGAAGTATGGTATACGAAAAGAAAAAGAAAATTTTTTAACACAAACAAACTAAACAAAAAAGAGTTAGTTAAGATAATTTAGTCTATAGATCTTAAAGACATGGAAAGACACCTACACTAAAAAACCTAAATATGGAATCATATATAAACCAAAAGGACATGAAATAAAAACCAAACATATTGACAGAAAGTTAAGGTCTCTCTGTCTTCATCTCTTTAGATTTAGGTAGGGAGGGTGGGACTTTTCTTTTTCAAAGAATTAAATAATTAAAAAAAATAACTGGGTGACTGGTAAAATTGAGAGTACCATGTGATAACAGGTAATACAAATTCTTACAATACTCATCCATTATCTTTCCTTTCATGGAATAAAATGATTATTTATTAATATATATATATATATATATATATATATATATATAGTCATGATTATATTTTATATTTAAATAGTATTCGTGTTTATATATAAGATTCACAACTCAGTCAGTCTTTTTTTAACTTTATATGAAAAACACTGAAGATTTGTGAAATGAAAATGAAGATTATAAATATAATAACTTCAAATACACACACAAAGTAATTGCACATCTTAATTAGTTTCAAAAAGTAAAGAATTAAACATATTATAGTGCCTAAAGCATTTTTAAGGGACCAATTTCACTATCTAATACTTATCTAACAATCTATTGTAAAGACTCTACCTATATATATCTATTATATTATTAATATATTTTTCCTCTAACACAATATAACCCTATTTTACTGCATGTTAAACCAAATGCTAATTAGGAACAAATTCAGTTTCAATTTCTCTCAAATGATTTGTTTGTTTTATACATCTTCTATATGGGATAATCTTAATTAAGATGTTAAATCTCTCTCAAGGAGACTCGATTTATGATTTGCTAATACAACTATGTTTTACTGGACTCGAACCACATTGATAGAACTGGTTTATATTTAATTGATAAAATATCATTAATCCGGTTTAACAATAGTGTTTCATTATTATCACTTTTTAAAAATGTCCAGTAATTTTTTTTTCAAAATAACATTTTAGGAAAGTTTAAATAAAATACATGTCTTATATATATAAACGGTTGAAATATTTTTTATCAAAATAAAATAAATAATTAGATAAATTTTTAGTTATTATTAGTTCGTTGAATTTTAAAGTTAAAAACTGTTTGTTATAATATATTGGTTTTATAAAATGACACAGAAAAACGTTAAGTATAATTGTGAATATAATTAAAACTAATTTATTGTTTTCATGATTTTAGAGTATTTATTTATTGATATAGTTAAAAGTAAGGTATCATTTTATTAAACAATATTTTTTTCTTAGAAAACTTTATACAAAATGAACTAAATAAATAATATACAGTAAGATATCACGTGGCTTTGAATAAAAGAGTATAAAAGTTCTGAAACTGTTTTATTTCGAGTTTTGTTTTGACAGCGTGATGGGTAAGGTAATTGTGACAGATAAGAAAGAGAGGGAATAATAATAGCATCAAAGTTGATAGGAGCATGGATATGATCGAGCATGCCCTCCAATTAGGTTGAAGGGCACTCGTGACTCTGGCAACCCCCTATATACTAAAATATCCAAAAATGAAACCAAATGAAAAGGAGAAGACAATAGAAGAAACAAATTTCTGCACCACATCGTTGTCCACCCCATGCAAGACAACATGTCAGGATCAGAGTACAGACCCTTTCTCTCAACAAAAATATTCAAAATCTCAAGGACCATTTTGTTTTTCCAAACAATACTATTCTTTCTCAGTTTCATGCTCAAATGCATGTTAACGACTCCACTGGAGAAAAGAAAAGCTGAGAGAGAGAGAGAGAGAGAGAGAGAATATGCATAAATTTTAATAATTTAAATCACTGTCTGCACCCCAAAATGGGGTAGATTGGAATGAAAAAGAATACATAGATAAGATTAAAGAAGAAGAGAAGGTAGAGAAGAAATAATAAAATAAAATAGATGTTTAATACATACACATGGAATATTTTTGAAAAAGCCAAAACCCTTAGGAAAGGGAATCTACTTATTTCATGAGTAGTTTCACGTGTTAAATAGTCAAAAGTTTTTGACGATTGTAAAGTCGGCAGGTGTAAATTGAAAATGGTTTATAAATATAAAAATAGAATAATAAAAACATTATTTTAATATAGAGACAGATAGATAAAAGAAATAATTATATGCAGCAATTTCATGCGTAATGGTGCAGACAAAAATGATAATTTGTCAAAGGTAAGGACTTTATGTTTTGACGTACCTTTTTGTACTTCTTCACTGAAAGTTTCCTCCACCTCCGAAAGATTGACTTGGCGGCGCAGCATTATTTGTCTCTGCTTCCAAAGAACTCAAGTTAAACCCTCGTTGTTGTTGTTGTTGCTGTGCAACTCCTAGAAAATCCCTTGTGAGCCTATCAGAGGCTCCAACGCTGAGTTTTGGTTCCTTGTTCATGCCATGATCATATGCTTCGAACCCGGGAAGGTTCATCATCTCTTGCACGCTGGAGTTCAAGATGCTGCTGTAGTTTGCAGGACTGATCAGTGGCCTGTGATCAGATTTGGATGCCAAGCTTCTGAGAATAGAGGAGGCGCTTGTGTTGTTGTTGTTGCTGGAACTTGCAGCACCCATTTGAGCTGCTTTTTGGAGCAGTGCAGTAGCTGACATGTGAGACATGTTGGTGCTGTTTTGAAGAGAGGTGCTGAAGAGAGAAGGGGCAGCGGCGGAGCTTGCTTGGTGATCAGTGCCAATTATGGTACCTTCTGAGAAGAAGTTTGACCCTTCATTGGTGTTAAAGTGCTGTTCATCAGAATAGTTGTTGGTGGTGGTGTGGCCTCGGTTGGATAGAAAGGGAAGGTTGAAGAGGTTGGAGCCAGAAGGGTTGCTGTTGTTGAGGTCAGATAATTGTATCAGTCCTTGGAATGGCTTGTTTGAGATTAACCCTTGTTGATGATCATGGTAGTTCTGGTTTTGGTTTGATTCTGGCATGAAGAACGGAGGGGTTTGCATTTGCATGGTTTGGTGCGAGGAGGGTCTGAAGGGTGAGGCAATGTTTGGTGGGAGAATGTGATCAAATTGACCAGTCCTTGGTGCACCCCCAAAACGCAATAGTTCACTAGATTGGGAATTTTGGTCATGGATTGAAGGGATCTGAGAACCCATATTCTGAGATAAGCCTAAGGACATGTTGCTACTGTTTCCATAAAGTTGGTTGCCAATGGCATTGCTCAAGTTGGGTGGCTCTCTTGCACTTTCTTGTGCCAATGCATCACAAAAGGCTCTGTGAGTGATGAAGCTGTCCCGTCTGCAATCAAAGAATTAAACATTTATCATACCAATGATAATGTTTCACTTATTTCTGGTAATAAAACTATATAACATAGCAAACATGATATCTAAAATAATAAACTAAAAGACAGTAGCTATGATATTCAAAAGAAATCTATAACTTCTGGTAATATTATTTTTTTAAAGTAACAGTTGAATAATGAGCCAAATGGGAGAAAAATGCCATAAATTTTATCTACGCTAAATCAAAAAATATTTCAGAAAGGAAAAATAGATTGGGTGGAAGAAGAGTTTGATTGAAGAGCATATATTTTAATTTGCAACTTACCACATTCTTTTAACACAATTAAATTCGTCTTATATAATATATATATATATATATATATATATATATATATATATATATATATATATATATATATATATATATATATAGATAGATATATAGATAGATAGATAGATATAGATATATGAGTGCAGCTTTTTTCACACAAATATTGAATTGAAATCTCTATATTACCTCATCATATTAATTGAGCCCAAGACAATTATTTATATTTTTCTAATTTATAAAAATTACAAATAAATTAGGACGTTACTTCGCAAATGCCTAGTGAATGAAAAAATTTAATTAAATTATTATCTATCTGGTTTTCCTACGTTTCTCATAGAAAACATCGTAAATAATATTAAAAAAAACATATTTATTTAATAATACATCTAAAGAAAATGAACAATTAACTAGAAAGATGAAGGAACTAGTGATGACCTTATGCATTTTAAAAGTATTATTTTATTCATTGTCGGTGTATTCATATAACTATTGTTATAATTGAGTTTAAATAATGTTTGTATCACACTCAACTTTTTTTTGTTCTTATCTCCGCACTCTCATTTATGGAAAAATAGAGAGAAGAGAAAAAAATCAATATAAGCCAAGTTTCTTGTCCTTTCCTTTTATCATAAATAGATATTGGAATAAAAAACAGTTTAAAATATATAATATTAATAGAATAAATAAAGAAGTCACTGAAATAAATTAACCGCTTCACAAAATCTTCAAAAAGAAAAAAAAAAGTTGGCTATAAAACAGTCTCACAGATTGCTAGATGATGGAGAAGTTGGACTTTCCTAGTAAAAGACAAGAAAATCAATTAAAGGAAAATATCAACATAAAGGACACTAATGAATCATAATGAGGCTGAGGATAAATATTTGCGTGTACTTGTGAAACGAGAAGTTAAAGAAAAGAACAATGTGAAGTGATTAAGAAAATGTGTAAAAATTGTGAAAAGGACAAGTTAGAGATATGAACGATGTAGGTGAAATAACTTAACCAAAACTTGACTAAAAGACTAGTCAAAAATTGAACTAAGATATACCCTTTCAAAAAATTGATGTCCAATAAATGGAACCGGAGAATGTGTATAACTTCTGCCAAAGTCAAGTTGTCAATCAATCAATCTCACTATCGAAGGCTTGTGTTCAAACGGATTCAAATTTTTCTATATGTGTCTGGGAATATGTATACATAAATACACAGACACGTGTGTGTCAAAATATATGTATATATATAATTTTCTTTGGTTCATTGTTTAGTTTGTATAATAATTCCAAAACCTACCAAAATTGTTAAATATACATTCGTTTGTATATGTAATCTTATGTACTTATTTTGACTGCAGTTCTGAACCAAGCATGAACACTAGGTTCTCAAAGTTTAACATCAAATAATGTCAAAGAAAAGAGAAAAAAAATAGTGGAAGCAGAAAATGAGAGAGTTTGTTAGGCCCTGACGTTATCATATGGAAAGGAGGACCTGCAAGAGAACACAGTACTGAACACATCTAGCCAATTCACAAGAGAACAAAAGCCCTAAAATACCACACTGCTCTAGGGCCCCCTTCTTCTACACAGCAAAACAGCACGTGAATAAGAAAATAAAGGAAGACATTTCCTACCCCCACACTCATGCATGTATGTAAGGAGAGAGAGCTTAACGCCTCACCAGACATAGATGGATAGTGCATGAATAAAATTTCTATGGGGTGAACAAGGTCTGAATAATGTATAAAAAAAGGGCAAAAACAGCTGTAATTTTAAGATGAGATAACAACAATGGAGTTTTTTAATTTTAATTTCGTTTTCTCTCTTTGATCAGAGACAAAGAGATAGAGAGAGAGAGAGAGGAGGGTATGGTAAAGAGAATTTATATGGATTTCTATGTTTTATATTATAAACTCTTTTGAAATGAGAGGTTGATGGACATTAGATAGTTAAGGATGATATAATAATTTATTGTGCAGTAAACTGTTCTTGGTTGTGCTTTTTTCTGATTTTCAGAGATTATTCACGTGGGGGGATGTTTCCTTGCACTTCACTTGGCCACCGTACCAAATATAAGAGAAAGATGACAAAGGAAACCATACGAGAGAGGGAAAGAGAGGAAAGAATCTGAATCAATTGGAAGGAAACCAAACTCAATAGAAAAAGAAAGCATCTAAGCCCTTTTCCCCACTATAGCCACTTGAAGAATCTAATAATAAGCCTTAACCCCAGACCAAACTAACCTAAATCAAACCAAACACCAGTACTTAATTCTTCCTTCTAATCTGCTCGTCACCCAATTCTCTGTTACATGACTAGAATATTGCATAAAAAAATGCCATATGAGAAGATTTTTTGTTTTGGAAATGTAAACTTGTCAATTTGGCATGTAATTGAGTTGTGGATTGTTGCATACCTTGAGAAGAGGGTGCCACAGTCACATCTATACTCTCTGGTGCCACAGGTTTTGGAGTGTGCTTTCCAATCTGATTGAACAGCATACTTCTTGGAGCACTTGTCACACTTCCACTTCTTCTCACCATGTTTGCGAGAGTAGTGTTTCTTGATACCAGTGAGGTCTCCAAGAGCCCTTGAAGGATCATGGTGAACACATGTGGGCTCAGGACACAGATAAACCTTTCTCTTTGGCTCTTTATTAGTCTTCTGCTTTAGCTTCCATGGCAGGTTGTGTCCTCTTCTGTGAAGCTGTAGGTTTTGCTCCCTTTGGAACCCTTTGTTGCACACTTCACATATAAACCTGTTTGTTGCCATTAGAGTCTTGGGAGAGAGTGCTATCACCTCAGCATCTGGATCTGCATACATACATACATACATACATGTTCCCGTTCCAAGGAGGAAAAATTATATTAAATAATGCCAAAAAACAAATTATTAGAAAATTCACAAGATTATAAAAAACTATTAAAGAAAGCAATTGATTTTGTGAAAGCTTGAAGACAAAGCCAAAGGTTTCCAAAACACACCGCCATTTAATTTCCATATTCCATTTCACATTTATGTTTCAAGGTTAGGAATTAATTAGGGTTCCCCACCCCAGATAGGTATTACTCATTGCAAAAAAAAAAATTATAATATATTAAGTGGTATAAAAATTAAACCGTTTGTAGAAATGAAGCCAAAAAAGAGAAAAGTCAATTCAGTGAATTGATGAACAATAAACCAAAGAGTAGATTTTCTTTTATATGTATAAAGTTTTTAAGATACTTGCTTGGTGTTCCAGGTTGGTTTCTCCTTTTCTTCTGAGGTGGTGGTGCAGCTGGAGTTGAAGAGGATGATGGTGTTGTGGTTGAGGAATGCTGCTGCTTCATTTGATTCTGATCCTCTTCTCTGATTCCAAAGAGAGATGCTGCAGAAAAAGGTGCTGCCATGTCTTATAGCAAAACCTCTCAATATAATTAACCTTTTTCTCAAAGTGTATTTGTCCCTCCGATGGGAGTGTGTTTCTTTTTACCTTCTTGACTCAAAACCTTACACCTCAATCAGAATTCTGGAAAACCCACATGCAATTTGAGTCCTCCAATTCTTGTCCCCAATCTCAAAACTCAAAGGCAATAAGGGAATTCGAATTTTCCACAGAGAAATAAAAAAGAGAGCCTAAAAGGGAAAAACTTCCATGAAAAAGAAAGTTTAGAAGCAGAGAGAAAAAGGAGTAGGAGAGGAAGCAAAAGGGAAATTCAATCAACCCCCATGGCCACTTGATATGAAATATTTTCTCTCAACTTGGCTTTGTTTTAAATGAGAAATTTTGAGGTAGAGGTTTTATGAGTCTCTTCCACTGATTTGGTGTCATGCAGATACACCAACACATATGCACACAAACCCCATTTTGCTTGATTGTTTCTTTTTCCTATTTATTTTTATTTTCCTCTCTTCAAACTTTTTTCCAGATTTTGCTCAATGCTTTTTTCAGCATTTAATGAAATTTCACAAAATGGAAAATTGATGTGTGAGAGAGAGAAAGGCCTACGGCACTGTGGACCCAATCCTTAGTCACATAACGACATGAAATGTGTGTAAGCAACATGAAATGAAACAGCTATACTCTCTCTCTCTGTCTCTCTCTCCTTCTCTCTCTTATTTCGCATATTCTGACTCACTCCAAGACAAACTTTCACTAATCACCAAGCCCCACTGGGCCCCACAAAAATTCATTAGCAAAAACAATAAAAAGTGATGAACTGAAACCGCGTGTGTATTATACATAAACTGGTCCATAAACCGTATCTGTAAAACGATGGAAGTTACCAGGTTTGAAGTGACAGAAAAAAGTTCAGGGTTCTTCAAACTCAAGTTTTAATTCCAGTTGTTAAAAGAGCTGTATCCTTTCCCATCAATTCATCTAAATAAATGATGTTTAATATGTAACTTTCCAATACAAAAAAGTCTCGGACAATGATAATGATAGAAATTAAATAAGCCATCCTTTTAATTTCTTAGCATTCAATGGTCATCATTTGCTAGTTTCACTGATTTGAAGTGAGCCAAATAAATTTATTAAAGAACGTTAAATTCTCTTCATACTTATGTTTTTACTTAACTAAAACCAAACGGAGGAAAATAATAAAAAAAATTACGAGGAATATTTTTTGAAGAATAAAAAAAAAAAAACTTTTTATGGAAGTGAAAAGCACCTGAGGATTGATTGGGGAAGGGACTGAAGGAAACTGTTGTCTGAAATTCAGTAGGGGCAGAGTGTACTGTGGCATTACCGTTTAGGGACATTGACATGGAAAGGGCAAAAAAGGTTTCTGCACCAACCTTTGCTCTGTTTAGCTGCCTTGGGTTGCATGCAATGATGCAATACCTCCCCAAAGTCACATCAGGGAGGGACATCAATAATACTACAAATAATCTCATTTTTTTTTTTTTACAACTTTTTTTATTTACTCTTTTTTGTCCTATTACTTCTTAACCCTTTTCTTCTTCCTCTTCAAATATACAACACTTCCAAAAGATTAATGGTGTATTGGGGTGAAGAAATCAAGAAGATATGACAAGATCAAATTAATCTAGGCAACTAGGTCAATTTTTTTTTTCTAAATAATGAGATTTTATTTTTATTTATTGCTAACTTTTTTTTCATTTTTTTTTTATTTTAGTTTTTTTATACTTATTTTTATGTTTTTTTCCTACTTAATTTTATTTATATTTTTTATCTTCTATCGGGAGATATATGTATACACGAATGTATTGATGCATCCTTTTAATTTTGTTAAAATTATTATTAAACATAAAAAAAATTATTTTATCCCCTCTAATCTTACATATTTCAACGTGTTTATCATTATTTTATAATAGATTTATGAGTAATTTAAGAATGTACCAATACATAAAAAAATGTTTTCCTGATTTTATATTATTTAAAAAATAAATTATTACACATGACTTAGTTGTTATATCATCAACGACTCAGCTTAGTTGTAATTTATGTTTAATAAATAAAAGAAAATAAAAAGAAAAAAATAATTAAAAGAAAAGAGAATTCACTTTGTAACTCTTAACTTTTATTATTTTTCTTTTCTTTCTATTTTAATTAATTCGATCTCATTCAATTAATATAATTATTATATACCAATAAATATGATAAATAACTAAAACATCAATACAATACTAAATACAGTTAAATTTAGATATATTGTTATTATTTGATCTTCCTTAATAAAAATATATATAATAAAATTTTATTTGTAAGGGAGGGACTAATTTTTTAAAATAATTAGATTTAATAAAATAATTATTTTTATTATATAATAATATAATGATTATATAATAATATGACCATCATAAATAATAATAATAATAAACATTACATAATTATAAAATTAATAAAAAATTAAAAGATTAATAATGATAAATTTAAGATGGAAATATATTAAAATAATAGTATTTAAAATTAATGTGAGTAGTGTAAGATACATAAAAAAAACTAAAAAAATAGTATATTGTTTATAAAAATAAATAATCTTTCATTTCTTTAATCAAAATTATTTTAACTCAAAAATTATTTAATTTTTTCAATTGTATATTGATTTAATTAAAATTTCATTGTTTTAAAAAAATTAACAATTGAAACGATTGTCTGATTTTAAAATAAATGTATAAATATTGGTTATATTACATCACCCTTTCTTTCACATGTCATTGACAATATATTTATACGTGGGATCATACTTTTTTATTACTGAGTCATTTCATTTTATTAAAGGAATTTGTTTGATTTTTTATTTTAGTTTTTAAAATAGTTTTAGTAATCAATTTAAAAAAAATATTTTAAACAAAAAATAATAATCATAAATAATCATAAAATTCCGTTATAAAAATTGAGAAATAATTTTAATAACTACATAATGGTAAAAATAAATTATTTAATATAATTATTAATAAAAATATTAATACCTATTAATAAAAAAACATTTGATCCATTTTTATTTTTAAAATTAAAAAAAATGTTTTATAAAATTATTACAAAACATTTTTTTATTTTTAAAAATTAAAAAACTTAAATATATTGCTAATAAATAAATAAATAAGTCCTAAAGTTTTATTTTTAAATTTTTTCTATTAACTTAGTCTGGTCAAATAACACAACACTATAATTGCTATTTAAATAAGTGTAAAAAAAAAATTCAATTCACCTCGACTCTCGTTTTTATTTTGGTATAAAGTAATTGTTTTGACTAATTTTAAATATATATATATATATATATATATATATATATATATATATATATTCTTAATTGCCCTAAAAATAATTACTAAATTATAATAACTCCATGTAGTATACTTTTTAACACAAATAATATATATTTTCTTGAGTACTACCACTATTTCAAAATATATCAAACATTTTCTAACTAAATATAATATATATAAATTGTAATATCATTTATTTATGTGTCAATTTTAAAATCATATAAAAAAGAAAATATGATAAATTGATTATCAAAAATATATTTATATATAATTATATTTCATAATTAGAAGGGTATTGAGGTTATTATAGTTCAATATTAATATGAATTCTACTAAGTGAAGGGTTGTGTTTGCATTCTATAATAAATATACCATTCTAAGTAGTTAATGTCCAAGGTATTCTATTAGCACAAGTCAATTATCGTAAACTTCTTTATTGCCTCTATATTATTCTTCATAATTTAAAATTATTAATAAAATTTAGATATATTATTAAATTCAATAACACACAAATTCAATAAAAGTTTCTTAATAATAATTACTCACGTTATTGTTAGGCATGTTATCTCAAAGACATATTGTCTTGCATCACATCACATCACCATAATCACACGTAAATAACATTAACTATACATCTTTTTATTTAAAGAGAGAATACTTCTAAGTTATAAATAATTAATTTATATTATTATATTAAAAAAATAAAATAAAAAATAAATCTTTAATTCTTATTTTTAAAATAAATATTTGATGATAATTTTTATATTAATTAGTTTGATTTAACTTCTTAAAAAATTATATATATTTATATTATTATATTAAAAAAATAAAATAAAAAATAAATCTTTAATTCTTATTTTTAAAATAAATATTTGATGATAATTTTTATATTAATTAGTTTTATTTAACTTCTTAAAAAATTATATATATATATATATATATATATATATAAAATAAATTTTGTACTGATGTTAATGTTTTAAAAAAAATTATTTACTATAAAATGTGCTTATATATATATTATTGTTATATTTTAAAAATTTTATAATTTTAAAACAAAAACAAAATAATTTAACTTCTAAACTAAATTCTTATCTAAGTGAACCTTAGAAAAGGTGAGAGTACAGACGGCATGTCACAAGACTATGCTGCTATTGTCATTTAAAATTATGTCTACCTTAAACAGGACTGAAAAATAATATTATAAAGAGTGAAATTTATATTGTTTTATGATTTTTGACATATTTTAGATAGTAACATCTACATATATTTAATATTAATTTCAATTTTTTTGTAAATGTGTAATTTTGATCATTAAAAAATTAATTATATAATTGTTTCTCTATTTTTATAAAGTTACCTCATTCTAATTCATTCTTAATACATTTTTTCCATTTTTATTAAAAATATTAGAATTAACAAGACTAGTTACTTTTTTTAACATAAAGTATTACTAATAATATTTAGTTATAAATTTTAACATTAATGTAACAATCAATATATTAAGATTAAAACATAAATGATAAAATGTACAATCAAAATTTCATAGAAAGAATTAATTTTGTACAAAAATAATTATACATTAACAAATTATTATAATAAAATTATACTGAATTTTAATACAAGATAGGATAAACAATGTGTTACTAATAGTTTTAAATTTTATTATAATATTAATCTAGACATTTAGAAAAAAAGAACATTAAAAATAAGATTCAGAAATTATTTAACAAGACTTTTTAATATTTTATTTACAATGACATCACTAAAGTAAAAAAGCTACATCATATAATACATATGAGTACATCATTTACAATGATAAGTAAACATGTTTAAATAAAAAAATTATCATAAATTAAAATTCATGATACACAAATTATTTAAAATTTCAATTAATGTATAATATAATTTTGATTTATTTAAAATAGTAATGGATAAGTTTTGTTAAAAAAGATTATGAGTGGTGAATTTGGCACACCAAAATAAAATTTTGGGGAATCTGAATTAGAACAAGCACCTAATCCAACTAACTTTGGATAAACAAATCTCCCTCGGACGACAATGTTGAGAATATTGGAGCGCACTTCTTAATTGTCTTTTACTTCCAAGACACACTTCAATTCTGACCGTGCACACTCTGTAAAATAAGCATAGGATAAAGTGAAATGCGTGTCTTTTTGGAACTATGAACGCTTCTTGAAAGGGATAGTTATCAGCATATTATTCAGGTTCTTTTTAAATTATTTTACCCACAATTTTCACTCCAATCATTCTACTCCTTTTTCCTTCTTTTCAAATTTTATTATTTTATTGCTCAATTTTTATCTAACTACCTCAAAGATTTTTCAGGTTTATAATATAGTTTATCATTATGAGATAAAGGTATGATTAAATTTGTGTGTGGATGACATGGAGTGAGATTAGATTAGATACGAGTGGCTACAACTTTGAGCATGCATTCTAACCACCATATATATATATATATATATATATAAGTTAATTTTTATTTTGCAACCAACTTAATTAATTGGGAAAGGTTAAAGGACATAGTTGTTAAAATGCCTCCATCAAATTCACAATGCATACATATGCTTGCAATCTACCACACAAGTCTAAGCCAATTAATTTTGTGGTCCTTTGTCTCCTATGCAAGTGATCAGTGAAGTCATACTTGAATTTATCCTCTCTTTTTTCTTCTATTGTTAATTCTTAACCATATTAAATTATCTAATTTTTAAATTTCATATTCATATTAATTTTTTGGGACCGAAGGTGGAAATTAACATTATATTAATTATAAGTATGAAGAATTACATGTGATGAACTTTGTCTGAACATTCAAATATGATGGTATATTGATAGAGAATAATTTTATTTAGCCAAATATATGTATGAGAATGTCAGGCATCATATACATGAAAAAGACTTTTTTGCATAAAAAGTCATATATTGTGTGTTACCTTTGCGGTCAACTCCTAACAATTAAAAGTCAACGTATGTTGTAGAAAAACTATCGCAACTTTTGAATCATCACCTTATAAATTTTTATTTTATTTTTTTTATTTGAGGATTTTAAGGTGGGATTATAACATCATTGCTTAGTTTTTATGCATTTTGAAAAGTTTTATAATATCAATTTCTTTAATTATATTAAAATATATCTTCCCTTTGCTATTCTTATTATTTAAACTATCACTTTGTTAACTAGATTTCCATACTCTCACACTCAGGATATCATTACCACGATACCATCTACTCACGCAGTTACCATACCTTCATTCTATGTTATTACATCATCTGAGGCTATCCAGAAAATTAATGTTAGAAGCATATATATATATATATATATATATATATATATATATATATATATATAATCTAAAATAATATTGAATTTTTTAAGGAAAAAATATAGTCTCTGTTATTATTAATCAGCAACGAATGTTTATTATTAATATTGAAAAATTAAATAATATATTATTAATAAATAAATATAAAAATATGAATAAATACAAAAGGATAAAAATCAAATTTATTAATAAACAAATCAATATATTTAATAATTATTAAATTTAAGGACTAAAATTATAAATATTAATATAAATTATAAAATTTTTAGAAATCTCTAATCTTATTATCATCAAAGATAAATTAGGGAAGAATATAAGTTACTTTTCTAAAAAAATTATTTTTTATATATAATTATTAATTTTGAAAAATTACATAATTTTTAAAATAATATAAATAAAATTTAATTTTTTATTTTTTCTTGTTTATTTATAATAAATATTATCTTTATTTTATTACATAATTTTTTATTTACATTTATTTTTGTCTTTTATCTTTAAATTTTTATTTTTTAGCACACCAATTAAAAAAAGTTCATTCTCTTAACTTTAACAAGTAAGTAAACTTCATCTCTCTTCTTTATTTTTTTTAATAGGGAGTAATATTAGTCTCTCGTAACAAGAAAGAGGATATGCGTCTTAACTTAAAAAACTAATACACTCGTTAATCGTTATTTTGGTCGAACTCAAACCTTAGCATAAGCACTAAGTAAAAACTTTTCACTTTTTCACTCTAATTTTTTATATCAGATACTCACATCTTTACTTTTGTATTTTTATCTCTTTTTTTATTACTCATTCTTTTTTTATATTATTTTTTTATGATTTCACCCTAGAGCATAAAAATTGTAAGTTTTTTTTTTAGTTTTACAAATTTTCTCTTTTATAGTTTTACCTTTATAATATAAAGGGTCATAATTTATTTATATTCATACACAAATTTCGGAAACAAATTTATTTGACATAATATAATTGTTTTTCTTTTTTTTCCTCGTTCATTTTCTTATTTTTCTCTCATTTCATCTATTTTTGTGATATTTTGTCTTAGACTTCATTTAGTATTTATCTTTTTTTTTTGAGAAAATATTATATGATAAATGTGAGATGTTACAAATATTATTGTTATGCTAACTTATAATTAGTAAGAAAAAAATTAAATATTTATTTTGAAATAATTTTTTAACAAATTACATTTAACTCTTAAATATTTGATATTTTTTAATTAGATAAATAATTAATATTATGATTAAATAATTTTAAAATAATTATTTATGTTATAGTAAATAAATTTATATATTATGAAAATAAATAAAATTATTTATCGTAAGCATAATTAGTTAATATCTTTTAGTTTTAATATTGATTTTAAAATATTTGTTTTAACATATTTTTATTAAATTTTAATATAGTTGTTTAACTAAGAGAATAAGTAGGAGAGGAGAGGAAGGAGAGAAACAAGAGACATACACTATAAAAGAGACAAAATAAATAAAAAGTAAATGAAAAAAAGAGAAAAAAATTTAAATATTTATGAGGAGAAAAAAAATTACATATAAACAATAAACAAGTGTATTAGGTAAATAAATTCACAGATATTCTATGTAAATAATTTTTCTTTTCAATATTTTCATATTAAAGAAAACAAGTTAAAAGTACGAAGGAGACAGATATCCCATAATATTTTTAAAAAATCAGGAAATAATAAATAATTTTATTTTTGTAACATCTAAAAAATTTATCATCTTTCACGTACAATATATTAAATTATACTATTTAGATAATTTAAATATATTAAAAGAAATTTGTTATTATTAAATTTATATATATATATATATATATTTGTTATTTTTATAAACATGAAAAAGAAAAAAATATTAACTATATATATATATAAAAGATAAAGTTATCTTATCCTAAAAGATAAACTTTATCAAAATCATAATTACTGTATTTATGATTACTTAATTAAATAAATGAAAAAAAATTACTATAAAAAGGGACCAAGGGGGAAGATCCGTAGGAAGATAAGGGAGAAAGAAAAAGAAAGAGAGAGGGAGGAAGAGAAAGAGAGAAAAAAAAAGGAAAAAGATAAGGAGAGAAAAGAAAGAGAAAGATAAAATTGTCTCTATAAAATTTGGGTACATCATCTGCAGTTCTTAAGGTAGGGGAAGAAAATATTATTATTAAATCTATTTTATTTTTAATATAGTTGTGGAGTGAGGTGTCCCTAACCTCATTCTATTTATTCAGATATTTGTTTATTTATCTCTAATTATGTAAAGGTCCTGCCTTATACTTGTTTATTTTATCTTCAGTCTTGCACTGATCCTATTTTAATTATCTCCAGTTATGTATTGGTCCTGTTTGTTTATTCTACTTTATCTCTAGTCTTGTGTACTGATCCCATTTTAATTATCTCCACTTAAGTACTTGTCCTGTATGTTTACTTTATTTTATCTCTAGTACCTATTTATTAATTTATAGTTATATTATTTAATTATTTTTTTATAATAATATCTATTTGTGAAGATTTGATGATGTTGTAGATGGAGGTTGGACCTTAGGTATTTAAATGAGTAAATATCACTAGGAGAGTGATTAAAATTGTGCTTATTTATCCCGACTAGTCACTACAAATTTAATTTAAATCTTCATAAAATAGAATTTATTGAGGAAGTTGAAATATATATATATATATATATATATATATATATATATATATATATATATATATATTATAAGATTGTATTATTGTAAATGATAAATATTCTCACTCCCTATTGTGATCTTTTGTGCATGTTTTATTGAAATACCAACTTAAGTAGATAGAAGCGCCAAATATTTCAAATCTCTTTTCTGCAAGCATCACTGTCTTATTTCTATGAACTACTTAGAACACAAACTATATAGACAACTCGGTTACTTTTAAAGGGACAGGATTATCAATAATAACATTTGCATCCACTACAAGAAAACACTGCTACAGATATGCCTTTCAACGTCGGTTATATAAGGCTTTCAACGTCTGTTATACAACCGACGTTGTATCAGGCGACGTTGAAAGTATACACTTTCAACGTCGGTTCTCTATACCCGACGTTGAAAGTTTTGGCTTTCAACGTCGGTTATTCATACCCGACGTTGAAAGTGTATACTCGTCGCTCAAGCGAGTATACTCGTCGCTCAAGCGAAATTGAACCGAGAGACCCCTTTGTTTGAAGCTTTCGTCGCTTAAGCGAGTACACTCGTCGCTCAAGCGAGATGGAACCCGAGAGTCCCCATTGTTTGAAGCTTTCGTCGCTTAAGCGAGTACACTCGTCGCTCAAGCGAGATGGAACCCAAGAGTCCCCTTTGTTTGAAGCTTTCGTCGCTTAAGCGATTACACTCGTCGCTCAAGCGAGATGGAACCCGAGAGTCCCCTTTGTTTGAAGCTTTCGTCGCTTAAGCGAGTCCACTCTTCGCTCAAGCGAGATGGAACCCGAGAGTCCCCTTTGTTTGAAGCTGTCGTCGCTCAAGCGAGTACGGGTTTACTACGTCGGTTATGGTATGAACCGACATAGAAAGTCTATTTTTTTTTTTAAATGGACGATTTGTTTATACAGGGTACCCAATGTTTGTATATATACATACCGCAAATTTGAATACAACCCAGTGCAGACAATGTACAAGATATAAACAATTGAATGTGCATCCAAAAATAAAATTGTATCCAAAATTATTGTGTATCCAACTACTTATCTACCAAATACACTAACTACTAATCTAACTAATAAACTAACTAGTAAACTAACTAGTAAAGTAACTAAACTAACTACTAAACTAACAACTAAACTAACTACTAAACTAACTACTAAACTAAGTACTAAATTAATAACTAAACTTGCCTACTTCTAACTTTAACAAACTTATCGGCCCATGTGTTTCTAATATCGTCAATGGTCTCTATGGGCAATGCTTCCCTGTCGAAAATACCTGTTACAAGAAAAAAGATAATTTAACGAGTATCCAATGACACAATACTCGGGTCTTTTATTGAATACTAAATTTAAGCAAACCTGATTCCATGTATCCTCAATCTTGCTAACAACAATCAGCCACATCCGATTGCATAACATAATATCCGCACTCATAAGATCCTGGTTGCCTATTACACTACAAAAAATAATATATTAATTTGACATATAAAATGAATGATATAATACATAAATATAAAAGGACTTACATTAACAAAAATCCAATCTGAGTCGTGCTTTTGCTTGTGTGTACTCCATCAATTATATTGCAAACCTTAAATGCACTGTGCAATACAAGATATAATGAAACAATTAAGTAACAAAACAATTAAGTAACAAAACAATTAAGTAACAAAACAATTAATAATTGTTTAAATTATTATAAGAATGTGTACCTGTTTACAATGTTTTTAAGATCTGCATCAGGTTTCTTGCCCAGTGAGCAGAACCAAGCCACAATATTCTGCTTTGGGCAAACAACCAACAACTGCCAATGATTTCTGCTTACATTACAAAAAGTTAGGATAATACAATACACTATAAAATTTAATACGAATAATTTCATACGCTTAAATACTTACTGATGGTGGTAAGCACCCAAGTAAACTTTCTTCCTTGACTTCATCATCCAATTTTGGATGTATATTTGAACTTCTTCTCTTTTGTTTCCTGATTTTTGTATGGATTGGGGCTCAAAAAATCCATACACATCTTGGGTGCGTTGTTCCTCCGACAATTCATTCGAGCATCCTAAAGTAGCCAGTTCAATGTACATTAAATATGACGATAACTTCAAATAACATAATTAGTAAATAAAAATAAATACTTACATTGTCCAAAATTGTAACACCTGCTATGTTTAGACATCGATTGCCAACTGCTATCTCCACAGACATCGATGTGGTCAATGTAAAGGGAAAGTTCTTATTGTCTACCCCTAACTTATCAACATCCCACTTCACTTGAAAAGATTGAATATACAAGCTGTGGGACAACGAGATAGTAGTTGAAAAATTGGATTTTCTGGGACATCTACTTCCTTACCTTTACTAGTATGGGAAGTAGGAACCGGTTTAGGCAACTGGGGTGGCTTCGAACATCCTACATAAAATAACATTGACTTGAGAAATAATAAAAAACAGTACCGAGACTACATATGATAATTAACAGAAAGTATATGCAAACCTTTTTCAAAATAGGCTTGATTAGATGTCTAGGCCATGCAATGAAGGTGCGGAGGGCCTGTCCCACTTGTCATCACCTCGTACGTAGGCACAGGTACAAGAGCATAAGCATCTCGAACCTCTTCAATGACCACTTTGGCCAAGTTAGGTGCTAAAGGCACACTATGAATTGTAGAGGCCCCCTCTTCAATTGAACCAACCGCCACCAATCGTGGTTCGAGATCCATCCTCATCAACATAAAATTCACACTGACTCGATTACACAAAAATAAGACATTAATTATTTAATATGCACATGAATTTTTGTCATTAAGATATCATCCACACATACCTGAGTGGTCGATGTACTGCAACAACAACAACAACCTCCGATTAGTAGCGGGAAGGTCTTGATCAGCAGTATTTGGCTCAGCCTGACTACCCTTAGTGCTAACTCGTGCGGCGAGATGGAGGAGGAACATCCATAGGTGGGTGGGTAGGTTGTGTGACACCTATGGATGCTAGACTTGAACCAAATACACGCATCATCTCCTCCCGAACTCGTGCGGTAATGGCTGGTGTCGGCGTCGCTGTCGGCTCTTCAACCATCGGCTGGTCTCGGCTTCATCTGTTAGACTCTCCTCCAATCCGGCCATCTCCTGCCGGCTCAATGATGTTGTGTGGGTATGGTCGATGATGGAGCTCCAAAATATGCTCGAATACCCACACCAGCTCCAACGAGCACGAACACGCCCTGGGTGTTCCGGGCGTCCAATAGCGATAGTTAATATATCTTCACGACCACGGGGAACGAATGTTCCCTGTTTATACTTGCTCCTCTAAAGAATCCTACAATTGAGCATTATATATTGTAAAAAAAAATTGATGAATGACAAAACATGGTTAATGAGGTTGAAAGAAACTAATTTCACTTACAATCCGCTCAGCAATCAAACGGGCCTCCTCTGATGTCATTTCACCGGAGGGCTTTTGCCGAGCCCTCTTCCATTTTTCATGACGTTTTGGAGGAGATGGTGGGGAAATTTCTTCCTAGCTTACACCAGAAGAGGCTAACTCAGCTTCTCGGAGTTTAGCCTTCTCCTTCATCATGCGTTGCGTCAACAAATCATACCCCCACGAGACGAGACGGTGGGGGCCACATTCAACCTCCGAATCTCCTTTCCTTTTATTCGCTTCTCCTGCAACATAATATCATATTACAATGTGCTAAATTAATAAGACAATATGGAAACATACCAAAGTTTTTAAATAGTAACATATCTCCCATTGTGGACCAGTCCTACTCCTGACAAACTACTTCCAAGTTTCCTCATCTATGCCATAACGCTGACAAGGAGTTAATCCTTTGCTAATGGCTTGGTCATTAAAAATCCATTTTGAAGTCAATGTCGACTTGAATTGCCTCCACATTTTGGCAATAGATGACATGACTTTTCTCCTAACTTGTTCAGAGTTAACAATATCAAAGTGATTTTGCAAAAACAACAAAATAAATTAGGATAACAAAGTTTAGGATCTAACTTAACTTAACATAATTTAACGAGTTAACAAAACTCACCAAAATATCTTGCCAAATTAAATTTTTGCAAGTCTCCTCCACATAATCCCAAGATGGATGCAAAATAGATACCTAATTATGAACTTAAAACGTTAGATATCAATCCATTTACATATGCTGACCATATATGCATAACAAGTTAAAAACTCTAAAAAATTACATATCTTTTCTCTAGCAAGAGTACCCAAGTACGACCTAAATTGAGTGTGATGTGGCCCTGATATTTTGTCAGTCTTTGGATCCACACTGACAACCAACTTATCTCCTGCCATATGACGAACGGTCAACTTTTTCAACCGTGTGGCTTGTCGAGTCCTCTTTAGAGATGGGGGGGTGGACATGCCGGAGGAGATGATGGAGGAGATGCTGGAGGAGATGGTGGACAAGATGCCATTTGCCTGTTAAAAAAAAAAAATTAAGTTAAGTTTTTTCATAAATTGGAATATAAACACAATTTATCACATATTTTCAATATAAACACAATGTATCACATATTTTCAATATAAACACAAATTAGTTATGAACACATAACTTAAATAGTTAAGTTTTCCCATATGCCTTCATCATGATCTTTACGAATAGCATGAACCAAATCTTCTTGCATATCATCAATACTACTAGGCATCCGTGATGGAGTGGGGATGTTAATAATATCATCTAATTCATCATCTTCTTCATGCATAACATCATTTCCTTTTGCTTGGAGTACCACTGACCATCTGTCATTACATGGATCAGTTACATAGAAAACTTGTTTTGCATGGTACGCCATTATGAATGGTTCCTCCTTATGTCTTATCTTCTTAAGGTCTATCAAAGTGAATCCCATTTCATCGGTTTGAACACCGGTATTAATATCAATCCATTTACATTTCAATGTAGGAACTCTGAATTGAATGTAGTCAACCTCCCAAATCTCCTCAATCACTCCAAAGTAACTCATAGATGCCATAATTGGGTTCTTATCCTTTGAACTAGAAAAGTGCATGGATGTCGCCTCAATAGATACTCCACTATTTTGGACTGTACTTTTTCATCTTGTAACTTTGTGTAGAATGAGTATTTGTTAATGTCATACCCAGTCCAAGTCACGATGTTCGTTTAGGACCATGTGCTAGCCATTTCAAAGTATCGAGATGCATTGTCCTCGGAAAAGATTTTTGTTTTAAACCAGCTAACAAAAGTATTATTATGTTCATTAACCAACCACCGCTCACTCATTTTGGGGTTGAGGGTCTTCAATATTGATTGATGAGCAGATATGTAAGGAAGAACTTCATCCGTGTTGTTTAGAATATACAAGTGTGCCCTGGTCAACTCACTAGCATTTTTTGATTGTATTTTGACCCCACGAGTGCCCTTACCATTTATTCTATTATCATGTCGTTGAGTAGGTACACCCACTGCTAGGGCCTTTCCTAAATATTCAGAACAAAATTCTATAGCTTCTTCTGCAATATACCTTTGAACAATAGAAGCTTCAGGTCTATATGGATTCTTTGTATACCCTTTAAAGATCTTCATACATCGCTCAATTGGGTACATCCACCTCAAATAAATCGGACCACACAGTCTTATCTCTCTTACAAGATGAACTATTAAGTGCACCATAATGTCAAAAAATGATGGAGGAAAATACATCTCCAACCGACATAATATAACCACGACTTCATTTTCCAACTGCTCCAATGATTTTTCATCAACTACTTTGGCACATATAGCATTGAAGAAGAAACAAAGACGCATAATTGCATGTCGTAGATTCTTTGGCAATATGTCACGTATAGCTACGGGTAAGAGTTGTTGCATCAAAACGTGACAATCATGCGACTTTAACCCAACTAGCTTCGGATCTTTCATGGACACAAGACTCTTAATATTTGAAGAGTATCCTTGTGGCACTTTAATACTGTGAAGACACCGACATAAACTAGTCTTCTCCTTCTTTGACAATGTGTGACAAGCTGGTGGTAAATATGTTCTCTTGCCTTCAGGTCTTGGATGTAATTCTGGACGTATTCCCAATTCACATAGATCTTGACGAGCTTTGACTCCATCCTTTGTTTTTCCTTTAATGTTCAATAGTGTGCCAATGAGACTATCAAATACGTTCTTCTCCACATGCATAAAATCAATGCAATGTCTCACATCTAGATGACTCCAATATGGAAGGTTAAAGAAAATTGATCTCTTTTTCCATAACCTTTTATCAGACGATCGTTTTTTAGTCTTTTCAAAGACAACATTAATGTTTCTAACCCGTTCATAAACTTGTTCACCGAGTTAAAGGTTGTTTGGCAATTTTATCTTCCTGCTGACCATTAAAAGCTTTCTTCAATCTTCGATATGGGTGGTTATGTGGAAGAAATTTTTCGTGCCTATTATACACAGTCTTTTTTCCATGCTTCAATTGTAGAAAACTTGTATCTTCCTCACAAATAGGACAAGCATGATGACCCTTGACACTATACCCACTCAAGTTTCCATATGCTTGGGAAGTCATTGATAGTACAAAATAACATTGCATGTAACTTGAAGCTCTGCTGTTGATATGCATCAAACACATCCACTCCTTCCTCCCACAATAGCCTTAAGTCATCTATTAACGGACTTAGATAAACATCTATGTCATTACCGACTGTCTTGGACCTGCAATCATGATGGATAACATCACGTACTTGCGCTTGAAAATCAACCATTGTGGAAGGTTGTAAATCACTAAAAGAACTGGCCATGAGCTGTGATTACTTGGTTAAGTTACCAAAAGGATTCATGCCATCTGTGGCTAGTCCAAGTCTAACATTTCTTGCATCACTGCCAAAACTTGGAAATAGGCGGTCAATTTTCTTCCACTGTGGAGAATCGGCTAGGATGACGAAGCAATCCATCACGTTTTTGTGCGGTTGAATGCCATATCATATTCTTGGCATCTTCTCCATTGGCAAACAATCGCTTCAATCTTGGAATAATTGGAAGATACCATATAACTTTTGCAGGAGGTCTCTTTCTATCAATACATTCGCTATTATCATCCTTGTCTTTCAATTTGTAACGCGATACACCACATCTTGGACACTCATGTAGGCTTTCAAACTCTTTTCTGTATAATACACAATCATTAGGGCAAGCATGTATCTTTTTATACTGTAAACCCATTGGACAAAGTATTTTTTGGCTTCATACATACAATCGGGCAAGGTGTTATCGCTTGGGAGCATATCTTTCAAAACTTCTAGTAACTCAGATGAAACTTTTATCACTCCAACCAAATTTGGCCTTCAAATTGACCAATCTCAATACAGTGACAATCGCGTAAATGTTGTACATCCAGACATACGAGAGGTATCTCTGAATCTATCTTCAATTTATCATAGACAGCAGCATGTGCTTGCGAGAAAATTCTCTTGACCTACATCACGAATCATGTCTTCTATTCGATCTTCCATTGTCATATCCTCCTCTTCCTCAGCTTGTGTTACTATTGGTGTATCAATCACTTCACCATGCCATGTCCATAGGATATAATTCTTCATTATCTCATCACATAAAAGATGTTCCCGTATTGTCTCTAGTGTGTGTACTCTCCCATTAACGCAGTTAACGCATGGACAATACAATTTTCCATTAACCTTGGTGTCATTGTGTTCGGCAAATCGCAAAAATTCTTCAACTCCATTCTCATACTCTTGTGAAATACGACTTGTATTTACCCAACTTCGATCCATTTTGGAATTGGAGTCTACAAATGAGAAACCCATAAAACGATTATTACTAATAATCGTTATCTCTAATGAAATCTATACCAAAGTAGATTAATTTGTAACGAAATTTCAACAGAATTTCGTCTATTTTTTGGTCAAAACCAAATTTGTATAAATTGAAATTATAGAGTTTTCATTGTTACTACCATCACTTATATAACTACATTGTTATATGTAGTTTTCAGAATTCACACTTCATGATTAATTTCTAACAAAAATCCGGCAGAGTTTCCTTTGTTTTTTGGCAACAATTTTAAATGACACAGTGAAACCTGACAATAAAAAGCCCCACGGGCATATTCAAGCAGTTCAAGTATCATTGTACACATCATCAATACATTGAAAAAAACTATAATATGATTAAGAATTGAATCAACAGTTAACGACAAATGACTAACAATCTCTACCTATGAAATGTAGTAAGTAAAATTGTATGACTTTGCCCAACAAATATAAGTGCAACAACATCGTACCTGTGGTTTAAGGCAGCGATGAAGGTTCGCACCACAGAGAAACAGAGCAGCGCTGCACTGGGGTGGAGGTGGAGGATGCAATGCGGCGTTAGGGTCGAGGCTGTGGTGAGCGGACAATGCAATGTGGTTGGAGGCTGCAATGCAATGCAATGGGGTGGTGGCGTTAGGATGCAATGCAATGTGGGTGGAGGCTGCTAGCGTCGCGGTGGGCGACTAGCGTCGCGGTGGAGGGTGGCGACTAGCGTCGCGGTGGGCGACTAGCGTCGCGGTGGGCGACTAGCGTCGTGGTGGGGTGGAAGCTGCAGTGGGGTGGAGGTGCTGCAGCGGGGGTGTCACGCGGTGCGCGGTGGCGACGTGAGGGAGGGCGTCCGGAGAGTCCAAATCACGGTGGTAGGTGGTGGTCGCGATGCTGGAGAGTAAGGGGAGTGGGCGCGATGTTGGAGAGTAAGGGGAGATACAAAAATGGTAACCTATTAATGGGAAAACGGGGTTTCGACGTCGGTTATACCCACACCCGACGTTGAAACTCGTTTTATCTCCAGTCATATATTTCAATCGATTGAAACGAGATTTAATCGATTAAAATAGTTCTGATCGGTCATAACTGGATTCTGATCGATCATCCTGACCCTGTAAGAGATTTTAATCGATTGAAACGTGTTTTTAATCGATTGAAAAACTTCTGATCTGATCGCTCATAATTAAAATCTGATCGATCACATTTGATTCTGATCGGTCATATTTGTAATCTGATCGGTCATAATGAGTTCAGAAGGGTTTTCAACGTCGGGTTAGGGCATAACCGACGTTGAAAGCCTACTTGACGTAGAATCCTGACACTTTAAGAGATCTTAATCGATTGAAACGTGTTTTTAATCGATTGAAAAACTTCTGATCGCTCATAATTAAAATCTGATCGATCACATCTGATTCTGATCGGTCATATTTGTATTCTGATCGGTCATAATGAGTTCAGAAGGGTTTTCAACGTCGGGTTAGGGTATAACCGACGTTGAAAGCCTACTTTCCACGTCGTGCATGCTAAAACGACGTAGAATGTGTCAAAATTCGACTTTCGATGTCGGTTTTTGACCAACCGACGTTGAAAGCATGTTCAACGTCGGCTAAGATGTAACCGACGTTAAACGGCGACGTTGAAAGTATATTTTCTAGTAGTGAAATCGCGTATTTTCGACGAATTTTTACCGATGAATTTTTACCGACGAATTTGTAGCCGTCAGAAAATAATCATTATCGACGGAAATTACCGACGGATATAAAATATTTGTAGAATTTGATGTTACCGATGGATATATCCATCGGTAAACTAATAATTAGTTACCGACGGATATATCCGTCGGTAAATCCGTCGATAAATATATAAATATATATTTGTATATAAATATAATTTATTTATAAATTATTATCAAAAAATTCTAATAGCTTAGTGGATGGAGTATTGGCCTCTAACTCTAAGGTAGTAGGTTCAAATTCTACCAATGACAATTCTCTTAATCTACTAATTCAAAGTTATAAAAATATAATATGAAGAAATAATACATAATAAGAATTTAAGTTATAAAAAAAATATGCTATAAAATAAGTTAAATATTTTAGATAATGGATCAGTATCTTATAATTTATAGTGATGTAAATTACTTTTACATATATGTAATATTATTTGACCTGCTATTCTTATATAAATAATAAAAAAAATGTGTCACAATTTTCTTTATTATTGTTATTATTATAAAATTAGTAATTGTTGTGTAATACAAAAATATATAATATTGATATAAATTTTTCTATTTGTTATAAATTAATTAATTATGTAAAAAAAAGATAAAATTTAGATATATCTAAAAAATAAAATATATATACATTTATATATATATATATATATAATAAAATTAATTATAGTAATTTTATATAAATATAATAATTAATTATTTTTATAATATAAAATATTGTATAGTTAAATTAAAATTTACTTAACCTTTATATATATATTTATTTTTTTTGTTTATATTAATATTAGATATAAATAGATCATTTATAATTTTATATTCTATATTTATTTTTATTTTTATAAGACAATTAATTTTTATACGAGTGGTTTAAAATTCTTATCTCCACCTTATGACCGTCACAATTGGGGATGACAATTAAACCCGTATTTATGGGGACCGATCTGTTTTGTCTTAAGTTTGACGGAAAAAATCAAGTTGATCGAGGGCGGAAATGAGTAATGCAATCCCCATCGTGGTCTCGTTACCATCCCAACCCTGACTTTATATTTAAATTTTAATTTTAAAATATTAATATTTTAAAAGTATTTATTTCTTTTTTTATCATATATAAGGTTTTTTTTATATTTCACTGTTTTTACTTTACTTCTACCCACTTTTTAATTCTTTTGTCTTTTTTAATCTTTTATATCAATTAGTTTATTACACTATTATCTTTCTTTTACCTTTCAGTTTTTTACATTTCTTTAATCTCTCTAATCAATTTGTTTTGTTTTTTGTAATCTTTTCAATCAATTTCATAAACAAAAAGTTAATTTTTTTCTTTATCTTTTTCTAAATATTTTACATAAATTTTAGTAGTAACTAATATTTATTATTTATAATTTATATTTATTAGGTTTTATTATGTCATAATTTTTTATCTTATTATTCTTATTTGTCATATATCAAATTTTATCTTAATAAAATAATTGTATTTTAAAGGATTAAAAAATTGATAATTTAAACTTTTATTACTTCGAACTAATTAAATAAGAATTAATTTATTAAATATTTTCTTATAAAGTATATATTTCATATTTTTAAATGATAAATTAAAAATGAATTAACTTATATATATATATATATATATATATAATGAAATATTTTAATAATAATAATAATAATAATGTTATAAATATTTTATATATATAAAAATAAAAAATAATTAAATATTTATTTTATATAAATATTTCAATATAAATATAATAAATTTAAAAATATATTTAAATAATAATAATTATAAATTATAAATTTATAAATATTTATTTACGTATAAAAATAATAAAATTAATTTATTATAAATATAATTATTTTAAAATAATATAGATAGAAACAAGAACAGGTAAAAAAATTGGAAACCCAATAAAAATGAAGACTTAATTTTTTTTTTAATAGACATATCAGAACATAAACAAAACGGCTAAAAATGTTGAAGGCAGAATTGGAAAAGCAAAACCACCCGTCCTGCCCGTTGCCATGCTAGTCACCGTCACTCTTTTCTTGCACCACCCAGCATTGTGTTAGGTCATGGTGTTGTATTGGAGATTTTGTCATCTGTTAGAACATTAAAACTTCAACTTTCAGTAACACTCCTCCATAACAGTTTATCTTCAATCACAATTTCTATTTTCACACCACCTTCATGTCTTTTTGTCCCAATCTATTCAATCTTAACTGCTTTGTCCGTTCTGTATATATGTCCCAACTTACGCAGCTTTTTCGGAGGATAACACCTCTATAACACTAGTTGCATGCTACTTTTTTTTTTCCTTGTTTAATACAAAAACATTCTTAGAATATTATAGTATGCATTAATATGCCTCTTAATATATTGTAATTGTGTAACTGGATATTTAGATAATTATTATAATTTGATGGATATCCAACACTTACTTGAAAATCAAAACATAAATTTAAAAGGAGTGTAAAGAAGAAAAAGAGCGGTGCATGAAGCATTATGACCATATATTAAAAATTATCATGGGCCCATCTTAAAAGCAACAAACAAACCGGACCATAAAAAAAGAGTCTATATTGCTTGATATAAACTTAAAAGAATTTTTTTTAGATTAAAAATATTTTTTTGTTGATAATAAAATATGGGATTTTAAAATAAACTCAACATTTATTTATTATCTTATGCCTTCATTTTCTCTTTCACATTTTCATTTGAATATTTATTTTTTCTATGAAGTGGTAAATTTCACTTTTATAGCATTCATATGATATACAAAATATATTTATTATATACAAAATTAGTATTAATAATATCATTAACCATGGTCACTAATTATTTCGGCAAGGTTACTTATTTATTTTATTATATCATGAGTAATAAGTTTACATTCATTTTGCTTGTATAAAATTTATATTCACAAGCTTTGTTAGTGTTAAGTGTGACTCAGTCTGCTTTTTAGGCTCTGAAATATACTTGTTAACTTTGAGTTTTTAACATTTTTAATCGTCATTTTTTAATCTTTATCACTAATTATATTTAGTTTAATATTAAAAATAGAAAGCATTAATTAATATAATTGAGGTAAAAGATATTTTAAATTAAGAAAGCTAAATCTTTTAGACACTTAATTTGATAAAATGATATAGTTTTATATTTGATATAGATAAAGTTAAAAAGTAAAAACATTTGTTTACGGGGAAAGTCTATATTTTTGTTTTCTTTACCTACAGAAAGAGTAAACAGTGAATGAGAAAATTTGAAAAGAAAAAGGAAGAAAGAAGAAACACAGTTGCCAAGACAGTGTAGGTTGAGATTTGGCTATCTGCTAGCACAAGGCAAAGTTACCCTCTTCCTCGAATAGGTCCCATCTGTTGTTGGTTGTTCTGCCTTCACTCTTTTCAGTCTTCACCACTTTATTATTTACCTCCTGTAATCAAACACAAAAAGTTAACTTCTCTTCCTCTCTGTGATCACAAGATTACAAAGTGAAAGGGTTTTAAATTAATGCAGAGACATATGAGAACAGTGGTAATGATGGTATTAGATTTAATGTGGGTTTGGACTGTTTCACACACCATCATGTCATGTGCACAGGAATTTCCATCATTCCCTCTCTTTAAGACTGACACTATCAGAAAATCTTGAGAAGCTGTGCCTTCTCTCCATCCTTTTTGCCTTCTAGCCCCACAACTCTGCACCTCTGCCACCCTAACAACAATTCATTCTCATCTTCCTCTCTTGTTTTTTTCACTATCCAATCCTCAACTGTCTCACATGTATCCTCTTTTACACATCTGTCTAAAGCTTTTTCCTGAGAGAAAATAATGATTTCATTAATTTTTATTGGACTCAGGGAAGAAGGATAATCAGAAATTCTTTATATGAATGTTTCTTCTGCGTTGACATGCAATTCCAACCATTGTTACCTTCAATATGCATCCCAAATCTCACCTTATTTTTCTTCTGTTCTTCCATCACAAGAAAGCATTCCCTAGGTCTTGTAACTGTCTGCCCAGAATATGCATGTGATGATATTTCATTTTTTAACCATTTTAGACCACATACATCATGATTATATATTATGTTGTTTTTAAGAATATATATTTGAAAACCTTTATCTGTACCTTTTTTTAAAGAGTTCCATCAATAAAATTATTTTCACCAGCCTTTGTAGTCATCAATTACCTTGAAAGTTTAAATATCACAATTTTGTATTCTTTTCAAAAAATAGTGTTATATTATTAACTACAAAATAAGTATGTAGACTGTATTATTATTGTAACTACAATTTTGTTTTCCGCCATTAAGAAATTGGAACATGTATGTAAAAATCTACTTCAAATTTTTTTTGGCGTGTCTCGTATGTCACACTGATGAAAAATACGCATAATCTTTGCATACTAACAGGACATGGTTTGCTTTAAAAATATTTCTCAATAATATTTATAGAGAATAAAATAAGAATAAATCATACCTATTTTATAATTCAAAATTAATTTATAGTCTATTATTTGAAATCATAATTTATAGATGTAGATCTCGAATTTATAAATGAGAATACTCCAAAAATCATAAAGAAGATAGAGATGAACTAGACAAAAAAGAGAAGAAAGTGGGATACATAACAAAAAGAGAGTTTTTATATAAGTTTATTTTGTTAACATATGAGTTAATATAAATTATCATTATTTGTTATAATGATTATTACATCGATATTCTTATTACATATATTAATGTATTTATACTATCTATTCATAATAATTTCTCACCAACCCGAGACAATGCAAGTGAACCCCTCTCTCTCTTATATATATATATATATATATATATATATATATATATATATATATATATATATATATATATATATATATCATAATTTGACTAATATATATTATCATTTAATCATTAATTATAAGATAATTTCTTTTACAAAAGTTGTCTTTAGAATTTTTTTAATTATTTGATAATTAAAAAGTTTTACAGTTATAAAATATTAAAAGTAAATCCCAAAAAAAATATTTGATTGGAATTCATCATCATAATATAGAGTTTTGTCATGTTAATCAATAAAAAATATTTTTGTGGAGTAATATTTTTTTTTTCAGTTATGTTTTTTCAGTGATGAATTTCATTGTAAACTTTTCTTAAAAATACTAAATCCAGTTTCATTTGTTATTAGTGGCATATATGATTACTCTATAAAAAATAAAAATAATATATATGAGTATATTTATTACGGCAATGAAACAGTCCTCATCAGAAGAGAACAAAACAAAAATCTGAAAAGTAATTCCATGGCATCCATGTATTCTCCCCAAGTGATTATGACGATGTTGTCGCATATATTACTATTATTAGTCTATCTAGAGAGAGTGTGGAAAGGAAAAAATAGAAAGAGAGAGAAAGGTCAAAGTTTGGCAACACACAAGACACTACATATATATTGGCATAACTAGGCATAATCATTTCGTATGAGCAAGCAAAAC
Organism: Sphenostylis stenocarpa; assembly: GCA_963425845.1. Classification (NCBI taxonomy): domain Eukaryota; kingdom Viridiplantae; phylum Streptophyta; class Magnoliopsida; order Fabales; family Fabaceae; genus Sphenostylis; species Sphenostylis stenocarpa. The sequence goes on along the minus strand of OY731399.1, from coordinate 20,820,125 downwards.
AACATATATCAGAGTTCAGAAGCCTCCTCGTGATTATTTTTTTCTTTTCATTTCTTTGATTTTTTTTTTCTCTTTCGTTCTCCTTTTTGTCATTTGGCTAGCTGCATACACGCTGGAAGCAGCAACAGCACCTACCATAAGGTATTATCAGTGACATGTTCGGGAATTTGCAGGACTTCTACCCTTGTCATGTCCTTTTCTCTCGATATTTCCCCCTTTCACTATGATGATTCTGTGTTCTCTTGCTTATTTTTTTCTGTTTGCTTAGGGAGAAAAGCTGCATGCATGGCATGCCTTTTTTTTTTTTTTTAATCCTGTGTTGTTGTTATATACGAAGTGAAGGAGATTCAAGTTGTGTGGAGCACTAATAGCAATAGTTTTTTGAAGACCCTTTTGATTTCAAAAGTGGAAAGTGAAGGTCTTTGAAGAGGAGGAAAAATGGGTAGTTGTGGAAGGGAAGGTGTCGTGAGACAGTATATAAGATCAAAAGTCCCTCGTTTAAGATGGACCCCTGAACTGCATCGTTGCTTTGTTTATGCCATTGAGACTCTTGGAGGTCATCACAGTAAGTACATTGTTTTCTCCCAACCAAAATTTTTCTATGCTTTTGTTCATTGGTTTTTTATTTTTCTTAGATCCCATAAACAAAAGGACAAAACTTAGATACAGTATTATGTATTTGTTAATGTTAATTTTTAATCAGAATTGAAGTTAGGAAAATAAACGAAATGAAAGAAAGAGTAAGTGTATGTCGACTAATTTTCTTGATTATTCTTCGTTTGTTTTTTATATTTCTTATGAACGATTTAACTATATTTCTGCATTTTTTTCTATTCTTATGTGTAGAGGCTACTCCCAAACTTGTTCTTCAATTGATGGATGTTAAAGGGCTCTCAATTTCACATGTCAAGAGTCATCTGCAGGTTGGTTTTCATCTGCTTAATACAAAATTGGCAAATACATACACTCTCCTGGGTCAAAGCACCCATGTGTTGAACCCTCACAAGTCTTTTTATTTGGGATTTTTCTCTTTTTCATAAAAACCAGATGTACAGAAGCATGAAAGGTGATTCCTGCAGACAAGGTACCAAACGTTGTTCATTTGACCTTCTTTACTGCAAAACTCTTCAATACTTTCTCCTACCCTCATCTGCCTATGATCTGTGTTCATAAAGTCATATTTATCTACAAATTTGGATATTATTATAATAAGAAGCTACATTCGGAGGAAGAGAACATAAGGTTTTATATATGTAATATATATATATATCAATATCAATATCTGCATGATACATTCTTTCATAAAATATTATATTACCTTATATTCTGCACATTTTATATATTTTATCATCATATTTGTTTTGGTGATTCAAATTTATGAAGTCATAACAGGTTGAAAATAGGACTTATACCAATTGAAAAATAAGGCCTGCATATTTAGTTAAACTAAAATAAAATTTTATAGTCTCAATAATAGATTATACATTTTGAGAATGATAGAAAGTGTCTCCACAACATTCTCTTTCATAGGCCCCCATCGCTTCCCTTCTATGGTTAACAGAGAAAACTGATCAATTTTTGTTTTGGTAGAGTGTGAAAAACAAAACTTTTTACTATAATAGGAAGTGGAGGAATAGGATATAATATAAGGTGTGTAAATTTACTCAAACTCAGTCATTTTTTTTTTGTTAAACTTCATTTTAAAATAAAACATTTAATAACACTCATTACAAGTTCTCTTATTTATTTTTTTATATCTTCTTCATAATAAAAAGAAGTATAGCGATAGAGTGTAAACATATTTCGAGTTTTCTATGCATCATAATATAAGTGATCTTATTATTTAACTAGGATCGATTATCTTCCCCTCTTTTTTGAATCTTTTTATATACAAATGAACTAGCTAATAAATATTTTTAGAAGTTATTTGTTTTAAATGATACATCCTTTTTAGTGACCAAATTGAAACAATGTTACATTTTTTTTAAAATTTTAATGAAAATAAAGAGAGTTAAACTAAAATAAATATAGTCAATAAGTGTCTTGGTTTTAGCATTTATTGGTCAACAGGATTAATATTGATGAGCATGTGGTACATTGAATGATGTATATGCTTTCTGCATTGAAAGCATAGACTCACTGGATGGATCTTTGTTTCCCTTATTGGTTACTAGTAGTGGTTCAAAATCAGATTCAAAAGCCAGAGTTGATGCATGAGTTTAGGAAAATCGCAACTGCTGCTCATTTAGTAGTCCTTTCGTGTCTATAGTTGATGCCAGAATAGACAATGGAGAATGATGAACCATTGTGCTTTTACCATCTTCTTATAGTGGTATTTTTATGAAACCCACAACCTTTCTGCTTTCAACATTTACAATGCCTTCATTAATAACCTTTGTACAAATTCAACCCCGCCTATTGGTTTACCCAAAAATAAAGTTTTCATTTCTTTTTACAATCATATTATTATATTTTATTCACCAACCTTGTTTATAACATTTTTTTTAACTTATAACTACAATCTTTAATAGTAACAGTTTGTTTAGTTTTAAATAAATAAATAGAAGAAATAAGTTGAAAAAAAATATTAATATTAATTGTTTGATAGATATTATATAGGTGAGCAATAAATAGAATATTTTTAAAATTGTATAATTTGAATAACTTGGTAAGAGACAAACTTTTTGGACATGATAAATTATACCTTCCTTTTTCTACAAAATAATCCAAACATAATTATGCAAATGTTAAAAAGTGTCAACTTTTTCACTAAAAGTTATTCTACTTTTAATTTACACCATCATGTGTGTTGCTGTGACAGACAGGACTTCCACCCAACATAGAAAACAATGTGATGATGGTTATCGCTCTTGCTTCAAATCTATTGGAAAAGAATCCGATTCTTTTCCTACCTCCACTCATTTTTCTCAAAAAAGGTCAGCATAACTTTATTTTCTTTAGGGTAATAATACTATTTTTTAAATAATAAATCTCATTATTTAGAAAGTATACTAAAAATATTTATAATTAGTCAAGAATATATATAACTTTTACAGTACATATCTATTATAAAATTATGGTTTTTCTTTACATGTTGAAATTATTTCAAACTTTTCAAAGGACTAATAAGTGGTACAATATATAAAAGTAACAAACCAAAAGTGACTGATCTTTGGTTCATCTCTGGCTTTTCTAAGACAACTTTTACTTTTAAACAAGAAAATCCTGAATTATGGTTTGGATTCTCCTCAGAGCTAGATTCGAGAGGACAAGTTTACTTTCAGGATTTCTACAATGCAGCCAAAGAGTATGTGAAGCAGTCCCAAATCCATACACTACTTTTCATGATCACCTTCAGAGGATGGCTGAGCAGAAGGGAATAAAGAAGATTTGTGCTGGTTCAATATGGCACACTCAACCCCTTTCCACAACCTTTCTTCCCATGCTACCAAACCAAGAATCAGATTTGCTCCCGGTACTCTTCTCATGGAGACAATCCATCTATCTTTTTGTACTTCATTTGTCCTCCTCCTGCTACATGTATATATACATACATATATATATATATATATATATATATATATATATATATATTATTGGGGTTGAAGTGGAGTGTGATATTGGTTATGGACCATCAAAACTTTTCACTCTCAGTAAAAATGAGTGTTTCCTCTTTCCCTTCTGAAAAATATCTCCTTCAGAGATAATCATGTTCAACGACTTCATACTAAATGCTGTGGACAATTAATCCCTTCTGCATGATCCAACTTATGTGCTTTGTTCTCTTAATATTACCTTCTTTGTGCATAGAATATGTATATAACAATAACATGTTGGATCAATTGGTTTATAAAGTCCAAGTGAAGAAGTACTTTTTGGAAACTGAAAAGAAAATGGCCTTGTCACTTTCTGATGGGTGTTATATTCTCTTTTGACAATGTTGGACAGGTTGCGAAATTAAATGATAAAGAGGGTCTGGATGAAGTTGGGAAGACTTGGAGGCTAGAAGCAGAGGATGAAGACAGGGGAGGCTGTGAGTTGTCGTTGTCCATCTCATTGCCACAGCCACATCCTTCTTCTCAGAAAAGTAATGCTTCTTCAGTAAGCGAGACCAGTGAGGTCTTTTCAATATTCCCTGAGTTTAGCCTCAACAACTACATGCCTTGTTCTACCTCTTCTAATCTTCCAAACACAATTAATTTGGACCTATCTTTGGCCATTTAAATGTCACCTTCATTTTACAAAACGTGTGTTTTTGTGAGATAATGCAATTCTCCACGCTAAACTTTCTACTTACCTGCATTACTATTTTAAAATTTGGATTGATTTTTTCAACATATCCATCTTCTAAAATGTAAGGTGAAATGCAAGTTCAAATATATGTTTCACTCCATTTGTTTTTAAATTTTAAATGGTAGACTTAGCAAGAATATGAAGATAAGTAATATACAAGTTAAAGGGAAAAAGACGTTGGTTCTATATTAATAATTTATGTGCAAGGTGAAACTTAATTAAAAATTTGAAATTATTTTCTTACAATGACAATAATTAACTAAGTTTAGGAACTAAAATAAAAACAATGATGTAATTTAACTTATAAATATTAATTTTAACAAAAATATGTAAGATTGTGAATTAAGTTCTGACCAATTACATTATTAAACACCTTTACTTAAACTTTCATATTTTTGAAGACTTTGTTACAACAAATTTTGTAGAATAACTATTTATCTTAGTTTTATGAATTTTCAATGATATCGATTAATTAGAAAAAAAAATCAAAAAAATCAATTTCGATTTCTAGTCTATATATATTTAATTTAAATAAAATCAATTAAATATGATGAATTTGATTAAAATCATATATATATATATATATATATATATATATATATATAATTTTAAATTATTAATTATTATACACAGAATTTATAATATAATTTTTTAAATTTATTTTATATATATAAAAGGAGAGAAAAATGAATGTTTAGTAGTTTTTTTTCTACATAACGTGAAATCAGATTAAGTTTATCAAAACTCTATTTTTTTATTGAATATTCAGTTAAAAAAAAAAGAAATTGTAACATATTAAATAAATAAAATTAACTAATTTATAATTTATTTTATTTTTTAAAATAATATCACCTCCAATTAATTTTTTATTATTAGTCACGAGAGAATCAACTTAATAAAATTGGGTAGAAGTCATGTCCAATAAATTTAATTGTTTTTTATTATGTTTATTACTTACAGAGAGTTTCACAGTATTATTTTGCATTCTTATGAATTATAGTTTCTATAATATCATACTAAATAATTTTTTCCAAAAACATATGCTTATTTTTGTAATTGATAATTAAAAGAAAAAAATTCTTTTGTTCTATTATAAGTCATAGTCAACTTCCTTTCTGAGAAATCATAATTAAAAAATAAATAAAGACATGAACGTGATTCTTATTAAATTTTTATAAGTTCTAATCTATAATTTTTATAAATATTTTATATTTATAATTCTTTATTTATATTTTATTTAATAGTTTTAAAATAATTTAATTATTATAATAAAATATATTTTAATGTAATATTTTTATTTGAAATGATATAATGTTTAAAAAGTCTAAATATTTTATAAAAGTTATTTTCTTAAAAAATTATAAAATTAAAATTTAAAACTAAACTAAAAATTAAAAAATATTTCAATAAATATTATATATTATTATTATTTTTTTAAAATAAAATACAATATATAATTTTTTATTTTTATTTAAAATTAAAGTTAAAGAATTTTTAAATTTATGTATAAATATAATTTAAATATTTATTATTAAAATAATTAAGAATATATAAATAAAAGATTTTGTAAATGATAACAGAAAGAATCCATCTTGGAAACATCTATATTTTTTAATTGTTACAAATATTTAAAAAATGATCATATATAAAAAGAATTACATATAAAATACATATATTTTTTATATGGCTGATAATGGATATACTCTTGGAAATATAAAACAAAAAATAATAATATTCAATATATATTTTTGAAATAACAGGATAATTTTTTATTTTAATTTTTTACCTACAGTTGTATAAAGTGAATGCTGATTTATTTAATTTGACAAAGCTTCTCCTCTCTCTTTTCCTTACCATCACCCCACTAAACAAAAACACTAAACGCCACTACTCATGCCACTCACTTCATATTAATATTTTAAATAGAATTAGTTTTAAATAAATTCTTTTTGCTCTGTGACAATTGTCCATAGAAATGACCTCTCCACCGTCACCTAATGTCCCGAGCCACACTTCCTCCCAACCGGCGACGATTTCCAGCAACGTCTCACCGCCACGCTACTAGTGACTTTTCCGCCCTCATGTTGCCGGAATCCACCCATCTTCTCCGGCGGAGAATAGTCGCTGCACTTCTCTTCATCTTCTTCTCTTTCTCCTGCCTACTCCTATTCAGAACTGATAACTCTCGCTTCCCCTCTTCCAATTCCTTGGCTGGACAATCCACTGTTTTTCTGTCTAAAGATTCCGACGTGGTGAGTACCTTTTCGTCTCTTTCTCTCTTCCTTTCTCTCAATATTCCGATATTATCGTGATTTGGGAAGTGTTCATGTGTTTAACTATGATCAAGGTTTTAAACTGCCGTTACAGTTCTATCACGATTCTTATTGCAGACAACAACAAAAAATCTTGAGGTCGTGACCAATATGGTGGTTAAAATCTAGGATATGATTTTAATGACGTCCTTGCAATCCCATTGTAATTTTCTGCTATGTTAATGATCTCGACTAAGATGTGACCGAGATAGCAACTTAAAACCTTGTCTCTGAGCTGAAATTTATCTTGTTAAATTGGATTAAGGGACATTTTTTTTTTGTCTCATTAGTAAATAATGTATATTGTGAATGGAATTCAGTGCTTGAAAAATGCTGTGTCTACTATCTTCTTTGTTAGTTTGGTTGTTCACTTGAGACAGATTGATGTGTTGACGGAAGAGAATTGGAAGAGGGTGAAATCATGTTGAATTTCATTTATTATTGATACATTTTCTTGAAGTAGTTGAAGGTGGAGGATGGAAACAAAATTTGGAACACAATCAAATGTGCATAGTTAGGTGAATGGATATACCAGCTCTTGTTAAAATTTGTTATCCTCTTGTTTTAAACTAGAGGAATTCCTAATTTTGGCCTTCCAAAGCTAAATGTGTTAACGCAGTGGTCTCCTATAAATTTTGGCAGTCAAATTAACTATTCAAAGAATTTTCGTTTTAACTTTAGTTCTATATATATATATATATATATTTTACTATTTATTTCTTTCATAAAGATGAATATGGTAACCTTTTAAATATTTGAATGATTAATTTGATAACTGGTTAGATCTCAAGACTAATTTGACAACAAAATTAAAGACAGATGCTGCTTAGAAAATTATTAATATCTTCATTGGAGTCAAGGAAGGTCCATATTTTTAACAATTAGTTTAACTACTGTTAGATACATGAGTTCCAAGAGTGTGAATTTCCAATATTGAGTTCTAGTAGCATACATTAATTGTTGGTTTAACTATTTTCCCAAATACTTTTACATCCGATTTGCATCTCCACCACTCTAGTTGATCTATCAAACAAGAACCAATTGATGCCTCTTCATTTCTTAAATTATGATGGAATACTGCTATAATTTGCTGGATCTTTAAAAATATGATAGGCATAGCCTAAATTGGAAGATTTTAATATTATTGTGGTTTGGTTTGTGTAATTTATTTAAGAGATATTCACGTTCTTTGTTCTTTCTCAAATAATTCTTTTGCAGATAAGCAATGAGTATTCACTTGAAAATGTTCTGAATAAGGCTGCTATGGAAGACAAAACTGTTATCTTGACTACATTAAATGAAGCATGGGCAGCACCAAATTCAATCATTGATCTATTCCTTGAGAGCTTTAGAATTGGAGATCGTACTCGTTGGCTTTTGAATCATTTAATAATTGTTGCACTGGACCAGAAAGCATTTATACGTTGTCAGGCAAGGCACACCTATTGCTATTTGCTTGCCACTGACGCCATTGATTTTCATGAAGAGGCATACTTCATGACTCCTCATTACTTGAAGATGATGTGGAAACGGATTGATTTCCTGCGTTCTGTTCTAGAGTTGGGGTACAATTTTGTGTTCACAGTAAGTATTTATTTAATCACTGACTTTTTCAAGTTTACCTGGACTGACTTGTGTAATCCTTGAGATCATGGAAACACTTTTGCGGGCTCTGAAGTTTGCAAATAATTTAAATGTGTTATTTTATTATATGCTGTTGGTTAGGATAATCTGTATCAGCAAACTGTATTATTTTCCAGCTATGCATTTTTTAGTTTGCTTTTATTTATTTCCTTTCAGAGAAGAGATTCTTTTTTGGAGAGAAAGATTGAAATCTAAGATATCTACATTTGATACTTATGCCCTCTACCAGGATGCTGATATCATGTGGTTTAGAGACCCATTTCCTCGGTTTCACAAGGATGCAGATTTCCAGATAGCATGTGATCATTTCACAGGGAGCTTTGATGATGTACAGAACAGACCCAATGGAGGGTTCAACTTTGTGAAGTCCAATAATAGGTCAATTGAGTTTTACAAGTTCTGGTATTCTTCACAAGAAACCTACCCCGGATACCATGATCAGGATGTCCTCAATTTTATCAAGGTTGACCCTTTCATTAGTGATTTAGGACTGAAGATAAAATTCTTGGATACAGCTAATTTTGGTGGGCTTTGTGAACCAAGTAAAGATTTAAATAAAGTTTGCACGATGCATGCAAATTGTTGCTACGGTATGAATACTAAACTAAATGATATTAGAATCATGCTTCAAGATTGGAAATATTATTTGACCTTAGCTCCAAGTTTGAAGAGGATGTCAATTATTTCCTGGAGGGTCCCTCAGAAATGCAGGTAGACCACGCTGTCAAGCTTTCTCATTCAATATTTTGATTTTGTTCTTTATTAATCGTTCTTGTTTCTTTTGATACATTTTAGTTACCGTTAGTATCTTCTGTTTTGTCCTTTTCCTTTCGTTAATGGGTTCTTTCTTTTCAGCCTTGATTCTCTGAAGCATCCTGGTTCACCAGAAAAGAGTGTTCAAGAGAATTGAAATTCTCATTCTTATTGATGCGGAAGTTCAGCTGTAATGCTGCTGGACGAAAGGTTTGATTTTCCTTTTAGTTAGGTCTGCTACACTAATCAACCAGAATTGTACTCTGGCATATACTAATTTTAAGAGAAAAATTAATTTTGCTAAACCAAGTGCTGAAGAATTATCGTAACATTCAAAATCAAACAAGAAATCTGAGAGATATAGCATTCTGTTCTATCCATTGAATTTTCGTTGTGCTTTACTCAATTTTTTGTAACGTTATGTCGTATTATTCTTGATTCTCTTTCCAGTGTCAACTCTACATCTTGTTTTCCCTGATGCAACACAGAACACGGTAAATTTAAAAATTCAAGCATTACATACTACTTACCCGACACATGTTTCATTCCTTTGTAGTAATTAGGTTTATAATAAAGTATTTTGTATGCTTAAGGGATTGTTCGCACGATTGGGCAATTTTATGCGTTCAACTAATCCAACCAAATCGATTGTAAAGGAAAATTATCTTGTGCATCGTTCTGTTTGTCAATTACACCACTATTTAAATATTTTTGTAACTTTTATTTCAAAAGTACCCGTGTGAGTAACACCTTGTTTGAATCCTCAGAAGAACACATTTTCAATATCTTCCATTACATCCCAAAAGTGATTGAATTTTTTTTTTTTTTAAATTAAAGTTCTGAACATATTCATAGCTACATTTTTCTATGAATATAAAATTTAACAAGTATACCGCTTTTTTTTTATAACATTGTTAAGGGCACAAACTTATCATATACGACATTTGAAGTTGAATGATAATATAAAATTACTTAACACTAGTCTATAACCTAGTTTTTGTTTTTAATCAGTTAATCCTATGTAAATATTTTTAGTTAATGTTAATGGTCTATCAAAATTAGAATAAATCCTATGAATAAAGTATTTTATAAGAAAAATTATTCATAGAATCTCTATTAATAATATATTTTAAAAGAAAAGTTATTTAAATAGAATTTTTATTAATTTATTTATTGAAGTAAATCTGTGTATTCTTCATATAATTTTTTTTCTCAATCAGTCCTTTTTTTTTCTTTTTTTCTTCCGTCTCTTAATTTTCGTTTTTTCCTCAAACTTAGTGTCATATTAAAACTTATTGAAAATATGTTAAAATGAATATTTTAAAATAAATTTAAAAAATATTAACTAATTATTTAAAATTTAATCTTAATAAATAATTATTCATCTAATTAAAAAATATTAAATATATATAAGTTAAATATATTTTTATTTTATAATTTAATTTAGATTGAATTATGATAATTATTTAAATTAGATCATTTTTAAAAATTATTTTAAAATAAGTATTTGATTTTTTTAAAAATAATTATAACAATAAAGTTTAACATTTTAAATTTATAATATAATATTTTTAATAATATAATATTAAATTATAGTATTTTTAATCATTTAAATATTTTTATTTTTTAGTAATTATAAATATTTACTTTATCAAAATTTAATATATTGTTTTTAATTGAAGAATAAAACGGAGTGAGAGAGTTTTTTTTTAAGTCAATACAAAAGATAAATAAATTTTAAAAAATATTTAAATAATTTTTTTTAAAATATATTATTTATGAGAATCATTAATCTAAATTAAACTCGCAGTCATAATACTCTTTTGAAATTAATTCTTGAATGTTTTATGAGCCACCTTGTCTCGTATCTTCTCCCAAATTAGTCCAAATTAATAAATTTAATTTTTTTCTTTTCACCCGATTTAATACAAATATTAACTACTACACAAAATACATTATAACTATTCTCTGTTAGTAATTTTTTTTAATGTTTCCTTTTTTCATCAAAACTATAAATTAATTAAATAATATGTTAGTAATTTCTCTTATGCTTCGTCAGTAATATTTTTATCCTTCACTATTTTCTAAAATGAGTTACTAATTTTATATATTTATATTTTTCATACATGGACTGGTGAATTCTTTTAAGGTTATATAAATTAGTGTATTCTGATTTTGTGTGCATCAATATATTATAGGACAGTAAGAATGACAATTTTTGGGAAACACAAGTCATTAATCCTTACATTTTCGGCATTGCGAATTTATACCGAATCTTAATTAATTTAGGCCTAAATGAGTCAATTTAATTAAGAGTTTTCTTTTTAATAAAAAAATTCCAGTCGGATAATTTATTTAAGAAAAAAAAAGATTATTTGGAATACACCTTTTAGACACACTTTTTTTTATTACATTCTTTTTGCTTAGTGAAAAATTATTAAAAACTACCTTACAAATTGAGATTAGTCCCACATTTTGTTGGGTAAAAAACAAATCTATTTAAGGCCTGAAATATCTTAATATATGTTTTTCTATACATACAAATTTAAGGATTAAATATTTAATCACAAAGAACATAATTATAATTATCTATCTATATATATATATATATATATATATATTTTACCAAAATATAATTATCTATCTGCCATACTATAAAATATTAGTTGTTTAACCACTACATGAAGAGTTTTTTATACTCTGACAAATTCTTTATTTAGTTTTGGTAGTCTCAGCTTCAAATCAATATTTTGTTATTGAATTTCCCAGAAACAAGGAGAATTTATCGAAGAGAAAAAAATTGTCCTGTTTTGAAATTCAAAGCAATCGATAAAATCAAACAGAAAAGAAGAGAAAGGAGTTATTGTTTGAAATCCAACACGCTTTCTTATTCAGAAGATTACTCAATTAAACAATTCCTAAACTATATTAAATTATTACATATAAGTCAAGTAAGCATCATATTCGTTGCTTCACTTTCACTTTTACACTCCATCCATCATATTGCTTTTGGAGGTAAATAAATATATTAAACTGTTTAGGTTTAAGTATCCCATTATTTCTTTAATTTTCTTAAAAAATAATATTTATATTAAGTACTTGGATATTTTAAACTTTAAATTTATATAATTTAATATAATATAATGACAATAACCTCATAATTCAAAATATTAATTAGTATAATAAATTTTAATAATGTTAAAGTTTTAAAATTTACTTAATTCAATTTAAAAAATAATAAAAATAATTGATAAGATGAATATTATTCTAATTTATATATTTTAATTTGATTATATTATTAAGAGATGAGATTAGATAAAACACTTTTATTTTTAAATGAAATATTTACGTTCAATAAAAATACGAGTCTTAATTCTCTCTTGTGACTGAACTTATGGAGAAGTGAGTGGACTATCACTCTTCCTTCTTAAAATTTTGTAATTTATACATATATTTGTGATTTTTGTTATAAAATTATAAGTATTACATCAATTAAGAACAATAACAAAGTTGGTTAGATGTAAAAAAGAGGGTAACTTTATTATTTTTTTTAACTACTTTTGTATTTATATTTTTTCCCCAAATTTAATATATATGATATTTGATTTTCAAAAATTATTGATAAAGATTTGTCACTCTTTAAAAGTTAAAATTAATAATAATTTATATTTTTTTATCTAAACTATTATTAAAATATGTTTAAAATAAATGAATTCTAATAATATTATGATATGGAAGAATTCTACTATGTAATAGAAACAGTAATTAATTATAGGAATATTATAAAATAAATGATGTAAAGTTAATGTAATAGTATTATAATTGAAAAAATTGTAACTGGTGGGATAAAGGAAGAGGAATCTAGGTTGAAGTATCTACATTATCATTGCTCTTCTCCTCTGCATCTTCTTGCCTTTACCAAACCATTTAATTATGAATTTTCTTAATGAGCAAATAAAGTAGCAAGCATTTTGTTTCCACAATTCAAACGTTTAAAATATCCAACGTTCAATGATTAATCTGGAAGAACAAACACAGGGATGAGTTAGGAACGAATTTTCTTTCCCCCAATCACATATTATGCGTAGGGTTAAGTGTCATTAACTATATATAACAAAAAGTGGCAACATAGCAAAACTTTTGAACATAAAAAATGGTGCTAAAAGTCTTAAAGATGAAAGATGAAAGATAGGAATACCGAATACGTATCTCAAAATTTTCCCACTTTTTGCTCTCTGCCTTGTGGATTTCTCGAAGCCAAAGTCGGATAAAGCAAATTAATGTACGAATAATATAAATGGGAATCACTTGCAACACACAAACAAATAATAGTTGGGAATCACTTTCAATGACACTTAGTCAAGTGTGATTGAAAGGGGCATCTAATAATTCATCAAATACATGGATTACAACTCACAAAACTTACTATATAAAATCGTATTATGGGGATGCAAATTAATCCACATTGCTTAATTACATGATTCACAAAAATTCAGTTTACCACCTAATTTTATCTTCAAATCAAATGACCCATTCAATTGTTCCAAAGAAAACCTTGACTTTGGTGGCAGGGTATCAATTTTTTTTTCATCTAACTTCAACAACTTCGCAGAAATCTCAATCTATTGGCCCCATTTCGAATCAAAACCATATGTTGGGCCCTGAATTATTCCACTGCTGCCTTCCTAAGAAACACACACATAAATATGTATATTAAATTCAATATTTTTTTTATCAGATAATAACCTAATTAAAAACGAGTTAATAAATTCAATCCATCGAAAATCATTACAGATATGATTTTTATATTGTTAAAACTAACAAATATCGGTGTATGAATTATTTTATCATTAAAAATTTGAGTTAACAAATTGTTCTTATATAGAGAGCTACTTAAAGGTGTTTATCATGTTTTAAAGATAATGGGTGTTATCGTTTAAGGATCATGCACAAATAATAAGAGATATTTGTATGGTTTTCAAAACAAAATAAAACATTATTATTTCTTGAAAAATTGGTTTAAAATGTGGAAAGATGCACATATTCTTTTATTTTTGTTGAATGATTGAGATGATTGGTTCATCCAATGTCAAAAAGTAGATTTTAGTATGCGCGTTTTTGGATTGGAAAGGAAACCTATTTATCAAATAAAAACTCTTACTTTGATATCACACATATTTAAGTATAAGAGTAATTTATTCATATGTATATAGATGTAATTAGTTTGTTTATGTAATTTGAAATCTTATCTCTTAAATATAAACCTTTTGAATAAACTTATTTGAATATAAATAAAACTTAACTATTTTTATCCTATTTAATAATAATATCATCTCAAATGGAATATAAAATAACTTGTCATCCTGAAGAACCAAATTATGTAACTATTTTTCGTAATTAAGAGTTGAATTATCCATCATAGGGAGTGTTTTTTGTGTGAAAACGAAAAACAAAGTGAAAGAGAGCAGACATGATAGTTTAACAGATAAGCATTGGACGGGTCCATAAGAGGAGATGTTACAAGGAAGCACAAGGTGGCAGAAGCACCAAGCATCATGCATAAACAAAAAGGTTAAGAGTACTTCCATGAACACATTCATGTCTAACACACATGCAAGATGCTTTGATGCATGGCATCTTCTTATTTTCAACAATTAGGTCTTTAATTTTCCAAAGATATGAACAGTGCAATCAACTTTTTGCACCCAAATTTATATATATATTCTCCACAAGGTGTGGCCATTTGTCCTGCACCACTCACTCATCATTGGAAGAGAGAGGTTTAATCCATATATATGATGATGAAGAGTCTAAGGCAAGTGAAGAAAAGCAAAAGCTATAGGCTTGAAAAGTGTTCACCAACAATGGAACACCACCAATTCACAGCTCCTGGTGAGCAATATTCCACAAGCTTTGTGAGCAAAAAGTCTCCTCCTCCACCTGTGGAGTTCCCAACCTCTCCGCAGCTGATATTTGGGGAGGAGATTCTTCACTTCAGCCACCCTCAGCACCCTCTCTCAATGGTGGATCTCCCAGACCTGTTCAACTGTGTAGGCTGCAAGGAATATGGCTCTGGAAAGAGGTTTGTTTGCCAACAATGTGATTTTCAGATGCATGACTTCTGTGCTTTGGCTCCTCCTGCTCTCAAGGCACACCCCTTCCACTCCCAACACTCTCTCTTGTTCCACTCCAAACCAGGTACTTCATCTCCCTATTTCTCACATCATCTTCACTGTTTCATTTGTCATAACATTATGTGGTAAGTTATCAATCAGATTATGTGTATTCACGTTAATCATGGTATTGTATCTATATGTATATATATATATATAGTAAAAAATTATAAATTTTAAAACTACTTGTAAACATTGATTTGTGGGGAACATGTTTCAGGGAAAAGCGGAATGGGAGGGAAATCCAAATGCGACGTCTGTGGGAAGCCGACGAAGGGCTTCGCCTTCCTCTGCACGGCCTGCGCCTTCCAGATGCATCCCTGCTGCGCCATGCTCAACACAGAGATCGACTTCCCGACGCATCCCCACCCTCTCAAGATCATCCCAACAACCTCCTACGCCGCCCCGGACTCCGCCTCCTTCCTGTGCGCCGAGTGCAAGAAGCGCAGGTCCGGCAAGGTCTACCGCTGCACCGTCTGCGACTACCACCTCCACGCCGCCTGCGCCAAGTCCAAGATCAACGGCCTCCTCGCTAACGGCATCAAGCCGCCGCAGAAATCCAGCGTCCTCGCCGCCGCCGCTCGTGTGGCCTCCCAGGTCGTTATTGAGTTCATCGGGGGACTCGTTGAGGGCATCGGAGAAAGCGTTGGGGATGCGCTTGTGCAGAACATTACCAAGGGCAACAACACTGCTTCCCCCGCTAATGCTAGCCCCAAACCACGTTACAAATAATCCTTTTCACTCCAAACTAAAAGTTAGTATCTTTTCTCTTCCCCACACTTTCATTCTTGTTTTTCTAAATTTATGTGAATTCTATAAGGGTTGTTTTAACCACAACAAGCTTCACCATGATAATAATAGGCGTAATAGAATATTTTGTTTTTACGTAAACAAAATTAAAGAAAAAAAAATTATTGTATATGTAACATCAACTTTTGGTTTTTATCTTTGACTATTAAAATCTTCATTTTCTTCCTTTACATATTTTGTAGAAGGAGAGCGATGAAAGTTTGGTTTTTTACAGAATAAAGGAAGTGTTGATTTTATAAGTCAAGGAAAAAATATAAATATTGCGAAATTTGTTGGAATGAAGAATATTACCACTTCAAAAATGAGTCACGTATCTTCTGAAACCTTGGTTAACACTATTTGAATAAGAGAAGTGGATAATTTTCTTGTATATTGTGTTCTAATGACATTGCTCTTGTATATTGTTTCAGGGATGAATCTTTTTCAAGTTTCCTCTGCCACGTTTGGGAAAGAAATAGGCACACCAGAAAATATTTGTTATATATATTTGTTTTTCTGGACTGTGTCTCCCTCCTAAATGTAAAAGTGGAAAAGAGAGAATCAAATCCTAATTACTCCTCCGTGGCAACACTCTTGTGAGGTGAATCTCTGGTGGTGTTAGGTCCATTCAACGTAGACTATAATTTGCCTATAGCAAAAAATAATTGTATAGCATTGATGCAAGTAGCGGTTTATATGGTTGATGCTGTGTATATTTTGTTGTTGGTTCGAGGAGGGGAGTTGTAAAAGGTGGCTGGGGTAATGTTTCATATTTATTTTAGTTTTTTCTTTTTCTGGATATTCAAGTGTTTGTAACATATGTGTGTAAATTGTAAGATTTCATAAATAAATTTTGCATCACTTGCATTTTTATTATATATTTATTCATTTAATAACTTCTTTTTATACATTTTTCAAAGAGTAACCAAGAGTTATTATTGTTAACACTTTTTTTATAAAGGAAAAATCATTACACAAATGCTTCACCTAATAAATAGGTTTTCGTAACCCTATCACCAGAAATTATTTAATCAATACATAAGAACAGAGTTTATACTAATAATAAATCTTTGCAAAACATAATAATAAAGTTGTGTCTTTTTCTTTCTTGTAAAGAGCACATGTCCTTGAACCATTGTGTGGTTGGATTCCCCTTTTCTGAAAATAAACCTTCCATGGAAATCTGTCTTGAAATACCTTCCATGCAAGTGTTGTCACTTTCATTGCAGTCAGTTGCATCTGACCAACATTCTTAAATCCACTATCCCTGTGTAGAATTTATACAGTAAACTAACTCTTATATAGCATGTGTTGTCCATGCTCTCTTATGTCAGTTTCTTGATTGTGTGTTGAAAAGAAGTAAAACTCCCTTTTGTTATTTCTACACTTTAAAGAATCAGTCCCATGTTTTTCAAATATGGAATTTTTAGCAAAAATGAAAATGTTAATCATTTAGCTCCCACTAAGATGTTAATCTAAGTTTTGTATTTTACCATTTTATTTTTCATTCAAGCAATTATAAGTGGTTCGTTATGTGAATTACATAACTTAAAATTGTGTTACAATTAGATAAATATCTTTTTATGTCACATCTCTAAATAAATCGGTTATTAAGTTAATTGATTTAATAGGTTTCATCTTGGATTTTTTTTTCTTCCCTCATAAAACGAAACTTTTTCTTTTGTAACCAACAACTAAAAAAAAAAGTTACAAATAAAAAACTAAAAAAATATATATTTTTTATACCGTTATTAACAAGAGATTATGTGAAGATGGAAACTTAGTAACGAGTTTCCTTAACAACAATAACTTTTTACAAATGAAAAAAATGAATAAAATTATATAACTAATATTTTAATTTTAAGTGAGTTTGGTGTCTTGAGTTTTGTTTGTGTGAATCTAATATTTTATGTAATTATACAATTGTAATTTGTAGTATCTCAACCTTCATCTCTCTAAATATTTAATAGATTCTATTTTTGTGATGGTAATTGACAAATATGTCAATGATTTAATCATTCACTTGTGTTTCGTTTGGTTTCAGGTGTTTACTGTGACAACGGCGCGCAACGTGAGCATGGTACTTCCTAGACGTTGGCGAACTGATAAAAATATATAAATCACCATTTAAAACATTCAACCAAAATTGTATATGTTGTATTGAATTCCTTGATTGAACTTGCACTAGTTTCACAATGAGAGACGCCACAAATAAAAAATCTATATCCTACTAATTAAATGTGATAATTCTGCATAATGCAGAAGATAATCGTTCTGCATGATGCAGAGAAGACAACAATATGAAGTCCAATTCAGCTGATTTGGTTAGATCAAGTGTACCCGTGTGTGTATATATACAAATAGAATGTTACCTAAAAGATAAAACTATTCTAAAAGATAAACTTTTATCTCAGAAAAATAGGCAAATTAATCTTACTTGAGAGATAAAATATTTATCTAATCACTGCAAATTCTACTTGACTACATCAGTTACCAGTAGTCACCGCATGAGCAAATGCCATGCCGAAAATGATGGAACCGATTTATATCTCGGATAACAATTTCTCGCTGCACAATTTTTGATATCAACTTTATAACAGTATGGCAATCTGCACAAATCCGAAGATTTTTAATGATACGAATAGAACATGCAGGTGGAATTTGAATCAGTCCAAATGCCAGAGCTAGTCTTTCACTGTGCGCCCACAAAAGACGTTCCTTTTCATCATCCTCCACATCAAGCAAAACAACACTGCAATCAGGAACATACCCTGCATTCCTGGTTTTTTTGTTTAACCATTCAAGCATTGCAAATATTAGTTTAATTTCAGGATGAGAGGTGTCTCCCACAGTGAAATAGTGAACCACACCTTGGTTCTCAACCCAGCTTAATCCTGGTTCCTTTTTCACTTTTTTCCTTTTCATGCTTTTTCTAACAGAAGCGACGTTGTCCCATCTCCTTGCAGCGGCATACATGTTTGACAGAAGTACGTGAGTTGCATCATCATGGGGCTCCATCTCAAGTACGTGCTGTGCACAAACTTTACCCAGATCAAGATTCTTATGGATAACACAAGCACCAAGTAGTGCACGCCACAGCATAACACTAGGCTGAAATGGAATTTCTTCAATGAGGTTAACTGCTTCATCAAATTGGCCTGATCTTCCAAGAAGCCAAACCATGCAAGTATAATGTTCTATACATGGTTCAACGCCATAGTCCTGTAACATTGACCTAAAATGGGCTCGTCCTTCGTCTAACAACCCTGCATTGCTACATGCAGAAAGGACACCAACAAAAGTGAGTTTATTTGGTTTACAATTTGTCTTTTGCATCATGTCAAACAAGTTTAGAGCCTCCCTACCCAAGCCATGTATAGAATATCCACAGATTATAGCGTTCCACGAAACTTCATCTCGTTTATTCATCTTGTCAAATGTTAGCCGGGCATCATCAATTCTACCACATTTAGCATACATGTCTATCAAAGAATTTGCAACTACACTATCCTTGTTATACATGGTTTTGATAGTTAAGGAATGAATTTGACGTCCTGGTTCTAATGCCACTAAACTCGCAGAGGCACGCAGAACACTTGAGTATGTCACTTCTGTGGGCTGAATATCATATCCAAGCATGTTTGAAAATAAATTTAATGCTTTCTCCCCATCCCCTAACTGAACGTAACCAACAATTATAGTATTCCAAGTTACCTCGTTTTTCTCTTCTGATCCCATAAATAATTTCACGGAGTTTTCAATTTCACTACACTTGGCGTAAACATCCATGAGGGCATTTGACACAAACACATTTGAGTCAAGACCTACTTTCAGTACTGAAGAATGAATTTGCTTTCCCAAATTTAATGAAACCAGAGATCCACAAGCTTGCAGCACACTAGCAAAAGCAAAATTATTCGGGACAACAGATGATTGCCTCATTCGACAAAACAAATCCAAAGCCTCCATATTTTTGTCACTTTGAGCATACCGTGCTATCATGAGACTCCATGGAATAAGATCATCTTTGGGCATTTCCTCGAAAAATTGCTGGGCCTCTGCAATCTCTCCAGACTTGGCATACAATTCAAGCAGTGCAGTACCAACATACAGATCTCTATCATAACACGTTTTCAAAGCACATCCATGAACACTTTTCCCAACCTCAAATGCTTCTAGACCAAGACAAGACTTAAGTGCAGAAGAAATGGTAAAATTGTTTGGTCTATATCCCATAATCCTCATCTGGCAGAAAAGTAGCAATGCATGCTCATGGCAATAGTTCTCAGCATAGGAGGCTACCATTCCAGTCCAAGACACCAAGTCCTTACAACAAATGCTATCAAAAACTTCACGTGCGGCATCAACATTACCGCAGACAGAGTAGACACCCATTAGTGCAGTCCCAACATACGCATCGGTGTGATGACCAAGCTTATAAGCATATGCATGCACACTCCAACATGTATCAGCCAAATCCATTCTTACCAGCAACTTGAGGAGTGTCGTGAAAACAAACTCGTTCACCTCGTAACCTTCTCTGAACAACCTGTGTTAACCAATTGGATTGGAGTCAAATTTGAAGTGAAAACTCATCACATTAATTTAGTTCAGTTTTCTTAATAGTCTAATCGGTTTAGTTTAAATTTTAAATTTAATCCAACCCAATCCATAAAGCCATTTGGATTGCATATATCAGGGTTTTTTGGGTGAACCAGGGTCCATTGAGATATTAACATTCATTCAACGGGTTAACCTCCCCCAATAAATGTTTTTCTATACACACACCAGAGATTGAACCTGACTAGCCATGTTACTCCAAGCATCTCATCGTCAATAGTAGTATAACTCTAATATTTATTGTCCCGTTCAAATAATTACTAAAAAGGAACTCTATTTAAATATTTTTATAAAAAAAATATATAAATTATGAACAAAATTAAAAAATGAAAACATTAACGTTATCAAATAATAATAATAAATAAGAAAAACACCAACAAGTTATGGGTCTGAGTGGTTTTCGACTGAGATTAATGATCAACAATCAATGATAATTCCCACAAATAACATGGTTAAGAAAAATACTTGAAACCCAATGCAGTCCAAAAAAAATAGTTTTTGTTTTTTGGGCCATTGGGATCCTTTAAATTTTATTGAATTGGTTTTTGAAGGACCTAAACTGCCTAACTGGTAATTAACCAACTATCTAGCAGCTGGAATTATGAAGAGGCGTACCTGAGAAACAAGTGGAGGGCGTGATGATGTTGGCCTGAACGGGAGAAGCCATGAGCCAAGGTGACGAAAGAGGCTGTGTTAGTGAGGGGCATTTCGTCGAACAGTTTGAAGGCGTCATCGAAGGAGTGGAAATGAACGTAAGTGTTGAGAAGAACGTTTTGGGCGAAGAGGTCCAAAGGGGCGGCTCGCTTGAGAATGTGGCAGTGGAGGCTCTTTCCTGAGTTGAGGTGGCAGTTTTGGATAGCTTGTTGGAGCATGGTGGCGTAGGAATGGCAATCGAACGCATCTTGGTAATGGAAGTGAGTGGAATAGAAGCATGCAGTGATGATTTTGGTGTTGCCATATGCCGGTAGAAGCCTCAATAGCTTTGTATCATAGAGTGATCTGATCATGAGAACTCTGCAACTTCTCCTATCTTCTTCCCTCTTCACTACTCCTCACTCTCCCTTCCTTTCTTCTTCGTTTCTCGCGCCCAAACTCAACCTTTCAATTTAACACTTCTTTTTATTCCTACAAATTCACCATGAATTTTCATATTTGTTCTGCGCTTGACAATTTGAACACTTTATTCACTATTACGATTTCTTTTATTTAATTGCACATTTTATATATTCAATTATTTCCATTTTGCAAATTTTATCACTTCCCCTTTTTTTCATGTTCTATTATTTAATTTTCAATTTTCGTATATTTTGTCATCCAATTTTTATTATTTTTTTTACATATTTGTTCATTACAATTTTTAATTTTAAGTATCACATTATCAAAAAAAATTGATGAAATTTAACTGTCATTTCATATAACGCGTTAGAATTTTGACACGTCTTTAACATATCAGGAAAATAAAAACGATTTGATAAATATAAGTAAAATATGTAAATCATTTGAATCCAAGCATATTTGAAAAAGAAGTTGGTAAAGAATTTAATGTTAAAAAGAATTCAAACCCATTTTCTCAAATTTCAAGTGGGAGGTAAGTGTCACTAATGTTACTCCAGAGAAAATTTTAAATCTGTGAATTAATTAGTAGTCTCTTTGAAAATAAGTGTTTCAAAAATGCTAACATTTTTAATTAAAATATATTGCTAAGATAACTATTTTTAACATAATTTTTTAGTGAGGGGCAATATTACAAATCCTATTACAGAAAGTATATTTAAAAAAAAGTAGAACAATATGAAAATTAAAAATAATAAAAGTAAATATATGTAATTATTTTATAATATACCATTTACTGAAGGATCAACATATCAACGGAATTTTTATTCAATAACTATGTAAAAAGAAACTTTCTATCCAACATTAATTCGTGAGCACCTAGAATTTCCAGGTACTATAATATAAATATTAAATTATCAAAAAAAACATGAGATGAATAATAAAACTCTATTTCTTATTTTTAAAGTAAATAGATAATCTCTATACATAATTCAAAATAATTAAATATAACAAATCTCATTTTATGTCTCTGTGAATAATCTGATGTCATTTGACAGAGACATCTTTTTGGATTAAAAGGTAACCAGAAAATGTATCTTTCAGTAAACCAGCATTATTCCTGACAAATATGAGGATATTACATATATTTTAAAGTGTTATTTTTTATTTTATTTTGTTTACCTCTTTTTAAATCAACAGGGTGGCCTTTTGAAATCATTTCGAATGCCTTTAATAATTTTATTCACTTTTTTGGGTCTAAGACACAATGCAACATATGGTAGTTGTTGTCCACTGATGAACACGTATCGTTCCGTTCTCTAAATTTTAATTAGTACCCTCTTATGGCCTGTTTGGATGTATGTATCTGGCATCCATGTTTTCACGTGAAATCATGTGAAACATATGTAGCCTTAACGCAAGTATGAAGCAATTTTCTGTTCCGGGGGATCAGTCCAAACACGCTATTTGACAACTTAGCATAAATAAGGTCCAAGTTATTGCGATCAGTCACTCTCAATTCAATTACGGAGAACAAATTATGAAAAAGTCTGAAATCACCACCTGTTACTAAAAAAAATATATAGCACCTAAGCAAATTTTGACAAGAACCTATTCTCAGTGGCATGAGAAATTCATAATATCAAACAGAAAAGTCACATGCGATGAAGTGGAAATCATGTTTAAAAAAATGTATTAAGAATGATTCCACATCAAATCAAATATAAATTCGTAATCCATATTAAAATGAAAATTACTTTAAATAATGAATATTTATTTCATATCAAATTCCAAATAAAAACCGCTATTAGTTGTTCGTTTTAGATTTAACAAAAAAAATGAACTTATATAAATTAATCTTAATGATAGTTTTAAATTAACTTTGGTAATAAACCAATGGGCCCTTAATTTCACACCACGTGCCACTGTCCAAAAGATTGGTCAAACAAGGACAGTCCTGAAAGGATAGGGAGGTAAAGTGTGATGAACCGATCACACGTATCATCATGTACATCCATCACTTCAATACTGTTGGTTTTACGCGTTTCTCACCATCCAAGACACGTTACGTAGAACGCGCTAATCCCACTCTCATGGATTGTTGGCCTAAATTCTGCCAAACAGTTTTCTGAAATCTATGCTTTAGAAAAGCCCACTGTTATCACTTAATTTAATATCTCCCAGCACCAACGAGTCAGAAAAAAAAAAAACACTACAATAAGAAAAAAAATCCTACTTTGACCAGTAAAGCATTGGAATGATGATGCAGACTGAAGAAGATTCAGCCGCATACAAACCCAAACAATCTAGAATCTCGGAACAAGTAAAAAAAGAATCTGAAACGTCAATTAAATTAGATATATGTTGAAATATGTTACAATTTTTAATCATATAATATGGTCAGCCCTATGATCTGTAACCTCAAATCAAACTTTACAGTATCGAAACTTAAAATAACTTGGACTTGTAATTTTGATTTAAAATAACAGAACAATTAAAAGGAAAACTAAAAGCATGGAACTTTTCCTGGTTTACCGTTGGGAAGGAGGCAATGAACCCCAAAGTATTATTGACCTCACCAACAACAACCAGCATTTTCTCACCACAGTTCTCTTTATTCCGAATGCTTACTGCTTTCATAATTGTTTGAGCTTGTGGTCACATACACCATTCGATTCCAACTTTAAATTGGGATGTCAAGTTTTATCTGGCCAAAAAGGCTGAAGATTTCTCTAACTCTGAATATCCAACACCAGCAGATAAACATTCAGGGTATATAGCTTGTCCTATCCTTAAAATTCAGCATTAAAGAAAAGATGCAGCATTCAAGTCAGAATCTATACACAACAAGGCAGCCCTATATTGTTGGTTCTCCCGGATGTGCCAAACACCTCCACAACTCTACATCACCACACGATATGTTTACATTGGGCTCTTATCACAAAATCCCGCATTTTCCCACCGAAGCAGTTTTGCCATGCGAGGGGAAAATGTAACAGTTGGGTTTCCCACCTGGTTTATTATGCCTTGCATTCCTTTCTATCCGAATCTCCAATACTAATAGCATTAGATTGTGCCATAATCAAGATTTTCCCAACTGAAGGGAGCAACTGAGCCTACGAAAGGGCGTCCTCGGAAGAACACACAAACACATACACAAACTGCAGCAACGGCTAGCATTGAATAAATAAAGGGGCGGTGAAGCAAGCCCTGTGAACCTGGAACTCTTCTGTTGTAGTGAATTTCTGCAGCCACACACTTGGCACAAGAACTCTGACTTCGTTTGAGTAGGTAACTTTGCTTTTGCTTAAGCTCCACCCTCAGTGACGGTTGTTCTATCTCATTCTCAATTGTTACTGAAATTTCACCCCTTCGTCTATCAGCAAGTTTCTGGGCAACCAGCACATTATAAGAGTTATTATTCCTCATCATGGCATAGGCATGTGGAGTTTGCCCATTAGCATCCATGAGGGATTCCCAGCACTTCAAACCAATCTGTAGCAGCACAAGAAAACAAGTTAAAAACAAAATACAAGGAATGGAGGACAAGAAAAACAATCATACGGTTGTGGTAAGGGTGAAAAGAACGCTAAAGAACAGTAATTGAACTATTTTATATTTTAGTTTTAAATCTTCCACCTCCCCTCCCCCTCCCCCTTTCCTAAAAGCAAGAAATCAACAAATACAGGAGAGACAAATCAAAGCACGAGAAATATGCATTTACTCGAGGTCCAAAATAGAAAATCCTCAGTACCACCTGCCATCCAGGAAGAGAGCAAGTGATATTTACACAAAATAACTACCACAGGAACCTCTGTATCCGTATAACCCAATTAATTTTTTTCCCCTTTCTGTTTCTTGGAAGAAATAAATTGTGTCATTTATCAATAAGGCAAAGCAATGGAGTACGAAGAAAAAATTTACCTCCTGTGGGTCACTTGTTAAAGAGTCAACCACACTCTCAGAACCAGATGTGCATGCTGCCAAGTGCAATGGTGTAATACCAGCAGGACCCTCAAGATTTGGAGGAAATACATATTTCTTGGATGTACTATTTTTGTTCGGTAAAGAATAGTGGATCAGCAAATCAACCATGTCTACGTACTTTCTTTTTACTGCTCTATTTAAGAGTTGGATTGCATTCAACATATCCACTGACCCTGTTGACAACCATTCCCCTTGCAAGTGTTTATTAACCAGCACATCCAGAAGGGTTTTGACTAACATGCAACAGTTTCTTTCCACAGCAAATGTGAGTACAAATTTGAACCTGTCAAGTGAATAATATGGAACCTCATGCACATATGAGAATCTTTCTCTTTGAAACAGCCAGCCAAGCTCATTCAAAAAGTGCAAAGTCTCCTCCCTTGATCTCGGCCTTCCAAAATTATGTTCATGGTCCTCCGAAATGGCATCACATATTTTTTTCTCCTCGTCAAATTCAGACTCAAGTGGTCTCAATTCCTTGCAAATGGTCTCATCAGCTATTATCACCGGAAAACTGTTACCCTTGAAACCATTTTCAATCTGATCATAAATATAAGTCAGACTTCTTAATAGCATACACATAAAAAATGCTACGACATGCATGTATCTGCATGTGCAGAGTTTGCTTTAGTAGCAAAATGCAAGAATATAGAATGTAGAAATATACCTCAATAAAAATGCGCCCCACAACACCGGGAGATACATCCTGAACTTTAAAACCACTCAACTTTATCTTATCATAGATCACACCAGGATACGCAGATCCGATGACTTCTGCTGATGTGTAAGAGCCAGTACCTGTACAGTGAATCCTGCAAAATTAGGGACAAATATTAGGCAAATATACCAGAGAGAAGCATATCACAACATCCAAACAAGGGGAAATTCGTTACTGACTTTGTGCCAGGAGTTGACAAGTTTCTACCCTTCAATGAAATCGAGGTTTCCTGTCCACTAACAATTGCCAAAGGGGAAACAGATATCAACTCTGGTGACTTCCATGTCCTCCACGGTTTGCACATGCGTATCTTCCCTGGAAGTTCAAAATAAAAAAGGATCTAATTCTACTCCTTGATAAGAAAATTCCAGCTATATCCAATTTAAGAAAGAAAACAATAGTCCCCAAGAGCAAAGCTGTGAACATAATAATATTCAATCTAAAATAAGAAGGGATAAACCACAGTCATATCAGGACTAGTTATGATGCTCACCATCTTTGTGTGAAGCTAACTGACTGCCAGAATGTACCAGAAACCTTCCATTTCTCCAAAAGTCAGAATCTGAATTTTGAATTAAAGAGTGAACATGTTGGAGAAAGTTTTCCTCTAGCTGCAAAAAGCACAACAAGCAATCAGCAAGATAGAATCATAAAAGCAGCAAATGTATATCACAGCAGTTCACTTACTTTCTCCCAGGCAGCAGAAGACATTGAAGCATAAAGTGATAGGACCACACAACCAGGCCGTATGTAGCTCTCCATGTCTGATGGCCTATTAGAAAGCCAATTGTAAATCTAGAAAGAAAGGAAAAAAAGTTATTTACATCATCACACATTCACATTTGGCAGTATATTTCGTTAACAAAAATAATTTCACCATGCCAAATTTTCAAGGAAGGTGTAAACACCTGTGCTCGCAATGTTCCTGGGAAGTGGCTGGGATGCTTGTCAAATAGTTTAAACATTATTCTCCCAGTGCGATCCTGTCGGAAGTCCACCAGATATATCCAATCAAAGAAGATTATTTACCTAAGCAAGCTTCGAGACAATACAATAAAGCAAAGTACAATTAAGTAAAAAATGAAGACGTAAAATCCCAAACCAACTACCTGGGCGTCTGAATTCAAACTGGGAGGTGAATGATCAGAGCCCGAAGATGTATAACCAGCTTGAAATGGAACACTTTGAAGGCAACTAGGTTGTTGCATCCTGTTATTTGACCCTTTAAATAGATCAAGAGAGATATTACAACTATGACTTTGGCTAGCTTCCTTGTTTGAATTAACTCCTCTTCCAGTGGATATGCTCTCTGGCTTGAGACCTCTAGGACCACCCTGCAAATCAAATTGCATCTCCACCACTGGAGGAGAAGACGATGGTGACCTCTCTTCAGCAGGGTTACTACTGTCAGACGAGAAATACTTTCTCGAAGATGCTAGCTTAGGCAAGCTGTAATCTTCCGGGGAGGAGCTAAAAAGTTGCAGCGGTAAATTGACTCGAACATCCTCCTGGCAATCTGAATCTTCAATTGGAGACTGGGAACTGGTACTGCTTCTTTCTCCGCCAACTGAAAATAAGTGCTGCTGTCTTGTTTGATCAGCAATACTCCTGAACTTGACACTGCCACCATCACTACTGCAGCTTCGATTTTGAGAAGGTGACGCATTGGAGTCAGGGCCAGATCCAGACAGAGTGGTCGAAAGAACAGCAAGCAAGTCCATAGTTAATGGGGCAGCCGGAGTCTGGTTCAGTTGGTCATGATGGTGATAGGAGGTTGGTGTCTGCGATTGTACATGATCTTTTTTCCCATTGACATTACCAGCATCGAGCAACTTGGTCGCAAGATCCGCAGGCAAAGGTATCCTATTGAGAATCTGAACAAGCTGCTCTCTATCTGGAACTTGTGATCTTCTTTCTTCAAATTTTCCTACACGTGACAACAATCATCACAACCCAAACAAACTCAGTGCAAGCTGGTTTTTATTATTTTCTGGATAAACAAGCTATTATTCTCTGAAATTAATTGCTTATATTTTTTGCATATTTTCTTTTAAAAAATAAAATAATAATTATTTTAAAATAATTTTCACATCAGTTTATTTTGGGAAAATAAAAACGTTTTGTTTTCTTAACTAGTAAAGCCGTGCGGCTTTAAAAAGAAAAGAGTAATCACAATTAACTCTTCAAAAAAATAAACAATTATTGATCACTCATTATATTCATCAGCTTTTATTCCGAAAACATAGTTACTTATTCAGGTAAAATTTGGTTTACATGCTCGATGACCTTAGACCTAACCAATGAATTTAGTTTTCTTAATCGTAGAAATTAATGACTTAGTCTCTGTTTATGAAAATTGGATCCTAGGGCGAGGACCGAAATCCACCAATTACAGAAAGAATGGACCTAAATAGTTGTTTTTAATGCTTTATTTATTGGATTATGACTGAATACGGAGCGATTTCACCCTGACGATTTCTCATAAATTCAAGATAAATATAAATATTCATGAAATAAATAAATACTCCTTTAATATGTACAGTACATATTATTATTATTCGAATTGAGTTGAACTATAATTGGCTTATTTAAAGCAAAAGGTATAAAAAAATTAATTAATTAAACTAATGTTGAATTGAACGATTCTTACCCTGCGAAGCTCCGGCTATTGCAGTCAACAAGTTGAAGATTTCCAAATTCGCGGCGGCGGCGGCGGGGGCCGGAGTGGCGGAAGTGACATCCTCCGGCTGCGTTTTCCTACGGCGGCGGTTGTGCCCGGCGAGTCTCCGGCGGCAGCTTCGTTTCCCCTCGTCAAACTCGGACAGCGGGTGAAACCTACTACACTGCTGACAAAACCTTTGCATTTGGTTGGCGAGAAGCGCCTTGGAGGCTTTGCTATGAGCCTCGCACACTTTGTGCCTCCGGTGATAGTCCTTCGCCTTCGACAGATCCTCCCTGCAGTTATCAACCTGACACATCGGATACGACGCCGTGCCGGGCGACCCAGAGCGCACTCTCTTGTTACCGCCGCCGTTCACCCTCCCGGCGAGGTTGAGCTGCAGAGGAGCGACCGCCGCGACGATCTCCTCCTCGAAAACGACGTCATCGCTTGGAGGCTTCCCAGCGAAACGCACGCTGTCCCACTCCCACTTCCAGGTCTCGCTGGGAGTCCCCGCAACGACGCCGTACGACAGATCGCGCTTCCGCTGCATCAGAATCGGAGGCGCAGCCACCTTTTCCATTTCCCCCCAAAAAAAGAAACAAAAAAATAGGAGAAGGATCTTCCAATTGGAATTGGATAAACCGAAATCCTGTTTCCACAGAAGGAGTTAACGAAAACAAAAAATATCCATGGAAGATAGGAAGAGTGCAATTTGTGAAACTCAGATCTGAGAGAGAAGTTGTATGTTTTTGGTTATTATTATTTTTATAATTTTTTTAGTTTTAGGTTTGTTTGTTCTTGCAAGGGTTGTATTGTGTGCGAAGATTGTGTTGCATTGGTGAAGTGTTTGTTGGAGTGGGGAGTGGCAGTGATGGTAAATAGAGTAAGTTTGGAGGGTAGGTTTGGAAGCGGAAGGGGGTATAGAAGAATCCAAGAGGTTTCGTTGGGCAGTGGGCAATTGGGGTTCCGTACGATGGGAGTGGTTTGGTTAACATTTTTTTTGGAAAAGGGGTCTGTAACCAAACAGTGCCTCCACTTTCATGATGGAGGGATGTCATTGGAATTCCACTGCTCTTTCTTTCCCCCTGCATCATCCTTATTTATTTTTCATATCCATTTTTTTATTTTTCTCTTCTGTATAATATACCTTCAAATCATCGAGTGTTTTTAATATTAAAAATAAAATTTATTTCTTATTTTGTTTGAAATGGCATGATATTGAAATGAAGTGAAATTCCAGAATTGAATATAATTACATTGAAAGCCACATGACATGATTCATCATCTTCATCAAAAGTGTACGAAAACTCTTCACAGTCCCCACCTATAATACTCAAACACTTTGATTTCTTTTAGGCTTTTTTTTTGTTAGAGTGATTTGAGAGAGTGGAAATGAGAGAATGGAAAAGAAGGGATTTGAAGAGAAATGGAGATAAAGTTAAAGTTGTTTGGATGAATGGAAAGTGAAAGGAAAGTTTATGGGAAATTGTGAATGATTTGATTGATATGAGATATAAAAAATATAATTTTAATTGATTATTTAAAAAAATTACCATTTTACCCTTTGTATAAAATAAGGTTCACATGATTATAAATATAATTTTTTAATTAATTATCCATATTTTAACATTGATTATATATTTAAAAGAAAAAACAAATTTAAAAGTTTTTGTAATTGGAAACAAATTTAAAAAATTAACTTTTTTTAGATAGTTATTAAAAATTATATAAATAAACAATTACAAAATTATGTACATTGCATATCCATATTCAAATAATATTGACATATTAAATAAATTATTTGACTAATAATTAAATAATTATAAAATATAAAATAATAATTAATATTGACTGATAATAACAAATAATTATGAAAACTAATAATATAATTGTACATTATTATTTAAAACAACTATAAATTACAGTTGAAAATAGAATAATAATTAAATGAAACATTACTAAAATTATAAACCTATGCACACTAATGTTCTTCAAACAAATAATTATAATGTTATTCATCTTTTGCAGTCAAGTCCTCCAGGTTCAGATCATTCAATCACTTACACTCAAAATTGAGAATACTCTTATACATTTTGAACTCATTTGGATAAATTTTGTTTCCCTAAATTTTGATAAAGTTAATTTTAATATTTAAAATTATTTAACATTTTGAATTCGAAAGGTTTTCTCTAATAGCAAATTAAAAAACATAATATTCAAAAAATATTTTCAGATTCGAGTCTCAGGTTGTATTTCGCTCGAGCGATACTACTCTGCTCGAGCGAAATAAGATCCTGATCGATCATAATTTAAAATGATCGGTCATAATTGGAGGATATAATAGCGGTTCCTATGTAACCGCTATCTAAAGATGCATATTAGATAGCGGTTAAGGTTTAACCGCTATTATAAGCTCCCTGTATACGACCTTTCTTGAGTCTCGGGTTGTGTTTCGCTTGAGCGACTATGTCTCGCTTGAGCGAAATTTTATTCTGATCGATTAGATTTTCGAAATGATCGATCATATTTGATAATTTTTTCAAATAATTAATTCTAATCGATTATTTTTCTAAATTATTGATTAGAATTGATTAGTTTTTCAGATAATAGCTTAGAATTGATTAATTTCTGAAATGTATATTAAAAAATTATAATTAAAAATATTGATTATTTAAGAATATTAACTATTGTAAAGATAAAGTAGAACATGGGAGGAGATGAGGATGATAATATAATGATAGAAGTTACAAAAATGTAGAATTGAAAAGTTTGAAACAAAAAAAATTAAGAAAATAGAGATTTAATTACACTTTTAATAAATTGAACATAATTACAATATAATTTTCTACTCTGAGAATGAACAATATAATTAAGAAGATCACGTGTAATGTTATTGATGCTAATTTTAACAATAATACAATAATATTATTTTCGAAAATGCCCATATGAATGTGAATATTTTGATTATTATTATATAAAATAATTAAAAGAATAAGGTAAATAGAAAAGTAAAATGCATGGTTATACCACTTTCCTTTTAATCTATAATTAGTTAGGTATGAATCAAATGTAAAGTCTAATGTTATTGATGCTAATTTTAAGAAGATCACAAAATGTAAATTAAAATAATTACAATATAAATTTCTACTTTGAGAATGAACAATATAATTAAACTCAAAATTGAGAATACTCTTATACATTTTTGAACTCTTTTGGATAAATTTTGTTTTCCTCATTTTTGATAAAGTTAATTTTAATATTTAAAAGTATTTAACATTTTTAATTCTGAAAGGTTTTCTCTAATAGCAAATTAAAAAACATAATAGTCAAAAAAATATTTTAAGATTCAGACTCGGGTTGTAATTCGCTCGAGCGATACTACTCTGCTCGAGCGAAACAAGATCCTGATCGATCATAATTTGAAATGATCGATCATAATTGGAGGATATAATAGCGGTTCCTCCATGAATCGCTATCTAAAGTGTATATTAGATAGCGGTTAAGGTTTAACCGCTATTATAAGCTCCCTATATACAACCATTCTTGAGTCTCGGGTTGTGTTTCGCTTGAGCGACTATATCTCGCTCGAGCGAAATTTTATTCTGATCGATTATATTTTCGAAATGATCGATCATAATTGGAGGATATAATAGCGGTTCCTCTGTAACCGCTATCTAAAGTGTATATTAGATAGCGGTTAAGGTTTAACCGCTATTATAAGCTCCCTATATGCAACCATTCTTGAGTCTCGGGTTGTGTTTCGCTTGAGCGACTATATCTCGCTCGAGCGAAATTTTATTCTGATCGATTAGACTTTCGAAATGATCGATCATAACTGGAGTATATAATAGCGGTTCCTTTGTAACCGCTATGTAAAATATATTAGGTAGCGGTTATGGTTTAACCGCTATCTAAAATATATATTAGATAGCGGTTAAGATTTAACCGCTATCTAAAATGTATATTAGATAGCGGTTTTGATTTAACCGCTATCTAAAATGTATATTAGATAGCGGTTAAGATTTAACCGCTATCATATGGAGAAGGGTAAATACGCCTTTTCTTATTTGATGATCTGTCTTTCTCTGCTATCGTTTCAAATCTTCGCAAATCAGCAGGGTGAGCTTTCCTCCCCTCTCCCTCAAATCAGCGCCTGCAAATCCTCTCAAATCACTTGCAACAAACGAATTCCATCTCTCATTTCTGTCTTCGTGAACAGTAAATCAGTTCAAACAAACACAGAGAAACTGGTAGAGTTTACCTTGTTCGTCACCAATTTTCTTTAAATCGATATATAATTACTTACCGTTATTTGCTTTATGTTTTTGAACTTTAATTTGATATTATACGATTCATATATATAAACAATAATCACATTTGACTATTTTTAACGTTGATGTTTTGAAAGATTGGATGGATGGGTGTTGAAGGTGGAGTGAAAGCACTAGGAAGATGAATGATAGTGATGTGGTGGTAGGGTTGGAGTGCTGGTGGGTGTTTGGGACATGGTTACCCCAAGAACCTTCAAGATATGTACTGTGATTGTACCATGTATCCTTTCAAAAGATTTTCTCTTCCCAACTCATTTTTTCAATATATATATATATATATATATATATATATATATATATATATATATATATATACCAATAATTTTGTTAAAGAAACTCTAATATTTGCCCATAATTTCATTTCTCTAATGTTTTTATGAATACAAAATTGATGATGTTGTAAGAGTTATTTATTACACGTGTTGAACTTTGAGTAGAATAAAAAAGAGAAAGTTGTTGAATATAACCTCAGATTCCGTACAAGATGATCAGGCCAGCCCACATACGATTGCGAAATTGTATGTTAAGGCTGTTTTTAAGAATAGTCTCTCGGTCTTAACAAATTAATGAAATATTATAAAGATACATTTTATCTTTAATATTAACCATTTGTTCAAACTTATTTCTAAATATTAATATTATTATTATTATTTATTATTAAAATTCAATTTAATCTTTATTTTAATAATATATTAAGATTTACTTAAAATAATAATAGATATTGTCCAAAAATTTTAGTTTAACTTATTTAAATCATAGAATTAAATTATATGTATCCATTTTAAAGATTAAATTAATTTAAAATATATACACATAAACTATAAATCCTTAAATTATATTCAGATAATTAAAACTAAAAAAAAAAGTTTTATATGGTTTTTTGAAAATGCTTTAAAATTTACTGACCTTTATAAAATTATTATCCCTTGCAGATGCATATTTTAAGTTTTATTATATTTACACACACTCTACCGAATAATTTTAAGAAATTCATGTTTTTATTTTTTTTAATTAATAATTTAAAGTTATGATTGGATGAATAATTTTTAAGAAAATAGTGTATTTTATATAAATTTGAGATCTTTCATGTCAAAATTTGATTCTGGAAAAAAAAAAGTTTTATAAATTCATAGTAAAATTTTAAATTACAAAAAACAGAAATTTAAATAAATATTTGACAATTCATATACCATTGCCAAAAAGAATCACATGTTAAATTTATTGCATGAATACTAATGTCTTGTTTATAGTTAAACAAATATATATTATTTGAAAACTATCAAAATTTAAAGATAAATACATAAAATATACTTTTTATTATAAATTTTGAACAAAGTAATAAATGTGTTCATGATATCATATTATATACATATGTAATAATGGTTCTTCTACGATGTTATTGTTATTAGGCACAACATAAACAAATAACAACTCTTTTTAAACAAATTTAATAGGTGAACGTAGTAATAAGAATGTAATGTTTATGTTATCGGGCTTAGTTTTTTTTTTTTTTTTTACGGCACCATAATATAGTACCATTCTTATTGTCATTTTGGTTATTTTTAGTGAGAGTTTCGTTTTTATCATATTTTGTTATTCTTAACACTTAAACTTGGACCTTCCCTAATACTATTCGAAGTATCCACTTATCGGTTGTTGACAAATGTTAACGATAAGGGAGTTTTAAATTAAAGTGACCTCACCAAGGGATAAGTAGTGAGTCACTTTCTTATATAAATGCATGTGTGTGTGATGAATGCTAAAAGAAAAGAGACTTTAAAGAATTAGAATTTTCAACATTTTAGATTATTCCATCTGAGAGATAGGAGGTAGAATCAATCAATATTAATACAGGAAGTACTTAACCAGTGTAGGAAGACATAATCTCAATGTCATGTTCAAATAAAACTCGAAAAATAATATCTTCTTCTCACAAAATATGAAAATACACAGAAGATATAAAATATGAAAGCGCACATAGTAAGCATCGAGAGTTGAATATATATATATATATATATATATATATATATATATATATATATATATATATATATATATATATATATTATTAGAAACGTAATAATTTGGGTTGATTATGATTTCTACGTGTCTTATCGGTCTTGCAACAGTAGTACATGTTTGATATCAGTAGTACACTCGGGAAGATGCACAAAGCAAAAAAAATAAAAATCATGTTGTATAATATGGAGGTGGAGAATAGAGTGGAAATGCTATTTGACGTCTTCCACCATAAGAAAAAAAGGCCATAATTAAAAACATGAACGACTAGTCCATTAAGTAAATCCTTCTTAATGTGGAATTCCAAACGAATTCCCAACCAAATCCAATTGAAAACATGAACTGCAAACAATGAGTTCCTTGAGGCCAAAATTTTATCATGTTCAAGGTAATAAAAATAGGCTATAGTTTTGTCATAGTAAAATATTACTTGACCCTAAAGATGTTCTATTTTTAATATGTGAAAACATAAGCTAATGCCTCTGTCTGTCTGCCAACGAAATATTATTTATAGCCGGAGAGGCAATCAAATTGAAGCATATCTAATGAAGTTAGGCCTTAGTAACAGGTGAATATGCCTATCAAAATAAAATCCCACTTTATCTCACCTATTGGAATAAGTTTTTTTTTCCTCCAGAATGTGTCTTGTGGTGAAACAATTCTAATTTCTAAATTCTTCTACGATACCTTTTTTCTATTTCTCCCACTTATATTGAAGACATCTCTTTTTATCTTAACTATTTGCTTTATTATTTTAATTAATTTTTTTTTATAAAAATATTAGTAGGATGAGTAAGAATGTAGTATTACGTGCTGTATGATGTTCAACAAAAAAAAAAAAACACACCGAAGAAAATAGCCACAACGGAGAGAAAATTAAAAGATAATACATTATATATAGCACAGAATATATATAAAAAAAGGGCACAATCACAATAATTTATTACTCTCATAATTGGTGGCAGAAGCATTCAGCAATCACATCACATCCCAAAGTAAAAAATAAAAATCTCAATATGAAGAAAATAATGACTATAGGCCAAAACTAGGAGTAAAAAATTGCGAGGGCAAGAAAGAATTGCATCTATATGTATGTATGAGATAAATATGTAAGGGTAACTTCCCCATCGTACACGTAGTGATTGCTTTGGAGTGTCCTCAGAAACCAAAGCCTTGAAGCGAAGATCTCAGTGAGCTGCTATTGGCCACGTAAAACAAGGCAACAACAACCATAACTGTAATTATAACCCACATCCATGGTTGAATTCGTCTCTTTCCCCGGTTGCGAAGAGCCAGGGGTACAGATTTTGCCTTAGTCTGCTTCGTGAATTGAGATGGTTTCTGTGGCTTTTTGGTTACCTCAGCTGGTTTCTCACTCTGATCATATTCTTCCACACTTCTTCTTGTTAGAGTTTCTGAGGTAGGAGCAGATTCTTGTTCTGTATTATCTGCAGTGACAGCAGAAGCTGCCTTTCTTCTTTCCTTCTTCCGTGCTCTCTTCTCCCTTTCCTGCTCCAAACATTCATATGGTTATTTAGTTGAAGAATTAGAAGAAGCTATAAATTGTTAAGGTTGTTTTCGGACAATGGAAAGAATTGTAATGAATTAAAATGAACGAGGAGGAATGGAACATAATGGAATAAAATGTCATTCCACTGTTAGATATGTAACGAGGGAAATGAATTAAATTCTGATTCCATCTCATTCTTTTTAAATTGGGTGAAAAACAAAATATGAAAGGACTCAATAAAACCAGATGGAATAGGTTCTACGAGTTTCCGTTACTATTTCATCTTCATTTTATCAATCCAAACAACATAATACGATTATATCCCATCCTTTTCGAGTCCAAATCACAGATGCATATTGATGTTATAGTTACCTTCTCTTTCAGTTCAGCTTCTTTTTGTGCCTTTAAGGCAGCCCTTTGTTCAGCCTTCTCTGCATTACGCTTTTTCCTCTGCTGGGCCTCTTTAGCTTTCTCAATCTCCTCGAGCCTCCGCTTTTCCTTCAACATTACCTCCTCTTCCTCCTTCCTTGCTTTTTCAGCCTTCAGTAACAGTTCCTCTTCCTCCTTCGTTCTCACAGGTTCTTCTTTTTTAACTTCTTCTTCATCAGACTCATCATCACCCCAACGAGCCACAGGCTTCTCCAAGGGAGCAGGTTTGGTAGGCGTTTTAGCTTTAGTTGTCTGACTTGTTTCAATTCTTTGTACCACAACCTTCGAAACAGGTGCATCCTTTATATTAACAGATTCTGTTGAAGTGGATTTCTTTTCTTGTTCCAGAGTTGACTGCGAGACCATGGAAATATTTTTGGACACTCTTACTGTAATGGCATCAGGAATTACAGGGGACTCTTCATCAGGACCAAGTGATCGGCCATCTAGGGTTTGCAGTCTCCTAAGTGTACTCCTAGTGTTGCATCGGACATAGTCCCTTCTGAAATCGTCATTTTTGTTCCATTGCTCCATAATTCTCTCAACCTAAAGTAATCAATGGTGAGTGTTGAATTCAATTCATTTGCCTAATACAGTGCATAAATGAAAATGATAATCTCTCTATTCGTTTAATGCCTAAAAGGATCACCTGATCAACACAGAAGCATTGTAGCTCCTCTTTTTTCCCTAATGCTGCTAGTTCCTGAGCTTTATTTGTAGCCTTTCTGTAATCCCAGAAATGTTTGCCCTGCATTATCAGTTCAAAAATAGCGTCAATATTTGTGCATGGCATTTGAATTTTTTTATCTAAGAGAAAACACTAAAAGGAAAGGAATGAAGTGGAAAGAAAAGAAAAACGGAACCTTCTCATGCAATTGTTTCTTCAAAGCCACTGATTTAGCATACGCTTCTTGACGAACTTCATCGGCTGCCTTAAATCGAGCTATCAACTCATTCAGTTTATCATATTCATCATTATATTTATTTTTTGCGTCTTTAGTTGCTGCATCTGACTTCAGAACATTATTTCTAAGCACTTCCATTTCCTTTTTCAAAAGCTGTAAATGCTGAAAATAGTGAAATATCGCACACATTAGAAATATATCAAAGATATTAGAAATCTCCTAAAAACAGTACCCATATTTTATACCAATAGTACCTGGCAAATGCAATCAGGTATTTAAATTCAGAAAATATAACAAAGAGAAGTTTGCCTATGGTACCTTAGAGTGCTCTTCAATATTGCCATCCTTGTGGTCTAGTGATTGTTGTGACTGATCTTGCTTTCTCATATTAGAAGACAGCTCCTCTCGATTCTGCTTCAATTGCTTGATCTGGCGAATCAATTGCTTTTCTTCATTTAAAGGCAAAGTCTCATGCTGGATCATGTGTTCCATATTTCTTATCTGCCAATAAATTAGAAAACTAAACACAACGAACAGGCAGAAGAATAAAATCTTTATAAATATCTCCAGAAGAAAATTAAAAGCATACCTTGCCATCTATATCCCCAACTGAAATTGCGTTGTTTAATCTGTTCATTGTGGTTTGAACCGAATCCATTTCCTGGCGTTTGGATTTGAGCAAGTCCCGAGCAGCTCTGTGGGCTGCTATTGCAGCCTTAACCTCTTGGTCGCAATCCTTACAACGAGCCTGCTCATAGTAGCATTCAAAATAATTACTTAGATTGGTTTCAAACTTATTAGAATACATAAAAGTTTCTTTTACGCTGCCTTCAAAATAATATTACCTTTATAGTCAGGCTCTCAGCTCGAATAGCATCTCGAATTTTAGTCTTCTCCTCTACTTGGTGAAGAGTTTTTGCTATCTGCTCTTTCATGTTTTCATCATCATCATACCTGGGAACCCTGATCAAATAATAGAATGGCTTTTTCACTATCTCTGCACCCACATTCTGTACATCCAATGCATCAAAAGCAGGCCTTGTGTCTTCATGTCCTTGATTGCTACCTTCATCTTCAACTGCAGGTTGAGCTTCACTCTCCATGGCCCACTTTGAATGTTCATCTTCACTCTCCGATGGAAATTTTTTAATATCAGATACAACAGAAGATTCAGTTTCACTCTTTAATGCACCAGTTGAAAGTTCAGCTTCACTATTCATTGCATTGTTTTTCATCTCACGCAAATCAACCGAAGATTCACTTTCACTCTCAACTAAACCATTTGAAGGTTTAGCTTCACTCTCAACAACACCATTTGACGGTTTAGCTTCACTCTCAACTACACCATTTGATGGTTTAGCTTCACTCTCCACTTCACCATTTGAACGTTCAGCTTCACTCTCCACTTCACCATTTGAACATTCAGCTTCCCTCTCCACTACTCTATCTGATGGTTCAGCTTCCCTCTCCATTACTCTATCTGATGGTTCAGCTTCTCTCTCCACTGCACCATCTGAAGGTTCGGTTTCCCTCTCTACTGCTCTACCTGAAGGTTCGGCTTCCCTCTCCACTGCACCATCTGAAGGTTCAGCTACCCTCTCTACTGCACCATCTGAAGGTTCAGCTTCCCTATCCACTGCTCTATCTGAAGGTTCAGATTCACCCACTGCTCTATCTGAAGGTTCAGCTTCCCTCTCCACTACTCTATCTGAAGGTTCAGCTTCCCTCTCCACTGCTCTATCTGAAGGTTCAGCTTCTATCTCCACTGCTCCATCTAAAGGTTCAGCTTCCCTCCCTACTGCTCTATCTGAAGGTTCAGCTTCCTCCTCCACTGCTCTATCTGAAGGTTCAGCTTCCCTCTTTACTGCTGTATCTGAAAGTTCAGCTTCCCTCTCAGTTGCATCATAC
The DNA here is from genome assembly GCA_963425845.1 of Sphenostylis stenocarpa. Lineage (NCBI taxonomy): Eukaryota > Viridiplantae > Streptophyta > Magnoliopsida > Fabales > Fabaceae > Sphenostylis > Sphenostylis stenocarpa. The sequence continues at coordinate 20,780,019 of OY731399.1, read as the reverse complement.
AAAGATTCAGCTTCAGTTCCCAGTGCACCATTTGAAGGTTCAGCTTCACTTTCAACTGAACCATTTGATGGTTCAGCTTCACTCTCCATTGCACCATTTGAAGGTTCAGCTTCCCTCTCAACTGCACGATTTGAAGGTTCAATTACGGTGTCAACTGCACCATGTGATGGCTCAGCTTCATTCACAGCTAAAGGTTCAGCTTTACCCTCAACTGCACCATTTGATGACCCAGTTACACTTTCAACTACAGCATTTGATAGCTCGGTTTCACTCTCAACTTTGCCAGTTGAAGGTTCAGCTAGGATCTCAACTGCAACATTGGAAGGTTCAGCTACAATCTCAACTGCACCGTTTGATGGATTGACATCACCCACAACTGCACTATTTGAAGATTCAGCTTCACCCACAACTGCACCGCTTGAAGATTCAACAACATTCTCAATTACACCATTTGATGGCTCAGTTTCACTCTCTACTGCATCATTTGAAGATTCAGTTGCACTCTCAACTACACCATTTGAAGGTTCAGTTCCACTCTCCACCGAACCATTTGAAGGTTCAACTTCTTTCTCCACTGCACCAGTTGAAGGCTTAGCTTCACCCTCCACTGCAAAGTTTGAAGGTTTAGCCTCAATCTCCTCTGTACTGATTTCCATCTCAGACACAGCAGAAGGTTTACTTTCACTCTGCAGTGCACCATTTGAAGGTTCAGCTTCACTATCTACAGCACCATCTTTCATCTCATGTACATCAACATTAAGTTCACCATCACTATCAATCGCATTGCTTTTCATCTCACAAACATCAACAGAAGGTTCAGCTGTACTCTCCACTGTTATGTTAGACACAACATCATCTCCATTCACATGTGTGCCGTTTAAGGCTGTTGAATTCTCTCCTTTATGAACTAGTTCACTTCCTGCATCCTCCTCAGACCTCTCCAACTTAGTGCCTGATTCACCTTTGACAACAACCTCATTCTCCTCAGTGCATTCACTGGGCACCTGCTCTGACTCTGCCAAACCAGAGGCAGACTCAACCTGCCCCATCTCTGAACTATTTTGAGCATATTCGGGTTCACATTCATTCACACTGGTAGTACCAGAGTCGCCACCAACATCAGCTGGAACCTCATTCCTCTCAGTGACTTCTTCCACATCATGATTTTCATTAGTTACGATGTCCTTCTCATCTGAGACATCTGCACTAACAACATTTTCGCTCTCCCCACTTTTACCCACATCTTTATCAGATATAGACTCAGTTCTTCTCTGCACATTAGAAGACAACAGATTAAGAAAACAAACAGGCAAAAATACGCCTGAATCATTTACTTTTAGTCAGTCGGTCCTTGAAATTTAAAAATAAAAATAAAAACAAATACATACCTTATTTCAATCCCTAAATTGACAAAAAACGTGGGTAGTTTTAATCCTTATTTACACTATTTCAACTAAAATGACCTCGAATGGTCAACAAAAGGACTTCAACAATTTCACACACTAGTTTCAGACTAGTTAGAACTAACTCACACACAAAAAAGACATGGTTGTAATGCAAGAGATTAATTTCAATGACTAAACAAACTAAGCTTGAGAAGAAAAAAGTCTTCAATTTAAAATTGAGAGAACTATTGCACTGTTACTCGCTTCTTACCTGCACGTCATCTTCACTGTTCTCATCAGCAGTAGCAGTCAGTTCTTCCCCAGCTCCGACAACCACTGCCACATCATTGTGCACTTCAACACATTCGAAGTCACGATCACTTTGATTCATGTCAGCATTTTCCTCCACAACATTCACAACGACACTGCTTTCATCTCCCGAAACCTCCGCACGATCCAAAAGTTCGCATTCCTCAACTCCATTCACGTTTTCATTCCCATCACCGCCAATCTCGCCCTCCGCAGCAACACCGTTTTGAACATCCGAAGCACCGACAACAACATATTCCTCGTGATCCGCAACTAACTCCACTGCAGCAGCATCACGAATCTCATTCTCCACGACGCCGTTCCGAACGGATCCTGCCCCGTCTTCACTATCCTCACGTTTCAATTCACGGTCCGTTACAGAACCTTCCTCCGCCGTACCGTCAGCCACTGCATCCTTACAAATTTTCACCGCCTCCGGAACCGCCACATCCACCGACGCAGCACCGCCGGCGGCGAGATCCAAATCGCCACCGACATCAAGCGCAGCTCCATTGGCTTTGACGCCTCGGTTATCGTTGCCGGAATTGACTTCTTCGCCGCACACATTCACCACCTGCTCCTCCGTCATTGTGCTCCCTGCAACATTAACTTCAAAATTAAAATTCAAATCAGCAGAAACAGTCACACAAGTGAAATTTGCGCAGAAACAGACGGATCCTATGCGGATCAATTCGCAATGACGGAATCAGATTAGCTTACGGAGATGCAGAGACGGATCAGGCGTGAGCGAACAGATCGAAAGTGCAGATCAGAGAATCGAAGAGAATGAGTAACGGAATGAAACTTGCGCTTTTAGGTGGTAGTAGGAACAGATGCAGATGCAGAGACAAATGCAGATATATAGCCGACACAGAAGAGAGAGAAAAAGTGAATAGAATATATGAAAGAAAGGTAACGTGAGTCTTCCACTTGGTTTCTAAATGATTTAGTTCATGGATTTGTCTTTACACAGCAAATTATGATTAGATTGCTTATACTGTTTCTTCTTTTTCTCTCATCTAAACAATTACACTCTCATTCATTCACTGTATCTGATAGTTATGCTACTGTATCAAAATCAATATAATTAATGTATATAAACAATAATAATTAAGCAAAAGTTATTTCTTACTTTTTAATAAGTATATAATTAATATATATATATATATGTTATTAACCATTTCATTATCTTTTTGAATATATTAGTTTTGTTGTATATGAAAACTGTATATTTTAATATAATCATAATTAAGATATATAAATGATGTCGTAAATAAAATTTATAATAAATACATAAATATCTTCAAGCATATAAAGCATATTTTAAGTTTACATCAAGTACTTAATTTGTGATTCATAATTAAAAGTTTTACATCTGCAATTAATTATGGAATAATTTTAAAATCATTATCATTATAAAATTCATTAAATACACTGTACATAATGAATTTATATGTAGTTATGATTATGAACTTTTTTTCCCTGGTAAAAAAATCAATTTACAAAAATTTTTGATAAAACTTGTAAGTTAGTTATAAAATCAAGAGTTTACCGTATCTAATCCTTTTTTGTATTTTATTTTATTTTATTTTAATATTAATATTTACAAAATATTAAAATTAATTTAAACAAAAAAACTGCAAAAGATAAAATACTTAATATATATATATATATATATATATATATATATATATATATATATATATATATATATATATATAATGATAGAGAGACAAAACCTAGATAATGAATTAATGAAATATTAACATTGTAATTTAATCTATTTTTATGCAACCAATAATGAGATTCAAATTATAAATTAGTAAAATTACTATAACTTCTTAGTAATTATAGTTAAGTTAATACTATTGTATTATTTGTTGTCTATATTTTCTTCATAACGATAACCTAATTTAACTGTACTATATTAATAATAACTATATTCATAGTAAGTTCAAAATGGCGCAAAAAAAATTAAAAAAATTTATTATTAGCATATTTTATATTATTTTTAATTTATCTTTAATATTGTTAAAAAAATATTATTATTTTTTTAATTTATATTATTTAATGAAATCAATATCATAAATAATATATTAAAAAAAATTATTTAAATAAAATATTTTTAGGTTTCATATACAATAGAATATTTTTTTAAAATTATTAAATGTTTTTTTCTTATTTTTTCTTCTTCTCATCCAATTTATTGTTTTTTTTTTCATTTTCTTTCTCTTGTTTTTTTCTCACTCCATCTTATTTTTCATTTTCTTTCTCTTGTTTTTTTTCTCACTCCATCTTATTCTTCAATTAAAAACAATAGATTAAAATGTAATAATATAAATATTTTATTATTATTGATAAATAAAAATATTTAAATAATTCAAAAATATTATAATTTAATATATTAAAATTAAAAATATATTATATAATAAATTTGAGATATTAAGTGAAAAATAAGATGTAATTATTAAAAATAAAATATTATATGATAAGTAATATCCTATTAACAAATTATATTATAATTTTAAAAAATATTTATTTTAAAATATTTTTTTAATAAATATTTTTTAAAAATTTATATTTTAATTAATTATCATAACTCAAAATTATTATAACTATATATAATTATTAAATAAAAATACATTTAATTTATAAATATTTGATATTTTTTAATTAAATAAGTAATTATTTATTATGATAAAATAATTTTATATTAATTATTTATGTCATTATATATAAAATAATTTATTTTTATTATAATTTTAAATAATTAATTAATATTTTTTAGCTTAAATTTTATTTTTAAAATATTTGTGTTTAATATATTTTTATTAGATTTTAATATAATAGTTTAATTAAGAGAATAAGTAAAAAAATAAAGAAAAAAATAGATAAAAAAGAATTTATAAAAAAAGTTATATATCATAACATTAAATAAATATATTTGAATAAATAAATTTATATAAATTCTATTTGAGGAGTTTTTATTTTAAAATATATTATTCTTGTTATTCGTTATATTTATCGTGACCGGCATGATTAACTTAAAAAAACTCAATTTTGATCTGATTGTTGGTTTTATACTCTGTTAAATTGATTTGGTTTTGATGGAATAATAACTGAATGGATTAATGATTTTTGACGCCATACGTTTTTCTTTTGTTTCATTTTTATGTTACATTATTTTTTGAGTCAGGAAAATGTGTTTGTACTTTTTTTTTTGTTTACCAATAAAAAAATGAAAGTGCATATGCGTTGACTTTCCCATCCCATGTGACGACTAAAACGGAATCATGTTAATTACGGTTAACCTCCACATGAAAGAAATTTAGGAAACGAAGAGATATTTATTAACATTAGAATAAAAATTATTTTAGGAAATACTATATTACTTTTATTAAATTATTTTATGAGATTATAAATTAAAAATGTTAATGCTAGTGGTGGTGGTAAAAGAAGTTAACATTTTAGGGTTACTTGCATTTCCTTTACATTCTCTTTGCCCATACCTCTTCAATAAATATGCATTTGAAGGAGTAAAGTACTTGCTTACCAATGCTAATCAATTTATGCTGTTTTTTTTTTTTTCTTTTTTTCCTCTACCGACAAGGTCAAGCCTCGTGCCTTGTTTTAATAATACCACCAACAAAACCAATTTAAAAACCAAAACTTTCATGTGCTTGGATCCCATTGTGCCACTTCTCAAACAATTATTAGTTGTTTTTACGTGCATTTTTAATGTGGTGATTTCTGAGACGTGGAATGAGGATGATATGTATTCCAAATTCCCACATAGTTTAAAATAACCTTGCTAATTCCTTCTCTTTGTTATCATTATTTCATCTTCATGTTGCCCTTGTTAATTGTTATGGAATGACCATGAGAGAACCCAATCTTGTGCACTGCAAGAACAAAACAAAATTGGGAGATCACTTTTCTGACCTAAATAACTGTTCAAATGTACAAGTGTACTTACGATATGATCAACAATTTGGTGTCACCAATGTTCATGCATATGGTTCACAAATATCTATTTCATTATTTTTGCGTTAAATGACTTGATAGAACAATTACATATTTATCAAATATTATTCAATAATGTATCACAACAGAAAAAAATATATAAGTTATTTATATATTTATAACTATTAAAAAATATATTAAATAAAAAATATTTGATATTCTTTTATCTTTTCATTTTTTTATTATTTATTATTCAAAGTGGCGTGTTGGGATGAAGTAGCGTAACACTCACTATTCTTGCATCCTATCCAAATCTTGACTTATAAAATATATGAGATTTTTATTTTAAATTAAAACTAATTTTTTTAATATAGTGTTTCGTTTTTTTTTTTGTTTTGTATTGATTTATGAATACCCTTATCTTCTCTACATTATTCCTCCCATTTCAAAGGCCAAAACTCATGATTAGTTTAAAAAAAAAAAAATATGTTTGTCATATACATATTGATGGATACATGGACAAGTGATGGTTCTCCCTACTTAACATTCTTCATTTTTTTGTTCTGACTTCTTGTGTTACTTTTTTTTATTTCATTTCAAAAATAGCAAATCAGAATATAGATTTCAGAAATAAATAAATAAACATTTTTTTTCAGAAAAAATAAAATAGAACAAGATATAAGACACGCATGTAAAGAATCGGATGGAGTAAATAAAAAACTATTTTCACGGATAGACTTTTAAAATATTTTATTTTATGGTTGCGACTTTTAAAATATGCAACCGAAGAAGAATGAATAGTTTACTTGTTGATTGATGAAAGGTGAACGAATTATTGTTTATGAGGAGGTTTTGAGTTGCTGGAAGAGATAAAATTGTATGGAGAATGGAAAGTTTCCTTGAAGGAAGCCATGATTGAAGAAAGAGAAGAGTAATTTGAAGAAGCAAACAAAATACTCCACGACCTCCCTTGTTTTGGACACTTGTTTCGTCAAGGGATTCTTTGTTTGTAAATAAATAGATAGGTATCATTATTGTACATGATAAAAATCTATATATTCTTGTTGCTGCATTGGTCATTCTTTTTGCGCATTTTTGTTTCCCTCAGTTATTGCATATCATATGACATTCAACAAAATATAACCATAATATGCTTCGCTATGTAACAAACAAAAGACTAATACAAAAATATCAGTACAATTTTCTACGTAAATTTAGATGAAAAGTTATTAATAATTATCAGATCCGTGTCTAACTCAATCTTCTAATAAGACATAATAACGATCTAATAATATGACATGATATATTTTAATAACCGATAAAAGAAAATAGAAAGATATAATTCAATCTTGCGAAACTTACTTATAAAATAAATATTATATTATAATTTTATTATATATCTAATGAGATTTAAAATAGTACAAAAAGCATCACAAAATCATGGAAAAATATATGATATATTTGAGATTAAAAAAACTCAGAATAAAATTGGAGAAGTTGATTGTGAGTGATTTAGATCTAGAGATGAAAAAAAGTAGGCTAATAGTGGTGGAAGAATTAGGCACGTTAAAATATAAAAGTGTGAAAATGTGATGTTTGTCGTTTGCATCAAAACGGTACTAAGTTGGCATGTACTACTCATACAACTCATTCTACTCTGTTTTGGGTTGTCATGGCAGTGGAGCCATGTGATCAACCACAGGAAACAAAAAAATTATGTGCCTTGCGACCTTATTTAATCACATATAATAATAATTTATTAATTTATACCTTTAATTATTATTTTAAAAAATGTTATAATGTTTGTTAAATTTAATTATATATATTTAAATAATTAATTTTATGAAAACATATTTTAGTGTTACCAAATTAAAATAAATCAGTATTTATGTATATACATAAAATGTAATTAAACAAGGATTGAATTAGTATTTGGCTAATATTAATAATGTAAAATTTATACAAATATGAATATTTTTTTATACAGTATTAATTATTATTTATTAAATATAATTTATAATTATTTTGATCCTATTATCATACATTATATAAAATGTAGCTATTGAATTTAATAAACTTAACCATACTTTATGTATATTAAGCGTATAGTTTTTATATATATATATATATATATATATATATATATATATATATATATATAATAGAGTAATACTTGGACGGTCATGATAATTTATTTAAATATAAAAAAATTATATTTTAATCATCAAATTAATCTTATAAACAATATATTAAATAAATTAATTTAAATAATTTTTTTCTTAATTTATTTACTTAAATACATTATCATATATTTTTTTCTTTCTATCTATTTATACTTTTGTTCTCTCTTCTTATTTGTTAGTTTTATTCTCTTCTCTTTTTTTCTCCTCACCCAATTATTTTTGTAATTAAAAATTTTATATTATAAGTTAATAAAAATATATTCAAATAATTTTTAAAAATTAACATTAAAATTATAATTTCTCAATTAGTTATTTAAAATTAAGATGAAAGTAAATAATTAATTTATTATAATAAATCAATTACTCATCAAATTAAAAATATCAAATATTTATGAGCTAAATTTATATTTTTATTAATATAATTTAATTATAATTAAATTAAGTTATAATGAGTAATCATATCAAGTAATTTAAAATAAATATGGATTTGTTAATAACTATAACATAACAATAATATTTATAACGTTTCAAAATTTATTATATAATATATTTTTAAAATATAATATATTAAATTATAATATTTTTATAATTAAAATATTTTTTTATAAATAATAAAAATCTAATTTTTATCAAAATTTTTAATTAGAATAATAAAATAAAACAAAAACAAGATAGACGAAAACAAAAAAAAATTAAAGAAAGAGAAAAAGAAAGAAAACAAATAAAGAAAGATAAGAAAAAAAGAAAGATAACTATATTATATCAGAAAATTTTATTCCCCATCAGCAATTAGCAGATTTTTAGATAAACTGTTAATAAATCTAACTGGATAAATAGTCATATAGAAATTCTATCTATTTTTTTAATATATTATTTATAAGATTAATTTGATCTAATAAAAAAATAATAAATCAATTTACTTTGAAAATAAATAAAATAATTCAAATTATATATTTTAAGATAATAAAGCAATATAATATAATTTTAAGATATTTTGTAAAAGAAAAAGATAATTTACTTTTTGTTTAAAATGATTTTTACTTTGTTGACAAGGTAAATTAATTTTTACTAATAACATGTCAAAGTTAAGCTGGTATGAATTAATTATATATTTTAATATCATTTAAAATTATCTGACTTGAAGAAGAGCTTGAAAAGTCAAATTACTTTAAAAACATATTATATCACTGAGAAAAAAATAAAAATACAAGTAGGGGTTGGTGTGCAGAAAGTCTTATCAGGAAGGGTCCCTCTTTAATTTGCAAGGACAAATTTGGCCCACAATGTAAATGGGCCTATAAAGTTTGGTATCGCTTGCTACTGCAAATGAACGTTTTCTACAAGTTTTTTGTTTTTTCCTTTTAAATGCCAAAATTACTTGCACCACTTAGATAGAGAGATTCATACGAGTGTAAATTGAATAAAATTGAATCAAATAATATTTAAATACTATTTATTAGATTGTTTTTTTTGTCTTATGTGTATATTTTTTCATATTTTGTTCTTTATATTATATATATATATATATATATCTTATTTTTAATTATAACTTTTTTATTTAATGTTTTGATAACTATTTTTCTAATAATAATAAAATAAGTGCACTGATGCGAGTTTCCGCTAATATTGATAATAAAAAACGTTTTAAAAGTTATAACTAATGCGACTTCAAAAATTATAGTGTAATTTTTCTTTGCAAAATTTATATGATTTATGATATAATACAATGAAAAATATTTACTTTTCTTATTTTAAAAACATAGCAAGATATATGTCTAATATATATAATTTTCCCAAAATTTTAGTTTCTTAATTGTTAATTGTATGTAAATTTGGTCCTTTTTTTTTTTACATATTTTTAATCTCTTAAAATTTTAAGTAGCTATTTTAAAATGTTTCAGTTCATGCAAATATCACGGAATCTATTTTTTGCAAAAAAATTAATAATAATTAAACTTTAATATTTTTTAACCATTTTTTTAAGTATTTATCATTAATTATGGCCAGTTGAAAACTTAAAATAAAAATAATATAATTAAAATTTAACTTGAAATTATAAACTTAGTTAGATACATAATTTAAATAAAATAGTGTATTTTTGTTTAATATAAATAATATATATATATATATATTTCAAATAATAAGGATAAAAAAATAGATAAAAGTGATGATTATTTTCTATATTACATCTAATTTTAATATAATTTATTATAAAAATATATAATATATTTTATTTTTTTACTTTAGATATAAAATAATTCTATATGATATATTAAAACATATTTTTTAATAATTAAATGTTATAGTATCACAATTAATGTATAAAAATAAATTATAAACTAAAAGTAAAATATAATTAATTTAAATAAAATACAACATTAAAATAAAATTTATTAAATAAAAATTAAAATAACATAAATATTACTTTATTTTTATGTTAAATAATAAATATTTTGATTAATTAAATTATGCATCTAAAATTGTTTATTTTAATTTCAAGTATTTTTTCGCTCTAATTATTAATTAATATTTTATAATTTTTAGCAATAAATAAATTATAATAATAAATCTTAAGTCTTATTTGAATTGAGGGATATTTTTGAGGATTAGGAATGGAGATAAAAAGAATGAGAAATAAAATTATTTGGATTGAAAGTAAGAATATAGAAAATAAAAAAATATTTGATTGATTGAAACAAATTTTTAAATTATAACATAATAACATATTATATATATATATATATATATATATATTTTTTTTTTACCTCTCATAGTATTTAAAAGAAAAAGAATAAAGCGTATTAATGACGCATTTATTGTCTCTTGAAATCAGCTTTGCATAAAAATGAAGCATAAAAAAAATTACGATTTAAAAATATTAAAAGATTAAAATTAACCAAATTTTTGTAAATAATAAAAATCAAATAGTTATATTTACATAAACTAAAAATATATTAAACCTTAAAATTATATTGAATCATTATCAAGACAAGTTGTTTTTCGCCTGTTATACTTTTCAATCTTTTAAAACACCACAAACAATGAGTTTTCTCGATCTTACAGTGTCATATCAAAAGAAAAATATATATAGATATAACTAAACTTAAATAAAAATATAAATAATAAAAAATTGGAAAAAAGATTAAAACGAAGAATAATTTAAAATTTAAAAAATTGGGAAAACAAATTATAAATAAATTTGCAATTTTTTGTAAAATATGAGGATCCAAATTTGAGACTTTTGTGTGTCTCCTTCTTTGATTCAATTGGAACGAGGTGTAACGGCTAGTTGGCGTGCATGACCATACAATAATAATTTTCATTTTCAAAATTTGAACCACAAAACCCAACACCGCTCCCACCACTAATACTCAAATCTCTTCATCTTCCTTTCCCTTTTCATTTCTTCGTAGAGCGAAGCGAATCGTTTCAGTGCAGCAGCAACAATGGCGGAGGGTGAGATCCAGAACCCAACAATCGACCCAGAGACCGAGTTTCTGGCGTCGAAGAGAACCAACGGCAACGAGTGGGAATCCTTCAAGGAGAACGTGAGGCCGCTGAAGCGAGGCCGCAACGTTAACATCCTCAACCACGCCCTCCACTCCCACACCCACACTCACCTCAAGAAATCCCTTCACCAACACCGAAGGTTCATCCTCTCTCTCTTTCACTCTCCATTCGTTCGTTATCTTTCGTGATCTCTTCTTCTCACTTGTGAATTCCTTCCAACAGAAAACTCGTCGAAGCCATCGAAGAATACCAGGGCGACGACCCTCTCCTTCCCTGGCTACAGTCAGTATCCCTCTTCCTTTTCTGTTCACCTCCTTTTCTTACCAACAAAAATAAAATGGATAAATTAATTAAATCTTGTTATTTTTTTAATTATAATGATGAAAACTAGCAATGATGGTTTGACTATATGAAAAAAAAAAAGACCGAAAAGGATTTTTTTACTAAAGATTACCATAATGTTGTTATGGTAATTTTACGAAGTTGTTATTGATGTTATTTTATCAATGTTGAAGGTGTATCAAGTGGGTTCAGGAGGCATTTCCTCCTGGTGGAGACAGTTCGGGGCTGGTGGTGATTTATGAGCAGTGTGTGCGTGCCTTTTGGCATTCAGAGCGCTATAAGGATGATCTGCGCTACCTCAAAGTGTGGCTTGAATATGTGGGTGTTCTTAGCACACTCTTCTATGTATTAATGTGGTGCTTATTTCAATTATTCCTGACAATTTAAGAACTGTTGCAGGCAGATAATTGCTTTGACGCAGACGTTATCTATACCTTTCTGGATGCAAATGGAATTGGAAAAACTCATTCCAATTTCTACATTTCTTATGCTTTGCACTTGGAGTCTAAGAACAAGTTTAAAGCTGCCAAGCAGATATTCGAGCTTGGCGTATCCAGGTGAGGACCCTAATCTCTTGGAGCCTGTGAACGAAGTCTTTTCTTGTTTGACAATTGTTAGTTATATTGTGCATATTTGGATAGCATTTTAAAAAGTACTTTTGGTTGTTAAACATGCTTTTGGAGAAGATACTATTTGTATTTATTGGTCTGAAAAGTATTTTCAGAAGGGGATTAACTGTATCTCCAAGTGCTTGTCCATGAATTTCATTTCAAACAAATTTGGAAAAATGTTGGTGCATATTCTGGTAGTATGTTTTTACATACTTCTTTGAAGTTCTATTTTCCTATGACCTTTATGAGTTGTAAACTTGCAAATGCTATCCCTCATTTGATTGCTCCATTTTGCAGAAATGCTCAACCAGATGATAAATTGAAGGCTGCTTATAGAAAATTTCTTGCACGCTCACTGGCAAGGCCAACAAAAGCTATAGCTGTATGTGGTGTTCCAATTAAGTGCCTCTTTGAAACTGTTATAGTTGTAAATGATCTATTGATCTATTTATTATATTCTTCTGCTGTGTAGGATACAGTAGAAAAAATGGCTCCCTCACGTAGCTTTGGAACTGTTATCGCCAAGCGAGAAAATCGTTAGTCCTTTGCTTGGTGCATTGTCTTTTGTGTCAAAATCATGAATTTGAATTCTGAACATCTTTCCCTGTGTTGCAGGTGCAGCCCTATCCACTTTGAACACGAACTGTGATCTTCCTGCTAAGAATGATAGGTAATATGATTGTTTCTTTGGCTTTATTTAATTAGATTGGAGTTGCCTATGTGATGATTATTTTTTGCACACGACAGTTTTATCTTGTAGAGAAATATATGAAATTGTAACTCAACTTACGCAACGTTCCTCCCTAGGCATTTCTAATGTGAAATGTTTCTCAGCTCCTATCGATGAATTCTTGATGAATGTCCATCATATTGTCCTCTTTTCATGTAGGACCGGAGCATCTCTATTTTCCATTTATAAAGATTCAGCTGTCACTGGTTATACTGATCCTCATCAGCCAGACCAATCACACTCTTGGCACACACTTGGAGCTCGAGCTGACAGAAATAAGGAAAACAATGCAATTCCTGCCAAGTGGAAATCCTTCAAGGTACTAATTTTCACTCTTCTGCGCCTTTCATGGTTGATCATAATAATCTTCTTACAAAACTGTACTTTCTTTGGGTGTGTGTTCTACATTCATTTAATGCCCAAGTTATTGAATGATTTCAGATTCCACAGCGACTTGGTACTAGAGCTGGAGGGGCTACTCCAAGTGCCTTTATCCCAGTTTTTGTCGATGAAGAATGTCAAGAGTAAGTGGGAATTTACGTAAATTCTGTTTAGCCGTCAGATTTACATTGAGATGTTTCTAAATTAGCAATCTCCATTACACCTACGCACAGTCCATTTACCTTAAAAATGGGGTGAAAAACATATATCATTCTTATATATTTTTTTTCATATTATGTAAATTTTTCCTATCAAATTTGAGAGTACGCAACTTGTCCTTTTCGAGTTATCACCGGAAAAGAGATAGCCACAAAAGAAGTTGCCTAAAATATTAGAGCAATCAAAGGGTAAAATGTTCAAGGTCTCTGAAGATTTGGTCAAAATGTGCTTCTGTTACATTGATTGGTTGCAATTTGTTTATATTGGTTGATTATAGTGCTGAACTATTTTACATGTTATAATAGTTCACAAAGTAAGAAAGAAGACGGTTGTAAGTCCTCAAGTTTGAAGATTAGGCAGGAGGACGACAAGGAATTGAAAAGGTAATCTTCACGTGCCAATTTCTGGTTCAGGTTAACAGAGGGGAGGGTCCTCAAACACATGTATTTATTATTGTTGTTCCTTTCTTTCAGGGAAACAGAGCTACTAAGGAAGAATCCACTACGCAACTTTCCTCAAAACAGCCTCCCCAGATAATTCATTGAACCTCTTCATTTCTTCAATAATTTTCGGCTCAGCTTTCCCCTAGAAAGCTTGACCCACATGAAGGAGAATTGAAGAAATTTGTACGTGTGAGAGACAGCATGAAAATTTATGGAGAATGTTAGAAATTTGTAATGTGATCATGGTTACTTCAAATCAATTCTGTTCATTTGCAAACCAGAATATTTGTAAAATTAGTAGTTTGTTCTCTACCTGTGTGTGCCCTTGAAGTTATGTTGCGGTGACTCGATAGTTGAAATACCAATTGAATGATAGATTGAGCATGCTCTCGTTGATTGATATTTTTTTATTCTTTGAAATTGTCATTTGGCATTAAATGTCATCAACGGTAAAATGGAAGCAGTTAGTAATTGTAAATGGAAGCCACCGGAGTGTATCTAATCTGCAAGGTAGTGTTTCAGGAAGAGTTCCTTTTTAGTAATATTCGAAACATTTGGAACCCTTTCTTCGACATGCCCAAGCCCACACCACATTTTTCCCTAGACATCACAAAAGTTGCCTACAAAAATTATAAGATAATTACAGTGAAATATAGCTGCAATGTCAATTATGCAAAATTATTGCTCTGCTTGAACTAATCACAGTAAATAACTGTCACATCACTCTAATTATCAGGGTGAAATAACGTACATAAACTGTTCACACTCAGTGAAATTGGTTAAAATTCAAACTAAAATTATTATATGAAAACCAAAGAAATATTTATTAATTAAAAATGAAATTTGTCAAAACTACTATAATAAAAATATATTTTATTCCATTTTGATTTATTTTATTTTGATTAATGAAGTTGTAATCCTAAGATATTCATTTGAGATAAAGATACATACAAATAATTAAATTAAAAAAAAGGAAATATGTATAAAAGATTGAAAGTAAAATTATATATTTGAAAATTAAAAGGCTAAACATGTGTAAAATATAAAAATATAAAACTAAAATCACATATTAAAGATTTAAGAAACACCCTAAATTACAATTTAAGACAAGAAGAAAAGAAGGTATCTTTGTTTCCGTCAGTTAATTCCGAAACGATAAATTGATTGGGTAAGCGAAGAGACAGTTATAAACATGAAGAGAGAGCAAAGTGTTTGGAGATATAAATTAATAAAATCAAAGTGGTCAGCTCTTCCTAACCAGTTCGATCCGTTAATCCTTCGTTCCCCCATCATCCGTAAGATTAGGGTTTCCCAAACCCTACCTCAATCGCAGATTCAAAATCAATCAAATCAATCAATCACTTGAAGGAACATTCCTCATCGGAGCATGGCGGAGCACCTAGCGTCAATCTTCGGGACGGAGAAGGACCGCGTGAACTGCCCGTTCTACTTCAAAATCGGCGCTTGCCGTCATGGCGACCGGTGCTCGCGGCTGCACAACCGCCCGAGCATTTCGCCGACGCTGCTGTTGTCGAACATGTACCAGCGCCCTGACATGATCACGCCCGGGGTGGACCCGCAGGGGCAGCCCCTGGACCCGCGCAAGATCCAGCAGCACTTCGAGGACTTCTATGAGGACATCTTCATGGAGCTCGCCAAGTTCGGCGAGATTGAGAGCCTCAACGTCTGCGACAACCTCGCCGACCACATGATCGGCAACGTCTACGTCCAGTTTCGCGAGGAAGACCAGGCTGCCAAGGCACTCCACGCGCTCCACGGACGGTTCTACAACGCCCGCCCCATCATCGCCGACTTCTCCCCCGTCACCGACTTCCGTGAGGCCACATGTCGCCAATTCGAGGAGAACAGCTGCAACCGCGGCGGATATTGCAACTTCATGCATGTCAAACTCATCGGAAGGGACCTCCGCCGGAGGCTCTTTGGTCGCCACTATCGTGGTGGTGGCGGCTACAACGGGGGAAGCCGGAGTCGAAGTCGTAGCCGCAGCGCGAGTCCTAGGCACCGCCGGGAGAGGCGGGAGAGGGACTCCCGTAGTGGCAGCGGGAGGCGGGATTATAGAGAGAGGGACGGCGGTGGTCGCCGTAGACACGCCGAGAGTCCCGCCAGGGAAGGGAGCGAGGAGCGCCGCGCGAGGATCGAGCAGTGGAATCGGGAGAGGGAGGAGAAAGAGTGACTTTATCATGCTGTTTTGCCGAGAATATAACCCATCAATTTCGTTCTCAGAGTATTTACCCGTCTCCTGAGTAGTTCCTATAGTAATGAAATTATTTAAGTAGTCTCTGAAGTATAGTGTGTGTTTTGATTGATGTTTGAAAAGTGCTTTTGAGTGTTAAACATACTCTTTTCTTCTTGTAGTTTGAAAGTACTTTTTAAATGGACTAATGGTAATCCAAAAATTATTTACTATTTATTAGTTTAATTTAAAAGATTTTTAATATTTTAAGAATTATTTTGGCATGATTTTTGGTACTTCTAGGACTGCCTGAATAGTTTTTTATTATAGTTTAGGGACTCTTTAGGAAAAAAGGTAATGCTATAAGGATGTGTGCTGTGTCGGCATCACAAATAATGAGCCCTCTCACTGCAGTGTTTTACTTACGGTAATTGATTTCTCTTTCTCTTGTGGTGTTTTGGTCGACAGAGAATGAAATGGAACCTTTTAAGAGCTTATGTTATTGTGTTGTTTCAGAGATTGTAGGATTTAATTAGATTGGAGCTGTGACGTACTGTATTTATTGTGCTGTTTCAGCTTTTGATATATAACGAGTTATCTTTAATCATATTGAATATGCTAGCTTGTGAGTGTTTCTGCTGAATGATATGGCTCTGGTTTAACGTTTATGATACTTACTTTTGGTGACGGGGGAGGGAATGGGGTTAGTACATGACATGAAGAACAAGAGGGGCACTACGAACCTTAAAGCTGAAATTTGTAATGTTCTTTTTATATATTGTGCCACAAATTGTCATTTTCAGTCACAAAGGTGAGTTAGTATGTTCTCTTCTGGTGTGGTGGCGATCTCATACATTTTGCAAGGGACAACTTTTTTTCAGCTCTTAGAAATTTTTTATTGTATAAGTAATTGAAGGTATACTGGTAGTCAACTCTGTTGATTGGTCAAGTAATTTTGATAAATTAGAGCTAAGTTACGACCCTGCTTACATTGTCTTTTACTTTTGTTGTTTTCCTTGTTTATGCTGAATGCACGCTAAGTACGATGAAAGGTATCCATGTCTGATGGCAAGTTAGGACATGCTTTGTGGCCATGGGCTATTGGGCAATTATCATTGTAATAAATAATTGTATAACTTCCGCGGTATGATAGTAAATTAGAACATCCTATAGAATTGAATGTAAGCTTGCATTTGGTTTGCAGTTATGCAGTTAGGACATTTGACCATTTTGAAGTGTGGCTATGACTATGTGGCTTTGGGGCTGGGTGGTATTGTTTGCTGTTTGCGCTTACTGTTTTGCAAAAAGTACATGTTGATTATTGTGTCATACGTAAAATTTCTACTGCTTATATCCAAGTGAACTAGAGATATCAATGATGGATTTTTCTACTTCTCTGTTAATGTGTCTTCTTCCTTGGTTGGTTATTCTTCCAGGTTGTTTGTAGATTCAATTGTTTCTCTCTGTTGGAATTATTAATTAGTTGTACCTATGTTTCTAGCTTAGACTTTAGTCCCTTTACTTTCCATCTACTCATTGTATATGTTCTTATCATTATAAATAAGATAGCATGATAGAGGTGTGATTAAGCCCTCTAAAAATATAATTTGCTCTCATTTATTTAACTTTAAGTTTGTATTAGAGTGGGTTAATCCCGCTATGCTGGTCAATAGTCATCTTTGGTGAGAAATCCGCTGTTCGCCATTGTTGTTTGTTGTCAGCCGTCGTCTACTGCCAACCACCACCTAGTTGTCTCCGGTAACCACCGCATCTGGATGACTCTCTGAGCGACAACCAACCTTGCCGGTCTCAGGCTGTGGTTCCTGACCACATGCTCAACTTTCAGTGGGTTCACCTCGCACGTGGGGTCCATGTGACACTCTTCTCTCATCAGATCCTGTCGGCGTGTCTTCACCAACTCTTGTCGGACCTCCCTAGCACTGTTCTGATCACTGGGTTCCTCTTTCCAACTTGTTTAAAGATTTGTTTCTAGGTTTTCCTAAGTTAAACCTAAAACTATCACGTTGATATTACCAAAAATGTTCTCTGTACCTGTATTATCCTTCTTAGGAACTCCTTCTTTTATCTCTGAAAAGTTGAATGGAAAAGATTATCTATCTTGGTTTGCTTTAGTTGAACTATGGTTCCTTGGCCAAGGTGTCCATGATCACTTTGAAAAAGATGAGGGTAAGGTATGATAAAGTTGAAAAATGGAAAAGATTATCTATCTTGGTTTGTATTGGTTGAACTATGGTTCCTTGGCCAAGATTTCCATGATCACTTTGAACAAGATGAGGGTAAGGTATGATAAATCTGAAAAGTGGAAACAGTCTGATTTTCATCTCTATGCCTTATTGTGGCAATATGTGGAACCAAAACTGTTGGGAACTCTTAGAGCGTTTAAAACTTGTAATTCTTTTTGGAAAAAGGCTCAGAAAATTTTCACAAATGATATTCAGTGTCTCTATGATTCTATCAATAGGCTTGCCTCTTTTAAATAGTCGGACCATGATATGATGTCTTTCATGAGTGAAACTCTATATGCTGTTGAAGAAGTAACGATGTTCTCGGGGGATGAGTCTTTAGAAGAATCTAGATAAATTCTATATGGTTATGATCCTTCGTGCCATATATCTAAATTTTGAATATGTCAGAGATCAACTTTTATCAGATCGTGAAGTTCCATCAATGGAAAGTTTGACTACAAGACTTCTTTAGGATCTCACAAGTTGAAACAAGAACCTCTAGGAGGTTGTGAAATCTTCTGTTATGCTTTTTACTCGTGGTAGAGGAGGACGTAATGCTAGAGGAGTCATGCTTGGTTTGTAAGTTACATCGCTTTATCTATGGTCTTAAACAATCTCTACAAGCTTGGTTTGAGAAATTTAGCCACATTGTGCAAACTTTTGGGTTGAAATGAAGTGAAACAGATCATTCAATCTTTCACTATCATACTTCTCTTGATAAATATGTTTACTTAATAGTATATGTTGATGATATAATTATTATAGGGAGTGATGTTGCTAGAATATCTCATTTGAAAGAACACTTGTGCAAGTATTTTTAAACCAAAGATCTTGAGAGTCTCAAATACTTCTAGGGTATTGAAGTAACTCAGTCAAAAGAAGTGTTGTAATATCTCAAAGTACATATGCACTAGATATTCTAAGAGAGACATTTATGATGGATAGTAGATCAGTAGACAATCCTATGGATCTAAATAAAAAACTAATGATTGAACAAAGTTAATCGTTTTCTCATCCAGAAAGATATAGAAAACTTGTTGAAAAACTTATCTATTACCATTTCTAGACCTAATTTATCTTTTGCGGTTGGTGTTGCTTGCCAGTTCATGGAGGCTCCTTGCATTGACCATTGGAATGCCATCATTTGTATCTTTAGGTATTTGAAAATGACTACAGGACCATGTTTGTTATATGTAGATAGAGACAACACTCAAATACGTGTTCTCCTTGGAGGAAATATTATTTCCTAGAAAAGTAAGAAACAAAATGTTGTAGCCCGATTAACGACCGAAGTTGAATATTGAGTAATGACATCTCTTACTTGCGAATAAAGGTGTCAAAAGAGGCTTAGCCCAATGAGCCGACTCGAAAGGCCAATTTAGGGCAAAAAATTTGTGGTCTAAATTGAATCAAACCTATTTTGGCTCGACCTATTTAGGTCATGGCCTATATGGGCATATGCCAAGCTAACTTGTAGGCTTATGTGTCGGTTCGTTTTATATAATATTACTTTTTTTTTTAAAATAAAAATAATATTGTTTTATTAAAAATATATATATGTTTTATAAATTAATTTGACAATGAATTCACTTATTCGAAGAGAAAATATAAAAAAATAACTTATTACAAGATTTAATGATTAAGATTAATTTATATTTTAAATTAATAAATTACTAAAATAAATATTGATAATAAAAAGTAAGTTTTTAGTTCTTATTTTGAGATTGAATGAATGTATTCACTTATAATTTATATATTAAATTATTATATCTTAAATAAAAGTTAATTTCATTCATAAAATTTATAATTTCAAAATGTATTTTTATTTTTATTTAAATATTTTTTAATTAATTGGTTTTGTATAGATATGTTAATATTTTAAATAAAAATTCAATCAGGCCAAAATTGATTAGTTAGCTGATGGCCTAATATAAGCTTAGGCTAGACGAAAACTTTTTGGCCCGTTTTAAAATATAACTCAAGCTAGGCTATCAAATTTTTTTACTTGGCCCATAGGGCCGTGCCAAGCTGGGTTGGCTGCCAGTTTTGATAGCTCTACTTGTATGGGTAAAACAATTCCTTCAATAGCTTAAATTTTGTGAGATCCAGACCATAAAAATGTACTCTGTGCTTCACACTGCCTCTAAACGTGTATTTCATGAGAGGGTGAAACAAATTGAGATTGATTGTCATTTTGTTTAGAAAAGTTGGTGACTAAGAAAATTTGTAGTGAGTTTATTGAATCTAATGATCAACTTGCAGATGTTAACAAAATCATTATGGAGTTTTCAGATTGAGTTCATTTGTTCAAAGCTTGATACATATAATTTGTATTCTCCACCTTGAGAGAGAGTGTTGGAATTATTAATTAGTTATACCTATACTGGATCTATGTTTCTAGCTCAAACTTTCTTCCCTTGACTTCTGTCTACTCATTGTATATGTTCTTATCATTATAAATAAGAAATCATGTTAGAAGTTTGATTAAATCTTCTAAAAATATATTTTCTCTCTTTTATTTAACTTTAAGTCTCTCTTTTCATGCTTAAGAAGAGTTATGACCAAGGACTCAAAACCAAAACATTGTCATGGTTTGATCTTTGATGCTTTGTTCTTCTGACTCTACCTTTCTTCTATTCCTCTTCCTCCCCACCACTTCAGTTTTTTCTTTTCAGTTTTTTCAACAATACTTTTGATTGTTTCATTTTTCATCCTTTTTATAATACGGGAACCTTTTTTATTTTGAATAGTATTTGCTATAACCCTGCAAGCCACTAATGAATTGCTACCGACATTGTGCTAGTGCCATATGTTAAATATTTTGCCTTAACATATGGTTTAGGGTTGTTAAGATACCGAAGTATGAAAACATTAAATGAAAAAGTATGCATGTAATATAGTGATCACTGATTGATTTAATTTTTTCCATTTTGATTCTTGAAAAATATCTTTGGTTCTTTTTAGCAAAACATATCTTTAATAGTTATTTTCTTTTGTGTTTTTTTTTTTTTTATTGTCTGTATTGTATTTCTTTCTGTCTGGCTGAAGGATATTAAGAGTTGACATGCATATTTTTCGTCATGTAGGCTAGGTGCTATAGGGGGATTGATTGTGCAGCTGATGTTCTTGAGATGTAGGGATTGCAATTCAAAGGCTAATGAAGTTGGGGTTTGAATTGCCTCTTGTAAGACTGCGTATCTCTATTATTAGTTATTTTATTTATTTGAATATATGCATGTGAGATTGGAATCCTTTTCTTCATATGCCATTTCTGGCTGGTCGACTGTGAATTTTATAACGCGCTTTTTCTTGTCTTTACAGCACTATAGGTATATAAAAGCATGTTTCGGAGAAATGTTTTTGATGAATCCAAGTGCTAAATACCGTACAAATATGAGACAACTAAGATGGGCAACCTCTGCTTTGTTATCCTGTGATTTTTGTCACTTGGGCTATGGTGGTATTTAAGCTCTCCTAACCTAGGTTGACACCATGGCTTGGCGGATGTTTGGTTTAACTTAGTTAGGAGAAATGATCGCATATTTCTTGTGGCTTCTTGAGAGAGCTTTTCCTAAATAAGCTAATATTTCTCAATTTAACCAAGCCATCAATTTGTGGTGACTCCATTGTTTTAGGTTATGTTTGGGAGTTTGGATTTGGAAAGGAAGGGAGGGGAGTTTTGTTTTTTATTATTTATAATTTGATAATTTTTTACAAATAAAATGATAGGTTAGTATAAACTTAACCTATAAATCTGTATTATAAATTTATATCAACTTAGCCTTTATATTTGCTCTCCCCGCTTTTCTCTTTATAAGTTAACACGCATAGGACAATTTAGCTAGGTACCACTAGGCAGCGTGACTCAGGTTTTTTATGGGGCTGTCCAAGAAAGTTCTTATTAGAAGAAAAAGAAGTTGTTCTTCACGTATCAGTTAGGAAGTAACAGGAATTATTATCACCTGAAATCATATGCAGTGCAAGCAGTTTAGATTTCTGAAACCATGATGAGGCCGATGGATGTACAGAGCAGTATGTTCGCAGTTTTGGTTAGACTACCTACCTTTCCTCCTGTAACAGTTGAATTTTCTATCCTCTTATGTTTGAGTTGTTCATTTTTTAAAGGGGGAGATGGGTCTTTGTATATGGTATGTTTGGTTGAGAGAAAAGAAAATAATAATGGTGATATTTTTTCTGTTTGCGATGGGTCTTTGTCTATGGTATGTTTGGTTGAGAGAAAAGAAAATAAAGATGGTGATATTTTTTCTGTTTGGTTACAGCAAAAGTGTGAAGGAGAGGAATTAAACTTGATTTCTAAAAATTCAAAATGTTCCGTTTTTTTGCTTTCCCTTTAATTCAATTTTCCAATTCTTCTCTCGATTTCTTTTTACTGTACTAAATTGATCCTTGTGTGGTCTATTTGATATGACAAATTTAAGGGAAAGTAATTTGTTACTTTCCCTCAGAAAATTCATGTTTTATTTTGTATATTCTTTTCTTTTTATATTTTTGTCCTTCCTTCCAAACACACCATTAGAATCGTCCATTAAAATCAGGTTCAATTGATTGAGTTCTGTTGTAAGCAGATTGCTTAGTAGAACTTAGGAAAAACCGAACTATCATGTCGCCAAGATAGTTTGAATAGACAACCAGTATAACTTGTTTTCCTGTCCTTTCACTTCAGATTTTCCCAGACGATGGAATGATGTATTCAGAAAAAGAGTATCTGGTCTTGTTCATGTTTTACTGCTTGGGTTAGACATTATTTTCATCTTTTTTATAGTGCGATCTGTTGGTATAAATCTTATAACTAAGCATCATTGATGTGAACGATATTTAACATGTATGTTTTTGCACAAGATATAGGACTACGGACATTTCTTGTGTTGATGCTAGGGAACTGAAAACAGTGATGTTATTTGCTGTTTGCGTTCAAATATCTGCAGTGTGCTATTATTTTTGTACTCTGTCAAAGATTGAACTTTGTTGGCTGTTTATGGATCTAGGGCTTTTTTTTTGCAAAAAATTTTAGCTTCCTTGAAACGAGTAGGGTACAATACTAGAATGACTTTGACTTATATTCAGTTCTAGTATTCATGTTTTCATGAGTTTAACTTTGCTCTTAAAATGTAAGCAGGTATAAATGTTTATCTGGCAGTTTCAATATTTTTGTTTTATATTCTGTTATAAAAAATTTTCAGCAGTTATAAATCTATATACATGTGAACAGCAGCTTTTATTGATCTTAGAATACAAGAATATATTTCTCTACTTATTTTTACAACTTTGGGAGCATATATTATAACATCTAGTGGTACTTTCCTTATTTTGTGTAAACCACGTTTCAATCCAAAAAATAAAAGAAATGCATTTATATTATAAAACAATTTCATAGAATATCCATCCATAGATAACTATGAATGATAACTTATTTTACTTTTAATAATAAAATTTATTTCAACATTAATAATTCAAATAAAAATGTCCTCATTTCATAAATAATTGGGAACATATTTGAATAACGAGTTTCATGACCATTCTCATTCATTCCCATCCCCCATCAATCAAATACTCCCATCTCACGAAACAAAATATTGTTTTTATTCCGTGTTCCTCCCTCAAATGACCTCCTTTTGTTCCGCCATTGAGATGGTCGAAAGCGTACACATCAAGCATATATGATTCTAAATTTGATGTGCATATATGATTCTGCATACTTTTTAGTTTCATAAGAACGAAGAGTCAAGATCTAGAAGCAAATAAATATAAAAAATGACAGGAATTCTTTAGTATTATCCTAGAAAGAAAAAGAAAAACACTCTTTGTTATTGATCAAATAATTAATCCAATTCTGGGGCCCTTCAAATTTGACTCAACAAGAAAACAACAAAATAAGCCAACGATGTTGCTTCAATACTACACGTGAAAGTCAACCTCTAACTCAAAGCAAACAAAGGAAGTGGGTGAACTATGAAATCATTAACATCAATTAAGGAGTTGAACAATTCAAGCAAAGAATATAATATTTTACAGGCATTGTCAAATATTGTACAAACTATTCTTTAAAATAATTTGGAAGATAAAAGTATGTGTTGCTTGCAACATATAAAAAAAAAAAAAACACAATACAGAGCAACTAACACTCAAGTCTTCTATTTCAATTCCCACTCTCTAATTCCCTTCAATTATCACTGTCTATGCAAGAAGCAGCACTCTAGTTCATCTCAGAGATTTGTTTTCATTCCCATGGATTTTCAAATTTTTGATATGTTAACTCCTATCTCCCTTTTCCTCCTCATGATGGTGGCACTGAAATTAGGGAGGAATCTCACCAAAACCAAGTCAACTCCAAACATACCTCCAGGACCATGGAAGCTACCCATCATAGGAAACATACCCCATCTTGTTACACCAACACCGCACAGAAAATTAAGAGACTTGGCCAAAATATATGGACCCTTGATGCATCTCCAACTTGGAGAGGTCTTTACCGTAGTTGTTTCCTCAGCAGAATGTGCCAAAGAGGTTATGAAAACTCACGATCTTGTCTTTGCATCAAGGCCTCTAATTCTCGCTTCAAAAATAATCGGTTATGATGCCACAAATATATCTTTTGCCCCTTATGGAAATTATTGGAGACAGCTAAGGAAGATTTGCACAGCTGAGCTTTTGACCCCAAAACGTCTCAATTCATTCAAGCCTATAAGAGAAGAAGAGCTCTCCAGTCTCATCAAAATGATTGCTTCAGAAAATGGATCAGCCTTCAATCTCTCTGAGGCACTCCTTACATCAACATATGCAATAATTTCGAGGGCAGCCTTTGGCAAGAAGTGCAAAGGGCAGGAAGAATATATATCAGTGGAAAAAGAAGTACTTAAGGCCGCAGGAGGTTTTGACATAGGAGATTTATTTCCTTCTGCTACATGGCTTCAAAATGTTACTGGTTTGAGGCCTACCCTTGAGAGGTTGCACCAAAAATGTGATCAAATACTTGAAAACATCATCAGGGAACACAAAGATGCAAAGTCAAAAGCAAAAGAAGGCCAAGCTGAACCAGAAGAGGACCTTGTAGATGTTCTCCTAAAATTTCAGGATGATCGTGATGACAACCAGGATATTTGCTTAACTGATGACAACATCAAGGCTATAATTGATGTAAGGATAATAAGGTTCTATGAGCACAAACTTTTTTACTTTTCTGTGGTGTAGAGTTAGTAGAAGAATTGATGTTTGATACTCACATCTTTGATAATTGTTTTCTAGAATATCTTTGCTGCTGGAGGTGAGACATCAGCAACTACGATAGATTGGACAATGGCAGAGATGATAAGGAATCCAAGGGTGATGAAGAAAGCACAAGCTGAAGTGAGAGAGGTATTCAACATGAATGGAAGAGTTGATGAAACATGCATCAATGAAATGAAATATTTGTAGTTAGTTATCAAAGAGACCCTAAGGTTACACCCACCAGCCCCTCTTTTACTTCCAAGAGAATGTGGACAGACATGTGAGATTAATGGGTATCGTATACCAGTGAAAAGTAAGGTAATTGTGAATGTTTGGGCAATTGGAAGAGATCCAAAGTATTGGACTGACCCAGAGAGGTTTTATCCAGAGAGATTCATTGACAGCTCTATTGACTACAAAGGAAATAATTTTGAGTTCATTCCATTTGGTGCTGGAAGAAGAATATGCCCAGGCATCACATTTGGTTTGATTAATGTTGAACTGGCACTTGCAGTTTTGTTGTATCACTTTGATTGGAAGCTTCCCAATGGAATGAAAGGCGAGGAATTGGACATGACTGAACAATTTGCATTAACTGTTAGAAGAAAAGATGACCTGTATTTGATTCCCTGCTTGCACAATAACGTTCATAAGCTCTAGTTATATCTTTTTTTTTTTTTTTTTTTTTTTTGTAGTTTTGATTGATGCAAATAAACTTTTATTTGAATGACTTAGATTTCTATGATTATTGATTGGGTTTGCAGTAAAAAGTTTATTGAAACCTATAAACTAGGAGAAGAAAAAAATTATTAAGTGGGTAGTGAAATTGATTTAAATTTATTTTTTTCAATATATTTACATAATAAAAATAAAAAAAATAATTTTTTAATAAATTAATATTTACCTGCTTTTAAAAATAAAATACCTAACAAATCTTTCTAACACAGGTATCATGCTAGTGGGAATAAAATGATATTCTTTTCTCTGGACAAGTTGAAATTAATCAAAATATAGCTTCCGGAGTCCAAAGTAGTATGTAAAATGTATACATGCTAAAAAAATATTTCAATTTATCAAATGAATGAGATTTTTTTTATAAGTTAAAATTATCTTATACATAAATTTAAAATATTTATAGATTAATTAATTTTAATTTATAAGCAAGTTAACTTTTTTTATATTTGTGAAAAAATGGTTAGAGAAAATAGTTCCCTAAATGGGTGCTAACCGTAATAGCAGATAAATTTGATTTAAAAATCAATGCAAGAAAAATGATAATTTTAATTAATGAAAATGTGAGTTTTAAAATTTTAATAGAAGAAAGAACAAAACTCTTATTTAACATATGATAATGCTAGAAGTGTGCTATTGGAAAATGATTGTGACAAGTGGGTCTAAAATATATATTTAGTTGATAATCAACTTTATTAATATGAGAAAAAATATAAATTAGCTGAATATTTTACACTTACGTCACTCTATCTTATTTATCATATAAAGCTTATGTTACAAATTAGTTTTTTATTTATAATTTAATATTTTATTGATTTTTAAAATACTAGATTGATTCATAAAAAAATTTAAATGACTTTATAAAACTTAATTGATTAACTATTGATTTGTTAAAAAAAAATGACTTATAAAACTTAATAGATCGAGGAGAGATGTGAAGACAATGGTAGATCAAACTTCGAGTTGTGACTTAAAAATGTTGAAAATAAATTCTAGCTGATTTCTAAAAGATTGAAAATAAATTCTTTTATAAAGAATATATGTTATTTATAAAAAGTATTTTGACGCTCAAGTTGATTTTTAGAAAAAAATGTATTTAAGATTTAGTGGTAAAGTGAAATTTATTTTTTATTGAGTCCCTTTAATAATAATAATAATAATAATAATAATAATAATAATAATAATCCAACAAATTATAACTTATAGTCCAAAGTAATAATAGATAAAAGATAATTAAATAAATAAAGTGGTTTTAATAGATTTGGGATAGGTAGGTATACAAACTCCCCAAGTTCGGAGACTGAGTTTCTTTAGGAATGGAGGTAAACTGAACTTAAGTTTGTCTCAAGTGTTGAGATAAACTAAGTTGTAATTCGATATTTACTTAATGTAATTGATTTATTAACGATTGACTTACATAAACTAATAAAATATTAATAATGGGTATGCGAGAAGACGTTACATTTAAGTATTTAAAAACTCGATTTTCACTTATCTATGCATTTCGCTTTGTTTTTCTTCATATTTCAATATTGTTGTATTTCTCCATCTCTTGCCTCCTGTGAGTTTCCTCTGCATGCAATAGGTATCTTCCCCTTGCTCATACATTATGTCTGGTTCTCTAGTAGAAGTTAGTATGGTTGCATATCTAGGAGAGAAATGTAAATCATTTTAAGGTTAGGAAGTAGTTCTAATGAAGAGCGCATCGTTTCTACTTCTTTAGAAAATGCTGACGGGCCTTACCGGAGATACCGCTATAGTTTCCTTTGAGAAAATGCCTACGACCCAAACTAGTTGAGCACCATCCAAGAGAAAAATCCCTTCTAACCTCCCTAGGAGAGATATTAAACTTTCTAAGAATAAGGATAATAGTAAGGACAAGCATCCACGTGTTGTCTCTTCCGAGTATACATGGGTTTCGAGTGTTGTAGATGCCTATGCTTTTGAGCTTTTATCTCCTGTATCTACTTTTAGTTTCTATCAATATATCAACATTGCTTTCGAAGAATATTTAGATTTGATGGTTGTAGAGTACTACTTACCCTTGGACCGAGTATATCTGAATGGTTCTAATGAGGATGAGGTTATATTTTCCTAGGAGTGTTGATGTAAAGACTTAGATGTAAACCTTCCCTTTAGCGATTTTGAGTGTGTCATGTTAAATATGTTGAATGTAACTCCTACTCATATTTATCAGAATAGTTGAACTTTTCTCAAGGCCTTCAAAATTTTGTGTTCCCATATGAGTTTCGAGCCTAGTGTTAATGAAATTATGTTTTTTTACTAAGTGAATTATGGTATTGAGATCGATTGGATATCGTTGAGTGTAGTTCAATATGGTTGTATGTTTACCTAGTCATTCAAGAACTTCAAATCTCACTTTTTCCGATTGAAATGTTCTCCTTTCGATCCTTCAAAGAGTCTTCTCCACTATCTTGATAACACTCCATGTTTCCCACTATATTGATAGCAAAGATCTCTTAAGTTTAAGTCTTGTGTTAAGCACTTGTTATCTTATGTTGATAAAGATGATATTGAATTGACAAATACTACAAAAAAGTAGGTATTGTCTACAAAATATTATTTATAAATAAAAATTTGTAGGTAAAATATACATTACATATGAATATTAACTACAGAATTCTATCCATGATGAGATGATTATGCATTCCTACGGAATGTAGGAGGTAGGTAATGCTCATTTCTACTTTACCTACTCATTTTCCTATGGAAGTGTAGTTGAAAAAAAAAACTAAAATGTCAGTACCCAATTAAGAAACAATAAAAAAAAGAAAGGGGGCTCCCGCGACCCCATTTTCAGTCTCCCTAGCCCCATTTTTAGCCCCGCTCACCATCACCGCAGACCCCCCAACCCCCGTGTTCCTCCACTCATCTTCGGATCCACATTCTCCCTATACCTTCACACTCGACCAGCACCCAAATCTTCCATCCCCCTCACCTAATCATGGAGCCACCGTGAACCAAACCAAAATTCCCCATCCCTACTCTCAATTGACCCCTCTCGTCATCATCGACCCCCCGGTTTCGTCGTACCAACACCTCCATTGTGCCCTAAGCCACCAGTCACGCCTCCATGACATCACACCTCTCTTTCTCGGTCGCGCCACCTCCATCGCAGCCCGCACCTATCATTAACCCGAGCCAATCTCCACGACCTCCATCCTTGCGCCCACTATGAGCCCCATCCAACCACCGGAACAGCCAGCACCCACCCCCCACTTTTGATTGACCCATTCATCCTCTCCTCCCTATTCTTATTTCAGCAAACCCGCGAGCCCCCACTCGCCTCTGCAAAAACCTTCGCGGCAAACCCAGAACGTCACCCTCACCTCGCCACTTCGCCTCGGCGACCGCTGCTGCAAGCCTCCTCCCCGCACCTTTAGTGGCCACCGTGACAAGCACCCCCGGCAACCGCGAGCCCAAATCCCCTGCAGCCTAATTAATTCTCCCGCAGGCCTAGGTAATCTCGCCACCGTGAGTACTCACCTCCACCACCGCATCGGGTAACCCTGCTGACCCTAAGTGTTTGCTTACATATTCCCTTTTCCCATTTTCATCCACTTCTGCTTTGGTTCTAATTTTCTTTCTCATAGATAGTAGAGTTTTGTCTGTGGTTAGCATATTGTTTGATGTAGGATTCTGCCATGATTTGAGTTCGATTTTGTGTTGTATATTCTTGTTTTGTTGGATTGATTGTAGATGGATTGGTTTGGATTCGATTGATTATGCGCTGCTTGGTTGCCACTGTGTAGATTGATCTTGTAACAATGATTTTTCTTTATGTTTTCAATGATTTTCAAGGGCTGGTTCAGACTTTTGCATGATTTGAT
This sequence comes from Sphenostylis stenocarpa, assembly GCA_963425845.1. Taxonomy (NCBI): domain Eukaryota; kingdom Viridiplantae; phylum Streptophyta; class Magnoliopsida; order Fabales; family Fabaceae; genus Sphenostylis; species Sphenostylis stenocarpa. The sequence goes on along the minus strand of OY731399.1, from coordinate 20,749,693 downwards.
TAGTAGAGAAGGTTCATTCCTTGAAACAGTTTGTGTCCCCATTGCTGGTTTGACAATATTTGTGTGGCCACTGGTTGTCCTTGCCAGCATAATATTGACTATTTTATCAAGCATTTTTGTTGGAATTTATGCATCTGTTGTAGTATATCAGGTTTGTTCACCTTTTTTGTTCTTCATTCCCCATTTCCTTGACTGAATCCTTTTTTAATTATGATGTGTACAAATTTGGGGAAATATGATGAAGTATTGTGAGATGAGAGGCAAGGAATTATTGGATGGTAATGTACTTACGGCTGCTGACCTCTGTGAATGGATGAGAGGAAAGAATAATAATGAAGCTTCCATAGTTGGTGTTGGCTTGCCTTGTTATTCACTCTTACAAGCACTTATGTTCTCCATCAAAGCTAATTCAAGTGGTGTATTGCTACTTGAAGACTTTGAGATTACCTATTTTAATAAGCCAAAGGATAAGTTGTTGGATTGGTTCTTCAATCTTGTGATGGTCCTGAAGGAACAGATAAGGGTCATCAAATTAGGGGAAGCTGAATTGAGATACTTGAAAAAAGTAGTTCTCTTTGGATGCAACAAGCAATGACAGAAGGCTTGGAATAACGGTGGATTAATGATACCTGATCTTCTTAAAACTGCTCAAATTGAGGGAATTTTCAGAAGGTAAGTGATCAATTAAAGAATCAATCTCTGCATTTGTTGTGTGGATAAAATGATCTTGAGGTGTGGTTTCACTCTCTGAAGTATCAGTGCTTAGATAAAAATAGCAAATCTTATTGTACATGATAATCTATTCTAGTATGATAACTAGTGAATATATTGATCAAGTTCTTAATGAATTTGATTGATGTGTGTGCAATGATGAACACATTAATTGTCAGGATGATTGGAATGATAAAAGGAGTATCAAAGCTACCCACATACAGAAGGAAGTTTCGTCAGATTGTTAAAGCTTTGATTGTTCATTCCCTGGAGAAAGACCTTTCAGGAAAGACTTTAGCTATTCATTTAAGGGATGCAATAGATATTTCTGAAAAGGCCTGGATTTGGAGAAAGAACCTTCTAGAAGATCCAGTAGGTCTATAGTGTCAGTTGCCTCAGATGAAAATGTTTGACTTGCTTTATTCTATAAATTCATTGTAAATTCCTTTAGATTGTTTGATAAATTGGTGGAACCAATATATTGTTTCGAACAATGATTTTTCATTGTATAATCCCCCAATATGGTTGCCAGTGTGTAGATTGATCTTGTAACAAGTTTGGTAATTACTTATGGACACAATCCGTAGGTAATTACCCATGGACACAATCCGTAGGTAATTACTCACGGATAACATTACCTACGGACAGTAATTCCATAGGTAAATTACCTATGATCATATTACCTACGAATTTTCCCCCGTAGGAAATTCGTAGATAAAATGATATTACCTACAAAATTTTACTATTACCTACGTATATTTGCCTATATAATACAATTTTTTTTTTGTAGTGAAAACGATTAAATTGCACCTATAAACCATAGAGAACTAATAAATATCTCCTTGATCGAGGATCAATTGTCTATGTTTGTAGGTATTTATATTGTGATAATTTGTTTTTATAAGCTTTCACAGTTCTTCCTAAGCTATGTTCTTTGTTCACAAAGATAATGAGGCCTAAGTTTGACTATAAAAAAATGAGAGAGGAGCTTGACCTAGCTCCCGTTAGCCCTTGAGCTAGAAAAGATAAACCCATGAAGCCTAAGGGACAATGAGTGGTACGTCATGCCGAGTCTCCTCCTCCCCTTGAACACAACATTGTAAATTTGGACAAAATCTTTGATGAACACGAACGCGTGCGACTCCGCACCTCTAACTAATATCAGAACTATCTCCTATTGCCTCAAGAGTTATTATTAAGGTCAAGATGATCCTGTAAGGCAATTGGATAATCTTTCTACACATTCAGAGGTATTGTTGCTTTGACATATGTCGCTTATTACTGATCAACTCCCAATCCATAATATACCATCTCTATTTGACACAATTATTATGAGTCATGTGGGTATTAAGGGTAGCCTATAATTGGCCGAGGTGATGATGCTCCATTATTTATCAATTGTTCATCATCTCATAAAGACGTCAGACTTGGACATGGAAGCCAAGAGAAAGGATCTAGAGAAGACTTTGGCTGAAACCCGACAAAAGTTGAATCTCCTTGCTTCACAATTGAAGACTCATACAAATGTTATTTCGACCAAGGCTAAAGAAAATGGACTCGAGGGACGAATTTCCATGCTAGAAGAGGAGCTAATGCAACATAAGAACTAACTGATCAAGGTCAAGAACGATATGTTGGATAATTATGAAGACAATTTTGAGAAGGCTATGCATCAAACTTCATTATTTATTCTTGATCTTGACATCTCCTGATTTGATATTTAGAAAGATGTATAGGATGGGAAGATAGTTAGTGGATGGTTAGTTTTTAATTATGTGTTTGATGTATAATTTTATCTTCTTCGGACACTTAGATTTTCTAAACATAACTTTTTTTATATTGCGAATCTTAATTCGTGATATGATTGTGCATGATTTATATAACTCATTTACATGTTAGGTATGGTTTTTGTATAATTCAAATTGATATGCATGATTTATATGACTCATTTTTCGAGTGAGATATAATTATAACATCATAATACTTGTTTCTCTGAGTGGAATGTAATTTTTATACTCGTGTGACCTCAAGCAAGGTATGTTTTTATACTCATGTGATCTTGAGTAAGAGATATTACAAAATTTTTATACTTGTGTGATCTTGAGTAAAGTGTGTTTTTATACTCATGTGACCCCGAATAAGGGTCAATACAATTTTTATTTTGATACTCATGTACTCGAGTAAGGTATATTACAAGAAAGAAGAATCAACCATAATACTCATATCCTCGAATAAGACATAATACAAAATTTTTATACTTAGTATTCTAGAGTAAGACATAGTACCAAAAACAAGAATAAACTATAATACGTCTTTAAGTGTGTTGTGTTCCAAGCTTAAGGAATAAATTTTTCCCTTAACTCTTGCACTTATAAACATTATTGTGTAGTGAATCTTGAATTCTTAATGATTTATCCCAATTTGGTGCTAATTTTCTTTTCATATGTGCTTTTTGTTCATTCCCAAATTTTCTCCATACTAAATCTCCTCTTTGAAAATTCTTTTTCGCAATTCTAGTATTATGATGACAAGTTATTTTTTATTTTATTACTTCTTCTCGCAGCTCTAGTATTATGATAACGAGTTATTTCTTTTATTATTTCTTCTCGCACTCGAGCTAAAACTCAAACTGAAAGCAATGAAGGGGAGATTGATGGAAATGTCTTTACATTCTCAAGAGATGATTTTGATGATGATTCAAGTAAACTACATTCAAGTCAACATCATTCAAGATGAATTAAGGACAAGTTGAATTTATGATGTTGGTGAAAATGTGAAATATTTCCTTACATGCCAAAGATATGTTTTTGATAAAGATGAGGATTCAAGCAAGCCCAAGATGATTTCTAAAGACTAGATAGAGTCTTAGAATACTAAATATGGAGGTACAAGTTGATGAAGTAATATTATGCATAAGCCTCCAAAGCACAAGTGTGATAAAATTCATAACGTGATATTTTTCTTTGTCATAATCAATTATGATGCATCAGAAATGGAAAAATGTTTTTCTCGTCATAATTGATTATACTCGGTAATATAATCAATTATGACAATTCAAATTTGAAAAATATATATGTTTAAAGAATAAATATTTTTGAATACATCCCGATTTTCTCTATGATATTATTAATGTCCAACGGCCATTTTCTGATGCTATTTTCTATTTAATTAAGTTTTAATGAAAAATAAAAACACACAATTACAGAATTCAAAAATACAATTTACATTCAATCAGTTTTGAGAAAAGAATTTTGAGCAAGGCAACAAAGATATTTTACACCTTTTGAGAAAATCCCCTTCTCTACTACTTTCTGTGCTTTCATTGTTAATCACACTTGTTCTTGGAGATTGACATTCTACAGGCTTCTACAATTTGTTGTCTCCATTACCTAGGTGTGTCTATTTTTATTTTTATTACCTTCATCCTTGGTGTATTGGTGGCAAAGGAGGTGTTTTCATCCTTTGATTTGTTCAAAAGGGGTTTTCTTCCCTAGTGTGATTCTAGGGAGGTGTTCATCCTTAGTGAGATTCTAAGAAGGTGTTTTTTCATCCTTTGATTTGTTCAGAGGAGGTGTTCATCCCTAGTAAAATTTTAGGGAGATGCTCATCCTTAGTGGGTTTTTAAGGAAATGATTGTCTTTTTAATTAATTTACTTTTTACTAGTTCTTCTGCTGAGTTGATTATAATTTGTAAACTAAATTTGAAAGATAGTGAATTGGGAGTCACTCTTGTGTTAAGAGTTGACTGGGAACTGGATGTAGGGTTGACTATACCCGAAATCAGTATAAATTATAGTGTGTTTTTCTCTTTCCCTTATCTTTTTCTCTTTTTCTAATTATATTATTGTTTCTGCTTTATCTGTGTTCAAACAAATTATTGACTCAAATAAATTTTTAATTTGACATCTATTTTAATTTATGCATCTATTCACCCCCCTCTAGATGTCATTTATCTAACAAGTGGTATTAGAGCTTTGTTAGATAAGATATTTCTAAATGATTTGTCAAGATGTCTATGCAGAATCAGGTTTACAGGGAAGAAGCCTCAATAAACAGATCACCATTATTTGAAGGAGAAAGACTATCAGTTTTGGAAAGCGAGAATGAAAATATTTTTTACAAACACTATATTACGGTGTTTGAGATGCTGTACTCAATGGTAATTACATTCTGATGAGAACAACGAAGTCTAGAGTTATTCCAAAGACTTTTGATCAATGGACGCTGGATGAAAATAAGAGTGCTCATTATGATGTAAGAGCCCGAAATACTATTGTTTCTGCCTTAACTTGTAATGAATTTTTCAGGGTCTCACAATGCAAGACGACAAAAGAAATATGGGACACTCTTGAAGTAACACATAAAAGAACAAATGAAGTAAAGCGAGCACGTAAGAACACACTCATCCAGGAGTATGAATTATTTCAAATGCAGCAAAATGAAAACATCACGAATTTCCAAACACGCTTCACACATATAGTAAATCACTTGAAAGCATTAGGAAAAAGTTTTGACAATGAGGAGTTAAACACAAAGATCTTGAAATCTTTAGACAGGAATTGACAACCAAAGGTCACTGCTATTACAGAATCAAAAGATTTCACAAAAATGAATATTGCTACTCTATTTGGAAAGCTGCGAGAACATGAGATGGAGCTACAAAGGTTAAAGAATGGTGAACAAAATCAAGCCAAGACGATAGCTCTAAAAGTAGAAAAATCTTCACAAGACGAAAAAAAAAATGAAGGTAAGTTTTCGGATTCTGATATGTCTCTTTTTGTTAAACAATTTTCTCGCTTTATGAAGAACAGGAAAAAGAGACAGCAAAAAAAGGAGAGAAAAAATAATTTCATTGCTATGAATGTGAAAAACTTGGTCATATCAAACTAGACTGTCCGGAACTTAAGAAAGAGAAGAAATATATGAAAGAGAAGAAGAAAGAAAAGAAGGATACCTATAAGAGCAAACACAAAGCTTATATTGCTTGGGAGGATAATGATTCTTTCACAACATAAGAGAGTTCTTCCGAAAGCAGTGATGGAGAAGAAAAAACAAATCTTTGCTTGATGACAAAAAGTGATGATGAAGCCTCATCACAGGTAAGTAGTACAAATTCCTTAAATGAATATGATGAGTTATTTAAAGAATATCAAGATATGTATGAAGGTTTTACCAAGTTATCTAAGAAATACAATGCACTTAGGAAAAAGTTTAATGCATTAGAAAATATTGTTGGTATTCTTGAAAAAAAAAATGAGTGCTTAAAGAAAGATGTTGAGAAATCTAAAACTTTGTCTAAAAATAAAGAAGTTGTTAAACCTTGTGAAAATTGTAATCTATTGAAAAATGAGTTTTTCAAGTTTGAAAAAATAATAAACAATTTTTCAAAATCTTCTAAAAATCTTAATTCTATATTAGGTTATCAAAAAGGAAATTCTAGCAAAGCTGGATTTGGTTACAAACCCAAAGAAAGTCTAGAATTTCATACAACTATTTTTGTGAAAGAGTCAAGGAAAACAGATGTGAAACAAGTTTCAAAAACTTTAAGAAACTCATTTAGACCTTTTCAAATAAAATCAACATATTTTTATTGCATGAAATTAGGTCATACATCAAATAGATGTTACATAAAACATTTTGGCATATCTAATGAAAAATATGAATGAGTGCTTAAAGGAACAAAGCATTTATACATGTCTAGATGATAATTTGAACATCTAATTGATTATCAGAATCGAAATTTTTTTTTCTTGTTATTGTGACACCTTTAATACCAATATTTACTTTATTATAATTTATTAATTATTATTGGTTCCTCTTAGTATTTGATTACCAATACACTCTTGTATAAGTAAGGTACACAATAATTAGAACATACAATTAGTGATTAATATACATATCATTCATAAGTATCAAGTATAACTAGATAGTAAATATACATAAAGTCATCCTAAAATACACTTAACAAGGGTTCACAAGACCAGAGCAGACAAACTAACTATACAACCTAACTAAATAGGAGATATATTTCGTACGTCCACTAAAATGAAGTATCTCTTGTAGCACTGTAGTGGTGTCCGATCAAGTCCTCTACTTAGTACTTGCAGTGATCGTATTTAAACTTTACTTGGAGATGATACCGGGGATGAGTTGTGTTCAACGTCACCTATGCAAACATTTCATAACAACAATACATGCACAGAAAGGGTAAGACAACTTTATATTCACTTAGAGCATGCAAATAACATTGAGTTAATTAGAAATTACACATACAAACATACTAGTAATCAGCACACAAACGATATGATATTATGAATGCAATGTATTCACTAATCTTTTTTAGGACACATCCTAGTATGCAAGACCATGGGGATCCCAAAACCACTTTCTCTTTTCTCTTTTTGTTTTGTTTTTTTTTCTTTTCTTTTCGAGAAGGATCAGGAGTTTCACTGGAACCTCTCACCGCCTTGCGGTAGTATACTCATAATTACTTGTCCAGCTCAACTGATCATGAGAAACCCTGGGGCTTTAGTCAGGATAATCAAGCTTGGTAGTGAGAGTCTCACAGCTTAGGTAGCAAGCCTGAGCCACATATGAGCTCAATCACACTCAATCATCCCCGAGGTTAACATGGAACCGATCCTAATTTTCCATATCCTCCTCATACACTCAATATCTGACTCATGAACATGATGCATGACTTATCATAACTTCTTCACACTCTTTCAACTTTGTTTTAGCTCATTATACTTAAATCACATCTTAACTTCTTCAAAATAATACTAGGTTATTTCTTAAAAAAAACCTGACATAATCTCTTCTGTAAATTGGACATTCCCAAAAAATTTAACACTTGTAAAATAAACAAAAATAACCCAGAACACTTCTACTTTTCACCAAACCATACTTCCACCTCATCATATTCATCATCACTCAAAATCATAATTTTCTCAATTTTAATTTATTTTTCTTAAATAATAATAATAATTGCAAATGATTTCCTCAAAATTATTAAAAATTTATTTTCACTTACAATTAATTGTTTTCTCCTAAATCAAAATTATTCCAATACTTTTGAAAAATATTTATTAATTAAATAAAAATATAAAATTCACTTCATAATTAAATTGTAAATTCAATTTAATATATCTAAAAAATAGTTTTCTTTTTCACATAGTTCATTTCTCACACCTTTCCTCTATTCCACCAAATTATACAATGCAATTCTACATGCTAATCCATCTTAACAAAAACATTCCACAATAATTTTCTACTTATCATGCTTCATAACATACATACAATATATCTCAATAATCAATTTACAACAATTATCATAATATTAAACATAAAAATATGATAATTTTCAAACTAAATTCATCAATAAATCATATAAAATTACTAATGATTAAACAATCGATTCAAACAACATTCATGGATGTCTTATAATCATACAAGGTTCTATATACTCAAGTTGTTCTATTTAGAAGCCATAAAATTCACATAATCTTAAAACTTTAAAAATTCATCAAAAATAGAAATAACATTCAAATAGTTCCAAATAAATTTCTAATTAACTTAGAAGTAAAGGGACTTCTTCTCAATGCTATTTCAAGCAAAAGTGAATTATAAAAATTATCCTACCTCTTACCTTATGTTGTAACTTGGTGAAGAGTAACTCTTGATCAAATAATTTATCAAGTCTTTGGGTCTCCTCTTTGCACCTCTAAGTAGCCTCCTACATGTCAATTAAATATCCCAATTAAATTATTAATTCCAACCATATTAGACCTCTAAAATCTCACCTCCTTCATAGCCTAAAATTATAAAATTCAAGACTATGGTTCTTTGAGTTATAAAATCATTTCTAGGGCCTAAATTGATGCTAATGGAATTAATACAAGTAGAAGATAGTAATGAAAGTAATACACTTAGAGTAGGAAGAATCCTAATAACAAATATGGACAAGGTTCAATGTTTCATAATTTTTTAGAGTTATATAGGTTATTTTGGCATGAGGTAAGAGCCAAAATTTCAATAACTTAATTACCTACAATATTGATGAAGGAAATAAATTCAAATACCCTGTAGAATAAATGCAATTTTTCAGTTTACAGTGGTTGTTTCCAACATAGCTCAACTACAATAATACTCTGAACATGCTTTGGTAATTTGACTATAACTCATGCTACACATAAGCTATTGATATGAAACAAATTTCTAAATTTCGGAAATATAATTTCCTACAACTTTTATTAAGGAATCAAGTCCTAATTTCACACATATCAATCCCAGTAATTCAAAAACCGAGACTATTGAAACAGGGCAACCTCTTAACTTCACAGCTATAACACTTGACAGTAAAATGAACATAACTTGAGCTACAAATATCCATTTGATGTGAAACAAGTTTCTAAATTTCTATAACTTAAAGGGTTACAACTTTTATGAAGATACTAATTTCTAATTATATTCACAAAAGTCCCAAAATTCAATGAACAGTGACTTACAAATTAGGGTGCTTAAAATTTTTAGCTTAATCACTTCTAATCCTCAATTCTAAGTATTATTCTAGTGTCCTAGGTGTAAAGCCTACAATAACACTCTTTCTACTCCCATTCAAGCTTAACCAAGTGAGGAAATTTTTTGAAAATGCACCGTTTTGAAAAATAAAACCATAGAAATATAGAGAAGATTGAGAGAAACAAACTTACCTCTTGGAGTTTCTCAAGAAAATCAATATTTCTCCCTCAAAATCAAACTTCAAAGTGAGAAGGGTTTGAGAGAAAGCGAGAAATGAGAGAAAGAAAGAAGTTACGGGAAGTTGCAGAGAATACCTTTTAAAAAGTAAAAATCTAACTTTTTAGATATATTATTATTATTATTATTTTTTTTTATTATTATTATTTGTTGAAAGTCCCACATCGCCTACCTCATGTCATTTGGTATGGTTTATATACATGTTAGGCTACTCCACATATTGCCAATTGGTTTTATGTTGCAACCTTAACATGGTATCGGAGCCAAAGCCTAACATCTTTCCTAGGTTATTGTCATGGGCCAAAAGTTGCCCTTTAGTTGGGTCAAAAGTACCCTTTGCCTGGTCCGACGGGCTTCGTTGGAGGGGGTGTGTTGAAAGTCCCACATCGCCTACCTCATGTCATTTGGTATGGTTTATATACATGTTAGGCTACTCCACATATTGCCAATTGGTTTTATGTTGGAACCTTAACATTATTATTATTATTATTATTATTATCATTATTGTTAGAATTATTATTAGTTAGTGGTTAGTGGTTAGTAGTTAGTAGTTGGTGGTTGGTGGTTGTTAGTAGTTAGTGGTTGTTGTTTTAAATGTTGTAGTCCTATATATATATATATATGAGATCATAAAGTGGAGTAAGCATCCCACAAAATTAGAAATCTTCTTTTCATTCTCTTTACTTTCTTAACTTGGTATCAGAGCAGGTTGGTCCTGCTCTGCCTGTCCGACCACCGTCCGGCCACCGTCAGGCCACCATCCGGCCACCGTTCGACCATTTTCCGGTCACCGTCCAGCCATTTTTCGGCCACCGTCCAGCCATTTTTCGGTCATCGTTCGGCCATTTTTCGGCCACCGTCTGGCCATTTTCCGGCCATCATCCGACCATTTTTCGGTCACTTTTCGGCAACTGTCAGTCCCCCGTCCAGTCACCTTTTTTTTGCTGCCGTTCGACGACTTTTTCGACCACCTTCCAGTAACCTTCAGGCTATCTTGGGTGTTCTCTTTCTTACAGGTTCCATTGTCTCCATCTTACATCTACATTATTTAAAACATGTCATCAGGGCCCACAACCTCCTTTTCCGGAACTCCCACGATAACGACTGAGAAATTAAATGGAAAAAATTACATGTCTTGGTCCTCTTCAGTGGAACTTTGGTTCCTTGGACAAGAGTTTCACGATCATCTAGAAGAAGACTGAAGTAAGATACCGGAAGATCAGGCTCAACAATGGAAAAAGCTTGATTATCAACTCGTGCTCTCATCGTGGCAATCAGTAGAACTAAATATTTTGAACACTCTCAGATCCTTCAAAACATGTAACTCTTTCTGGAAAAAAGCTCAAAATATCTTCGCAAATGATATCCAACGCCTCTATGATTCCGCTAATCGATTAGCCTCTCTCAAGCAAGTGGATAAAGATATGATGACCTTTATTGCTGAAGCTCAATCAGCAGTTGAAGAATTAAAGATGTTCCTAGAGGTGGATTCGTTAGAGGAGATAAAGCAAAATTTGGATAAATTTTATATGGTTATGACTCTCCGAGCTATGAATTCAGAATTTGATCATGTTAGAGATCAAATTTTAACTCGACAAAAAGTTCCTTCTATGGAAAGTTTGACTACAAGACTGCTTCGTGTTCCAACTCTCAAAGGAAAAAATAATCAAGAACTTGTTGAATCTTTTGCTATGATTTCTACCCGTGGAAGAGGAAGTCGCGACACTAGAGGAGGACGTGGAGGTAGAGGACGTCCTCAGTGCACTCATTGCAAGAGAATGAGTCATACAGTGGAAAATTGCTACTCTTTGCACGGTTTTCCTGATAAAACTGTCAATTTTTCCAAATCTGGAATGGTTGAACCCAAGTTCTCTCACGAAGAATATCAGGAATATTTGAGGTTGAAATCCAGTAATCTAGCACAGTCATCAACAACCCCAAATTCATCAACAGCTTGCATTTCACAATCTGTGGAAAGTCAAAATCCATGGATTATTGACTTAGGTGCTTCTAATCACATGTCTGGTAATGCCTCTTTGTTCTCTTCTCTCTCATTTCCTAAAACTCCTCATCTCGTAACCTTAGCCGACGGATCTAAAGTAGCCTCTAAAGGAACTGGTCAAGTCTCCATTTCTCCATCTTTAAACTTAAAATCTGTTCTTTTTGTTCCTTCATGTCCCTTCAGTCTCATTTCTCTAAGTCAATTAACCAAATTATTGAATTGTTCAGTAACCTTTAATGCCAACTCCTTTGTTGTACAGGAACGTGGTACGGGTCGACAGATTGGCGAAGGACATGAATCTGGAGGCTTATACTACCTTGAGACTAAATCATCTGTATCTTGTGTTGCATCCTTGTCTCCAAAACTATTACACGAACGGTTAGGGCACCCTCACTTATCAAGATTAAAAAAAATGGTTCCTGAACTTCAGACTCTTCAAGATTTTGAATGTGAATCATGTCAACTAGGAAAACATACTAGGTCCTCTTTTCCTAAACGTTCTGAATCTAGATGTGACTCTGTCTTTTCTCTTGTTCATTCTGATATTTGGGGTCCTAGTCGTGTCTCATCCTTTGGCTATAGATATTTTGTTACCTTCATTGATGAATTTTTTAGGTGTACTTGGATTTATCTAATGAAAGACCGATCTGAATTATTACCTATCTTTAAGTCTTTCCTTAACGAAATCAAAAATCAATTTGAAAAAGTAATCAAAGTTTTACGAAGTGATAATGCTAAAGAATACTTTTTTACTGATTTCTCCACTCTCTTAAGCTCCCAAGGCATTTTACACCAGTCTACTTGTCCTCACACACCACAACAAAATGGTATAGCAGAACGAAAAAATAGACATTTGGTTGAAACTGCTCGTACCTTATTACTTGGTGAAAATATGCCCGTTCATCATTGGGGAGATGCTATTCTTACTGCATGTTTTCTCATTAACAGAATGTCATCTTCTTCTCTTAACAATAAAGTTCCACACTCTATTCTATTGCCAAAGGACCCACTCTTTCATGTTTCTCCTCGTGTATTTGGTTGTGTATGTTTTGTTCATGATATGTCTCCAGGTTTAGATAAACTATCAGCTAGAACCATCAAATGTGTTTTCTTGGGATATTCTCGTCTTCAAAAAGGATATCGATGTTATTCTCCTGAAACCAAGAGGTACTACATGTCTGCTAATGTCACTTTTTTTGAGTCAACTCCCTTCTTCCCTTCTTCTATGCAGGATATTAGTTCAGTCCAAAATATCCTACCTATACCCTTAGTGGAGTCATTTGTACCTCCTCCTGACACCCAAAATTTCACACAAAATACACCGGAATCCTCATCACTGCCTCTTATTACCTATCAACACAGGAGCCAAATGATCAATCCCATGTCCTAAGATGAGTCTTCCTCAGCAGATCCTTCTCAATCATCCCCTGATTCCACGATTTCTGATAATGGTGACTCAAGTTGGTCCATTGCCATTCGCAAAGGTACTCGCTCTACTCGTAATCCACATCCCATTTACAATTTTCTTAGCTACCATAGATTGTCTCCTTCCTATTTTTCTTTTGTTTCTTCTGTATCCACTATTACTATTCCAAAGAATGTAAAAGAGGCACTTGATCATCCCGGATGGCGACAAGCCATGATTGATGAAATGCAGGCTCTTGAGCACAATGGTACATGGAACTTAATTCCTCTTCCACATGGGAAGAAGATTGTTGGTTGTCGTTGGGTCTATGTCATTAAAGTTGGACCAAAAGGTGAAGTTGATCGACTCAAAGCTAGATTAGTAGCAAAAGGTTATACTCATATCTATGGCCTTGACTACAGTGATACTTTTTCTCCTGTGGCCAAAATGACTACTGTTCGACTTTTCTTTGCTATGGTAGCTATCCGTCATTGGCCTCTTCATCAGTTAGATATCAAGAATGCGTTCTTGCATGGTGATCTTGAGGAGGAAATTTATATGGAGCAATCTCCTGGTTTTGTTGCTCAGGGGGAGTCTAGTTTGTTTTGTAAGTTACATCGTTCTCTCTATGGTCTCAAACAATCTCCACGTGCTTGGTTTGGAAAGTTTAGTCACATTGTTCAAAGTTTTGGATTAAAACGAAGTAAAGCAGATCATTCTGTTTTTTATTATATTGCTTCAGAAAAATGTGTTTATTTAATTGTATATATAGATGATATAGTCATTACAGGGAATGATGTTGATAAAATTTCTTTGCTAAAGAAACATTTATGCAATCACTTCCAAACTAAGGATCTTGGTTGTCTCAAATACTTTCTAGGGATTGAAGTGACTCAATCAAAATAAGGCATCGTAGTCTCCCAAAGAAAGTATGCTTTAGATATCTTGAAAGAAACATGCATGATTGATTGTAGACCAGTAAACAGCCCTATGGATCCAAATCAGAAATTAATGGCGGATCAAGGTGAACCACTCTCTGATCCTGAGAGATATAGAAGACTTGTTGGGAAACTCATTTATCTCACCATTACCAGACCTGACCTATCTTTTGTCGTTGGAGTTGTGAGTCAATTTATGCAAAATCTGCGTACTGATCATTGGAATGCTGTCGTTCACATCCTAAAATATCTCAAAAAAGCTTCAGGACAAGGTCTGTTGTATGAAAATAAAGGGGGTACCCAAATATCTGGGTATTGTGATGCTGATTGGGCTGGATCCCCTATGGATAGACGCTCCACTACAGGATATTGTGTTCTCATTGGAGGCAATATTATTTCTTGGAAAAGTAAGAAACAAAATGTAGTGACCCAATCTAGTGCTGAAGCTGAATATAGAGCAATGACATCTCTCACTTGTGAACTAGTGTGGGTGAAACAATTCCTTCAAGAACTAAAATTTTGTGAGATCCAACAGATGAAGATGTATTGTGACAATCAAGCAGCTCTCCACATTGCCTCTAATCCGGTGTTCCATGAAAGGACCAAACATATAGAACTTGATTGTCATTTTATTCGTGAAAAATTGTTGTCTAAAGAAATTTGCACTTGAATTTGTCGGTCCAATGATCAACTTGCAGATGTGTTGACAAAGTCTTTAAGAGGATCTCAAATTGAATTTATTTGTTCCAAGCTTGGTACATACAATTTGTATGCTCCAGCTTGAGGGGGAGTGTTAGAATTATTATTAGTTAGTGGTTAGTGGTTAGTGGTTAGTAGTTAGTGGTTGTTGTTTTAAATGTTGTAATCCTATATATATATGAGATCATAGAGTGGAGTAAGCATCCCACAAAATTAGAAATCTTCTTTTCATTCTCTTTACTCTCTTAACTATTATATATATATATATATATATATATATATATATATATATATATATATATATATATATATATATATATATATATATATATATATATATATATATATATATATTTTTTTTTGAGAAAATTTCCAAAAACTCATAAATAATCTAACAAACATAAAACTCTATAGTCACTTTCCCCAATTTCTAATAATTTAATTAATAAAATTTTGACAAAAGTTTTAGAAATCTTGAGAAATAGGATGTTACGAGTTATCATAATCAATTATTTTAAAAGTTTGAATTTTGAAAGTTTGAATTTATGAAAATTTGAAATTATTAAAGTTTGAAATTTTGCAGTTTGAGATTCTTGTAATTTGAGATTTTTGAAATTTGAAATTCTGCAGTTTGAGGTTTTTTTTTTAAATTTGCATAATGAGATTTTTGAAATTTTGCAATTTGAGATTTTTAAAATTTGAAATTTTGCGAGTTTGAAATTTTTTTCAATATGAGATTTTTAAAATTTGAAATTTTGTAATTTGAGATTTTTGAAATTTGAAATTTTGTAGTTTGAGATTTTGAAATTTGAAATTTTTGCGAGTTTGAGATTTTTAAAATTGAATTTGAATTAGAATTAGAATTTGAAATTTAAGATTATAAATTTGAATTTGAAATTTGGAATTTGTTGGAATTTGAATTTGAAATTTGAAATTTGTTGCAATTTGAATTTGAAAGTTGAAATCTGGAATATGAGTGCATTTGAATTTGAAAGTCTGCCTAAATAAGAAGACTGCAATTGAGGGAAACTACTGCATTTCATTCCATTATCTCTATAATAATTCTATTTCCCTATCTTTCTCTCTCTTCATTTGTCTTGGGTATCCTAAATATTGTCTCCTTAATATGATATTCTTCTTTATGACATTTTGTAATACATTATCTTCTCTACCTTGATTTATGTACTAATATGTACAAATTTATTCTCAGTTTCTATTGCAATATTTTTTATAATTATCTATAAAACAGGGAGATATTTTGATGATATTAATCTGTGTGAAACAGAGGGAAATTTTTTTCTCTTATAATATTTTTCATAATTATCAATGAAACATGGAGATATTTTGATGATATTAATTTGTGTGAAACAGGGGTGAATTTTTTTTCTCTTATAATATTTTGTATGATTATCAATGAAACAGGGGGAGATTTTTCGATGAATTAAAATCTGTGTGAAATTATTTTCTATCTCTAAATTAAACAAGAGGAGTTAAGAGAAGTCTTTGCTCATATGAGTTAGGGGGAGTCTTGTTATTAATATATCCAGGGGGAGATTAAGAGACTCTGACAGTTGATACAAATTTGTGCTAATCTTAAGCTGGCTATATAGAGTCAAGCATTTTAATTCATTTCAGGTGTTTCCTTGATCATCATCAAAAAGGGGGAGATTGAAAGCAATGAGGGAGAGATTGATGAAAATGTCCTTACATTCCCAATAGATGATTTTGATGATGATTCAAGTCAACTACATTCAAGTCAACACCATTCAAGATGAATTAAGGACAAGTTGAATTTATGACGTTGGTGAAAATGTGAAACATTTCCCTACATGCCAAAGATATGTTTTTTATAAAGATGATGATTCAAGCAAGCCCAAGATGATTCCTAAAGACTAGATAGAGTCTCAGAATACTGGATATGGAGGTATAAGTTGATGAAGTAATATTATGCATAAGTCTCCAAAGCACAAGTGTGATAAAATTCATAACGTGATATTTTTCTCTGTCATAATCAATTATGATGCATCAGAAATGGAAAAATGATTTTCTCTGTCATAATTGATTATACTTGGTAATATAATCAATTATGATAATTCAAATTTGAAAAATATATTTGTTTTAAAGAATAAATATTTTTTAATACATCTTGATTTTCTCTATGATATTATTAATGTCCAACGATCATTTTCTGATGCTATTTTTCTATTTAATTAAGTTTTGATAAAAAATTAAAAACACACAATTACAAAATTCAAAAATACAATTTACATTCAATCAGTTTTGAGAAAAGAATTCGAAGCAAGACAACAGAGATATTTTACACCTTTTGAGAAATCTCTCTTCTCTATTGCCTTTTGTGCTTTCATTTTTAATCACACTTGTTCTTGGAGATTGACATTCTACAGGCTTCTATAATTTGTTGTCTCCATTACCTAGGTGTGTCTGTTCTTATTTTTATTACCTTTTCCTTTGTGTATTGGTGGCAAAGGAGGTGTTTTCATCCTTTGATTTGTTCAAAGGAGGTTTTCATCCCTAGTGTGATTCTAGGGAGGTATTCATCCTTAGTGGAATTCTAAGGAGGTATTTTTTTATCCTTTGATTTGTTCAGAGGAGGTGTTCATCTCTAGTGGGATTTTAGGAAGATGTTCATCCTTAGTGGGTTTCTAAAGAAGTGATTGTCTTTTTAATTAGTTTACTCTTTACTGGTTCTTCTGCTGAGTTGATTGTAATTTGTAAACTGAATTTGAAAGATAGTGAATTAGGAGTCACTCTTGTGTTAAGAGTTGACTGGGAACTGGATGTAGGATTGGTTATACCCGAACCAATATAAATTATTGTGTGTTCTTCTCTTTCCCTTATCTCTTTCTCTTTTCCTGATTATATTATCGTTTCCGCTTTATCTGTGTTCAAATAAATTATTGACTCACAAATAAATTTTAATTTGACATCTATTTTAATTTGTGCATTTATTCACCTCTTCTAAATGTCATTTGTCTAACACAAACTTGGTCAATAAAATCAATTTTTATTATTCTTCTCTTCATTAATTACTTATCGATTTTAAGACTATTTTATTAACTTTACAAGTATCATAACGAGAGTTTCATATGTTAATTTGAATGGAGTTTTCTATGTAGAGATTGGGGTACAATGGTAGTCCAAAAGTATTTTCCAAACCTCGTCTACCCATAATCCTTTAGCGTTTCCTAACTTTTTCCTTAACTCTCAGTATGACTTTGTTGGTAGGCTCATCCTGAGCATTGGATCGTGGGTGTTTCAACGAAGATACTTCGATGTTTTATGGTGAGATGTTTAAAAAATTGTTCTAAGATTTTGTTGATAAACTATCTTCCATTATCACTAATGATTGCTTGTGGGCGGTCAAGTCGACAAATAATATTCTTCCAAATAATTTATTGGACTTGTTGTGTGGTTATGATGACGAGAGGTTCAACTTCGATCCTGAAGTTAAGAACATCACTTCTGTTGGAATTATTAGAAAATATTTGATTATATGAATCCCAAATGACGAACTACCGTGGTAAAGTAATGTTGTGTAATTCTTCTAATAATAAAAGAAAATATTATGACAAACTATTGATATAGCTTGTGTTTCTTTACAAATTCTTTTGAATCGAGATTTAATGTTGTTGTTGGAGTGGGATGATTTGTGCAACCATATTTGAATGAAGGCCATAAAACTCTATCATTTTGTTCATGAGGTACATGTACAGTGAAGTTGTCAAAATTTTCTACGAGGTTGTTGGCAATATGATGGTACTTTTGGAGGATAGGTTCTTTCACTGATTTTTTATATATTTAAAAATTAAATTATTAGTTAAAGATTGAGAACGTGATTGACTAACTAACTGTATCAACAACACGCGTAACGTTAGCCGTCTAAAACTTCTTCACTTTTTAATGGATTATCATAAATTTTATGGATAAAAATTAAGAATGATTAATAAATTATAATAATAAATTAAAGTTTTAAAATAAATATATTTTAAATATAATAATTAATTTTAACGATTTATAATAATAAATTTGAGATAAAATATAATTTAATTACTTTTAAAATTATTAAAATAGATATATTAAATGGATTAATTTATTTATTTTTTTAATAATTTATATTATATATAAAAGGATAAATTATGTTATTAAATAAAGAAATAGACCATAAGTTAATATTTACTGCTTTAATTTTAATCTATTTAACCTACTTATCGAATGAGCAAAACCTATTTTGTTTCACAAAATAAGAAATTTTTATATATTTTTTATGATTGTGACTCCAATTCTTGAGGAGAGTTGCAATTCATAATTATGTAGATGCGATAGCTTTAAATGCGTGGGTTTATTAGTTATGTTGGTCCAAAAGATTAAGACATCACGTGGGATTCATTAACTGCAATACAATTATACTGCAACTTGTCAAATATAATATCCGTCACGTTTTTTCTCTTACTCCAATCAGATATTTCTTCCACCGAACAAGAAATTTTTTATTAAAGGATAAACATATTAATAAAATTAGAAACGTGAAATGTAACGAAGCACACTTTTATTAATTTTTTATTTATTTTAAAAAAATTAATTCTATTGATTTTTTATTCAAAATTTGATTTATATAGTTGTCTATAAGTATTTTAAAAGAAACTTCTATATAATTGAAATATAAAGTTTATTCTCCATTTTCTTAAGAGTTTAATATTGAGACTGACCATCTGAAATATATCATCTATTTAGGCATAGTAACATGTTTATCATAATTCAGGTTAACACAATAATTAGAGTAAATTAGTGATAAAAATTTTTATTTACATGATTATTACAAACTATTCTCAATATTCACATATGAATAAATAAATTAATCATCACAATTATATAATAAATAACGTGTTTAATATTTAAGTATGTAAGTAGGGGTGTCAATATGAGTTATAATTTGTGAGCCAAACCGGCTCACTACGGATTCGAGTCGGGTTGGATTCAATTTTTTTATTTCTATCGATTATGGGCTAAACATGAACTTGACTCACTTAACCCACAGAGTTAAACAGGTTCGAACCGGATTATGATGGGTTGACCCACAACCCACCATTAATTTTAAATTTTAAAAATAATTATAATAATATACTAATCCTAATTAATAATTTATTTTAAAATTTTAAAATAATTATAATACTTTAATAACTCTAATTGATGTTATCTTGTCTTACCTCTTCCCTACATTGTTGGTCGTCACCACAAGCCAAACCCTCACTTAAACTTGTTATTAGTTATTCATTGTACCATTACGTTTGTCGCTGCACTTTGGTCACTTGTCTTATTATTTGTCCACCGCACCACTACATCATGTCCACTGTATTGCTTTCAAATGTAAGAATTTGTTTCATGACCTAAACTATTGGATTGATGAATTTTTATTTGAAAATTATAGCATCTATACACTATTTATTGTTTGTTATTGATTTATACGTATATCTCTTTAATATATGAATTTTTGACTTTTTTTTAATTAATTTACAAGTATGGAATATGAAACAATACATCAATGTCTCAATGTAAATTGTATTAGTGATGATTTTATTATTAATGAAAAATCCAATGAGCCAATGCCGATTTTTTTCTTCACTAACATGCTATTAAATTTATAATTCATAAATAAGATCATTCTATCAATATTTACTTAACTAGTACTATTTTCAAATTTTTTTTCCAAGTAGCATGCTATTAAATTTATAATACAGAAATAACATCATTCTCATCAATATTTACCTTATTACACAATTTTCAACTTCACTAATTAATATAATTTTTAAAATAAAATAATATTTATTAAATATAAATATATATTTTATATACAAAATAAATATATAAATATTATATATATTTTAAAAAATTTATTTATATAATTATATGAAATAAATATAAATATATTTTTTAAATAACATAAAAATATATTTATATAATTATATTATTAATATATTTTTATAAATATAGTAAAAACAAATATATTTAATATATATATATATATATATATAATGTTTAAATATTTATTTATATTTTTATAAATATAATAAAATTTAATAAATATATTTTATTATATTATTAATATATTGTTATAAAAATATATTTTAATATAATTTTATAAAAATCTAATTACATAAATTATTTTTTACCTTTTTATTAGAAAAAATTCATTAGGAAAGAAGATACTGGATGCAAGTACCTAATCTTTTTATTTCCGTCTTAATGAGTTTGACTTTCAATAATATAATTAAAAAAATCAAATAATTAACAAAATTAAATAATTAAGTTATACCTATCTTAAAACATATAATATATTTTTTTATGTCATATATTTTTTAATAACTTATTATTAATTTTATTTTAATACTTTTTTAATAAATTTTTAAAAATATACTTTCTTATTTTTTTTGGTTGGTTTATTTATGTAAGTTGTATAATGAAATAATTTAGATAAGGGTTTACATATACTTTCTTAACTTCATTCACATATCTTATCTAAAATGTGAGGATTACTAAAACTTTATCATTTATATTAATATTTATGATTTTTATCTTAATCATTTATATTAATATTTATAATTTTAACTTTTTTTATATTTAATTATTATTAAATATATTTTATTATATATTTATAAATTTAATCTGTTAATTTTTTATATTATTTTATTTTTTATATTTATTTATTATTTATTAATAATATATTATTTATTTATCAAAATTCGTCACTACTTACTCTTTAAATCCCCAACTAGTATCAATCTTTTTTTCATAGTAAGAAATTAAGTTCTTATTTATTTTTATTAGATTTTTGAGTTTTTCATCTATTCCCATTTTATATTATTTAAAAAAATATTTATAATAAATTAATTTTAACATTTTTTATACATAAATAAATATTTATAATTTATAATTTTTTAATTATTATATTAAATATACACTTTAATTTATAATATTTATATCTATATAATTATTTTTTATAAGAATATAATATTTATAAAATTATTATTATTTATTATTATAATAATAGTATTATATTTAAATATTTGATTAAATTATTTTTTAAAATATTAAATATTAATAAATGTAAAATATGTAATTTATAAAAAATATTTAATACATTAATTATTATTTAATTAGTATAAATTAATAATGATTTTAATTATTAATTATTTTTAATATTTTAAAATATAATTATTTTATAAAGATAAAATTTCATTTATATAATAAATAAAAATAATAAAATAGAAAATATAACATAATAAAATTAAACAATATAATTAAAAATAAAATAATATTAATTATTAATAAAAAATTATATAATATTAAAAAAAAGTTTAATTTTAAATTTTTTAAAAGAGACATGACATATTATTTTAATAAAATTTTAAAAGATTTTTTTCACCAGAACCTCGTCATTCCCCTCTATCCATTGGTTATTCATCCTTTCATCCTCAACTTTTTAGAGTGAAAAAAATATCTAAACTCCTACCGACTTAGTTTTTTTTTTCATGAAATTCTGATAAATTAAAATATTACTTAAAATAATTAATATTTTCTTGAAATTATGTTGAACAGCTATCAAACAGCATAAGCCGGGGAGGAGAAGTCACTCAATGGTACTAAGAAATTATTGAAGTGTATAATTACGTAAGGTGAATATAATAAATATAAAAAAAGTTAATTTTCTTCATTAATTTAAAATACATATTATCAAAACCTGTGACAACCTTGATAATATAAAAGTATATAATAAATAATTATTAAAATATCATAAATATCATATAAAAATATAAAGTAAATATTAATAAATAAATATCATGAATATCTTTTAAGAAAAAAATAGTATGTATTTTTTGTAGATGAAGACTGAGAAATAATGAGATAAATAGTAAAATGACTTTTTTAAAGAGACTGAACACATAATTAATACCGCACCTACTCAATTTCTATTATATATATATTTCAATGTTTATATGCAAGTGGTCACGCCAACCTCTTACTAGCCCAACAAAATATCTAAATTACAACAATTATTATATAACTTTATATCTTATCATATATATATATATATATATATATATATATATATATATATATATATTATGGTTAAAATAACTTTTCCTTGAAAACCCTAGATCATAGAACATGTGATTGATATTTATCTAAGTTTAATTGTGTATTTAATCATTAAAATTTGTAAGATAATTTCAATTTTGGTTTATTAAATATAAAACCTTTTTTAAGTTATTTTTTTTAAATTGGAAAAAACTAATTTTAGTTTTTAAATATCAAATTTGGGGTTTAAGATGAGTATTTAAAAGTTTACTGTTTAGATGTAGTATTTAAAGTTTTAGATTAATAATTTAATATTGTTTTTAATTCTGAAGGATAGTTTGGATATATTTTGTAATTTTGAAAGATGATTTATTTCCTAGTTCATTGGAAGGAATAAAAGCAAAATGATAGAGATTTATAATTAAAAGGAAAAATTATGCAATGAAAGCAATAACTATAGCAACAACAGCGTATGATTGTCCTGGGATGGTAAAACAAATCAATATGTTTGTTTTTCGTTTGTTAAAAACGGGGCGTAACGAGTTGATGATAAATTGTAAATTTTAGTCTGTTTTGTTATAATTTAAAAAATTTAATTTATTTTTTAAGTTAAATTTTTTAATAAATTTAATAATAAGAATATCATTTATTTATCAATAATTCAATATATATATATTAAGTTAATAATATAAATTAATATATTATTTTAAGGAAATTATATTTTAGAATAATAATAAAATTTATATAATAATAAATAATAAAAAATATATAAATAACGTCAAAATTTTTAAAATTTATATTTTTTATATTAAAAAATTTAAATATATATATTTTTATTTGATAAAACTTCACCTTGTTCTCCTGATGAGTAATTCTTACAACTTTAGTTCAAGTTATAAGGATAAAATAATCAAGTATTTAGGACGAATAAGGAGAAGATGATGAACACAAAGAAAAAGAGAAAAACTTATGTTTGAGTAAGAAAAATATTTCTTATAACGAGTAAAAATGAGATTTCTTTAATTTTTCTTTTTTATAATTTTTAACTTCAAATATTGTCTTTACGATTAACTGTATTATAATAATTTTTTTAATTAAACGGATTGCGAGCTGGCGAGATGAGTTGACCAGACTTGGCGAGGATTAGCCAAAGCATCTTGACTGATCTGAAAACACTAACTCATCCTGGCATATTATAACGGATTGATCGTCAGACTTGACCGGTCTTACTATTCCTATCCTTAATTCTTATTAAAAGAAAAATATTAGTTCTAGTTAATTAAAATTATTTTTAAAAATATTAATTTTATTTAATATTGCATATTGCAATTTATTTAAATTTAATTTAAAAATTAATTAATTTATACTAATATTTTATACGATTTTATTGAAATAAAAATTTTTTGATTCGATATTTAAAAAATAATTTTATTTAAAAAATAAAAATAAAAGTAACCATAAATATTTATGACAATAAAGTAGCTAGCAATTATTTTTAAAATAACAATTGCCATCTGTTTTGAGATTGTATCCTATCCAACAGTATCCATCCTATCATCCCTGTATACTATTTGAACATATTAATATGCAATGCAAGATGCCTCTCAAACATACTTCAATCATTATATTTTCCAACACTTTATTCATTACTTTTTCAAGTATCAAAACAAAGCTCAATGACATTTCAAATGTCTGAACTATTAGTGCTTATCACTTTCACTTTCCTCTTCATTTTGGTGCTAAAAATAGTCTTGAATCAGAAAGCAAAATCAACTCCAAATATGCCTCCCGGGCCATGGAAGCTACCAATTATAGGGCATATGCATCATCTTCTTACGCCTGCATCACATAAAAAATTGAGAGACCTGGCTAAAATATATGGACCTTTGATGCGTCTGGAACTTGGAGGGGTGACAGCAATGATTGTTTCCTCACCTGAGTATGCCAGGGAGATAATGAAAACCCATGATGTTTTCTTTGCATCAAGGCCTCACAGTGTAACTTCAGATATATTGTCCTATGGATCCACAGGTATTGCTTCTGCCCCTTATGGAAATTATTGGAGAGTTGTACGACAGATGTGCACAATGGAGCTTTTAGGACAAAAACGTGTCAATTCATTCCAACCAATAAGAGCAGAAGAGCTCACTAATCTCATCAAAATGATTGATTCGAAGAAAGGATCACCCGTTAACCTCACTCAACTAGTACTCTCATCCATATATTCCATCATTTCAAGAGCTGCATTTGGCAATAAATGCAAAGACCAAGAAGAATTCATATCACTGGTGAAAGAAGGACTTGCAATATTGGGAGATTTATTTCCTTCTGGTAGATGGCTTCAATTTGTCACTGGTTTCAGGCATAAGATCGAGAGGTTACATCAACAAATTGATCGGATTCTTCAAAACATCATCATTGAACATAGAGAGGCAAAGTCAAAGGGCAAAGAAGACCAGGGTGAAGAAAGTGGAGATTTGGTGGATATTCTACTAAAACTTCAGGATGATAATCATGGAAACGAGAATATTTGTTTGACTGATAACAATATCAAGGCTACGATCCAGGTGAGGATATTAACATCTTGCAAATTTGTTTACAAAGAGGAACTTACTCCTAGCAGTATAGAACTTCGATGAATCCTTAAACTTAATTAATACTTAACCCTACACCAGTACAGTGTAGAGTAAATGTCTCTTCTTATCATCTTGATTCAGCTTATTATAACATCATCTACAAATTACTTTTCAGGAAATATTCGGTGCAGGAGGTGAGCCATCAGCAATTACTATAGATTGGGCAATGGCTGAGATGGTAAGGGATCCAAGAGTGATGAAGAAGGCACAAGCTGAAGTGAGAAAGGTATTCAATATGAAAGGAAGAGTTGATGACAGTTGCATCAATGAACTCAAATATTTGAAATCAGTTGTGAAGGAGACGCTAAGATTACACCCTCCAGGTCCTCTTTTACTTCCAAGAGAATGTGGAAAGAAATGTGAGATTGATGGGTATTATATACCAGCCAAAAGTATGGTAATTGTCAACGCCTGGGCTATTGGAAGAGATCCAAGCTATTGGAATGATGCAGATAGGTTTTATCCGGAGAGATTCATTGATAGCTCAATTGACTACAAAGGAAATAATTTTGAATTCCTTCCATTTGGTGCTGGAAGAAGAATATGCCCTGGGAGCACATTTGGTTTGATAAATGTTGAGTTGGCACTTGCATTGTTGTTGTACCATTTTGATTGGAAGCTACCCAATGGAATGAAATGTGAGGATTTGGACAACACTGAGGAATTTAGAGTGACTATTAGAAGAAAAGATGACTTGTACTTGATTCCTGTATCTTCTCCTTCTTTGCTTACGATGCAAATCTGAAAAAGGCTAAAACTATGTAACCGAAGAATATATATTATGTATTAATTCTCTCCTTGAATAAAATATCAATTAGCAAGAAATTTTAATATATATAACATGTTCCTTGATTTATGTTTATGAAGTTTTTTTTTTCCATCTAAATCTTTTGTAAAGAAATTGTCATACATAAAATACACAGTATTGATTAACTAAATGCTTGCATGATTGTTGACAACATAGGTGAATTGTTTTCCTTTGGTTAGGTTAGACATAGAGGTAGACAAAAAGGGTTAACTTCAAAATACTATATTAGGATGTGGATTGCCTACAATGCAATGGAAAGAGAAAGGTACGCCCTTAATTTTATTTTGAAACTAAACAAAAACAATAAAATATTTTTGAACAAAAAGTTATAACTATTCATATATCCTTCGGATATCATTATCAAAATTAAACCAAAATTACAAATAGCAACCGAAATTATACATGACAATTTTAGCCACCAAAATGGTGACAGAAACTTGTTTTGACGTTTTGGTTTGCCTACTCCTCTTTAACTATTGTTATCTTTCTTGATAGATTTTATTTTGTCATTTTTTTTTGGTGAGTCCTTTAATATGGTATAAGAAAAAAATATATTTTATTTTGTATTTAATAATAAATTACATTATAAGATTTTGACTAATTTTAAAAATTGAGATAGAGTCTAAGATTTTTTTTATTTTTATTTTTACATATGTTGACAACAGATTTCTAAATTAAACATCTTGATAATTTCTTTAATGAAAAATCTTTAAAATAACTGATTTTATACGTAAGATTCACACTAAAGTTACTTTACTGTCCCAGATGATATTAAATTTTATATAATTTAAATTTATTTTAGTAACTGAGTTTCAGACCATATTATTCGGTCACTAATTTAGTCATAAAAGCATAAAAGTTATCTAATGACAAGGTTGTTTGATGGGATACTGTTCTCCTATGAATACATCTCCGAGAACAGGTTTCCGTAACCCAATTTTAGTTTTACATGATTGTCCATGGGTTAGGTTTATGTTCGCTGTTTTTTGTCTCTCCCTCTCATAAATATATTTTGGTGTGTTATAAATGATGAGTGAGGGAATCGATATCAATCGCTTTCCTCGTTCTGATGCATTAGCCTGAATTTTCCACATAAAACATAGTAAAAAGAAGAAACAAAAAACACCGTTTCAATCATTTATTTTTATTTTTAAGTTTTATATATATATATATATATATATATATATATATATATAATATGATTTTCACAAGGAGTATTAGAAATGTTTGTAAAAATATTGTTAATTTAATGTCAAGTGGTACAATTGTGAGTCGTATAATTTTAAATGTCAATTAAAAAATAATAATTATTTCAACTATTATTTTGGAGTTTCTAAGTCACACGTCTAAAAAGAAAAAGGATAAATTTTGAGGATTTTTATTCAAACAAATAATAAAGAAGAATAAAACCAATGGTTTTCTTTTTCATTCATTGTACCTAGCATAACAAAACATAAATTCAGAAAGAAAAAAAAAGTTTTATAGGTGTTCAATTTTTTATCTTTGGAGTCCTACATATAAAAGTTAATGACCATTATCAATTTTGAATGTCATCAAAATTTTGAGTTCTTATCATCCAAAATTTTGCCATATTAGCATTTAGATTTGCTTATTCTCCATGTTATTTCTGGTTCTATAGGTGAACCTTCATTTATTCAAGAAAACACCTCTGATTTCAAATAAAGTTTAAACAAAAGTGGCTAACTTTTGAAAAAATTAGAGTTTTTTGAGGTGATGAATTGGTTTTTAGGATACTTTACCAAGTGCTATCTCTTGAGTGTTGAATCCATCAATAACGGATTTTCATTAATAATTTGTAAACTAAATAATATATGATTAATAAATAATAAATAAATATAATAAATAAAATAAAATAATTTTTTTATTTAATATATTTAAATAGATATAATTAATGATAACTAAGTTTGGTATCATAAAATAATATGTTAAATGTATTGTTGAATAATAAGTTATTTCGGTAAAAGGTTAGCCAGTAATTTTAAAAGTTTAATTTGAATAATATAAATATATTTACGTGAGTGTCAAAAATAGATAAGACTGCGAAATTTTTATTGGAAATATATGAATTAGGTTGATATAATATAATAATATATATAAGTTTATATTAGATAGTTAAATTTTAAAATTCATTTGGTTTAAAACTCCTTAAAATATGATGAAAGTTAGCTTCGTTAATTCTAATTTAAATTATTTTTTAACTTTAATAGACATCCGCTTATTACAAAGATAAAAATTAGAAATTTATTCTCTATACAAGAATACGAACAACGAGGAAGAGTACAAATTTATCTTTTATTTTCACTTTTTTTTTTTTTAATTTAACAGTGTAACGTCTTAAGGGTTAACTTCCAAATAAATGAATGATAAAAATAATAAATATCTTGGAACGAGAAATTTAAGATTTAGGTAATATTTTAATTTTTCATTTAAGGTTTAATGTTATAATTAATAAAGTATTAGTTTATGAATTAAATTTTAAATTATCTGATTATAAAATAAAAAATATACTTTTTATATTTATCTTGTGAGTGATACTTAATTGTGGATTTTTATATTTGAATATGAATGTGAAATAAGTCTTACACGGTTCCTTTGAGATGAAGTGTATCTGGCGAGCATTAATTTATGTATGCATAAGGTGGGTAAATATAATAAAACTTATTTAGTCGTAATTACCTAACTTTATTCGATGCAATTAAAAAATGCTCTACTTATTAAAGCTTTCCAAGTATTCGTTTTGGCAATAACAAAGAAAAATATGCATTTACAATAAGTAATATAAAAAGCAATAATTTACCATATATATAAAAGGTTAATATAGAAATAAAAAGGAAAGTGATAAAGGATGAATGAAAATATCAGTATTTTTTTTCTTTTTACCTATCTATTTTCTTTCTTTTCAATTGCACGTCCAATTAAATAATTTATTTTTTTTCTTTACTACTCTTAAAAGTTTTTCTTTAATTATTACTATTAAAATACTTATTTCAAGCTAATGCACAATTTTCGGCAGCCTAACCTATCTTAGCAAGTTTCAGCCTATGATTGATGTAGATGAACAACGTCAAAGGCATTAAAAAAAAAAAGTAATTATTAATAGGTATTTTATATTATAAATTATTATAAATACTATCGTATCAAAAATTGGATAAAAAAATTAGATAAATGAACTTATATTAATAATATAATATATGGGTTATACGAATAAGATTTAAATATTCTATTTGTGCGTAATAAATTTTTATCGATTAATCTTATAAATAATATATTTTAAAAAAATAATTTAAATAATATTTATTTATTTATTCAATTATTTGATTATAAGAATTAAATTTTTCTAACATAAAACTATTATTATTCTCTCGTTATTTTTTTTCTTTTCATTCATTCATTTATTTTTTTTCTCCTTTCTCATTCTATCTTATTCTTATTATTAAAAATACTAAATTAAAATTCAAGAAAAATATATTCAAATATTTTTTTAAATCAACATTAAAATTACAAAAATATTAATTAATTATTTAAAATTGTAATGATAAATAATTTTATTTATGATAATAACTAATAATTAATTTAAAATTATTTTATTATAATAAATTAATTACTCATCTAATTAAAAATATCAAATATTTTACATCTAAAAAATTTTCTTATTTTAACTAAATTTTATTTATTTATTAGTATTTTTCATATTATAAAACATTAAAAGATTAAATAATTATATATATCAAATTTAAATAATTTCATTAACTTAATTAAAAATTATTTTTTTCATAAAAGTGTAGATAAATGATAAAAAAATATATGTGATGAATTTAAAAATATAAAAATATAGTTTTTTTTAATATATACATTAGTTTTCTTATTATATTATTTGAATTTTGACATGATGTTAATAAAATTGACTTTAATATTTTTATCAAATTTCAGAAAAAAAAAGAAAAATAAGAAGCAAAGAGGAGAGTGAAAAAGAAGAAGTGAATAAAGAGAAAAATAAGAGGAGAGAGAAAAAAAGAAGAAAAGGAGTGAATGAGGAAAGAAAAAAATGGAGTGAATAAGGAGAAAAAAATGAAAAAAAGAGAATAATAATTATTTTATAGTTTTGATAATTAATATATTATTGGATTCATTCAAATTTTATATAAAAAAATTATCTATTTAAAATAGAAAATCACTAGTATAAATTTATAATACTATATGATATAAATCACCTATAAAGTAATTATATATGACTTATTTAAAATGAATATAGAGATTAAAAATAATTATTTGAAATTTTTAGGATGGAAATCAAAGAAAATATGTTTAGTGGGGCTAAAATTAAAGTTTACATATTTTATAAAAACTAAAACTTGTGATTTCAAATTATATTGGGAGGAAAAAATAAACAAAAGTTTTACAACTATAGAAATTCGAAATTGACCTTTTTTTCCTACAGATATTAGAAATATTTTTAAACTTACAAGTAGTGAAAATAAAAGTATATATCAGTATTATATTCCTATATTACTTTTACCTTTTAATGGTTATTTTTAGGAGAAAATATTTAATGAAATTGGATGTATGTGTGTTTGCTTAAGAAAATAAACACTATAAAGCAGAAACAAAAAAAGGAATAAACATCAAAGACTTTTATAGAAGCCCTTGTACTACTATCTTAAGTCACCATGGATTCTGAATTACATAACATATTAGCCCTTATCATCTCCTTTTTCCTCTTCATGATTTTGGCACTCAAAACATGGACCAATCTCAGCAAAACTGAGTCTTCAACAAACATACCCCCAGGACCATGGAAGCTACCTATCATTGGAAACATGCATAATCTTCTAACATCTACACCACACCGAAGATTAAGAGACTTGGCCAAAATATATGGTCCCTTGATGCATCTCCAACTTGGGGTGTTCGTCGCAATCGTTGTTTCCTCAGCAGAGTATGCTAAGGAGATTCTGAAAACCAATGATCTCATCTTTGCATCAAGGCCTCACATCCTAGCTGCAGATATACTGTTTTATGAATCCTCCGATATTGTTTTTTCTCGTTACGGAAATTACTGGAGACACCTACGGAAAATATGCAATATGGAGCTTTTAACCCAAAATTGTGTCAAATCATTCCAGCCAATAAGAGAAAAAGAATTCACCAGCCTTGTCAAAATCATTGATTCACATAAAGGGTCTCCCTTCAACCTCTCTGAAGCAGTACTTTCATCAATATATCATATCATTTCAAGATCTGCGTTTGGCATGAAAAGCAAAAACCAAGAACAATTCATTTCTGTGCTAAAAGAAATACCACCTGGAGCAGGTTTTAACGTAGCAGATCTATTTCCTTCTGCTAAATGGCTTCAACTTCTCACTGGTTTGAGGCCTCAGCTTGAGAAGGTGCATCGACAATTTGATCGGATATTGGGAGATATCATCGATGAACACAAAAAGCAAAAGTCAAAGGATAAAGATGGCCAAGGTGACGCAAAGGAAGATTTGGTAGATGTTCTCCTAAAATTCCAGGATGGAAATGGAAGCAACCAGGACTTTTGCTTAACTACGAACAATATCAAAGCTATAATTCTGGTAAGGATAATCACGTTTTATAAATACTTTGTTTCATGATCATAATCTTACTCTCCTTTCTACGGAACCCATGCAGGTTGATGGGAGCTCCTTGGCCCCACTGATTTTTTTTTTCAATTTTAAATTTAATATATATAATTTATTAATATTAAAAAAAAGTTATATCTTATAGTTAAATAGTTATATTCAATTATGTTTTTTTTTTTAAAAATTAAGTATTTTTTTACTTAATAAGATATTGATTATAGATGATAAAATGAATTAGTCGATCAACTTTTCGATTTATCTTAAAATTGATGATTTTAGTTTATAAATTCTTTTTGTTTGGTTTCGTCTGACAAGTTAAGGTTGAAGTGAAGTGAACTGAAATTATCCGTTTTTAAAACATATTTATATATTAAATTAAAATTAAAATAATTAAAATAAAAATATTATATATATTTTATGATATTATTAAAAATTTAAATATATTATAATATGAACTGTAAATATTAACTAATAAACTTAAATTATTAATTATAATTGAATATTTTAATATATAAATATTATAATTTGTTTAATTTATCTAATAATATATTAATTAATAAATAAAAATTTAAAATAATTAAATATGCATTTTAAATAAAAAACATATAAAAAAATTTATATAAAAAATATTGATAAACTGGTTCACTCGTCAACCAATTATTTGACAAAATAAATTACGATCTGCCAGATTACGATCTGTAATAATTTTGATTATGAAGAACCAATTTCAAATTTATTTTTGACTGAATAAAAATGAGACAAGTTTTATCATTTGTAAAATTAAGAGCCATATCTAGTTACATCTACAAGATTTTATTTGTTTTTCTTATATTATATAATTTTATTATGAATAATTTTAAAAATTAAATGTTATTCTTGTTAAGTTTAATTAGAACATTATATAATAATATTTTATAATTTAAGGTTTGAGACTAATAACTAATATTTTCTCTTTCCTATTTCTTTCTATATTATTGTTCTCAATTTGGTGTTTTGGCCACAGGTTATATGAATCGTGATGTTTAACTATGATTCACAGTTAGTTTTTTAGTATCAAATTTAATTCACTCTTAATTCATTTTTAGATTTTAAATATATATATATATATATATATATATATATATATTATTTAGAAGTTAATTTTTTATGATTATATATAATATAATGAATATCATATTTAATTTTAACCTATTATTATAAGTTAATGAAAACATTTTATCAAACTAGTGATCTAAATTATAATCTACAATATTAAAAGAAAGGTTTAATTTATAATAATAATGATTATAATATATATATATATATATATATATATATTTGAACATTTTTTATAATTATAATTAATATTGTATATATGTTATGTGAAACCTATATTTGGCATAATATTTTATGTATATATTTTTCGTGAAATTAACTTTTTAATCGCAAGTATCATTCTCGAGTTTTAAAAGCAATTTATTATAGTCTTTTTGAATATATATATATATATATATATATATATAATTTTATAAAACTATTTTTATTCTCTCAAATTTAGTATTTGGAAATTAAAATTTCTTTCACAAAATACTTGAAAAATACTAATACATACTTTTTTTTTTCCAATTTAGAGAAACAAAAACTAGATTGACTCCAAACTAATATATAGTATATATCTCACTGGAGATCTTCAAAAGGTCTGCAATATGTTGCAATTCTCGTGTAGTGAATTGGATGTCCTTTAAGCATATAGGGTACATTTTAGAGGATTATTACGAAGTTGTGACTACTAAGGGAAAATCAATTACAGCATAGTTTGTTATACGTGTATTTTTTTTCACTGCTTATGTTCCAATGAAAAGTTGTAACAAGTTGATAATTACTTTTTGCAGGACATGTTTGGTGCCGGAGGTGAGACATCATCATTTACCATCATATGGGCAATGGCAGAGATGATAAGGGAGCCAAGAGTAATGAACAAAGCACAAATTGAGGTGAGAGAGACATTCGATATGAAAGGAAGGGTTGACGAAAGTTGCATTGATGAACTCAAATATTTGAAATCAGTTGTCAAGGAGACCCTAAGGTTACATCCACCAATTCCTCTATTTGCCAGAGATTGTGAACAGCCATGTGAGATTAAAGGGTATCGTATATCAGTCAAACATAAGGTAATTGTGAATGCTTGGGCTATTGGAAGAGATTCAAGCTACTGGACTGAACCTGAGAGGTTTTATCCAGAGAGATTCATTGATAACCCTATTGACCATAAAGGGACTAATTTTGATTACATTCCATTTGGTGCTGGAAGAAGAATATGCCCAGGCAGCACCCTTGGTCTGATAAATGTTGAGCTGAGTCTTGCATTTTTGTTGTATCATTTCGATTGGAAGCTTCCTAATGGAATGAAAAAAGAGGACTTGGACATGACTGATCAATATGGGCTTACCGTTAGTAAAAAGGATGACCTATATTTGATACCAGTCACTGCTCGACCTATTCTGGTAAGATAAACCATACAAGAAAAATATCCTTGAAAAACTAGCATCCCCATGATGTTCATTGTGGTTACCATCTCATTTGATTGATTTTTCATTCATAATGTAGCACCTCATAAAATTCTTATCTGCTCCTTTCAAATTCGAAGGATGTATAGGATGATATATGTAAACATCATAAACCAGTTTGTACATAGCACATATATGAACATTAAACATGCATATGCATCAACCAAACATGCTCAGTAAAAAAACTACAAATTTAGAGTACCGTGATGTAGTCTTGTATTGGAACATTAACAGAAAAGTTGTTAATATATTTTGCAGAATAGGGAAGCATGCATGCAGGCAAAGAAGGGTGAGTAGGATTGAGTCCCAGGATGAAGAAGCCCCTACAGCTGATAACATCTTTAATACGACGCAGAAACAGTTTATGATATGTAATAAATTTTGTTTCAATTAGTGATAGTGTACCAAGTGAATTAATGTTACTTCCGTATAGAATAATACTTCGTTATATTGGGTAAACAAAACTCTTGTTTGTTTATTTGTAGTTTCTCACTCTCTGCCCAAAAAACTGTTCAATGACAGTAAGGTATTAAGAATCTTCCTTTTAATTAGTTAAAACACTTGCTATAAGTAATGGTCATCTAAAATCTCTTAAGAGATTACAGTTAATCTCCTGAAAATAAAGAATTTAATTTGTTTTATTGCAATAGAAAAAGTTTCCCATTTATTCTTATGTTACATGTATGTTTTATTACTTTTATATATTATTTTTTAAAATTACAGAAACATAGTTTTATTTAAAGATTATTATAATGTGTTAGGATCGAGCGCTTACCATTAGGCCAAAAGCTATAGTCATTAGTCAGAGCGCAACTCTTTTTACTTTAACAGCCCAAGCGCCACGATTCAATTGTGACTTGGCCCACCTGACCTTCGTCACAAGACAATTGATGCCACCTGCAACAATCTCCTCCTCAGCAATTGTCCTACAAGGTATCCCACTCTTGGATTGCGACTTGGCCCACCCGGCCTCCGCCACGGGACAATTGTGCAACCTGCAACAATCTCCCCCTCAACAATTGCCCCACTAGGAATCGAACTCGTGACCTTGACTCTGATACCAATTATTATAATTCAGTATATGTGTAAAACTCAGTATTTATTTAAGTGTGAAGGCATTGGCTTTTATAGCCTAGAGACTCAAAACAGAATAACAACAGTTTTACTGCTGTTACTGCAACATAATAGGAGGCATAAAATAAGGAAACAACTGACCTAGTACATCCTATAAAATAGGAATAGTTATTGACACGTAAAGCATAAAGTAACTAACACTAACAATCCTTCCCTTAAGCTTAACTTACTTCATCAATCTTGAATACTCCAAGCATGTTTCTGATTTTTTCAAATTGATCAAGTTTCAGAGCTTTGGTCATGATATCAGCTATTTGTTCTTTTGTACTACAGAATCTTAATTTAACTATTTGATCATTAACTAAATCTCTGAGGAAATGAAACCTCACTGCAATATGTTTACTTCGGCCATGAAAGACAAGATTTTTGGATAGTTGAATAGTAGAATTGTTGTCACAAAGAATCTCGGTGATTTCTTGTTCCTCTATTCCAATATGTTGTAGAATTCTTTTGAGCCAGATACATTGACACGCACAGTGTGCTGCAACAATGTATTCGACCTCAATGGTTGAGAGGCTTACCACTGGCTGTTTCTTTGAAGCCCATGATACAGCTGCAGTTCCCATTATAAACACTGATCCTGAAGTGCTTCTTTTGTCATCTGGATCTCCTGCATAGTTGTTGTCACCATAGGCTGTGAAATTTATCTTTCTTCCTTTTTGATAAAAGAGACCGTGTTCAATGGTCCCTTTGAGATACCTGAAGATACGTTTAATTACTGCCCAGTGGGACTCTTTAGGATTGGCCATGTATCTACTGACCACACTAACTCCAAACATCAAGTCTGGTCTTGTTACTGTCAAGTACATAAGGCTGCCAATGACTTGTTTGAATTGTGTAGCATCGACTGAACTTCCTATTTCATCTTTAGATAGTACTGTTCCTGGTACAATAGGATTCTTGACAGGGTTGCTATCCAACATGCTGAATCGCGTAAGAATTTCACGTGCATAGCACCTTTGACAGATAAAAATTCCTGCTTCATTTTGTAATACCTCAATACCAAGGAAGTATTTCATTTTGCCCAGGTCTGTCATATCAAATTCTAACTGCATCGAATGTTTGAACTCTTCGCAAATATCTCTATTGCTCCCAGTAAAAATTAGATCATCTACATGCAAGCTAACAATTAAAATATTATTTCTAACCTTCTTTGTGAACAAGGTGTGTTCACTGGAGCAACGTTCAAACTGTTCTTTAGCAAAATACGCTTCAATCTTGCTGTACCAGGCTTGTGGGGCCTGTTTAAGTCCATATAGGGCCTTTTTTAGTTTGTAAACTTGTCCCTCTCGGTCTTGCTTGATATATCCAGCAGGTTGGTGAACATAGATTTCTTCTTGGATTTCACCATGCAAGAACGCACTTTTAACATCAAGTTAGAAGACTTCCCATGCATTTTGAGCAGCCATAGCTAACAATACTCTTACTGTATCGAGCCTAGCAATAGGAGCAAAAACCTCTGTGTAGTTAATTCCATGTTTCTGAGCGTAACCTTTGGCCACCAATCTGGCTTTATGCTTTTCTATCTGGCCTTTTTTATTCAACTTTGTTTTGAAAACCCACTTCACTCCAATATGTATAACTCCATCAGGTGGATCGACTAGTACCCACGTGTTGTTTCTTTCAATTGCTTGTATTTCCGTATCCATCGCCTCTCGCCATTTTGAACTAGTTTTGGCCTCTTCAAATGTGAGAGGATCTGCAGAATCAGTCAGCACCATTGCCAGTAGATCCTCCTCCTCTTCTACTAAAAGTTTAGTCTCATAATCTCCCAACCATAAAGGTTGTCGACGAGTCCTTGTCGCCCTCCCTCGAACTAGAGTATTTGTGGAATCTGATTGCTGCGGCTCCGTGGCTGCCACCTTTGGAGGTGTAAGCTCTACATTTCCACTTTCTTCTCCACGTTGAGGTGTGACCTCTACATTGTCATTTTCTCCTTCTTCTTGGCTACTTTCTTCTTCATCTTGGCCATTTATATTAAGAGCAGTAGGCGTATACTCTGCTCTTTCTTCTTCCCAATTCCAACTTTTGTCTTCTTCAAATATCACGTCCTTACTGATAATAATCTTTTTGGTAATCGGATCAAAAAGTTTATAGGCTTTCGTTTCATCACTCACGCCTAAAAGAACACATTGCTGACTCTTATCATCTAACTTGCTTCGTCTTTGATCAGGAACGTGAACATGGGCAATGCATCCAAATACCCTGAAGTAGTCAACCCGTGGTTTGAGTCCACTCCACATCTCCTCTGGCGTTCCATGATCTACGACAGTGGTAGGACTCCTGTTTTGTACATGAATACACCATTTGACAGCCTCAGGCCAGAAGGATTTTGGTATTTGTTTTTCATGAAGCACTGCTCTTACATCATTCATGATGGTGCGGTTTTTGCGCTCCGCAACCCCATTCTATTGAGGGGTGTATGCAGCTGTCAATTGCCTAGAAATACCTTGCTGTCTACAGAAGTCTGAAAATTCCTTAGACATGAATTCTCCACCCCTGTCTGTTCTCAGGCAAGTTATGAACGATCCAGATTCTTTTTCAACACATGCTTTGAAGCTCCTGAAGTTATTGAATGTTTCAGATTTCTCATGTAAAAAATAAACCCATGCTTTACAAGAGTAATCATCAACAAAGCTTAGAATATACCTTTTATTATTGTTTGAGGCAGGAGAAATGGGACCACATAAATCAGCATGCACCAGTTGGAGTTTAGTGGATGTACGCCAGGAGCTTTGCTTTGGTATAACATTTTTGTGTTGCTTGCCAACGAGACACGTAGTGCACATAGTTGTAGGTGAAAGTGATCCTAGCAAAGATCTCATTGATTTGATGAAGTCAAAGATAAAGTCAAAGGTCAACTCTGCAGCAGTCAAACAAGTCACTCAGAACAAAGGAGCTGAAGACTTAGTGTGTCTAAACAGAAAGCTTAGGTAAAACCACTTTACCTTTTCCACTGCATAAAGCTTCTTCACTCAATTTGCAAAATGCCTCAAAAATAGTTTTAAACAAATCAAACAAAAGCATTTTGACAAAGAACCTTCTTAACAATGGTTTTAACTGATATAGTTTTTTAAAGAAACGTTTAAAACACTTAGAATGTTTATAGAAGTGTTTTCACAACATTTTAATTGATACAAAAACCTTTTAATCGATTAAAAACCCTTTATGACCGATTGGAATTCGAATATAACAGGTCGAATGAAATATAATCGATCAGATTTTAAATATGAGCGATCAGATTGCTTTTAATCGATTAAAACACGTTTTAATCGATTAAAACCACTTTGAAGTCAGGATGATCGATCGAATGAAATTATGACCGATCGAAGTTGGTTATGATCGATCGAATTGAATTATGACCGATCAGACTTATTTCAATCGATTAAAACGTATTTCAATCGATTAAAATAACTTAGAAAATCTTTTCAATCGATTAAAACGAACTTTCAATCGATTAAAATGAC
Source organism: Sphenostylis stenocarpa (assembly GCA_963425845.1). Classification (NCBI taxonomy): domain Eukaryota; kingdom Viridiplantae; phylum Streptophyta; class Magnoliopsida; order Fabales; family Fabaceae; genus Sphenostylis; species Sphenostylis stenocarpa. The sequence continues at coordinate 20,710,872 of OY731399.1, read as the reverse complement.
TTGAAAATATATGTGCAGTTTTTCAATCGATTGAAACGACTTTATATCAGCCTAAAAGAACTTAGAAAGTTTTATAAGAAGGTTTTTAAACAAATCAATCGATTAATACGCGATTCAATCGATTGTTTTATACTTTGAAAATGTTTGTAAAACGTTTTAACTGATAAAAACGTGGTCGTATCAACTAAAACATTTTCTGTTAAAGATCAAGAACGCATTAATGGGTTGAAAGGACTTTTAACAGATTGTAACGACTATTTCAACAGATTAAAACAAACTTTCAACAGATTAATTAATGCAGCAGATTTGAAAATACTCTTTTATAAACAGAATTGCTTGGAACTTTTATCATATCAGTTTTTACACAATTCAAGCAATCAATACAAGCAACTATTAGCATTCTTTTCAAGAAAGATACACAACTGTTTTTGTGAACTTCTTTTGAAATCTTTCTTGAGGCACTTTGCATTTCTTTGAAGAAGAAACTGACTGTGGATTGGTGTAATCCGGTTTGAGCTTTCTAGTTTCTTCTTTGTAAATTCTTTTTCATTACTTTGTATTGTGTTGTGCCCGGAATTTGGGCACAAGTTTTCTCTGCAGTTGGAAGTTGGTTGTGGAGGTTATCAAGAACTCGGAATTTGGTTCTTGGTAAGAGGTTGAAGCACGTGAGCCGGAATTTGGTTCTTGTGGTTATCTGTGTGGTGCCTGGAATTTGGGTACTGGGTTCTCTGCGGCTGGAATTTGGTTGCAGAGGTTTCCAAGAACTGGAATTTGGTTCTTGGTGGAGAGGTTAAGTGCAAGAACTGGAAGTTGGTTCTTGTGATAGAGTAGGTGTAAGATTGTTGAGTCTGTAAAACATCTATTCTAGTGGAACCCAGCTGGAATTTGGCTGGAGACTGGACGTAGCCTTGGTATTGGGTGAACCAAGTATAAAATTACCGGTGAAATCTTTCCTAACCTTTCTCTCTTTAAATTCAGTTGCTGCGCTTGTATTGTTTAATTGCTTTGTGATTCGTGAATTGATTAGTAAACTTAATTTTCAAATTAGATAATCTGTGTATTGCGAAAAACTTTCAAAAATCAATTCACCCCCCCTCTTGATTTAAAACTACTTTTCTAACAATTGGCATCAGAGCAAGGTGCTTGAAAGTTATTCAAGTCTCTTGATCCATGGTCGAGAACAGATTACCGTTTTCCGAGGGGGCATCTATTAACGGACCTCCACTATTCTCGTGGAACAGATTATCCTTTCTGGAAAATTAGGATGAAAATCTTCATTGAATCCATTGATGTAAATGCTTGGGATGTTATTACTAATGGTCCTTTAATTACGTATAAAGGATGGTCAAGCTTGAATGAAGAAGAAAAGAAGAAAGTTCAAAGTGACTCGTAATGCAAAAAATATAATTACTTCGCTCTTAACATGGATGAATTTTTCAGTGGTGTCCCAAGTGCAATTCTCGCCAAGGAGATGTGGGATGTTCTTGAGGTCACTCATGAAGGGACTGCAGATGTTAAAAGAGCCAGAAAGCACACTTTGATAAGAGAGTATGAGCTGTTCAAAATGCAGAATGGTGAAAGCATCGCAGATGTGCGAAACGCTTCACTCACATCATCAACCATTTAATGGGCCTAGGTAAGACCTTTGATAAGGAAGAACTAAATATTAAAGTATTGAAATGTCTTGACAGTCCTGGCAGCCAAAAGTCACTCGCAATATCGGAATCAAAAGATCTGTCCACCATGACAACAGACCTCATCTGTTTGGAAAACTCGAGAGAACATGAAATGGAAATCACAAGATTCAATGAGCAAGAAGTCTCTGAGAAGAAGAACGAAGCATTGCACTTAAAGTTGAAGAAAATCAAGAATCGAAGAAGATAATGAGAACCTTGGACTGCTTGTTAGGAAATTCAACAAATTCCTCAAGAAAAAGATCCAAGACAAGGAAAGACACAAAAGGTATGAGAAAAGAACTGATTCTTCTAACTTTAAATGTTATGGTTGTGGCAAACAGGGCCATGTTAAAATGGAATGTCCAGAGAGAAACAAACAAAGTGAAAAGAAAGAGGAAAAATCAAAAAGAAGAGCCTACATAGCCTGGGATGATAATGATACGTCATCAACAGATCACTCGAAAATGAAGAAGCCAATCTTTGTTTAATGGCGAGTCAAAATCCACAAACCAGCCAGGTAAGTTCTAGCTCCTCTTCAAATGTAGTTAACTATGATGCATTACAAGAAGCATTTAATGAAATGCATGAAGAGGCTAAGAAACTTCAAAAAGAAAATGATAGGCTGAAAGGGCTAAATAACCGGCTAGTTAACAAGGTTGATTCTCTGGAAAAACAGATTAGTGAAAATGAAACCGATAATGAATTCTTGAAACCGATTCATGATAACTCTGATTGTAAATGCAATAAACCATGCAAAAACTGTTCGAATTGCAAAAGAAAATTGAATTCTTATCTCAAACTGTTTCAAAGTTCACTCAGGGGCAAGCTAATCTTGATATATTACTTGGATCTCAAAAATTAATGTTTGACAAAACTGGAATAGGCTTTAAATCTAGATCCAAAGAAACAAAAACAAATAGGAATTCATACTCTACAATCAAATGTTTCTACCGCATGAAGAAAGGGCATTCAAGAAAATACCTGCAGAATTAAAAAGTATGCTATTCCTAAAGGGAGAATGAAATGGGTTCCAAAGATTGATTCTTTCCAAATAACATGATCAGGACCCAGTAATTATAAAGGGTACCGAACAATTCTTAATTTGTTTTGCAGGAACAAGTCTCGGGAATCCCTTGAAGATCGGAGCTGCAAAATCAGGTTCGAGTATTTAAACTAATTGTTTTAATTGATATATAACAATATTAATCGATTAAAATAACTTACGAACATATGTCCGTACCATTTTAATCGATTAAAATGTCGAAATAATCGATTGAACTGATCTCAGGATTTTGGTTTAATTGTTTTAATCGATTATAATATCTGTATATCAACTAAAAACACTTAGGTATCAAAATTAATCGATTCATTCACGTTTTAATCGATTTAAATTCTGGTGTCATGTTATTGATTTCATTCTGTACCTATCTAATCGATTCTTTTAATAAACAAACCGATTAATTCACTGTAGATGTTTTCAACCCTAATGACAAAAATCAAATTAATAGGTAATGAGTTGATTAATCGATTAATTAGGAGCTGTAAACAAAATTCATAACATCTAATTGAAGTTTAATAGGCCAATTCAAATCAAAAACCCAGTTTCTTTGATAAACAAAATCTGCATAATACTTTCACCCACTGTCCTGTAAATTGTGCCTCTGTAGCGGTCAGATAATCATAAATGAGTCTCGAACATATCTGATTCAAGTTATCTGTTTTACCCAATTTTCTTTAAATAGCACATGCTGAACAAATCCTTGAATTAGAAACTAAGACTAGTGGAATAATGTGGGAAAACTATTACTGTTATTCATGAATGAAAGAGTCTTTTATTTTGACAATAACATAAACATGATTCAAGCTGTAGATGTTTACATTTCTCTTAATACTTTACATGGAATGCTGCATGGTAATACACTGAAAATCAAAGAAATTATCAAAGAATGGACTCGTAACTTTTCTTATAGACACTAGTTACAAACAGGTCAAACTCGTTAGGACTCGAAAACATAGTTTATCAAAGATTTTTTTGTGATAATTGCTTCGGTAATAAGTTATTCATTACTAGGAAATCCAATAAACACATGTTTTCATTAAATTTCTTGATATTACATTGCAATATATTTGAAATAATTTTGAGCATGCATTGGTTCAAAACTCTTGGTGAAATTCATCGAACTGTGCAACTTTGAATATTTGCTTTAATCATCAATATCACGAGGTGACACTATAAGGGAACCAATCTGGAACAAAGAATTCAAAAATTGAATAACGTGGTACGTGGAATGTATGTTTTATGGTCAAGACAGGATAAATTTTATAATGTTTTAGAATTCTGGATTGATTGTCATCACCGGCCTCATTACTAATCATTGCCCACTCTACCGTAATAAGTTTTTTGTTAATCACTTGTGCATATGATACCACCGGAAACAACAAAGTTAAAAATGACTCATTCCTCAAAAGATAATGATGACTGGTTCACTATAAGTGAGAATAACACCCATCATACTACATTAATAAAAATACAGTTATTTGCTTGGATAATGATAACTGCAGTGGTTCAAAATGGGTTGGCTATTTTGAAAGGAAATTCCTATCTCAGCACATCATTAATCTGTGATTCATGCAATTTATGGTATCGTGCACTCGTGTGGAATCTGATAGTGAATGCACGTCTGTCAGCACATGATTCCGCCTCGATGTGTAATAGTTGATGTTCCTAAAGAAACATTTAATTCCATTGAGTGTCAACCATGGACTCGTAATGCAGTCAATAGTAACGATGAACTCGCTAAAAGATTTCTTTTCGTGAAAAGTTTCGTGTCTCATTGTCGATACAGGAGAGACAGCTGTTGTTGTCTAAATAGTTGATAGAGCAAAATCCGTTTCAACGAAAAGTGGTTGAGGATCAAATGACCGAATCACGTATTTTGGCATCTCGACACAAATAAACGGGGAAATGAGAACAAATTCATTTTTCACCAAACTGGAAGATTTGCAGCTAAACCAAGGAAATTGAGATGATTAAGTTTTTTGGATAAACAGGATCCCTTCTTACCTTTCCTTTATATCTTAACCCTTTTGATGCTAATTTCAATTTATGCTCTATAGTATCACCGGTTATTAAACGTAAACAATATTTTTAGCCTTGATTTATATAATGTAGGTTTAAAGTTAATCTAGATAGAATTTAAATAGATCCCTGAGAGCTTTAGCTAAATAAGATTTTATTCTGATGGATCTATTAGCTAAGATTTAATCATTATAGCTGTTAGTATTGTTAAAACATCCTTCTAAATGATCAGCTTTACAAAATATGCATTAAAACATTACTTCATTTTCAAAACTGATTGTTTTAATCAATACAACATCTTGTTAATCGATTAAATGAACTTATACAACATGTTTTAATCGATTCAAAATCGAAATAATCGATTATTTTTACTAAAGTTTCATGTTTTCAAAATCTTAAATGTTTTAATCGATTAAACTTTTCTTTCAATCGATTAAAATCATTTACCAAGAACATTTTAACCGATTATACTCTGTTTTTAATCGATTTTTATTCTGAGAAGAAAGATTAAAGGCTTTAGTTAATGGCTGTTTCTGTAAACATGCTACTAAAGCGTGATTCCCTTATCTTTACACGTGTTAATTGTATTCATTACAAACGTGTTAATGGAGATAAGTTTGAATCAACTTTAATTGATTCTTTTCATGAGTGAAATATTGATTCACTTTGTATTTTTCAAAAACTTGAGCATATTTTCGAAACCTTACATGTTATTCTTTTCTCTTCCTTTCCCTATTTTTGATGAAGTCAAAAGGGGGAGAAATAGTTGCATCACCTTAAGATAAATTTAAGTGCAACAGTTTAGGGGGAGAAAATAAGTTTTAGGGGAGAAATAAAACTTTATTACATTCTTATATTTCTCACTTAACCGCATTATCAAGTGACTTATTTTGCAGTAGATTGTTTTTTCAAAATGGTGTTTGTCTTCATCAAATAGGGGAGACCGAAAGTGATCCTAGCAAAGATCTCATTGATTTGATGAAGTCAAAGATAAAGTCAAAGGTCAACTCTGCAGACTAGTCAAACAAGTCACTCGTAACAAAGGAGTCAAGACTTAGTGTGTCTAAACGTAAAGCTTAGGTAAAACCACTTTACCTTTTCCATCGCATAAAGCTTCTTCACTCAATTTGCAAAATGCCTCAAAAATAGTTTTAAACAAATCAAACAAAAGCATTTTGACAAAGAACCTTCTTAACAATGGTTTTAACTGATATAGTTTTTTAAAGAAACGTTTAAAACACTTAGAATGTTTATAGAAGTGTTTTCACAACATTTTAATTGATACAAAAACCTTTTAATCGATTAAAAACCCTTTATGACCGATTGGAATTCGAATATAACATGTCAGAATGAAATATAATCGATCAGATTTTAAATATGAGCGATCAGATTGCTTTTAATCGATTAAAACACGCTTTAATCGATTAAAACCACTTTGGAAGTCATGATGATCGATCGTAATGAAATTATGACCGATCGAGTTGGTTATGATCGATCGAATTGAATTATGACCGATCAGACTTATTTCAATCGATTAAAACGTATTTCAATCGATTAAAATAACTTAGAAAATCTTTTCAATCGATTAAAACGAACTTTCAATCGATTAAAATGACTTGAAAATATATGTGCAGTTTTTCAATCGATTGAAACGACTTTATATCAGCCTAAAATAACTTAGAAAGTTTTATAAGAAGGTTTTTAAACAAATCAATCGATTAATACGCGATTCAATCGATTGTTTTATACTTTGAAAATGTTTGTAAAACGTTTTAACTGATAAAAACGTGGTCGTATCAACTAAAACATTTTCTGTTAAAGATCAAGAACGCATTAATGGGTTGAAAGGACTTTTAACAGATTGTAACGACTATTTCAACAGATTAAAACAAACTTTCAACAGATTAATTAATGCAGCAGATTTGAAAATACTCTTTTATAAACAGAATTGCTTGGAACTTTTATCATATCAGTTTTTACACAATTCAAGCAATCAATACAAGCAACTATTAGCATTCTTTTCAAGAAAGATACACAACTGTTTTTGTGAACTTCTTTTGAAATCTTTCTTGAGGCACTTTGCATTTCTTTGAAGAAGAAACTGACTGTGGATTGGTGTAATCCGGTTTGAGCTTTCTAGTTTCTTCTTTGTAAATTCTTTTTCATTACTTTGTATTGTGTTGTGCCTGGAATTTGGGCACAAGTTTTCTCTGCAGCTGGAAGTTGGTTGTGGAGGTTATCAAGAACTGGAATTTGGTTCTTGGTAAGAGGTTGAGCACAGGAGCTGGAATTTGGTTCTTGTGGTTATCTGTGTGGTGCCCGGAATTTGGGTACCGGGTTCTCTCGCGACCGGAATTTGGTTGCGAGAGGTTTCCAAGAACTGGAATTTGGTTCTTGGTGGAGAGGTTAAGTGCAAGAACTGGAAGTTGGTTCTTGTGATAGAGTAGGTGTAAGATTGTTGAGTCTCGTAAAACATCTATTCTAGTGGAACCCACTGGAATTTGGCCTGAGACTCGGACGTAGCCCTGGTATTGGGTGAACCAGTATAAAATTACCGGTGAAATCTTTCCTAACCTTTCTCTCTTTAAATTCAGTTGCTGCGCTTGTATTGTTTAATTGCTTTGTGATTCGTGAATTGATTAGTAAACTTAATTTTCAAATTAGATAATCTGTGTATTGCGAAAAACTTTCAAAAATCAATTCACCCCCCCTCTTGATTTAAAACTACTTTTCTAACAGTAGGAATTTTTAGTGAAGGTAAACCAACCACCATTTGCTTATTGGCAAGTGTGGTAAGTCCTTTGAAATTGAGATGTCCGAATCTTTTATGCCAAAGCTGTGTCTCCTTTTCTACGGTAGTATCTTTACTTTGGAAACACTTAGAGTGTTGAGAGTGAAAGTGATGAAGATCTTATTGAAATAATTTGGCAAAGATCTCATTGATTTGATGAAGTCAAAGATAAAGTCAAAAGTCAACTTTGTAGCGGTCAACAAGTCACTTAGATAAAAGAGTAGAAGGATTAGTGTGTCTACAGAATGCTTAGGTAAAATCATTTTATCTTTTCTGCTGCATGAAGGTTCTTCACTTAAAGATTTTGCGAAATGCCTCTAAAATCGTTTTAAACAACTAAGAACAAAGTATTTTGACAAAAGCTTTCTCAAACATGTTTTTAACTGATATAGTTTTGAAAGAACCAATTAAAATCATTTAGAATGTTCAAAGAAGTGTTTTTACAATATTTTAATCGATACAACTTGATTTTAATCGATTAAAACAATTTAAAACTCATTATGATCGATCAGAATACAAATATGACCGATCAAAATCAGATGTGATCGATCAGATTTAAATTATGAGTGATCAGAATTTTTTCAATCGATTAAAACACGTTTCAATCGATTAAAATCACTTAAAGGTTCAGAATGATCGATCGAATGCAATTATGATCGATCAGAATCGCTTATGATCGATCGAATTGAGTTATGACCGATCGAACTGTTTCAATCGATTAAAACACGTTTCAACCGATTAAAACAACTTGGAAAAATTATGTACAGAGTTTTAATCGATTAAAACCTATTTTTATCAGCTTAAAATAACTTGAAAAGTTTTATAAGAAAGTTTTGCAAGTATTTCAATCGATTGAATCGCGAAACAATCGATTAAATCAACTTAGAAGATTTTTGTAAAGTGTTTTAATTGATATAAACGTTGTCGTATCGCTTAAAACAAATCGTTAAAGAATCAAGAACGTATTAATGGATTAAAAGAAGTTTTAACGGATTAAAACTGCACTTTTAACAGATTAAAACAAACTTTTAACAGATTAATAAATGCAGCAGTTTTGAAAATCTTCTTTAAAAACAGAGTTGCTTGGAACTTTTTACACACAAGTTTTCACACATCCTTAAGCAATCAATCAAGCAACTTTAGCACTTTTTTCAAGAAAGATTCGCGGCAGTTTTTGAGAAATTCTTTACAAATCTTTCTTGAGGCATATTGCTTTTCTTTAAAGAAGAAACTCACTGCAGAATAGCATAAACTGGTTTGAGCTTTCTAGTTTCTTCTTTTTCAATTCTTTTTCATTCTTTTGTATTGTTTGGTGCCTGGAATTTGGCACTGGTTTCTCTGCAGCTGGAATTTGGTTGTAGAGGTTATCAAGAACTGGAATTTGGTTCTTGGTGAAAGGTTAGGTGTTGGTGCCTGGAATTTGGGCACTCGGTTTCTCTGCAGCTTGGAATTTGGTTGTAGAGGTTATCAAGAACTGGAATTTGGTTCTTGGTGAGAGGTTGAGTGCAGAACTGGAATTTGGTTCTTGTGATAGATTAGGTGTAAGATTGTTGAATCTGTAAAACATTTAATCTAGTGGAACCCAGCTGGAATTTGGCTGGAGACTGGACGTAGCCCTGGTATTGGGTGAACCAGTATAAAATACCGGTGATATCTTTCTTAACCTTTCTCTCCTTTAAATTCTGTTGCTGCATTATTTTGATTGATTGCTTTGTGATTCAAGAACAGATCTTTAAACTTAATTTTCGAATTAGATAATCTGTTATTTGCGAAAAACTTTCAAAGATCAATTCATCCCCCCTCTTGATCTAAAACTACTTTTCTAACAATTGGCATCAGAGCGAGGTGCTTGAAAGTTATTCAAGTTCTTCGATCCATGGCTGAAAACAAATTTTCTGAGGGTGCGTGTATTGTTAGACCTCCACTGTTTTGTGGAATAGATTATCCTTTTTGGAAAATTAGGATGAAGATCTTTATTGAATCCATTGATAGAAATGTTTGGGATGTTATTTCTAATGGCCCTTTAATTACAGAGAAAGAATGGTTCAGCTTAAATGATGAGGAAAAGAAAAAAGTTCAAAATGATTGCACTGCTAAAAATATAATTACGTCTGCACTTAACATGGATGAGTTTTTCAGGGTCTCCCAATGCAAATCTGCCAAGGAGATGTGGGATGTTCTTGAGATTACTCATGAAGGGACAACGGATGTAAAGAGTGCCTATGTAGCATGGGATGACAATGACACTTCATCAACAGACAATTCTGATAATGAAGAAGCCAACCTATGTCTAATGGCAAGTCAAAATCCTCAATCCAGTAATATAAGTTCTAGTTCCTCTTCAAATTTAGTGAATTATGATTCATTGCAAGAAGCATTTAATGAAATGCATGAAGAGGCTAAGAAACTACAAAAAGAAAATGATAGGCTAAAATGACTAAATAATTGGCTAGTAAATAAAGTTGACTCTCTTGAAAAAAGAATTATTGAAGATGAAACTGATTGTGATTTCTTAAAATTAATTCATGATAATTCTGACTGTGCATGTAATAAACCCTGTAATAACTGTTCAGAATTACAAAAGAAAATTGATTTTTTATCACAAACCGTTTCAAGATTCACACAAGGTCAAGCCAATCTTGATGTTTTACTTGGGTCCCAAAAACTAATTTTTGATAAATCTGGAATAGGTTTTAAATCTAGGATGAAACCCAGAAAAACAAATGTAAGTAGGAAATCATACTCTATAATCAAATGTTTTTACTGCATGAAGAAAAGTCACTCTATTAAATATTGCAGAATTAAGAAATATGCCGTACCTAAAGGTAGAATGAAGTGGGTTCCAAAAATTAATTCATTTCAAATAACCTAATTGGACCCAGTAATCATAAAGGGTACCAGAAAAATACTTAATTTGTTTTGCAGGGACAAAGTCTGGGAATCCCTTGGAGTTCAGAGCTGCGAATCAGGTTTTGTTTGTCTAAACTGATTGTTTTAATTGATATAAAACAATATTAATCGATTAAAATGTTCTCTGGATTTGAGTTTGGCTGTTTTAATCGATTAAAATGAATTTATATCAATTAAAAACACTAAGGTATCAAATTTAATCGATTCATTTTCATTTTAATCGATTTAAATTCTGTTATCATTTTTTTAATCTCATTTTGTATAAAACTAATCGATTCTTTTATGAAATAATCGATTAATTTACTGTAGCAGTTCAAACCTAATATTAAATATCAAATTAATAAGTAGGTTAATCGATTAATTAGGTTCTGAAAATAAGTTTTATAACATCCAATTGAAGATTGGTAAACGAATTCAAGTCAAAAACCCATGTTTTATGATAATCAAAATCTGCAAAATTCTTTTAAAAATTCTTTGACCGAGTCAAACATATTCCCAAGAACAAATTAATTGATACATCCACTGGTCAAAAATCTGTGTTTTTTGTGCCTCTGTCTTTGGTAAAGGGGACAATCGCAGTTAAAGCTGAAACATTGCAGTTTTGTCTCTTTGGATTTAAAAAATTTGAAATCCGTTTGAAATCCTTGGATTCACTATAGTATACATTAGAGAATTTAGTTTCTTTCATTACTGCCATGAATAGCGGCAAGACAATCATGGATAATGCCGAATGAGTTTCGAACATGTCTGATTCGAGTAGTCTGTTATGGAACATCCAATTTCCTTTCAATGGCACAAATTTTCATGATTGAAAAGCGAAGGCTGAACAAATCTTTGAATTGTAGACTAGACTAGTGGCATAATGTGGGAAACTTATTACTGTTATCCATGGATGGAAAGGTTTTTTTTTACAGCGACATTGCTTGCATCAACCTAGTAACATCACAAGATATGGCATATCGATTTAATGATCGTACTTTTGAGGATCTTGTTGAAATATCAAGATTGCAACAAGAGGAAGATTTGGGAGAATATTTGGAAGTTTATGATTCTTGGCTCATATAGTTGTATCTGAGTCAATGACATTAAAGTTTTCTTTGTTAGGAATGAAAACTAAACTGAAAAAAATTTGTGAAGATTCATAAACCACAGTCTCTGCAAGAAGGTATACATCTTGCAAGACTTCAAAAGGGATTAGGTGTTTGTTTCAGTAACTACCAATTCGAAAGATAGCACCTCAACTTCCATAGTTAGAACAGAAGTTACTAACATGATTACAAAGGGATTGTGTAGGTTATGTGGTGACAAAATTCATAAGTTGAAATATAAAGTCTGGGGTAATCCCAAATGCTATCTTCTTTGCACAGGAAGAAATTAAGGCCGATGTAGTGTAAAGACATGGACTTTGAGATAATCATTTGTGTTCCAGTATATGATACCATTGGAAACAACAAAGTTGAAGATGATTCATTCCTCAAAGATAATGATGACTGGTCCACTGAAAGTGAGAATAACACGCTATCATACTACATTGATAAGAATGCAGTTATTTGCTTGGATGGTGATAACTGCAGGGGTTCATAATGGGTTGGCTACTATTAAAGGAGAGTCTGATCTCGGTACATCATTAACCTGTGATTCATGCGATTTATGGTATCGTGCATTCTGTGTGGGATTTGATACTGAAAGTACGTCAGTCAGTACATGGTTTTGCCTCTAATGTGTAGTAGATGATAATTCCATTGTAAGGTCAACCGTGGACTATAAAACAAACAATAGTAACAAGTAAATGCCATGCAAAAGATTACTTTACAGGAAAAGTTTCTGTGTCTATTGCTGATACATGAGAGACAGCTATTGGTGTCTTAATGGTTGATAAAGCAAAATTGGTTCCAGCAAAAAGTGAAGCCTATGGCCTTTTAAAGTTGGTAGGGATCAAATGACCGAGTCATGAATTTTGATATCTAACACAAATAATCAGGGAAGTATGGATAAAAAGTGTCCCTTCTCATCTTTCTTTACTGCTTATTTTTTAATGCTTATTTTTCTGGGTCTGTAATATTACTAGTTATATACCAGACACATTATCTTTAGCTTTGAATTAATATAATGTAGGTTTAATTCAATTCAAACTAGCATAGATAGAATTCAATATAGATCCCTGAGAGCTTTAGCTGATACAAGATCGAATTAATCGATTAAATTGATTAAAGGAACACTTTTCATAACAAAACAATCGATTATAACTTCGTATCAATTGATTAAAATCTTTAAAAATTAGCTTACATCAGTATAATTAGCTAAATAAGATTTTATTCTGATTTTGATGGATCTATTAGTTAAGATTTAATCAATGTAGTTGATAGTATTGTTAAACATCCTTCTAGATGATCAGTTTTACAAAATATGCATCAAACATTACTTAGTTTTCAAAACTGATTGTTTTAATCAATAAAAAAATCTTTTAAATCGATTAAAAGAATTTATACAACATTTTTCTTTACTGTTTTAATCGATTAAAAGTCGAATTAATCGATTAAATGCACTAATGTTTCATATCTTTGAAATTCTTAAAGGTTTTAATCGATCAAAATTTTATTTCAATCGATTAAAATCATTAACAAGAACATTTTAATCGATTCTGTCCTGTTTTTAATCGATTCTTATTCTGCAAAGAAAAATTAAAGGCTTTAGTTAATGGCTGTTCTTGTAACATGCTACTAAAGCGTGATTCCCTTATCTTTACACGTGTTAATTATATTCATTACAAACGTGTTAATGAAGATAAGTTTGAATCAACTTTGATTGATCTTTACATGAGTAAAGTATTGATTTCCTTTTATTTAAAAAAAAAAACCCAAACTGTTATATACCTTTGCATTTCATTATTTCTCTTCTGTTCCCTATTTTTGATGAAGTCAAAAGGGGGAGAAATAGTTGCTTAGGATCAATTTAAACAACTCTTAATTTATGGGGAGCAACATTTTAGAGAGGAGAAATAGGTTTTAGGGGGAGAAATAGGACATTAATACATTTTTTAATTTCTCACTAATATGTATTTTCAAGTGACTTTTCTTGCAGAGTTTTTTTTCAAAATGGTGTTTGTCTTCATCAAATAGGGGGAGACTGAAAGTGATGAAGATCTTATTGAAATAATTTGGCAAAGATCTCATTGATTTGATGAAGTCAAAGATAAAGTCAAAAGTCAACTTTGCAGCGGTCAACAAGTCACTTAGATAAAAGAGTAGAAAGATTAGTGTGTCTACAGAATGCTTAGGTAAAATCATTTTATCTTTTCTGCTGCATGAAGGTTCTTCACTTAAAGATTTTGCGAAATGCCTCTAAAATCGTTTTAAACAACTAAGAACAAAGTATTTTGACAAAAGCTTTCTCAAACATGTTTTTAACTGATATAGTTTTGAAAGAACCAATTAAAATCATTTAGAATGTTCAAAGAAGTGTTTTTACAATATTTTAATCGATACAACTTGATTTTAATCGATTAAAACAATTTAAAACTCATTATGATCGATCAAAATACAAATATGACCGATCAAAATCAGATGTGATCAATCAGATTTAAATTATGAGCGATCAAAATTTTTTCAATCGATTAAAACACGTTTCAATCGATTAAAATCACTTAAAGGTTCAGAATGATCGATCAGAATGCAATTATGACCGATCAGAATCAGTTATGATCGATCAGAATTGAGTTATGACCGATCAGAACTGTTTCAATCGATTAAAACACGTTTCAACCGATTAAAACAACTTGGAAAAATTATGTACAGAGTTTTAATCGATTAAAACCTATTTTTATCAGTTAAAATAACTTGAAAAGTTTTATAAGAAAGTTTTGCAGTATTTCAATCGATTGAATCGCGAAACAATCGATTAAATCAACTTAGAAGATTTTTTGTAAAGTGTTTTAATTGATATAAACGTTGTCGTATCAGTTAAAACAAATCTGTTAAAGAATCAAGAACGTATTAATGGATTAAAAGAAGTTTTAACGGATTAAAACTGCACTTTTAACAGATTAAAACAAACTTTTAACAGATTAATAAATGCAACAGTTTTGAAAATCTTCTTTAAAAATAGAGTTGCTTGGAACTTTTTACACACAAGTTTTCACACATCCTTAAGCAATCAATCAAGCAACTTTAGCACTCTTTTCAAGAAAGATTCGCGACAATTTTTGAGAAGTTCTTTAAAAATCTTTCTTGAGGCATATTGCTTTTCTTTAAAGAAGAAACTCACTGCAGAATAGCATAAACTGGTTTGAGCTTTCTAGTTTCTTCTTTTTCAATTCTTTTTCATTCTTTTGTATTGTTTGGTGCCTGGAATTTGGGCACTGGTTTCTCTGCAGCTGGAATTTGGTTGTAGAGGTTATCAAGAACTGGGATTTGGTTCTTGGTGAAAGGTTAGGTGTTGGTGCCTGGAATTTGGGCACTGGTTTCTCTGCATCTGGAATTTGGTTGTAGAGGTTATCAAGAACTGGAATTTGGTTCTTGGTGAGAGGTTGAGTGCAGGAACTGGAATTTGGTTCTTGTGATAGATTAGGTGTAAGATTGTTGAATCTGTAAAACATTTAATCTAGTGGAACCCAGTGGAATTTGGTCGGAGACTCGGACGTAGCCCTGGTATTGGGTGAACCAGTATAAAATACCGGTGATATCTTTCTTAACCTTTCTCTCCTTTAAATTCTGTTGCTGCATTATTTTGATTGATTTCTTTGTGATTCAAGAACAAATCTTTAAACTTAATTTTTGAATTAGATAATCTGTTATTTGCGAAAAACTTTCAAAGATCAATTCACCCCCCCTCTTGATCTAAAACTACTTTTCTAACAGAGAGCTCATTGAAGCTGTCAAGTCAAACATACGATTTCCTTTCATGGTAGTGCAAATGACTAAGCCTTTGTCTGGATGAAATATCTTGCATGTATTATGTTCGATCAGAATGGTGAGACCATGCGCTTGAAGTTGACCAAGACTAAGAAGATTGGTCTTGAGTTTCGGCACATAATATACATCTGAAATGACATAAGCTACATTATTAATGTGTACCCGAATGCTTCCTTTGGCAGCTACTTTCAATGTAGTGTCATTCCCAAGCTTGACAGTCTTAGTGAGTCCTTCTTCATGGATTTTAGTAAACCAGAGCTTATTACCAATCATATGGTTACTGCATCCAGAGTCAAGGAACCAGTCTTCCTCTTAACCAGATTCGATTACCTCTTCATATGCAACCAACAGAATCTCCTCTTCATCTTCCGCTGCTTCTTCAAATGTTGCATAATGAACTTGTTTCTGTACTCCAGGGCACTCATACTGATAATGACCAAGCTTGTGACATTGAAAGCACTCAATAAGTGCTTTGTTAAAAAAACTGTCGTCCACAGCCTCTTCCACGTCCACGACTTCCTCTGCCACGACCACGACTAGCACTAGGACGATCATCATGTATCACCTTTAATACCTGTTCTTCTAGTTGAGTGTGCTGCATCCGTTGTTCATGCACAAGGAGACTGCCATGGAGTTCGTCAAGACTCAGGGTATTCAAGTCATTAGACTCCTCAATAACACACACTACGTAGTTGAATTTTGTGGTTAGAGATCTGAGAATCTTACTAACCACGGTGTTGGAGTTCATAGTTTCACCATTAGACTTCATTTTATTGACGACACTAAGTGTACGCCCTATATAGTTGTCAACCAGCTCGTCATCCTTCATGGTTAGAAGTTCAAACTCTCGTCGTAGTGCTTGAAGTTGAGCACGTTTCACTCTTGTTGAACCTTGATATTTCTGCTGCATAGATCTCCATATGGCTTGTGATGTGCTGTTATCCATCATTGTCTCAAGGATTTCCCGATCGATAGATTGGAAGAGAAAATTCTTAACCTTCAAATCTTTAAGACGTGCCTCTGCTTCAACTTTCTGTTGTGCCTCAGTGGGTGTGATACCAAACGTTGGTATACCACTTTCAACAAGCTGCCACAGCTCCTTGCTTCGTAGAAAACTTTCCATAGTCATGGACAAAAAATCATAGTACCCATCAAATCTTGGGATGGCAGGTTGAACGAACTTTTCTGCAGCAGACATGACTATACACTCACACTCACAATTTTCACTTGATGTTTAGCTCACACTGTATCAGGCCCCTTGCAGAGCTCTGATACCAATTGTTAGGATCGAGCGCTTACCACTAGGCCAAAAGCTATCGCCAAACGAGACGGCGGTCTCGCCACTTGCGCAAGGCGAGACGGCGGTCTCGAATCCGAGAAGGCGGTCTCGACCACAAAAGGCGAAAATCCTTATTTTTGTGCCAAAAATCCCTCCTATCCTAGTATGAGGCCTAATAGTCTCTCCTAGTGGCTTCTTAGACTTCATCCATCTTTGAAAAGGAGGTCTTCTAATCTTTATTATGAGGCCGGGCAAGATTTGGGGTCTACAGCTGCCTCCCCCTTTACCTGACTAGTCGGTTGTTGGCCTGTTGTGCCAGACAGATCGACAGGAAGGTAAAGGAGTTTACCCTCTTGCCTGGTTGCCCTTCAGATGTTCCGTCTTGCGACAGTTGATCTTCTGGGAAAAACTTGTGTTTGTGCACTTCCGGGATACTCCTTCTGACGGTAGCCGATCCCTTTGGTGAACACGTGGTAGAACCTCAAGATACTCCTTCTGACGATAGCCGATCCTTCGGTTGATAGGTATAAACCACCCATCAGGCTGGTAGTTGCAGTCCGCTGTGTGTTGGACTGGATGGGTATGAACCCCCCATCAGGCTGGTAACTGCGACTTACTGATCCGGCTCGAGCGCAGATCAGGCGCACCGCGTGCGCAGGTTGATAGGTATGAACCCCCTATCAGGCTGGTACAGTCCGCTGTGTAGGACTGGTGGTAGTGGCGGCTTACTGTTCAGGTGGCTCATGCGTCGAGCGTTGAGATGTACTTTTTGTTGGTCTTCTTTGGAGATGTTGTCGTTCGGTCTGTGCCGGGGATTTTGTGGGTGCTCATCCAGCTTACTTGTTTGCTGGGGATTCTTTGTTTTTTATCTTTTGGTGGTGATCACCCGACTCTTATTGGCTGGTCGGGTGATCTTTGTTTGTTGTTCGACTCTTGCTCGGTCGTCAAAACTTTGTTGGTTGAGGTGATGGCTTGTCTTAATCCTGCATTTTTTCTCGCGGTTTTATCTCTTTTTTCTCGCGATTTTGGATTTTGGTTTTTTCTTGAGCGTACGTCTTTTTACTTTAAGTTTCTTTTGGTTACGCTGACTTTTGGAAAGGATGGCAAAGAATGCATGAAATAAAATTTTTATTCATAAGGAAAATTTTATTACAACCATTTATTTTTTACAAGCATTATCCCTAAGGGCTATCCTCTGGAGACGATCCATGGTAGGGGAATTGCTGGTATATATGTTCCCGGAATTCTGCTTGTTCCCGGGCTTCATCACGGTATTCTTGCTGGAAGGTTGTCCATTCTTGCCGCATCCCCTGTTGATACTGGTACATCGTCTCCAGCCGGGTGTCAAAGGCTTCCTGCCTTAGGGACATCTGCTCTTGCCGCATCGACATCTGATCGAATAGCTGGCGTAGATCGTTGATGTTGTGGTTCAGGCCAGCAAAGTCGTCTGTGTATTGCGGTGGTTGTTGGTGCTGATGTGGCTGCTGGAAGTCGGGAGGTATTGGGAGATCGTGCATAGCCACGATGTCTTGGAGATCCAGCGCAAAATCCAGCGAGGGATGAAGGACCAACTGGGTCCCACGGTGCATCAGCATCCCCATGCTGACCAGGATCGACCCGTTGATGGATTCGGGTCGTAGGCTGGAGGCCAGCTCTTCCCGGCCAGCGCACCCCCATTTCTCTGCCAGGGGAGTGATAAGAGGAGTCATGAGGACGGCTCCCGCTGGTCTGCTCCCGAAGTCCTTGAGGGCCCTCAGGAAGAAATAGCCAGGGTTGCAGCGTCGCCTCTGGTTCATGCAGTAAAGTACAAAGAGGTCTGGGAGGGTTACCTTACCCTGACTCTCCTTCCTCCCGTGGACAGTCCCAGCCAGCAATAGTGGCAAATGCGAAGGGCTGGGGCGAGTGCTGACCCCCTCATCAGCGTGGGCAGCGTGGGCGACCTTGTGAGCTCCTCCCACATTTCGGCGACGGTGAGATTGGTGGACCGGCTGCAGATGGCCTCCTGGTACTCCCGAGTTAGCACATCCTCGGGCCGGACGAATCCAATGCTCACATTGAATTCGTCGAGGGTGGTAGTCCGGTATGTCCCACCCATAAAGTAGTTCACCATCTTGGTGGGTGGCAGGCCTGGGACCATAGAGGGGGCCTCGGCGTAGGAGACGGAGGCCAGGAACTCCAGTACTGCTTGAGGGTACACGTGGGTGGGCGGAGACTGCAGTAGGAAGCCCCACCCAATGCTATCTATGTGGGCCCAAACATCGTCCTCCCACCCAAACTCTACGAGGATGCTGAAGTCAAGCCTGAG
The DNA here is from genome assembly GCA_963425845.1 of Sphenostylis stenocarpa. Classification (NCBI taxonomy): domain Eukaryota; kingdom Viridiplantae; phylum Streptophyta; class Magnoliopsida; order Fabales; family Fabaceae; genus Sphenostylis; species Sphenostylis stenocarpa. The sequence goes on along the minus strand of OY731399.1, from coordinate 20,691,922 downwards.
CATGGGGTGCCACGTATAACCCCGGATGTGCTCAAGACGGGCTAGGTGTTGTGGCGAGAGCTGAGTAGGATCTTGGGGGCTGGTGCCGAGGAACTGCTAGCGCCGGCAGTGCCTCTTCTCTTCCTTGATGGGTTTCCACGAAACATATTGGCCAAGAAGTGCTTGGAAGTGAGAGATCTGAGAGTTGGAGGTTCTGGAGGCAAGGGAAGTTGTGAGGAACCCCCCAAGGCGCGCCTCTATTTATATGGAAAAAATCGAATTCGGGACCGCCGTCTGGGAAGTCGGGACGACAGTCTCGATTTTTTGCAGGTCGAGATGGCGGTCTCGTCAAGCGAGACAGCGGTCTCGTTTTCGCCTATGTCGAGACGGCGGTCTCGATTTGCTGAGGACCGAGACGGCGGTCTGGAGATCCCGGACGGTGGTATTGAATTTTCGTTTTTTTTTTGTATGTAAAATAGGACCTGGTTCAAAAACATATTATGCATGTAATGTTTTTATGTTTGATGTCTTATAATGCCTATTTCAGTTAATTTTTCAGAAGGATTTAACTGACGTGTCTCTTTGCGTCGAGTGCCTCCTGATCTGTCGTGCTTACTCTTGGCTGTACCATGCCGGACTTCTTGTGACCGAAGGATATCTTGTTTTTCCTTTCTTTTTTTTCCCTTTTTTTTGTAGAGCACTCTTTGCCATGTAGTGTCCCTTTTTCTCCACTCTAGGGGTTTCAATCCTCTTGTTGACTATACGCCTCCATATTCCCAAATTAATTATTAGAATATTGGTGTGAAGGTCAAGAGAAAAGAAGTAAAGAGGCAAAATCAATGGTTTGTGTTTTAGAAGGTTGATTTTCATTTAGAAAGAGGTTTTTGTAAGCATGGCTGGCTAGGGTTAGGCTTAGGTGTTTAGGTTTCGTCTAAGTAAACGTTTTTTCCCCTTTTTTGTATTTGCGCCTTTTAGTTTTATTTCCATTGCTTTTAATGGCTAGCTGATTTCCCTAGATCGCCCTTCGGGTTTTCGAACTAGGATATTGTGTTTTGGCCCTAACTTTTGTCTAGGTTCCTTCTTTTTGTATTTTTTGGGGAATCCTAGCGGACCTTTTTTGTAACCCTAACTTTTACCTAGGCTACCCTTTATTGTTGTTCGGGTATCCTACCGGGTTGACCCTATCTTTTGTGTAGCCCCCTTAGTGGATTTCCTACCGGGTATTTTGCCCTTTTCTTTGGCCTTTGGCTTCTCTGGGCTTGTTCTCTTTTTTTTTTGTGTATTTATTTTTTGTTCACAATATTGACGAAACATGACTTTTTATGGTGACGTAAAGTCTTATTTATTGTGCTTCTAATCAACTAGTTTGATTGTAATGACAATGGCGAATGTTGATTATTTGGACGTGCTTTTTATTCTTCTTTTCTTTTTACGTTTACTTAGACAATGTTATTTATGTGGTCTAGTCAGAAATAGAAGGAAGAGAAGTATATAGTAAGAAGTATTCTTTATTAATTAATAAGGGAATATGTGCCCTAAAATGCTCGGGGGTCGGGCTAGCCCCGGGGGATAATTTCTAACAATCATGGGGTTTACATCCCTTAAATGAAGAAAAAGATTTCCTAATGACTAGGGTAGCTCTTGACGCTTGCACCCCTCCACTTTGAAAAATTTGCTTGAGTGTGCGGAGGGGAGACTTCCCTTTTCTTTTTTCCGTTTGGCCCTTAGTAGGGTCATATCCTAGGCCATACTTGTAAGGATTATCTTTGAATTCTGGGGGTTCCCTCATGCCTTGGGAATCTGCCCCCAGTCCTTGGTCAGGACGGTAACCATGCTTCATCATCATGCGAACTACTTTTGTGTTTTTGGGAAGTCGCTCTATACTGGAAATTTCGAGCGCTTGAAAAGATGTTTCAAAAGCCTCTTCAGCCGCATCCACATAAGGTTGGATGGACGGTCCACTGATCAAGATAACATCTTCTGCTTGGACCGTGACCAATTTGTCATCCACTATGAACTTGACTTTCTGGTGGAGCGTTGAAGGTACTGCCTTAGCATCATGAATCCAAGGCCTGCCGAGGAGACAACTATATGCTGGAGTAATATCCATTACATGGAAATCAACGTTGAAGATAGTGGGTCCAACTTGGATTGACAAATTAACTTCTCCCACTACTTCTCGTTTGGATCCGTCGAAGGCTCGAACGATAGTGCTGCTTAGGCGCAGACAGATTTCTTGGATAGTCAACCTGTCTAGTGTGCACTTGGGCATCACGTTCAAGGATGACCCGTTATCCACAAGAACTTTGGCGATGAGGTACTCCTTGCACTTGACTGAGATGTGCAAGGGCTTGTTGTGGTTAGATCCCTCGAGGGGGAGTTCTTCCTCTGTGAAGGTGAGGTGATCGCTTGCCATGATGTGACCGACGATCCTCTCAACTTTTTCTTGGGATATGGTGTGAGATACGTGCGCTTTGCTCAAGACCTTCAGCAGGGCGTTTCTGTGCGGTTCCGAGCTCATCATTAGGGATAACAACGTTATCTTTGCGGGTGTATGATTGAGCTGGTCTATAATGGAATACTCGCTTTGTCTTATGAACTGGAGTAATTCCTCTGTCTCCTCCTTGGATTCTTTATTTTTTTTTTCTTCTTCGGTCTTTTTATTTTTTCCTTTATTTTTGAGGACATCTTCTTGTGAGTCCTTGGGGGAGTAGACTCTTCCACTTCTAGTCATGCCCCCAATTCTGGCTATGTTTGTGATGTCCTCTTTTATTGGTGAAGATTCTCCGTATCTCCACGGTACAACTTTATTTGATTCGTAGGGGAAAGGATGTGGCATAAATAGTCGCACTGGTGTCCTTGCCCCCTCTTCCTTATTTCTGAGGACCAACGGTCGAGGCTTATTATCCTCTTGTGGCGAGTCGACCGTTGGGGTAAGCTTTATTAGGAGTGGCTTTCTCTCCATTCTTCTGATTTGGAAGACGTGTCAGTTAATCCTTCCTTTTTATTATCTTATTTATTAAGAGTGAAGGAGGGGAAATTAAATATGCAGATGAATGATATGCATGCAAGTAGACAATTGTTGGATAAAGAAAAATTTCATTTATCTTTTTAGAAGGTGTACATTCCCCTACTACATACTACGAAGCAACTTTTGGCAAAAACGGAAAATCCTAAAGAAACCCACAGACGGGTCTTGATCTCTATGTAATTCCTTTTCGGCTTCTCGGACGTGGCGAGCAAGTACTTCGCTTTGCTTCTGGACTGCCTGGCTCATATCTTCACTATACTTTTGAGCCTCTTTGATCTTCGCCTCTTGGTGGACGACCAAGACTTGCAGTTCATCGAGCTTTGCAACGGCTCGGTCTTTCTCTTGTAGTACTTGGTCGTACTGAGCTAGCCCATCTCTTTCTTTACAGCGTAGCTCAGTGAGACTTTTGTTGAGTCTCCGGTTGGCCTCTTGCTCTTGGCGTATGTCTGACCGAGTCTTGGTGAGTTCTTGCATCAACTCCTTGATCGTCTGAGCCTGTTTTGCTGATTCGGCCTCAAGGTATGCTGATTTGGCGGTTATTTCTTGAAGTTGACTATCCGAGCTGGTTCTGGCAGTTTTGGATGCTTGGATAGCTTGCTCGTTGGAGTCAGCACACTGATCCTTGAGGCGCTCTATTTCATGATCTTTTTTCTTACATTGCCTTTGCAGACCATCTATGGTGAGGATAGATTCTTGCTCTTTTTCTTCAAGGACCCTCATCTGGGCTCCCATGATTTCTATCTTCTGGGTCAAGGCGTCGACTTGAGCCTGTAGCTCTTCACTATTGACGTTTGTAATGAGTGAGGTGGATGGTTGAGACATCCCTCTTCTTTTTCTCCACACCTCATAGTCATCGGAGACAATCACTCGAGCTTTTCCTAGCTCTCTATCTCTCATATAGACTGGTCTTTCCCATACTTTTCTCACTGCTAGTGAGTTGGCGATTGTGCATGGGTCTCCAAAGAAACACAGTCCTCCGAGTTCCCCTCGAGAAATTGTAGTTTGGGTTCTCATGAGCTGTCTCATAGCTACTCTAGGTGAGTAGGCTATGCAACCCCTGAGTCCTATTAGGGGTACGTTCAGATAATCTCCACATCTGATGAGAACTGGGTCAGGTCGGAACCAAGGGCATACCCAGGATATACTGTTGGCGTCCTTTTATTCCAACTCGTCCCTCCATTCTGAAGTTAAGCGCCTTTGGAGAGGGATTTTGGAGAAGCTTCTCAAAGGATCGAGGAACATCCCCATGTGACTGGAGGCGTAAAAGTGTGTAATGCCCCACACGAATAGTAGTGAAGAGCAGCAACGAAGTGTTTTTCCTTGCTTCTGGTGGCAAAATTCCACCGAGAGCAAGGTGTCAGCAAGAATGGCAGGCAAGGGACTCTTCGAGTTCACGTCCCAAGCGAAGAAGGCGTCCATGACGGCTTGATCCACTATGTCGAGGTGGAAGGGAAACAAGATTGTTCCAAATATGATTAAGGCCAGGGTTTTGTTAAAAGCGACCCACTCTGTCCTTTCAACCAAGTTGGACAGATGGTCTTCTAACATTGAGACTTTCCAACCCTGAATGTTCCCTTTTCCTATCAGGGTAGTCTGCCGGAAAGACAGCTGGATGATGGCAGCGACTTGTGCTGCAGGAATATACGCCCCGTGGCGGATATGGACCCCAGCTGATTTGGGTCATTTCAACATAATTTTGTACTCCTCCAGGGTAGGCACCATATCGAACTGCGGAAATTCAAAGCATCACAGACTGGAGTTTCAAAAATGAATTAATACCCTGAGGAACACTTGATCGACATAGATCTTCAATAGGTCGAGAATCCGTCCATAGGATTTCTCAAAGTCGGCACGGACCTCTGGTGGCATTATGGCGCAAAGCTGTTCCGACTTCTCAGTATGGTATCGGGGAATATCCACCTTCTTCAATTGTCTACTAGTCCCCTCCATATTCTAAAACCAAAATGCATGTTTTATGAAAATGATGCTTTATTCGAATGAATGTGAGTGTTTATTTTCTGTTTATCATGTTTCGTATGTGTATTTACGTATTTTTTGAAAAATAAACTACCTATATGAATGGTTTGGGATGTTTATGAATCAGGTCCCATTTATTTGAAAATGATTTTTTTATTTTATTTTATTTTTATTTTTTTTTATAGCCTTTTATCTCTCCTGTCGGAACTGCGTGACTACTTAGCTTACAAAGAACCTGAAACCAGGCTAGCTAAAAGGCAGACTGTCCGAGATAAAAAATGGCTTTATGCGAAAAATATTTAGTGTCCCTTATCTCTTTTGTCGGAACTGCGTGACTACTTAGCTTACAAAGAATCGGAAACTCGGCTAACTAAAAGGCAGACTATCCGAGATAAGGGTGTTTATTGCGAAAATATTTTTTGTGATTTTTCTTTTGTTGTTTGGTTATGCTATGCAACAGACAAATGCAACAAACATATGCACACACAATTCGATCATCCACGAACAGGCGAGAAGTCGTTTTAATCACGAGGTAGGGTTTTCCTGTAGAAAAGTGATTTGGCGAAGGTAGGTTCTAACTGTTCTCACCAAGGCTAAGGCCCCCAAGGTGCCCCCATTATAGTGTCCCCACTCTCCAGCCTTCCGACCATGCTTAGCACTAAGGCCATAGTCAGTCTTTGTGCCAAAAGAATCACCTTGAGTGGTGGTTTCCGATCACACCGGTGGGCACAAGGTCATCACTACAACGAATCGTACCTACCACCCACTCCCTATGGATTTCTCACTTGCCCTCGGGTATAGAGGGAACTGTTGTGTACAAGGGTTTGTGTACAGTTTGTATTTCAAACAATTGCGCAAGTATAAACAAACAACAGTTATTAAAGCCAAACAATAAAACATATTATAATACAAGGTAGGGTAAAAGCATTATTTTCTTGGTTTATTTATTTTTAAGTTGGCCCATCACTAAATGGGATCAACTCTCTAGGCTTCCCCAGTGGAGTCGCCATCTGTCGCCGCCGTCAAAACGAGGCGGTTGGAGCGACGCGATGGTTTCCAACTTTCCAATTTTCGCGTTTTTATTGGTGGTTACAACGCCTTTAGGTTGTCTGATAACCGGGCTGAACCTAGGGGCGAAGTTTTCGAAAGGGTGCTCTTGGATTGTCCGATAACCGGGTTAACCCAAGAACCAGTTTTGAAGGGTTCTCTGGAGTCGCCATCGATGTTTTTACCGGAAACATCGGAAAAGGAGTTAAAAGGCGTTGGTTTTCGAAAAACCAACTTTGGTCGTTAGAACCAAAGTTGGGTAAGGGAGTTAGTTACGTGTAAAGGAAGTGTTAGTTCCTTTACGATGCCCCTTTCGGGTTCCCTATGATAGGCCAGTTATTTAAATGATTGTAGACCCCTAATTTTGCCTGGTCTCTCAAATAAAGATAAAAGAGATCGCCCGTAACAAGATAAAGCTCGTCTAGCATTACAAATAAGAGCCAAGGAGACTTCCTATATGAAGATAAAGCTTCAACAGACACATATCGGCACCAACTGACGTCCAAAACAGGCAAGGAAAGCTTCCCAGAGTCCCGAAACGCGCGAAACTGGCCAGAACAAGTCAAGACGGCCGTCCCAAAGTTGGGACGGCCGTCCCAACCTGCCCCAGCCAAGTGGGACGCGCGTCCCGAAGTTGGGACGGCCGTCCCGAGTCCCAGTTCAAGTGGGACGGCCGTCCCGGGTTCCCAGGGGGTCTCGCCCTGTGTAATTTTGCCATTTGGGACGGCCGTCCCAGTCCAAACGGTGGTCCCGAAGTGCGCCAGCTGCGAAAACTATAAATAGGAGGCTCATTTGCTACTTTTTCACACCCCAGACATCCCAGAGAGCTCTGAAACACTTTCTAAAACTCAGAGCACTTGTCTATTTCTCTCCCTTTCTCGAATGATCTTTCCGATTGCCTTAAATAGGTAACAATCGATTAAGGAATTATATTCCGGCATTTGATTCTTCTTTAAATTTTTAGTGGAGTCGATCTTGTATTGGTAAGGAGAGTCTGTGTAGAGAGAGGGGTTGCCAAAACGCATCCTCACAGTTCGAGATTCTCAATACAAAGCTTGCTATGGAGGTTCTTTTCAATTCTCTTCTCTTTTATTGCTTTATTTATTGTTTTATTTAGCTCTATTTATTGTTTATGTCATGTAGAATAAAATCATGTAGATAACTATTTTAATACCTCTTTTATTGCTTTATTTAGCTTTATTCATCATTTTATGCATGCAATATAGAATAAAATCATGTAGATAGCCATTTAATATTATGTAATAAAATAGGGTAATCGCGTAATTTCTCGTAGTCTTTACTTAAATGAATTAAAATGGCCAAGTCTGGTTATAATGGCCAAGTCTGGTTAAAATGGCCAAGTCTGGTTATAATGGCCAAGTCTGGTTTTTATTAAAATCAATGCCTTTTCATCCTTTTCCAATGTTTATGGTCAAAATATTGGTGGCGACTCCATAAGAACCTCTTTTCGAAAACCTTGCTTTCTCAATGTTGAAGCAATGAACACATTTTAAAACAAATACGCGAGTCTAAACCATCTTTTCGTGACCGCTCGCATAAACGTTCGAGACGTCCTCCGGACGTCGAAAGGGACGGCGGCGACAGATGGCGACTCCACTGGGGAATGAAGCAGAGATTCTGGAGAGTTGATCCCATTTAGTGACAGATAAATTCAAACTAAGTAATGATTCGAAATTACGCCTTTACCCTCCGTATGTTTTTACTTGTATGGCTTTAATAAGCTGTTGTATGATTATTTACGCAAATTGTTTGAAATATAAAGCGCACACAAAAACCCTTGCACACAACGGTCCCTCTATACCGGGGCAAGAGTGAATATCTATAGGGAGTGGGTGGCGAATACGATCGGTTAGTTGGCACACGGGGCTACTGCCGTTGTCGGAAAACCACCAACTCAAGGTGATAACTCTCTTCTTTTGGTCTAAGGGTGTCACCACGGAGTTCGTGCATGACCCAAGGATCGAGAGATTGAGAGGTCCCTATAATGGGGGCACCTTGGGGACCTTTGGCACTGGTGAGAACGAGTATAGAACCACCCAAACCAAGCACGTTTCTGCAGGAAAACCCTACCTCGTAATAGCGTGGCTCTGCTCGTGGATGTATGAATTGTGTGTGCATACGTTTGCTGCATTTGTATTGATGCATTAGCATAGGGTGATCATACAACAAACAAAAAAATGAAAAAACCTAAAAATCATAAAAAGCGAAAAGATAAAAGACCTTTATCTCGGACAGTCTTCAGTTAAGCTAGCCTGGTTTCAGGTTCTTTGTAAGCTAAGTAGCTGCGTTGACCGACAGAAGAGATAAAGGGTCATAAAAATGTAAAACCAGTTAAAACTATAAAAATACCTTTTATAAAAAAAAAAAGTTTCTTGACAAAGTCGTATCATTCATACCATATCATTCAATAAGTGGTAAAACCAAGAGAGAAAACCAATGCATTAAGAAAAGTACGCATAAACATCATCATAATAAAATCTCTCGTACATAAACACATTCATCCTAGGGCATATCTATTCCACGCTAATCATTTAAAATAAAAGTTATAATAAGAATCATTAAAATCATTTAGAAGGTGGCTGGTCTTCCGCCCGTCCTCACTCGTGCTCAAAAAGCTAAGAAGATGGAGCAACTAGAAGAACAAAACCGAAAGCTCACCGCTGAGCTTAATACGGCTGAAAGAACAAATGGCTCAAATGTTAGATATGATGCATCAACAGAATCTTCATCAAGAGGGTCCTCGGAATGGACAAGCCTCTCACCGGGAAGAAGAAGAGGAACCTCGAGTGAGCATGACCCATCGATACAAGAGCAGTACATATTCATGCTCCTGAAATATCAAAACAACAAATCACTGCTCTTGAAGAAAGGCTGAGAGCCATGGAAGGACATAACTTTGATATAAGAGAGGCGGCCGATATGTGCCTCGTTAAAGACATCCAATTCCCTAATAAGTTCAAAACCCGGATTTCCGAAATACATAGGGCTAACTTGCCCTAAAAGCCATCTTACGATGTACTGTCGTAAGATGGCTGCATATGCTGACAATGAAAAGCTCCTGATTCATTGCTTTCAGGAGAGCTTAGCTGAATAAGCTCTAAACTGGTATATGCAATTACAAGGAGGACAGGTCCAAACATGGAAACAGTTGGCAGATGCTTTTCTTCGCCGCTATAAATACAATATTGATTTGACCCCTGAAAGAGCAGATCTACAATTGCTAAGCAAAAAGGACGACGAACCCTTTAAGGCATATGCCCAAAGATGGAGAGAATTGGCAGCACAAGTAGAACCTCCTCTATCTGATAAGGAAACCACATCCATGTTCATCAATTCTCTAACTGGTCCCTATTATGACAAAATGATAGGGAACACATCAACACTCTTTGCTGATGTGGTAATTATAGGAGAAAGAGTAGAGCAAGGTCTGAAAAATGGGAGAATCACACAACATACCTCTTCTGATTCTTCCATTCCTAACTACAAGAAGGGTTTTGGAAAGAAGAAGGAAGGAACCGTGAACGCAATCAACATTACTGCTACTCCTTCCTCCTCGCAACAGGTCAGATCACGCAAACCGGAAAGGAAATTTACTCCAATACCTACTTCCTACGGAAGTCTGCTGATAAAATTGTTGGAGGCTAAACTCCTTGTACGCATCCCTCCCAAGAGAATAGAGCCGCCATATCCAGAATGGTATAAGCCGAACGAAAAATGCAATTATCATTCAGATGCTCCGGGACACTCTGTGGATAACTGCATGGCCTTAAAACATAAGGTCCAAGATCTAATAGATGCGGGGTGGATTACCTTTGACGCACCTACTCCAAAAATAGATGACCAGCCCTTACTAAAGCCCGAGTAAAGGACGGATGAGGAAGATCAGCAAATTAGGGCTCATCATTTTTTCCATCTCTAAAAAAAAATAATAATAAAAAATAATAAATATCAAAAAGCTTTCGATGTATCTCTCATGATCCTCGCCCGTGATCATGAGATTTTTTTAGGTGGGCCTTGTAAATATTTGCATTTATCAATACAATAAGGCATTTCCATTTCTCTTTCATTCTTTTCTCTCTTATTCCAAAATAATTAAATAAAATCTAAAACAAAGTATAACCATACAATCATGCCTGTGATTGAAAATTCTCCGGAAGATCCGAAAGCTGAAGGCGAATGGATTGAGTCAAACAGTGAGAAGGGGACCATTTCCCCGGACATGCAAAGACTGTTGGAAAAAGAATCTCAATCAATACAGCCCCATCAGGAGAAAAGCTGAGGCCATCAATTTGGGACAAGAAGATAATAAGAAAGAAGTAAATATTGGTACTCAGATTGATGATGATGTCGGGGAAAAACTAATACAATTACTAAGAGAATATGTGGATGTATTCGCATGGTCCTATCATGATATGCACTGGAATTGATAAAAGCATAGTGGAGCATAGATTACCACTAAAAGAGGGATTTCGGCCCGTTAAGCAAAAACTCAGAAGGGTAAAGCCAGAATGGTCCTTAAAAATTAAGGAAGAAGTAGAAAAACAGTTGGATGCCAATTTTCTGATTGTGTCAAAATACCCTGAATGGTTGGCAAACATCGTGCCAGTTGTAAAGAAAAATGGAAAGATTAGGGTATGCGTAGATTACGGGGACTTGAACCGTGCAAGTCAGAAAGATGATTTTCCCTTACCACATATTGATATGCTCGTAGATCACACCGCTACAAATACTCTTTATTCTTTTATGGATGGATATGCGGGGTATAATCAAATCAAATTGGCTGTCGAAGGCAGAGAAAAAACTTCCTTCATTACACAGTGGGGGACATTTTGTTATAGAGTAATGCCTTTTGAACTTAAGAATGCGAGGGCAACCTATCAAAGGGCCATGGTTACACTATTTCACGATATGATCCACAAAGAAATCGAAGTATACGTGGATGATATGATTGTCAAGTCCAAAAATGAGACAGATCACCTCCTACACTTAAAGAAACTATTCAATCGGCTTCGAAAATACCAGATTAAGCTTAATCCGGCTAAATGCACGTTCGAGTACGATCGGGAAAACTCCTTGGGTTTATCGTCGGTAAAAAAGGAATCGAGGTGGACCACGATAAAACAAGGGCAATCCTAGAAATGCCCTCACCAAGAACGAGAAAAAGAAGTCGAGAGGGTTCTTAGGCCGAATAAATTACATCGCACGGTTCATTGCGCAATTAACAGATAAATGTACGCCCATCTTCAAATTATTGCGTAAAAACCAATCGACAGCCTGGAACGATGAATGCCAACGAGCCTTCGAAGAGATCAAAATATGCCTAACTAATCCTCCAGTATTGATACCACTTGTGGATGGGAGGCCCCTAATTCTTTACTTGTCAGTACTTGACGAATCCATGGGATGTGTGCTCGGTCAACAAGATGATACTGGTAAGAAAGAACAAGCCATATATTACCTCAGTAAAAAATTTCTAAACTATGAAACCCGTTATACACCACTTGAAAAAACATGTTGTGCATTGGTGTGGGCAACTCAACGCCTTCGACAATATATGGTCAGACATACAACTTGGTTAATTTCCAAAATGGACCCAATCAAATACTTGTTTGAAAAACCTATCTTGACCGGAAGGATAGCTAGATGGCAAGTACTCCTCTCAGAATTTGATATTATTCATGTCACTCAGAAAGCTATCAAAGGCAGTCCTTTGGCAGACTACTTGGCACATGGACCAACGGACGAATATCAATCTCTCCAGGATGATTTTCCAGATGAACATATAATGCATATCCAACATGAAGAACATAAAAATGATAAGTGGATCATGTTTTTCGATGGAGCTTCAAACTTACTGGGACATGGGATTGGAGCTATTTTAATATCGCCTGAAAAGAAGCATATCCCGATAACAACCAGATTAACCTTTGACTGTACAAACAATATGGCAGAATATGAGGCCTGTGCTCTAGGTATTCAAGCGGCCTTGGATCACGGGGTAACTAAACTTAAAGTATTCGGTGACTCATCCCTTGTTATTTACCAGCTCAAGGGTGAATGGGAAACTAGAAACTCCAAATTAATCCCTTATTTGGAGCATATCCGTAAGATGACTTCACAAATGGAAAACATCAGTTTCGAGTATATCCCTCGGGAGGATAACCAGATTGCGGATGCGCTGGCAACATTATCGTCCATGTTTGCACTAGGGCAAGAACATGAGATGCCCATCATCCAAGTCAAAAGGCACGACAAACAAGCCTTTTGTATGATGGTGGATAGTGAAAAAGATAAAACCCCTTGGTATCAGGACATAAGGCGATACTTGACAAAGGGTGAATACCCCGAGGGAATCAGTGACAATGATAAAATGACCATTCGGAAACGGGCTATAGGGTTTACGTTGATAGGAGAAACCCTCTATAAAAAGAATTGCGATTCTACTTTATTAAGATGTGTTAATCCCGAAGAAGCCCAGTTATTGATCAAAGAAATACATGAAGGAACCTTTGGGACTCATGCACCAGGGCATATCATGGCTAGGAAAATCCTCAGAGCAGGATACTTTTGGTCCACAATGGAAAAGGACTGCTATCAATATGCTAGAAAATGTCACAAGTGTCAAATACACGCAGATAATGTACATGTTCCACCGATACCTCTCAATGTTATGGCTATCCCTTGGCCGTTCGCTATGTGGGGCATAGATGTCATCGGACCTATTGAGCCTAAGGCGTCCAATGGTCATCGATTTATTTTGGTGGCCATTGATTATTTCACTAAGTGGGTAGAAGCTGCATCTTATGCACATGTGACCAGAAAAGTAGTGGTCACCTTTGTTAAGAAAAATATCATATGTCGATACGGCATTCCACATCGTCTCATTACTGATAACGGGACCAATCTGAATAATAAAATGATGGAAGAACTGTGTTATGACTTCAAAATTCAACATCATAATTCTTCTCCTTATAGGCCTAAAATGAATGGTGCAGTGGAAGCAGCCAATAAAAACATCAAGAAGATTGTTCAAAAGATGGTTAAAACCTATAAAGATTGGCATGAAAAGTTACCTTTCGCTCTTCATGGATATCGAACGTCTGTACGAACCTCAACAGGAGCCACTCCATTCTCCCTTGTATATGGAATGGAGGCCGTATTGCCAATAGAGGTCGAAATACCTTCCCTGCGAATTATAATGGAAGCAAAATTAACAGAAGCTGAATGGGTTCAAAGTCGATACGATCAATTGAACCTCATCGATGAAAAACGGCTGAATGCCATATGCCATGGACAGGTCTATCAAAAGAAGATAAAAAAGGCTTATGATAAAAAGGTCCGCCCTCATACTTATCAAGAAGGGGATTTAGTGATAAAGAAACTGCTTCCAGCCCAAAAGGATAAAATTGGAAAATGGGCGGCAAATTATGAAGGACCCTTTGTGATCAAACGAGCTTTCTCAGGAGGGGCTCTTATTCTCACTAATATGGATGGAGAGGAGCTTCGACACCCAATCAATTCTGACGCGGTAAAGAAATATTATGCTTGAAGACATTGCTCATGACCCGTCAGGAATAAAAACCCGCAAAGGGCATCCCTGGGCAAAAGATAGCGTCTATATCCCTCGCTAGGATACGTCCTAGACAAAAAGTAGAGGTAAAAAAAAAAAAAAAAAGAAACTAAGAGCAATGGTTACTTTAGTCGAAAACCGAAAAGGCGGCTAAGGTAACATTCTTCCAGAAGCAAGCAGTCTGCACAGTCTTCACTCTGAGCTCAGGCATCTCAACTGAAGCAATTAGGAGAACCAGGGGGCAGATATCACAGACATGACTGTTTAAGCCTATACAGTATAACCAACCCTGACCACCCATTCTTCTAAATACCTTTTAAAATCCTTCTGTAAAAGAAATAAACTTTTGCTCATCTATCAATAAAATTCCTTTTCATTTCCTTTCTCTTGACCAAATATTATGGAAATGCCTCAGTATTGATAAATCATAAATATGTGCAAAGACTTTTAATCAAAGATCAAGAATGCATCTAAAAAAGCAAAACATATAAAAAATAATAAGAAAATAACAAATGCCTGCTAGAATGTTTTCAGGTAAAAATCTGGGTAGCCTGCTAGATCGGAAATCCCTAAAAGAACGGTCTAGGCAAAAGATAAGGCAAAAGCCCCCTAAGATATTCTAGGCAAAAATTAAGGCAGCCCGCTAGATTGAAAACCCGTAAAGGGCGGTCTAGGCAAAAGATAGGGCTAAAAACAAGAGATGGATAAAAAGAGAAGCCCATCATCATGGTCATAGAAGAGGAGCCCACCGGCGTATTCATAAGAAAGCCAACGGGAGAAGGCCAGTCACTTTCTAAATGCATAAAAAATAAACAAACATTAGATTGCATCTAAGACATCCACACACAAAGTAGTTGCATAATACAATTTTGTCAAAATCAAGAAAAAATAATCTTCTTCAAATAAGAATAATAAACATGCAAATAAGGAGGCTAGTCTCCATACTTGTGATTGAAAATAGGAGGCGCCAGAATCCAGTCTCCACATGAAAATCAAAATCGCAAAAGGCGAAATCTGAACCACTTCAGCAAAATAAGGAGCTTCAAGGAGACTAGCTCCAACCATCTACACCAATAAAAGAAGGTACATCGAAAAAAAAGGCCAACGGAAAGGCTCTATGATCCCCAAGCGGACCCTTGCCTACTCTAGAGGCAAAAAAAAATTACTTCATGACTCATCCTCATCATCATATGAGTCGTTGACCATAATCATTTGAAACCTCAATCAACATCTTTCCATCCAAAAAGAAGGAAGCCATCAAAACAGAAAAGCTAACGGAAAGGCTTGATCATCCCCAAGCGGACCCTTGCCTACTCCAGAGGCAAGACAAAAAGATTACCTCACGACTCAGCTTCATCACCACATGAGTCATCAAGCACACTCATGCAAGAGTCTCCGTTTCATTCCCCAAAAGAGAATAAGGACTACACAAGAGTCCATCGAAGAAAGCACAGAACCAAATCACCCAAATCACTAGGGGGCAACAAAAGGAAAGAAAAGAAAAGCCTTTCATCCTCTAACAAAGGCCACTGCACGAAAAAGCCGAAAGAAAATCCCCAAGAAGAGCACATCAAGAAAACTCTATAAAAAAAATTGAGAAATTTCCATCCCCAGGAAGCCAATAAAATTCCCTAGGGATCACTACGAAGAAAAGAGAAAAATATATATGTTTCTATCTAACAAGCATAAAAGGCGCACATATAAGCCTATTCCCCCAGCAGAAATAAGAGCATAGACAAAAGCCCGTTCAAGCAATAAGGAGTCGAAAACTCCATTTTCCCCTTAGGGGGCAATTCAAAAGAGATCTCAGGCAGAGCCATCAAATTCTCAATAAATCATCCAAAAGAAAAACTATCACCAATGAGCCTACAACAGAGCCTCTGTTTGTTCAAAAATAAGCAAAGAGATAATGTCCCAGAGAAATGGGAAATCAACCTATGCGAGAGGTAATACAAGCCCAAAAGCATAAAAGTCTTCACCATTGCTGAAGCAATTGCCTAAACAAGAGGCACAATCAAAGTCCCCAGTAAATTCCTGCCTAAAAGGCAACCAGCAAAGAATCCCCGGTAAAACCGGGTAGAAAAGTCAAAAAGAAAGAAAATCAATCATTCCTCATGGAGTAGGCGCATGATCAGAGACAATAAGTCGTCAGAAACCGGATGAGGGTTCGTACTCATCAATCAAAAAAGATATTCCAAAAAGAGCATTCCAAGAGTCGGTCAAAATGCAGACTCATACCAGGTGGGGGTAGGTACCCACAAGAATTTGTCAAAATGCAGATTCATACCAGATGGGGGTAGGTACCCATCAGAGTCGGTCAAAATGCAGACTCATACCAGGTGGGGGTAGGTACCCACAAGAATTTGTCAAAATGCAGATTCGTACCAGATGGGGGTAGGTACCCATCAGAGTCGGTCAAAATGCAGACTCATACCAGGTGGGGGTAGGTACCCACAAGAATTTGTCAAAATGCAGATTCGTACCAGGTGGGGGTAGGTACCCATCAGAGTCGGTCAAAATGCAGACTCATACCAGGTGGGGGTAGGTACCCACAAAAATCTGTCAAAATGCAGATTCGTACCAGATGGGGGTAGGTACCCATCAGAGTCGGTCAAAATGCAGACTCATACCAGATGGGGGTAGGTACCCATCAGAGTCGGTCAAAATGCAGACTCGTACCAGGTGGGGGTAGGTACCCACAAGAATTTGTCAAAATGCAGATTCGTACCAAGTGGGGGTAGGTACCCATCAGAGTCGGTCAAAATACAGACTCATACCAGGTGGGGGTAAGTACCCACAAGAATTTGTCAAAATGCAGATTCATACCAGATGGGGGTAGGTACCCATCAGAGTCGGTCAAAATGCAGACTCATACCAGGTGGGGGTAGGTACCCACAAAAATCTGTCAAAATGCAGATTCATACCAGATGGGGGTAGGTACCCATCAAAGTCGGTCAAAATGCAAACTCATACCAGGTGGGGGTAGGTACCCACAAGAATTTGTCAAAATGCAGATTCGTACCAGATGGGGGTAGGTACCCATCAGAGTCGGTCAAAATGCAGACTCATACCAGGTGGGGGTAGGTACCCACAAGAATTTGTCAAAACGCAGATTCATACCAGATGGGGGTAGGTACCCATCAGAGTCGGTCAAAATGCAGACTCATACCAGGTGGGGGTAGGTACCCACAAGAATTTGTCAAAATGCAGACTCGTACCAGATGGGGGTAGGTACCCATCAGAGTCGGTCAAAATACAGACTCATACCAGGTGGGGGTAGGTACCCACAAGAGTCAGTCAAAATGCAGACTCATACCGGGTGAGGGTAAGTACTCACCAGAACATTATACAGTAAAACTCAAACACCAGATGGGGGTGTGTACTCATCAAGCCTTACAGAAGGGGGCTTACCCGGTGAGGGTTCATTCTCATCAAACCAGATAGGGGTTGGTACCTATCAAAACTAATCATCATCCAGAGGATCAACAACTTTAGCAAAGCAGTATCCGAAGGATGACCGGGCAAAAGGGTTAACTCCTTCCCCTACCAGCTAATCTTATCGGCATATTAGGCCAATAAATTAGCTAGGCAGGTGAAGGGGGGGCAGCTGTAGACCCCTAATTTTGCCCGGTCTCTCAAATAAAGATAAAAGAGATCGCCCGTAACAAGATAAAGCTCGTCTAGCATTACAAATAAGAGCCAAGGAGACTTCCTATATGAAGATAAAGCTTCAACAGACACATATCGGCACCAACTGACGTCCAAAACAGGCAAGGAAAGCTTCCCGGAGTCCCGAAACGCGCGAAACTGGCCAGAACAAGTCGAGACGGCCGTCCCAAAGTTGGGACGGCCGTCCCAACCTGCCCCAGCCAAGTGGGACGCGCGTCCCAAAGTTGGGACGGCCGTCCCGAGTCCCAGTTCAAGTGGGACGGCCGTCCCGGGTTCCCAGGGGGTCTCGCCCTGTGTAATTTTGCCATTTGGGACGGCCGTCCCAGTCCAGACGGCCGTCCCACTCCAGACGGTGGTCCCGAAGTGCGCCAGCTGCGAAAACTATAAATAGGAGGCTCATTTGCTACTTTTTCACACCCCAGACATCCCAGAGAGCTCTGAAACACTTTCTAAAACTCAGAGCACTTGTCTATTTCTCTCCCTTTCTCGAATGATCTTTTCGATTGCCTTAAATAGGTAACAATCGGTTAAGGAATTATATTCCGGCATTTGATTCTTCTTTAAATTTTTAGTGGAGTCGATCTTGTATTGGTAAGGAGAGTCTGTGTAGAGAGAGGGGTTGCCAAAACGCATCCTCACAGTTCGAGATTCTCAATACAAAGCTTTCTACGGAGGTTCTTTTCAATTCTCTTCTCTTTTATTGCTTTATTTATTGTTTTATTTAGCTCTATTTATTGTTTATGTCATGTAGAATAAAATCATGTAGATAGCTATTTTAATACCTCTTTTATTGCTTTATTTAGCTTTATTCATCATTTTATGCATGCAATATAGAATAAAATCATGTAGATAGCCATTTAATATTATGTAATAAAATAGGATAATCGCGTAATTTCTCGTAGTCTTTACTTAAATGAATTAATCTGTCATAGGGAACCCGAAAGGGGCGTTGTGGGGTGCTAACACCTTCCCCACACGTAACTAACTCCCTTACCTAACTCTGGTTATAATGGCCAAGTCTGGTTTTTATTAAAATCAATGCCTTTTCATCCTTTTCCAATATTTATGGTCAAAATATTGGTGGCGACTCCATAAGAACCCCTTTTCGAAAACCTTGCTTTCTCAATGTTGAAGCAATGAACACATTTTAAAACAAATACGTGAGTCTAAATCATCTTTTCGCGACCGCTCGCATAAACGTTCGAGACGTCCTCCGGACGTCGAAAGGGACGGCGGCGACAATGATTAAATCGGAAAAATACGCTTTTACCCTTTTATTTGCGGAATTTAAAATTACAACTACATGACCCTAGTATCTATTGCATAATTTAAATGAAGCAGTAAAAGATAGAGGGAGAAAGTAGAAACCTCCGGAGCAAGCTTTCTATTAATTCTAAAAAAAAAGGGTGCTATGTGGCAGCCCTTCACTCTCTACAGCGTCGGAAACCTCTCGAAACGCTAAAAAATACTCTTAGAAACATTCAAAAACTCCGAAAATGCTTCGGAGGGGTTATAGTGAGAGAATCTAGTGATGTGACTAGAGAGAGAATGAGAAAGTTGTGTGAAATGAGGGGAATGGAGGCCCTATTTATAGGAATTCGCGTCTGTCAGGTCGAGACGGCGGTCTCGCCTTGCAAGAATGGCGAGACAGCGGTCTTGCCATTCGCAGGTGGCGAGACGGCTGTCTCGCCAAACGAGACGGCGATCTCGCCACTTGCGCAAGGCGAGACGGCGGTCTCGACCCCAAAAGGCGAAAATCCTTATTTTTGTGCCAAAAATCCCTCATGTCCTAGTATGGGGCCTAATAGTCTCTCCTAGTGACTTCTTAGGCTTCATCCATCTTTGAAAATGAGGTCTTCTGATCTTTATTGTGAGGCCGGGCAAGATTTGGGGTCTACAAAAAATCTGGATCGTTCATAGCTTGCCTGAGAACAGACAGGGGTGGAGAATTCATGTCTAAGGAATTTTCAGACTTCTGTAGACAACAAGGTATTTCTAGGCAATTGACAGCTGCCTACACCCCTCAACAGAATGGGGTTGCAGAGCGCAAAAACTGCACCATCATGAATGATGTAAGAGCAGTGCTTCATGAAAAACAAATACCAAAATCCTTCTAGCCTGAGGCTGTCAAATGGTGTATTCATGTACAAAACAGGAGTCCTACCACTGCCGTAGATCATGGAACGCCAGAGGAGATGTGGAGTGGACTCAAACCACGGGTTGACTACTTCAGGGTATTTGGATGCATTGCCCATGTTCACGTTCCTAATCAAAGACGAAGCAAGTTAGATGATAAGAGTCATCAATGTGTTCTTTCAGGCATGAGTGATGAAACGAAAGCCTATAAACTTTTTGATCTGATTACCAAAAAGATTATTATCAGCAAGGACGTGATATTTGAAGAAGACAAAAGTTGGAATTGGGAAGAAGAAAGAGCAGAGTCTACGCCTACTGCTCTTAATATAAATGGCCAAGATGAAGAAGAAAGTAGCCAAGAAGAAGGAGAAAATGACGATGTAGAGGTTACACCTCAACGTGGAGAAGAAAGTGGAAATGTAGAGCTTACACCTCCAAAGGTGGCAGCCACGGAGCCGCAGAAATCAGATTCCACAAATACTCTAGTTCGAGGGAGGGCGACAAGGACTCGTCGACAACCTTTATGGTTGGGAGATTATGAGACTAATCTTTTAGTAGAAGAGGAGGAGGATCTACTGGCAATGGTGTTGACTGATTCTGCAGATCCTCTCACATTTGAAGAGGCCAAAACTAGTTCAAAATGGCGAGAGGTGATGGATACGGAAATACAAGCAATTGAAAGAAACAACATGTGGGTACTAGTCGATCCACCTGATGGAGTTATACCTATTGGAGTGAAGTGGGTTTTCAAAACAAAGTTGAATGAAAAAGGCCAGATAGAAAAGCATAAAGCCAGATTGGTGGCCAAAGGTTACGCTCAGAAACATGGAATTAACTACACAGAGGTTTTTGCTCCTGTTGCTAGGCTCGATACAGTAAGAGTATTGTTAGCTATGGCTGCTCAAAATGCATGGGAAGTCTTCCAACTTGATGTTAAAAGTGCGTTCTTGCATGGTGAAATCCAAGAAGAAATCTATGTTCACCAACCTGCTGGATATATCAAGCAAGACCGAGAGGGACAAGTTTACAAACTAAAAAAGGCCTTATATGGACTTAAACAGGCCCCACGAGCCTGGTACAGCAAGATTGAAGCGTATTTTGCTAAAGAACAGTTTGAACGTTGCTCCAGTGAACACACCTTGTTCACAAAGAAGGTTAGAAACAATATTTTAATTGTTAGCTTGCATGTAAATGATCTAATTTTTACTGGGAGCAATAGAGATATTTGCGAAGAGTTCAAACATTCGATGCAGTTAGAATTTGATATGACAGACTTGGGAAAAATGAAATACTTCCTTGGTATTAAGGTATTACAAAATGAAGCAGGAATTTTTATCTATCAAAGGCGCTATGCATGTGAAATTCTTACGCGATTCAGCATGTTGGATAGCAACCTTGTCAAGAATCCTATTGTACCAGGAACAATACTATCTAAAGATGAAACAGGAAGTCCAGTCGATGCTACACAATTTAAACAAGCCATTGGCAGCCTTATGTACTTGACAGTTACAAGACCAGACTTGATGTTTGGAGTTAGTGTGGTCAGTAGATACATGGCCAATCCTAAAGAGTCCCACTGGGCAGTAATTAAACGTATCTTCAGGTATCTCAAAGGGACCATTGAACACGGTCTCTTTTATCAAAAAGGAAGAAAGATAAATTTCACAGCCTATAGTGACAACAACTATGCAGGAGATCCAGATGACAGAAGAAGCACTTCCGGATCAGTGTTTATAATGGGAACTGCAGCTGTATCATGGGCTTCAAAGAAACAGCCAGTGGTAAGCCTCTCAACCACTGAGGCCGAATACATTGCTGCAGCTCACTGTGCGTGTCAATGTATCTGGCTCAAAAGAATTCTACAACATATTGGAATAGAGGAACAAGAAATCACCGAGATTCTTTGTGACAACAATTCTACTATTCAACTATCCAAAAATCATGTCTTTCATGGCCGAAGTAAACATATTGCAGTGAAATTTCATTTCCTCAGAGATTTAGTTAATGATCAAATAGTTAAATTAAGATTCTGCAGTACAAAAGAACAAATAGCTGATATCATGATCAAAACTCTAAAACTTGATCAATTTGAAAAAATCAGAAACATGCTTGGAGTATTCAAGATTGATGAAGTAAGCTAAGCTTAAGGGAGGGATTGTTAGTGTTAGTTACTTTATGCTTTACGTATCAATAACTATTCTTATTTTATAGGATGTACTGGGTCAGTTGTTTCCTTATTTTATACCTCCTATTATGTTGCAGTAACAACAGTAAAACTGTTATTATTCTGTTTTGAGTCTGTAGGCTATAAAAGCAAATACCTTCACACTTAAATAAATACTGAGTTTTATGCATATACTGAATTATAACATAATGGTATGTTTAAGGTTAATACCATGTATTATATAAATGTTTTACAAGACACAAATATCGATGAAAACTTTTCTTTTAACCATTTATCTACATTTACAACTTGTGTTGTATCTAAATCTTCAACCCTAATACTCTAAATCCTAAATATATTTTGACATGACCGATGTGTTATTTGTTACACAGCAAAAAATCTCATGAAGAAATTCATAATATGAAACATACGGAATAATAGGAATTGCGAACCCCTAATTTAAAACATAAGTATTAAATTATAAGATTTTAAGAGATATTGTGCAAAACTCATTTATTTGAGCCACATGTTTGATAATTGAGAGGGTTAATTTTTTTTATTTTTTAAAAAATTGATCGGTGATAATAAACAATATTATAATTGTAATTATTGTGGCATTTTATTTGCGCTTTCATTTACAGTCACCTGGTTGGAACGAGTAAATGAATATATTTAAAACTTTTATTTTATGAAAAAGTGAATCAATGTTATAAATAATATATTTTTAGAAAAATATTTAAATAATTTTTTTAAGTTTATTTATTCAACTAGATCAGTTTGTAATTTATACACAAAATTTAATAAAGGAAAATAAATTCTTCTAATATTTATTTTTCCTCTTTCTTTCTTTCTTTATTTTTATTTCTTTCTCTCTTTTTATTTACTTCTTATTTTTTTTTCTCTATGTCTATTTAGTGTTTATTCATTTTTTTTCTCTTTTCTACTCTTTTGGTCTTCTCTCATTCCATCTTAAAATAGTAGATTGAAAATTGATAAAATAAGTCTTTTATTATTATTAAAAAATAAAAATATTTAAATAATCTAGAAATACTACATATAATTTAATATATTATATTTAAAAATATTATATGATAAATTTAAAATATTATAAATATTATTGTTATATTATAATCATTAAGAAAAAAATTAATTTTTAAAAACTATTTTTTAAAATTACCTAATCTAACTAATTATCATAACTCAACCTAATTATAACTAGATTAAATTATTAAATAAAAAATATATTTAATTTATAAATATTTGATATTTTTTAATTAGATGAATAATTATTTATCATGATAAAATAATTTTTTTATTTAATGTTAAAATAAATAAATTATTTATTTTTATTATAATTTTAAATAATTATTTAACATTTTTTAGTTTCATTTTTTATTTTAAAACATTTATTTTTTAATATATTTTTATTAAATTTTCATATAGTAGTTTAATTAAAAAAAAAATAAGGGAAGGAAGAGAGATAAAAATAAGAGACCTAAAATAGAAAAGAGAAAAAAAAAACTACTTATGAATGATAAACAAGTCTACTTGAATAAATAGATTGATACATGTTGAATAATTTTTTTTAAATATATTATTTATAGGATTTTTTTGTAGAAAATTTATATTTAAATAATAATTATAAAATTATTAAAATGTATAATTTAGGATTAATATGTAAAAAAAATTATTCAAATCATTAAAACAATCCATTTTAATCGCGGAAGAAAATCAGTCACCAAATTATCTAAATCTGAATTAAATAATAACAAATTATGAGGGAAAATTATTTTTCACAAAAGCAAATGTCACAAAATATTGTCACATTTTTTTAAAATTATTATTATCATCTTTTGTATTCAGAGAATATTAATATATAATATATATGATTAATGAATTTTGAAATCACAGTAGAAATGTCAAAATTGTTAATAATAATAACTTATATATATATATATATATATATATATATATATATATAAAATAAAATTTAAGAATAACTTGTGAATCAAGACATTTTTAATATATTTTCAAAGAAAATTTCGCTATAAGTAATTTTTAGTCGCAAATTTATGTGTCATTTAATGCCGTATGTTTGTGACAGATTTAATTTGATAGAGGGTTATAATATATTGTCAATCTACTTTTTCTAAAATTCTATTCAACTGATATTTTTAAATTTTTATATTATTAGTTATTTATATGTTTTTCATTCTTTATCAATAAAAAATATATTTTAAGGTGATATATATATATATATATATATATATATATATATATATATATATAATGTTTAGAAAAAGTAGGTGTCAAAACAATTTAAATTGTGAACGATAGGATAAAAAGATGCATGGATTTTAAATCTGTATCATTTTTTTAATAATTTTTTATTTACTATAATATAATAAATAAACAACATTAGCATTCAAATGTTTTGCATATTAGAAAAGGTCTTAAAGTACCAATTTATTGTTTCCTATTCTAACAAAAAACAATAGAAACATATCAGTATATATAAAATTAGGATAGAATTCTAATAAGTGAATAAACCGTAAAATTTTCATTTTCATTTTCGTTATCATCTAATTCTTCTTATTTTCACTTTTTAGGAGGTTAAATGAGTGATGTTGTTTGAATAAGTGAAAAATTTTATGTAAGTTAAATCATTTCATGAGAGTCTTCTTTTACTGATATCAATGTGATGATGAGATGTCATTATATGAGATGTTAAAGATTTTGTAGCACACTGAATTGATTGAGATGTTTATTAACATAAGAGAAAGTCTCCATATATAGATATCAAAGATTAAATTAGAATGTCAACAAATTAAATTTGCTAAAGTATATACTAATATTAATTCATTGCTAAGTTTCTATATATTTTCATAATGTCAAATTGAACTATAAGAACCTGATACATTTTGTGAAATACATCCCCCTTGACCTTGCTGGAAACTATAATAAAACTTGTTTAGTGGTATATTGCCTAACTTTATTCAATGTCACTCATTGATGGACTATTATTATTTACACTTATCAAGTATCAAGTTTGTCAACCCTATGGAGTTTTTTTTTTTTTTTTTTTTCATTTTTGTAGAATAATATTATAAAAAGATATATTTAGAGAAAAATGTATAAATACAATAATTTACTAATATAAGGTTGATATGAAAACAAGAGAAGGAAGGAAAAAGAAAGAAAGAAAGAATGAAAATAATTAGGGTTAGGTTGAATGAACATACGATGAAATATATCAGTATTTATTTCTTTATTTTTATTTTGAACATTTAATTTCTAATTTTATTTTTATTTTTATTACCTCTATTTCTTTTCTTTAATATTTTTAAAAGATATTTTTATTCTTTTTTTTTAAAATATGTAGAGTCCCTTTCAACCTAATCAGAAGTTTTGGCAGCCTAACTTAATTATGTCTATTATTTAGAGAGGTGCAGCTTATGATGTGGCTAAATCATCTCAAAGACATTAGAAAAATAAAAGTAAAAAGTCGTCTAATAAATAGGTATTTTATATAAAAAAATATAATAAATAATAAATTTAATAAGATAATTACAATAGTATTGTAATTAATATAATAAGGATTTCTAAAAATTTTAATTAGGGATTAAATATTTTTACCCTATAAAATGAATGATTTTTTTTTGTTCCTTGTCATTTTTTTTTCATAAATTTAAAATACTAATTTTATCTCAAATATTATGTTATACTGAATAAACTAGCTACCTACATGCTAAACAAAAGATAAGTGATAATTTCAAATGACAGATTAATAATATTATAATTTTATATAGGTTGTTAAATCTAAAAAAATTTCTTAATATCCCTAAAATAAATATTTATCATTAAAAACAGCTCTATTAATGTTAATTGGTTGATCATTAAACACTATCAATATTAGTAGGTTGGTCATTAAACACTATTAATATTTGTTGAATATCATGTTAACGAAACAAACCAAAAGATTTTACACGTCTGCATAAATATTCATATATAGAACACACGTACGTAGCCTTCACGATCATCTAATTATTAGTAATTTTTGAGTAAGATTGGATATATGCATGTGATGTAAAAGACTATAAAGTCGTAGAAAAAACAATTAATTGTAATCCTCATGTTTCTCAAGAATACACAATACTTTCTCCTCTGTTCTCTGACCATGGATTCTCAACTACTTAACGTGTTAGCCCTTATCGTGTCCTTTCTCCTCTTCATAGTTTTGGCACTCAAAATAACGAGCAATCTCATCAAAACTGAGCCATCTCCAAACATACCTCCAGGACCATGGAAGCTACCTATCATAGGAAACATACACAATCTTGTTACATCAACACCACACCGAAAACTCACAGACTTGGCCAAAATATATGGCCCCTTGATGCATCTCCAACTTGGGGAGATCTTCACCATCGTTGTTTCCTCAGCTGAGTATGCTAAGGAGATCATGAATACCAAATATCTCATCTTTGCATCAAGGCCTCACATCCTAGCTGCAGATATACTGTTTTATGGATCCACCGATATTGTTTTTTGTCCTTACGGAAATTATTGGAGACAGCTACGAAAAATATGCACAATGGAACTTTTAACCCAAAACCGTGTCAACTCATTCCAGCCAATAAGAGAAGAAGAACTCACTAGCCTTGTCAAAATCATTGATTCACACAAAGGGTCTTCCTTCAACCTCACTAAAGCAGTACTTTCATCAATATATCATATCATTTCAAGAGCTGCGTTTGGCATGAAAAGCAAAAACCAAGATTCATTTCTGTGCTAAAAGAAATGCCACTTGGTGCAGGTTTTAGCGTAGGAGATCTATTTCCTTCTGCTAAATGGCTTCAACTTGTCACTGGTTTGAGGCCTCAGCTTGAGAAGGTGCATCGACAAATGGATCGGACATTGGAAGATATCATCAATGAACACAAAAAGCAAAAGTCAAAGGATAAATATGGCCAAGGTGAAGCAGAGGAAGATTTGGTAGATGTTCTCCTAAAATTCCTGGATGGAAATGGAAGCAACCAGGACTTTTGCTTAACTATGAACAATATCAAAGCTATAATTCTGGTAAGAATAAACACATTTTTGTAATTTATGAAGATAATCTTGCTCCTGCAAAACATGTCAATCCTTCATTGATAAGATAATCTTGCTCCTTTTAACAGAACCTATGCAGTTGATGGGTGGGCTCACTAATTTATTTTTATATTTAAATTTAATATATATAATTTATTAATACCAGAAAATTATTTATATTTTATAATTAAATTTTTATATTTATTTTTTATTGCAAAAATAATTATATTCATTTATCTTTTTTTTAAAAAAATTCTTATGTTTTTTTTTTCTCATATGTTAATTTTAGAGGTATAACTAATTATATTTGCAAGATTTATTTGTCTTTCTTTTATTATATAGTTTACTTAAAAGTACTAGATGAAAGGAATTATAGTTTACGGTTGACACAGTAAAAAATATTTTCTTTCCTATAATTTTTTTATATAATTTTATTTCAATACATTTATGCAATTTTTTATTTATATGTTTTTCTAAAGAAGAAGACAAGAGTAAACAAGAAATAAATCAAAATTAATATTCAAAATTAATATAACTAAAACAAAACTTAAAATTATAAAAATTTTGACATTTTAAGAACTCCTGAGGGAGGAGTCGAATATTAGTATAATTGTTATTTTTATAATAAAATTTATTTTTTTATTTTATATTATTTTTAATTATGACAAATTTTTTTCTTTCGGAATTATATATATATATATATATATATATATATATATATATATATATATTTTGTACTCTTTTTTAAAGTAAGAAATTCTTAATAAAAACAATGAAGTTTATTATTACTAAATCCAAATATGCTTATTTTTGACATTATAAATTATGTTATGTTTCGACTCTATTTTTCGTATTATTTTCCAACAATACACTACAAAAAAACACTTATTATCTACGGGTAAAATCCGTAGGTAATGTCACTTTACCTACGGATTTATAATCCGTAGGTAATGCACTCACCTTAACAAAACAAAATATTTTTATTTATTACAACCCCTCCCTTATTTTTTATTATTACCTAGAACCCCCTCCCCTTTATATCATATTTTTGAAACTTTGAATTATTATTAGATTAAGGGAATTGTCATTGGCAGGATTCAAACCCAGTACCTCGAGTTGGAGGTCGATACTCCAACCACTAAGCTATTAGAATATATTTTGAAAATAATTTACAAATAAATTATATTTATATTTATCCGATCTAAATATATAAATATAAAATATATATAAATATAAAAAATATATATAAATATAAAAAATATATATAAATATAAAATATAAAATATATAAATATATAAATATAAAATATATTTATATTTTGATATATTTATATATTTATACATTTATACATTTGTATTTATATATTTATATTTATATATTTATATATTTATATTTATATATTTATGTATTTATATATTTATGTATTTATATATTTATATATTTATCTATTTATATATTTATGTATTTATGTATTCATATATTTATGTATTTATATATTTATGTATTTATGTATTTATGTATTTATGTGTATTTATATATTTATATATTTATATATTTATATATTTATATATTTATATATTTATATATTTATATATTTATATATTTATATATTTATATATTTATATATTTATATATTTATATATTTATATATTTATATATTTATATATTTATATATTTATATATTTATATATTTATATATTTATATATTTATATATTTATACATTTATATATTTATACATTTATATATTTATACATTTATATATTTATACATTTATATATTTATATATTTATATATTTATATATTTATATATTTATATATTTATATATTTATATATTTATATATTTAAATATTTAAATATTTAAATATTTATATATTTATGTATTTACGTATTTATGTATTTATGTATTTATGTATTTATGTATTTATGTATTTATATATTTATATATTTATATATAAATATATTTATATATTTGTATATTTATATATAAATATATTTATATATTTGTATATTTATATATTTGTATATTTATATATTTGTATATTTATATATTTGTATATTTATATATTTGTATATTTATATATTTATATATTTATATATTTTATATTTATATATTTATATATTTTATATTTATATATTTATATATTTATATATTTATATATTTATATATTTATATATTTACACGAATTAATATAAGTATAATTTAGTTGTAAATTATTATTAGAATATCCTAATAGTTTAGTGGTTGAAGTATCAGTTTTCAACTTTAAGGTATTGAGTTCGATTCTTGCTATTGACAATTCTTTTAGTTTAATATAATTTACCTATGGATAGTAATTCCGTAGGTAATTACCTACGGAATTACCCACGGATGATATTACCTACGGATAATATCCGTAGGTAATGGATAATTACTCACGGATAGAATTTTGTAGGTAATGTACACTTTACCTACGGATAGTAATTACGTAGGTAATTACCTACGGAATTATCCACGGATTACATTACCTACGGATAATATCCGTAGGTAATGGATAATTACCTACGGATAGAATTCTGTAGGTAATATCCGTAGGTAATGTACAATTTACCTACGGATTTTCATCCGTGGGTAATATCCGTAGGTATTGTAAAATTTACCTACGGATTTTCATCCGTGGGTAATATCCGTAGGTAATGTAAAATTTATCTACGGATTTGTATCCGTAGGTAATATTCCGTAGGTAATAGGGTTTTTTTTTTGTAGTGAATACCATTTTATCTCTTATTATGTAAATCTTTCTCCTTGTGACATTTGTTATTTTGCTAAACAACGCAAATTATCCCATCATAATAATGAAACACAATCACATAAAATTTTTTACATTATTGATGGAGACCATATTTTGTATCTTATAAATTCTGGTTACAAATATTTTCTCATTTTAATTGATGATTACTCATGTTTTACTTGGATGAAATTTATGAAATCCAAATCTAAAACCCGCACGTATTTAATACATTTTATTTCATTGATTGAAACTCAATTTCATACTAAACTCAAATGTTTTTAAGTGAAAATGTAGTAGAATTTTTATTAACTGATTTTTTTTCATTCAAAGGTATTATTCATCAAAGAACTTGTGTTGAAACGTCTCAACAAAATAGTGATGTTGAACGCAAACATCAACATATTTTAAATATAGCTCGATCATTGTTTTACCAAGCTCAACTACATCACATCTGTTCAAAAAGTTGTTCATATCATTAATAGATTACCTACTCCATTATTGCATTTTAAATGTGCTTATGCAGTGTTATATGATAAACTACTTAGCATGATTTATTTAAAGATTTTTTGCTGTCTTGTTTATGCCATTACGCTTAAATTTCAGCCCTGTGCCAGCAAAATTGTTTTCTTGGGATATAAGGAAGGTACTAAAGGTTACGTTATGTATGATCTCCATAGCTATCAATTTTTTCTTTCAAAAAATGTCATTCTTTATAAAACTATGTTTTCTTTTCATTCCTCCACCACTCATTTCCTCAACTTCTTCTATTTTTCCTCTATTATCTGATATATCCTCTCCTGCGAATACCTTATCCTTGCTCGAGTTTATTCATCACCCTCCTGTTACAGACATTCCATCTATTATAAATTATAACCAGAACCTTAGTTCTCCTGCCCTGATATGAATCTCAATTACACAAGGGCTAATTTAAGGTTAGAACCTTGTAAGAAATTTAGGAATTAGAAAGAAGGTAGAAGGAAAAAATCACTCTTCTCAAGGGAGGTAACACACAAAGGATGTGAAAGTCCTTTGATACAGCCGAGGGTTCTTGTATCACTCAAGAATTTAGGAGAATCACTCTCACTACGATAAAAGAGATAAACTATAATATTTCTGAATAAAATTTCACTTGCTATTTCTTGATAAAAATGGTTCAACTGATATAGAGACGTTGTCATTAGAATTACAAAGACTCAATAAAAGAAAATAAATACTAATAATAACCTATTAATCTAGGAATTAAAAACTATTTAATGGAAACAAATAAAGGCTAATAATGATCCATTAGCCTAGGAATTGAACTACTTAATGACTGATTGTATCTGAAACTGTGACAACCAAAAGTCAATCAACTATGCACCCCTTGGTCTCCCAAAGGCTGATGACTAAATTTTCAATTGGGTCCTTATTACAACTTAAAACAAAATCAAATTAAAGCCCATTAATTGATTAATTCAAAACATAATTTGGTCAACCAATAATACTTGTTGATGAACTTCATTTGCTTCTCTTGCTCTAACCCTTGTCATAGGTCATATCCACATCATTCTCTCCCTTTTGAGAAATATTTGTCTTCAAATCGAATTCGTCATCTACATAAAAAAGAGATAAGTCTGACAAATTGAATGTAAAATTTACATTATACTCACTTTTTATGGCTAAATAGTTCTCCCTCACTTCAAGTGTTTCACTCTTCTTTTGATCACTTTTTTTCCTCTCAAGTGTTTCACTAACGCTTTCTTTCTCTCTCTTTTCTTGAAGAAGTTTTTCTCTCATTTTCCTTTTATCCTCACACACTTCTTGTGGACTCAAAGGTTTGAGCATAATCTTCTTGTCTTGGTGCATGAAAGAGATCTTGTTGGTGAACCCGTTATGATTAACTCTTTTATCAAATTGTCATGATCTCCTCAAAAGTAAGTGACTGACTTCCATAGGAACAATATCACAAAGCACCTTATCATTGTATTTTCCAATAGAAATGTCCACTTCAACTTGTTGTCTCACTTGCACCTCTCCATCCTTACTAAGCCATTGAAGTTTATATGGCCTAAGATATGGTTTGGTAGCTAAATTTAACTTTGATACTAATCTAGCACTAGCCACATTAGTGCAATTACCTCCATCTATGATCATCATGCACACCTTGTGGTTGATTAAACATCTAGTGTGAAAAATATTTTTTCTTTGGCTTTCTTCCATAGGTTTCAATTGATTATCAAGTAATCGCCTAATCATTAATAAATCTCCCTTTGGAATCTCCTCCTCCTCAATGTCTTCACTCTTTTCTCCCTCTTCATCCTCAGATTCACTTATATATTCTCCCTCTCTAAGAACCATGGTTTTTGTGTTAGGGCACTCATAAACATAGTGTCTTAAGCCTTGACACTTGAAACACTTTACATCTCTACCTTTTTTAGAGGGTTGTTCTTCATATTTTGAATGTCTTTGTAGGAATAGGTGTGAAACTACTAGAAGTAACAGTCTCATCTTTCTTGCCTTAGTCCTTCCAACTTGAAAATCCAAAGTTGGTAGAACTCTTCTTAGTCACTTCTTTTCTTTTGAGTTGTTGTTCCACTCAAATTGCTTTATGAAGTAAATCTTTCATATCAACAAACTCCTACAACTCAACAATATAACATATATCAATATTTAAACCACCAATAAATCGAGTCATAGTTACCTCTTCATCTTCTTCAATCTTTGCTTGAATCATGAGCATATCCATTTCTTTGAAATACTCCTCAACCCCCTTGTTGCCTTGAGTAAGTTTTTGGAGTTAAATTTCAAGTCTCTTGCATAACTAGCCGGCACATACCGCTTCCTCATGATCCTTTTCATCTCAGTCCATGTATCAACCATTGACTCTTCATTTCTATCTCTCTCCTTTTGTAGCTTATTCCACTAAACAAGAGCATAGTCAGAAAATTTCATTGTTGCAAGCCTCACCTTTTGGGTCTCCTCATAATTCATCTCCCACTCCAAGTATGCCTCCAGATCACTTTTTCCTTTAAACGGAGGAATGCTAAGCTTGACTCCTTCAAGCCTACTTGGTCTTACTACTCCATCATTTCTTCTCCTATTTCTCCTTTCTTCTTCGTCTTCAAGATTTCTATTCTTCAACCGGTTTAATCGTTCATGAAGTTCATTGTTATGTCGTATCATTAATTCTTCCAAATGTTGTACCAATGCTCTCTTTTGAAATGGACTAATTCCTACTTCTTGATTGTAATTTTCCTCTTCTGTCATCAATTTGATGTTTAAACCCTTAAATCGGTACCAAATGATATGAATCTCAATTGCACAAGGGCTAATTTAGGATCTTTAGGGTTAGAACCTTGTAAGAAATTTAGGAATTAGAAAGAAGGTGGAAGGAAAGAATCACTCTTCCCAAGGGAGGCAACACACAAAGGATGTGAAAGTCCTTTGATACAACCAAGGGTTCTTGAATCACTCAAGAATTTAGGAAAATCACTCTCACTAAGATAAAAGAGATAAACTCTAATATTTCTGAATAAAATTTCACTTGTTATTTCTTGATTAAAATGGTTCAGCTGATGTAGAAGCATTGCCATCAGAATTACAAAGACTCAATAAAAGAAAATAAATACTAATAATAACTCATTAATCTAGAAATTGAAAACTATTTAATGGAAACAAATAAAGGCTAATAATGATCCATTAGCCTAGGAATTGAAACTACTTAATGACTGATTATATCTGAAATTGTGGCAACCAAAAGTCAATCAACTATGCATCCCTTGGTCTCCCAAAGGCTGATGACTAAATTTTCAATTGGACCCTTATTACAACTTAAAACAAAATCAAACTAAAACCCATTAACTGATTAATTCAAAACATAATTTGGTCAACCAACAATACTTGTTAATGAGCTTCATTTGCTTTCCTTACTCTAGCCCTTGTCATAGGTCATATCCACATCATGTCCCGCCTTCGCCACATAGTAGACACTTCATTCGATCTCGCAGATCACCCTCTTACCTAACAAATTTTCATTGTGATTCCGCGGTTGCTTCTATAAGGTTCACACATCCTTTTATAGGTACTTGTTTGCATCCCTTATCCTCAGTTTTTTATTATTCCAAATGCAATTCCTCTTATAAAATTTTTTGTTTTGTTGTTACTAACATTTTTTAACCTACTACTTTCTCCCAAACATCTAAATTGTATGGTTGGTAAAAGGCTATGAATGTTAAGTTACAGGCTTTACAACAAAATAACACTTGGTCTATTGTTGATCTCCCAAAAGGAAAGAGTCTCATTGGTTGTAAATGGGTTTACAAGGTTAAATATCATATAGATGACATTGTTGATAAATACAAAACCCGCTTAGCGGTCAAGGGCTACACTCAATTAGAGGAAATGAATTATTTTGAAACATTCTCCCTAGTTATCAAGATTACCACTGTTCGTGTTCTTCTAGCCATAACAGCAGTTCAAGGGTGGTTTCTGCACCAACTTGATGTGAATAATGTCTTTCTTCATGGAAAGCTTCATGAGGAAGTCTATATGGTCCCTCCACCTTGTTTGCTTCCACCAGATTCTTCTCAGGTTTACAAATTTTACAAGTCGTTATATGGACTTAAGCAAGCTAGCAGACAATGACATAGTATTCTTTTTACCACTCTTTTCACTACAAGAAAATCGCGTATTACCGACGGATATTTACCGACTGATTTGTAGCCGTCGAAAAATAATCATTACCGACGGAAATTACCGACGGATATAAAATATTTGTGGAATTTGATGTTACCGATGGATATATCCGTCGGTAAAATAATAATTAGTTACCGACGGATATATCCGTCGATAAATCCGTCGGTAGTTTATAGATGAATTTACCGACGGATATATCCGTCGGTAAATCCGTCGATAAATTAACAATTAATTACCGACGAATATATCCGTCGGTAAATTCATATGTAAATTAACAATTATTTACCGACGGATATATCCGTCGATAAAATTATATAATATAATTTAATTATTCACCTAATTAAAAAATAAAATATTTTTTTATTTAATAATTTAATTTAATCATAATTAGATTAATTTATAATAATTTATTAAATTAAATAATTTTAAAAAATAAATATTTAATTATATAAATATATATATATATAAATATAAAAATATATAAAAATATAAATATATATAAATATATATATATATATAAATATATTTGTATATTTGTATATAAATATAATTTATTTGTAAATTATTATCAAGAAATTCTAGTAGCTTAGTGGTTGGAGTATCAGTCTACGATTCTAAAGTACTTGGGTTTGAATCCTGTCAATGACATTTCTCTTAATCGACATTAATTCAAAAATAAAAAAAATATGTTATAAATAAGTAAAATATTTAATAAATAATAAAATTATTACAGACGGATCCGGTTCGTCGGTAATATTCATTTACAGACGGATTTTGACCGTCAGTAATTTTAATATTTCTTGTAGTGCTTATCTGTCAATTACAAACAATCTTTCGTTGATCAATCTTTGTTTGTCAAGGTTATTTCCACTTCTTTCACAACTTTATTAGTTTACGTGGATGACATTGTCTTAGCTGGTGATGATATGGACGAAATTGATTCTATCAAATGTGTCTTGGATACTAAATTCAAGATTAAAGATCTTGGTGCTCTTCGTTAATTTTTGGGATTAGGAATTGCACGGTCTAAGTCCGGCATTCACATGAACGTAAATATACTCTTGAACTTCTGCTACCACTCCTTCTGATCCCTCTACTAAACTTCAGACTAATAATGGACAATCGTATTCCAATACTACTGCTTATCGCAGATTAGTCGATAAACTTTTATATCTCACACTTATGCACCTTGACATTGCACATTTTTTGTCCAACAACTTAGTCAATTCATGACTCAACCTCTTGATGTTCATTATAAAGTTGTTATCCGGGTTCTTAGATACTTAAAAGGTTCACATACCTAAGGGTTATTTTTCTCTACCTCTGCTGACATTCGTCATTCTGTTTTTGCTTATTCGGACTGAGCATGTTGTTTGGATACTTGCCCCTCGATCATCGAATTTTGTGTTTTCCTTGGTTGTTTCTTGATTTCCTGAAAATTCAAGAAGCAATCTACTATTTCTGTTTCTCGTTCATCCTCCGAAGCAGAATATTGAGTATTAGCCAACCTCACTTGTGAAATTCAATAGTTACATTATCTTTTTCGTAATCTTCATGTTTCATTGGGTCCTACTGCAATCTATTGTGATAATTAGTCTGTCATTTACTTATCTCATAATCCTGTATTTCATGAGTATAGTAAACACATCGAGATAAATTGTCATGTGGTTCGTGAAAAAATTTAACAAGGCCTAATTCATCTTTTTCTTATTTTATCTTCCAACCAGCTTGCGGATTCTTTTATTAAACCTCTTTATCATATAGTTTTTGACATTTCTACATCCAAGTTAGGTTTTGTTGGGGAGGAGTATTATCATAATTGTTTTTCTATAATAAATTCTATTTTTTTTGTATTATTTTTAGTTATAACAATTTTTTTCTTTTCTGTTTTATGATGTTATTTATATATATATATATATATATATATATATATATATATATATATATATATATATATATATATATATATATATATATACTTGTATTACTTTTGAGAAGTTCTTAATATAAACAAATGAAATTTCATCATACCTATATGAAGAGGAAAAACAAACCCAACTATACGAAAATTGCAGATAGAGAATGCGATTTCCCTATGAGAAAATTGAATCTTCAGAATGAAGAAGAACTAGATGGCACCACCAAAAAATAAATAAATTTGAAGTGTCACAAAAAATATAAAAGGCAACGTAGCTGCGACACAAGTCAGAGTAAGAGCGTTAAATGTGTTTATATTTTTATCGTAAATGGTTTTTTATATTGATTCAAATATATTACTTGGAAGCGATATAACTATTTTTTATATGGAGTAAAAGCGACATAAAAAAAAGTTAAAATTCTTTTTAATAATATTTTTTAATCACAAAATTATTACCATCTTACTTATTATTAATTACTGCATTTCAAATGTTATTTTCCTACTAGTAAAATTCTTTTACAAATACTTGAAAAAGACTAGAAGTGTTTTTTGTTTTTTCCAATTCAGATAACAAAACTAGATTCACTCTAATAAAATTGTCTCACACCTTTTCCTCCTGATTCTTATTACACTAGTATATATCTCACGTAGGATCTTCAAAGTTTTGCAATATGTGGCAATTTTTCGTGTAGTAAATTGTACGTCTTCAGCATATACTTTCTGAATTTGATTCCTTCGAGGTGAGCGCTAATTATTTAGTGGATTATCAATGAGTTATGACTAATAATAAGAAAATCAATTACAGGGATGGTCTGTTATAGGTGCAATTTTTCACAACCTAAATGCTTATCTTCCAATCAAAAGTTGATGAGTACGTACTTTGCAGGACATGTTTGTTGGCGGAGGTGAGACATCTTCATCTACCATCATATGGGCAATGGCAGAGATGATAAGGGAGCCAAGAGTAATGAACAAAGCACAAATTGAGGTGAGAGACGCATTCGATTTGAAAGCAAGGGTTGACGAAATTTGCATTGATGAACTCAAATATTTGAAGTCAGTTGTCAAAGAGACCCTAAGGTTACATCCACCACTTCCTCTATTCATCAGAGATTGTGAACAGACATGTGAGATTAAAGGGTATCATATACCAGTCAAACATAGGGTAGTTGTGAATGCTTGGGCAATTGGGAGAGATTCAAGCTACTGGACTGAACCAGAGAGGTTTTACCCAGAGAGGTTCATTGATAACCCGATTGATTATAAAGGGACAAACTTTGAGTACATTCCATTTGGTGCTGGAAGAAGAATATGCCCAGGCAGCACCCTTGGTCTGATAAATGTTGAGCTGAGTCTTGCATTTTTGTTGTATCATTTCGATTGGAAGCTTCCTAATGGAATGAAAAAAGAGGACTTGGATATGACTGAGCAATTTGGACTTACTGTTTTCAAAAAAGATGACCTATATTTGACACCAGTCACTGCTCGACCGATCCTGGTAAGATAAACCATACCAGAAAAATAAGCTTATTGGAAAAGTACCAGCCTCATTATTTAGTTGTCTTTATTCATAATGTAGCACGCCATAAATTCTTATCTGCCCCTTTCAAATTCAAGGGATGTGTAGGACATATGTAAACATCATAATCCAGTTTATACATAGCACATATATAAACAATAAACATGCATATGCATCAACCAAACGTGCTTAGAAAACAAATATAACAAATTTAGGGTTACCGTGATGTAGTCTTGTATTAGAACGTTAACAGAAATGTTGTTTGTATTTGCAGAATAGGGAAGCAAGCATGCATGGAAAGAAGGGTGCGTAGGATTCAGTCCCAGGATCGAGAAGCCTCTAAAGCTGATACACATCTTTTATACGATGCAGAAACAGTTTATACTATCTAATAAGTTCGTATCAGAAAGTGATAGAACAGGATATCCTTAAACTCTGCATCATACCATGTACCAAGTTAATGTCACTTATTCTATAATATAATACTTCATGATATAGGAATGAATATATTTTAAAATGTTAATTTATGGAAAATTTATATTTAAATTATTAAAAATTTATTAAAATGTTTAACCTCGGTGTATATGTAAAAAACATTAAAAACTAAGAAATTATTTATTCAAACCATTTAAAAAAAAAAACAATTTTAACGATGGTCGAAATCCGTCAAAATTAACTAAATTCCATCTAATGGAAAATTATTCTTCACATAACACAAATGTTACAAAATATTTGGTCACAATTTGATCCTTTTGTATCGTTATCATCGTCAACGGAAATAGTATTTGGCCACAACTTGATAAACATAGAATATACGATTACAAATACCGTATCATGCCATGATTCTACAGGATTAATTTTTTTCCATATTTAGCTTGGCATGACAGCGATGCACAGTGATGCACATTAATGTCATATCTGTTAATAGACAAATTTAGGATACCGACTATAATGGTTAGCGTAATTATAGCCTAGAATGTTTCTGTATTTCATGTATATATTGTGCTATCATATTCAATACAAGCCAAGGGTTTTTGGAAATATTTTTATCATGGTATCAGAGCAAACCAAACTCTGATATCCAACAGCCCGAGAACACAGTCGTACTTCTAAAATGGCAGAGAGAGGAGAGACGGTGAAGAAAACACCATCACCATACGATCTGAGTGCCAGTGATAATCCTGGAAATGTGATTACACGGTACAATTACGAGGAGAGAATTACGAGGAATGGGCAAGGGCCGTGAAGATATCTCTGCGGGCTCGAAGGAAATGGGGTTTCATAGATGGAACTCATAAGGAACCTGAAGAAGACACATCTGAGATAGAAGATTGGTGGACAATTCAATCGATGCTTGTATCTTGGATACTAAACACTATAGAACCTAGTTTGCGTTCCACTGTTGCATACATGGAAAACGCAAAGGACCTATGGGATGACATCAAGGAACGATTCTCGATCGTGAACGGACCAAGAATCCAGCAGACTAAAGTCGAGTTGGCGGAATGCAAACAACAAGGAATGACTATGGTTTCCTATTATGGGAAATTGAAAACGTTGTGGGATGAACTGGCAAATTACGAGCAAATCCCACAGTGTAGATGTGGGGGATGCAAGTGTAATATTATGACGCAACTTGAGAAACGAAGAGAAGAAGAAAAAATTCATCAATTCTTGATGGGGCTAGATGATGAGGGCTATGGAACTGCACGGTCAAATGTTTTGGCAACAGATCCATTACCCTCGTTGAATCGGGTGTATGGCACCATGGTGCAAGAAGAAAGGGTGAGAACAATCACCAGGTCTAAAGAAGAGCGAGGAATGATCGTGGGAATGGCTATGCGAGCGGAAACCAGGAACAAGTTGCGCAATGAAGCAAAAGAAAAATCAGTTGTTTGCATGCGAGTGTGGAAGGAAGGGACATGACAAAGGCAATTGCTTCAAGATCATTGGTTACCCAGAATGGTGGGGAGAGAGACCACGAACCGATAGAAACGATGAAAAAAATCAACAAAGAACAGGAACCTTCCGAGGAAAAGGAGGAACGGCTCGCGTCAATATGGCGCACACTGGAGCGGATAACGTTGGTTCAACCGAAAAACCGAAGTCGCAGGATCGAGTAATGAGCAATGGCAGATCTTGACAAAGAATGTTGAATTCTCGCAAGGCAAATGAAACTGAAAAGATGACTGGTAAGAAAGCATGTGACTTGTGGATTATTGATAGTGGTGCCTCTAATCATATGACAGGAACACTAGAAAACTTGAGGGAGAGTCGAGCCTTGGAAGGGTGCCCAGTGGGACTACCAAATGGTGAATTGGTGCTCGGCAAACAAAGAAGGATCGGTTTTCCTTGATGGAGGACTGAAACTTAAACATGTTCTATATGTTCCGAAATTGAATTGCAATTTGATTTCGAGTATCACAATTGACGAATGAAGTAAAATGTACAAGTACATTTTACTCGATAGATTGTGTGCAATGCAGGACCACACTTCGAGGATGCTCGATTGGAGCGGGTGAACGAAAAGAGGGACTCTATTGGTATCGTGGTGTGAGTGGCATAAAGGCGTATCGGACCAATGCGGAAAATCAACTAGAGATTTGGCACAAGCGAATGGGACATCCTCGCCTACCAGATTGTTAGAAAAATTCCGCATCCGAACAGGCGTGAATAGAAATACGGATACAACTCGTGTGTGTGAAGTGTGTGAGAGATCAAAGCAATGCAGAAACACATTTTCTTTAAGTGATTTTCAAGCATCCAATATATTTGATTTAATACATTGTGATTTATGGGGTCCATATAGAACTCCCTCGTCTTGTGGTGCATCTTACTTTCTCACTTTGGTTGATGACTGTTCTCGAGCTGTGTGGATATATCTCTTGAATAATAAGAAAGATGTGTCACAAACCTTAATGCATTTCATCGCCTTAATAGAGCGACAATACGAGAAACAAGTCAAAATAGTACGAAGTGACAATGGAACTGAGTTTATGTGTCTTCAACGATATTTTCAGCAACATGGGATACTCCATCAAACCTCATGCACTCGGAACACCTCAGCAAAATGGGAGAGCCGAACGAAAACATCGACACATCCTAAATGTAGCTCGTGCTCTACGATTTCGGGGAGAACTTCCTCTTCAATTCGGGGAGAATGCATTTTGACCGCAGGATACTTGATCAATCGTACACCCTCAACCGTTCTCCATGGAAAAACTCCATATGAAATATTGAATGGGAAGCCACCCACTTATGACCATCTACGGGTATTTGGATGCTTGTGTTATGCACATAACCAAGATAGGAAAGGTGACAAATTTGCAAGTAGAAGTCGCAAGAATGTATTTGTTGGATATTCAATCGAAAAAAGGGCTGGAAATTGTTTGATCTCGGAAAGAGAAGTCTTCCGGACTTCGAGAGATGTTAAGTTTGTAGAACATGAATTCCCGTTTGCCTCTCTTGCCCACAGTAGACATTCGGAGGTAGGATTGCTTACCGTTGATGTTGGCATTGTCGAGGAAGCATTGCCTGGACTTGGTGCAATGAACAATGCAGAACACGTTGTGGAGACCGATGACGTTAACCCCACAACAGAAGATGTGCCCACAACCGAGTTCGGGGAGGGCCACGCCGAATGCCATGAACAAGAGCCTCCCACCCGGATCGTTCTCCCACCGGAACAAGCCGACTCTATGATGACAGAACTAGAGGTTCCCGAGGAGCATACTGTCCCTGCATCCCTGGGGAAAGGTCTTCGTGTACGAAAGCCATCTCGTGAAGCTTCGTGATTATGTCACTAACACCACTTTACAACTCGGTCCCTCAATTCGCACTCCACATTCAGCTTCCTCGGGTATGCCTTACAGTTTGACAAAGTACTTAAATTGTGCCAAATTCTCCTTCCCCCACCGAACCTTTCTTGCAGCCCTTCATGCGGAGAGAGAACCTGTGCATTTCTTTGAAGGCTGTTCGGGATGTTAGATGGAGAGATGCCATGGCTAGTGAAATTCGGGCCCTCCAAAGTAATGAAACATGGGACATTACTCCTCTACCGGCAGGGAAGAAGCCTCCGGGTTGCAAGTGGATTTATAAAATCAAATATCATTCGATGGGAGCGTTGAACGCTTCAAAGCCCGATTAGTTGTCTTGGGAAATCACCAAGTTGAGGGGATTGACTATGACGAGACCTTTGCCCCAGTGGCAAAGATGGTCACCATTCGGACAGGTGTTGGCAGTGGCGGTAGCCAAAGACTCGGGAACTCCATCAAATGGATGTCCATAATGCTTTCTCGCACGGCGATCTTGAGGAAGATGTGTACATGAAAATGCCGCCAGGGTTCTTGGTGTCTCAAAAGGGTATGGTGTGTCGTCTCCGCAAGTCCCTTTATGGTCTTCGTCAAGCTCCTCGGTGTTGGTTTGCCAAGCTCTCAACTCGCTCTTGTTCAATATGGGTTTCAACGTTCTTCGTCCGATCACTCCTTGTTCATCTTTCGCAAAGGAGATGTCGAACTGGTTGTGTTAGTTTACGTGGATGACCTAGTCATTGCTGGCAATCATCATGAAGACATTGCGCAATTCAAAGATTATCTTCATCAATGTTTTCGTATGAAGGACTTAGGGAAATTAAAATACTTTCTTGGGGTGGAGGTTGCCGGATCTCCTACAGGAATTTTCTTGTGTCAACGGAAGTATGCGTTGGACATCATAGCTGAAGCAGGATTGCTTGGAGGGAAACTCGTGTCCACGCCAATCGAAGAAAATCATCGTTTAGCATTGGGCGATGGCGAACTACTTTCCGACCCGAGTCAATATCGACGCCTCGTCGGTCGCCTTATTTACTTGTGTTTTACACGACCTGAATTATCTTACGGTGTTCATGTCCTATCTCAATTCATGCACCAACCGCGTCAGGAGCATTGGCGGGCTGCACTCCGCGTGGTACGCTATTTAAAGGGCAGCCGGGTCGGGGTGTGCTTTTAAAAGAGAGAGTGACCTTCGTCTTTATGGTTGGTGTGACTCGGACTGGGCAAGTTGTCCTCTCACTCGAAGATCTCTCACCGGTTGGTTTATTTTCCTTGGTCAATCCCCCGTTTCCTGGAAAACCAAGAAGCAACATACGGTTTCTCGATCATCCGTCGAGGCGGAATATCGTTCTATGGCCAACACGACATGTGAGTTGAAATGGCTTCAAGGCCTTCTTTCGAGCCTAGGCATTACTCACACCGACCCTATGACTCTCTACTGTGACAACCAAGCTGCCCTTCACATTGCCAAGAATCATATGTTTCATGAACGGACAAAACATATTGAAGTGGATTGTCATCTTATTCATGATGAAATACAACACAATCATATCCAACCCTCCTATGTGTCCACTCATCATCAACTGGCTGATCTCTTCACCAAATCTCTTGGCGCCACTAAATTTGGTTCTTTTTTAGGCAAGTTGGGCATTCATAACCTTCATACTCCATCTTGAGGGAGGGTGATAAACATAGAATATACGATTACAAATACCGTATCATGCCATGATTCTACATGATTAATTTTTTTCCATATTTAGCTTGGCATGACAGCGATGCACAGTGATGCACATTAATGTCATATCTGTTAATAGACAAATTTAGGATACCGACTATAATGGTTAGCGCAATTATAGCCTAGAATGTTTCTGTATTTCATGTATATATTGTGCTATCATATATTCAATACAAGCCAAGGGTTTTTGAAAATATTTTTATCACAACTTCATAAAAGTCAAAGGATTGCTTGTGAATCAAGACAGTTAAATATATTTTGTATCTCTTAATTGTGTTGTGATGTTTTTCCGTCATAATTAGTGACACTATTTTCCATTAGAATATGTGACCAAACATAGATGTCAAAGAATGCCATAAGTTTTATTTATAACAGATTTATTTCCGTCAAAAACTCTCATAGAAAGATACCATTGTTTGTGTGGATTTTAAATCTCTAACAATTCTAATATTTATCATTTTTCACTTACAAATTTAGTGATATGATAAATTAAAAGAATAAATAACATAAATATTGTAACAATACTAAATGTAATAATACACCAAAACTTAATATAAAATTAGGAATGAAACAAAACTTTGTACGTGTTATTATGCAAATGTATGAACAATAGCTACATTTAATACGCTACTTGTATATTAATTTAAAATAATATATTTTAAGAATAGAAAAACAAGCATATTTAATATTGTGTTAATAATCATAAAATTGCCAAGGAAAGGAAGAAGACGGACGAAATGTATAATCCAAGATTTGATAAAGGATAAGAAAATGTTATCCTAATGATGTATTATCGTCATTATAGTTAAAATAATATTATAAAACTTGAACATGTATATAAATAATAAACATATATAAAAGAATATACTATTATCAAATAAATATTTACAAAATTTTCTTTCATCGAGATATATTAAAAATTTTATTTTAACAAGTATAGTTAAAGAATTATTTTACAATATTATTTTTTCCTATAACACATTTCGATTCTAACAGCTAATTGTATTATTTTCAGATGATTAAAGTCGTCTCCCATAGAGTGATAAGAGTCTTTATCGACTTTAAATAACTTGTATCGCTCAATTTTCTTGCTTCTACTTAACTGAGCTGAGTAAAGTC
The DNA here is from genome assembly GCA_963425845.1 of Sphenostylis stenocarpa. NCBI lineage: Eukaryota > Viridiplantae > Streptophyta > Magnoliopsida > Fabales > Fabaceae > Sphenostylis > Sphenostylis stenocarpa. The sequence goes on along the minus strand of OY731399.1, from coordinate 20,647,693 downwards.
ATATATTTTGGTTTGTTAAAAATTTCTACCTAACTAATAAAGTTTTATACATAAAAACGAACCATTAATTCTCATCTAATTCATCTCATTTTAATTTTCTGTAAGAGGTATTGAGATGTTTGAATTAGTGAAAAATTCTCCATAAATGAAATCATTTAATGAGAGATTTCGTTTAGGTACACTAATGTGATGAAACATTTAGGACATTATTAATGTGATGAGATGTTCGAAGTTTTTTTAATATATGTAGAGTTGTCAAAATGATTACTCTAGCTCTAATAAATATTTTAAAAAATCATAATTTTTAGGTTAACTTTATGGCAGACTAATATATTAACGGATTAATTTTGATTTAATTGAAAATTAAATATATATATATATATATATATATCAAAAAAATTAATTAAAAAAAATAAATAAAAATAAAATATATTTTAAAATAAAATTATATTAATGAAATTAATTTTTATTTAAAATATAATGATTTAATATATAAATTATAAAAGATGTATTTATTTATTTTTTATTAAAAATAAGAATTATTATTTTATTTATATTTTAATAATTTATTAATTAAAATAATAATTAATTTTAATAATTATATATTAAAATAAATGGTTGCTATTTGTGAATTAATTGATAATACATTGAACTTTGAAACTTGTTTAGTGGTAAATTGCCTAAATTTATTCAATGCCATTCATTGATATGGAGAATTATTAGTATTAAGTATGACAATCCTTGTTTTTTCTTTCTTTTTTCTAGAACAACATTATAAAAATATGCAGTTGCAGAAAAATTATAAAAAATAATAATTTACAATATAAGGTTGATATCAAAATAACAGAAGGAAGAAAGATGAATGAAAATAATTAGGGTTTGGCTGTAGCTAAACCTAATGCAAAAATTCAGGTAGAGAGGTGTAGCCTATGGTTGCAGCTGAACCATCTCAAAGGTTAAAAAAATTGTAAAAAGTCGTCTTCTGAATGCCCATTATATATATATATATATATATATATATATATATATATATATATATAAACAATATAATTTCTATAATATTGAAAATAATTTAATATAGGTTTCTAAAAATTTAAAATACGACTTAAATTTTTTTTTATTCTTATAAATTGTTCCTTGTATTATTATTATTATTTTTAATTTCAAATCATTACTTTTGATTTCCAATATTATGTGATACTGATTATATACCAACATGCTAAACAAAAGATAAACTGATAATTTCAAATTACGCAGATTAGTATTCTAATGTAAAAATATCAGCATACAAAAGTATTTTTAAGATTTGGAAAATAAATTATATTTTCTCAATCTTAAATTAATATTCAGAATTAATTAAAAACAACTCTATTAGTACTAATGGTTTTATTAGTAAGCTTGATATTTATGGAAACCAACAAACCAAACGATTTATGTTGAGGTCTGCATAAATCTTCATACACATGTGGCCTTCAATAACATCAAGTTTAGTTTAGTTATTAGGTGATTCTTGAGTAAGATTGGATAACATGCATGTGATGTTTTCATAAGAAAATAAAACACTATAAAAGCAGCATATAGCAATCCTCATATTTATCAGGACTTTTAGAAACCTTACTTCTCTACTCTGTTCTGTGACCATGGATTCTGAACTACTCAACGTATTAGCCCTTATCATGTCCTCTCTCCTCTTCATAGTTTTGGTACTCAAAATAACGAGAAATCTCATCAAAACTGAGCCATCTCCAAACTTACCCCGAGGACCATGGAAGCTACCTATCATTGGAAACATACACAATCTTATTACATCATCACCACACCGAAAACTAAGAGACTTAGCCAAAATATATGGGCCCTTGATGCATCTCCAACTTGGGGAGATCTTCATGATCATTGTTTCCTCAGCTGAGTATGCTAAGGAGATCATGAAAACTAATGATCTCATCTTTGCATCAAGGCCTCACATCCTAGCTTCAGATATACTGTTATATGAATCCACAGATCTTGTTTATGCTCCTTACGGAAATTATTGGAGACATCTCCGAAAAATATGCACAATGGAGCTTTTAACCCAAAACCGTGTCAAATCATTCCAGCCAATAAGAGAAGAAGAATTCACCAGTCTTGTCAAAATCATTGATTCACATAAAGGGTCTCCCTTCAACCTCTCTGAAGCAATACTTTCGTTAATATTTGATATCATTTCAAGATCTGCGTTTGGCATGAAGAGCAAAAGCCAAGAACAATTCCTTTCTGTGCTAAAAGGAGTACCAGTTGGAGTAGGTTTTAACATAGCAGATCTATTTCCTTCTGCTAAGTGGCTTCAACTTGTCACTGGTTTGAGGTCTAAGTTTGAGAAGGTGCATCGACAAATGGATCAGACATTGGAAGATATCATCAATGAACACAAAAAGCAAAAGTCAACGGAAGATTTGGTAGATGTACTCCTTAAACTCCAGGATGAAAATGGTAGCAACAAGGACATTTGCTTAACTATAAACAGTATAAAAGCTATACTCCTGGTAAGGATAGTCACATTTTGTAAATACTTTGTTTATTATGAAGATAATCTTGCTACTGCAAAACATGTCAATCTTTCATTGATAATATAAGCTTGCTCCTTTTTACAGAACCTAAGCAGGTTGATGGGCGGGGTCCTTCGCCCCCACTGATTTATTTTTTAATTTTATATTTAATATATATAATTTTTATTTTTTTTATTTCAAAAATAATTATATTGATTTATCTATTAAAATTTTGAGTTCTTCATAGTATTTTGCTTTTATTATATGTTCATTTTAGAGCTGTAACTAATTATATATACAAGATTTTATTTGTCTATCTTTATAATATTTTATATATTATGGATGATTTAAAAAATACATGTTATTTATTATATTTTGTTAACGTGTTAAGTTTAATTAAAAAATTATATAAAGGAATTATAGTTTAAGGTTTGACACAATAACAAATATTTTCTCTTTCCTATTCTTTGTATATTTTTTTTATTTGGTATTTTGACATATGCTTTGAATTATGATTCTTAATTATGTTTTAGGGTTTAAATGTATGAATCCAAACACTTCTCTATATATTTTTGTAAAAGAAAAAAATGTTAATGACATGTTTGATTTAATTTGTTTTTTCAGTTTTAAAAACTAGTTTGTCAAATAGATTTTAAAAATTTGTTTTTGAAAATAAATTAAAAAAGAACTTATTTGATGATTGTAATTTAAAAATTATTTGAAATTAAAAAGAACGATGACATTGATTTTAATAAAATTTAGTTTTAAATGTTGGAAGGTAACTTCAATAACTTCATGTGAAATCCATCATGAAGCTAAATAGATTATATTGACCTAAAGTTTTTTTTTACTATTAGCTTGGATGATGGATTTGATCAAATCCTACTCAATCTATACATATACCTTAGTGAAAATGCTCATGAGATTAGAAAATTTTAAAAAATATATACATCTTATCAATTTTAAATTTTTTTAGTTTTTAAAAGCTAAAAACATGATATAATTTTAGGGACGCTTGCCAAACAGTTTTTTTTTTTTTTTAATTCAAAACACACAATCAGTATATATATATATATATATATACATATATTATTATTTCATTGTCTCTATGTTACAAATTTAAAATATTTTATGATTCATGATTATTATCATATGATAAATAATGTGTTTTATTTTGAATAAAAAAAAGAATATAACTAAAGAGATATTCCTAAAAAATGTAAACTTATGCTAAATATTAATTTTTATTATAAATTAATGAAAAAATTGTGATATGTGAAAAGTAGTGATCAATATTATTATCCTATAATAATACTAATGATATTATATATATATATATATATATATATAACAATTTTTATAATTACATTTAATATTTTAGATATTTTATGCGAAACAGAAATTTTCTATAATAAAACTATTTTTTTCTTTCAAAATTAGTATTTAGAAATTTAAATTACTTTTACAAATACTTCAAAAAGGCTAAATATTTTTTTTCTTTAAATTCAGATAACCAAAAATTCACTTTAATAAAATTGTGTAAAAACTTTTCTTTCTGATTCTTATTACTCTAGCGTACTCACGTGAGATCTTCAACATTTTGCAGTATGTTGCAATTTTCGTGTAGTAAAATTCGATGTCTTCAGCATATACCTTTCGAATTTGATTCCTTTAAAGTGAGGGGTACATTTAGAGGGCTATTACAAAGCTATGACTACTAATGGGAAAATCAATCAAAGGGACACTTCAACAGCATAGTTTGTTATACGTGCATTTTTTTTCCCACAATCTAAAGTGCTTATCTTCCAATCGAAAGTTGTACCTTCACTCTCTAAAGTTGATAATTACTTTGCAGGATATATTTCTTGGAGGAGGTGACACATCGTCATCTACCATCATATGGGCAATGGCAGAGATGATAAGGGAGCCAAAAACAATGAAAAAAGCACAAGTTGAGGTGAGAGAGGCATTCGATATGAAAGGAAGGGTTGACGAAAGTTGCATTGATGAACTCAAATATTTGAAGTCAGTTGTGAAAGAGACCCTAAGGTTACATCCACCGCTGCCTCTAGTTGGCAGAGATTGTGGACAGACATGTGAGATTAAAGGGTATCATATACCAGTCAAACACAAGGTTATTGTGAATGCTTGGGCTATTGGAAGAGATCCAAGCTATTGGACTGAACCTGAGAGGTTTTATCCAGAGAGATTCATTGATAACCCTATTGACTATAAAGGGACTAATTTTGAGTACATTCCATTTGGTGCTGGAAGGAGAATGTGCCCAGGCAGCACCCTTGGTCTGATAAATGTGGAGATGCCTCTCGCATTTTTATTGTATCATTTTGATTGGAAGCTTCCTAATGGAATGAAAGAAGAGGACTTGGACATGTCTGAAGAATATGGACTTTCTGTTAGTAAAAAAGATGACCTATATTTGATACCAGTCACTGCTCGACCTATCCTGGTAAGATAAACCATACCAGAAAAATATGCTTGGAAAAGCAGCAGCCCCATTATTTAGTTGTCTTCATTCATAATGTAGCAGGCCATAAATTTATTTTCTTCTCCTTTCAAATTCAAGGGATGTGTAGGACATATGTAAACATCATAATCTAGTTTATACATAGCACATATATAAACATTAAACATGCATATGCATCAACCAAACATGCTCAGAAAACAAATATAACAAATTTAGAGTTACCGTGATATAGTTTTGTATTAGAACATTAACAGAAAAGTTGTTGTTTATATTTTTTGCAGAATAGGGAAGCAAGCTTGCAGGGAAAGAAGGGTGCGTAGGATTCAGTCCCAGGATCGAGAAGCCTCTAAAGCTGATACACATCTTTAATACGATGCAGAAACAGTTTATACTATCTAATAAGTGCGTTTCAGAAAGTGATAGAATAGGTTACGTAAAACCCTGCATCACACCATTTACTAAGTTAATGTTACGTCTCCTATAGTATAATATTACGTGGGAATGAATGTATTTAAAAATTTTATTTTATTGATATTTTTATGTTTAAATAATAAATATAAAATTATTAAAGTGTATGTGCAAAAAATATTAAAAGCTAAGTTACTTATTCAAACCATTTCAAAATTCAATACTAACAACATAGTAATCCGTCACAAAATAAATTAAATCCCATCTAAAGAATAATGACAAAATTTGTGGCAGATAATTATTCATCACAAAAACAATGTTACAAAATTCTTTGTCACAATATTTTTTTTCTTTGGCAATCATATCTCCAATGGAACTAATATCCCCACAACTTTATAAATAAGTCAGAGAATGGCATATGAATCAAGACATTTTTAATGTATTTCTAATTGTTATCAAATTTTTCGTCATAATTAGTTACAACGTATTTCATGAACATAGGTGTCATAGAATCATATTTATTTGTAACGGATTTAATTCCATAAAAAATTGTGAACCATTGGAAAGATAATTGTTTGTATAGATTTTAAATATGTATCGAATTTAAATTACGTTTCCTTAGTGACAAAATAAAATAAATAAATATTGTAACAAAACTAAATATAATTAGTACATTTAATATGTTATTATCTACTAGAATAATTCATTTTTAGAATAGAAAAATAGGTATACGTTCTTTGATAGTAAGTTAATAAACGCCATAATCATAATATAGCAATAAGATGAAGGAAAATGATGGAATCCATGATTAAAAATCAACCCAAATTTGAATTTCTTAAATTCCTTGAAAACACTAAAGGAAAGGAAAAAAAAAGTTCGATTATAATGTGGTGTTATTGAAAGAATTTAACCGAATAAATTGATTGTTTCATGATTAAAGAAAGTTTTTATATATTTTCATAATGTCAAATTGAATTATAACAACATGAAACTTTTTATGAAATACATCCACCCGTGACCTTGCTGTAAACTATAATAAAACTTTGTTTAGTCATAGATTGCCTAACTTTATTCTATGTCATTCATTGGTGGTCTATTATTTACACTTGCCAAAGTTTGACAACTCTATGTAGTTTTTTTCTATAACAATATTATAAAAATGTTCATTTGAAGAAAAAATAAATTAAAAACAACAATCTATATAAATCTTTCCATATCAATCCATGAAGCATCCGTGACAAATTAGAGTTTTAAAATGAAAATTATTAAATAAGAATTAATCTTAACCTTAGTATATATCATACGAAATATAAGACCGTTTCTCGTACCTAACAATCCTTACCGTCTCCTTTCTCCTCTTCATAGTCTTGGCACTCAAAATATCGAGCAATCTCAACAAAACTGAGCCATCTCTTCAACTTGTTACTGGTTTGAGGACTAAGCTTGATATGCTGTATGGACAAATGGATCGGAAATTAGAAGATAATATTATCAATGAGCACAGAAAACAAAAGTCAACGGATAAAGATGGCCAAGGTGAAGCAAAGAAGATTTGATAGATGTTCTCCTAAAATTTCAGGATGGAAATGGAAGCAACCAGGGCTTTTGCTTAAATATGAACAATATCAAAGCTATAATTCTGGTAGGAAGAAACACATTTTATAATTTATGAAGATAATCTTGCTCCTGCAAAACATGTCAATCTGTCATTGATAAGATAATCATGTGCTTTCTACAGAACCTATGCAGGTTATTGGGAAGGGTCCTTGTCTCCCACTGATACTTTTAACAAAATAAACTTAATAATATTTGTAATTTATTAAATTTAGAAAATTTATCAACATAATAGAATAAAATAGTTATATTTACTTTTGTTGTTTTTATTTTAAAAATAATTGTATTGCTTTATCTTCTAAAAAAATATTTAGTTATTTTTTTCTAAATAGGATTTTTTTATGATATGTTATTCTAGAGCCATAACTAATTATATTTTGTATCCTTAATTTGTGTTTCTAATATTATATGGTTTTATGAATGATTTAAAATTTAAAAATTATTTATTAATCTTTGCTAGTGTCCCAAGTTTAATAAAAAACGCGTACCTCAATCTATTAATAAGACTTTTACTTGACTTGTAATGGGACTAGGGTCAAGGATAGGTTAGGTTAAGATATAAGGTTAATAAAAAATAAAAAACATGGGTTAATGTATCTTGTAACTTGTTCTAGTGACATATTTCGTTTGCCACTTTTGTATTCGAGTGCATTCCGAACTCCTTTACTCCTTTGACACTGAGCTCCTTTATTCCTTTTGATACATAATTTTTTTTTAACTTTGGCATTTCTCATTTTTCTAGCAAGGCTTTAATTTTTGAATTTAAATCTAAAAAAAAGATTAATATTCAAAGGTAAAGATGACAAAACAGACAAACCTATCCTATTTTGGTCTAACTCGCCTCTAACCCAAAAAAAACAAGGGGAGGCGGGTTGACTGTCTTACCAAATATCATTTTCTCTAAAAACAGTAAACAAGAGATTGATGATAATAAAATGAAAAAGCAAAAAATAAATTGAAGCGAAATAATGAGAATTAAAATTAAATTCCAAAAGAATAATAATGCAAACTAAAATAACTAGAATTTACAAAAATTAAACATAGTGCTTTAAATTAAGTTTAAAACTTGTCGGAATAAAGTGTAGAATAAAAAATTATTTTAAAATAAAATAGTGCAATAATTAAATTTAAAATTTTTTAAAGAAATAAATCTAAAATTAAGTTGAGAATTGCATGCGCAACTAGCAAAGAAAAAAAGATAAGATTGTTAAAACAAGTAGGTAATAGAAATTAAATTGAGTGTGGATGAATAAAGTAAATTCAATAATATAAAACTAAAAAATTTAAGAGAAATTACAAATTAAATAAAAGAAAAACAAACTGAAAAGTTATAATAGATTCTTACTAAGCTTGTCAAACTAAAAACTAAACTAAAAACTAAACTAAAAAATTTAAAAGAAATTACAAATTAAATAAAAGAAGAAAAAACTGAAAAGTTACAATAGATTCTTACTAAGTTTGTCAAACTAAAAATTAAACTAAAAAAAATTGGGAATGAAAACGGGAGAGAAGAAAATGATCAAAAGAAAATAAGTTTAAAATTAATTACAATAAAATCAAATATTTTCTCAATTAAAAATTGCAGCACTTAATTATTGCACAACGAGAAATTTATGAAATTGATTGGAGAATTTTGGTTCCTTTCCTGATTTGAGTTTATCCAACATTGATTTATATTTTATTCTTGATTTTCGCAGCCTTTAATTTAGTTCAATTAGATCCCTGCAATAGTTGATTTGATTTATTCAAAATTTTCATTTGGAATGTTCCGCGCAAGTGAGCTACACAAACAAATTTGGACTTATAAAAATAGTAAAGTTTGGTTACACATGATATTTGCTATGAATTTAGACATTTATTTCCATCAATTTGATTCATCTTACATTACCTTTCTCCTATAAAGAAAAAAATATATACATTATGGATGTATGAATGTATTTTTTGATGCTAAAACTATGCAAAATGGAACAAATTAAGAAAATTAAAGTATGTTATGTTTTTAATAAAAACATATTAAATGCATGGTTTATGAAAAAACTAATTAGTTTAAAAAATATTTTTAGATCACAAAATAAAGAATAAATTGACATATATTATGCATCAACCAAATATGCTTAGTAAACAAATTTAACAAATTTAGAATTAGCATGATGTAATCTTGTATTAGAACCTTATTAGAAAATTATTAAAAAACATTACTTTATTATCTTTTATTTAAATTAGATATTAAGAGTTTTTCTTATTCTTTAAAATAAAAGAAAAAAATATTACATTATTATTTAAATTTAGGTAATTATAATTGACAATATTTAATATTTTATTATATTTTACTCTCTTTATATATAAAATATATGAGTATATGAATAAAATATGGAGATACACATGAGAGAAAAACTCCACCATTTCATATCTCAAATATACACATAAGAAAAACCATTAAATTATTATCAAGAGCTTTGATTTGTATGAGAAGAATGGAATGAAAAAGAAAATTCTCACAAGTTGTTATTCTACTTTTCAATGGTAAAACTTATTATTTATGAGTCGTGAGAATGCAAGACAAGATTTATGAAAATTTATGGAAGATAATTACATCATTTTATTTGTTACCTGAAAATCTCACCATAATTTAATTTAAAATTCAGAAGAAAAGAAAAATAAGAAAGACAAAATAGAAGTCATGCTTATATGAAAATATTTCACAAATAATTATCATCAAAATCATGATCCTAAAGTCATCTAAAAAATTTTGAGATTATTTGAAATAAGAATATAAAATATCCAGAAAGAGGGGCAAAAAGCTTTGAAAGAAAAAACCCTAACAACTAATAAGCAATAATTGCTTGAAAAAGAATTGCTAGAGATACAAGAAATATTGTCACAAATACATCTTGAGAAAGAAAAGATCAGAGAGTTCATTAAAGACCGAATAGGAGACTCTTAAGAAGAAAAATGAAGAACTAAAAAATTGTGATCATGAAATATAGAAGCTTCATGTTTAGTTAGATTAAACCAATGAATTTATCTTCATTAAAAGATAATGAAACAAAAAATAACACAAAAAAGAAGAGGTGTTCTAAGAATAGAAATTTCTTCTTCAAGTTACACTTTAAGGATGAAAGACAATTGAAATATGATCATGAAAAGAAAATTCTAACATGTTATATAAGCTAAATAGAAGATTTTCAATGCAGAAAAGAAAAAGTCTTATGAGAAGAAACTTTTATGTTGAAAAAAAAATTGTTTGCAAGTGATTGCAAAGAATAAGTGTTATAATTAGACAATTAAATTAAATGAAAAGATGATCTCATGAGAAAAATTATAAAAAATATATATCAAATTTAAATAATCATATATCACAATAATATAAATATTGATAATATTATTTTATTATTTTTTATTTAAATTAAGTATTAAAAGATTTTTAATATGTTTTAAAATAAAAAAATTATATTATTATTTTAATTTATATTTAAATTAAAAATATTTAATATTATATATATATATATATATATATATATATATATATTATAAATAAAACTTGGAAATATACGTGAAAGAAAAACTTCAATATTCATATATTAAATATACACATATACGAAAACTCCTACAATTTCTCTTTAAAAAGTTGTTAATGTATTTTGCAGAATAGGGAAGCAAGCATGCAGGGAAAGAAGGGTGAGTAGGATTCGGTCCCGGATCAAGAAGTCACTAAAGCATCTTTAACACGATGCATGTAATAAAATTTATTTCAAAAAGTGATAAAATAGGATATCCTAAAACTGTGTATCATATCATGTACCAAGTTAATGTTACTTCTCATATAATATAATACTTCATCATCATGTAGCAATATAAGAAGTTTTGTAGAAAATCATTCACAATAAGGTTGTCTTTTTTACTGGAGAGATATCTAGTGAATAGTCTGAAAATTAGAACTAGGATGTGATAAATCAAAAGTTAGTTGGTTAGAACCTCAATGCACTTTGATTATGACATAGGAAGACACAAGGGTATTAAAAGGAGCCAACAGTTCTTTTAACAGAGCTTTAAGTCCTGTGATCTCAGTTGACTACCAAGAAAATGATTAATTCATAGAAAGATTGTGTATCTAGAATAGTTTAACATCATATAATGGATATGAAAAAATATTGTTCTTTTTTTATAGGTTAGTATTGAACATATTATGAAAACTGTTTTTACGTTGCTTTTAGTAGAACTCATAATGGATTATCAGTTTTATACACTTACTAATAGAGATCGGGAATTTTTCAATAAGGAAATTATTTTGAACAATCCAATTCATTATAAATCATTCATCATAAATTTAAATTAAATTATTATTTATAAAATAATAATAATAATAATAATATGTAATATAATTGATAATTACAAATAATTAATATATTAATTAATATTAATCCATTACAAATAAAGAATAATATAAATTATATAATAATTTATATAAATAAAAAAAAAGGCATTAAGATGATAGCATATTTATAAACTTTTTCGTCCTATACCTCCATCCATGCACCCTTATAACATAGGTAAAATGTCTTTGAGATCGATTTTTCCTTTTTATACCACACCTTCGTACTAACATTTTGTTGTAATTCCTGCTGCATGTATGTTCAAACATCATTTTCATTTTAAGGTTGTAAATTTATTAGTGATTTATTCTTTGAATTATGCACTCAAATTTTTTGTAAAAAAAGTAATTTGATTTGCAGTATTCAAAATTATATTTTTCAGAAATATATCATGAATTCAATAATCTAGAACTTATTTTTAGATTATAATATTTTCTGAAAAATATATACTGAAAAATACAATCCAAAAATAAATTTTATATTAATGAATCCAAAATATATTTTTAAAAAATATAATCTGAAAATACATTCTGAAATACCTTTAAAATTATTTTTAGATTATATTCTTTAAAAATATATTTTAAAAGTTTTCTTTAAAAAAATACAATCTAGAGAAACGTTCTAAAAGTATAAAATTCATTTTCAGATTGTATTTTTCAGAAATATTATTTATAATATTATTTTTAAAATTTATTTATAATGGAAGCAATATTATATTTTAGATAAATATGGGATAAGAAAAAAAAATACGGGGATGAGAAGAAACAACGTATCATAAAGGTTTGTCACCACTAGCAGGGTTGCATGTGGCCAGGAGAGATAGTGCCTAGGATACTTAAGAATTCTCTTGACACCGTCTAAAGGATTTTTCATGAATGGACAAAATTTATTAATTTTTCTTCAAAAATAATTAAAAATTTGTTTTATAATTTTTTTCAAAAAAATTTTATAAAATACAATTTTCAAAAAATGTTAATGGATAAATTGAATTGAATTGTTATTAAATGGTTCAAATTAGATTTTTAGTTAATTTTTTAATAAGTAAAAATGGATTAATAATTTTTTTATTCGATTAAATACCGTCCAAAATACATTTTATCCTATATATCTAATTTGCCACCTTAGAAGCAACAATATAAAATATATAAACCAAAAAAAAATTGAAATACTAAATTAAAAGCCTTAATTAGTTGCAAATCTACTTCCTGGAGAGCCTTAGGAATTACAATGTTTCAAATTTGAAGAGTTATGAGGTGTGTGAGAAATTGATTTTTGAAGGGGAGGAAGTTGGGAACAATTAAAATGGTCATTTTTGTGTTTTTGTTAAAGCTCGGAGGTGGAATTGGCAAAATTGGGTGCTCAATAATGCATTTAGAACAAAGAGGATTGAAAAAGGAAAGGCCATGATCTAATACATAGTTAGATGAGTTATCTTTTCATGTGCAAAGACACAACCACAACACATCCTTTCGTTAGAAATCAACAAAAGCATCACGCAACCAGTTTACCTGCTTTAATGTGGTAGTCTATGAACGATGATAACAGGTGGGCCATACTAAATGTTTGTGAAAATTAAACCTACCAACTGCTTCATCTCGTTAAAGTTTTATGCACCAGAAACCACTAGACACCACAAGCAACAAACTGCACCCAAAATCCTTATATTTATCAGCACTTTAAGAACCCCTTACGAGTCTCTTTTGTCTCCATGGATTCTCAAGTACTCAACATCTTAGCCCTTACCGTGTCCTTTTTCCTCTTCATGGTTGTGGCACTCAAAATAGGGACCAATCTCAAAAAATCTGAGTCATCTCCAAACATACCCCCAGGACCATGGAAGCTACCTATCATAGGAAACATACCCCATCTTGTCACATCTACACCACACCAAAAATTAAGAGAGTTGGCTAAAATATATGGACCCTTGATGCATCTCCAACTTGGAGAGCTCTTCGCAATCATTGTTTCCTCACCAGAATATGCTAAGGAGATCATGAAAACCCATGATGTCATCTTTGCATCAAGGCCTCGAAATCTAGCTTCTGATATTATATCCTATGAATCCACAAATATCGTTTCAGCACCGTACGGGAATTATTGGAGACAGCTAAGAAAAATATGCACAGTGGAGCTTTTAACCCATAAACGTGTCAATTCTTTCAAGCCAATGAGAGAAGAGGAGCTCACCAATCTTGTCAAAATGATTGATTCACATAAAGGGTCGCCCTTCAACCTCACTGAAGCAGTGCTTCTTTCAATATATAACATCATTGCTAGAGCTGCTTTTGGCATGAAATGCAAAGACCAAGAAGAATTCATATCATTGATAAAAGAAGGCAAGACAATTGCAACAGGATTTCACATTGGAGATTTTTTTCCTTCTGTTAAATGGTTTCAACTTGTTAGTGGTTTGAAGCCTAAACTCGAGACACTGCATCAGCACTTTGATCGGATACTAGGAAGAATCATCAATGAACACATAGAAGCAAAGTCAAAATCCAGTGATGGCCAAGGTGAAGCAGAGGAAGATTTGGTAGATGTTCTCCTAAAATACCAGGATGGTAATGAAAGAAACCAGGACATTTGTTTAACTATCAACAATATCAAGGCTATAATTCTGGTAAGCATAATAACGTCTCCTAAACCGTTTATTTTATGGAGATAATCTCACTACTTTCTGTAGAACTTAAAAATGTTTAATACTAGCACCAGAACAACATCTCCGACATGAGCTCTTCAAAATTATGCAGTATGTGATCATTGATGGGATGCTTTCTGCATATACTTTTTGATTTGACTACTTTAAAATAGGAGATTTCTTTCATGAATATTGATAAGTTATAACTAATAATTGGAAAATCAATCGTTAATCAACTTCTTACATAAAATTAATAATAATTATCTTTGAAAGATTTATTGGAATGTTTTGTAACTGTTAAATATTTTGAGACAGATGATATTTTTTGGGTGTTCATTATTTTAATTCTTAATTATGATTAGAGGTTTTGGTACAAACAAGTTAAATAAGTCATTTTATTCCACACGAGATATATGACCAAAAATCATTAATAATATTCAGTTTAAAAAAAAAAAAAATGTTGTCAAATTAGTATTAGAGTTATGGTTTTTTAGGTGAGCTAGACTAAGGATTTAGTGTTGAATGTTTAAAAAAGTGAAATGGTTGATCTGATAAATATTACGGTTGTGTCCTGACTAACGAAGAACGTCATGATAAATGGAGTGTCTAGATGAAGACTTTCCTTAAAGCCCAAGAGTTATTAGGAAATAGAAGAGAAAGGTTTTGAAGAACTTGAGACCATGGAAGAATTGACTGTCAATAAACTCGAAGAGTTGAAGAAAAATAGTGAGAAAGACAGTGCAACTCCGTTCATATTATTTCAAGTTGTAGAAGATGCCGATTTTCAGAAGATTACAAATGTTAATTCTGTAAAAGAAGCGTGGACAACGTTAGAGACAACATACAAGGGTGATGATCTAATTCAAACAAGTTTGGTTTGGTTACAAACCCTGTATAGCGAGTTTAAAAGTATGAGAATGAAAGACTCAGAAGAAGTTTTCGAGTACATCACTCATGTCAAAACCGCGATGAATAAACTCACACTTCAGGAATTGATTGGTTCGCTTAGAGCCCATGAGTATCGGAGGAAGAAGATGAAGAAGGAAACGACTATACAAGTGTTAAAGGCCGAGTTAAAAGAGAAGAAAACACTATATTCCCAGAATAATAGAAGACGAGAACGAGGTCGTGGTTGAACCCGAGGTGACCGATCTGTCCAAGGTAACGAGAAGGAAGAAAGAGTTCAACAAAACTAATGATGTAGAAGACATGGACTGAGAGGAGGTCGGTCGACAAACCACTCAAAGAGTAGGACCAAATAATTCAATGGAGGTTGTTGATGAACCATACCACATAGTTCCAACAACCACAAAAGCTACAAAAAAGACAGCAGCAATACTGCTAGAAAGGACAGTTTCAATATTCCCCATACGTAATCATTTATATAGACGTTGGGGCTTCAAATGTGGCAAATATGAATATTATGCGAAGAACGGGAAAATGCTTTAACTGTAGAAAGGAGAGGCATTTCGTCAAAGAATGTCAGAAGATGGGTGAGACCTATCTCACAAAAGGGCAAGAAGAACCAATACTCATGATGCTCGATCTACATTTGGTCATTCACTTGGGAGCTGATTACAGTGTGATGGAGTTCAATCCAATACCAATAACCAATCAATATGGTATTTGGATACAGGGGCGAATAATCATATATATGATAATGAACGTTTTTTGAAAGAGTTAAAGGAGACAAATGTTGGTATTGTTTCGTTTGAAGATGCTTGGAGAGTCTTGGTAAAAGACTGAGGTACAGTTGGCTATTTATAGAAGGATGGACTGGTGGGAACGATCCAAGATGTGTATTTTGTTCCAGATCTCAAAAGTAACATTTTGAGTATTGGACAATTAATGGAGAAGAGGTACACGGTTATCATGAAATATCGAATGTTCCAATTAAGGGACAAACTTGGAAGACTGATTGCTCAGGTTGAGATGAAGAAGAATAGGATGTATCACTACAAAAAAAACGCTTATTATCTACGGGTAAAATCTGTAGGTAATGCACCCACCTAAACAAAATATTTTATTTATTACAACCCCCTCCCCTTTATATTAGATTAAGGGAATTGTCATTGACAGTGATTCGAACCCAAGCACTTGAATTTGAGACCGATACTCCAATCACTAAGCTTATTAGGATATTTTGATAATAATTTACAAATAAATTATATTTATATTTATCCAGTGTAAATATATAAATATAAAATATATAAATATAAAATATATATAAATATAAAAAATATAAATATAAAATATATTTATATTTTGATATATTTATATATTTATATATTTGTATATTTGTATTTATATATTTGTATTTATATATTTATGTATTTATATATTTATGTATTTATATATTTATGTATTTATGTATTTATATATTTATGTATTTATGTATTTATGTATTTATGTATTTATGTATTTATATATTTATGTATTTATGTATTTATATATTTATGTATTTATATATTTATGTATTTATATATTTATATATTTATGTATTTATATATTTATGTATTTATGTATTTATATATTTATATATTTATATATTTATGTATTTATGTATTTATATATTTATATATTTATATATTTATATATTTATATATTTATATATTTATATATTTATATATTTATATATTTATATATTTATATATTTATATATTTATATATTTATATATTTATATATTTATATATTTATATATTTATATATTTATATATTTATATATTTATATATTTATATATTTATATATTTATATATTTATATATTTATATATTTATATATTTATATATTTATATATTTATATATTTTATATATTTATATATTTATATATTTATATATTTATATATTTATATATTTATATATTTATATATTTATATATTTATATATTTATATATTTATATATTTATATATTTATATATTTATATATTTATATATTTATATATTTATATATGTATATATTTATATATTTATATATTTATATATGTATATATGTATATATTTATATATTTATATATTTATATATTTTATATTTTTTATATTTATATATTTATATATTTATATTTATATTATATATATATATATATATATATTTATATTTTTATATATTTATATATTTATATATTTATATATTTACATGAATAAATATAAGTATAATTTAGTTGTAAATTATTATTAGAATATCCTAATAGTTTAGTAGTTGGAGTATCAGTTTTTAACTTTAAGGTACTGGGTTCGATTCTTGCTAGTGACAATTCTTTTAGTTTAATATTATTTACCTACGGATAGTAATTTTGTAGGTAATTACCTACGGAATTACCCACGGATGACATTACCTACGGATAATATCCGTAGGTAATGGATAATTACTCACGGATAGAATTCCGTAGGTAATATCCGTAGGTAATGTACACTTTACCTACGGATAGTAATTACGTAGGTAATTACGTACGGAATTATCCACGGATTACATTAACTACGGATAATATCCGTAGGTAATGGATAATTACCTACGGATAGAATTCCGTAGGTAATATCCGTAGGTAATGTATAATTTACCCACGAATTTTTATTCGTGGGTAATATCCGTAAGTAATGTAAAATTTACCTACGGATTTTTATCCGTAGGTATTAGGCTTTTTTTTTTTAGTGTATAAGTTGTAGTTGAAAGGTATTCAGGAGAAGTGTTTGAAGCTTGACGTGGAGGACACAATGTTGATTTGGCATCATCGATTTGGCCACTTGAGTTTTGGAGGACTTGCCAAGCTGTCAAATAAGAGTATGGTGCTCGAACTGTCGAGCATGAAGAATGAAAAAGGATTCCGTGAAGAATGTGTAATCGAAAAATTGGCGATGACCCCTTTTTCGAGGAGTGTCAAGTACCAAGCAAATAAACAACTTTGGTTGATTCATAATGATCTGTTTAGACCAATTACCCTTGAGTCATTCAGTGATAAAAATATTTTATGACATTTAGTGATGACTTCTCTAAAAAGACGTAGGTGTATTTACTGAAAGAGAATCTAAAGTGTTTGACGTGTTTAAAAAGTTTAAGATGATGATTGAGAATATGACCAAGTGGCATATCCGATCAGTCTGATCTGATAAAGGAGGATAATTTATGTCAGGTGCTTTCATGAAGTGCTATGAAGATGAAGGAATAAGAAGATTTTTAATAGCCTCGTACTCACCACAACAAAATGGTGTGGCTGAGAAAAAGAACTGAACGGTTCTTGACATGGTTTGAGCTATGTTGAAGTCTAAGAATATGCCAAAAGTGTTTTGGGTCGAAGTGGTATAGTGTGCTATTTACATGCAAAATAGGTGTCCACATGCAAAAGTAGATGGTGTAACACCAAAAGAGGCATGAAGCGGTCAGAAACTGATTGTGTCTCATCTTAAAGCGGTCAGAAGTTTGGCCTATAGAGTAGTTTCGTCTCAGCAACGGATTAAGCTTGAAGACAAGGGTAAGAAGTATGTGTTCATCAGTTATGATAAAACATCAAAAACTTATAAGTTGTCGAATCTGATAAGTAAAAAGATAATTGTAAGTTGGGATATTCGATTAGATGAAGTAAGTGAGTGAAACTGGGGAGAATCGAAAGGAGCCTGATCTAAATCTCCAGTCGTTGATTGCTCAGAATGTAACCGAGCTTCTACTCCACTTGTAGTAGTAAGTTCAGAAGATGACAAAGTTGTTGGACGATCAACACCACCTGTTATCAGTTCAAAAGATGAAGAAGAGCATGAATCATGACAAAAAATGAGAAGCTTGAGAGACTTATATGATTCAACTGATGAACTACATGTTCTTTGTCTTTTATCATATTTTGAGGACATCACATTTGAGGAGGTTGTATGAGTTGAGAAGTGGTGAGCTGTCATGGATGATGAAATCCAAGTCATAGATCAAAATGGTAGTTGGGAAATGACCGAGTTGCCGAGCTCTGCTCAGCTTATTGGCGTGAAGTGGGTGTACAAGAAGAAGCTCAATCCACAAGGAGAGCTAGAGAGATACAAAGCTCGTTTGGTTATGAAAGGGTACAAGAAAAAAGAAGGCATTAACTATGACGAGGTGTTCACCCCAATTGCAAGGATGGAGATTGTTTGACTGTTGATCTCTTTAGCAGCATAGAACAAATGTCAATCTTACATATGGATATCAAGTCAACATTCTTGAATGGTGTGCTCAAGAAGGTGTATATTGAGCAACCACTCGCATACGTGAAGAAAGACGAGAAGGAGAAAGTATTGAGACTAAAGAAGGCTCTTTATGGGCTAAAGCAAACTCTTCGAGCATGGAATGACCAAATAGATACCTACTTCAAGGAGAATGAGTTTATACAAGAGAATTCTTGGTTCAATTTTCTACCTTAACAACAACAAAAAATGATTGATCAAATTCTATTGAGTTTGACTCAGTGATCTTTTATCAAATAATAACTCTGGTTATCAAATAAGTAAACAATAGGGAGCAATTTACTTACGATACTTAGTTGACATTCATAAAAAATATCTAATGATTTATGAATTCAATACATCCTATTTAGTAGAAAGATATATATTCCTTGCTAATTATCAGACAATTACTTATTCACAAACCACATGTTTTGTATGTGAAGAAGAATGGAGGCAATGTGATGTTTATTGCTCTATATGTCGATGATCTCATTTTTATGAAAAATAATCCTAGAATGATTCAAGAATTTAAGCAAACAATGACGGTTGAATTTGAGATGACCGATCTTAGCATGATGAAGCTTTTTCTTGGCCTTGAAGTAAGACAAAAGGAGTTGAGGTTATTTGTGTCCTAAGAGGCATATACAAAGGAGATCTTAGACAAGTTTAAGATAACCGATTGTAATTCAATCTCAACCCCCATGGAACCAAGGATAAAGCTTTCAAAATTTGAAGAGGAGACCAAGTTTATCCGAGTAGATATCGAAGCTTAGTTAAAAGTCTTTGTTACCTCACAAATACTAGACCTAATTTGTTGTTGAGTGTCAGGATTATTAGTTTGTTCATGGAAAATTCGAGTTATTCTCATTAGAAAGTGATAAAGATAATTTTGAAGTATATCTAAGGTACATTGTCTCTCAAACTATGGTACACAAGGTCAGACAAATACCGACTTGGGAAGGTACTCGGACAGTGATTGTTGTGGAGATGTAGATGATCGGAAAAGTACATCAAGATATGTATTCTTCATGGGTAACACAATGTTACCCATAGTAACGTTATCAACGTGTGAAGTCGAGTACTTAGCAGCATTGTGGTGTGTGTCATGCAGTGTGACTCCGAAATTTGCTAAACTCAATGAAGGAGAACAACTTGATGCAACCGTAATCCGAGTTTATAATGAATCGGTTATTGAACTAGGAAGAATCTGATCAATCATGAGAGAAATAAACACATCGATTTACAGTTTCACTTCATCCGAAAACATGTGAAGGAAGGAAATGTAGAGCTCGTACATGTGGCAAGTAAATATCAAGTTGTTGATATTTTCACGAAACCATTTTCTAAGGTGTTATTCGAGAACTGCAAGAGGCTGATTGGGATGAAGGATGAAATGAACTTGGAGTGTTTAGAGAGAAGAACATATATAGTAGGCTAGATGAGAGTCGAAAGTTAAGAGGTCGTAATCATGTCGATCTTAATTTTTCTTTGATGCAAAGACTTAATTAGCTTTAAAAGGTTTATTGAAACATTTTGTAACAGTTAAACGTTTTGACACTGGAAATATTATGGATGGTTTTTGTTTTAATTCCTAATTATAATGAGAGGTTTTGACATAAGCTAAATAGATATTGCTGATTTGAGATAAGATAAAAGATCATCAATAATATTCCATTTTCAGAAATTATTTATTTTCACGTCTTCATATTTTGTCATAGATATGTAAACAATTTATCTGAAAAGTTGACCTTCCAATACACATGTCATTTTATACTCTAATAAGTATACTCTCGGCATGAGAAAAATCAAAGACATAACTATCTTTTTGAGATATCCTTGCATAAGCTTAAACTCAATGATAATTACAATGTAGGACATCTTTGGTGCTGGAGGTGAGACAGCAGCAACTACAATAAATTGGGCAATGGCAGAAATGATTAGGGATCCAAGAGTATTGAAGAAAACACAAACCGAGGTGAGAGAAGTATTCAATATGAAAGGAAGGGTTGATGAAGCTTGCATGGATGAACTCAAATATTTGAAATCAGTTGTCAAAGAGACCCTTAAGGTTACACCCACCAGCTCCTCTTTTACTTCCAAGAGAATGTGGACAGACATGTGAGATTAAAGGGTATCATATACCAGCCAAAAGTAAGGTAATTGTGAATGCTTGGGCAATAGGAAGAGATCCAAAGTATTGGACTGAAGCAGAAAGGTTTCATCCAGAGAGATTCATTGATAGCTCTATTGACTACAAAGGGATTAATTTTGAGTATATTCCATTTGGTGCTGGAAGAAGAATATGCCCAGGCATCACCTTTGGTTTAGTAAATGTTGAGCTGGCCCTTGCATTTTTGTTGTATCACTTTGATTGGAAGCTTCCCAATGGAATGAAAAATGAGGACTTGGACATGACCGAGAAGTTTGGAATCACCGTAGGAAGAAAAGATGACCTATATTTGATACCAGTGACTTCTAGTCCTTTCATGGGAAGATAATAATCATAAGAAAAAGTTATAATTTGAATTACCTATTTACTACTTAATGAAACTTTGTAAATTTTGTTGATTTTAGTAGTTCTGAAGATTTTGTTATGCATCCAAAGTTGAAGACAATTATATTAAGAGTCTCCATTCTAAGAAGTGTAGTTTCGCTACAACAACTTACCATGTAGCATTGACAGCTGAAATGGGGAACTAACCAGTTCATGATATTTACATCATTCCTTGTGTTTCTACTTGTGCTTCTCTGATTTCCCTTGTATAGCTGAAATTACTAACTAATAACAGAAACCTTAGAGAATTAGTACCTTGCTGTTTGAAGTAATTATTTTTTTGTATTCCTATTTTCAAACTACTCCTGCTAAGAAACTACATCCCAACCATCATCTGCTTAACCTATAACCGTTGATTTCTGCTTCAGATATTGGAATTGATATAGGACATATATAAACACGGAGAAATGTGCATGCATCAACCAAACATGCTCAATAAACTTATAACAAATTTACAATTACCATTTTCTAAAATCTTGTGTTAGGAGATCACCAGAAATGTTAATTAAATTTTTGCAGGGAATTATGCTGAGAGTACGGAAATAAGCATATAACAAAGAAGGCTAAGTAGAATGCAGTGCCATGAAACAACCCTTAAGTTGAATATCTTTAATATCTGATCAAAAGACAGTTTATCTCAACTTGAGTGACCTCACTGTAAACATGGTAAACTCTTGCTTTATTTCAAAAACAGAGAAATGTAATAGGAACTAGGAATGAAACGGAAATGTTGGAAATATGCAGGTACATATGATTAATGCTTCTTTGAGTTGCAATTTAGGTTTCAAATGTTGAACGGGGATTGAAGTTGTTTAATAAAAATAGTTTTTTTTTTAATAATATAATTATATATGAAGTGTAAAATCATTTTATTAATATTATATGTTTCTTAAAAAAATAATTACAATTATAATAAAAAATCCTAATAATCATTATTGGAAGTTATGATGAAAGTACATAACATATAACACAATAAAAGTGAAAGATTAAAATTTATAAAAGAAAAATAAAAACATAAAAAAAGTATTGTTTAATGTGAACGTGAAAGATTAAGAAAAACTATAAAATATTAATTATGTCCTTTAAAAATTAAGTTAGACTAACCTGTACTATTGAGTATAAAATAAATAAATATTAGTTTATTTATTTAATTTATTTTAATTATTATCATATTAATTTATTTATTATTTTTATTTCTTTAAAAGTAAAAATCAAGAGAATTTAAACAAAATAATATAATAACAACAACAAAATTTAAATAAAATATCATAATAAAAAAACTTCAAAAATTTTATTCAGTCGTATTATTATAATGAAAACAAAAAAAAACATGAAAACTTTTTAATGAATAAAAAATTAATAAATTAAATATTGTCTTAAAATAAGATTATATTATGCAATTAAAATATGTCAAAATCACACTAATATTATCAATGATAAAAAAAATCTTACAAACCAATAAAACAAATAGAAAAAACAGTAAAAAAATGTATAAGACAAAAAAGATTTAAAAAGAAAATAAAAATTATATTTCTTATTTTATATTTTCTATATATAAGTGAAAAAATATAAATAATTATTATTATTTATTTTATTAATTTAACTATTTAAGTCTCTGTTGATTATTTGTTATTTAAAAATATTGTATAAAAAATTAGCAATAAATACTCTTGATATTTAATATATATCCTAAAGGCAGGTTATATAAACAGTTAAAAAATGAAAAACAGACTCTTTAAAATAAATCTTAAATTTGATCCTTTTTCGTACGGTTTTGTTTAATTCTACCTACTACCTAATAGTTTTTCCTGTATTTTATTGGCGAAGATGTGACATGTCATTAAAACATAGCGAAGAGAGAGCATCTCGATTTTTTGTCATATGAGGTTTCTTTTTTTCTTTTCTTTTTTTAAAGGAATCTTAGGCTGCCAGCTTAAGAATTCTTCGGCCTGTCATGTCAGTGTGTCCTAATAATTATACATCTGATTAATGGATTAGTGGCCAGGTAATAATAATATATATTTTTTATATATAATTTATTTATATTAATTTAAAAAAAATATACTTTTAACTGTATTAATAATTTTTAAACTTTTATTTATTAATTAATATTTTTATTAAATAAATTAAAATATATATTTATATATTATATTTATATATTAAAATATTTAATTATAATTAATAAATTATGTTTAATTAATTAGTAGTTATAATTTAAATTATAATATATTTACATAATATAATATAAAAAATTATAATTATTATTTAAATTTAATATATAAATATTTTTAAATACAGGTTAATAGACTAGTCCACTTGTTTTTAATATAACGAGGGTTAGCAAACTAGATAGGATTAGAGACACAACAATGAAACACTTGATCTTAATTTTTCTAAAATAGAAAATATTTTAATTAACCTACCTATTGATTTTTTTCTTATAAAATCTGGATGATATTAATTCATCTCTGCAAATGCAAATATTATTGTCATCTAATAAAATGTGTCAAAACGGACGATGAACTAACATTATTAAATTACCTACGAATTTTGAGACTTAATAACTCATTTTATCCAATGGGTCAAAAATTATTTATATATATATATATATATATTATTTTTTTTACACTTCTATATATTAATTAATAATTTTATTAAATAAATTTAAAAAATTATTATGTTTAAATATTAAAATATTTTATTATAATTTAAATTTAATTATTTAAAATTTAAAATTTAAATTATAATAATTATATATTTTAATAATATAATATAAAATTATAATATTTTTTTTATAATTTTAATATTTAAATGTGTCAATATGTCTGCAACTAAAAAGCCAGTAAAATATATATATATATATATATATATATATATATATATATATATATATAATTTTTTGAAGTCAACATCATCATATTTTTTAAAGTCAACAATTATACAGTCAATTCTTCAGGAGAAGTCACGAGTATGCCACCATATTCCCAACAGTAAACATTATCCTCACCCTTTATCTCCTACTTACAAATATAGCAACCATATTAGAGGATTACGAGGATATGGTCCTGTCTTTAATGTTTTGGGATAAGAGCGAGTGGAAACGAAGAGAAAAATACTAGAAAATAAGATTGGTTAGATTGAAAAAAATAGATAATAATAAATTATAAATAATAAAATTGATATAATTAATTAAAATATTTATTTATTAATATTAAATAAATTTATTTATTATTATATTTTTAGTTATTTACTTATTATTATAATAATTAAAATATACAAAATAATATTTTATATAAAAAATGGAGATATAATCATTAATATTAACTTTTTCCTCTTTTCTTTATACATAATAAATAGGGAATTTTAACGGCAAAATTTTGTATTTTTTTTATCTTGATTTTCTAACTTTTCTTGTAACTGTTTTTCAACTTTGCATCCAAAATCAACCTTTAATATATTTGATGAGTAAGTTATTGTTTTGTCACTTATATATTATTTAATTTTATTATTTTTATTTAATTTAAAACTTCAACTCAGACTTGTATTACGTATTTTTAATTTTTTATAATAAAAGTAATAAAATCAAACATGAACTTGGTATAAACTCAAGTGGGTTAAGTGAGGACATGCTTGGTAATGGGAAAAAATATATTTTCTTGTGGACATGCGTAAATAGCTGGATCACACTACTATCTACTGCATTTTCATATTTGCTGATGGTTATGAAAACCAAATACACCCAAAGATTCTTTCTGCTTCAGCATAAACCACTATAACCAAGACACAACAACCAAAGCAACCAAAATCCTCAACTTTTTCATAACTTTGGAATCCCTTACTACACACTCTTTTCTCGCCATGGAGTCTCAAGTGCTTCACGTGTTAGGCCTTGCAATGTCCTTTCTCCTCTTCATAGTTTTGGCACTCAAAATAACGAGCAGTTCATCAAAACTGAGCCATCTCCAAACCTACCTCCGGGACCATGGAAGCTACCTATCATAGGAAACATACACAATCTTGTTTCATCATCACTGCACCGAAAACTAAGAGACTTGGCCACAATATATGGCCCCTTGATGCATCTCCAACTTGGGGAGGTCTTCACAATCATTGTTTCCTCACCACAGTATGCTAAGGAGATCATGAAAACCCATGATCTCATCTTTGCGTCAAGGCCTAAAATTCTGGCTTCAGATATAATGGCTTACGAATCCACAGACATTATATTTTCACCTTATGGAAAATATTGGAGGCAGCTAAGAAAAATATGCACACTGGAGCTCTTCACCCATAAACGTGTCAACTCGTTCCATCCAATAAGAGAAGAAGAGCTCACCAATCTTGTCAAAATGATTGATTCACATAAAGGGTCGCCCTTCAACCTCACCGAAGCACTACTTTCATCAGTGTATAACATCATTTCAAGAGCTGCGTTTGGCATGAAATGCGAAGACCAAGAAAAATTCATATCAGTGGTAAACGAAGCCATAACAGTTGGATCAGGTTTGAACATAGGAGATCTGTTTCCTTCTGCTAAATGGCTTCAACATTTTAGTGGTTTGAGGCCTAAGGTTGAGAGATTGCACCAACAAATTGATCGCATACTAGAAGGTATCATCAGTGAACACAGGGAGGCGAAGTTAAAAGCCAAAGAAGGCCATGGTGACCTAGGGGAAGATTTGGTAGATGTTCTCCTCAAATTCCAGGATGGTAATGATACTAACCAGGATATTTACTTAACTAATAACAATATCAAGGCTATAATCCTGGTAAGGATGAGCACATCTTGAATTTCCTTTCTTTCAATAACATAATCTCTCTCCTTTCTTTAGACCTTAGACAAATGTTTAATACTTACACCAGAATACATCTCACTCATGACCTCTCCAATTAATTTTTTATGCATGAGTACATAGTTTCTCACAATCTAAACAGTTGATCTTCCAACTGATAATTACTTTGCAGGACATCTTTGCTGCTGGAGGTGAGAGCTCTCCAACTACGATTAATTGGGCAATGACTGAGATAATAAGGGATCCACGAGTTATGAAGAAAGCACAAGATGAGGTGAGAGAGGTATTCAATATGAAAGGAAGAGTTGATGGAGCTTCAATCACTGAACTCATATATTTGAAATCAATAGTCAAAGAGACCCTAAGGTTACACCCTCCATCTCCTCTTCTACTTCCAAGAGATTAATGGATACAATATACCATTAGAAAGTAAGGTAATAGTGAATGCTTGGGCACTTGGAAGAGATCCAAACTATTGGACTGAAGCAGATAGGTTTTATCCAGAGAGATTCATGGATAGCTCTATTGACTATAAAGGGACAAATTTTGAGTACATTCCATTTGATGCCAAACAAGTATCTAAATAAAACACTCAGTATATTATCACTTGATATGTTTGCAATAAGTGATGCATGGTCAATTTATAGGCCCTTTGGATATGGCCTCTCAACTACATGCATTTAATACAACTACTACCTTTCAACTACATACATTCAATACAACAACTACCTCTCAACTACTATCTTTATAACCACTACCTCTCAACTACATGCATTTAATATTTACCTAACAAAATCCCCCCATAAACTTAAATGTTTTTCTTGTCCTTCATTCCAAGCATCTTCTTGTTGTTCTCGAACAGAGTGGTTGACAGTGGCTTCGTGAACATATCTGCAGCTTGTGTTCGGGTTCCGACGTGCTCTAACTCCACATTTCCTTCTTTCACTTGTTCTCGGATGAAGTGAAACCGAACATCAATATGTTTACTTCTCTCATGATTGACCGGATTCTTTGCCAATTCAATGGCCGACTTGTTATCAACTCGAATCACAGTCCCTCTTTCTTGCTTCAACTCCAGCTTGCTTAGAAGGTTTCTAAGCCAAACTGCATGACAGACACTCCAGGATGCTGCAACGTACTCGGCTTCACAAGTTGACAACGTTACAATGGGCTGCTTTTTTGAAAGCCAGGTGAATGCTGTGTTTCCCATGAAGAATACATATCCAGACGTGCTTTTCCGGTCATCAACATCTCCACACCAGTCACTATTCGAGTAGCCTACTAGTCGATAATCATTCATCCTAGTATACATTAGGTCAAGTGACACTGTTCCTCTCACATACCGTAGAATTCTCTTTAGTGCCTTCCAATGAGTATACCTTGGCTCCTCCATATATCGACTTGTTATTCCAACACTTAGTATTAAATCTGGTCTGGTATTTGTAAGATACCTAAGACTTCCAATCAGACTTCGGTATTTGCTCGCATCAACTTGGTCTCCATCTGCATACTTAGAAAGTTTTGTACCAGGTTCCATAGGGGTGGAAACCGGGTTGCAACTTGTCATCTTAAACTTCTTCAAGATCTCCTCAGCATACCTTTCCTGCGACACAAAGATGTCATCCTTTCCCTGAACAACTTCTAAGCCAAGAAAATACTTCATAAGACCCAAGTCAGTCATCTCAAACTCCTTCTTCATCACTTCTTTAAACTCTTCAATTAGCTCGGCATTATTCCCCATGAAGATAAGATCATCAACATATAGGGCAACAAACATCACATCTTCTCCTTTCTTCTTTATGTATAAAGCATGTTCATAAGGACACTGCTCATATCCATTCCTTTTGAAGTAAGTGTCAATTCTTTCATTCCATGCTCGTGGAGCTTGTTTCAAGCCATAAAGTGCCTTCTTCAATCTCAGCACTTTCTTCTCTTCTCCTCTTCGCATGTATCCGAGTGGCTGTTCAACATATACTTCCTCCTCCAAGATTCCATTCATAAATGCCGACTTCACGTCCATCTGCAAGATTGTCCATCTGTATTGAGCTGCTAAGGAAATCAGCAACCTAATTGTTTCCATTCTCGTCACTGGGGCGAATACTTCGTCATAGTCTATTCCTTCTTTCTGTTTGTACCCCTTCACTACGAGTCGAGCTTTATCGCTCAACTTCTCCTTCAGCATTTGTCTTCTTCTTGTACATCCACTTTACGCCGATAGGTCGTGCTCCTTTGGGCAAATCAGTTAGCTCTCATGTGTTGTTGCGTTCTATTGCTCCGATCTCCTCGTCCATTGCCTTTCTCCACCTTTTCTCCTGCACGGCCTCTTCAAAACTTAAGTCTTCTGAATCTGCCAAGAGACATACAACATGCACTTCGTCAGTGGAGTTGTATATATCTTGTAAACTTCGCGCTCTGGGCTGTAGAGGTTTATCTTCTTCATCAGAAGTCTCATGATCTCTCACAGTATGTGGTGCATCAATTTCCGAGCTTCTACTTCCTATGGACTCCTTCTCTGGGTTGTTCCAACTCCACTCGCTTTCTTCATCAATTTGAACATCTCGGCTCATGATGACCTTCTTAGTTATTGGGTTAAATAACCTGTACGCCTTGGTTTTTTCATCATACCCAATAAACACATACTTTTTTCTTCTATCTTCGAGCTTGGTCCTCTGTTGAGCTGGAACATGACCATAAGCTATGCTACCGAACACTTTAAGGTGAGACACACTCGGTTTTCTTCCACTCCAAACTTCTTGCGGTGTCTTCTCGTTCAGCTTAGCATGTGGACATCTATTTTGCACATAGATGGCACATTGCACTGCTTCTGCCCAGAACTCCTTTGGCACATTTTTGCTTCTCAATATTGTTCGAACCATGTCAAGAATGGTTCGATTCTTCCTCTCGGCAACTCCGTTTTGTTAGGGTGAGTATGGTGCTGTCAGAAATCTCCTTATCCCTTGCTCCTCGCAATACTTCATGAGTTCGGATGAAATGAACTCGTCTCCTCGATCAGACCTAACAGATTTGATAGGCATGTCAGTCTCTTTCTCAACCATTGCTTTAAATCTCTTGAACACCTCAAACACCTCGGATTTCTCCTTCAAAAAATATACCCAGGTTTTTCTTGAAAAATCATCTATAAAAGAAATGAAATACCTTTTCCCACTGAAGGACTCAGGGGTAATCGGTCCACAAATATCTGTGTGAATCAATTCGAGTTGTTCCTTTGCACGGTACTCGGCCGTCCTCGGAAATGAGGTCCTCGGATGCTTCCCGAGCACACACTCTTCACATAATTTCTTTTCAAATTTCATAGACGGGAGTCCTCGCACCATCTCTTTCTTTACCAACTCGGTCAATCCGCCAAAATGCAAGTGGCCAAATCGAAAGTGCCACATCATTGCTTCATCCTTCACGTCAAGTTTCAAGCACCTCTCTTGGACTATCTTCAAGTCCAACTTGTACATTCTGTTCTTCTTCATTTCTACTCGGGCAATCAAACGATCCGACTTGTCCTTCAGGTATAGTACTTGGTCTTTCATCAGAACCGAGTAGCCTTTCTCCATCAGCTGACCCATACTCAATATGTTGCTTTTGAGATCCGGTACATAGTACACGTCTCTGATTTCTCCAACTCGGCTATTCTTCTGCAGGTACCAGATTGTACCTCTGCCTTTTACTACCACCTTTGATGCATCTCCAAATGACACGTGTCCGGCCTCAACTTTAGTGAGCTCCTTAAAAAGGTTCTCGTCCCCGCACATGTGGTTACTTGCTCCTGTATCAAGATACCAAACCGAGTTGTCAGAACAGCTCGGACTTAGCTCGACATCCGAACTTCTCGACATCATCAATACTCATTCTTCCTCAGTGTCCTCAGAGAGGAGGTTTGTCTCCTTCTTCCTCTCAGATCGGCAGTCTTTCGCGAAATGCCCAACCTTCCCACAATTATAACATTTGATACCTGAATAGCAGTCCTTAGCAAAATGACCGTACTTTCCACATTTGAAGCACTCAACTCCGGAATTGCTTGACTGACCACCTCGGCCTCTACCGTCACGACCTCTACCTTGTCTTCGGCCACGCCAGTTTTGTTGACTGACTTGCTCCTTGCCTCTTTCATATTCTCCTTTGCCTCTACCACCTCGGCCTTGAGTGTTCTGAGCATAAGGAACCTTCTTCTCCTTTAAGGTTGTCTTTGCTTGGAGTGCTTGATCAAGGGACTCCTCTTTCTTCTTCCTTCTCCGCTGCTCATGCGCTTCAAGCGACCCGGCAAGCTCTTCCACCGAGAGTACCGACAAGTCTTTGAACTCTTCTATTGCACAAACGATATTCTCAAAGTCGTCAGTTAACGACCTTAAGATTTTCTACACCACTCGGCAAGTGGGCAGCGTCTCTCCATTTCTTCCGAGTTGATTCACCACAGTCTCAACATGGGAGATGTACTCGGCAACCCCTTCGACCTCTTTCATCCTCATGCTTTCAAGCTCGCCTCTAAGAGTTTGAAGTCTGACTTGCTTCACGCGATTATCCTCTTTATATGCCTTCTCCAGAATATCCCACGCTTCTTTTGAAGATTTAGCATTTGCTATCTTCTCAAAGCCGGACTCATCAACAGCTCGGTACAGTACGTACAAAGTCGTTTTGTCCTTTACTCGTGTTGCTCTCAATGCAGCAAGCTGAGCAATCGTCTGCTCTTCAATATTCTCTGGTTCTTGGTGCCCATTTTCGACCACGTCCCATACTTCTTGGGAACCAAGGAGAGCCTTCATTTACAGACTCCAGTTATCATAGCTTACACCTTTCGATAACTTCGGCAGGGGCATGCTGTTAGCTAAGTTGGCCATCTCGAACAAACTCTCTAACTCTCAAACACTCTCTCTAACGCACTCAGACACTCAGCCTCTCAAGCTCTGATGCCAATTTGTTGACAAACAAGTATCTAAATAAAACACTCAGTATATTATCACTTGATATGTTTGCAATAAGTGATGCATGGTCAATTTATAGGTCCTTTGGATATGGCCTCTCAACTACATGCATTTAATACAACTACTACCTTTCAACTACATACATTCAATACAACAACTACCTCTCAACTACTACCTCTATAACCATTACCTCTCAACTACATGCATTTAATGTTTACCTAACACCATTTGGTGCTGGAAGAAGAATATGCCCAGGCATCACCTTTGGTTTAGCCAGTGTTGAGCTGACCCTTGCATCTTTGTTGTTTCACTTTGATTGGAAGCTTCCAAACGGAATGAAAAATGAGGACTTGGACCTGACTGAACAGTTTGGAGCGACTGTTAGAAGAAAGGAAGACCTATACTTGATACCACTCACTTCTCATCCTTTACTGGTGAGAAAAACCACATATTACCCCTTTACTATTGAAAGGATCTTTGTCTTTTCGTTGATTTTAGTTTAACTGAACATTCTATATTGCATCCTTATGATGTTTTCATCGTGGTTATCATCATATCTTAGTTGTCTACCTAAGTACACCATTCATAACATTAATTTAGCAGACTAGCACATCACAAATGTCTTACCAGTAGTACAAGTATACAAGGAGAAATGTGTAAACAACAAATTGACAGTTACCATTATCTTATAAAAAAATCAGAATAGGAGATTAACAGAACAGTTGCAAATGCAGGGACATGGTGCAGACTGCAGAGAGTAAGGATAATCAATCCCAGGATCAAGAATTCCATAAAGTTGATAACATAGCACATATTTAATCTGATACAGAAACAGTTTATATTCTGTAATAAAGTTATCATGTGAAATAGATCTTAGCTTTCATCACCAGATGCCTCAATTGAACTATCCCACTGCAAGTTTGAAAATTTTATTTCAAATACTCAGATATTCCATTATTGTAACCTTCATGGCTGAAATATGCCACGGACCTAGAAATGAAACATAAATAGTGGAAGTACCTAAGTATATGCTAAATTGTGATTAATGTTCTTTAAGTACTATAATCAACACAGTTTAATAAACATTAGATTATAGTATTGTTGCACAAAGTAGTAGAATCAATATACAAAAATAATATTGTTAGTTTGAATTAGCAATCATGTAATTCTGTAAATTATGTTTGAATCTGTCCACGAAAATTCATGCCATCCACAAGGTATGAAAAGAGTGGTAAAATACAATACCTATGTAACATGATATTTTTAGTTTGTTACCTCTGATTAATAAAATATTAGATTTTTTGTTTTTAACTTAAGATATTCTGACGTATTTTATTTTCCCTTCTTCTTTATCCCATTTTTCTGCCATAGTTCTTGTACATCTTGTGTCACCTTCTCAAGAAGCATCCCCCCAAAACATCTTAATTGATAGAAATTCTATTGAATTTCTTTATGCATTAAAAGTTACATTTAGTGTAATATATAGTTTAATGTAATTCTTAATATATTTTTTTAATAATAGAAAATTTCAAGAAATCTACACTTTTATATATTTTTTTTAATTTTTGACTTAATTATAGTATAAATAAAAATTAACTCTCATTTAAATTCTTGTAATTTGAAAATTTTTAGTTTAGTTTCTTAACTTAAACGTCCACTAAGGCATATAAGTTTTTGAGAAATGATATATAAATAATCAAAAAGTAAAAAAAATAAAAACCATTTAACAATTTTTTATATAAATATAATAATAATAATATTTATATTATTAATTTTTTCTCTTTTGTTTTCTTTTTTAATATTTATCTAAGGAAAGTTGTTAAAATATCATTTTCCTAAGTCGTTACATATTAATTGTTTGTTAGATTCTACA
The DNA here is from genome assembly GCA_963425845.1 of Sphenostylis stenocarpa. NCBI lineage: Eukaryota > Viridiplantae > Streptophyta > Magnoliopsida > Fabales > Fabaceae > Sphenostylis > Sphenostylis stenocarpa. The sequence continues at coordinate 20,614,323 of OY731399.1, read as the reverse complement.
TTGATGGTAGTTCTATCATTATATATATTACAGAAAAAAAAAAGAGTCCAAGTCAGCAAAAACATTTGAAAGTTTTCTTCGTTATCCAAACAATAAGTTCAGCTAAAATCAACCCAAACCACAAATCTAGATCAAATGAAAGTAAAGCAAAAATCTAAACTTGAAATAAAATAAAAGTAAAAATTTGATGACAAAAAATCATGAAGAGGTTTCCTAATAAATTATCACTTAATCACTAAAAACTGTGTGACATCATCTTCAATCTTACACTACTACAAAGTATTATAAAAAAATATTTTCAAACATATTTATCTAAAATTCTTATTAAAAAAGTCACGAAGAGAAGAAAATATAATAGTATATTCATTCTAAAATTTCAAGACTATAAATTTATAGGTTTTTCTAATTTTGATATTATTTAATTTTTATTTTTATGTAATATAATATAAACTAACGTTTTCCACATGGATGTTTTAGATGAGGTCACCGTGTGATTTAAGACTAACAGAACATAGGCACTCAGAAGAAAAGGACAAAAGCATTTGGACGTTGCACCCAATCTATAATTCAAACGAGGACAGTATTTGTCAAGTATTCGCCATAATAATATATTCTCAATCCTTTCCATCATCAATATCTACGTAAATAACCAAAATTATAATCAACGTATGAAGAAAATTTTCAAAAGTTGTTGTCTTTATTGATTTGTATAAAGTTGCCGACTTTTTGTTCGCGGATATTATATCGGCCGGCAATGGCCATATTATAATTGCCAGCAAAGAAATGTTGCTAGTGAAAATGAAATAAACTGAAAGGTTTGTTACAAAGAAGTTTGCAGCAGTGGCAACTACTACAAAACATAGACAACATTAACAAAGACAACCAAATCCTCATCTTTATCAGGACTTCTAGTTCCCCATGTTACTCTCTTCTGTTACCATGGATTGTCAAATACTAAACATATTAGCCCTGATCATCTCCTTTTTCCTCTTCATGATTTTGGCACTCAAAATAAGGACCAATCTCAATAAAACTGACTCATCTCCAAACATGCCCCCTGCACCATGGAAGCTACCTATCGTAGGAAACATACACAATCTTGTTACATCAACACCACACCGAAAACTCAGAGACTTGGCCACAATATATGGCCCCTTGATGCATCTCCAACTTGGGGAGGTCTTCGCAATCATTGTTTCCTCACCAGAGTATGCTATGGAGATCATGAAAACCCATGATGTCATCTTTGCATCAAGGCCTAAAATTATGGCTTCAGATATATTAGCTTATGAATCCACAAATATAGTTTTTGCATCCTATGGAAACTATTGGAGACAGCTACGAAAAATATGCACCGTCGAGCTTTTCACACAAAAACGTGTCAGCTCATTCCAACCAATAAGAGAAGAAGAACTCACCAATCTTGTCAAAATGATTGATTCACATAAAGGGTCGCCCTTCAACCTCACTGAAGCGCTACTTTCATCAGTGTATAACATCATTTCAAGATCTGCGTTTGGCATGAAATGCAAAGACCGAGAAGAATTCATATTGATGGTAAAAGAAGCCGTGAAAATTGGATCAGGTCTTAACGTAGGAGATCTTTTTCCTTCTGCTAAATGGCTTCAACTTGCTACTGGTTTGAGGCCTAAGCTTGAGAGACTGCGTCGACAAAGTGATCGCATATTAGAAGACATCATCACTGAACACAAAGAGGCAAAGTCAAAAGGCAGAGGAGGCCAAGGTGAAGCAGAGGAAGATTTGGTAGATGTTCTTCTAAAATTCCAGGATGGTAATGATAGTAAGCAGGATATTTGCTTAACTATTGACAATATCAAGGCTATAATCCTGGTGAGGATAAATCTAAACTGTTTATCGTCCAATCTAACTGTTTACTTTATACTTAAAGTACACTTTTCACATTACATCATAAGTCAAATCCATGACAGTTATGCTTAACAGGACATCTTTGGTGCTGGAGGAGAGACATCTACAACTACCATTAATTGGGCAATGGCCGAGATGATAAGGGATCCTAGAGTAATGAAGAAAGCACAAGATGAGGTGAGAGAGGTATTCAATATGAAAGGAAGGGTTGATGAAACTTGCATGGATGAACTCAAATATTTGAAATTAGTTGTGAAAGAGACCCTAAGGTTACACCCACCAGCTCCTCTTTTAATTCCAAGAGAAAGTGCAGAAGCATGTGAGATTAATGGGTATCATATTCCAGTCAAAAGTAAGGTAATTGTGAATGCTTGTACAATAGGAAGAGATCCAAACTATTGGACTGAAGCAGAAAGGTTTTATCCAGAGAGATTCATTGATAGCTCTATTGACTACAAAAAGAATAATTTTGAGTACATTCCATTTGGTGCTGGAAGAAGAATATGCCCAGGCATGACACTTGGTTTGATGAATGTTGAGCTGGCACTTGCATTTTTGTTGTATCACTTTGATTGGAAGCTTCCCAATGGAATGAAAAATGAGGATTTGGACATGACTGAGCAATTTGGAGTGACTGTTGGAAGAAAAGATGACCTATACTTGATACCTGTCACTTCTCCACCTTTTCTGGTAAGATAAAAAATACAAGAAATAACTATAACCTTTGAATCTTTTATTACCCAATACTCATTACCTACTGAAAGACTTTGTTTCTTTGGTGGTTTTTGTAGAGCTGAAGATTATTTGGTGCAAACAAAGTCAGTGACAATTATGGTATATGAACCTCCATTATAGCTATGGAAATTTAGTGCAACAAATTGCCATGAATGCCCACAGCAGAAGGAAATGAATTAATAGCGAGGGCTGATTTAAATTTGTGTTGGCTTGAATGGTTCTTCTTTTTCCTCATTGCCTCTATGGTGATGGCTAGTTTGTGGATTTTTGTACGTGATATTAGAAAATAAAAAGAACCACCACCACTCCCTGGTTCCTACTTGTGTTTCTCTAATTTTCTTATATTGCTGCTATTGCAGCCCCTCAAGTTGACCACGCATGTTTAACATGGTGCATGGACACTTCAATTATGTTATTTCATATTATGTGAAATTAAGTATAACAATTTTGATACCAAAAAAAATATAAAAAGATATATTTTTAACCATCGTCATAATTATATAGCCTTTTCACCAAATAATAATGAATGAGTTATGATCATGAAGTTGACATCCATATGATAAAATTAAAATACATAAAATAAAATTATGATTATAATTATCCACTTAATCTGAATTTACATTGTGTTTATTTATTGTGTATTATGTGTTGTTATCCTATCTTATGTCATAGCTTATGTTAGTTGTAAGAGAAACAAGTTTATCTTAGAGAAATATCAAAGCAAAAATTCATGGGCTTGGTCAGTTCATAAACTTGATACATGCTTCTCGTACTTCCATCTTTAGGCGAAAGACGATACCACCTTTAGTTTTTATAAACGAGTGATCCGAAACATATTATGGAGTTATTTCGAATTAAAAATCTTGAAAAAAAAAATTACGAACGGATTCAGAAATATATAATTTTTTAAAGTTCTGAATTATGAAATCAGCAATATAATTTTATCATTCTGAAAAGATTAATCCAAAATTCTCTGAAAATTAAATTTGGAAATGATTTTTCACATGAATTTAATTAAATTCAGATTCACTCTTTTAGAAGTTTTCCAGAACGAATTTTTTTGGAATTGATTTTTATAAAAGCTTTTAGAAAGATTAATCCAAAATATTTATAAAAATTTATTCTAAAAAAATTCCAAAAAATAATCCATAACTATTTATTTTAAAAACAATATTATCGTTTTAAATAAATATGAAATACAGAAAAAAAAAAAAAAACATATATGCGGTGCATACAGAAAAAGTCCATAAACTTAATAGCCCATTTGGGGCAAGTCCAGTTCCACATTCCTAACAATTGGTTAGATTTGTATTATATATTGTTTGTCAACTATGAATGAAGTGATAAAATAATATATATTTTCCATGAACATGTCAGTGTCAGTAATAAATTAATATAATTAATGTTATCCTACGTCATTTCTTATGTTAGTATTATATATTGTGAATGCAGCACAAATTTTATTGTATTCCTGGGGGCATTGCATAAGATTTGTGGGAGAAAGAAGAGGATGAATTTAATTTTATATGATTAATAATAAATAAATGCAAAAGATTGAATAAATAAAAAGTGGTGGATTATTTTTTATTTTTCATCTATTATAATCATCTCTTTTCTTTAATTAAAATGTCTTATACAAATCTTTATGCTATTTTTCCTCCCATAGAAATTTTTTTCCAATTTATTTGCCTAGGGTTGCGAAAATTCTAATTACACTATTATATTTTTATTATTATATTAAAATAAAATAAAATAAATTGGAGTTTGACAAAGTGAAAACATTGGAAATATAAATAAAATAAAGTTTGTAGAAAGTTCTAGATGATTTGACCCTTGAAAGCATTGGAGAATGACAGATTGAAAACATTTTGCTGTCAGACACAGAAATTCTCCATTCTCTGGTTTGAGAAAGGAAAAGGTAAATTTGTTGTTCTCTTTCAGGGGTGAAAAAATAGATTATTTTTATGAATTATTTTAGTCAAAAAACAAAATAGATTATAAAAGATAATTTTATTCGAATAAGTAGATATTATAAAAAATATAAAAGTAGAAATATTTAATGTTGGTGTCCAATGCGAAATTGTTCAATAAGGAATGCACCTAATCCATCGTTAAGTCAACATTTTGCAATAACGTCAAAATTAATTTAGTTCTCCACTTTCTAGAATTCATTGCCACAACTCTAGAGGCTTAAGCTTATTTTCATTGCTACAATTCTGAAGGCATAACCTTATCTTTGCATTGAGCATTTGACGGAATATATGTAAGGTAAGGTGATTTAGAGTGAGTTGTATGATTCTTTGGATTAAAGAAAAAATAATAGATTTAAAGATGCGTGGGTGAATTTATTATTTATTATAATTGATATAAATAAATATAAAAAATTGAATAATAATTTTTTAATATAATAACCAAAATATCTTTATAGTTATATATTAAATAAATTAAGAAGAAATACTTATTATAATATAATTAAATATAATAATGTTAAGATTTATATTATATATAATATTAAATATATTAATATTATTTTATATCTTGAGAATAATTAAAATAATTTTATATATTAATTATAAAATATTTTTTATTGTAGTTTAAATTATATATTTAAAATTGTTGGTATTTTGAATGAATATTTAACAAAGTAAAATTATATTACCATACTAATAATTTATAAATTGTTATACATTTTTCTAATGGTTGATTTCACATTAAATATAATAATTAAATAACATTCAAATAAAATACAAAATTATCATTTAATGTGTAATAATATTAAATTAAATAATATTTTAATTAAACATTAATTTTAGCTATCTAAATAAAGAAACTACATATATCTTATTACATTTATAAAAAAAAAAAAAAAAGTAAAAGCAATTATACTACGGTCATCCAATTAGTAAAGGAAAATACATTACAATAATCCAATATGATATATGTGTCTTCCATATTTTATTATAACTAAGACGAACCACCACCGCTTATGTGTTTCAACAAGTAATTCAGTTGTAAGTGCAGTGGGAGATCAAAAATCATCTTCTTGTGGATTGGATTTCTACAGATGAACTCATAACACTGCAGTTGAAGTTGACCGTCCAACAGGTTAAGCTCACATAACATTTGTCATATATCTTATGCAGAATAATGTAGAGTAATAGAGCTACTCTGGATCATGATTTGTTCACTATATAAGCCTGTTCGCCGGTGCTAGTCAGCGACATGAGCTTCCACAACAATAACTTGTCACTCCACCAATGTCTGTTAGCCTGATCGAATATTTGTTGCTCTCTCTCATCCTATCGACCATATGATGGATCCCTGTGTTCATGAATTCAAATTGAGAATTAAGATCAACATCAACCATGTGGGTTTTCCTTTTCGAGCCTCTAGATGAAGAGGTACCACCGGAAGGGGGCAGATGAGACAGATGGAAAGATGTTGGCATTGTACAAATCAACTCACGGAGGACTGGGCTACATCTCAGTAAATGATGGAGTGTAGTCTTGATGGAGAAAGAGATTTGTTGCATCTTCATTTAGGTCAATGCCCAAATCCACTGTGAAACTGCCTCGAACCTGTCGTGCGGTTCTGGTCATGTGCCCCGTGGTAAGATCAGATCCCCGTAGCTCTTCCAATAAGTCATAGAACTTAATGGAGGTGACTTGCCATTTGACAGCAAATGGTTTTGCCTGAGATAAAACAAGGTGCAAACACGTTCAAACATCATTAACTATTATAATTATGAAGTAAAATACTTATTTCAATATTAATACCTAAATCAAGTCTTGCCAGACTTCAGGATCAGCTTCAAACACCCTTGTGACCTCATTCCATGCAAAACCGCTTAGGCTACTAAAAAGATCGTGCATTTCACGCCATCTATCTTTCAAACATTTTTGTTTATTCTTTACATTATTCTTGTTGATAGAAGAATAACCTACTTGTCTTAATGCCTCTACAATATTTGTATAGGCCTGACTGGTCCAATTGCCAACTATCATATTCCCAACCTAAACTTCATCAATCATGACGATTAGCAATTGTAAATCCATAGCTTCAGTCCATTTTGTAAACTCTCATATGTTATGACTTGCATCAATCTATCCTTTTCCTCTACTCATTGTTAGCCTGGAAACAGGTAAGTTATGTTACTTTATCTCATTGTTACGTAAGTTACAATATCTACATTATACAACTAATGATGATATTAACTTATAAATTGTCAATTACACATGAGCAATAACAAAATTACAAAAAAACATAATTAAAAAAGATAATTTAATGTTCATAATCATGCCACATTTTTGTTGTTATTAAGTCCCTTAAGTTTGCCCCTTTCCTATAATGATCCTCTTGGATTTATATTGTAGACCTATCATCGGCACGTTCCTCTAATTCTCAGTCTACTTCATGTAGAAAAGATTCCTCGTTATCTACTCTACGTAAAAAGTTGTGCAAAATACAACTTGTCACATGACTATCTAACTCACATGCCCATCGAAAAGAGGTGGCTTTTCGAGTTTGATAAGCGGAGAGGGGGCTTGGTCCTCGGAGCTATCAGAAGCAGTTAAGAGAACTGTAAATTTTCGATAAGTAAGTTTAGATATGCATGTGAGTGACATGAGAGTTAGATAGTCATGTGAGTGACATGAAAGTTAGATAGTCATGTGAGTGGTAGGAGAGTTTAGGTAAACATGTGAGTGACAAAAGAGTTAGGTGGTGATGTGAATGGTAAGTAAATTTAGATATACAAATATATATATTATATAAATCCATATTTATTAAATATTAAATCTATAATATTGTAATTTATTTTGTATTTCTAATTTTTTACATCAAAATTATTATTAAATAAATTTTATTCATACAATATCTTATATAAATTTATTTTTGATTTATTATTCCTATAAATTATTATTTTTATCAATTTTTTTCTTCAACTAATTTATATTAAATAAAATTTAAATATTATATATATATATATTAAATATATTTATATTTACTATATTTATAAAAGTATATTAAACATATAATTATATAAATATATTTTTATGATAGGTAAAAAGAATATTTATATTAATTTGATATAATTATATAAATAAATATTTAAATATTATATATATATATTAAAAATATTTGTATTTATTATATTTATAAAAATATATTAATAATATAATTATGTAAATAAAAATTTTCATATATATTTTTTTAATGGATTTAAAATATAAAATTTCTAATAATTACTATTTTTTATTTGAAATATTTGACATTTTGAAAAATTGTGTATATATGAAATTTTATATTAAAACAATGCTACACGTGAAAAAAATTACAAATATTAGTATAACTCATATCATGCAATTTAGTGGTTAAATGAGATATTTTATCTTTTAATTCCCAACTTTCTCACCATTTTTTGAGAGATTATAGGTGGATGGATCTTACCTTCCCATCACCAAAAATCCCTGCAAATCAATAAATGTAAACAAAAATGCATTAACTCATATTTATCCTCTCACTTCTTCTTGTAGAGGTGTATAAGCAATCAGAAGATTAGTTTTATTTTTAAGTAGTAAAATAGGTTTTTTATGGTAATTTTTTTTAGTACTAAAATAGGGTTTTTTATGATTTTCCTTTATGGTACATTTACGGAGTGAGAAATAATTAGATGGTACAAAACCGTAATTTCATATATCATCTAAATTAACAAGATTAATTATATCGCGATAATAAAGGAAGTTAATACCCTTATTTAATACGAAATCTTTTTAAATTAGGAAAAATATTATAATTCTTTAAATTAATCAAATCAATTTTGAAATAATTAATAAAAAAGTAATTGTCTTGATTTATAATTTCGTATCTTCCCGATTGTCATTTGAACGTAATATATTAAGATCAAGTCGATATTCAAATTTAGTTAAAAAGTTAAAAAATATAATTATTCATTTGAAAAAAATAACAAATATTTATTCAAGGAATAATAAATAATAAACTAAAAATAAACATTTATTCAATTATAAAATTATACTATAATTAATTTTGAATCCTTAACCTTAACTAGAAATATGAAATTATGGTTTATGTTAACAATATTTAACTTTTTCTTTCATTTATGATAACTTTTAATTATATAAAAAGAAACATTTATCACATAAAATATAGAAATTAAAGTATTACTTCTTTTAAAGTTATTTCAAAAGTCAACAACAATTACTTTTCAGCAATTCAACATTACATACGTAGAAAAGTAAATACATGATAAATATAAAATAAAATATATACAAACAATTAAATCCCATCATAAATCATAACTTAATCTTAATTATAAACCATTCAAAATAATTTCAAGTTGTTGTTTTTTATCCGAATAATAATCTCAAGTTGTTAAAGTACAATTTGATGTTCTTAATATATTATCCACTTTTTCGGTGCGTTCATTCGTAAACTGTTTAAAGTTAAATGTTTTTAATAATTAAATAACATGGTGGCTTTTAATTTTGTTTGATTCAGTTGGAATCAAATAAATTATAGTTTTCCAATTTTCATTTTTTAAATATAATGACTGTTAATGTTTATATGAAAAAAATATATATAATAAAATGTGTGAAAATAATATAATGATAAAGTTTACAAAATAATAATAAATCAACTGTAAATATACACAATAAAAAAAATTTAACATTAATCTTATCTATAATTTCAATTTGAAAAAGAAAATACAATTTATGAAACATTAAAATTCAAGGGTGTGGAATTTGACACCTAACACAACAAATAGGAATCTGAATAGAAGCATAAATATGATAATAACCTTTTCAGATCTAAACCGTTGAAAATCCATCGTACTTTCCCACTTTTCAAACCTACGAAAGTAAAATTGGTTTCTCTTCCTACTTTTTTCTTCCACCTCTGAAAATGGCAAAACCACAACCCACACCCAAATAAAGTTGAGAATAAAAAACGTCAAAATTAAAGAGTGGCGTGAAGCATGGCAATTCCCTGTGAAAAATAAATAAATCAGTTATACTTTTTTTGTTTTCTTTTACATTAATCACGTTAGTTTTTAAATATTTATTGATATTTTCTATTTGTTATACTAACTTTTATTATTGCAAGATTTTATTTTATTTTCTGTAAATTTTAAATTGAAAAAAAAAGATATTTACTTGAATGATTTTGATCAATTTTATTACAAAAATTATTCATACGAAGAGATATCAGAATTTAACTTCTTCGGGTTAAGATAATTTTTTTATTTCACAAATTTATCAAATCATTTAATGTGAAATTTTCAAATTTTTTTATTGTATAAATGCTTGTATATAAACATAAACATTATTAAGAATATTTTAATCAATTGGGTATATTTTAATTCGTTCCTACATTTTACAATTTTGAAGATTCATTTTCAGGAATTTATATATAATTTTTTCTTCTGTATTAAACATTTACTAAAAAAACATTATTTTAGTTATTTCTATTAAGAGAAATTGTTGTAAGCATTAAAAAAATATATATTTATAATTAAAAAATGTGTCACCAGGTGACAATGCAATTTATTACTCTAATAAAAGGAAGTTACCTAATTATTTTGAAGTTTTATAGAACTATACAAACTTTCTTTATATATATATATATATATATATATATATATATATATATATATATATATAAAATGTAACATTATGTAATTTTCTTAAATATATGCAAAAAGTAATGTTTTTTAAACCATTAAAAAAATTTAGGGTAAAGAAAAACATAACAGAAAGAAGTTATGTGAATTGATTAATGTAATTTATTAAAAAGAAGAAAAAAGATAAGCATATGGAGAATATTCGAATAACAATATGGTAAAAAGACCCTAATCCGGTGGGCTTGGTAGGTCAGTTACTGTAGAATAGATGAGTCATTTGTTTTTGAAGAAACGAAGAAAAAAAAAACGAGTTTGGTAGGTGTAACTTAAAAGGGTAGGAACTTAAAAGGGTACCCTACCCATCCAGCACCCAACATTCACCTTTCAACAACTACACCAAACAACAATAGTTACACTCCCACAGTAGTAGCTAACAACGTTGTAGTCTGTTTGTTTCTTAGTGTTTATTTATTTTTTTTTGTTAATTCTGTTGAGGCATCACAGAGGTTGAATCCATGGATTCTGATTATGGTATTCCCAGGGAGCTTTCAGATCTTCAAAAGATTCGGTCTTTGTACCAGCCGGAGCTTCCCCCTTGCCTCCAGGTGCTTACTGGTTTCAGATCTTGTGGGTTGCAGTGGTTGTGGGAGCAGTAGGGGTTGCCAAGTTTTGATTTTTTTTTTCCTTTTGCATTTGGGTGATGACCCTTTTGGCTTATTGGTGCAGGGAACCACTGTGAGGGTTGAATTTGGTGATGCTACCACCACTGCTGACCCAACTGATGCCCCAACCATCAGCAGGGCTTTTCCTAACACCTATGGACACCCTTTGGCTCACTTTCTCAGGGCCACTGCCAAAGTACCTGATGCTCAGATCATAACTGAGTTCCCTCCTATTAGGTCTGTGTCTGCTTATCATGTTTGTGTTCCTAGGCATTGTTGAGGCTCTGTTTGTTAAGAATCTCATCGTACTAATATTGTTGTTGTAGGGTGGGAGTTGTCTTTTGTGGGAGACAATCTCCAGGAGGACACAATGTTATCTGGGGTCTTCACAATGCTCTCAAAATTCACAATCCCAACAGTGTTTTGCTTGGATTTCTTGGTATTTGAATTTAATTTGCTTGATGGATCTCGAGCTTTATATATATATATAAATTGTAATTGGGTGTCTTAACTATGGTTAGATTACTTTGAATATACCTATATCTCATGCTACGTATTACGCACAACACAAGCTTTTACATTAACCTTGAAATACATAAATGAATAACTGGGTCTGCATTTCCTTATTTCTATCTGCAGGTGGTTCAGAAGGGCTGTTTGCCCAGAAAACTCTGGAGATAACCGACAGTGTTCTTTCCACATACAAAAACCAAGGTTGGTTGTGGCAAGTGACTTTGTTGATAATAGTCATTAGTTAGTCAGTTGTATTATTAACTCCTTATTGGTCAATTGTGATAGTTAGTCAATTATGGCTTGTGAAGTTGTTGGTAATAGCCTTTAGTTAGTAAATTTTGTTATTAACTCCTTATCGTCATACTATGGTTGTTGTTTCGTAGGTGGTTATGATTTACTTGGCAGGACAAAAGATCAAATTAGGACCACAGAGCAGGTCAATGCTGCACTTGCTGCATGCAACAATTTGAAACTCAACGGCCTTGTCATCATTGGAGGTATGCTTAAGCATCTTGGACATTAATGTATCATTAATTATTTTTACATCCTCAGAAGAGGTTTTGATATGCTGGGATGCATTATCTTTCAGGGGTGACATCAAACACGGATGCTGCACAACTCGCTGAAACTTTTGCTGTAGCCAACTGCCCCACAAAGGTATTTTTAATAGTTAGTTTGGATTTTGTTCATCTTGTCTTAATCCACGTGGGTTCAAAAGAGTGGTCTTTACTAAAGTTTTATATTTGAGATTGCTTCTTTTTATTCATAATAATTAATATATTTGAAATTGACTGTTCTTTATATCATTTAATTTCGTATCAGTTTCCAATTTATTGATTATGGCAGTTGGATTCTACAGGTGGTTGGTGTACCTGTGACTCTGAATGGAGATCTTAAAAACCAGTTTGTGGAAACTAATGTTGGTTTTGATACAATTTGTAAGGTATTTGTCTCGTGATTAAGACATTTATTTATAAAATAAATATTATTTTTGCATTAACATATGAAGCACAGTCTATTTGCTCATCTAAATACTTTATATAGATGATAGAAAACATTATTTTATGTAACTGGTAATTTGACAGTGTATCACCTATTATATAAAGTCATAATGGCCTATTTATTTTCATCATGACAGGGCAGTGTGTGTTAGGAGTTTCCCTTCTCTTTGTGGCGTTTTGTTTGATAAAATGATTGCCTATGCTATGAAATAATGAGAAATTGAAGTACCTATAAAACTTTGCTTTCTGTTTATTCAGGTGAATTCTCAGCTCATCAGTAATGTCTGCACTGATGCTCTCTCTGCAGAGAAGGTAACGAGTCTTGTCTATCTTGCTTTGATAACATTGTGTGTATAAATTTATAAATTTTTATTTTCTTTAATTTCTTTTCAAGTACCTCTCTGAATAAGTTTTCTTTTCCAGTATTATTATTTCATTCGTCTTATGGGGCGCAAGGCATCACATGTTGCTTTGGAATGCACCCTCCAGTCCCATCCAAACATGGTGCGTATTATTGTCTCACATCATTTGTGCTTAATGTGTTATAGTTCCATGTTGACAATCATCTTTTATACCCTTTATGCAGGTAATTCTTGGTGAGGAGGTTGCTGCATCAAAGCTGACCCTTTTTGAAATAACAAAACAGATTACTGATGCAGTTCAGGCTAGGGCAGAGCAAGGTTTGAACAATCTGAATTGCCTCTTTACATGAGTATGTGTATTGAGATCTAATGTCACATTCCTCTGTTCTTCTCAGACAAATACCATGGAGTAATCCTCCTTCCAGAAGGGCTGATAGAGAGCATTCCTGAAGTTTATGCACTCTTGAAGGTACAAACACCCCTTTCTCAAAAGCCAAGCTCCACCTGAGCACAAAGTATACTGATATTTATCAATCAAGTATACATTTTAGACTGTTGAAGCATCAGAAAATGACAGTTTTTGTCATTGCTGTTTTATATTAGTATTACAAATTTTCTCTCCTATGATAGAGATTAACCTTAATATAATCTGTTCCTTCCAATACCTTTTTGTACCTCAGGAAATTCATAGCTTACTCAGACTAGGTGTTGCTGTTGACAAGATATCTTCTCAACTTTCACCATGGGCATCTGCTCTATTTGAATTTTTGCCACCCTTTATTAGGAGACAGGTAAACTCATTTATCATGCTGACACTGGCTGGCCTTGCGTCAAATTTAGTTCTAAAGAGTATGAAACAAAATCTGACTATGATCTGTAATGCTGCAGTTGCTCCTTTACCCTGAATCTGATGACTCAGCACAGTTATCACAGGTAATAATCACAAGAAGATAATTTGCTCTTTATGTGGATTGATAGAGAATTTCAGATTCCTTCATTCATGTCTCTGTTCTTCCTTCTTTGTAATGATTTGCAGATTGAAACAGAGAAATTACTAGCATATCTTGTGGAAGCAGGGATAAACAAGCGTTTGGTATGGACTCTCCAACATCTTTGCACTTCTAATGATTATTATTAGTTTATGTGTTTGTGATCTCTGCAACCCATTTTGTTGTTCATGTGCTCCATCACAAGTTATCATGGATCTCTTTTTTATTCTTTTCCTATTCATTGCGATTTATGAAATAAGAACATTTTTTGTTACATCAAATGGTGCGACATTTTTGCAATATATTAATTTGTTTGGAAATCATCACGAAGGGTCAGCTGTGTGTCAGTTATGAATGATATAATCTTGAGCCATACTTTATATAATTACTATCCTGAATAATTTCATTTTGTTGATGTTTGTAAAGCGTTTTGGAGCTGGCTTTAATTGCTTTTATTGGCTTGAAGGTAAATTATCCACTGGTGCCTTGACGTTTAAAATATTTTCCCGTTCCTTTTGACAGAAAGAAGGCACATACAAGGGAAAGAAGTTCAGTGCCATTTGCCATTTTTTTGGTTATCAAGCTCGTGGATCTCTACCATCAAAATTTGACTGTGATTACGCATATGTATGTTGATTTAGGAATCTCCCTTTGTTTCTTAGCTCTTCTAATCAATATCATTTGTAAGTGTTTCCCCCTTTTGTTAATAACCTTTGATATTATTGCAGGTCCTTGGACACATCTGCTACCATATACTGGCCGCTGGTCTAAACGGATACATGGCAACTGTAACTAACCTGAAGAATCCTGTAAACAAGTGGCGATGCGGGGCTGCTCCAATTGCAGTATGTCGTTCTTACCATTATTTTTCTTGTATTACCTACTTTATATGGTTATTTATGATAGCAAATGCTTTTCATGGTAGAGACTCATCTATTATGCCTCTGGTGAACCTTTTAGGCTATGATGACTGTGAAGCGCTGGTCTCCAAATCCAGGAGCCACATCAATTGGAAAACCTGCTATTCATCCAGCTACAGTGGACTTGAGAGGCAAAGCTTATGAGTAAGATTTCTTGTGCATATACCTGTATTTGGTCAGTGAAGTTATGTAGATGATTTGACAGTTATCTCCACCCGTTAGGTGGATTATTTGGTAATAGGAACACTTGTTTTTTTTCACCGCAGCTTACTCGATCTGATTTCTTGGTCAGTGAGTCTATTAAGGGCATTTCTCTGATGCATGATACTTATTTGTTGCAGGCTGTTGAGACAAAATGCAACAAGCTTTCTCATGGATGATATTTACAGAAATCCGGGTCCACTTCAGTTTGATGGTCCTGGTGCTGATGCCAAGGTCATAACTCTTTCTGTTGAAGACCAGGACTACATGGGCCGCATTAAGAAACTTCAGGAGTACCTTGAACAGGTCTTGCCAATTGATTCACTCTTTCATTTTAACAGAACTAGTGTTTAACACAAAAATTTCATATTAAATAGTTAGTTGAAAACTCAAATTGTGCAGACCTCAAATCCTATGACTGCTAACCCAGTTTAACAGATCCTTTTTATCATTGCTACCTTTTTTTGCCATGATAAAATTAGGACCTAGTTCTTGATTACTAAGTTAGCATCCACTGTAGAAATTCTTTACACCGTAGTGCATGCACTAATTTCTCATTCTGATGGTATTTGTCCTTATAATTTCAGGTTCGAACCATTGTAAAGCCAGGATGCCCTCAGGAGGTTTTGAAAGCGGCTCTCAGCGTCATGGCGTCGGTCACCGAAGTTTTGGCTGCCATGTCTACCTCTTCTAGCAACAGCCTGTCAGCCCTTTGAGAGGATCTGATGGAAGTTGTATTCTTTCCAAAATTTTCAGGCTTAAGGTTTTAGTTTCGACATTTTATAGCCATGGAAGTAGTTGGTGAGATTGGAAATAAGAGTTAGATATGACATGGTGCATGTCAAAGTGAGATTTTACTGTAATCAAAGTTTTGACTCTGTTCCCAACTGGGTAAATTTTTTGTTTTTTCAAGACACGAGAGTTGATTATCTGTGACATTGTTTGATAATTTAGCTTGGTGCTTGACATTGTTGTTATCATTATTATTGTTCTTCCTAGGACATTTCATTTTTTATATTCCAAATTTATGTTGAGATATTTTTTTCCAAACCTTATCTGGTTCCATAGTGAAATTCTAGGATTCAGGACTAGCACGTATTTTAACGTGTGGCATGGGAAATTCGCATGTGTCAAACACGTTTAAAATGCTATGTACGTTCCAGTGGGAAATTGAAACCATCAATAATGCGCACCAATTTTCCTTTTATTCAACTTTCTACAAGAAAAATAAATAAAATAAATTTCTCAACAAGATAAAACTAAGTTTAAAAAAGTTAAGAAAGAATGTTTACATAAAATAATTGATTTTATTTTTTTTAGAACTTTATTATAAAGTGTTATATTTTATTGATTAAATTTTTTTGTACTTAATTGTAATTTTGTTCACATTAATTGTATTTTCAATCCCAATATTTTACCTTTTTTTGTAGTTTTAGTTTTTAATATTCAAATATTTATTTTTTAGTTTCTAGGTTTTAAAGTTATAATGAATTGCTATCACGAATATTGAAAATTGAATAAAGTTATGGATAATTAAAAATTATGTAAAAAAAAAAGTTTTAGAGACAAAAATACAGATAATTAAATATTATAGAATTAAAATTGTGAAAAAAATTTTAAGAACTAATTGTGAAAAAAAATTTAAGAACTAATTGTGAGTTTTATAAAATATGGGAACTAAAATTATAATTAAACCTAAAATATATACAATAAAATGTAGAAAAAAATGATTTATCTTTCTGTTGATATTACCAAGAAATAATGGAGAGATTGACAAAGTTTTTATTTTGATTTCTCAACGATACTTTGAAGAAATGATAGAAATGTTGGTCCTCACTCTCAATTCTTCAGAACTTCCATAGAATTCGTGTTTTATTCCCTTCTCAACGATTCCTTCTATTCATTCATTCACCAAGAAATAATAAAATGTACTTGAAAGATGGTTATTCCCTCTTACTTAAACATCGCAAACCCTCAATACCCTTCGTGCTTCCCACGCGCCACCTAGACCCACCACACTCCTACCCCATCCCCGAGCTCCACGTGGCCCAAGCGCTTCGCCGCGAGCCAGACGTCACGCGTGCGCTCCAACACTTCCAATACCTGGCAACTTCCACAGCCTTCAAACACACACCCTTAACCTACCACATCATGATCAAGAAACTCGGAAGGAGCAACGTGGAAATTGATAGCATTCACTATCTCCTTCAGCAGATGAAAATCGAAGGCGTTCCCTGTTCCGAGGACTTGTTCATATGCGTTTTGAACTCTTACAAGAGAGCTGGATTGGGCGAGCGAGCTTTGAAGATGTTTTACAGGATCAAGGAGTTTGGGTGTAAGCCCACTGTGAAAATTTACAACCACTTGCTTGATGCACTGGTTGGTGAAGCTAAAAATAGGTTTCACGTCATTGGGGCTGTTTATGAAAACATGAAGGGTGAGGGGTTGGAGCCTAATGTGTTTACTTACAATATTCTTTTGAAGGCGCTGTGTAAAAACGGGAAGGTGGATGGTGCCTGCAAGCTGCTTGTGGAAATGTCCAAGAGAGGGTGTGTCCCGGATAAGGTCAGTTACACGACGGTTGTGGCGGGGATGTGTAGGGATGGTCGGGTGGATGAGGCGTGGGAGGCGGCGAAGAGATATGGGGTTGAGACTGTGGTGTCTGTTTGCAATGCTTTGGTTTGTGGATTGTGTAAGGAGGGGAGAATTGGGGAGGTGTTTGGTTTGATGAATGAGATGGTGGGGAAAGGGGTTGATCCTGATGTTATGAGTTACTCTAGTGTTATTAATTGGCTTTCGGATGTTGGGGAGGTTGAGTTGTCGCTCGCGGTTTTCGGGCAGATGATGAGGAGAGGTTGCAGGTCGAATGTTCACGTGTTTAGTTCTTTGATGAAAGGGCATTTCTTTGGAGGGAGAGTGGGGGAGGCAGTTGAGTTGTGGAGGCTTATGTTGTTGGAGGGGGTTCGGCCGAATGTTGTTGTATACAACACCCTCCTGTATGGCTTGTGCTGCAATGGGAAGGTGGATGAGGCTGTGGCAGTTTGTGATCAGATGGAGAAGGATTGGTTTTGCCGGCCGAATGTGACCACTTATAGCACAATTGTTCATGGGTTTGCGAAAGCCGGCAATTTGCAAGGCGCTTCTGAAGTGTGGAACAGGATGGTGAATTGTGGGGTTCGCCCTAATGTGGTGGTGTGTACCTCCATGGTGGATGTTCTGTGTAAGAGTTCTATGTTTGACCAGGCTTTTCGGCTTATTGATAGTATGGTTGCTGATGGTTGTCCTCCAACCGTTGTTACATTTAACACCTTTATCAAGGGCTTGTGTCGTGGTGGAAGAGTGCAATGGGCGATGCGTGTGGCTGATCAGATGCAGAGTTATGGGTGTTTTCCTGATATAAGAACCTATAACGAATTGTTGGATGGGCTGTTTAGTGTCAACAATGGTTTTAGAGAAGCTTGCGAGCTTGTAAGAAATTTGGAAGAGAGGAAGGTGGAGCTAAATTCCGTCACTTACAACACTATTATGTATGGATTTTCTAGTCATGGAATGCAGGAATGGGTTTTGCAGGTTTTGGGGAGAATGTTGGTGACTGGAGTGAAGCCAGATGCAATTACGGTTAATATAGTTATTTATGAATACTCTAAGTTGGGTAAGGTTAGAACTGCCATCCAGCTTTTGGATAAATTTACAGCAGGAAAGGAATTCTGTTCCGATATAATAGCACACACTAGCCTTTTGTGGGGCATATGCAAGTGGTTAGGCATCGAAGAGGCAATTGTATATCTAAATAAAATGTTAAATAATGGAATATTTCCCAATATTGCCACTTGGAATGTGTTGGTACGAGGCTTCTTTAACAAATTGGGTCATATGGGACCAATCCGCATCTTGGATGATATCTTGGGAAATGCATAAATAGTATATGATTTTTCAGATTCTTCTGAGGTAGAACTATTGGCCTTTGGATGTTTTCTACCATATCCAACAGATATTTTCAACCGTACTTGTAACAAAGGCACAATAACACAACAGTAGAGAGTTTTATGGAAAAAGAAGAAGCTCTGTAATTGTATTATTTACTAGCAAACGTTCACTACATAAAAAGGGAATCAGACTATAAGTATAGCAGACTTGAACCTAAGAGAGGAAGGTTCTGCACACTTTTTATCTCACTCCTCCTTTCTCCTTTCACCCATCCAGATTCTTATGCAAATCTTCTTCCCACACATAGTCCTTTAGTCGTACATCTGTTTATGAGTTGTCCTCATATTCTCTTCATTTGTCTTTTTTGTAATTCGCTTCATTACATTTCCTCCCCCATTAAGAAGAACATTGTCCCCAAGTTTGAATTAAGGAAAAGCAGACTCTAATGTCGTGTGATTCTCCCAGGTTGCTTGAGTTTTATCCAATCCCTCCCATTGGACTAAGTGTTGATGAACATGCTTAGTGTCCTTAATAATCACCCGAGATTGAAGGATAGCAGTTGGTTGCAATACCAGTTGTGCATCATCGGAAGTGATAGGTAATGGAATATAAGATTGAGAATGATTGTCCTTACAAAGTTTAAGCTGCGAAGTGTGAAAAAATTGGATGAATTTTAGCAGTATCGGGTAACGATAATTTGTAAGCAACCTTGTGAATCTTTTCAATAATTGCGAATGGGTCAAAGTACCTCAAACTTAATGTGGTTCTTCCTTAAAGCAACGAAGTGTTGTTTATAGGATTGCAACTTGACCAAAACTTTATCTACAACATTAAACTCCACGTTCATCTATTTTTTATATGCATTTTTCTTCATTAATTGTTGAGCTTGATGAAGATTCGGCTTAAGTTGGGAGAGAATAATGTCTCTCTGCAACAACTGCTCCTGCATTGAGATAAAATGTCCTGGGTCTGGTATATATTTGACTAGTTGAGGGGTCTTCCATATACAATTTTAAAAGGATTCATTCTAGTGCTATGGTGATAGGAAGTGTTATATCAGAATTTTGCCCCGATGATGTGGACATAAAAATCCAAGGTCAAAGAAAGATAAAGATATAATTGAAAACTTAATTAGACCAATGACTAGAGGAAAAATTAAAAAGATTTAAGAAGCTTTACAACAAAATGTGTCTCTTTTATGAGAAGTCTAATAGTCAAAGACTTAAGTAAGGATGTTAAACTAGTTACATGTGTATTGTTTTGAAAGTTAAAATAATTTTTTTTATTGTGGAATTGAGATTTGAACCCAAGATCATTAGTTTAATATTGAATTAGTTTTAATTTTTTTGGTTTTCTTTTTCTTTTATGATAAATAAAGTCAAGTTCAAGAAAATCCTAATTTTTTTTATGTATGATTGTTGAATAAAAAAAAAGAGGCAACAAATAATTCTTGTTAAAGTGAGAATATTTCTTTGTTAGGGTTTTTTTTTCATCTTTGATCTTATAAAGAATTCACTAATTCTTGTAGTGATTATCCTTAAACTTATCAAACTTTGTTTGTGACATATTCTTTTATTCAAGTTTTCTCTATTTTGTTTTCAATTCCTAATTTTCTGTTCTTAATTAATTCCAAATCCTAAATTTTTTTACGTCAATTCTATTTGGAATCTTATCACTAGGACAAGAATTTGACCCAATCTTTAGGGTGTTGAAATGTGAAGCACCTTAAATACGTTTCCAAACACTTGTATAACCTACCCACTCTTTAGGGTGTTGAAATGTGAAGTACCTTAAATACATTTCCAAACACTTGTATAGCCTATGATTGTCCGATGGATTGGGGGTGATAAGCAATTGACATACTAAGAATGATACCACTCAACTTAACAAATGTTGCCAAAACTGGCTAGTAAAAACCTTGTCCCTATTTGAGACTATGATTTTTGGAAATCCATGTAGTTTAACCAACGTTGCCACAAAATTTTCTGCCACCTATTTACTGGTATAATATATTTTTAGAGGAGAAAAATGAGCGTACTTAGATAGTCTATCCACTGTTGTCATGATCACTATAAAGCTACAAGATGGGGGAAGACCAGTAATAAAATTCATAATTAAGTCTTCCCAAATCAGATCCAAAATTGGGAGTGGTTGTAATAACCCTCAGGGGAAAGTGTTAGAAGTATTTGCTTGTTGACAAATTAAGCAGTTTTGGACAAATTATTTGATAGCATTATTCATCCCTTGCCAATAAACTTGAGAATAAATTCTAGCCAAACTTCTGGAATACCCCGCATGACCCCTAATGGCATAACTATGGAATTCCTGTAATATTTATTAGACTAAGGAATGATCAGCTCGAATAATTAATCTACCTTTCCAAAATAGAAGGTCTTGCTTGATTGAATAATGAGGCTTGGGAGGTTGATTTTGCAAGCAAGCACCCATAATCATTTTCAACTTGAAATTTGCTAGCAACGCTTCTTTCAATAAGGAAATGAAGTGTAATTGAGGCTGAGACAGTTCCACATAAAAGGATCTAGAAAGGGAATAGGTAGCAACATTGTCTATTCCCTGTTTGTATTCTATGGTAAAATCATACCACAATAGCTTGTGCAACTATTTTTGTTTGTCAGGATTCTACAATGCTTGATTGGTAAGACTCCTCAAACTTAACTGATTTGTCCTTATGATGAATTTGTGACCCAACAAATAGTGTCTAAATTTAGGCATTACTTCTATAATAGCATAAAGCTCTCTAATGTAAGTCGATTGTCTCTACATTCTTGAATTCAATTTCTTTCAGAAGTATGCTATAGAATGAGATTCTTGACTCAAAACTTCACCTATTCCAAAACTCGATGCATTAGTTTCCATAACAAATGGTTTGAAGAAATTAGGTAGAGCCAAAACTGGGCTTGAGTAATGACAATTTTAAGCCTTTTAAAAGCTGCAGTAGCTTGTGACTCTCATAGGAAGTTATCCTTCTTCAAAAGATTAGTTAAAGGGCTAGCTATAAAAACATAATTCTTGATAAACCTTCTATAATATCTCGTAAATCCCAATAACCCTCTCAATTGCTTAAGAGTTAGAGGAACAGGCAAATTCATCACTGCTTGGATTTTCTCTTTCTCCATTGCCACACCCTCACCAGAAATAGTGTGACCTAAATATTCTACTCGTTATAATCCAAAGGAGTATTTAGACATTATTTCAAACAACTTGTGTTGCTGTAGTATTTTCAAAACCACTTCCAAATGTTGCATGTGAGAGGACCACAAGGAGTTATACATATGAATATCATCGAAAAAAGCTAAAACAAATTTTCGAAGGATATCTTGAAATACTTCATTCATAAGGCTTTGAAAAGTTGTTGGGACATTAGACAACCCAAATGGCATAACAAGCCATTCATACAATCCTTGACGGGTTCTAAAAGCAGTTTTGTGTTTATTTTCCTCCTTCACCTATATTTGGTGGTATCCCTATCAGAGATTCAACTTAGAAAAAAATTTTGCACCAAATAACTCATCAATGAGTTCATCCACAATAGGTATTGGAAAATTGTTTTTAACAATGATAGTATTAAAGCTTTGTAATCAGTACAAAATTGTTACGTCCAATCCTTCTTTTTCATTGTTGAAAATCCCACGTCGCCTACATCATGTCATTTGGTATGGTTTAAATACATGTTAGGCTACTCCACATATTGCCAATTGGTTTTATGTTGGAATCTTAACATGGTATCAGAACCAAAACCTAACATCTTTCCGATTATTGTCATGGGCCAAAAGTTGCCCTTTAGTTGGGTTAAAAGTACCCCTTGTCTGGTCTGACAGGCTTCGTTGGAGGGGGCATGTTGAAAGTCCCACATCACCTATCTCATATCATTTTGTATGGTTTAAATACATGTTAGACTACTCTACATATTGCCAATTGGTTTTATGTTAGAACCTTAACATTCACCAAAATGATAGGTGAAAAAAAGGGCTAGTGCTGGGGACTATAATTCTTTCAACCAGCATGTCTCTAACCATTTTCTCAATATGTAATTTTTGGCTATGAAGGTATCTGGAAGGCTTAATCTTGATAGGTCCTGATCTTGGTTGCAAGGGAATGGTGTGGTTTTGTGACCGAGGCGGAGGTAGGCCGGTTGGAATGACAAAGACTTCCTTATATGTTATACAACAACATAGTTAAGTTTGGCTCTATGTTTGTAGGAATGTCAATCCATTGATCCAATGGAGATGGGGATGGTTCCATTTGCAGGGCAAACAACTCATTAATAGTATTGGTTTGCTGCATTCAACTTATGTGATTGAACTGAGCTAGTGTGGGTAACTTGGTTTGGTCCCCCTTAAGGTTACAAACTGATTGCCTAAGCAAAACTTTAATACCAATTTGCTACAATTTGAAATATGGGTGCCCAAAGTAGCTAACTAAGTTGCGCCTAAGACCAAATCAACTCCAAACACTGGTAAAAGACAAACAGGTAACTTCAAAGCATGTCCTTGAAAGAATTAATGGTTGAGTTCAAGAGGGGGGGTGAATTGAACTTTAAAACTTTTTCGCAAAACTTACTTTCTTTTGGAAGAATGAGTTATCTTTATTCAATCTTTGCAAAGGTAATTTGGTTTAAACACAGCAAGTATATAGACAGAAAATAAAAGAGATGAAAGAAGAAATTTAACACACAAATTTATACTGGTTCACTCTAATCCAGAGCTACATCCAGTTCTTGACAAACCTGTCAAGTTCCACTAATTCCAAGTGAAAATTACAACCAGTAGATACTCACCAATCTACCCCAAGAACTATCTTGAAAACCCACAAGACAGAATCTTGAAAACCACCCGAGTAACCAAATCCGATTCATTGTACCAAATGCAGATCACAATCCAACCTGCACAATTACACTTTTACAAAAGAATATGGAAAGAAAAAACCTGGACTTGAAGTTCTAGTTGTCCAGAACAAATTCTAACAGCACTTTCTCTCTTTGATTGACCACAATTTTGATCACAGCACCTTATGATATGAAAAGATTCTTGAATGCAGAGAAAGTCACATATATGAAAGTTTCACAGATTGATTTTACAAGTTTTCTCAAGTAGTGTGTTATATGTATATCAAAAGATAGATCAATTACGTATATATAGAGTAAAAAATAAAATCAGAACGTTTCATCCGTCAAAAGCTGATTCAGAGAGTCAAAAGATCGATTAGTTTGAGAGTATAACGAGTTTAGAAGAGATTCGATCGATTAGAACCGAAGTATGATCGATCAGGTCGAGTTATGATCGATCAGAATGAAACTATGATCGATCAGAATACATTTCAATCGATTAAAACATCGATTCAATCGATTGATTTCATTTAAAGTTCCATTCAATCGATTGTTTTGAGTTTTTAATGGATTGAAACAACTTTATGAAAAATAATAGCTCTTGTTTTAATCGATTGAAATTTATTTCAACAGATTGAAATCCTGCAACCACTTAGTTAATAAAATAACCTCTCTGTTTTAATGCATTAAAAATCATTTCAACATATTGATTTTCCGAAAAACTCTTAGATCGAAAAATAGTCTTTACGTTTCAACGATTAAAAATCATTTTAACAGATTGAAAATGCGAAACTTTGATATTTTAAAAAATTCATTGAGTTATTTTAACTTGTTGATTCTGCGAATCAATCAATTGAAAATACGACTATGTATTACCACTTATTATGTTAAGTGATTTTAACAGATTGAAAATCCTTTTCAACAGATTGAAAAAAAACTTAGTTTGTTCTTTTAATACTTAGATATTAGTTTTTCATGCAGAAAAAATGATTTTCAATGGGATGCAACATTATAAGGCGCTTATCACAATATAATGGACTATCAAGAGATTAAGTGCTTAAACTAAAACCTAATCATCTACACACCCACAACCTAAGCTATATCTATGTCTATGTCTTCATCAAATCCACCAAGTGCTTCAATCTCCCCCTATTTGATGGAGACAAATAACAGACCAGAGACATATATTTTGTGGTGTGTGTGTAGTGACAGTTTTAAACAGAATACTTCTCCCCCTATTTGACTGCATCAAATAGATTGTTTTGGTTACAGTCCAATGGGGCCACGTGGGTACCCCGAATATAAAACAGGACATTAAAAACTAAGAGAAGAAAACAGAATAACATAAAAAGTCTTCATTCGTCCCCTGGGCCTTGATTGAATTGCAGTTCCACAATCCTGTTGTAAATGTCTTCCGAGTTGATTATCAATATGCTTGGAACCTTGCAATGAAATTTTCATCCAAATAATCGTTGTCGAGCCCTCGGAGCGGCGATCATCCGCATATGCCTCCTTTGGTCCGATTGCGGTTCGCTCATTTGATGTAACATTGTTCTTTCGAGCCGAGACGAGGCGTGCCACGGTCGGGCGGTGGATTGTATGGAATCATTTCCAGTGGGGTTACTTCTTCCATTGGATCGGACGGACGTCGTTGCGAAGTTCCGGGAATATCGGTGTTGATTCCTTCCTCTTACTCTTCTTCTTCACTTTCTTCACTTATCCCGAGCATCTTCTTTCGAGATCCATTCACCATCAATTTTAATGAATCCCATTTTGTGAATCACGGAATTATTTATTTCATTCGTTGGTCGGACGGTTTCAACAAGTTCCCCTTCTACATTAACACCAAAATGTGTTAAAAACTTAGAAATCGAATAGCATAAGGATACCGAAATCACTAAGTCTCTTGGCTTTGATCATGTGGTCCTTGATGACGAAGACCCAGTTCACCGTATCCTGTGGTGAATGCGGTACATCGATACTAAATCTCCTTCGTTTAGCACCGCATGATTGCTCCCCACAGGTGTGAGCTGCCAGGACACAATGAAGGCGAGAATCCTTTCTTCCGGCTTTAGCTTCCCGGTATTGAAGGAACTAACGGAATCACGAGTATTCTTCATGCATGACCGAAGTACTTGAACTTTGTTAAATTCGTCCACATCCGAAGTGTATCCTTTGGTGACTTTTACACCAACATCCTTTATTCCAGCAACCTCCTTCCAGATGTTGGGTGTGATTTCAATGTCTACACCTTTAACTTGGGTTTTCAAAGTGGAACCTTCAAAGGATAAATTTGTGAAGAAAACTTTAATCAAATCAGGATAAATCCTACCCTCTAACTCCAGAAACTTCTGAAGCTTTTGGTGTTGCAGTAGCTTTCGAATGCCTCTGAATCCTTCGGCATCAAACCATGAGAACTTTAACATCTTCGGAATGTTGACTTGCTTCCTGCTTAATTCATGGATAAACAAATTCATTTTCTCTTGGTCCCCATTGAACCAAGTTTCAATCCTTCCTCCAACATTCTGTTCTAGCCTTGCAGTAGAAGACTCGCCTCTGCTGGACTTCTTCCTACCAGATTTTGTGCGCTTGAGCATATTTGATTTTTGGGATGAGCAGAACAGAGAAGAACCGAAAAAAAAGTTTAAAGAAGGAAATAATACTATAGGATAAGAATACACAATCCTTTCAGCTTCAAAACTTTTGTCTTTACTGTTTTATTGTTTCAGCGCAGTGATGATAAAGGTGGAGAGAGAAGAATTTGCTACTGAACCATTTAATTACCCTCTCAGTAGTTATCCAATCAGGGTCAATCAACTTTTATTGGATATCTTTGATATTTAAGAGAGTAGTTGAAGTTTATCTTGTTGTAAATGCATTCAACCTAATCTGCAGTAGATGTTTGGATGTAGTTCTAATATACTTAATCCTAATTAATCAGTTGATTTTTCGTGAAACAAATTTATTTTGTAATTGCAGAACCTTATTAGTGAAATAAACCGATTGAATCGAAAATTAAATCGATTATTTTGAAAAAGAGAAATCATTCAGAGTACCATAAGTGAATTCAATCGATTGAATCGAAGATTTAATCGATTGATTTATAGAAGAAAGTATGCAGAGCTACAAGGTTAATGAAATAAACCGATTAAAAGCTTATCTAATCGATTGAACTAATAACATATCAATACCAGAGAGTAAGAATCAGGAAATCAACAGATTATTTCGCAATTTCAATCGATTGAAACAAATAATATCAAGTTATTCATGCAATTATTAATCGATTGAACTTGTTATCAACCTGTTAAAAAGCATACAGTCACTATAAAGAATCAATTATGCAATACTAGATATATCTAGAATTCCTAATTCAGTCCTAAGCATATTAAGTCTTTCTCTAGGAAGTGGTTTAGTGAATAAATCAGCTAAGCTGTTTTTCAGATTCAATGAATAATATCTCACAGTCACCCCTAGATACATGTTCTCTAATAAAGTGATGTCTAATTTCAATATGCTTAGTTCTAGAGTGTTGAATAGGATTCTTAGTTAAGTTTATTGCACTAGTATTGTCACAAACCGGAGGTACCTTGTTTAGAGTCACTCCATAATCCGTCGGTTGTTGCTTGAGGTAAATGCTTTGAGCACAACGGCTCCCAGCTGCAATGTATTCGACTTGCACGGTTGACGAGCAACACACGCTTGCTTTTCTTTGTGCCATGATATAAGGCTGCTCCCTAGTAAATGACAAGTACCGGAGGTACTTTTTACATCCAATCTACATCCTGCAAAGTCAGAATCGAGAAAATCCAACAAGTTTAAGGGATGCACCTTCCGGATACCATAGTCCAACATTAAGCTGTTCCCTTAAGGTACTTCAGAATCCTTTTAGCAGCGGTAAGATGTGATTCCTTTGGATTTGCACGAAATCTTGCACAAAGGCATACACTAAACATAATGTCGAGTCTACTAGCAGTTAGATATAATAATGAACCAATCAAACCTCTATATTTGGTTTGATCAATCGGTTTTCCTTTTTCATCTAAGTCTAGACAACGAGTTAGTAGACATGGGTGTAGAGGATTCCTTCCAATTGTGCATATCAAATTTCTTTAACAATTCATTGCAGTATTTAGATTGACTAAGAAAAATGCCATTTCTTAAGCTGTTTAACCCGGAGACCAAGGAAGAAATTCAATTCTCCCATCATAGACATTTCAAATTCACTTTGCATTTCTTTTACAAACTTATTACACATGACATTATTAGTGGAACCGAAAATGATATCATCCACATACACCTGCACTAGAATAATGTCGGTTCAGATTTCTTAATGAAAAGAGTTTTATCAACCTCACCTCGCTTGTACCCTTGATCAATTAGGAAGTTACTTAACCTCTCATACCATTGTCTAGGTGCTTGCTTTAAACCATAAAGGGCCTTTTTCAATTTGTAGACATGGTCAGGATGCTTGTGATCTTCAAACCCAGGAGGTTGAGAAACATAAACTTCTTCATTGATGAGTCCATTAAGAAAGGCACTCTTTACATCCATCTGTAGTAATCTGAAACCACTTATACAGGCATAAGCTAATAATAATCTAACAGCTTCAAGTCTAGCTACAGGTGCAAATGTTTCATCAAAATCGATACCCTCTTGTTGGTTATACCCTTTGGCTACTAACCTAGCTTTATTTCTAGTAATAATGCCGTGTTCATCTAGCTTGTTTTTGAATACCCACTTAGTACCAATTACATTGATATCTTTGATTTTAGGAACTAATTCCCACACTTTATTTCTTTCAAATTGATTAAGCTCATCATGCATGGCACTAACCCAGTATTCATCATTTAATGCTTCTTTAACTGTCTTAGGCTCTATTTGTGAAATGAATGCCATATGATTACAGAATTGGTTAAGAGAATGTCTAGTAGATACTCCCTTATTGATTTGCCCGATGACATTGTCTAGAGAGAGATCTCTTGGGACAATCCATTCTTTAGGAAGCTCTTCCAGAACATCTTCTTCCTGTTCTTCAGTAATTGTTGGTGGATCAGCTTTTGCATGGTCTACTGATGGATCATCTTCTTCAACAGTACGCTGATCTGTGTTACTGGCATGTTTCAACTGATAAGAATTATCAGTTAATTCTTCTTCATCTACAGTACCTGTTGTTCTATTCTGCACCACTAGAGGAGACTCATTAAACACAACATGTACTGATTCTTCAACTTATTTCAATCTTAAATTGTAAACTCTATATGCATGGCAGTGAGTTGAGTAACCAAGAAAGATTCCTTTGTCGATTTCTCATCAAACTTGCCAATGTTTTCTTTCCCATTGTTTAAAACAAAACATGTACATCCAAAAACCCCGAAATAGTTTATGTTGGGTTTTCTTCCTTTATACAGATTCATATGGGGTTTTCTTAAGCATGGGTCTAATCAAGACTCTATTCAAAACATGACAAGCGAGTGTTTACTGCATCCGCCCAAAAGTATTTAGGTAAAGAATTTTCACACAACATTGTTCTAGCAAGTTCCACAATGGATCTGTTCTTTCTTTCCACAACACCGTTATGTTGAGGAGTTCTTGGAGCAGAAAAATTGTGTTTTATGCCAAACTTTTCACAAAAAGATTCAAATTTTTCATTTACAAATTCTCCACCATTGTCACTCTGAATAGATGTAATGAAATACCCTTTTTCATTATGTAAAACCTTGGCAAGCTTTTTGAAAGATTTGTAAGAATCAGATTTGGCTTTAAGAAAAATAGTCTAGGTAAATCTGGAAAAGTCATCAACAATTACCATGATATAAAGATTACCACCTAGGCTTTTATTCCTTGAGGGACCAACCAAATCCATGTGAAGCAGTTCCAAAGGTCTAGAAGTTGAAACAATGTTTTTGTTTGAAAAAGATTTTCTAGTTTGTTTGCCTTTCAAACAAGCTTCACAGATTTTGTCTTTCAAGATTTGAAGCTTAGGCAACCCAGAAACTAATTCTTTTGAAATCAGTTTGTCAAGATGATTAAGATGTATATGAGCAAGCCTTCTATGCCACAACCAAGATTCTTCTTCTTTAGTAAGAAGACAACTTTGAGATGATATAGACTGCTTGATATCTAACATGTATATGTTATTTAACCTCTTACCTACCAACATTACCGTGTCAGATTCTGGCTCATAGATAAGGCACTTTTCTGGCTTGAAAATGACTTTGTGACCAAGATCACATAACTGACTTATGCTTATCAGATTGTGCTTGAGACCTTCAACAAGAAGAACATTGTGAATGGTTACTGATTCATTGTCTCCAATATCTCCAGTACCTAGAATTCTTCCCTTGTTGTTGTCTCCATAAGTCACGTGACCTCCATTCTTCAATTTCAGACTTCGGAATTTTGAAATGTCACCTGTCATGTGCCTTGAGCATCCGCTGTCTAGGTACCAAAGGGACTCTTGTTGCTGTTCCTGAAAGATCAAACATCAAGTATTTGGTACCCTTACGTATTTTGGGTCCTTAGGAGTCAAATTTTACGTTTAACATGTTTTGGAACCCATCTCTTCCTACCTTGCGGCACAAAATATTTTCTAGCATGACAGAATTTTATAGTATGTCCTTTCTTCATGCAGTAATGACAAGATGAGAAAGGGGATGCTGTTGTTTTTCTGTATGAAAAGAAGTTCAAATATTTTTTAGTTTTTACCCCATTCTTAGGTTTGTACCCGATTCCAGAATGTTTAAACATACAGTTTTGAGACCCAAGCAGTGCATCTAAATTCTCTTTACCTTGAGTAAATTTTGTCAAGGTTTTAGTCAAGTAATCAACCTTATTTTGTAAAACAATACACTTTTCACAATTCTTATTAACAACAACATTATCAGCAGATGAATAGATAATATCTAGATGTTCTAAATTTGTTTTGCTTTCTAATAATTCTTTTTCCAGAACTTTAACTCTATTCTCTAACCAGTTATTTAAACCTTTCAACCGATTATTTGTATGAGATAAATTTACGGCTTCACTATGCATTTCATTGAAAGCATTTAGTAATGTGTCTGTAATTCATTTCATTCTCTCGTAGGAGTTGAACTTACATGTGATGAAGAGGATTCACAGCCAGGTCATCAAACACGAGTTCACCTCTTCACTTTCGGATTCGAAGTCTGGAAGATGAATCATTGTCTTGCCAGGCTACATAGGCCTTTTTCCCTTTGTATCTTGATTCTTTCTTGTTCGATTCTTGGTCTTTTCCGGACAATCACTCTTTATGTGACCCTGTTTACCACAAGAATAACAAGTAATATTATTTTGAACAGATTCAGTCTTTTTATTATTGTACCTTTTTACTTGACCGGTTCTGTTCTTTCTTCTAAGAAATTTCCCAAATTTCTTAACCAACAAAGTCGAGTTCTCCGATTCATCTTCTTCGAGATCCACTGTTTTCTTCAATCGTCTTGAGAACAATATTTCCGCTTTTCTTTTCGTATTCTCTTGTTCTTTGAACCGATTGATTTCCAACTCATGTTCCCTTAACTTACCAAAAAGTGAAGCGGTAGTCATTTCAGTCAAGTCTCTTGATTCCGATATAGTCTGTCACCTTTGGTTGCCATGTTCTCGTCCAAACACTTTAAGATTTTGATGTTCAACTCTTCTTTGTCAAAAGTCTTCCCTAACCCAATTAGGTGATTGACTATGTGTGTGAACCTTTTACGCACATCCGCAATTGTTTCTCCTTGCTTGCATTTTAAACAACTCATAGTCCCCGATTAACTCATGCTTTCTTGCCCTTTTCACATCGAGATGTTCCTTCATGTGTGACCTCTAAAATTTCCCACATCTCTTTGGCGGAGGCACACTCGAGACACCACTGAAAAACTCATCAAGATTTAAAGCAGAGGTAATAATATTTTTTGCGAGTATAATCATATTGGACTCTCCTATTTTCTACATCGGTTAATTCGACCCAATCTTTTTCAACTACTTTACCGTCTACTTGTATGAGTTGGTTTGTAAGGACCATTAACAATTGTTTCCCAAATGCCTCTATCAAGGGATTCAATAAAGATTTTCATTCTAACCTTCCGGAAAGAATAATTCACACTAGAAAAAAGTGGAGGCCTGTTTATGGAGGCTCCTTCGAAAAAGTCATCTTTCCCTCGACCATTGGACCGATTTCTTGAGTAACTTACAAGAACCAGCTTCGGTACCAATTGAAATAATTAATGGTTGAGTTCAAGAGGGGGGGTGAATTGAACTTTAAAACTTTTTCGCAAAACTTACTTTCTTTTGGAAGAATGAGTTATCTTTATTCAATCTTTGCAAAGGTAATTTGGTTTAAACACAGCAAGTATATAGACAGAAAATAAAAGAGATGAAAGAAGAAATTTAACACACAAATTTATACTGGTTCACTCTAATCCAGAGCTACATCCAGTTCTTGACAAACCTGTCAAGTTCCACTAATTCCAAGTGAAAATTACAACCAGTAGATACTCACCAATCTACCCCAAGAACTATCTTGAAAACCCACAAGACAGAATCTTGAAAACCACCCAGTAACCAAATTCAGTTACTGTACCAAATGCAGATCACAATCCAACCTGCACAATTACACTTTTACAAAAGAATATGGAAAGAAAAAACCTGGACTTGAAGTTCTAGTTGTCCAGAACAAATTCTAACAGCACTTTCTCTCTTTGATTGACCACAATTCTGATCACAACACCTTATGATATGAAAAGATTCTTGAATGCAGAGAAAGTCACGTATATGAAAGTTTCACAGATTGATTTTACAAGTTTTCTCAAGTAGTGTGTTATATGTATATCAAAAGATAGATCAATTCTGTATATATAGAGTAAAACATAAAATCAGAACGTTTCATCTGTCAAAAACTGATTCAGAGAGTCAAAAGATCGATTAATTTGAGAGTATAACAGTTTAGAAGAGATTCTGATCGATTAGAACTGAAGTATGATCGATCAGACTGAGTTATGATCGATCAGAATGAAACTATGATCGATCAGAATACATTTCAATCGATTAAAACATCGATTCAATCGATTGATTTCATTTAAAGTTCCATTCAATCGATTGTTTTGAGTTTTTAATGGATTGAAACAACTTTATGAAAAATAATAGCTCTCTGTTTTAATCGATTGAAATTTATTTCAACAGATTGAAATCCTGCAACCACTTAGTTAATAAAATAGCCTCTCTGTTTTAACAGATTAAAAATCATTTCAACAGATTGATTTTCTGAAAAACTCTTAGACTGAAAAATAGTCTTTCTGTTTCAACAGATTAAAAATCATTTTAACATATTGAAAATGCGAAACTTTGATATTTTAAAAAATTCATTGAGTTATTTTAACTTGTTGATTCTGCGAATCAATCAATTGAAAATACGACTATGTATTACCACTTATTATGTTAAGTGATTTTAACAGATTGAAAATCCTTTTCAACAGATTGAAAAAAAACTTAGTTTGTTCTTTTAATACTTAGATATTAGTTTTTCATGCAGAAAAAATGATTTTCAATGGGATGCAACATTATAAGGCGCTTATCACAATATAATGGACTATCAAGAGATTAAGTGCTTAAACTAAAACCTAATCATCTACACACCCACAACCTAAGCTATATCTATGTCTTCATCAAATCCACCAAGTGCTTCCGTCCTTATATTGTTACTTCTAGTTCCTTAATCAATCCTTCAACCACAAGAGCTTTGCCATTCCCAACTAATACCTGAAAATCCAGTATGCGCTCAACTGACAGTTTTAGGCATTGGGCAATTCTAGGTTGCAAAAAATTATCTAAGCTACCAATATCAAGTAATATTTGCACTTGCATACCCTTAACAGATCCTTGGAACCTCATTGTACCTACCCCAAATGACTCTTTTAAAGCATTATATGATAAGTAATGCTCCTTAACGATTAAGTTTTCTACCATATTTGAGATATCAGGTGGATCGGGTTGAATGTCAATATTATCATCCTCTTCCAAGTGCAACAATAGGCACTGTTTATTTGGACACTTATGGATTGGAGAAAAATTTTCATCACATCTGAAGCATAACCCTTCTCTCTGCGTAATTGCATTTGAATTGGGGTCATTCTTTTAATGTTGGTGTTTCTCGGGTTGGTGATAGGGCTGGATAATAAGGGTGGTAGATTGGCAGATTTTAGTGATTGGGTCACAGGTAGGCTAGTGTTTGGAGTTCGTGTTTTGGTCTAAGTTTGAGGGTAATATGTTCTTGGTTTAGGTAGGTCTTTCTCTTCATAGAGTTTAGCTAAAGACACTGAGCGAAGCAACGTTGCTAGGGATTGTGCAATTCCATCCCTACGACTGTCTGGTTTAAGGCCACCCATAAAACAATCCAAAAGAGCCTCGGTGGTCCTTGAACACAATTAGCTAACGTTGTGAATTGGGTATAATATTCCAGTACAAAACCGATTTGAGTAAGTTTGAACAAATTTGATCGAGGGACTTCGTAAGGGGACGGTCCAAACTCCAATTCTAGAGCTTCAGTGAACATAACCCATGAATGAAAAACATTCGCTCGTGACATCATCTGGAACCAGGGAACAAGGTCTTTGTTGAAATGTATCGCCGCTATGGTCAAGCGTTGGGCATCAAGTGTATGGTAATAATAAAAAAATTGTTTGGCCATAAAGATCCTTTGAAGAACATCTGATCCATCAAAACGGGAAAAATCTAGTTTAACGTGTGGAGCAGGTTTCAACATCTCCTCCATTGTTGAGTCTAGCGTTTCAAAACGAGTAGAGTAGTCCTCGTCACGAGCCTCCATCATTTCCAACAAGCGCTTGAAATCGAAGGCGAGTTCTTTTAGGCGCGTGTTTTCCGCCATGAACGATAAAAACACCAATGTAACAGAAGCATAATGACACAACAGTAGAGAGTTTTATGGAAAAAGAAGAAGCTCTGTAATTGTATTATTTACTAGCAAGCGTCAGCTACACAAAAAGGGAATCAAACTATAAGTATAGGATAATTGAACCTAAGAGAGGAAGGTTCTGCACACTTTTTCTCTCACTCCCCCCTTTCTCCTTCCACCCATCCAGATTCTTATGCAAATCTTCTCACCACACAAGTCCCTTAGCCATACATTTGTTATTTTGGACCATGGGTTTTTTCTTACGTTTTCCTCATATTCTCCTCATTTGTCCTTTTTGTAATTGGCTTCATTACAATACTCTTCTGAGGTACACCTAGTCCAGAGCAGGAGCAAAGGGTGGAATAAATGTGATAAGAAAGAAGATTTGGCGAGAAATCGTATTTTTTTTATCACAGAAACTGGTTCTGACTTTTTAGGGATAAAGACAACAAAAAATTGAATGAAAAAGAAACATTTTGGAAGTATTTATTAAAAATAAATAATCTGAAGAGAAGATTTTCCATTAAAGGGTTTCCTCTTTCTACAACAACAGAGTTGAAGTTCAATTTCCCATATTATAATAATTCTGAGATTTTTCCCTCTTCTACCCTCTCCTCCTATTTAAACTAATCCACAAAGATGAAGAAACAAATCTGGATAGGCTGGTTCACTAGCCAAATGAGTGAACTGGTTAAGTTATCAATAAAGCCATCATTAGAAAGCAGTGGAGCGAAAACCGATACACTTGTTGCATGCAACAATTTGAAACATGATGATGCACTTTGTTATGGTTGGAAATATGCTTAAGCATCTTAGAACTTCATGTGTGTCGGGTGTTAAAGCAGTAGTCTTCTCAAATCTCTATTCCACAAAAGTAGGTGGTTCAGACCGACATGTCATAGATAAGATGGAGTATAGATTCTAATCTATCTCATTAACATTAAAAGATGGATTGACGATAGGTTAATTAATCATTTTTTATAATTTTTTTTAAAATATATATTTTTAAATTTTATTTATTATTTAATATTATTATAAGATTAATTAAGAAAATTGGTACATTTATATATTAAAGTATTTAACTATAAAAAATATTTAAATTTAAGTTATTAATATATATTATTTAAATTATAATGTTATAATATATTTATATATTTTAATAATATAATATAAAAAATATAATATTTTTAATTATATTTTTAATTTTTATTATATAAATATTTATAAAAAACGGGACAATAGGTTAATCTACTTTAATTCATCCTTATCTCATCATGTTAACGGGTTAAATATAATAGATTAAAACAGATTAATGGATTAAAATGATTCATTTGTTCTACCATCATAGGGCAAGAAGCCTATATGTGAGATTTAACCCGCTTTGCATCCGCTATTGAATATCTTTACATCTCCAGAGGTTTCTAACGGTTGAAATACGTTATTTTTTTCATGGACAACATCAAACACTGATGTCTTACCTTGCAGAAACATTTGTTATGACAACCTACTTGGATAGAAATTTGTACTAATTATTTTGAATTTTACTCATTTTGTCTTGTCATATATATATATATTTCCATTTTATTTAACCTGTTTTTTATATGTAGTTCTTATAAAATAAAATGAAACAGATTGATTTATTATAGTTAAATAGACTTCAAAATCACATTTTTCTCAATCTTATTTTATACGTATTTTAAAAGAAACATATTTTAATTATATAAATAATTTTTATGTTTTTATTTATTAATTAATATTTTTATTAGATAAATTAAAAAATTATTATATTTATATGTTAAAATATTTAATTATAATTAATAATTTAAATTTAATTAATGAATATTTATAATTTAAATTATAACATTATAATATATTTATATATTTTAATAATATAAAATAAAAATATAAAAAAATTTAATTTTAATTTTAATATATAAATATTTTTTTAAAACAAATCAATAGACTAACCTATCGTATCTTTGACCCACCGAATTTACACGTTAGCCTAGTGATTAAAATTATGAATGTGAAACCTCTCCATTTGGATTTGTTTTTTATATTGATAGTTAATTACTAATTTTTATGGCTTAATGTCAGAAGCTTTGTACAGGCAATTCTTGGGGAGGAGGTGCTGCCATCAAAGCTTACTCTTTTTCTGAAATAACAAAACAGATCATTGATGAAGTTCAGGCACTACGTGATCTAATATCGCATTCCTCTGTTTTGCTCAGACAAATACAATGGATTAATCCTCCTTCCTTAAAATTTTATTTTTTTAAAGTATATATTTTAAAAAAATAAAATTTTGAATATAGTATTGAAAAAATTGTAATTTCAAAATATTCAACAAAACATTTAAAAAACAATTCAACTTTCAAGCATTTCTAATTCTCTCAAAACTTTAAAATTCTTCATCCAAAATTGTAACTTACTTCCAGTGACGTCAAGTGAGTGTAAATTAATAAATAGCTCTCTCTCTTCCTTCAAAGTTATTTTGATTTTCATAAATATTAAAAGTAAAATATATAAATATGTATAAACGGGATGAGTTGATCTTAGATAAAAAATTTCTCAAAAACTTAAAAACTTCACTTTATTATTCTTTATTATACTAAAAAGAGATTAGAACTCTATATTTAAATACTCTCCTTAACTTTTAATATTAATTCTCTAAAAATCGAAATATTATCTTTCTAGAATTCAAAATATTCTACTATAATGTCCTTAATAATATTTCTTTCTAAATGTTCAAAAAATTATCCAACAATCAGAAACTTCTAACACCTGATAAATGTTCTTCAACCAATTTTTAACTTTATCCTAGGATCTAATCCACCTAAAGTTGACCAAATGGATTGATAAAAAAAGCTTGCTCAGACAGAAAAAATCGACACTAGAAGGACAAAAGACACACAAATCTGTAAACTTTGCATTAATGATCTAAGCATAATTTAACAAATGAAACAACATAATGTAAAGGTTAAGTCATCAGTGAGGAGTAGTTATAATCTCTTACAAAGTCTGTTACTTACAAATTTTGCTTTGTATAAAATAACTCTCTGTCTGAATTCTGATTACTGTTAATAATGATAAATCAATTTAGTATTTTATTGAATCTCTTCCATTATCTCTGAATCTACAGCTAGCAATGAATCCAGTCTCAATCAAAAGTGATGACAATTTCATAACCGAAGACTGAAGCCTTATTAGGCGCAATAAGGTAAAGCAGCCGTGAGAATTCCATCACAGGAAAGGACTTTTGGAGGAAGACCAGAAAAGTTCTTGGGAAACATCTGAAGATGGTCAAGTTTGTAGAAAGATCTACCAAGTCGGCAAGAGATGGGAGAAGAAGGATCGGGTAAGCCTTCGCCGATACAATAAAATCTTATATTATCCATCTCTATTTACCGTAGGATATATAGTCATTAGAAAATAATTACTAATGAAAATTACTAACGATGGATATATAGTATTTAGAAAATAAATAATTACCAATAAAAATTACTAAAAAATTTAAAATAATTGTGAAATTTGGTCTTACCAACTAATATATTCATTAGTAAATAGATAATTAATTAATGTCAATAAATTTATATGTAAATAAATAATTAATTATCGATGAATATATCTATCGATAAATAAATAATTAATTATTGACGAATATGTCTATTAATAAATTAATAAATAATTACTAATAGATATTATCGATGAATTTAAAATGTATTTTTAAAAATCAACATTAAATTAAAAAATTAAATATTTAAAATTATATAATAATTACTTAATTTTAAATATATTCTAATAAATTAATTATTCACCTAATTAAAAAGTTAAATACTTTTTCTATTTAATAATTTAATTTAATCATAATTATTTGTTAGATTAAAAAATTTAAAAAAATAATTTTAAAAATAAATATTTAAGTATTTTTAATATTGAAAAAATTATTTTAATATAATAATTTTAATTAAAAAAAAGATAAATATATAACTATATAAATATAACTATATCAAAATATATAAATATATTTGTATTTATATATTTTATATTTATATATTTACATAGATATACATTTATTTGTATATAAATATAATTTATTCGTAAGTTTTTATCGAGAAAATTTTAGTAATCTAGTGATTGAAGAATCAGTCTCCAACTCTAAAATACTGAGTTTGAATTCTATTATTGAAAATTATCTTAATATGATAATAATTCAAATTAAAAAAAATGTAATAAATAATATAATATAAATGGGAGAGAGTTATAAATAAATGAGAATGTAGGAGTTCCAACATACTTTTCAAATTTGTCGCTAAAATTTAGGGTTAATATTTACGACAATATAATTTCTGACTTGTCTATCGGAAAATCAAATTTTTCTGAATTGGACTTTTTTTTTCAGGCCCTTCAAGCAGTCTTACAGTCGAGTTTTTCTTTGAGATGTAGACGCATAGGTTAGTATGATGAAATTTCGGAAGAGATTAATTTAGCAGGAAAAGCAAGATAGTTTAAGAATTCAGTTCAAGAATTTTCTTCTTTTAAACAATTTCTTTCAAACAAATAAATTTCAAGTGATGTTTTCATCTTTTGCTTCATGGCAGACACCACTACTAGAAAATATGGTTTTAATGTCGCTGTTTAACGTCGGTTACATCTTAAACGATGTTGAATATGCTTTCAACGTCGGTTGGTCAACAACCGACGTCGAAAGTCGAATTTTGACACATTCTACGTCGTTTTAGTATGCCCGACGTGGAAAGTAGGCTTTCAACGTCAGTTATGCCCTCACCCGACGTTGAAAACCCTTCTGCATGGGCTTTCAACGTCCCCGGACGTTGAAATGCCAAAACTCACACACTTTAGATAGCGGTTATAAGGGAACCGCTATTATATCCTCTCAATTATGATCGCTCATTTCAAGTTATGATCGATCAGGATCTTATTTTGCTCGAGCGAGAGTAGTGTCGCTCAAGCGAAATACAACCCGAGAATGTCATTTTTGTGCAGGGGGTGTTTCGCTC
This sequence comes from Sphenostylis stenocarpa, assembly GCA_963425845.1. Classification (NCBI taxonomy): domain Eukaryota; kingdom Viridiplantae; phylum Streptophyta; class Magnoliopsida; order Fabales; family Fabaceae; genus Sphenostylis; species Sphenostylis stenocarpa. Next base: position 20,574,711 of record OY731399.1, on the reverse strand, counting down.
GAGCGAGAAGAGTGTCGCTCAAGCGAAATACAACCCGAGAATGTCATTTTTATGCAGGGGGCGTTTCGCTCGAGCGAGAAGAGTGTCGCTCAAGCGAAATACAACCCGAGAATGTCATTTTTGTGCAGGGGGCGTTTCGCTCGAGCGAGAAGAGTGTCGCTCAAGCGAAAAACATTTTAGATAGCGGTTAACCTGGAACCGCTATTATATTGTTTCAATTATGATCGATCAGAATGCGAGTTATGACCGATCAGAACTATTTTAATCGATTAAATCTCGTTTCAATCGATTAAAACGATTCTACACAGCGTTTTAATCGATTAAAACTTGTTTTTATCAGTTAAAATAACTTGAAAAGTTTTACGAGAAAGTTTTGCGAGTATTTCAATCGATTGAATCGCGAAACAATCGATTAAATCAACTTAGAAGATTTTTTGTAAAGTGTTTTAATTGATATAAACGTTGTCGTATCAGTTAAAACAAATCTGTTAAAGAATCAAGAACGTATTAATGGATTAAAAGAAGTTTTAACAGATTAAAACTGCACTTTTAACAGATTAAAAGAATCTTTTAACAGATTAATTAAACCAACAGTTTTGAAAATCTTCTATAAAAACAGTTTGGCTTGAACTTTTTTAACATACATTGAATATATCATCTTTTACACATCCTTGAGCAATCAATCAATCGCTAATTGCGACCGAATTAAAGTGGGGGTTGGCTCGATGTTAGAGTTCGACGTCACTAGGGTATGCGTTAGGGTTCGAGCTCCGCTGGGTTTGCGTTGGGTTTCACGAGCATGACAATTGGGTTTGGCTTGACATTGGGGTTCGATGTCGCCGAAGTTGGGGTTCGGCCTCGAGTTCGTCGAGGTTGAGGCTGGGGTTGAGATTCGAAGTTGATTGGGTGTTTTGGTCACTCGGATTTGAGATTCAAGGTCACTGGGTTGGATTTCAAGCTTGAGGTCGGGTCATGCATGCTTGGGTTAAAGATCTTCGAAGCTGGAATCGGATTTGAGATTCAAGGTCACTGGGTTGGATTTCTACAAGTGATATTTACACGGATATATATTTATTTGTATATAAATATAATTTATTTGTATGTTATTATCAAAAAATTCAAGTAGTTTAGTGGTTGGAGTATCAGCCTCCAACTCTAAAGATCTTGGGTTCGAATCCTGCCAATGACAATTCTCTTAAAAATTTAAAAACTTCTAAAAAATATAATATAAAGAAATGGAGGACCTAATAAAAATATAATATGAAGAGAGGGAGACTTCTAGATAAATAAAAGGGGTAAAGGGGTTGTAAATAAATAAAAATTATTAATTTAAAAAATCATACTTTTTAACGTTGAAAGTCTTCGAAGCCGACGTTGAAAGCTTTATTTGTATTTGTAGTAGTGCACATTGTGGAGAGCAACGTGACAAGAATGAAATTCTTACGGATGAAAATTCCATGCCCCGACAGAGGCCCAAATGTCTTGCTGTGAAGTGTCATGAGGCTTGCAATGAAAAAATTACATACTGGTCCATCACCTATTTGCTGAATTATTTACTTTCGATCTTTTCAATTGAAGTACTCAGGTTCTTACTAATTAAAGGGTAGTTGTCTTTGTGTGTAAAGAACAATTTGTTTTCAATGAAAAAGATACATCGTTTGCATGTTGATATGCTATAGTTGCTGCAATATTTTTACATGTGATGTGATGAAATGGTTTCGTTGTGAATATATGTTCTGGTTTCTTTCTGGAAACAAATGACATATATGGTGAAAACCTTTGTTGTTTTCTTCAAGGTTTGTATTTCATATGGTGTTTTCGGATTTTCTTCAATGGCAGACAGATATTGAAGACCTATGTAAACCTGAGACAACAATCCCTTGGAATAAAAGGCCTATCTTCATGCGGAGGTCCAAGAGTCTTGCCAAGGAGGCTCAGGAGATGAGCAATGAAAACGATGCCAAAGAGGTCCATCATTTAAACTCCATCATCACCTATTTGTTGAATCAGTATTTTAGTGAAATCTTGATTAATGATGCTGAAATGTTGAAGCTGTTATTGTTATTATGATTGTACTAATTTGAGTGAGATTTGTTGGGGCCATAGGAGAGAGGCTGGCATAGAAGCGTGGAGAAGAATCAAAAGCTGATACATTGAAGAAGAAGCCTGACTCATCACAATATCTTCTTGTGTCGTCTTTTTATTTGATAGGAAATATAATTGTAAGGTTACCAAAAATAGGGAATGTTATCTCTAAAATTCTTGACTTCCTTTTATTTGCGCCTCTTTCATTAAGGGTTAACTAAAAAATTTAATTCTCCAAGTTTTGTTTTAAAACAGATTAAAAATTTTAGCATAATGTAACGAATTAATAGATCAATTTCGATTTTATTAATTTTTTTCTTTAAATATTAACATATTTATATCAAATTAATTAATTAAAAAAATATTTAACTAAAAAATAAAAATAACTTTTTAAAATTTAAATTTTATTAATAAAATTATTTTTATTTAAGATATAATAATCTAATATATATATATATATATATATATATATAAATATATAAATGATAAGAAAATATATTTATTTAATCTCAAAATAAGAATTAAATTATTATTATTATTATTTATTTTTTAATAATTTAAATTATTATTAAAAATTTATTTTAATATTTACTTTTAGAATAACTGAATTAATTGGTAAATTAATTTATAATATATATATATATATATATATTAATAAAATAATATTATTTTTATTTAAAAATAATTATTCTATCCAACATATCTATTTTTAAATTTCCGTATTAGTTAACCTAAATTATTTATCTTTAAACTTACTTATTAGTTTAACCTAAATTCATAAGATATGATTGATTTAAATAGGTTGGATAAAAATAATTCTAATTTTTGTTTTTTAGTTAATCCTAATCCTATTTCTGACCTTTGAAACCGTTAATCTATTTTCATATTGTTTTTCTTTAATATTTCTTATGATAAATTTCAATGAAATATAACAAAATCTTATAAATGTGAATACAAATATATCTCTTCAATCATTGAAAACTACTTCATAGTTCAATATATTAAAATTAATTTAAATCATTTGTTAGTCTTTATACGAGTGTTTTTTCAGATACATTGAAATTTTGTTTGATTTTATAATATCTGCCATTAAAATTTTCATCAAATCTAATGAAAGATGAGAAAGATCAAAATAGATAAATAAAAAGTAAAAATCACATAATAAAAAGAATAAGAGGTTAAAATGAAAAACAGTGACTGAATTAAAGGGAGTACTAAAAAAATAGTTTAATATGAAATTGATTAACAAAACAAATTATAAACATACAAACTTCATAGAAGTGGTGAAACTAAACCATAATTAAATGGTTGAAAGAATTGTTAATGAACTAATAAAAATAATTCTTTTTTATTTGTTGATTACTAGATTCAACCCATTTTTTATTTTATCACAAAACTATGTCATGTTTTATTTATAGCTGTTTTCAAAACCTTAAATCAATCGCTTTTAGTTTCTTGAAAATGAGAAATGAGTGTTTAGTTAGTCACTTTTATCAGTCACAAACCACGTTCAATCATCTTGTTATTCCACTCTCGTCTAGTTAGTTATTTTCGTTGTTATAATTTATTGCATTTTTCTCATAGAAAGCCTTGTAAATTGCCACGTCGTATTCAAAACATTTGCTGGAATTGAAATTTTGAGATCACAATGACAAATCTTTTAACCTCTCACTCTGAGGGTTAAACAACTGAATATATCCTTTACTATAATATTCCCTATTTTTTCTAACCTTTCAATTACATTTAATATCTAAGAAAAAATGAAACAAGATACTGTGATGATTCAGTTGTAAGATGCTCTTCCTTCCTCAACCTGAGCCAGGCTTCTTCTTCGATGTATCTGCTTTTGATTCTTCTCCACGCTTCTGAGCCAGCCTCACCTATGGCCCCAACAAATCTCACTCAAATTAGTACAATAATGATAACAATAAACAACACATGAAATATGAACTTTTTAAGAAAACAACAAAGGTTTTGTTTTCAGAAGGAAACCAAAACATATTCACAACCAAGTTGTTTGGAATTCTTCCAATTCTCACAAGCATGATCCACCATGCTGCTTCATTTGTTTAATGAGTGAGAACCTAACAAGTACTTCAACTCAAAAAGAACGAAAGTAAATAACTCAGTTAGTAGGTGATGGACCTTTAAGGCTTTGTTGTCATTCTTAATCTTCTCACACTTCTCATTAAGACTCTTGATCCTCTCTGCCATCTTGGTGTTTTCTTCTTCAAGAATTTTATTTCTTTTAAGTTGCTCTTCACAATCTTCCTGCCAATAAACAGAAGATGAAAACATGATATGAAATACAAACTAAGAAAACAAGAAAGGTTTTCACCGTATAAAGCAAAATCAGACTGAAACTATTTCATCACGTCACATCACAAGTCAAGAATAGAATCTATTGTTGACAAGATTGAAGCAGCTATAAGATATCCATCCAAATGCTAACAATATTTTTGATTGAAAGAAAAAAAAATTCTGGAGGTGAGTTCTTGAACTGACTTACTTCTGTTGCAAAATGTCTCTCTATTTGGTTCCAAATTTCAAAAGCATGTCTGCATGCTGCCCTTCTGATAAGAAGCATTGGACAGATGGATGCAAGAAGCCACTTAAAGACAACCTGATCCTGCTCCTCCCAGATCTTGTATTCTTGGCTGTGCTTTCTTGGTCTGCCTCCAAAATCCACTCCTCTGATGAACTTCTCAAGTTTGCTTTGCCTGAGTGCTGCCAAGGCTTCAGCCTTCCAGGTTGAGAAATTCTCATCATTCAATTTGATAGAGATTGGATTCATTGCTAGTTCCAGGTTCAGAGAGAATTCAAGAGATTCAACGAATTGCTAACTGAAAGACTTTGTAACATTTATAACATAGTAACCAATGGTCTAAACAGCAACATTTTTTACATAACCAACAGACTTTGTAAAAGAATATAACTACTCCTAACTGATAACTGACTTAACCGTTTACATTATGTTGTTTCATTTTTTCAGCCATGCTTTCATCATTAATGCAAACTTTACTCATTTGTTCTTTCCTATTAATGTAGTTTTGCTGTCTTATAAAAATCAAAATAACACTGAAGGAACATAAGGTTTCATAATTTCAAATTCTGAAGTTATAAGCCATGATGTCTTGTAAGTTACCCTGATGCACTTTGTCTGGCTAGTTTGAGACCAACCACCTCCTCCTCTCATATAATAGTAATTATCATAAAATGTAATGTTATGTTTAGAAAATTATTTTCAAATTTGTAGAGGTTTAAAAATGCTCCAAATTGAAATGTTTTTTATTTTAATTCCATTTATTTATTAAAAAATTAAAAATTACAATTATAATATATAAACATTAGTAAATTTTAAAGTATTGGATGATTAAAAAAAATAATATTAGACATGATGGAATATAAATATTGACACTTTTATTTTATTTTTGAAGATCCGTCTACAAATTTGACCATATACTCTATCATGCTAAGATATTTTTGTGTTCTTTTAGTTTTTTAATTCTAGATGAGAGAGCTCTTTGTTTGAGTCTTTGTTGACGCATAACTTCATCTTCAAAGATTAAGTTTCATATTCAACCTTCTTCGTATCTTTCCTGAGTATTTCTATTTCAAAAAAGATATTTTTTTGCATTTTAGTGTCAACTTTTATACTCAATAGAAGGATTACCCACTTCCACTAGATTCAATCCTCCTTGGTTTTACTTACTATAGCTACTCAACATTACTTTAAATCAAACACCTAATATGCTAAAATTAAGAAATTAACCACGTAATATATACATTTCACGCAGGACTCGTGTTAACATGACAATAGGGACTCAACAAACAACGATTGCATCTGCGGAGATTTATTTATGTATGAAAATAACATTAAAAATTTACTATACATAAACCAAATCTATAAGATAGATTTAAAAGAATTTATGCTTAAAGCCCAGCTTAAGAATGGGTTACACATAAAACCTAAAATATACATTAAAAAAATTAAATAGTTTGGGAGGTACAGCTTATTTAAGAAGAAATTTAGACGTAGTTAATTCAAGAATTTTTATAACCACATTCCACCTTAACTGTAATTTTCATTCTTATATCCTTTTTAATAATAATCCCTATTTTTCTCATACTTAAGCCAAATAGACAGGTAGGGTCAGAACTCAAAACTTGCCCTAACAAAAAAAAAAATAAAACAATATATTTTGATCAATTGTAAGATGCTTCCATCCTTAGTCAGCAGAGTCAGCATGGCTTCATGGGCAGTAGAGCTGCTATTGATTCTGGTCCATACATCTTAACCAGCTCTTCCTGTACCCCCCACCAAATCACACGATCAAGTTAGTATGGAAAAGAATGCTTAACAATATCAATAATAATAATAATATTCCAACATGATCATCAATTCATGACTCATAATTAACTTCCTTGTCAACCATCACCAAAGACTGGCGAATAAATATATTTGTTATCAAAGAAACTGGTTTGTTTAGCTAATGGTTGGTAATCTTTGGCTTAAATTGAGTTAGGAATGTAGTGTTAGGCCTATGTTAACTAAACAAAGACCATTATCTTTTAGAAAAGACCTAAATACTTCATTTGAAAGAACGGTAAATAATTCAACAGATAGTTGATGAAGTTTAAATGTTGGACCTCTATGGCATCGTTTTCATTGCAGATCTCCAGACATTCCTCGGAAAGACTCTTGAGCCTCTGTGTGAGCATGGAGTTTTCATCCTTAAGAATTTCCATTTTTTTATGTAGCTCTTCACATTCTTTCTGCCAAAAACAACAGATGATCAGCATGTGAATACAAACTTTACGAAAACAATAAGGGTTTTCTCCATATACAAATATCATTTGTTTCCAGAAAGAAACCAAACAATTTCACAAAAGATGTAATAAAAGTCAGTGAAAAGCACAAGTAAAAAATTGCTACTTCTGTATATGATTTGGCTTTTAGCTAGCTTAGAAATATTGTTGGCCATTCATAGTGTCATAAACCATGCCATAGCCGGTAGATAACATGGTTTAAACCTAGGTTGGGAGAGTTCTGTACCGTGTTTTAACAAGTGGGTGGTTGTATAATCACAAAATAGTCATTTTTTCTTCTGTAGGTGTGTGATTCTTTTCATAAATTTGTCAATACTGTTTGAATGTGCGTATATGATTCCTTTTCTATAAGATCAAGGTTGCTAAACTCAAGAGTTTACATCAACCTAAACTGTAGAGTTGACTCATAAACTCATAAAACTTTATATAATAGAAGAAATAATATTGAAAAGCTTATTAATAGCCTTAACAAAATACTATTTAATAATTCAACATTTTAACTTCATAATAAACAAAATACAAACTCGCAATAAAGTTTGATAGTTCATCAGTTGTTAGCATCTAAATGTGAGATAAAAACTCACATTATGACAAATTGGAAAATTAAGTAACATATAAATTGTCTTAAAGTTTTACATTAAAAATAATATCATATTCTCTTATTTTGACTTATGTACTATTCGAGAATATCTCTCCGGTATAATCCTTCTTGCAAATACCCATCATTAAGTAAGATCATGACATGGGACAAATGATTGGTGGACTTAAAGTGATCAAACTAGCAAGTGAGCCATCTTATAAAAAAACAAATAAATAAAAAATACCCAACACTAACTAAGATCATGACATGTGACAAATGATTGATGGAGTTAGAAATGATCAAACTAGGAAGTGAGCCTTTTTATAAAAAAAAATACATAAGACACCAAGTTATATATAAATTCATAAAAAATAAGTTATTAAAATTTTTAAAATGGACTTGTTTTCTTCAAATAATTGAATCACGGTAAAATACCATCACTCTGAGGTCAATGGAAGCAAAAATTACAATTAATTTCAAACTCATTGACTCACTTCTTGACAAGAGAGTTCTACAAATTTTCAAAAATTTACCAAAAACATGAGTTTGATAAAGAGTTAACGAGTTTTATCCTAACTGGAATTGTAAAGGCGTAGTTAACTCCAGAATTTGACCACAATGATGACATGTAAAACAACCAAACAAAAGGAAACCAGAAAAAGATAAAATGTAAAGTAGGAAAAAAGATTAGGAGAGTTAATTAAATTAAAACAACATTAATTTCAATTATGCTTAGATGAAAAACTTTCAAGAAATTCTTAAGTTAGTAATATAGGAAATGAACTAGTAACTTCATTTGACCTTTCCAATTATTGTTGAATTCATAGAAATTTTTCATATTTTTCTGTAATTCTAAAAATATATATAGCTACAACAGATCCAAAAAATCCTGTTGCCTCGCACAGTCATATTTTACTAGTATGTACCTCTTTCCGCATCCTTGATCTCCTAGCTGATTCCCTATTCGACTGTCTTTTTCTTTCTCTTCTTATTTCATCCTTTTCCTGTCAAAAGAAAAGCACCTCTATGAAATATTAGACACAGCAACACGGCTAAGAATTAAACACATACAAATGTGCAGATAGAATGCTAACAATAATATGGACATAGCATTTTATGTGAAAGGCTCAAAATTGACAGGAATGAAGCGTGGAATATCAATGTTAGAGGTGTAAAATCATTCATGTGGCTTTGCCTAATAACTTGAGCTTTATCCTTGACATGATGATATCTTCCGATCAAGGAGGCAGGAGTTAAACCCTTTCATCCTCATTCCTCTAAGAAATTAGTACTTCCTCACACTATAGAATAAGTCTGTGAATTGTCAATGCTTCAAGCTGAAAGCGCACTTGTTCAGGGGGTTGTTAAAGGTATAAAATAATTTGTGTTTATTGACAATCAACACTATATTCCCTTGTTAAATCCAGTCATATTTGCTTCTTTGTTAATTATAAATGGCAATATAAGAGAGAAAAATAAGAGGAGGAGCTAATTCATATGTAAACTTCCTTTTGATTTTTCTCATAATATATTTCAACATTGAATATGTAGTTTACTACTGGCATTAAACGCAGCAAATTTAAGATACAAAAACACAATTACATCAACAAAACCTTTTTGTATATGCATAAATGTCCAGCATACTAATTTAAAAGGGATTTTGCAAGTTATATTAGTTAATTGATGTTCTTGTATTATTATTGCTAATCCACCAATAAAATTTAATAAAAAAATACTGTGAAAATCTATAGAAGTTTGACATACCAACTTTACAGGTTGAGTATAAGTGCCAGATGCATCTAGACCCGTCTCCAAATCCTGATTCAGTTGTGTTGAACTTGCTGCAGAGTAATGAGAAGGAGGGCAGTTAGTATTGGAAACTGCCTTTTTACAATCTCTTTGGGCCGCCTTCATTGCAGCCACCAGCACCTTTTGTTGTGCTGGGTATGAGGGGATGTGTTAGTCCCACATCACCTAGTGATATGGCCTGAGTATTACTTATAATAAGGATTAAGCACAACTCACCTTACAAGTTAATTTGTGAGGTGGTGTTGGGTCAAAAAGCCAGATTCTAAGAATTAATATGAATTTCATTAAAAAAAAATTATACTAGTCACCTTCCATGCATCTTACTTTTTCAAATATCAGATCATAAAATATGAATTTTTATTGTTCAAATAACCAAAAGGAAAAATTATGGCCTTAAAATATACCATTTTCAAGCATCAAATTACATTGTTGCTTCTTAGTTGAAGGAAAATCCTGAAACATAAAGGATATCATTAGACTTTTTTAGCATAAGATTCTAAGCATCTTGAACTACACAGAAGAAAAATAGTGCATCTCTAAGCTTTACTAAGTTACCGGTTTTCAAGTGCTCTACAAACATAGCAGTAACAGAACACAGTACATTCTCCGCCATAGACATATACCCCAAAACAAAAAAATAATAGGACGACATACATTAGTAGTGTTATGGTCTTCATCTAGTGATCCCTTGTTTCCATTTGCTTCACTGTGGCACAAAGAACATTTTATTTAGGATTGGACAAACATGATCAAAATAGTCTCAGACGAGCAAAATGTACCTGCACAGCACTCCATCCCTGCTGTTTTTCAGTATTGAAGACTTGTTTCCATTTTCTCTTGATTCCTTAGGTATTATACTTTTAGGTTGTAAGTTTCTAGCACATTTTTCTATTGAATTGAGGTTTTGTTCGCCAAAAGTCCTGTGTACTATTTCTGAAAAAGCCAGAACAGCATCCTGACCAAAATGCAAAAGAAGTTGTAATGTATGCATCACCGAATATAAGAACAGATACATTAATTGACATGAAATTGCTCTAAGGGGGAACAAATTAAGTTTAATCCTACAAGAATGTGAGTAAACATTCTATTAAAACTAAACAAACTGGAAACTAGAATTTTATAGAAACTATGGTTTGATAAAGAAATTCAAGTACTATGTATACATTTATTGAAAGATATTGGATTACCCCAGACACTGTAGGTTTACTAGAAAGCTTCATTGGATCCTGCAAAACATTGGATTGAAGTAGTGTGCTGTTTGCCTGGCCAAACAACAAAGAATGTGAAAATGAAACTAAGAAACTGATAGAACACCAATTGATAAACTGATAAAATATGGAATTGAACATTGAAATCCCAGAGACTAAGGTCTCCTACAAAGAGTATTCTATGGCTAAAAACTGCAAATATTACACCTTCCCTAATAGCACAACCTAGTATGAAATATATATACTCCCTATACATAGCTGCCAACAATTATTTTCTATGCATAACTGCCATCATTTTCTGGTACAGAACTGCTCTAATACAAAACTAATTATTTTCCTGATAATTAGCTACCCAAATTCATGACTTGTCCCTCCCTAACTAACTAGCATCTCAGTTCCTATGAGAAACGTGTCCCTTTGTCAGACAAATAAGGGAACCTTATATAATAGGAATTTATGTTATGGATATCACACCTGATTTGGCCACATGTAGAGAGGCATGTAACCAGCACCGTGTTGATATAAAAAGGGAGTCGGAGTAGATGCAGAATTGCTGTATACCTGTTTAAAGGAGATGTAAGAGTTAACTTTTTTATGCAAGACAAACAACAAGTGTATATGATCAAGATACCAACACAAATTGGTTCCAACCAAAACTGTTTCTTACCTGCATAGGAGCCCAGCGGGATGCCAAAGGTTTGTCAAGATTTTCCTGCTAAATCAAAATAAATTAGAATATTAATAACAAGCAGATTGTAGAAAAGGAAAATTGGTTTAGATGGCCTTAGCATGATTACGGACATCTTCAGGCACCAAATAATTGTACGGTGTATCAAACATATTAGATTTTTGTGTCCCCATCACGCTTGAGAAGGTTGTGAACTCAGAAGCTTTAAAGATGAACAACTGCTTTTAAATAAATAAAAAAATACCAACGGAATGAGAATCCAGCAATGAAATGGACGGATTCATTTAGGCATGTGAGCCAGCTGTGCTATAGAAAAATACAAACAATATAAGACCACGATCCTTTTACTTATGCATTTTCCACAGAAGGATAATTGTCAACAAATATTTGGTAAACTAGCTCTAAAGTTTCATCAGAATGTCATCAATTACTTGATCACAGCCACTCAAATTGGCATTGGTAGATGATGGTTGATCAAGTTTCATTCATTCAAACTTTGAAGAAACAAAGAGATTAACTGTGTCATTAGTACTTATTCAAAAAGCTTTTGGGCTTGTTTGGATGAGCTTCTCAGATCTTTTCTTTTTAGGAAAGAAAAATTAGTTTATGCATGAGTTAATTTGTAGAAGTTCTTACTCTCTCTCTATATATAAATAGTTTCTTTAATATTTTATTTTAAACTTGTTTATACGCTAATTTAAGTGGAGAAGTCAAATTCAAATATACTCCAAATAGACCCTTTATGAAAACCCAGGTCATAAGCTTAACTGTGAAACTTACTGTAATAAGTTGAAGAACTTATTTGAAATAAGCTTAAAAAAAGGTCACACACTATTTCCATAGGCCCAATAAACTCTTCCAAACACTTCCCAAATATATGTATCGTATCCAAATAAACAATAAAGGGAACTCATTTCCATTCAAAGAACAGAAATATGCAAAATTATTCTCCCTTGCCCCCATATTTTTGTTTTTCTATTCAACAAGGATAAACATAATGCTTAAAGGGAACCCTCTGTACAGGTCTACAATCCTCAATTATTTAAAAAAAAAGTTTCTTTAATTCGATTTTTTTTTCTTTTATATAAAGATGAACATACAATGTCAACAAAATTCCAATAGCATAAATTCAAATACATATTCCCTTTTGTTTTTAATACAAAGATGCACACAGAATGAATAATGCATTTGTCAGAAATTTTCCAATAAAATAAATTCTACAAACTAAAAGACGGAAAATAGAAAAGAGAAGAAAAAAGTGAAAAGGTAGCATAGTAAAGACGAGAGGATAAAGAACATTACTAACACGTTTGAATCACTGAATAATAACAATAAGGGGAAACAAACAAAAATTAATTAAAAAATTGAAGCAATTAAAAACTAAAAGGTGGAATGAAAGCTTCAAATCTAGCAGAACTGAAAGAGTAACGTATGGGAGAAAGAGAGAGAAGAAGAAGAAGTAAGGGAAAGACGAAGACCTGTGTGGCGCGAAACCCAAACGAGTGTGTCGTGTGTGAGTGTCGTGTATTGTATAAATAAATAAATAAATGGATAAATCGAATAAAAGCACTGTTTTATTATTTTGAATTATAGAGAAAATTGGTTTCTTATTCATTAACTGGATTCAATTTTTTTTCATGATAAAATATTTTATTTTAACTCTTTACTTCGATAAAATATTCTGTAATTGTAAAAGTAAAAAAATAAAAAATAAAAAAATCGAAATTTCATCCTCAATAATATACTGCACCTGTTTTTAGGTTATAAAATAAATTAATTGACGTTTATTTGATAATACAGGACTGTTTCCTTTTTGGGGTGATTGAATTGATTGTTTTGCTAAATGTTTGCTATTTATAAATAAAAGTGATGAATTTTAATTAGACGTAGTCAAAAAATTATTTTCCGTAAGGAATTATTAAACTTATATCAAATACATTAGTAATAAAAATATATAACATTTATTTTTTATTAACTAACACCTTTTTACTTTAAAACATGTTAATATTATTATCACCAACAATAACTCACTCCATTAAAAAAGAATATACATGATAAAACAAAAATTAGTTTTAAACATCATTCACTCTTTAGCTTTTATAAAGAATATATATAATCTAAAAAAAAAGTATTTTATCTTACAAGTGAGAACTTCTTTTAAATATTTTACATTCTTTGAATTTATTTGTTTTGAGAGTAAAATTTGAAAAGTAAATAAAAGTGATGTGATATTAAATTTTTTTATAATAATCCATGCAAAATGTAATTGGTATTATTATTTTTTACTCTAATTAAAACATATAGGTTTGTTGTTAGTAATTATATAATTTTAATCTATATTTATATATCTATATATATAATCTAATCTAATATAATTATTTTAAATATGATTTAGAGATAGTTGATAAACAAAATATTATCATAATTATTATTATATTTTAGATTTATTATACTAGAATTTATTTAAATTAACTATATTAATTATTTGATTACGTTATTGAATTATTTTGATATTTGGTTAAATGGTTGGACTAAGAAGATTAATTATTCGACTTATATGAAAAAATAGTTAAGATCATGTTGTATGAGTATAGAAATAAAAAAGTAAAGAATTTTATTAAATTATAGACATTTTATCTCATATAAATTAGGTTACAATAAATTGGACAAGAGTGGTAAAGTTGTTTAGAATTTTAATTATTAGATTTAAAAAGACTGAATGGTGTTTATATATATATATATATATATATATATATATATATATATATATATATATATATATATTAAACAAATAAATAATATTTATGATTATATTTATAATAATATTAAATAACTTTATTTTAAAAATTATTAACTTATTTTTATTTTTATTTTTAAAACTAACAAAATATAATTTATTTATAACTCTTTTAAATATTCTTATGAAAAAAAATCGTTATTTAATCATAACAACAATAATAAAATTGCAATATTGAAAAAATATCAAATTGATTTTTGTAAAATAAATAATAAAAAATTTGTAAAACACAAGTATTATGATACATTAAAGTTTATTATGTTTTTATTCAATCATAATTTTTATTTCCTATTAGAATTTAAACAAAGAAAATGGTTAACTAGACTTTTGATAAATTAATAAATCAAAATTATATTAATTAAAAAATAATGCCTTTTAATGTGGAATTATTGAAAATCCAATTTTATATAAAATGGTAAGGTTGTAAGCATTTGATGATATAAAAATTGATTAAGAAAAAGGGGTGTTTTTTTCTTTTTTCTTTTTTTTTTATCATAGGATTCCCTTCAAAATGTGGAGGGTAGAAGAATAAAATATATTAAAAGGACAAATTGCATATATTATATATTAACCCTATTCCAGCTGTTTCTTTAACATGTGGGATCCTTACTTTTTGTTACAACTTGTGCATACAAACAAAAACCACGTAGTATTATGTGTTATTTATATATATAAAAAATTGTTATTTTAATTTTCTCAACTAACCACATAATACTAGACATTTGGATCAATGAACTATTAGTTCTTTTTTTATTTATAATAATTGACAAATCATAAGTAATTTCTTTTATACAATACTTATAATTCAATGATAAAATATATACACAACAACACAAAACTAATAATAATGAAAAAATCTATCATTGTAGGTTTTATTAAGAAGGGAATATGTTTATATTTCTTCTATATATTACCATTTTACTTTTATTATTAAACATAAAAAAATATTATCAATTAAAAATTAAAGTCTCTTTGTTAACGTCTTCTTAATAAGGACAATAATACAAAATGTATTGATATATTTGTCTTATATTTGAATCAAGACAAGTTTTCATACAAAAATTTAAAATATTTTATTATGAAAAACATGATTTGATAGAGAATTTTAAAATAAGTTATAATTCTATAAATTTACAATAGTAAATTTTAAAATTAAAAAACATTTAAAAATAATTATTTTTTTAATTTAATTTATTAATTATTCATCTTTTATATTTATATTGTTTATTAATTGTATCTCAATAGTAAATATTATTAATTTAACTTTAGTGAAAAGATTTTTTTATAAAATAAATATTATTTATATTTACTTAATTTATTTATATGATTTATTTTATTTTATTCTCTTTATGTGTGTTGTAATATGTTTCTAAATATAGAGTGCACAAATTAATATGGATATAGATGTTTTTATAATTTTTTAAAATGTAATCTATCTTGGTATGTAGACTTTTAAAACATTATTAATAAACACATGGTTTTAAAATTATAGTTAATGCATTTACTAATTTGTATCATATATTACTAACATGTAAAGTTAATGATTTGAATTTTAGTTTATTTTAGATGTGAAGCTTATCGTAATACAATTAACATTTTTTTAATTTATAAAAGTAATTATTGTTTAAAATTTGATATACAATATAGTTCAATAAGATAAACAAAAGTATATATTTTTATCAGTGATATATAAAAAATAGAGTAAACAAGGAAAACAATTAAAAATAGAAATTTTCTCTTACCAAGGAACATTGAGTAATGTATAAGTAGAACAAATAAAAACACAAACTCCAAAGTGTTTTTTGAAGTACAGAAATGACCTTATTATAAAAGGAAACAGATAAGAAAGAGAATTCCATCATTCAATGCAGTGCCATGATTCAGTCAATGTCAAAGTGTCAAATCACGACAGAATTTCTTTCATAATTTTTACTTTTTCGTTCCAAAATCTCGTGTTTCTTACTCTTTTTTTTTCTCACTTTATTTAATATATTTTAATTTTAATTTGTATACAATATCGATTTTCAACAATTGGACTGAATTTCAAATGTCTCAAAAAGATATTTTTTTAATATTATTCTGTTCATAATTTTATTTAATTTAAGATTTGAGTTAGTTTGTTTAGATGAGTTTTTATTTAAAGTACACAAATAATATTTAAAAGTTATAAAAATAAATTAGTAAAAGATTTTTTTTTTAATTTGAAGATAATTTTTTATTTTTAACATCCAATGATGTAATGTAACTCAATAATGTAAATATAATTGAAGCAAGTAATACTAACTTTAATCAGATGAGATAGTGACCTATTTGATGAAACCCTAACTCTTCCCACAAACATGCTACCATTTTCCATTAGAAATAAATTATTTATGAATGATTATATTTCCTCATTAGGCACCAAAAACAGACAAACCAGTTTTTCTGTTTGCGCTCTTACTTCACTACAATACATACACACCCTTCACTTTCTGTCAGAACCTAGACAATGTGTGAGTTTCAGGCACACACATTGTTCCATTCTCCCTCCCTTTCTCTTTCTCTGTCTTAGACACACGATGACTCTATCTTTCAACTTGAGGACCCTCTCACTTCACTCTCTTCTTTCAGCTACCCCTTGCTACGTAACAGGTTTGCTTGTGCCTCTCTTCTTTCCATGTTTCTTGTACTGGTCCATTTTGCTCACTCACTCTTTCCTTTTCCCTTTTGTTTTGTGGAAGATCAGCTACTTCATTGCTGATACCCTTGTCTAAATTTGTTATTTTTTTACTTGGTTCTGGAATCTGATCTGTGGCCTACTCTAGCTTCCTTGTATTTTGTTAACTTTTTTCTTCCACCACTTTCATGTAACTGAAGTTGACCTCAAATATCAGTTAGATCTTCGGTTATGCTATTAATATTCCATTATGTAAATTTTACTCATCATCTGTTCTCCTATTTTTTCTGCTTGGAAGTTGGAACTTTAACATGTTATGATTTATGAATCCATCATTTGGCGAAAATTAGATTTGACTTCATTTAAATAGGAAATGTTGGTTATTGACATTTTGTTGCGGAATCTGGGATGCCTTAATGAAGTTGTTTATCTGTATTTGTTGCATTACATGAGTTGTCAGATTGGAATTTATTTTAAAATTATTACTGTTTTTTTCATGTAGTATTTGCTTCAATTTCACTTTACATCCTATAAAATTGATAAATTTGAACCCTTTACTTCTTGATTGTAATCTATAATGTCAAGATTCTAGATTTGACATCCATACTGTTACTAGTTACTACGAACATAAATTTTGTTGTTCCAAAAACACATCGGCAAGTTCAAATGTTATGGTCTTAGTTGAAGCATGGATGAGCCTGGAGAACCTATAGCTTCAGTTTAAAACATGGTTAGTTCCCTCGAGTCAATTTAGTTGGTTAAGGTGCAGGATAAACTGCATCCAGATTCAATCTCTGCCAACACACTCTCCGTTTTTCATTTCCTTATCTCCTCTGCATCTCCCCTTGTAAAACCAATTATGAGCTTCTCCCCGGGAAAGAAAGTTGTTGTAAATAATGGGTAGTGAAGTTTGTTATTAAGATTAGCCAGGGCTCATAGAGTGCAGTGAGTCAAGAGATAATAAGGTATAGGTGTTACTAATGAAAAATCCTGTTGGGGGTGTGATAAAAAATCCTTCTTAAAATGAGGAGGTATGATGAAAAATATTTCTTGAACTGAGGGGATGTGATAAAAAATCTTTCTTGAACTGAGGGGATGTGATGAAAAATCCTCGTTGAGATGAGATAGTGTGATGAAATCTCACGTTGACTAGAGATATGATAATATTATAATATATAAAAGAGTACAATTCTCACCATATTGAGCTCATTTGATAGGGTTGAGTTAGTATCTCATCATTTCTAATATGGTATCATAGTCACTCTAGTGATGTTGGGACGTGAAAAATACTGGTGTTTTTTTCCTACTACTATTATTATTATTATTGTAGTGTTCTTGTGGAGTATTTCAAAGATGAGTGGGAGCTTCTCTGGTTTTTCCAAGTGGAAGATCTCTCCAACTAATAACTCTTATGAATTGATACTAAATGTATTGGTTATGATGCAGAATTTATGCTGTTCATTGTAGAAGTACATTAAATGTCCATAAAATATTCATAACGCACACAAGACATGGCAGATCTATAAAATAGACTTTACAGATTCAGGCCCTTATGTTATTGTTAACCCACAGCTTTCTATTTACTCTATTTTAAATTGGCTAGAATGAATTCTGTTTTACATATTCCCCAACTTAATTTTAATTTATTAATCAAGATGTTGAAATTGCTCACTTTGATTGTCATGTCCATCAATGTTAACCAGATTCACCACACTCATACTTGTTCGTGTAAGTTGATCTATACTTCACAGATCCTCTTTTCTTCCCATTCAACTAAAATTTCTTATTGGTGTTATTAGCTCAATAATATCATTTGTTTAAAGCATGCACAGAGGGACCATTTCCTAAATGAAAGTAGGAAGAAGATTCACCACCTTGTGGACGACAAGGAAAGCCTCAAATTAACCAGCGAGATGATTTATCTCAAATTTTTTCTTTAAGCATGAACTATACCTTTTTGGCATTAACAACCATAAATGGAGCCAACAATAGAATAAGCTCAACGTGGCAGAAGAGAATATTGTGTTGGATGAGGGAACATATTAGACAAAATAGGATTGACAATCAATGCCATTGAGAAAAAGTTGGGGAAGTACCTATTGTATAGAATATAATAGAATCTCCTCTTAGATGGTTTGGACATGTGTAGAGATGATCTATAGCAGGACTGTTTGGGCAAACTTCTCCATAAACACTTTTAGGAGAGAAAAATAAGAAAAAATGTAATGAGCTTCTCCATAAATTAGCATTAGCACATGCATAGGTTAATTTGTAGAAGTTCTAGCATCTAAATTCTTATTTTTAACTTGTGTATAGACTAATTTGAACTTATGGCGAAGCTCACTTCATTTTTTTTTCTCTCCTAGAAGTGTTAATAAAGAAGTTTGTTCAAACAGGTCCAGAATCCCTTGTGCAAATTTAGATGGAAAGTAGGTCTGTTTCTATAGGTATAGAGAGACCAAGAAAACTTACAAGTGAAAAACCATTAAGAACGATATAAAGGTTAATGGCTTGTCTACAGAAATGATTTATAAATAATAATTGAGGGCATCATTTGATTCATGTACGTGATGCCACTCAGTGGGAAATTGTTACTGGTTAACTGATATCTTACATGTCCGTAAACAGTAACAAACAAACATATATTTCATGGTTACGTGGTCCTAGAGTATACCACAAATTCCTGATACGAATTATTTCTATCCATTGTGATGCATGTCTCAATGTTTGAAAATTATATTTGCTCTCTTGCACTGAAATTTCCTCCTTTCAGCATAGCTTAAAAGTGACATATGCAGAACAGAAGAACAAACCTTAAACTAGATAATCAATCTAACAAAACTGAGTATTTTCTTCATTTATGTCTAATGCAAACAACATCAATGAATGAAAATGAAGAAAAAGTTTCACATTTTTTGTGTTCAGTAAATAGAAGGTAGTACTCTAATCTTTACTGATGTCAGTTTGATTAAATGATGATAAACATGGAAAAAAGACTGTTTGATACTACTGATGCATTTTCTCAGCTTTAGAGCCTGGTTTGGTTTGGGAAGAAAAACGAGTCTGGTCCATGCAAAAAAATTCCAGAAAGTGTTGAGAACATCTGTCATTAATGGAAGGCATGTATGTGAAATTATTATTGCAACAAAATACGTGGGTTGTATGCATGTCATGTGGTTTCATATTGAGATACAGAAGATTAGTGAATAGTGTTTTCTGGAGAAAACTATATGGCTGAAGAGATTCACTTTTTTAAGTTAATGTGTTCAAGAAGAAACTAGTTTCATCCTTTTTTTATTGTAATGCATAATTATCACGTGCTTTCAGTTTTGATGATTTTGTAAAAATGACTTTTTGTTGGTATTCATGTATATGCAGGTAGGAAATAGATATTGACTACTTCCTGGGTTCACTCATACAATGAAATCAGGTTTTAAAACTGGTTGGCCCTCTGTTGTGCGTCTTCGTCTTAGAGACAAATCGGTCACCCCTTTCTGCATATTCTCTAAAGTGAAATCAGCTGGCAACATACCTGGGAATACACCTGTCTATCTCAATGTCTATGACTTGACAACAGTAAATGGCTATATGTATTGGGCTGGCCTTGGTATTTTCCACTCAGGGGTTGAAGGTTAGCTGACAGTTAAAACCTTTTTCAAATAAATTCAAAACTATTTCTTCATTTTAGAAAAGAATATGTGCCTAGAGTTTTGGTTCAAAGTTGTCTATATTCATGTCACCTTTCCATTTTACCTCCTTTATTTCACAAAATTTAGTATTTGATAGTATCATATGAGCATTTAGCCCTTACTTTCAAGATTTATATTATATAGACTTTTGGATCTCATGCATAGCCAAAGTATTAAATTGATATTTCTTCATATTTTGGAGAAAGAGGTTATGTATATCTCACTTGTATATGTGAATATTTATGCCTTAAGTTTTAACTGGAGAAGAATATAGTTATGGATTCCCGAAATATTTTCTAAAATAGAGTTATTATGCTGTCAGTTTATGGAGTAGAATATGCATTTGGAGCACATGACTATCCAACAAGTGGTGTCTTTGAGGTTGAACCTCGGCAGTGTCCTGGCTTTAAGTTTAGGAAGTCCATATTTATGGGAACTACCAGCTTAGATCCTTTCCAGATTAGAGAGTTCATGGAACGTGAGTCTGCAAATTACAATGGTGATACTTATCACTTGATTGTCAAGAATTGCAATCATTTCTGTGAGGATATTAGTTACAAGCTAACGGGAAACTCCATACCAAAATGGGTCAATCGTCTTGCAAAAATAGGTATGTGGCATCTTTTTATACTCCAGATCCATTCTTTTATGTTCAGATTGTATCCTTTTCTAAGTCAGTAAAGCAGATGCATTAGATCATCTCAATTCTTCCTGAATGAATGCAAGTAACCTTAAAATGTTTTTATATGTTGGATTAACATCTTGGTTTGGTTAAATTATTTCGTGCATTGCATCAATAATTTAATAATTTCAACTAGTCAAATGTCATGAAATAGAACATCTGCAAGATTAGTTATATGGCACTTTTGCTCCTCCTTTTTGGATGACATGGAGCATCCTGCCAGCAATGCAATATGATATTTGTAGGCTCACTATGGAGACAAATTTCACCTTTTCAAGGAAGAGTAGTCATCTGAGTAGAATTCATTTTGTTAGTCAATTGCCTCTGCACACACTAAAACTTGGTCATACTTCTCTCTGACTTATCATTTTTGTCCTCCTTGTAGGTTCCTTTTGCAACTGCATACTCCCTGATGCTCTTAAAACTTCCACTGTTCAGCATGATCCCAACTTTCAAGGGTGTGATAATGAGAAAAGAAGGCTAAGAACTGCATTCAGTTGCTTGTCATCTATCTCAATGCCACAGAAGGAAGTATCAATGTCTTCATTATTTATGCACTCTCACTATAAAGGGTGCCTACCACCATGGGAGTTAAAGAAGTCTAAAAAGGGCACACTAAAGCAAAAGTTAGAAGACTAGTTCACTTCTCAGTAACTCTTCTCTGCTATAGAGTATCCATTTGGTAACTGAATCACTGGAAAGAAATTATTATTGCTTTAATTCAAGTCCTCAAGTGCAAAATTTTCTGTCCATAGTTATTTTCAATGTTCAAGTTCATGGCTTTGTTGCTTCTTTTTCTTTCACTTTCTTTATTTGTCTAGTTTTTGCTTGTAATATTTGTTTATTGTGAATCTATGTCAGATATGTTGCTGTGTCAGCTCTATTTTCATGGCTGGAGAAAAATCTGTGAGAAATGACCACTAATGACAAGATACCACCAGTATAAAATGAAAAAAGGAAAGGGAAAGTAAATGCATATTAAGGGTAAGTATATATAAGCTTAAAAATGTATTTTTGAAATAAGTAATTTTTAAAATATTACTTATTTAAGAAGGAGATAGGATTTGTTTATTAAAATAAACTGAAAATTACTTATTTTTAAAATAAATAGGTGCGACAAACACAAAATAAATATAAATTTGTTTAGTTTATTAAAAAACATTTTAAAATAAATAAACATAAAGAAACCGGTTTTAAATTTCGAAAATTATCCTGAGCATATTTATCAAAATATTAGTGGATGAGTTAGTATTTTATTTTACTTTTTTCATATTTAAATACTTCTATAAGTTACACTCAATAAGATAGCACTCAAATTTTTGCAGTAAAAAAACTGAAACCCAGCCACATTGCTTTTCTCTGATGGAAAATTAATAATTTGTCTTTTAGGGAAGAAACAAATAGAGGTAGGAGAAAAACAAAGAAAAATAGATAAGAAGGGAAATAAAAAATAGTTGATAAAAATGCATTAAAATAAAGATTATTTTGTTTATTATGAATAAATTTATTATAATAATAATAATATTATTATTATTATTATTATATTTTATAATAAAGGAAAATATTATTATTTTTAACATTATTATAATATTTTCAATTAGGTGTCAAAATATATTTAACTTTGGATCTTAGACCCGAAAAATAGGTTTGACTAAACAAAAAAAATTGTGGCTTAAATTAAATAAAAAATATTTTGGTCCCGCCTATTTAGGTTATGACTTACATGAGTTTATGTCGTGCTAACTCGTAGTTTATGAGTCTCACTTGTTTTATAGAATAATAATTATTTTTTAAATAAAATTAAAAGTAATATTATTTTATATATATTATAAATTAATTTGACAAGATATTCACTCTAGAGATGATAATTAAATTTGTACTCGCGAGGACCAATCAGTTCCCAAGTTTGATGGAAAAAAATCGAGTTGATTGGGACCGGGTAATGCAACCCTCGTCCTAGAGGTGATAAAGTGAGTCAACTAAGCTCTTATAGGTTGGTACGTGATATGATAACGTTGTTACGTGATTAAAACACGTCAAACACTACGATGTAACTAAAGACAAATGTTGTAGTACGACTAAAATACGAGATTGAAACGTTGTGACGCGATAGCACGACAAACGCTATAATACGAATGAAATGGTGGACTGAATTGTAACAAATGTTATGACACAACTGAAATGCGGTAGTGTAACAAACAATTGATGATAAGGTTGAGTAGAGTTTGACTTATAGTGACCATGTAGAATATAGGTTGAGACGTAGGATAACATTAATTATGTTACTAAATTATTATAATTATTTTTTAATTATAAATAAAATTAGTTTGAACCAACTTAACCCGTGTGTTAAGTGAGTCGAGTTCATTTTTAATCTATTTCGACAAACAATTGATAAGCTTGAGTAGATTTTGACTTATAGTGACAACGTAGAATAGAGGTGGAAAGGTAGGATAACATTAATTATTTTACTAAATTATTATAATTATTTTTTAATTATAAATAAAACCAGCTTGAACTCACTTAACCTATGTTAAGTGAGTCGAAATCATTTTTACTAAATTATTATAATTGTTTTTTAATTATAAATAAAACCAACTTGAACCCACTTAACTTGTGTGTTAAGTGAGCCGAGTTCATTTTTAATCTATTTCGACAAACAATTGATAATAAGGTTGAGTTGAGTAGATTTTGAATTATAGTGACGATGTAGAATAGAGGTTGAGAGATAGTATAATATTTGTAATCTATTTTGACAAATAGTTGATGAGAAGGTTGAGTAGATTTTGATTTATAGTGACGACGTAGAATAGAGGTAGAAAGGTAGGATAAAATTAATTATGTTACTAAATTATTATAATTATTTTTTAATTATAAATAAAACCAGCTTGAATCCACTAGTAACGTGTGTTAAGTGAGTCAAGTTCATTTTTAATAACATTAGTTATGTTACTAAATTATTATAATTATTTTTTAATTATAAATAAAACCAACTTGAATCCACTTAACTCTGTGTTAAGTGAGTCAAGTTCATTTTTAATTTATTATCGGTAGAAATAAAAAAATCGAACCCTACCTGGCTCGGACCAGTAGTGAGTCGGGTTGACTCACTGATTACAATCCATATTGACACCGGCTTCATCCCGACTTTATATTTAAATTTAAAATATTAATATTTTAAAAGTTTTTCTTTTTCTTTTTCTATTATATATGTAAAGTTATTTTTTTTTCTAGTTTACCATTTTTACTTTTCATAACAATAGTAGAATCACAATCTACTTCAAGAATTACAAACTAGTTATTGAACGTAAACCAACAACCACAATTCCAATTGCATTAACCAATGTTCAAAATTTCGAGACACCAAAACTACAAGAAACTAGATGAAAGATTAAAATGTTTGAAGGAAACAATAACAATCAAATAGATATGATGATAAAGCAACAATCTAGTCACAAGTTGAGTTTCTTCAAAAAAATGAACAAAAAGCCTCAAGAATATTTTTCAAAGATTTCTAAAGTGAAAGCACATTTCTCTTCTTGGAATATTTCTTAAAAGATTGCTTGGTTGATTTCTCAAAAGTATCTTTTAAAATGAAAGTGAGAAACTATTTATATATAGAAATCCTGAAGTGAACTGATAAAATAAATCGATTAATTTGTGATTTAATAGATTAAAATAATTAGAGTTAGCTTCCAGCAAAACAGGTTTAAGTTGATTTAATTGATAAAAAGGTCATTTAATCGATTAAAATGATTCTGTCAATTTTTTCTTAAACGTTTTAACCGATAAAAACATGATTTAATTTATTAAAAGAAGTCTAGATATTAACCGATAACAAAGTGATTTAATCGATTAAAAAAACTCCAGTCCATTTTCTAGAAAAGTTTTACCTAATAACACCTAGGTCATGTATCAATTAAAACTACGAATCAAAGTTTTCCAAAACTTAGTCAAGATCATTTTAACATATTAAAATTTTTCTTAATCGATTAAAACTGTGAAACATAAAGTTCTTTAACTATTTAAGTAAAATTAATAGATTAATTCAAAAATATATCAGCTTAAAACCTTTTCTGAAGAACAATTTAACAAATTAAAATAATTTTTAACAAATTAAAAATTCTTGAGACACTTTTTCTTTAACTTTTGAAAAGAGAAACTCATGCTTGAGAAAATGATAAGTGTTTATACCTTTGATACTTAATGCAGACACACTATAAATTGTAACAACAAATCATCTTCCTTTTGAATTTATCAAAATTTTCAAGATCTTTCCCATGATCTTCATAAAAAAATGAGGAGCTTTAGTAGAATCTTCAATGATTGTTAGCAGAAAGAGGGGAAGTAGTTGATCCACCACCGTGAACCGAGAAGTTCCAACCATTCGCCCCCTCCATCATGAGCAAGTTGATCCCAACTCACTACCTCATATCCAAGGTAAACCCTTTTGATGGCACGGTCGATACAACGGCCCATCTAAAGACATTCGAGGCACAAATGCTCATTAGTGGAGGATCAGACAGAGTACAATGCAAAATGTTTGTAGGCACTCTCACTGTAAAGGCTTTGGATTGGTTCAACAATCTACCTAATAAGATCATAACATCATTTAAGGAGTTATCTAAATTGTTTATAACTTGGTTCAACAATCTACCTAATAAGATCATAACATCATTTAAGGAGTTATCTAAATTGTTTATAACCTAGTTTGCAGCAAACAAACTCAAGGTTGGACTTTAAGATCGATGACCTATTGAGGTCGACCTACTCTATGCGAGGATCTATCGAGGTCAGACTACTCTACATTTAACCTATCGAGATCGGTCTACTCTACACCTTAACCCATCAAGGTCGAACATTGACCCATCAAAGTCGGATTACTCTACACGATGATCTATCGAGGTTGAATTGGTTTATGTTTTGATCCATTGAGGTTGGTCTACTTTACACCTTGACTCATTAAGGTTGAACGAGTGAAGGACCTTTAGAGTAATTAAGGGGGCCATGACCCCCCCTCCCCCTCAACTTTTATAACTTATTCTTTGACCTTTTGATCTTCTCTCACATTTTCATACTCTCTCACTATCAGTAATATTTGATTAGTATTTAATTGTTTCTATAATTTCTAAGAAATATATTAAATAAGAAAGATTAAAAGTAGTTTTATTTTTTTACCTTTCCATCTTCTGTCACCTTTTTATATTCCCTAACTAACGACAATATTGATTGATTAATATTCAGTTGTTTCTATAATTTCTATTTTCAAATTCATTTTTTCTCTCTCTCCCTCCCTCCTCATATTCCTTCTTGAAATTAGATTGATTGCCAACCTGTTGGTGGGAAAAAATGGATATATGGATCAAAAAGCAGATGGAAGGAAATCGATAATCGTATATTAGTTGAAAAATTGATAAATTGGAAATATGGTTGGAAGACATTCAATGACCATGTATTAGTATGAAAACATCGATCGAGAATTGAAATCGAGAATTGAAATCGAGAATTGGAATCGAGAATCAAAAGAAGAAGATTCAATGGTTATTGCTAGAGAAAATCGAGAATGAGAATCGAAAATCGAAAGAAGAAGATTTGATGGCTATTGCTGGAGAAAATCGAGAATGGGAATCGAGAATCGAAAGAAGAGGATTCAATGACTATTGCTGAAGAAAATCGAGAATTGGAATCGAGAATCAAAAGAAAACAGAAAATTCGATGATCATGGGGAAGTAAAAATCGATGAAAGATATTGAGTATGAAGTTAAATGGAAAGCCAGAAATAGTTTTAAATACTCGATGATTGAGGTCAAGATCAAAGGAACGGTTATCATGCCCATGGAACGTGGGAAACAGTTTTCTAAACCGTAGCTAAGATAAAAATCGAGGGATAGTTAACGTACGTGCACATGGAACGTGGTAGCAGTTTTTAAACTGTTCTTAGGAGATTACCTGAAAGACACTCTATAAATAGAGCGAAATTTGAAGGAAAACGAGAAATTGGCAGAGACAACAGAAACACAAGTGAAAAGTCTACAAGAGAACGACAAATCATGAAATTTCTGGCGCTCTGGATTTCCATTTCATTGATTGTCTTTACCGCTTTCTTTACTTTCTCTGGTATTTTACTTTCATGTAATTTACTTTCATGCAATTTATGTTCATTTAGTCACTTACATTTATCAACTTTAAGTTCCTGTCCTTTAAATTCCTTGTCATTTACCTTTATGCAAGTTAAGATCCTGCGTTTAAGTTTCTCGCCATTTATACTTTCGCAATTTCGATTTCCTGCTATTTATATTTTTGCAATTTCAATTCATTGTCATTTACACTTAATGCAATTTTAAGGTTCCACATTTATATTTCTCTGCAATTTAATATTTTGCATTGCTTTTCATCTCGATACCTTTTACTGTTTTCTTTACTTCGAGTTTCTTAATAAAAAATACCAAAAATAGTACTTTCGATTTCGATATGCATGCTTTATCACACTTTTCGTGTTTTTAATATACGTGCATGCTTTATTTTTCATTTGGCTTGATACTGTGACATTTTCGATTGAAAACTGTTTGCTCGCCTAAGTAAAAAGAATCTACGTGATTGAAATTTGGTTAGAACCTAAGTATCTGAGAAATCGAAATCGACCAAATTTTCACCAGAAACACAACCATATTGCATTTTTTCTTCTATGCGTTGGTAGTTTAGTTTGACAATATAAAGATACTTTTTTCTCATCTTTTTACATTGCTTGTTCTATTATTATTTGTTATTTTGATTTTTGTAAAGAAATATTTATTGTTTGAGAAAAAATATTTTTGTTTTTTATAAATTTTTATGATTCTATAATTAAAAAAATAATAATTCAAGGTGTAATTAGATTCTTAAATTTTATTTTAGTTTTTTTTTCTAGATATGAAGCATAAAAGAATATATTCATTGTTTAAAAGTGATAAAAGAGATACTTATAGAGATAAAAACTAAACAAATTCAACATTTTCTCCTATTTCAAAACATGATATTGATGATCCAATTATTCAATTAGAAGAACATCTTTCTAAGATTCATAAAATTAAAACCATTGAATTTAATATTAATTCTTTGGAGCATGACCTGAGAATACTTCTTCAGATACATGAATATCCTATGAATCAAAGAGAAATTAGAAGAACTTATTTAAATTAGAGTTCATATCAAATACAATTTAAAAATTATCATATTTCTAAAGAGAAACATCCTTGCAAATTTCAATATGTTTTTGTTTAAAATGTTTTTTTCTTGGCTGGAGTATTTTCCAACTAGTATTGAAACTTATTGTTTGTCATGTTATCTATTTAGTATATTATCAAATGGTCCTCCTAGGTTAGATGTGTTTATTAGACAAGGATTTAGATTATGGAAAAAGGTTAATCCAGAAAAGAATTGTGTGTTTCTTAGTCACATTGGAGATAGTCCTTGCTCACCACATAATAATACAATAAAAACATTATAAATATTTTTAAAAATTATAAGAATTTATAATAATATTATATTTAGTCGTCCAACATTGTCACAGTATAATTAGTTGTTCTCAAATTTTATTTTCTCAATTTATTCTAATTTATTTTTGGTAATTTAGTATGTAAACCATAAGATGGAGTGAATTTATCAAATTTTAAAAAGTATTTATATATTAAAGTTAAAATAAAAAATATTATATTTTTATAATATATTATTAAAATATAAATATATTATAAAATTATAATTTAAATTATAAATATTAATTAAATTAAACTTAAAATTTTATTATAATTAAATATTTTAATATAATTATATAATTTTATTAATTTATTTAATAAAAATATTAATTAATAAATAAATAAAAATTTAAAAATATTTATATAATTAAAAATATATTTAATAAAATTTATACAATTTTATTTATATAAAAAATATTAAAAAAATTATATAAAAAATATTGTACATGTTTTATTTATAAAATTTATAATCTGTGATTCTGTGTCATTCAAATAAATTTTTAGTTGAAAATTTGATCGGAGATTGACATTGAATATCCTAAAATCAATAGGAAGACATTCAAGCAGCATTTCACATGTTTTTTTTTAATACGAAAAATATGCGAAACTGAAAAGGATATAAAAATAATTACACTAAACATTGTTAAATGAAAAATATGATTTTTTTTTTTAATTACACTAAACATTGTTAAATGAAAAGGATATAAATAAATTAATACTATATGCGAAACTGAAAATAGATGAACAAAAACACTACATGTTATTTAAGACTCCGTTTTAAATTATGTTAAATTTAAAAATAATTTATTAAGTTTGGGAGAGATAATCTTGAGTTAAACCCATATAAAAAATTTATATTATTTTTAATTTAAATATTTTAGTCCAACACACATAAATTATTAATATTATTTTTAACTTAAAATATTAAGATATTTGATTATAAATAATATTTTTTTATATAAAATATTAGATGATAAGTCATATTTTTTATATATTATTTAATTTTTTTATTTTTATTTAATATTAAATTTACACTAAGATCATTCAATATAAGCTTGATCCATTTAAAATAAAAACTAAATATTGATTGTGTTTTTAAAAGAATTGGAAACAGAACCGTAGAGCTCATGCTTTATATTTATGTGAGTATTTGCTGTCATTTGATGCAAGTCTTGGCTACCAAGTAATTAAATTGAGATGCACAAATGTTCTCAATGATGGAAACATATTTAGCAGCTGTTACGTTATTTTGAAAATTTCATGACTTTTGAAACATTTGGTATGTTGTCTTTTTCACCTTTCTGCTCCTGTCCATACTCATCTTTTTCTAATACTATCTTAATACAACACAACAGATTTGGATGAAGAAATTAGAATGTTCCTATTTGTTTTAAATCCAAAATTAAATGATTTTGTTTGTTTCCATTCAATATAAGGGAAATATATTATTACATTTAAATAAAGCTCATTTCACATTTATATAAAGGCACAACGTGTTACCAACAAAATATACAAACATTTGAGACAGGTTACATGTTTTTAATTTGATATAATAGGAAATTAATTTGATTAATATATATTAATAATATAAATATTGTTATGTTGTTATCTATTACTATTATTATTATTATTATTATTATTATTATTATTATTATTATTATTATTATTATTATAATTATATTTATATATACGTAAAAATTGTTTACGTTTATAATAATTAGTTTAACGTTATGAACATCAAGGTTTCTTCATTAGTACAGTACAAAGGATTTATCTTGATAAAGTATATTTTGGGCATTTAGGTGAAAAAATAAAAACCCTGTTTTGAGGGGTATTTATAGTGTAGAAACTTGTTGAACACAATACTCAGAATATAAAAAGATTCCATCTGTAGTTTCACCTTTTAGATTGTTGGGAGAACTCCTAGGTTCATACTTGTGGTACTTTGTTTAATTTAACCCTTCTAGTTGTTTTCTTCAATGCTTTGCGCGTTAAATGGATAATCTTTGCAGTGTGCATACACTACACGGGAGACCCAGAAGCCAGTGTTTAAGAGAGAGACGATAAAGTTTTAGAGAGAGAAGGTGCATTGTTTTGCTTCGCTTCCTGCGTTTGTGCAGAAATTTCTTATGCGTGCAAGTCATTCATTCACCTCAAAGCTCCCAAATTTATTGGTAGATAAGTAACAGTTTTCCAGTGGTCTTCAAGATCTTGCATTCCCCACCTTGAACCTCTCAAGTTCTTTCCCTTTTTTAGAAATATATCAAGAGGGTGACACCATCATCGATTATTAGATCAAGCTATTGTCGTTATCACTTTCTGGAAATTGTTATCTTCTTCAATCGCGCTCAAAGGTTTGTACTTTACAACATCATCGGTGTCTGTTTGATTCAACTTGTTCATGATTCTTCATTACATGGAATATTGTGCTTTGTGTGGTAAAGTTTCTTATGCATGCAAATGTATGAGATAGAAATGTCATCTGTTAATTGGTTTGTTTCGATGTTGATTGTGATATTGTAAAGTTTCCCGTGTGTGAAAATCTATGAGATAGCAATAGAATCCATTAATTTGTTTGTTTGAAGTTGATTGTGATATGGTAAAGTTTCTTATGGGTGCAAATCTAAGAGATAGCAATGGTATCTACTAGTTGGCTTGTTTGAAGTTGATTGTGATATGTTAAAGTTTCTCATCATATATACTAATCTATAAGATGGCAATAGTTGCTATTGGTTTGTTTGAAATAGGTTGTATTTGCCCTCAAATTTGTTGGATTGACCAAGATTTTGGTTCTGAGTATTTTTGCACTCATAATCATAAACTAGGAACCGTTAAACTTTACCGACCCGTTAAGGAATCTCTTTGTGGAGCTAATTTCTTCTTCTTCTTCTTCTTCTTCTCATAAACAGGTACTGAATTTGTAATTGATTCTTCCTTTTTCTTATTAGATCATTTCAATTAAAGAAATGGGGGGAAACATGAGCAAGAAGACCCCTGAAACATCATCGGGAATTAACCTCAATACTGATATGGCAACTGAACTGAGGTCATATGAGGCTGCCTGCAAACTTGACTCTGATTTGCAGTCCTTTGATACCACAGTTCAAGCTCGGGCGAACCAAGTCATCAATACTCTTGCAGTTGGTGTTGAGGTTAGGTCCCTTTCGTTTGAGTCTCTCAAACAAGTCACAGAGTGCCTTCTCGAGATGAATCAGGAAGTTGTCAAGGTGATCTTAGACTGTAAGAAAGATATATGGAAGAACCAAGAACTGTTTGAGCTTGTTGAGGAGTACTTTGATAATAGCTTGCAGACTCTAGATTTCTGTACTGCATTGGAGAAGTGCCTGAAACGAGCTAGGGATAGCCAATTGCTCATTCTTGTGGCCCTTCAACAGTTCGAAGAGGAAACCGGGTTGGGAGAGAAGCGCTACACGAGGACATTACAGGAACTGAAGAATTTCAAGGCTGCTGGTGATCCTTTCACTGAAGAATTCTTCCAAATGTATCAATCTGTTTACAATCAGCAGATACTCATGCTTGAGAAGTTGCGAGTAAGACAAAGCAAGCTTGATAAGAAAGTAAAACAAATCCATACCTGGAGGAAGGTCTCAAGTATGATATTTGTAGTCACAGTTGCGGCTGTGTTGATATGCTCAGTTGTGGTTGCAGCAATTGCTTCTCCACATGTGGCAGCTGCTCTAGCTGCTGTTACTGCAGTCCCAATTGGTTCAATGGGAAAGTGGATTGACTCCTTGTTGAAGAACTATGAAACTGCTATGAGAGGACGTAAGGAAGTCATTATCTCCATGCAAGTTGGCACCTATGTTGCTATAAAGGACTTGGACAACATTCGGGTCCTCATTGATAGGTTGGAAATAGAGATTGAGTCTCTACTGCAGAATGTGGAATTTGCCATTGAGGATGAAGCTGTGAAGGTTGCAATAGAGGAGATCAAGAAGAAGTTGGCAGTTTTTATGAAGAATGTTGAAGATTTAGGAGTGCAAGCTGATACTTGTAGCCGAGATATTATAAGGGCTAGGACTGTTGTTCTACAAAAAATCATAAAGCTTCCTCACAGCTGAAGATGTTATTCTGTGTTCCAACCAGTATTCCAGTAATCGTTGCTTCTAGGAGAATTAATCTGTTCTGCTCCTGTTTCTGATGAAATTTTATGATTTTCAGTTATCATTATTGATTCATGAAAACTTGTATTTATGTTGTAAATCCTGGGAAAATACTGACATTTAGTCCCTTGGTTTGTGTAGAAAGCTAAGACATATTCTTTTGAGACAATATAATACCAATTGAAGTATTTATTTATTTGTAAGATAGAAATATATTTGTGTTTAACATCTTGTTTGATGCTAGGCTTAGTATAAGTTCACATGATGATTGAATGGTTGCTTTTCATGGCCTACTTGGCACATCAAATAAATCTACTTACAATCACAATACACCAAGAAATAACTTTTTGTTCATTCAAGAATCACTCTGCTCAATCATCTAACACATTTTTTGCCAAAAATAACTTTACTTATTTTGTTAAAAAAAACGAGACTCACATTATCCAGGAAAATTTTCAAATACAAATTAATATTTTATTTTATATATATATTTTAAAACTTTGAGGTATTGCTCCTAAAAATTAGGATTAGTTATATGAAAGATAGTGGGCGATTTTCTTATTAAAAAACTGATTTAAAATAAACAAATTATTATTAAAATTTTAAACTAAAATTATACAAATATTTTCAAATATAATAAATTATGAATGACGAGAAAATATACTCAAATTAAAAATAAATAATAATTGATTTGGGACCATTTTTTATTAACAAATGAGACCGTAATTTTCGTTAGAACCAAAATAAACATTAAAAATATAATTATAGATCAATTCACAACCAAAATATATAAGATAAGACATGAGTTAACATAATCACTAATTTTCAACTTCCAAAAAACTTTAGGAGCCACTAAATTTCTTTGACGAATCCTAATACTCCTACTTAATGAAAAGAAAAAAAAAGTATTTTGGTTTTGATTTAAATTAAAGTATTACAAATTTAACCTAATAATTAAGAAAAAAATCATCCTTATTTTGCATTTAAATACTTTTTCAGTTTACAACCATCAAAGTTTAAAAACAAAAATTGACACGATGTGTTTAGACTTGTGTTTTAATTAATCTCAGTCGTTAATCTCTCATTGCAATTCGTGACTACCGTGGATCCTCTCTCTTTGATTAGAACTGGCAAGTGCCGTGTCATTCCTCTCTAAATCCTACTCACTTGTGTAGCCGTAACTGCAACACTTTTCTTTCTCCCAAGGTAGCGCGGTTTCCTTATAATTCGTGTTTTTGTTTCTGATTCGATGCATTTTTTTTTTTTGTTACGAATCCACCTTCTATGCCTTGAAATTTTGGTACATTTATATTTTTATTCATTCATTCATTCTTGTGGGTATATGTGCATGTGTATCTCCGCAAGCTTTTTATTACTCCTTCATTATTTACCAGGATGCTTTCACATTCCAGCCACCTCTTTATGTGAACAAAATTTTAGGATTCTAAGATGTAAATTATTTTTGGGTAAAACACTGTTAAGGTCTTGAGGGTCCCTAAAATTGCAATTTAATCATTCTAGTCCAGACTCCAAAAAGTTGTGTGGCTTAATGATAATATTAGGGTAGTGCTAATTGATTTGGATTTGTTCCAATAATATGTGTTTTTTGTTTCATTTTGAGACAAATTATCTTCTTTCTGAACGAAACATATGCTCCATTTTTACTTTGATTTGTAAAGTGTATGGATAATTGATAACTCTAATTTGTTTTTTACGAAGCAGATTTCGCACCTCTCTGCTACAGGAGATCTATTTCAGATGGACCGAGGGATTAAACTTCAATGTTTGCGTGTTTGAACACTGAAGTTCATGAATTAAAACAAAAGGCTAGTCGCTTGAAGCTCAGGTTCATCCAAAAGCTCCACCTAGCTTTTTCATTTGATTTTTTTTTCCTCTTATTTTAATTGTTTGAGCTGTGTGTACCAACCCCATGACAATGGCAACGGTGAGGGGAACTCCTTTGTGTTCTTCCATAACCCTGTTCCGCCGAAGCTTTGCCCGATTCCGAAATCTTACCCTGGAGACCAAACAAGGGTATCATGATCATTCCACCAAAAACCTCGATGCTAATGATTGCAACTTAATCCTTGAAATTTGTAGGATTACTCGAACAAAGCCCCGTTGGGAGGACACCCTTCTTTCCCTGTATCCATCTATCAATTTTTCTGACCCCTCTTTATTCCTCCTTTATCTTAACCACCAGAACAATGCCTTCCTCTCCCTTCGTTTCTTTCACTGGATGTGCTCTTTTTGTGGTTTCTCACCTGACCAATCATCTTGCAATGCCCTCTTCTGTGTGCTTGTGGATGCTGGAGCTTGCAATGCAGCAAAATCATTGCTTGATTGCCCAGGTTTCACTCCCGAGCCTGCTTCTTTGGAGGATTACATTCAGTGTCTCAACAGGGCTGGGATGGTTGAAGATGCAGTTGATATGTTGAAACAGGTCGGCTTTTGTCCCTCAGTGGCAACTTGGAATGCTTCCATATTGGGTTGTTTGAGGGCTGGGAGGACTGATCTGATTTGGACATTGTATGAACAGATGACGGAATCTGGTGTTGTTGCTAGCATTAATGTTGAAACTGTTGGATATCTGATAATGGCATTCTGTGCAGAAAACAAAGTTTTGAAAGGGTATGAACTTCTTAGGGAACTCCTGGAAAATGGCTTACATCCTGACAATGTTGTTTTCAATGCACTTATAAGGGGGTTTTGTAAGGAGAGACAATATGCTCGATTATCTGAGATCCTTCATATTATGATTGCCAAGCAATGTAATCCGGATATCTTTACTTATCAAGAAATCATAAATGGACTCTTGAAGAGGAAGAACTCTGAGGGTTTCCGGGTTTTTAATGATCTCAAGGACAGAGGATATTTCCCAGATAGGGTTATGTACACAACAGTGATCAAGGGTCTATGTGAGATGGGATGGACTGGGGAGGCCAGGAAGCTGGGGTTTGAGATGATTAAAAAAGGATTTCAGCCAAATGAATACACCTATAATGTAATGATGCATGGGTATTTTAAGGTTGGTGATCTTGTTGCGGCAAGGAAGATTTTTAAGGATATGTGCGGCAGAGGTTATGCAGGAACCACAGTTAGCTATAGCACAATGATTTCAGGTTTATGTTTGCATGGAAAGACAGATGAAGCACAGAGCTTGTTTGAAGAAATGTTTCAAAAGGGCATTATTCGTGATTTGATTACATACAACTCTCTTATTAATGGCCTTTGCAAGAAAGGGGAGCTGGTTAAGGCAACAAAACTATTAAATGAACTTCTTGCACAGGGATTAGAGCCATCGGTTTTCTCTTTTAATCCTCTAATAAAAGGACTATGTGAAGAAGGAGACACACAGGGTGCGATTAGGTTGTGGAAGGATATGTGTGATAGGCATTTGGAACCAACAGCCAGTACACATGATTATATTATAACTGGATTATGCAAAGAAGGAAATTCTTTGCAGGGAATGGAATGGCTGCTAAACATTCCGAGATGGAAGCTGAAACCCCATGAGCAGACTTTTGAGTACCTGATTAACAGTCTATCACAAGAAGATAGGTTGGATGACATTTTGGTTGTTTTAGATATCATGTTTAGAATAGGATATAGACTAAATGAAAGCACAATTCATTCTTTGGTGAGTAAATTTAGTAGGGATAGTTTTCATTTTCCTGACTTAAGGTTGGAGAAGATCTTAGAAAGAAATTGATATAACTGATTGTGTTGTTTGTATCATGTACTATTTATGACCAATAAAATGGAGAATTTTTGGAGTTTCTCTTGTAAATGTGAAGCTATAATTTCTGTCTGTTTATTTTGAACTTCGTTTTCATTCTTGAAGCTTCCCATTGAACATCTTAAAGCTTCCCATTGTTCATCTTGAATTTGCAACTTGTCAGCTTCTGTTTTTTCAGTTTGTAAATCTAAATTCGTGGTCTTCTTGTAAGCAAATGGTTTGCCTTATATGAAACTGTAGAGCATATCTATTTCAATGAAATGTTTTCTCATGTTCTCCTTCACAAACAGCAATGAAACCTGCCTTCTTAAGTATGGAAATTGAATTGAGTATTCATACATTCACGTGTGGAGTATGATTGCAGAACCAGAGACTTGATGTTGTATGCTTAACAGGAGAAGTAAGAATTCCAGAAGTAGTGTCTAATTCACTAGTTTCTGAGTTTAGAAATGATTGAACATGATGGAATGAATGTATGACCCCCTTATTTCTTCAACTTTTTCTTTCAAGGCTTAGTGATGTGTATTCCTAATTTCTTGTGCACTTTTATGAAGTTCTTTTTACATATTCTTTCACTTCTCAACAAACTTCATCCCTAACTCATACAATTAGTGATTTTTAGTAAATAAGCTGGAAAAATTAGGATTTGTTTGTTACTTGGTATTGCCTTATGTGTCATGCAATTGATTCGATTTTGAAAGACTGAAGAGCTTACTTGAGGTAGTCAAACATGCACTAACTTGGTTATGAATGAGAAAATATTTTGTTACAATGGAGATTTGTATTATAAACTAATGCTGGTTAATACATGGATTATTTTATTCATGGGAATACTTGGGGATGCCCCCTCAGCGCTCAAGGATACGGCGGACATTTCCCATTAATGGATGCATAGAAGAATGCATTTCAAATAATTTCTCTAATCTATTGTAGGATGCTTTACAGTTAAGCTTGCGACTTAGTTTATGATAATTCATTTTTAAGTAAGTACTTAATTACTCAGTTTACCTAAATGCCCCATTAATCTTTTCGTTTCTTTAATGTTTGAATGGATGAAACTTGATTAACCATTATCTGGTAGTGCCAATGTGAGTGCGTATGAGTAAGTGAATGATGAAATTCTAATGAAACTTTCAAGCTAGTGTACCAAATATTCCTTGACAATTATCCTTCTGTAGAAAATGCATGGGAAGTAAAAGTGGGCTTATATTGTTTGAACTTTCTTCAGCACAGGTGGCTCACATGTTTAAATGAACCTGTCCATATTCATTGCTGGATTCTCGTTTCACTAGTTATTTTTTATTTAAAAGCAGTTGTTTATTTTTCTTGAGCGTGTCGGTGACAAAATCTATTTTGTTTGATACACCTTACAATTTTGTGGTGCCTGAAGATGTCAGTAATCGTGCAATGGCCATCTTAATCAATTTTCTTTATGGGAATCTGCTTATAGCTTATATTGTAGTTTATTTTGATTTTTTTGTTTCTAGCAGGAAATCTTGACAAACCTTTACCATCAAGGTGACTATGCAAGTGAAAAACATTCTGGTTTGAAGAATCCAGTGAGAGTTTCTTCAAATTAAATGGATATAGTTTTTTTCTCCAAAAAGTGTTTGTGAAGAAGTTTTCCCAACCTACCCAAAGTCTGTTAGTTAGTTAGGTAGTAATAAATGTTGATGTATATAAATCTCTCCATATGCATTATTACAGTGAGTAATGATCAATTTAGTAGTTCATTGAATCTCCTTACTCTCTTCATTTCTCCCTGAAACTGCATCTAGCAATGAACCCAGTCTCTATCAAACTGAGTAATGACAATTTCTTAAGCTGGAAGAGCGAAGCCGTGGGAGCAATCAGGGAAAGCAACCTTGAGATGTTCATCACAAACAAGAACGAATTTTGGAGGAAGACCGGGCCAGTTATTGGAAACATCTGAAGATGATTAAGTTCCTGGAAAGATCAGCCAAGCATAGAGATTCATTTGCAAAGAAGTCAGTTAGTTTAAGAACCCAGATCAAGAATTTTCTTCTGTAAATGAACATATCTTTCAGTAAAAAAAAAAAATAATTCTTAGCATGTGACTATGTTATAGTTGCTTTAATCATGTCAACAATAGATTCTTTACATGTGATGTGATGAAAAAATTTCATTGCGAATATGTTTTGGTTTCTTACAGGAAATAAATTACATATATGGTGAAAACCTTTCTTGTGTTCTTAGTTTGTATTTTGTATGATGTTTTTATCTCTTGTTTGACAGGAAGAGTGTGAAGAACAACGTAAAAGAAATAAAGTTCTTGATGATGAAAACTCCATGCTCGCAGAGACTCAAGAGTCATTCTAAGGAGTGTGAGAAGATGAGCCTTAAAGTTCCATCACGTATACTCCATCACCTATTAATTGCATTATTTACTTCCCTTCTTTTTCAGTAGAAGTACTTATTAGAATCTTACTAATTAAAGGATAGTGGTCTTAGTGTAGTTGGAATACCCAAAAGCCAGGGAGATTTCCATCAATTGGCTAAGAGAGAAACCCCCATGACAGGCTTATCCAGCATCCTAACTCAATATAACGGGATGAATTTCACTTTTGAATAAAGTTTTTGTACAAACATAAGCACCATCCAGTGTCTCTATATGCTCAATGTCGCTTAACCATAAGTTCTAATATCAGTTACACTACTCTATATCTTGGCCCATGTCCTAACTTACTAGGTGAGTTCAATTACATGTGATTCTTTTACTATGAGATTCTTTTATAAAATTTCCTCCAATGTTTATTATTACATATGATTTTTATTTTCAAAATTCTACTTAATATTTTTAGTTCAAATTTTAATTAGTTATTTTCTAGTTTTCCAAGATTTATCATTGCGTTTTCTTATCCAATATAAGATTAGTGCCGAGTGAGATTTGTTGGGGGCAGAAAGAGTAGCACCAAAATATTGCACAGGAAACCTGACTCGGATAAAGGAAGGAAGCATCATACAACTGAATCATAAAAATATCTTGTTTTTTCTTAGAAAAACAACTGTGTAAGGTTACCAAAAGTAGGGAATATTATAGTTAAGGTTATAATAAAGGATTTCAGTTCAATTGCTGAACTTTCAAGAAGCTCATCCAGAAAACTTTTCTTGCTTGGATTTGCCTTCTTTAACTCTATGTCTAAGTATATATAATCTTTTATGAAGGTACAATTTTCAAAAATGTAAGTATTTTTCTTATAAAATAATGTATCCTCATAGTGTATAGTTAATTATTTAAAAAATAAATAAAAATAAAAACATTGTTATCCATTTATTGATGTATATTAGTTTTTAATACTAAGGGGAAACAATTAATGTATTTTCAAATGATAAAACTATTTTTAAAAAATGAGTAAGTAAAGTTTATAAACATGATGATAACGAGCATTAAATTGGATGCTCATCAACATTAAGAAAAAAGAGAGGATAAAATAAAATTTCAATGTAAAAGTGAAATATTATTATGATATCTTGTCAAAATAGATTCTTGAAGCTCTCCTATGTATATTCCTAATTAAACAATTTCAAACAATAGACGCTCCATCTTCTTGTTAATTTACACTTTTCATAAATAATTTTATATAGTAAATTCGAATTTTCATCCATTTCTCAAAAGAAAAGGAATTTTGTTGTAATTAAAAACAATGAAAATAAAAAATAAATTAAAAAAAGAAGATCAATTTCTCAAAAGGAAAGGATGTTTGTTGTAAAGAAAATGAAAACAAAAAATAGAAATAAAATTAAAGGTCCCACCGAGATTTGAACTCGGGTTACTGGATTCAGAGTCCAATGTCCTGACCACTAGACCATGGGACCATTGTTGGTGTTTAGTTCTTATAGTTTTAAAGTAATACTGTTATATTTCTACCACAAAATTTAGGTTAATTTTAATTTTTTTCTCTTTAACTTTTAATATGTGAAATTATATATATAGAAATTTTGAATAAATTTATTATTTTTAAACCAATTGAATATTAAGCCTAACATATTTATTTTACCATTGAAAAATAATTTAATAAGCTAAAATATAAAATAAAACAGATGTAAAATGAATTTTTAGATAAAAATTATGAATGTTTTTAAAAATATGTAATAAGAAAACAATTTGCAATATTATTATCTGACATAAGTCCTTCATTCCTATAAGATAATTAAGTGTGTTTGATTTGACTCAATGCTTGTCCAAACACACTCTCATGTACACTTGTAACACTCAACTTTTTATATTTTCTTCTTACAACAAATAAGAGACTTAATTAGTAAGATTTTCCATTCAACCTAAATCTCCTGCAACTGCACTTGTCTCAGAAGAATTGAATAAAGTGAAGTTTAAGAAAAAATGAGTAGCACTTTCTGGAAGATTCATAATGCTTGTTTTTATGAGTAAATAAGGGTCAAAAATATGAAAAGAGGGAAGAAATAAAAAACTCCTCAAAAATATTCTTGTTGAGCCATGTTCTGTTGCTTTATTCTTCTCACTTTGTTCTTAAAGAAGCAGTGTAGAAGATATAGATTCTCTCCAATCATTCATCTCTACAACTCAAACACCATTCTCCTCCTCACACCTGCCAACTACTATACTAATCATTTTTTTGTTTTTTGCAATTTCCATAGAGCTTCAATAAAGTAGAATAATGTTTTAAATTGAATGAATTAACTCAATATCAATTAAACAAGAAATTTCCTATAATAATTCAATTTGTTATTATTACAATTAAGTTTTCATTAATGTGGTTAAACTTTGTGTTGTAGAAGCCAATATTTAATAGTGTTTAGAAGGTAAGAAGCTTTAAAAGTTAAATTATTGAGATAAAGAATTTATGCGTTCGTTCTTTCCTTCTTTCAAAACTTTAGGGGTTGCGTGCATGTCATGCCTCGTAGGATTAGACATCCACGTTTTCATTCTCATAATCTTTCCAACAATTCAATTTTACCAAATAATTAGTTCAATTTCAACTCATTTATAGGTTAATTAAGAATATATATATCATCCAAAGAAAAGAAAAAATTGGGATATATTCTCTTGTGGGGCACAAACGACCTAATAATATGCCTTATGTCTGCCTCGATTCTCTTCACCATCACCTTCAAAATTCTTTCATATATGAATTAGAAAATTTGTTACAAAAAAATTGTTAAAAGATATAAATATATTTTGAAAAACAGAAACATTTAAATATGTCATTTTTCTTAATTTTAGCCTAAAATAGAATTAATAGAGAAAGAACACAACGTTGTGAATATATATATTCGTTTTCTACCCTCCCACACTTCACTCCAAAAAATTTCCAGAAGAAACAAAATCATGTATACTTCGTTCAAGTCCAATTCCCAAAACCCTAAACACCAGAAACACGACCATGAACAGCATGAAACAACAGCGACCAAGAAATTCAGCGAGATATCCCACTTCAGCCACAAACAACACAAGCTAACGTTCGATTACTCCGAATCCCCCTTCCAATGTGACGGCTGCAAGGAACTGGGCATAGGGTCACGCTACAACTGCTCCCTCTGCGACTTCGACCTCCACACTCACTGTTCCATTCCTTCTCCTTCACTCTTCCACCCTTTCTACCCCAAATGCTCCTTCCACTTCCTCTCTCACCCTCCCGGCGACACTCCCCGCTACTGCAACGCCTGCCAGAAGCCCGTCAAGGGCTTCCTCTACCACTGCTTCTCCTGTGGCTTCGACCTCCACCCCTGCTGCGCCAAGCTGCCCACGGTTATTGGGAGCGACGGCAACAATGGTGGTGGTGGTGATGGTAATGGAGTGAAGTTATTCTTGTACCGGACGGTGCGGTCGGCGTGTCACCGGTGCGGGCAGAAGGGGCGGGGGTGGAGCTACAGGTCGTCGTGCAAGAGGTATAACTTGCATGTGGCGTGTGTGAGGGAGATGGTGGTGGAGAGCTGGCATGAGGGTGGGGGTTTGAAGAGTGTGGTTGAGAGTGGTTGCCATAGGGGGAGAGGAGGGAAAGGTGGTAGGGTCAGGAGGTGTTGTGAGGTCGCCGGCGTGGCCCTGCAGGTGGTGGTGTCGGCGGTGCTTGGTGATCCCACCGCTCTCATCGCCGGGATCGTTGGGTCGTTGGTCTCACGTGCTTGACATTTGAAAGGAGAAATTATTGTATGATTTCATATATCATATCATATCATCTTGTCTTATTTTTCATGCCAAATATTATTAACTCTTTGAATTTGTGTAAATTGAAATATGTGATTATATATAATGTTATGTAAATATTAGTTGAGATGGATTACATTATGCTGAACCATAGAATGTATAATTTCTTGATTCACATGAAATTTTAGGCAAGGAATTAATTAACTCGCTTTGTTAAGAAACTTAGATCGATGTAGGTAGTTTACAATATGTTTTGGAGGATGTTCTTTGATTATGTTTATTTACCACCTCAAACCACGCTTAGAGAAGGAAAATGATACTTTGACAACCCAAATTCGTACAATTCCTAGAAACAACTCTGTTTTAATATTATAATAATAGTTTTATTTTATTTTTATTTTTATTAAATCAGTCTATAGATTATTATATTAATAAAAGTGAGTTGTTTGAAGAGTTGTATGGTTTACGAATGTCAAAATATCACTACTCCTTAGAGAAAGCATACACGATGATGAGTAATAGTAATATTTTTAAAATCATATCAGTGATTGAATTAATAAAAAAATGGCTTAAAATTTAATGATAGTGGGACAATATATGAAATTATATGACTATTGTGATTTTTTTATTTTAAATATTATTGGTTGAACCAAATCATAGTCCTTTTACTTCTTCTTTTCTCCTCGTAATTATTTATTTGAGCTTAACAGTTAGATTAATTAAATTAAACGACTATAACAATGAATAAATGACTATAATTTTTTGGTTTAATTTTTTTGAAATAAAAATAAATAAAGAATTAGGAGACAATGCAGACTTTTATTATTAATAATTTTAATTACAAATAATTATTTTGCTTTAGGATCAAATTTACTCGCATTTTCAAATCGACTATTTCTTCCTTCATCCCAGTAATTTTTTCTACACTCTCACGTTTAATTTGTATTTGTACTATTTCAAATTATTGAATCCCAAATACATGTATGAAAACATAGAAAATGAATTTCTATAAATAAATTACATTTTCAGAAAATACAATCTAAAATTCAATTCTAAATTGTGTTTTTTGGAATTTTTTTGAAAATTTTTCGAAAAATTGTCTGGAATCAGTTTTCTAAAATATACTCATAAAATACATTCTGAAAAACAACTGTTTTCCAAAATAAGTTTTCCAAAACATATTTATATTAGAAGCAGTATTGTGATTGTTCTTTGCAATATCCTCTCTAAGCCCAAAGCCCATGTTCCCTACCTTATCTAAATCAGTGATCCACTTCACTATCAACACCACCTTTTGTTCCTCTTAACACTCCCAACCTTTTTTTCTCTCTTAAAATTGGGCCATTGAAGGCTAGACCCACTCCCTCCATCTTCACCCACTCTGTAAATGGATCGCCTGGTAAACATTATTTTTTTAAAATAAATAAACATTTTAGAAAAAACATATTAACTTTCTTGAATAATTTTTATTTTTATTTATTTATCATTTGTAAAGTTGAAGGAAAGATCAATTATTTTTTCATCAATTATATCCTTTAGTGTCTCGTAATTTTTAAATAATTTACATGTATATTTATTATTTTAGATAGAAAAGAAGATATACAATAAGAAAAATTATAATCACTTTGTTTGTATCAACATATACTTATACTATAATAATATTAACAAAATATTAAGTTTTACATTTTCTAATTTATTTCCCAACGAACAATTATAATTCTATACATGAAAAATTATGAAACTTTGTGGCGGCAAATAGCGTTGGTAGTTAATGTTACATGGGTCGTTAATGGTAGCACACAAAGTTAGGTATGAGTTATAAAATTGGTCACCAAATTAA
This sequence comes from Sphenostylis stenocarpa, assembly GCA_963425845.1. Lineage (NCBI taxonomy): Eukaryota > Viridiplantae > Streptophyta > Magnoliopsida > Fabales > Fabaceae > Sphenostylis > Sphenostylis stenocarpa. The sequence continues at coordinate 20,530,331 of OY731399.1, read as the reverse complement.
TGTTCCACCTTTTCCCCACCTCATCATCATATCCAAAAAATAGTTCCATTCCCAATGAAGAAAGTTTGACTTCATTTTTTCAAATAACTATTTTAGTATATAAATGTATAAATCAAATAATTTTAAAAGGAATAAATTAAATTTATTATTATCGATTTAATTCTTAGATATATGTTAATATTGTCATTTAAATTACACATTAAAAAAAGACTAAAAGAGTTAACAAATTGCACTTTGAAGATTTTTGAATAGAAACTTAGTGAAGGGTGTGTCTAAGAAGATGGTTATAATATCACTGAAGAAAGTTTAAGATGGTTGGATTCAAGAAAATGTTCTCTTGTCGGGTGTGTTTAATTCATATGATTTGAACCAAATGTTGAATTAAGATGTTTGTTTTCTCTTTTTGGTGGATTAGCTGGGAATTTTGTTGTTAACATGGTCCTAGTAATGTTTTGTCACACCAATTTCCAACGGCATGCATAAAATTGTTCCATTAACCAAACATTGCCCAACTAACTACCAACTACTCCCTCTCTTTGTAAATATAAATAATTTAAGATTTTATTAGTGAATATAAACATTGCTTTTATTAAATTTATTATTGTCTTTTATTAATATCTTTATATTTTTAATATTTTATTATATTCTCTTTCTGCGATAAATATAATTAAAAAATAAAAATATAATTAATAAAATAGTAATTAATATAATTTTAGAAATAATTTTTCACCAAAAACATTTAATATTGTGAACAAAAAGAGTAGTTTTTTTTTTCTTATATGGTTTACTACCCCATTGACTATTTCAATTTGGATTCATTTTTCAATCTATCCTTACCAACTTGTTGAGAAGTAGCAAATTGGGAAATGGATGGTGCACAAAGCTAGAGAAAGAAAGTGCATTTTATATCTACCAAATAAAATTGAGTGCATAAGTTTCATGAAAATAGAGATGACAAAATACAAATAAAACTGAGTGTGTATTATTAGTATTTTATACTTTTGTTTGAATTTTCACTCTTTTTTTTATATATTTATTTCCAACTAAATATATGATTTTTTTAATATCTTTACTTATGTTTTTATCTTTATATATTCTATTTATATTTTTTTATACTAAAATTAATAGGTGTTAACTTGACTCGTACATGATTACTACGTTAAAAAGAGTCCATTCAATTCAGTTTATTGAGTAAAAAAAATTATAATTTTTTATTGGTTGACCTACTTAAATATGTGATTTATTTATTTATTTTTATTTTTTTAAATTATTAAAATAGATGAGTTGATTTATTAATATAAGTAAATTAGATGAATTGATTTATTAATTTTTTTTTCGTGAATTTATATTAATATATATGAATAAGAAAAATTAGAATATTAAAAATTAAAGAAAAAAATAATCGATCACCGTTCAAACTCATTTAATTCTTCTCGCACCACGTCAAGTACAACAAATAATTTTCTGAGAACTTACAACTGGCAAGTCACATATTCTAGTCTTTTACTGTTTATTTAAAAATATAAGTAGCTTTTTAAGCATTTTCTGTGTTTGGACTTCGGTTGAGAAGACACAATCAACCAAGTATTCATTTTATGGGCGTTTAATGAGACTTTGGTTATCACTGTTAAGTGTTGACAACATTAGGAAGATGATGATGAATAATTTGAGGGGTGCATTGATGGCTTCGCCATCAGTAATGGTGTTCATTAACCATGCATTTACTTTATATTATCATATGCCCTTCATTTTCTTTGGTTTTCAATTTCCCATTTTGTTTATTAGGAAAAAGGAAAGGGTGGTTTCACCAAACTTTTGCATCCAATATAAATGCTGATCGAGGGTGTGTTGTTGAAAACATGCAACTACTCATCACCAAAGAGCTGAAAGAGGATAGCAATAGAACAGCTACAAAAAATTGTTCAGAAAATGTCTAGCAAAAGTAAACACTGAATTTATTGCTCTGGCTCAACCCCCACATTGTTGTTCACATGCACTTCTTCTTCCTTTAAGTTGATCTATCCACACCTCTTTGTCTTTATTACCTCATATACTCCTTTTGTGACTAAGATCACTAATCATTATCATCATCCCCTGGACACAGTTCTGAGACAGACCTGCACATTCCTTTACATCTTACAATGCCAGAGGTTTTCACTGTGAAGGTTGAGGAGGGAAGGCCTGCAACTGATGCAAAGCCATCAGCTGGTCCTGTCTATAGGAGCATTTATGCTAAAGATGGTCTCTTGGAGGTTCCTTCTGATTTCGAGTCCCCTTGGGATTTCTTCAGGTTTATACACAATTTTGTTCACTTTTCTTCTCCCTCACATCAAGTTATTATCATGTAAAAGTGATCAACTTTCAATATATCTATGATGCATCGAGTTATTTTGTACGAGAATTTTATCCTTTTTGTGGTGTATATGACACACCACAACATCACAGTGCTAATCATTGGGAGAATGAATCTCTTCTAAATTGAGTAACTTGAGAGGATAAAGTGAGTAATAATAGTCCTTAATGAGAAAATTAGCATTCAATATTTCATGCCCTTACAAGACAAATCATGACTCTTAAAATATCAACAGTAAAAATTTTCATCAACGACTCTGATAACTTACCTAGTCCTTACTCAAGTGGAGCTTTGTGTTGGTTTTTTGGCTCCATATTAAGAAGTAACATTATTATTTCTACTTTTATCCAGCTCTGCTAATACTTATTTTAAATTATAGTTTCTTGTTTACTAATTTTAACTACTTTTTTTTTTTAATTCCTTTACTATCATTTTTCAATTTATCAGTTACAAGTAGTATTCTTCATCCAAATTTAGAAGTTTTGGTGCTTCATTTGGCAGGAACTCTGTTAAGAGGAACCCCAACAACAAAATGCTGGGTAGGCGTCAAAAAGCAGAATCTAAGGTATTTTGGTTCATGTATTTTGGTTCCTTGCACCATTTGTTAGGAACTTAGAATTAAAATCTCCTTTTATGTTTCCTGTTCCCTTAATTAAAAGTGACAACAGACTAATGAAAATAGATCTCTCTTTAGACTTTCTGCTTAATGTCACTTTTTACCTAACTTGAGGGAGCTTTAAAAAGGATGGGAAAGAGGGACAAGTCTTTTTATGGATAGCTTTAAGAGTCTATCTAAATTATTGGCAAAAAACATTTTCCTCAAATTTGTTAAGCATCATGTCAACATTGAGGTCAATTTACAGGTGGGTTCCTATGCGTGGCTTACATATCAAGAGGTTTATGATGCTGCCTTGAAAATGGGTTCTGCCATGAGGAGCCGTGGTCTCAATCCAGTGAGTTTGCAACATTTCTTGCTCTTTCAAGATATTTGCATTGGAATCACTGAATAATGTGAAATTTATAATCTAACTGGTGGTTTTAAATCACAAGGGAGATCGTTGCGGCATATATGGGTCCAACTGCCCTGAATGGATCATTGCAATGGAGGTATATCACCATAATTTATTCTTCATTTAACAAAGCCTGGTATCTTAGAGTTTAATTCCTATCCCATAAATTTTTTTACAACATCAACCAATCGAAAATTATCATTAGTATGATTTTGAATTAGTAATCATAAAAGTCAACAAACTTATTCTACATAAACATTTGTGTTTGAATTACAATGTAAAAATTGTTTACACTCTCAATGCAATATCCTATTTAGTCTATATCTTAAGGAAAATTAATTGGCTTTGTTAATTATTCAATGGGACTTCACCTGATTCAGCTTTGCTGTTTTGCAGGCTTGCAATAGCTGTGCAGTGTCATATGTTCCTTTATATGATACCCTTGGTATGTTTTTCCTGACTTAATAAATGGTTCAGTGTCTTTGCGTTTACTATATGAAACATTTCTTCTGAAGAATTTGTGGACACAAATGGAGCATATATCAACAAGTTTCTCTTACTCCACTCATTCACTCTGTCATTCGCCAGCTAGTAATCGACTTTGACTTGGTTTTATGCTTACCAGGTCCTAACGCGGTGGAGTTTATCATAAATCATGCTGAAGTTTCAATAGCATTCGTTCAGGAAAAAAAAATTCCATCAGTATGTCAGTTCTTTGAGCACAATTTTTTTTCTTTTTCTTTTTAAGTAAGATTTTCTAAAACATTGAATTGTTCTATTTTAAGATTACCAAATTGGCTTAACCATCCTGGATTTACTGTGAGTGTAACAGATAGTTTTGCTGCTTTTATATTATTTGGTGATATGGCTTTGCTTGAACTTTCAAACTCACTAGGATTTGTCTTATCTGGTTCCTCCTCATATTTGACTTCCCCTCAGTAAATGTGCCTGCTATAGAAGGATCATCATTACATTGGTTAACAATTAATTTTCCATATTTTGCATGATATTTTCAACTCATAACTATCTCCTTCAGCTATCAAGTATCGCCATGTCTTGTCTCCTAATAATCTATGTGATGAGAACGTCATTATCCTTCTGCTTAGATAAATTATGCAATAGTTATATGATATTACTATAAGCCACTTGCTTAGAACAGTAAGTAAAGTCAGGTCCATGTTTTGAACTTGAAAATATGTCATGCCTTGTGCAAGTCCTTTTCAATGCTGTCTTTTACAGAACACGGTTGTAATTAGTAAGTTATCCGTTGGATTTTTTGAATTTCCCTAATTAACTAATATCTGTTTCCACAGATTTTGTCATGTCTTGCGCAGTGTTCTTCAAATCTTAAAAGTAGGTGAAGCATTGGCATTTTAGTTACTCATGGATTAAGGGTCTTATCTCCATTCCATGCTGACCAAGCTCTAATTATTGGTGTAGCTATTGTGAGCTTTGGAAGTGTTTCAACCACCCAAAAGAAGGAAGCCGAGGAGCATGGTGTGTCCTGCTTCTCGTGGGGAGAGTTTCTCAAGTTGGTAAGATGTTAAAACTGGTTTTCAATTTCCTATTTGGTATTCAAAGTCAGGATTATGAACCATCGTTGTTGATTATTCTTCTGAGATATTGTAAAAGTTTAATATCTTCCTTGCTCTAGGGATGTCTGGATTGGGATCTACCATCGAAAAAGAAATCTGACATTTGCACAATAATGTACACAAGTGGAACAACTGGAGATCCCAAAGGCGTCGTTATTAAGAATGAGGCTTTCATGGCTGAAGTGTTGTCTGTTGATCACATAATTATGTTAACAGACAGAGTGGTAAGAACGATTTTTCTGGAAGCTTAATTAGTTTGATGACATCAAAATTAATATGGATTCTGCGAACTATGCCACCCCAATCTTTCTTTGGCTTCTATGTTGATAAATTCCAAAATGATTTTCGAATGCCAACATAATAGTTAAACCCAACAATGAGAAATTTAAATCACAATCATATTTCAATTAATGGATGGAAAAAACATGCACATTGGCTGTATACATGACCTGGAGGTTCTAAAACCAATTACTTCCCTCACATTATGCCAAGGAAAGTTCTATTCTCATCATTCGCGAGGCAAATATGGTACATGTTTAATCATATTCAAAATTAATACAATGAAAAAATGCGGTTGAGTATCTTATCTTTGTTAATTTAAACACTATAATAGTGCTGATAACTGACAGTGACAAGAAAAATTTTGTAATATTTTTAGGCAACAGAAGACGATGTATACTTCTCCTTTCTTCCTCTTGCTCATGTATATGACCAAATAATGGAGACCTATTGCATCTCCAAGGGCTCATCAATAGGATTTTGGCAAGGCGTAAGATTTTGATTCACGTCATGGAATTAGTTTTTGGTTTGTTCTTTAAGTGTTTGTTTCAATGCTTCTTACGGATTTTTCTGGTTGATCCATGCAGGATGTCAGGTTCTTACTGGAAGATGTTCAGGCACTGAAACCAACTATATTTTGTGGTGTTCCTAGAGTTTTTGATCGTATTTGTTCTGGTAAAACAAGAATGCTTCTTATGATCATCTTTGGTTCTATGACTACATATTTAATCCAAGAATCATGATCTTAAAAAACTACATTATCCAATAAGCACTGTCATTAACAACAAGCTTTTCATTTGAAGGTATCAAAAGCAAACTTTCTTCAGCAGGAGCAGTGCAAAGTACATTGTTTCAGTGTGCTTACAACTAGTATGTTTCATCGTTGAACTCAAGTGTAAAGTTATCTGTATGTGTGTAAACTAATTTGGAGTCCAATGACAGCAAGTTAAAATATCTGGAGAAGGGTCTTCCACAACACAAAGCAGCACCTCTGTTTGATAGGCTTGTGTTTGATAAGGTATAATAGCACTTTAACTACGTGTTATTTTCATAAAGTTTGGCCCAAAACTAAAATATAAGTTTAAATGATAGACAAAACAAGCACTAGGAGGACGTGTTCGCATCCTGTTATCAGGAGCTGCTCCTTTGCCTAGGCACGTGGAAGAGTTTATGAGGGTCACTAGTGGATCTACATTATCACAAGGATATGGTATGGTATTTGAATCTTCTACTGTATAGAAAAATGTCTAACAAAGTTTTCTGAATCAAGGGCTAAATTTTAACTTGTAATCTCTTAACAAGAAAATAGAAATGATGGTTCAATCCTATAAAACAATTCTACCATGATCTTATTATAATGGTCACACGTTAATTGTGTACATGTGCATGATCATATTAATTTATTACCATTTTGATGTGACAGGTCTCACTGAAAGTTGTGCCGGGTGTTTCACGGCCATAGGTGATGTGTATTCTATGACAGGAACCGTGGGAGTCCCAATGACAACCATTGAAGCAAGGCTTGAATCTGTTCCAGAGATGGGATATGATGCTCTCTCCAACGTAGCCCGCGGAGAAATTTGTCTGAGAGGAAATAGCTTATTCTCTGGTTATCACAAGCGTGAAGATCTTACCAAAGAGGTTATGGTTGATGGTTGGTTTCACACAGGTAAATACAAGTTGTTCTGGATTCAAAATTCAGTCATTTGTAAATCAGAAAAAACATTCACACACAATTAAATCATTGCAGGAGATATTGGAGAATGGCAACCAAATGGAGCCATGAAAATTATTGATAGAAAGAAGAATATCTTTAAATTGTCTCAAGGAGAATATATTGCTGTGGAGAATATTGAAAACAAGTATTTGCAATGCCCCCTTATAGCATCGGTAATGCTTCTGCTTCAATCACATTGCAGTCATTAAAGCTAGAGAAACAATAGATAGAATTTGTTTCGTTCTGATATAAGTTTACAATAAAAGCTCATCTATGAAGTACTTCTGTTCTCGTTTATAAGCAAAAAATACTAAATTCATACAGAATAAGGAAATGAGTAGAAGTAGTTAAAATTTATGTGGTTCAACAATGGATAAAAATATCTTTCGTATGCAGATTTGGGTGTATGGAAACAGCTTTGAGTCATTCTTGGTGGCTGTTGTGGTCCCTGAAAGAAAGGCCATTGAGGATTGGGCACTAATGCACAATGTGAGTGATGATTTTAAATCATTATGCAATAATCTGAAAGCAAGAAAGTACATTTTGGATGAGCTCAACAGCACTGGTCTGAAACACCAAGTATGTATATATAATATTTCATTGTCCTATGCTGGTAGTTTCTGGTTGTATGATATACTATCTTGTTTTACCAATATCTGACATGAAAGAAACACTCTCAGCTTAGGGGATTTGAGCTACTAAAAGCCATTCACCTGGAACCAAATCCCTTTGACATAGAGCGAGATTTAGTAACTCCAACTTTCAAATTGAAGAGACCACAATTGGTCAAGTACTACAAGGTGATGTTGTCAAAATTTCATAACTATTAACTTTTTGAATTAGTAGCTTATTTCACAATTCGTACCAACTATGCATCAGTTTTTGGCTTCCATGCATCAGCACCAAATGCTTATCTATAAATACCAATCAGATGTTTTGAGTAACTTGCTCAGTAAATATTACTCTTTGTCAACATTATGTTGCAGGATCAAATTGATCAATTATACAAAGAAGCAAAGGGAGCAATGGTGTGAACCATGATGCAAGCGACCGCACTATCTGCAACTATTTTTCTGATTTCTGGCAGCTATGAAGCAAAATCCAGTTGGCATTCTGTATATTTTGGTTCATTACTGTATTGAAACTGCAACTTCTTGTAAAAATCACATAATAAATTGTGTGGCCACTGCAAAATCTATATATATTTTGGCACCAAATTGCGTGGAATGTGGTACAGTTTAACCTTATATTTTCACACAACTGTCCACATATTTTCTTTGTCTGGTATTATAAGTATTATTGGTGTTGGTTTCCAATTAGTTTCATCTTGATAATGTGTATAATAAAATACTTTGGTATTTCTTTTTTTAATAAGTGAATTACTTAATTTTTCAATTATTCGAAAATATTAATTAGGTCTATAAACATTTTTTTTAAGATCTTTGAGACCATGGCTAAGTTAATGACATTAATTAAAAAATAAATATGAGTTGTAATGTTCAATTAAAATAGTAATAATAATTAAAAAACCTAATTAAATGTTTTCATATATAAGTTATAAAGTTATAGAATAATAATTTAACTAACTAAAAACAAACTTAATTATTGTCATGCATACATAGCTGAATGGAAAAGACATATGATAAGGATGTTTAAATAACTAATCTCAATTATTCTCATGACAAACAATCAAAGCATATAATTATCCAATTGAACAAATAATTATTTAATTATGGAGTGGGGTTAGGTTAGGAATATTTTGTGAACTACATGTTACGCAAGGGAAAACAATGGGGTGCTAATATTTTATTAGAACTAGACTTAATCATAGCCTTTATCGAGCATTAGTGCAATAAACTACTTTTTTATTTTTGTGCCCATAAGTATATAATGAAAAGTTAAACATAAAATGTTATAAAACAATATTTATCATATAAAATATATACAATTATTTACCACTACATTAAAAAAGTTGTACAAATTGATTGGGCTCAAACATAGTTTATTATACTCATGAAATAATCGTGTGAGATTTTAAATAGGTAAAATAAAATGTTTTTTATAAGGTTATAGCTTATAAGGATAAGATAATATTTTTATGAAAGATTATTTTTCTTCTTATAATTAAATAATTTTGCAATTAAGCACGTTTAAATTTTAATATCATTAAATACACGCGTATATTTTGACTAAAATAAACGAGTTTTCAACCATAAATATGTTAAAAGAGTAATACGATACGTATCAATATGTATTCAAATCCTATAACGTGCATTTGTACAACAACGCGTCGTAAAATCACCACTTGTCATTCTCAATTTCGGAAGAAAAAAGGAACTCTTAAATTATCTTTTAATATTTGTATGAATAAATTTTGTGCTAAAATTTTTATGGATCGAAGAATAAAACACTGTAATATTAAATTTAAGTTTTAGAAACTGTATAAATCGCTAAATTTACAAAACATCGTTTATTTTAACTTTTTCTATACACAACAGTAAAAATACATTCAAACAATATTAAAATAAAGCAAATACACCAATAATTTGTTCTTGTACAAAACAATACTAAACAAATATAATAAAAACAGACTAAAATAAATATATTTTCAAGTAGTTGTAAAACATCATAACAAGTCTGCGTTTATGTTTTGTTTCATGTTCTTCTAAATTATTTCATTTTTAGTTGTACGAATGAATTTTACGATCAGCCTTATTTTTAGCTAAAGCAATCATTGTGTTAGATAAAAAATTATGCTGAATTTTATTGTCAACTTTTGCAACAGTAAACTCACTTCAAAATTAATGCTAGCAAAATTAATTTCATATTGTAATATATTTATACTACCTTTCACTGCAACACTTTAGAGAAAAAAAAGTTTTAATTAATTATTATTTTACAAAATTATTATGAAAAAAAATCTTTTAGAATTATCCTCAATTAATAGTTCATGTTCTAACAATAGATGAGAAATTAATTAAAAATAAATAAATGATACATTAAAATGATTATATTTAGAAATCTCAAATATTAATTATATCTGTTAATACTTATATACAAATTTAAATATCACATAAAGTTGAAAGTTACTAATCATCAATTAAATAAAAGAAAGTTTATCTCCACCCACAACTCCAATTGTGTTTGATTTCTAGTTATGCATGTTCTAACCATAGATAAAATTTAAATATAAATAAACAGTTCTAATAATTTTATCCATCTTAAATTATTAAAAAAAAAACAAAAGTATTAATTTTCAACACCATATGGCATATTTACTGAATAAACATTTTTTTTTCTCAAATTAAGCCAATCCACATGTTCTAAAGGAAGAATTAGAAGAAAAGGGAAAAAATAAGGGCAAGCCAATAAAACTCAGAACAAGGTAGAAGCTTTGGTGAGAGACTTAATGGTAATACTAGGACCAAAGCCACCTTGTTTAAAGTCAAACTCAAACGTGTCGTAACGCAAGAAGAGATCCACCAGAAACAACCTGCACAGCAGCACCACCAGATTCTTCCCCGCACACTGCTTATTACTCTCCGAAGGCTCATCTGTTTCCTTTCCATTCGACCAAAGCACGTGTTTCAGCAACCTCTCCCCTTCCCCCACAAACCTACGCGCCACGAAAACCTCCGCATCATCGAAGATCCTAGGATCCTTCGTCGCGAACGGCTGGTATCCGAACAGCATCTCACCCTTCTTCACCTCGAACGACGCGTCGTGGCTACGCACCACCAAGTCCTCCCTCGCACGCGCGTACTGGTACGGCACCGCAGGGTCGATCCGCAGAACCTCGTACACCACGGATTTCACCAACGGCATGTTTTCCAGCGCGTTTAACGTGACTCCTCCTGCGGCGTTCACCACACGCCGGACTTCTCTCGCGAGGTCCGCGTGGAGCTTGTCGCCGGCGAGGCCCACCCATTTGAGGAGGAATGGGAACTGGTTCTTGAGTCCGCCGTAGGCATTGAAGCCCGCGGCGAAAACGACGTTGTGGCAGGCCTCGTTTGGGTCGAGGCCCAGGCTTTGGGCCTCGTCGAGGAGCGTGGTTGCGTGCGTTTTGAAGGCGTCGTATAGAGTATTGTAACCGGACTTTGTGAGGCACGCGGGGAAGGGGAGCGTACGGATGAAAAAGTCTTCGATGTAGTTGAAGATTTTGGGGAGGCCAAGCGTCGCTAATGGGGCCAGCTGTAGTAGAAGCCACGTGTCCACCAGCTTTGGTCCCTGAAAACGAAAAAAACCATGTTTAAATTATTATGTAATCTGTGACGGGCGAATATTGGTCGGAATCGGAACTTCTGTAGGAATGTTAACATGTTCAAGTTGGGTTTTGGTTGATTTTTTTTATTTTTATTGATTATGGACTAAAAATTTAACTCTGATTTACTTAATTTACGGATTAAACGGGTTTTAGCCGGATTAGGGTGGATTGTCACGCAATCCACTATTAATTTTAAATTTTAAAAATAATTATAATACTTTAGTAACCTTAATTGATGTTATCCTCTTTTACTCTTAATCTACATTGTTAGTTGTCACCACAAGTCAAACCCTTACTTAAACTTGTTATCAGTTGTTCGTTACACCATTACGTTTGTCACTGCATTTTGATCACTTGTCTTATTATTTGTCCACCGTACTACTATATCATATCCACTGTATTGCTTTCAACTTGTTTCATAAACCATTATATTGCTTTCAAAGGTAAAAATTTGTTTTATAACCTAAACTATTTGAAACAATACATCAAAGTGTCAATGTAAATTGTATATGTAAATTGTATTGGTGATGATTTTATTATTAATGAAAAACCCAATAAGTCAATTTCAGTTAATAACGAAGATATTGATGTCGAGAAAGAAAGGAAGAAAACATAAGTTTCTACATCCGAAATTTCTATATAATTAAAAAAATATGGGTTAGTGAGTCAACTCACCTAACCCACCAACCCGTGATGGATTAAGCCGAATTGTAAAATTTTTAGCTCGCCAAAAAATAAACCGGGTTGAGCTCACCTATTTTCAGCTCAACCCGTGGTGAGCCAACGTGTGAAGAATGTGAAGAGGGTTGGCTCGACACCCCTACTTAAATATACAGCTATAAACACAAGTCCAACAAACAAACTAAAAGCTTAAATATTTTTAATAAAATGGTATATTTATATTTTAGTTTTGATCACTAGAAAATCTGTTTGACATGTTATTTATATTTTTTATTTTAATCTTTATTAATTTATTTTTAACCTTTCTTATATATTTTCATTTAACTTTGTTATTTTATTTAATTTAGTCATTACAACACGTAGACAATTTTTTTTACTTCTTATTATATTTTTTAAAAGCACTAACTCATAAGGGATTATAAGGGCTAAAAAAATATATTAAAAAATATATAATTTATAAAAAATGAAAAGTTACATGTATTAATAATAGAATGTGACTTACTTGAAATATAACTATGGATCAAAATATAATTTAATAAAATATAAAGATTTATTAATTATTATAAAAAATAAAATAAAATAAAATAAAAATGTACGGTAATTAATTTTACGGACGTGGATTAATGAAAGGAAATTAAAATTTTATCTTGAATTATAAGGTTTTTTTTATAGAAAATTATTATGAAAAATGTGAGAGGAAAAAAAAATAAAGAGATAGATTGAGAAAATAAGATTAGAAAATAAAAAGATTCAAAATCAACTTCTCATTTAGCAATATTAATTTTCTTATTTTGATTTTTATATAATATTATATGAAAATTAAGGATCTAAAAATTCTTGTAAAATTATTTTTTAGATGAAAAATAATGTAAAAATATTAAATAATCGATTTAAAAAAGTACAATTATATTTTAAATATAAAAAATTTATGAAAATCAAAATAAACACATGTCAAATTTTCTTTGATGAGTATCGAAATAGACATAATATTTCTTGAAAATGCCTTCTGTTTTAGATTTTAACTAATTTGATCAATGTCAAACAATCAGCACTTTGAACAGATTCGGGAAAGAAATGGAAAAGAATAAAAGGTTTACCTTTTCAGAAAAATTTCTATAATAAAAAAAAAATTAAAACGTCTCTGAAGTAAAAAAAAAATATATATTATTGGATTATTATTCTTGTAAAATTAAAATTAAGTCTATGAAATTCATTTATGGTGCTTGAAATGGCAAGAAAAATAATAATTTTAGTTAGATTTTTTTTTTTTTTTTGAAAGGCAATAGTTCTAGAATAACTCCGAAGATCAATTTACCAGATCAATATACTTACGGAGTGGGATCCCTGCAGATACATTTTCAACTGCATCAAATCTGCACCCTCAATTTTTTACTCTATTAATAAATTCATTTTCATTTATCATATCATGGCCTTGCAGTCGTAATAATAATACTACAAAACAAACGTGGATACTTTTCTGTGAAGGGTTTGTTTGATAGACAAATAAATTAGAAAAAAGAGTAAAATAAATGAATAAATATAAAGTTGATATTGATATTCTAATTCATTAATACCAAATATTCACATAAAAAATAATGTTAAAAGATGATAGATACAATATATAATGTAATAAAAATAAATAAATACAATTAAAAAAAAACACAGTCAGTCTTTTTTCTTTTATTTTTCTTTTTTACAATTAAAGATTAAAAATCTTGTATAATTAACATATTTTTGTAAAAAAATTCAAGCAATCAATTTTTTTTTTCTGATTTTATAATAATAGTAAACAAATATAGCACTTATCTTAACTTTGAGCAAGTACTATATTAAAAAAAACAAAGATGAAGTATTATTTTTAACACAAGTTATTTGTTAAATTTGATGATAATTTACAAATTTTGATAGTATTTACTATTTTCTTTATATTTAATAATAGTACTTTGTAATAGAATTTTTTATTTATTTTGACCATATTATTGTGGTAGGAGTATAGTCTACTCTACCGACTCGGCCCGAGTCGACTCTACCGAGTTTGAAGCTCACCTTGGAACCGAGGTTGGTTTGGGAAGGGTCTTTGTTATCGCAGAACAACCTGAAGATGAAGTTGAAGGATGCGTCGCTGAACACAGCGTTGAAATCCGCTTTCGCGTTCTTACTCAGCTGGTCTTCGATCTCCGCGAACGACTCCTGGAGGCAGTTTCGGAAGAGAGGAACAAAGGCATCTTTTCGCCGGGCGAGGGCTTGGAGGAAGAACCGCTTGATGAGTGTGTGGTTGGGCTCCGCTGTGTCGAGGTAGGCGCAGACACGGAAGCTGCCGGTGAACTTGGTGGAGGGCATGAAGGTGCCGTCGAGGACGTTGAGCTTCTGGACCCTGTCGTTGTCGAAGAGGATGGGGAAGGAGGCGCCGTCCAACAGCGCGACGACACGTGGGTCGGAGGAGATGAAGGGCCCCGGCGGCATGTTGGTGCGGATGACGGTGGAGTTGTAGCGGCGGATTCGGGAAGCGAAGAAGTTGTCGCGGCCCTCGTGGTAGAAGTAGTCGTGGCGGTCGATTATGGGTCCGAAGAAGGGGAGGCCGTAGGTTCCTGGGATTGGTTTGAGCGGAAGGTGGTCGGAATGGGAGGAAGAAGTTGCCATGCTTGAGGAGAGAATGAGATGAAGAAGGGAAGGGTTTGGTGTTCTGGGAACGAGGTTGTGTGTTTGGTTTGTTATACGATGAAGCATCGATGGTGATCTGTGGAGATGAAAATGGTTGGTATGAATGAAGTATTTGGAAAGGAAAGTGATGTTTTTTTGTACTGAGTAATGTGATAAAGGTTTGATGTAGAGTGTGTTAGGTGTGCATCGTCTATAAAGTACAAGATTTATCAAAATGATGCACCATATCTGTTTTACTATTATCATATTCGCTGGGTTTATCGCGAGGACATAAATTAATCAAATCAGTTAGGGTCACTTAGTTATATATTAGTGGGGCTGTTCTTGCAATATTCATATTATTAATATATTGTAAACTTAGGTCCATCATTCTCCCCATCGTTTTAATATATTCATACTTAAATTATAAATATATTCATACTTACGTGTTTTCTTACAAAAATTAAGAACGTATATAATATAAGTATATTAATATCATTTTATTTTATTTTTTAACTTATATTAATATCATTCTATTTTATTCATTATAAATGAAAGAGAATAATTAAAATTCATTTTTCCGTATAAATATTGAATAGAGTTTATTATGTATTGCACCTTATTATATTTTTTTGAAAAAACAAGTAGATCAAAATTTTTGAATTAATAATTGTTGAAGAAGAATTTACTTTTAGTGATTGTAGAAAGATCTTTTATACTTAAAACTTTGATAAGAAACCAATTCTAACTAACTCCTTTATTTTAGACTGATGTTATTTAAATATTATATTATAATACAAAATAATAATATTAGTTATTTTTTCTCTCCTTATATGGTTTTCTTAATACAGTAAACAAAAATAATATATAATAACACAGTAATTATTTTAACTAACTATTTTTCTCTCTCCATTATTTTCACTCTTCTTTCGCCGTAACATGTAAAAGTTATTCTAATTTTAAGGATAAATTTGGTTATAAAAAATTGCACACCAAAAATAAACCAACCTCCACTGCATTCAAAACTAGAAAATGGTGGTCAATTCCTTGCATTATATAGACAAAAATATCCCTTTTGCAGATATACAATATTTATTTACTAAAATAATATAAAAATAAATAATAAATTGATTATCCATACAATTATTTGTAACATTTAAAATAAAAATAATAAATTATGATTTTAAAATATATTAAATATTTTTTCTAAATTAGCGATAATAGTATTCGTATTTGTAGTGAAATTTATTTGCTGAAGTAAATGTTATTATATAAAAAAAGTGAGTGAGAGCTATCTCATACTCTTTTAAATTGAGTGTATAGTTATTTTTGGTGGATGCGGAATTTTTTTTATTATTTGTTTCGTATTTTTTATTTCTGTGATTTTTTACATTAATAATAACACTAAATTTTATATTTTGATTTTAATATTTTATTAAGAATAAAAATAAAAAATAATTTTTTATATTAAACGAAGAAATCTTCATTATATACTGGTACACACATTGAGATGCAATTGTTTTTATAATAGAAAATCGAAAAAAAGATGCGGTTGGTCCCTTTTTATAAATATATTTAAAAAGTAAAAAATAAAGAGATTGTAGGAGGGTTAGGTTAATAATTTTATCACAACTTGATTACGATTCCAGTTGACAAAGTCATGAAAAGTTTGTGTAAATAAGAAAAAAGCTATTTTCACGATGAATTTTATATTGTTTTCACATTCTAAGTCTTTTTTTTTTCTTATAAGTAGTTAATATAATTTATTTTTTCATAAACACTTTTAAAATAGAGAAATAAAAAAATATTAATATTTTTATATATAAATTAAAATTAGTTTATATATAATTAAAATTAAAAAAAATATATTAAAATATTTTTCCAGAGATAATCTTATCCTCAACCCAACCTCTCCAACTTGATAAAAACAAATTGAAACTTGGTTTTTGTCTCATCTATATAATTGATTTTCTTACACTTCACGATACACGCACATGAACAAAAAAACACGTTAGGTTTCAGGCAATAATATCTCGTGTTTTCCAAGGTTTTTGCTTTACTTTTTTTTATTAATTATTAATTTTTTAAAATTATACTTATCCATAAAATTATATTAATTATATTCTTATTTTTTAACTATATTTATTGCAAGTTTTTTTTTTGTCAACGTTCACCATAAAAATTATTTTGGATTATATATTATTTTAGGTTTCGTTTAATTTAATACAAAATTTGGAGTAAAAGATAGCTAATATAGAGAAATAAGTGAAAACTAATATTTTTTATTTAATAATAAGAAAATTTATAATGAAAAAAAATGCCACTTTTCATTATATCAAACATATTTGTTTCTCTCTTATATATGATAAAAAAATGTAAAGAGTATAATAGATTATTTTATAAAATTATGCTCTCATTAATAAATATTTCAATAATTAAAAAAATAATTTTATAAATATTAAATTTTAATTAAATAATCATTTTCATTTATTTTCATGTTACTTTTCTCTCAAACAAAATAGCATATTTTTTATTTTTTTTCACATTTTTTTATTAATATATATAATAACAATATATATATATATATATATATATATATATATATATATATATTTATTGTATTTCTTGCAACGTTAAGTAGATTTCCACTAAATTAAGGAAAAAGAAAATTTGGTAAGTAATTTACATAAACTTACTAAATTTATTTAAAAATATTTAATCTAATAACGATAGTGTTTTAGTATCATGTCTGTTATGATATATCATCCTCTCTTAACTTATATCGCTTAAGCATCATATGTCTAGTATGTTCACGAATCTTACATCATTTAAATGTTAATATCAAAAGTAGTTTATATATATTATCCTCTCTTAATTCACCGATGTGTTTTTTAAAGACAAAACTGTGACGAATTAAAGTTTTAAAACAGATCATACTTGTAATTGATCATAACAATATTATTATAATAGGCATAAGACCGAAATACTTTCGTTTTAAGATGGAACATTAACGTCTACTATGAAGTTAAGAGTATAGTCTCGCTTTACTCCTACTTCTGAATCCTTGACTAAGGGTTATGTTTCGATACATTTATGAGTTTCACATTACTTAAAAGTCAAACTTAATAATAGTTTATATACACTCTGATTTCTCAACTCACTAATGTGTATTTTAAAGAAAAAATTATGATGAACTAGAATTCTAAAACAAACAATATATCAAATATGACAATCGTCTCTAACCATGCTATCATAATGTATACGAGAACACGGAAGATGAAGTCCTCTAAAAAGTTAATTTGGTTTTATGATTTTTTGAAAAAAATATTTATTAAAAAGAATTATCCAAACAACAACTATTGAGATAAGTGTGTAGTTATAACTAGGAAGGTTCTTGGCCTTTTATACTAGAATGGGATGTTTTGTTGGAAAAAATTTGTGAGATATTAATTTCCTTAGGTGTGATTAACATGTTTTCATGGCATGGTTGACGATTTGTTTGTTTTCTATAAGAGGATGAAAATTATTTGTATGTTATATCTTCACTTTGACAAGAATAAAAAAGAGAAAAATATAGTCAATTTCAATTTCAACACATGGTAATTTATTACTTTAGATTACATTTATGTATGAAAATGACAACACTCCATCATCTAATTGGAAGAACCAGTTTTGAAGTGATTCCAACAATCACAATCCATTTTCATGTGTCCACAATCAATTTTTTCTATACTAACAATCCATTTTCTTAACTTGTTCTAATGTTTATGCAGTATCACTACATCATATTTTCTGAGGTAGTTTTATTTATTTTTTATTTTAAACAATAGCTTTTTAACCGTAAAAAATAAAGATTATTTTAAGGTTATTTATGTAATTGAAATTATGTCTCTTTTTTTTTTAATTCATCTCAACAAACCATCATCATGATTTCTATCAAACGTCTTCAATTTGTTCTTCATTTATAATAATAAATTTACGTAACAAGCTGCTTCTAATTGTACAAACATGACCTCTGGCAATGTTAGTATATTATAACGTGCACGTCAACTACAAAAAGAATATAGTATTATGTACATGTGAAAAGAATTGGATATGTAATAATTATAATCCATAATTCTCACTATAATTAAATTTAGGATTAATGGTAAATTAAGTTGGTATTGTCAATTTAATTTTTGAAAAAAATAATAATTTAATGTTTAATATTAGAAAATATAAAATAATTTTTAAATATTGAAATTATCTCTTAAAATTATCTAACATGTGTCCTAAGAGCAAATGTTAAGGAGTAATAATTACAATTTTTTTTTAAGTTACAAGTTGATGAATATTAATAATTTTTTTTTCTATTATACTGTCATTTCTTTATATATTCTTTCTTCCTTTGTCTGTTAGTAGAAAAATAATTTTACACATTGTTAGTAGAAAAATAATTTTACACATTATTTTTTATGTATTTGATACTTGAAATTTGACTTTATCATGGAACAAATGTAAAATATTATGTAGTTTTCCTACGTTCTTAATTCATTATGGAAAACTATTTTACATGATCTTTAGATTATTGATTTTCACAATATAACATACATCGAGTACATGAATCATAATAAGAAGAGTAATCTTGATCCATGAGAGTCTATTATTTAATCTTTTCGTTCTCCAATCTCCTTTTTCCAATCTACCTCTTTGTCTTTCTTTCTCTTCTCACGCTTTCTTGATGATTTACCATGAAAAAAAAATACCTTATAACCAAAGACAGAACCCTTATTCCATTTTATTAACCAACGTCCATCAAGTTGGTTACCGTAAGTTAATATTTTTTATTTTATCTTTATTTTATTCTAACTTCACATAATAATCAATAGGTCCTCATATTTTATTAAATCACATTTGAGCCCATTATTATATTTCACATGAGTCACATAATGAAATGAATTAATTAACTCATGTGATGTCATACAATTCTATGATTTAATACTTAAGTTATAATGCGCATTAAAGGACCTTACATAAATTGGTTCTATCATTATTCATAATTAAAGATACAGCTATAACAAGAGTCATGACGGTTACATGTCATTCAATCGACAGACTCCCTTCCATGTACCACTATATTATCTCTTTCTCCTTAATATGACTTTATAATGAGAAGTTCATAATGAGTTCAAACATAATATCATTTTAATAATAATAACATAATTTGTTTTCTTCATCATAATTTGCATGCATATAAATAAAGAAGAAAACACAAATTTCAGAAATTTATACATTAAAGATCTCAGAGTGTCACATAAACATTAGTAATAACATTAACATTCAACATTCACTAGTGAACATAATGCCCACATTCATTATATGGCCAGCAAATAATTTGGGCGATAATCTCTTTTTTAAAGGATTAGCAATCATAAGATCAGTGCTAGTATGTTCTATTGACACTCTACGTTTCTGAACTTCTTCTTTAACGGCAAAGTATTTCAATTCCATATGCTTAGCACCTTTGAAATACTTGTCGTTCTTAGAAAAGAAGACTGCTGCGGAATTGTCACAATAAATTTTCAGCGGCTTGGCAATACTGTCGACTACTCTAAGTCCTTAAATAAAATTCCGCAACCAATTAACTTGAACTGTAACCTCAAAGCATGCCACAAATTCAGTTTCCATGGTGGATGCTGTAACGTCATTTTTTTTTCTTCTAATTTATTTAATTTCTAAAAAATGGGAATATTTTTTTTACAATATTATTTCTTTATGACAATGAACTTTAAAATTGATCATGCGTTAATGAATATATATAGATGTGTCGAACATATTCATACATATACATCCATAATCATAATACATTGTTTTTCAAAATAACTAATCCAACAAGGATCATACTATAATTACATAAAGTTTGTACCCTTAAACGATTAGAATTTAATTTTAAATTTATACATCTCAAAATAAAGCAAATCCTAATCGGAAGCGAGTACCCAAAATTCCTAACTTTCTTATACAAGATCATACCCCTCCCGGAGGGCAGCATTCTTCCATACATATGTATATGATACTCAATAAAACCGTGGTTCCTCCACCACAATTGTTCCATCATTACCTGAAATATAACAGTAAGGATGAGTTTCCTTTTCTCATCACTCCAGAACACTAAACCGAAAATTTTTCCAACCTCTACAATCTAAAACCATATGTAACATTTATAGTCAAACATTTCATTTTTTTCAATAAAGTATCCCACACAGAAATTTCAAACAATTTCCACAAATCACATTACTCAAACTAAAAACACACAATACGTTTGTGTTTCATTCGTTCATTTTTGCCACATTTGAAATGCTCATGCACCTAGGATACACTATCAATCCCATCTTTCAATCTATGAAAGGATCACACATAAGTACAGACAACTCTCACAAACATAACAAAATTACACATGAGCATAAATGACTCACAGAAGTATAGATAGTTGCCGGTTGATCTGCACATCACAGATACAATGCTTACGCATAACGATCCCTTGGCAAAAAGGCAAAGTCAAAGAGTCAAGTCGGGAGTATAGAGCATGGCCAAACAATGCACTCTATATTTCCCCAAGATCAATCTGATCTTCTCTTATCTCTTAAGCTCCCGGTGTATCTCCGTACCATCCACACACATATCTAATCACTGAGTGACACCACGAACTCTTTAACAACAATATATTTGGTAGGAACAAACTCTACATCATACATACCATATCACTATAGACATAATACCCTATTTTTAGATGACCAACATCTCTGACTTAGACTCAGTACATAGTACAAACATCTTATAAACATGATTTCCACTAACTACCATGATTATGAATGCATTAACTATTCATAACGGTTCTTTATACCATTCTTATTAAGTTTTATTTATTTTTCATCAATTTCAAAAATTTGACAGAGTCTCCTTTGTAATTTGGACATTTTCCAATTTACAAATACATTCAAATCAAATTTATAAACACATTTTCATGCATCAAACAAGAACAATAAAAATTTGCCGAGAGTCAGACACTCTCGGACTCAACACACATTGCGATCCATCAAATGTTCTAAACTCTTGTTATTTTAATCTTGTGTCCCAAAATATCTCATTACACTATCATTCTCACATCATACATACTCATAAAATAAATAATAGGTACAGAACTAAAGTTTTGTTTATACTTCTATAGGAAGAAAAGTTTATCATAAGCATTAGAAAAGTGTAACTTTGGAAAAATTCTTTTCCATTTAAACTAACTCCAAATTCTATGAAATTTTCCAGTCCAAAATACATATATTCTAGGATTATAATAAAAATTATAACTCAAAATTTAAAGATTTATAAGTCATTCAAAACTTTCCTCCCTTTTTATACATTTTGAAGATTCCAATATCAGGGCATTACTCAAAGATATATTTTTACAAAATAAATTAATGCTCATAAAATTATGAAAATAAATATGCTTAACATATATCTACAATCACAAATATGATAAAAATTTCATCTAAAAAAAAAACTTTAATTTCAATTTTTTATGATTTTTCAAAGTTGCTGAGCGGACATAACAATTCTGTTTCACCCAACTCAAAACCTATTTACTTCCAAGATTTTTCATCGAAAATTCACTGGTCAGAAAATTTTGAAATAAATCACACACGAAATAGACATATAAAGGAACATGTAATCAAAATTTCAGAATTAAATACTAAGTAAATATTTTTACATAATTTCCCAAAGATTCAATTCACATGCAGGTTTTTGTCCAACAACATCTCTCAACACCTATTTCATCATCTTCCTCTAGAAAAATCCAATTTAAGTGATTTTTATGGCTAACTCTAGGTTTTAACATCCAAGGAATCTATTTCTAAACTCTAAAATATGAAAGGAGCATTGTAGAGTATCTAAATATACTAGAATAGCCATACGAAATTTTTATAAAACATTTTAATTTGGTTCCAATTAATGTAGAAGTGAGATAAATTATGGTTTAGCCTAGGGTTGATGACAAGAAGACTCTCCTTACCTCAAATGAAACTTTCAAACAAGAAAATAGAGATCCTTAGTTCAAGAAAAGTTTGTCTCCTATAAACATCAAAATGACCATATATTTGAGATTAAGAAGATTTTAGGAGATAATATTGAAATCCAATGCTTTAATTTCATGGATCTTACTCTTAATTGCAAAAAGGATGAACCAAGATGGTGTGGACAAGCAAAATCAAGCTTCTCTTCTTCCTCCCGTGCTCCCAAAATGACTTCCATAAGTGAGAAAGAAAATTGGTCTTTCTCTTCTTTAAATTTAACCTCCTTTCCAAAATTACCCTCACTTACTTTTTCACTTACCAATTAAATCCTTTCATCAATGGGAAATTATATTACTAATTTTTCTTAATGATATTACTCTTATTATTATTATTACTTCATTTTAAACTCAATTCTAAATTTATCTATTTCACTCTATTAAAAATTTCATAATATATATATATATATATATATATATATATTATTTATTAATATCTTTAAAAATTATCAAGTCTTAAAATAACTCATAATACCATTTTATTAAAGTTAATGATAAAATATTTTATTATATTAATGAAATATTTTTGGGAAATATTGGATGTTACGAGATGCAACAATGACAGATCGCTTCGCATTTTCCCATGAAATCTCTCATTCGGCTAAAAGATACACATAAATAAATGTAGACTTTTGTGTATCCATACAACCAACAAAATCTGAATCTGTATATCCAATCACCTCAAGGTGATCAGCTTCCTTATAAGTAAGCATGTGATTCTTTATTCCTTGTAAGTATCTTAAAACTTTCTTTGCAGCTTTCCAATGATCCAATCCAGGATTACTTTGGTATCTACCCAGTATACCAACTGCAAAGCTAATATCTGGCATCATACATGTTTGAGCATACAACAAACTCCCAACAACAGATGCATAAGGGATATTTTCCATCTGTTTCCGTTCCAAGTCATTCTTTGGACATTGCATGAGACTAAATTTGTCTCCTTTCTGTATTGGAACGGGAGATGCTGAACAATTCTCCATTCTAAATCTCTCTAAAATTTTATTAATATATGCTTTCTGAGACAAACCTAACAATCCTTGTGATCTATCATGGAATATTTCTATTCCTATCACATAGTATGCCTTACCCATATCTTTCATTTTAAAGTTGTTAGAGAGAAACTTCTTAGTCTCACTTAATAGACCAAGATCATTAGTCTCAAGCAAGATATCATCAACATACAGAATCAGAAATATAAACTTGCTCCCACTGACCTTCAGATATATACACCGATCAACAGTGTTTTCCTTAAATCCAAAGGACATAATAGTATCATTGAACTTAAGATACCATTGTTGAGAAGCTTGTTTAAGTCCATATATTGATTTCTTAAGTTTACACACCATATGTTCATTTCCTTCTTCAATAAACCACACTGGTTGATTCATATAAACATCCTCCTCTAAATCTCCATTCAGAAAAGCAGTTTTAACATCCATGTGATGCAACTCAAGATCATAATGAGCTACTAATGTCATGATAATTCTAAAGGAATCTTTCTTAGAAACAAGTGAAAATATTTCCTTATAATCAATGTCATCTTTCTGAGTAAAATATTTGGCAACAAGACGGACCTTGTAACGTTCGATATTGCCATGAGAGTCACGCTTAATCTTAAAGACCCATTTACACCCAACACTCTTACATCCTTCTGACAATTCCACAAGATCCCATACACCATTATGTGCCATTGATTTAAGCTCATCTTTCATAACATCTAACCATTTGTCAGAATTATCACCATTAATGGCGTCTGAAAATGAAATTGGGTCATTATCAATACTTAGGTCATTTTCTGACTCTTGTAGATAAACCACGTAATCATTTGAAATAACAAACTTTCTTTCTCTGTGAGACCTTATTAATACTATTTCTTGTGGTTGTTCTATTATCGGTTCATTGTTAATCTCAGGATCATTAATTTGTTGTTCTTCTTGATTGTCGTGTGGTTCTACAACATGTGGAACAACAACTATTGAAGAAGATGTACTAGTTACAGGAACTTGTACTCTAACTTCCTTAATCTCCACATCTCGTGAAGCTTCATTCCCACTGGTTTCACCATTTTCAATAAATCGAGCATTTTCAGTTTTAACAATTCTTGTACTATGGGTAGGACAGTAAAACATATACCCTTTTGATTTTTCTGGATAATTAATGAAATATCCACTGATTGTTCTTGCATCCAGTTTCTTTTCTTACGGATTATAAATTCTTACTTCTGCCTGACTACCCCAAACAAGTAGGTGTCTCAAACTAGGTTTCCTACTTTTCCATAACTTAAAATGAGTCTTTTGAACAACTTTACTAGGAACCCTGTTCAACAAATACATGATAGTCTTTAAAGCATACATCCACAATGATACATGTAAACATGAATTACTTAACATACTCCTAACCATATCAAATCATATAAGTACGCTTAAAAAAACTGAAACAACCATTCCCAAACTTAAAAGAGTATCCAGCAACATCAAGTTTAGACAAAGAAACTAAATTTCTAATGATACTAGGTACATAAAAAGTATCCATAAGGTCTAAGTGATATCCAGTGTCAAGGATTAAACGATAAGTCCCGACAGCTTCCACTGGAACCTTGACTTTATTCCCCATGAAGACGAACTTCTCATTTGGGTTTATGGTTCGGGTTGAAAGGAATCCTTGCATTACATTAGAAACATGAGTCGTACATCCAGAATTAATCCACCAAGTATTATGGAGAACTTCAGTTAAATTTGATTCAAAACTTACGTAAGCACTATGCTCACCTTTCTTTTCGAACCAAGCTTTACGCTTTAAGCAGTCCTTCTGAAAATGTCCAGACTTCCCGCAGAAATGACATTTGTCATTTTTCTTCTGAATGTTAGTAGAAGACTTGTTAATCTTTAATGGTCCTTTACCCTTTTCATGTTTCTTAACAACTTTCTTTTTAGCTCCTTGATTTTTCACGTAATGAATAGAGTGGCTTCCTAGGTTCTTGAGTCTGGTCTCCTCCTGTACTAACATACTGTGCAATTCATGCACATTTCATTTGTCTTTCATGGTGATATAATTCATCTGGAACAGACCATACTCAGGCGGTAACGAGTTCAAAATGAACTACAAAAGAAATTTTTTTTCCACTGTCATTCCAAGAGACTTGAGTCTTGTTGTGATATTTGTTATTTCGATTACGTGTTCATGCATACTACGAGAACCATCAAACTTCATGGTGGTCAATGTACTCATCAATGTCCCAACGAGGGATTTGTTAGCAGTTTGAGAGTGCTCTTCCACAAATTTCATAAATTCTTTCACGTCCTTAGTTTTGGAAAAAACATGCTTAATATTGCTTGCAATACTCATTCGCATAAACATAAGAGTAAGTCTGTTTGACCTTTTCCAAACTCTATAATGAGTTTTCTCTTTGTTACTACTAGCATTAGTGATAGCAGCCGATTTTTCAACTTGGAAAGCCAAATCAAAATCCAACTCACCTAAGTGAAATTTGACTTTCTCACTCCAGTAAGGGAATTTAATCTATTAAAGACTGGAATAGACGAAGTAAGCGAATGTAGAAATACATAAACAAATACTTCAATTAACACATGTCTAACATTAACGCTTTGAGTCATAAAAGCTAAACATAAATACAGATTCAAACATAAATAACCATTCTATGCATACTAATGTTCTCCTTTGGGAGATCCACTAATACACAAACATACTTACGCTAATCTTTTTATAACTTTAATGATAATTAAAATATGCATCAACTAGAATCACCTAACACCTTTGGGTATATAAATAAAACTAGTGACGCACACAAAATTATCTACATTCATGTTCATTAATTATAATAACAACTAATCAACCTTTGGGTGATCTTGAAATGCCTTATAATAATGAACTTCAATTAACCCATAAATCATTATTCATAATTTTAACATTCATACTATGGGTAATTGAAATAAAATCATTAATAATTTGAAATCAAAATAACCTTAAAATTTTGGCCACTTTGGTGACTAACAAAATTTATCATGCTTAATTTCAAATAAATAACACATCTTTAATTCCTATTAACCATTCATAGCATTTTTTTTATTAATTTTAATAAATGTACATTATTCACATAATAAAATATTATGTGCCATAAATAAAATTGAAACTCATAATTTCAATTTTCATCCTAAGATTGATTTTCAATCTAAGACCTTTATTTGTATTTCACGTAAAAGTGAAATTGTCATCCATTCAAAACTTTTATGAGTAATTTAAACACAGAGGAAACACTATAATTCAGTTTGCAAAACAAAATTCATTCATTTATCAATGTTTACATTATAGGTACATTAACAAAGTTTCACAGTACATTAACAAAGGGTTACAGTACCCTTGACAAAGTTTTACAGTACCCTTCACAAAGCTTTACGAGTATGAGTATATTATACAACTCACCTTAACATAAAAGTAACTCTTTAATTATCTTTCACCCACATAAAAAATATGTACGTACAAAATAATGTACAAATAATATGATGACAAAATAATATAGGGGAAAAATGGCTTCAATAGTCACTGTTACTAATATGTAACTACAAAATAATATTATAAATAATATAAAAATAATATTATAAATAATATAATATAATATATGAAACCTGTGTGTTTAACACGTGGTCTTTACGCGTAAAGTTTATTAACTTTACAGTTTATCATTCTTCCATTATAATTATAACATTTCATCATAACATCTCATCATAATTATAACATACAATAAAACTAATTTCATACATGATTCACTCTAACCCTATCACGTCATTTGTCTTTTCAATTAAAATCAATTACGGGTTCATTCACGCATAGGGACTATAAAATTGGGTTCAATTTGAACTTAAAAACATAATTAGGGTTTATTCCTTTATTTAATTTTGAGAAAAATAAATTTGGGAATAAATTAGGATTCATACTAATCTGATAGAGAAATCCCTAAATTCATAATTAGGGTTTATCTTAATTTGGGAAAAACTTAATATTTGGGAAAACTTTCATACAAGGAAAATCATAAATCTAATAACCAGTGCTCTGATACCACATGTAAAATATTATGTAGTTTTCCTACGTTCTTAATTCATTATGGAAAACTACTCTATAGGATCTTTAGATTATTGATTTTCACAATATAACATACAACAAGTACATGAATCATAGTAAGAAGACTAACCTTGATCCATGAGAGTCTTTTATTTAATCTTTTCGTTTTCCAATCTCCTTTTCCCAATCTATCTCTTTGTCTTTCTTTCTTTTCTCACGTTTTCTTGATGATTTACAGTGAAAAAAAAACTTATAACCGAGACATAATCCTTATTCCATTTTATCAACCAACGTCCATCAAGTTGATTACCGTAAGTTAATATTTTTTATTTTATCTTTATTTTATTCTAATTTCACATAATAATTAATAGGTCTTTATATTTTATTAAATAACATTTAAACCTATTATTATATTTCACATGAGTCACATAATGGAATGAATTAATTAAATTAATTGTAAGAAGAACCTGATCTTACTCTTGGACAATATTCTATTTGGGATATTTACAAACTTAAAAAAAATTCAAATAAGAGTTTAAAATGAGTCAAGGAACAGAAAGAAGATAATGTGACTTTCATATTACAATATTTGAAGGAACAACATTCACAAAAACATAAAATCTCAATCAATGGAGATGTAGTTAGTTGGAGTTACGAGCATTTTTCGATTTTGGGAAT
This sequence comes from Sphenostylis stenocarpa, assembly GCA_963425845.1. Classification (NCBI taxonomy): domain Eukaryota; kingdom Viridiplantae; phylum Streptophyta; class Magnoliopsida; order Fabales; family Fabaceae; genus Sphenostylis; species Sphenostylis stenocarpa. The sequence goes on along the minus strand of OY731399.1, from coordinate 20,501,934 downwards.
TCTTTGTCGTCGTATCTTGTCTGTATTGCTTCATGAAAATTGTTTTAATATCTGAATAAGATATTTAACTCATCTATTAAAAACAGATACGAAATCGCAAATATAAATTTATGAAACCACTCTAAATAAATAATTTTTAAAATGATTATAATATTTTTTTAATAACATTTTTTTTAAGGAAAGACAGTGACCCATCAGTCTCCTTCCGACAACTTGTCTACATTAAAAAAACATGATAATGTTTCATCAAATATTATATAAAAAAAATACACAACTCATAATTGTTAAAATTTAAATCTTGTATTTTCATCCAAATTTTAGAATAATTTCATAAATAATATATTTAAAAATAAAAATTATTTAAATAGAATTTTTCTAAATTTATTTATCGAGCTAAATCTTTTTATAAAAGAAACAAATTTATTTCATATAATATAATTATTTAATTTATTTATTTATTCTCTATATCATAATTTAGTGTTTGTTTTTTTTTCTTTCCTCTTCTTTTATTCTTCTCTTGTCCCATCTTATTCTTCAATTAATATTAAAATTTAATAGAGTGAGTATTTTATTATTACTAAAAAATAAAATATTTAAATGATCTAGAAATAGTATAATTTAATATATTATATAAATTTAAAATATTACCAATATTATTATTATTATCTTATAATTATTAAGAAAAATAATTTTAAATTAATTATTTATTATGATTGTAATTTTAAATAATTAACTAATATTTTTTTAGTTTCATGATTGATTTTAAAATATTTATTTAAACATGTTTTTATTAAATTTTAATATAGTAATTTAATGAGAAGAACAAGGGAGAGAGGAGAGAGAAATAAGAGATGCAATATAAAAAAAATATACAAAAAGAAAGGAGTGAATGAAAAAAATAAAAATAAAATAAAGAATTTTGTGAAAAGAAAGAAAAAAAAGCTATATATAAACAATAATCATGTACATAAATCGATAGATATTTTATTTGAGTATTTTTTTAAATATATTATTTGTAAAATTCATTTAAAAAATTTTAAATTATAAATATTATCTTGTTTTATTTAAATTTTCTATAATTTTATTTGGAATAAATAGATTATAAAGAGAAATAATAAGAGAAATAAATTAAGTAATTAAATCATAAAATAAAAAATAATTAAGAAAGAAAAATTGAATAAATAAATTATAAAAATATAAAAGTAATTAATAAATGTATTTTAGTACGCACACACGATAGCCAAACTGGATGAATATTTGGTGGTTTAAAACCTTTGGTTACACTATTATATTCTTGTGTTCTCACAACTGGGCTTTTTATTGGGTTAAAAATATTTGGATTTGATTGATATGGGTGAAATAAATAAAAAAATTTAGCGGGGTTAAATTGTGTTAATTACATGATTTTAAATAAAAGAATAGTGTAATTTAAAATGATTTTGTGATAAAATAATTAAAATTATATTTTCTGTAACAAATTCTATGTAATTTTATTTTCTTAATAAAACTAAAGTCGTACTATATTTATTATACCTAATTAAAGTCATAGTAAGTAGGACTTTAGTTTTGTTTCTTCAAATAATTATATTGCAAAATATTATAATAAATATTGCAAAGTCGTACTATATTTTTTTTAAAACTAATAATTTTTTATTATAATAAATTTATATTATAAAATATTATATTAATTATTTATTCTATTCATATCAATTATTATTTTATATAAATTTTATAAATAATAGAATAGAAAACAATATTTCAAATACAAAATAAATATATTAATAAATTTATTTTTAATATATTATTTATTTCAAAATTAATAATAAATATTATTTAAATATATTATTTAAAAAATTGATATAAAATAAATAATTAATATAATATTTTCAATAAATAGATTATTTAAAAATATATATTATTTAATTTTATCATAATAATATTATTGTGTATATATATATTTATATAAAAAAATAAATAAGTTATAAATTTTTATATATTATATTTATCTCAAAAACTTAATTTATTTTAAAAATATATATTATTAATGTTGAAATAAATAATATAACATAATTTAAATTTAAAAATATATTTACTAATATATTTTATTTTTATTATTTATACAAATTTTATATGAAATAATAATTGATATAAATAAAATAAATAGTTAATATAATATTTTATAATATAAATATATAATAATATATAAATTATTAGTTTTTAAATTATTTATTTAATAAAGTTAATTTAACTATTTAAAAAATAATATCAAAATTATCCTATATATAATACAACTTTAGTTATATAAAAAATAAAAATAAAAATTTAGGTTGAATTCGTTAACAAAAATAATTTTATTTTTTTATTATAAATTCATTTTATAATATATGATTTCTTTATTTAAAATCGTGATTTAACCTCTTTTAATAATTTTTTAAAAATTTGATCATATTAATAAAATTCAAATATTTTTAACCCATAAAAAAGCACAAAACTGTTATATGTGTAAAAGAGGATTTAATGATAGTTTGATGGTTGAAAATAAAGTCACACAACTATGTATCAATGTCAAAACCCCTTGTCCAGACTGGATGCAATATATGAATATTCCAAGAACAAATGAGATAAATAGTGTAATAATGGCATGAAAATGATATTTTGACGACCGGTATCAAAATGTGAATTGCTGAAAAACATGGGTGTGATTTGTAATTTGAAAGAGTGGAAAAAGCAAAATTTTTAAAATGGATGGATGAATTCTCTTTGCTCATTCTCTTGTCAACTTTTGTTTGTGCTCCTACTCTGATCGACTTTTGTTTGTGTTCCAAGTCTCTCGTCCATTTTGTTTAGGGTTTCTGCTCCATGATATCGGTTTCGCTTTGGTAAAAGTGAGGAGACAAGAGTATCAGTTCCATGAGTTCTATGAGTCATGACTATTTTGCGGTGAGTCTTCGACTTATTTGCAACCCTGGCGACCCCTATGGTGAGTGTTCAATTTTTTTTTACAATTGTTTAGGGTTTCTGCCCCAACTCTCTCGTCCATTTTGTTTAGGATTTCTGCTCGGTGATATCGGTTTCGTTTTGGGAAGAGTGAGGAGGCAAGAATGCCACTTCCATGAGTTGTGAACACCAGTTCGGAGCCGTATCCGGTCAAATAAATACAGAAAAATGCAGTAATAGTAATAGGAAGTGACTCCTATGTCGGCTCCTAAGGATTATTAGTTTCAATCAAAGATCCACCATCAATCAGATAAAACAGTAATGGAGTTGGTTTGTAGATTAACAGATAAACACAAATTAAATTTTACGAAACAACACCAATGACAAAAGCAGATTAAATACGTATTAATTTCTTAATTCAAATGTAAATTCACCTATAACAGGTTATCAAATGAATGTCCTGTTCAATCTTAAAACCCGAAATTAGACCACTAAACGAAAACTAAAACGAGTCCAATATGCATTAGGCAAACATACATCTTTAACTTTGGTGCCACGGATTAACCAATCATGTATCAACCCACATCCATTAAGCATGAACAGGGGCTGTTTAAATGCAAGAACACAAATATGAGATTAAGTATACATAAAAATTTGTCATCCCTGCACAGAGTTAATTAGATGGAGAGCAATACAGGACATGGCAGAAATGCTTTAAACACAAAAAATCTCAAGGTTTCATCACATTCTCCTCAAGTAATCAATACTCAAAGTTTAGCTATGGAAATGAACTACAAATACAAAAAATGAATGAAAATACTTCATCATATATATGAAGGAACATGAAACCGAAACTCAAACATCCAATGTGCACAAAAATCGAAAAACCCCAAATGGGTACTGTTCTAAGCGTCTAAATACAGAATACAAGTTGTTTCAAGCTAAAAATGAGAAGAAAACATGAAATGGAGTCTATTTAAGAATGGAAAAGGGAAAACCTAAGTGGTGGCACCATGGAGAGATAGGCACAGAAAGTTAAGAAAATGCGGAAAAATAATGGCTAATCAATGAGTCGTGACTATTTTGCGGTGAGTCTTCGACTGTTTTGCAACCCTGGCGACCCCTACAGTGAGTGTTCAATTTTTTTTTTTTACAATTGTTTAGGGTTTCTGCTCCAACTTTCTCATCCATTTTGTTTAGGGTCTCTGCTCCATGATATCGGTTTCGTTTTGGTAAGAGTGAGGAGGCAAGAGTACCACTTCCATGAGTTGTGAACACCAGTTCCGTGAGTCGTGACTGTTTTACGGTGAGTCTTCGACTGTTTTGCGATCCCTGCGACCCCTACGGTGAGTCTTAGACTTTTTTTGACAAATAACTTTGAGTCTTGGACTATTTTGCGAAAAGTACTCAACTGTTTTCATTGTATATTAATGTCCAATTGGTGTTTGATGAAATGGTACAATAAAGCAAAAAAATGTTCTGAAAGGCTTGTGATTGAAATATGCTAAAATATTGAAGGGCTATATTTCTTATCTCATATGCTTCACTCTTTTTAGGAACCTTGAAATCAATAATATAATCCTAAGTGAGTCTAATTGGAATTTTCTGTTGAGTTATATATTTGAGCTGTGTTTTGGAATCTGGTTCTCGTCCACGTTTCCAAATGATATTTCAAAAGTTACAAACACTATGCATAAAATATATCATTTTCTTGGAACTTTGCTTTGTCTTGGCTTGTTGCAGATAAGCCAAAACTTTCATGAGATTAATATGTTGAAATTGTATTTGACCGTAATCCAATACCTCGTTCTTTGTTTGTGTAACTGTATATTCTTTAGAAATCATATTTTCTTAATGGACTCCTAGTATCTTGACATGAGAAACATTTTGAAAAGTATATTGGCTGGAAACTGAATAGTTAAGCTTTTTCCGATTGAGTTTCTTTATAAGTAAAAGCAAGTTCAGATCACTATAGTCAGGTTCAAATGCTGATAATTTAGTGTGATAAAACAATGCCTCGTACTTTATTTGTGTAAATGTATATTATTTTGAAATCATATTTTCTTAATGGACTATTGGTATCTTGACATCAGAAACATTTTGAAAAGTATATTGGCTAGAAACTGAATAGTTAAGTTTTTCCCGATTGAGTTTCTTTATGAGTAAAAACAAGTTCAGATCACCATAGTCAGGTTCAAATGCTGATAATTTAGTGTAATAAAACAATGCCTCATACTTTGCTTGTGTAACTATATATTCTTTAGAAATCATATTTTTTTAATGGACTCCTGGTATCTTGACATCAGAAACATTTTGAAAAGTATATTGGCTGGAAACTGAATAATTAAGTTTTTCCCAATTGAGTTTCTTTATGCGTAAAAGTAAGTTTAGATCACCATAGCCAAGTTCAAATCCTGATAATTTAGTGTGATAAAACAATGTCTCGTACTTTGTTTGTGTAACTGTATATTCTTTTGAAATCATATTTTCTTAATGGACTACTAGTATCTTGATATCATAAACATTTTGAAAAGTATATTGGCTGGAAACTAAATAGTTTTTCCCGATTGGGTTTCCTTATGAGTAAAAGCAAGTTCAGATCACTATAATCAGGTTCAAATCCTGATAATTTAGTGTGATAAAACAATGTCTCGTACTTTGTTTGTGTAACTGTATATTATTTAGAAATTATATTTTTTTAGCCATTACACGCAGAAGAAATTCTAGTTGTGCTTGGTTATTTTTACAAATGTTGTTAATTTTTTCAAGTTATTCAGGTAGCAAATCATAACTTCCAAGTATCTTCATCGAAGATTGTTCATACCAAAGGGCTCCTGCATGTGTATACCCAATTTCTTATATTTGCCAAAAAGCTTTTGAATGAAATCCTTTCCTCTTAATTTGTACTAAAATGGCCCAAAACTAGTGAAATCAAGAATGCACCAATGCTCAAGTGGTTTACCTTTCACCATTGGTCTTCCAGCAAGATTCCAGTGACATTTTTGAAGATCCACTTTTAATTTGATGATCTTTCCATTTGGTCCCCTAGTTTCAATTCTGCAGGACCAAGTACACGTCGCACAATAGTTGTCATAGTTGTGTTGACACTCATCCTAAAATTTTGAATAAAACCACCGCTACCAAATGAGTACATTGTAGTTAGATATGTCTCCTACATATTAGAGCTTAGAAGATGAATATATTGGACCAATTTATAATCACGAATATGATAACAGACATTACTTGGTAATGTATACAAAAACTGAAGGTTTGTATTTATTACACTTGTAGGAACACTATCAAAAATAATATCCTCTCCTGTCTTTCAAAGAAAGCCAAGCCTCTTTGTTTTCCTAGTATTAATAAGTTCAAAGACTACTACTGTAAAGAGTAAAGCATAGTTGTTTCCTGCTACCAACTATGGATTTCCATCCTATTATTATGTATCTTGTTTAAACCATCAAAGAATTCACCTACTTCCACGTTGGCAGTTAGTATTAGAGCATATGCACCAAGCCCCTGGTAGATATTTCATGCTTGGTTGACAAATTTTTTCACACAAAATATGAAGTTTAGGGGATCATTTTCACCTTTTAAAATCCTATGCCTAATCTGCACGTGGGCTGAAGTGTACTGTGTATGTAACCTGCAATTTACTCTTTAAATAAGCACCATATGACCTAAATCCATCATTGAGATCGCATGCAACTGTAACTAAGAAGAATGTAATAATGCAAGTTCCAAAGGACATACACAAAAAGAAGTAATAACATATCACGTAACATGTTCCTCTGGTTCTGTTTCTGCTTAAATTTTGGAATCTTGTTTTGGTTTGATTAGTTGATAACCTTGCATTTTGAGTGTTTGATAACATGGAATGACCCAAGGACAGTTTCACACGACTATGGTTGAGAGACAATATATTGCTCGCTTCTGTTCTTTGTTAAAGAATAATTAGTGTAGAAAACTAGGAATCTTAATGATATAGAGGCTTCTCATCATTATTTTTATTGAGAAGTGTTAGTACTTTTCGTTTTTGTACTTTGCTTGGATAAAAGGGTCTATAAAAGCATATTTGGTATGCAATGTACGGTCTTTGAATTTGACTTTTGAAAGGAAGAACAGGGAACATGGTTGCATATATTGGGTAAATTTCTCTTTTGTAATTGCTAATATAGTAATGGATAATGTTTGTAACTAACTGCCCCATCCTAAAAATGCTGCAATATCAATATTATTCGATATAGCTAAAGTTCCTGCTGCTGCATTGTATTTGTGGCAATGAAACTAGTATTTGTCATTTTTTATTGTTGAAGTGCAACATTGCATAACAAACTTGTCTCATATATTGGGTGGCTAATTTTATTTTTATTTTTTTACAAAATTAAAAATTATCATAGGCAAATAAAACAAAGCAAGTAGTTACCACAACTTGCAAGATAAGCAGCACCAACTTAATAGTTCCCTGTGCTTTCCGTGAATCTTTAATTTGTTCTATTTGATTTTCATTTTACATCAACCACTTTTAAGTTTATAATTGACATTTATCATGTGCCATGTAACTGTTAGAATGATATCCGCTTGCATTGCAATCACAGGCGCACTAATGCAAACTGACTTTGTGATACTGCTATATTAAAGTGAGACTTATTCTATTGGGACATCTTTCTTATCACACTTTCATAGTATGTTGAGGCATTAATGTTTAACCACTGGGGATATTTGTAATTTTCCAACATTTTCTGGTCTCATCCCCAATTTTATGGCAGCAACTGCTGTGGCACCTGATGAAATTCCCATTTACAAAAGAAGTAATAACATAATCAGCATGAAAACCAATAATTTGAATACTTGAAATTAGAGAAGTATGAAGTTTGTATTTTACAAGCAAATATGTATAGAAACTAATATGAAATCGGTAAAAGCCACAAATTATCATTGTCATGTTAACAAACCTTCTTTTAAATTAAGTAGCTTAGCTGTTTCTATTGATTCTTCACTTGATAACTACAGTTTAGACTATGTTAGTTTTGACAGAATGTCTTTTAATAGTAGCTAGTTGAGGAAATATTATATGTGTAACATGCTTGTACTAATTGTAGAGCATTGCCTGACTTAGTCTATAATAGGAAAGTTTGTACCCAAGATTTACGCCCATGTTTGTATAATACACAATTCACCAAAATTATACGTGTAACACGCTTGTATTTATATTTTTTTAGTATTTTGTCATTGTAAGTTTAATTTTATTAATTTGTAACAGGAGTAGTTTTGAAAAAAAATGTCTGCAAAAAGAGACCGCCATAACGAGAACAAAGTATGTATATGTTAATTATAGTTATTTTATCAAAAGTGATTTACTAAATATTTAATTTGTTATATGTTATGTATGTTATATATTTTATACATTTTATATGTGCGAGATAAGATTAAGACACAATGTTGAGATATAATATATAGGCTGCTATAAATTCAAGTATGACTACACGCCAACGAGCAACTATTGAAGAAACCCCATTTAAATGACTTCTTCAAATAAAAGAGCTATTGTAAATATCTAGTAATGTTATAAGAGAACTAGTTAGTTGATGATCAATTAGTGATAATTGTTTTAGAATAAAACAATATCTTGTCTCATTCACCCATTTAGATGTTTGTTTTGTGATAGGTTTACGTATAAGGGGATGTAGTTGCTTTAGAAGATAGTGGTTCATGTTTAGTAAAAGATTTATTTGTTGAATAACAGTAACAAACATATTTAGGAATCTAAAAGAAAAAAAAATTAAGAATGATAAATATGTAGTTGACTTTTGTAGGCTTTATATCTTACTTGGGTGGACAATTTTTTATTTTCCTCGTATATCCCGTACTGTTCATAGTGTTCCTTTTAATTTATTAGATGATTTGGAGGCATTGGATGATTATAATTGGAGAAATGTTGTGCACGGTGTATTAGTTGATAGTTTGCATCGTGCTAGTAAAAACTTAAACGAACAAAAGAATGTTTCTCAATTGTACGTTGCTGGTTGTGTCACTTTCTTAAAGGTAACTTTCGTACCTAATGATGCTATGGTTCTTACAAATGATTGATTTATTAGGTGATATGAAATTATTGTGACTTATGACATTGTATTGTGTCATAGATCTGGATAGTTGACCACCTGTCTTTGCCTACTGATCCACAACGAAATATCTGTTTTCTGCGTTTTCTTGATTGGCCCAAAGTGAACATTCTAATGTCAAAAATAGAACGTGCATTCATTTCAAACAATGTAAGAGATGTTGTGTACAACATATTATTTTAAAATGTGGACTTATTATATTATGTTGGTAACATATAAAGTCTTTCTTTTGGTAGATTGTATGGGATTGGGCAGTGTCTATGGAAGATCTCAGACAATCAAAGTTCTGCAAAGGCGTTTGCCTCGATCAAGTGCCGGCCTTCAACAGCAAGGAGATGGTAAAGAGTATCTTGGTGGCAAAAATGATGCTGAAACAGCTGAAGAAGATGGTATGTTATATTAGTGATGAACCACAAGTAATGAATAACTTAATGATTGCATCTGTTCTTATAAAAATGTGGTTTATTTGCATCATCTATTGCCCTTGTTATCTGAGTGATCTAAATATGTAATGTAGAGTCACCCTTTGAATTCCGGGCCCTGGAAGTTGCTTTAGAAGCCATTTGTAGTTTTCTTGCTGCACGAACAACAGAATTGGAGATGGCTGCTTATCCTGCATTAGATGAACTTACCTCCAAGGTACATATATTATGGAATTCTTTCTCTTAATGTTTTGGTTTTAATCTGGGATCCCCTGATCCATACCCTTTCATTATGTACAGTATTAGCTTATAAAATATGAAGTACCCTTTCTTTATGTATAGAATAAACTAACAAAATATGAATGAAGTTGGTTGAAAGTAACTGAGGGAAAAATTTTGTTATTTCAGCTCATTATATTATACTTTTCATTTGTTATACTTATCATCAGTGAGGTGTTCATTCTAACTATGCTTGCTTTCTTAATGTCGCTTTTTGTTGTCTGGCTTGAAATATGGATGTTCTACTTCCCTTTTTTCCTTTTATTTCTAGACTTTTTTTGGTTCAGTCATGAACTTTAGATTATTGTATTCCGCAGATTAGTAGTCGTAATTTGGACAGGGTTCGGAAATTGAAGAGTGCAATGACAAGGCTGACTGGTAGAGTTCAAAAGGTATGTCAAGTTTTTCCGTTAGTCCTGTGAAAATTTTTCTTTTATGTAAATATATTTTGCAGCCCACTTTCTCTCAATGCTGTTGAGTTTTTGTACTTTGCACTTCTTTTATTTAAATTATTTTATTTTTCTTCTCAAATAGAATTAGTTTAATGTGATTCTAAACTGCCTTGATCAGTTTTAAGTAGAAAACAACACATCTCTTTTTCCTCTCTCATCACCAGTTCTTGTTATCAGTTACAGGTCAGAGACGAGCTTGAACAATTGTTGGATGATGATGATGATATGGCTGACCTATACCTGTCAAGAAAAGCAGGTTTAGCATCACCAGTCAGTGGATCAGGTGCTGCAAATTGGTTTTCTGCATCCCCTACCATAGGATCAAAGATATCTAGAGAAAGTAGAGCAAGTCTGGCTACTGTTCGTTTTGATGAAAATGATGTGGAAGAGCTTGAACTATTACTTGAGGTTATAAACTTTACTTGCTTTAAAAAATAATTGAAAATTTTTTTTTATATTCTTTTAATGATGAAAAATTGCAATTAATGGTGTTTGTTCATTTTGCAGGGTTATTTTAGTGAAATTGATCATACCTTGAACAAATTAACCACAGTAAGTATGATGTATTTGTAAACGTGCCATAGGGAGTAGTAAATCTTACTTTTCTTTTTGAATCAAATCCCATATTCAGATCTTTGTTGCACCACTTCTAGCTTTGTAACTAAACATTATGATAATTTGATTCTATGTCTAATTCATGTTATCAACATCCCTGAATTTATTTGTGATGGGATATGACTCTAGACCCATTAGATCAGTTTCTTCTAGAATGGGATTGAAAAGTAGTGTACTGTTTTTATATTTGTTTGGTCTCTTCAAAGGTCAGTGTTGCCAAGATATATAGGTTTTACATGAAGTCTGAATGTGCTGTAGGTCGTTTTACTTTGACCTCACTATTTTTCTTTTTCTTTTCATTTAAAGCTGCGAGAGTACATTGATGATACTGAAGATTATATTAATATTCAAGTAAGTAGCTATCAATTTACTGAAAATATGTATTGGTATCTGTTTAATAACACGAAATTCTGGAGTTTTTCTATTTTGCAGCTTGACAACCATCGTAATCAGCTGATTCAGGTGTCTTTCATATTTCTGCACCTTGAATATCATCTATATTCTGTAATGTTTTTTTTTCTCACGAGTTTGCTAAATGATCTTCAACTTTTGTGCAGTTGGAGCTCTTTCTTAGTTCTGGAACTGTTAGTCTAGCTTTCTATTCTTTGGTGGCTGCTATATTTGGCATGAATATGCCATATACTTGGAACGAAAAACATGATTACATGTTCAAATGGGTATGCAAATTATTACTGTTTATTCATATATATTAGGAAGTTAAAATTAAGATTATCTTGAAAAACATCAAAGATATAACTTGCTAACATATTCCTTCTTAAAAAAACAAGGAGGTATATGTTAGTAAAGACTTGTGTTGTTATGTTTATATATATGCAAAATTTTGGACTTGATAATGTGAATAAAGAGTAAAATTCATTATGATTACTTGCAGGTAGTTATTGTCTCTGGAGTATTTTCTGTTTTGATGTTTGTCATGATTGTGGTCTATGCTCGCAAAAAGGGATTAGTTGGATCATGAAAATAATTTACTGGAAAAGGGGCATAACTCCTGTGTATGATAGTCTCTGATGAATTATGTTGTGCAGTTAGAGTAAAGCTCAACACATGGATGAGTTATTGGAATGCTTTAGTCCCAATAACCTGTTAAAGGATCTAGTCCATCTGTTATCTGTATTGAAGCTATTTTCTTTCCTGATTCACTCATTATTACAACAGACTGTAAATACAGTCTGCAGATTCAAAGTTTGTTCATCCTTTTCAATATTTTTAAGGTGTTGATATTATGTAATTGAATTATAGTTTAGTTGAATATACTAATTTTTACATGATTTTATGTTTTTCTGTTCACTTCTAACTTTATGTAAACAAGGATAATGTAGTGACATCAAACTCCGGACAAAAACTATTTCATCAATTTAACCATTTTGATGTTAATGTATAATTTAGTGATTTTATAAGTAAATGGAGAAAAGTATTAAAGAAAATAGTTCTTGTGAAACTCGCTAATAAGTTGTAATCATCTTTTCATTATTATTCAAAATAGTCCAAATTGATGCATGCTACTTTGGAGTGAGTACGAATTTTACATTTAAAAAATAAGAATATTGATAAATATATGAGTAAAAAAAATCTATAAATATAATATTTTAATTAAAAATAATATGATATTTTTTTATATAATTATTTATCGAAAAATCTTTCAATACTGTCTCATTAAAAAAAAACTGATACTCAAGTGACCATCTAAATAAATAATTATAGATGCATTTGAATTTATCCAAACTTGAATAGAAAACATACTTGAAAACTATTTCAATCAATGATACATTTTATCCCAGTACTTCACTTTTCTTTTCTATTTTTTTCTTTTCTCTAATTTAAATATTTCATCACTTTCTTTTTATCTAAGTTAAATTTAAGTTACAATAAACACCAAATATAACTAAATATAAATATAAAAATTTATAAAATAAGAGAAGACTCAGCTGCTAGTCTTTTTATTTTGGTATTTATAATTTTATAAAATTTGTTTGTGGTCCCAAAAATGAGTAATATACCAAAACTTATATCTTATAATAGGAAAACAAATATTTGAACTCAACTTGAAAACAAATATTTGAACTCAACTTGAGTATATTATAATGACCCAAACCTAAATATAATTACTCGTTTAAGTGATGGATTTCCGATTGAGTGAGAGTTGACCAAAACTAAAAGTTCAATGCAGCTAGTCGCATAATGTAACTTGGATCACCGCATATTTCGATCACTTTTACTTCGAATGAGAATTTCATTGTTTGAGCGAAAATAGAACCCGATATTATCCATTAGTTTTAGGTCTCCTCACTCAAACGATGAATTTCTCGTTTAAGCGAGAACGAAATAATCGATCATAATTTAAAATATTCGATTATTTTAAAATTATAATCAATTAGTTTAACTTATAATCGATTATAAATAGATTTTTTGCTCAAACGAGAATTTCATCACTTAAACGATATAGAACACGAGAATACCTATTAGTTGCAGGTCATCTCGTTCAAGTTACTGGATTTCTTACTAGAGCGAAAGTTTACCACATCACTTCTCGTTCGAGCGAGAATTCCATCACTTGAACGAAATTAAACCCACTATACTTCTTTAGTTTCGGTCTCCTCGTTCAAACGATAGATTTCTCACTTGAGTGAAAATACTATAAACAATAAAAATTGTTAGTTGGGTAAATAATATTACAAATTTACTATTTAGGAAAATAATATTATTTATGAAAAAAAGTTGTCTACGGGCATGTCTATATAAAACTAAAATTTAAAGCACTAACAATCATATGTGTTGCTGACCGCATTTAGGTGTAATCATTCACTTACAAAACTTCCAAGTCTCCAACAAAATTTTGCAAATTCAAATGAAACTGTTTTTTTTTTCTAATGTGCCAATATTCTCTCTTATTAAAAAAGGCGAGTTAGAGACTTTTTCCGGAACAATAATCATTAACCAATTTTATTTTAAATTATTTTATTTTATTATGCTTTTTTCTATTTAAGATTATAAAAAAAAAAAAAAAAAAAAATGTTAAACGGGTGCTGTAGTGGCCGTAATTAGAAGAACCATGTTTTGGTCAAGACTGAATAAACGTGGCTCTTTAACGCCCTGAAGGACTTATTGTGTTCCCACCAGTGACTCAATCCAAAAAAAATGCGCATCATGCCCCCTAAACTCCGAGTCAACTTTGTCTTGTGTTTCTGTATAAAGAATTCTCACCACATTACCATTCCCAACAACCCACGAGGAATAGCCAACACGTCACTGTCCTTTCATCTCATTGCCCACTGCTTACATTTCAGAAACTGTATTCATTCATAATTAACTAGTCAGAAAACCTGAATATAAGATGTAAATATAAAACTTTATTGGTCGAGATACTTAAAGTTTGACTAATAACTTAATTAGCAATCATATTAATACATGTGTTCAATGTCTTCTTATCTTTTTGATGAAGATGTATAGTTTTTTTGTCTCGTGCGTGTAAATTAACGCGGTGAACAAGACTTGTTTTCTTTGTGCGTTCTGTAATAAGTTTGGTAGTGAACAAGGTGATGTCATGGTTTTAGTAACATGAAAAAGTTAAATAATTATACTACTCGGTTCCATTATGAGCTAAGAAAGATCCGTAGTACTAGCATGTTAGTCTCCAAGGCAACTGGGGATAGTTTGAATAACACGGTAATTTGAAGCATTCTGAGTCATCAGCATGCATTTTCCTCGAAACCGTTTGGAACATGTCCACTACTTAAACCTTAATTTTCTCTCACTCTTCCCACTTCGGTCAACCTTAGTTTGTTTACTTCTCACTCCTCCTTTTTTTCCCTTCTTCTAATCTTCTTTGTCTTCCCTTCCTCACAACAGCACAATTCTCTCTTTCCCAACATAGCTGCCATCTTCTGAGGCCTTGTTCCGACTTTTTCCTTCACTGGGTGCCGATATTTCCCATTTTTGCACATGGATTTTCATAGAAAAGTTTTCTTTTGAGACGAGTAGGTGAGTGCTGTAATATATTTACTTTGGGTTTGGCCTCAATTTGGACTCCATGAAATGGCTTCTCTTCTCAGAAAGTTAAGGCTTTCTTCTGTGCCTGCTGCTGCTGTGGAAACTGAAGAGAGCTTAAGCAGTAGCTATGAGTACTCCATTGCTATGGTGTATAATGGCCCTCCTCTCAGTTGCTCCATTCCTGAAATTCCTGCTTTCAAAATTGACCAAATCCCAGTCGCAACGATTGCTCCTCTCTCTCAAGATGACTTCTCGGTCCCAGTAATCCAACCTCTTCGTATAAACCTTTATAGGAGGAAGAATAACCTGTGTTCAACAGATTCTTCTGTCCCTTCAAACTTGGATTCTGGTGCAGTTGATTCACCACCGGTACTGTCTGTTATTGGTGGTGATGACATACACGAGAGCTCGGACACTTTGAAAGTGCCCTATGATAGAGATGGCGCCCTTCTTAACAGAACATCTGACACCACAGCATCAGGTCCAGGTTCAGGTTCAACCTCTCTTTTTGCCTCTTCTGATGGGATTTGTTCTTTGGGAGAAGAAGATCAAACACCAAGTCCAAAGCATGTAAAGCGTGTTTCTGCTGTGACCTTCTGTGATCCTGAGTCAAACTACACAATGGAGAGTGATAGTGATGAGTTTGGTGATTCTCAGGTTGAGAGTGTTCCTGTGATGGAACGTGCAGTGAGACCTGGGAAGAAGGGTTCTTGCTATAAGTGCCTCAAGGGGAACCGATTCACACCGAAGGAGGTTTGCATTGTTTGTAGTGCAAAGTATTGCCGCAGTTGTGTGGTGAGGGCCATGGGGTCCATGCCACAGGGAAGAAAATGTGTGACCTGCATTGGATACAGAATTGATGAAAGCAAGAGGAGGAAGCTGGGGAAATCTTCGCGGATGATGAAACAGTTGCTCTCTGAGTTGATTGTGGCTCAAGTCATGGCTGATGAAAAGTCTTGTGAAAAAAATCAAATACCACCGGAGCTTGTTTGTGTCAACTCGCACCCTCTAAATCGGGAGCAGCTTTTATTGCTCCTCAACTGTCGAAATCCCCCCAAAAAACTTAAGCCAGGATTCTATTGGTATGATAAAGCATCTGGGTTTTGGGGAAAGGTGACAACTTAATCTCTAACACTACGTACTTTAATTTAATCTGTTTAGGTCGTGTATGGGTGATAACTTTCTTAAGCACATGTTCAATAAGCTCTTGTTGTTATCTTATCTGAAAGGTTATGTCTTTCACCCCCATTGAGTGTTTTATCAAGTGAAGTTCTAATATGATGCATTGATTGACTATAAAGGAGGGTCAACCGCCAAGTGAGATTATCAGCCCCCAGCTGGATGTTGGGGGTCGCTTGGACAAGCGTGCAAGCAATGGAAACACGAATGTGGTTATTAATGATCGCCAGATTACAAAAAAAGAGCTATGCATACTAAAGGTTGTCTTGAACAATATCATAATTTATTGCTTACGGATATATTTTTGAGAATGTTAAATCAAACTTTTGCATTGTAATGATTGTTGCAGTTGGCTGGAGTGCCGTGTGAGGGAACACCAAACTTTTGGGTGAATGCGGATGGATCGTACAGGGAAGAGGGACAGAGGAATGATAGGGGGTTTATATGGGAAAAGGTGATCATAGTTGTGATGCATGTTTCCTTTCCGTGTTTGGTTTTTATAAAATAACAGCTCATCAGTACTTTTGGATTTCCCTTTTGCAGCGCAGGGCAAGGTTGGCTTGTGCAATTCTGTCTTTGCCATTTCCTTCAAAGTCTATAGCTCTTTCTTGTGAAGGTGAAACACCTGACAAAGACAGTCTTCATCGGAAAATACTTCACACATTTCTACTTGTAGGTTCTGTCAATTCTGGTGCATGTACTATGTTTAAACAGGTAGATTTCTCCTTGAGAGAACTCATCTTTTCTTTCATTCATGCACTGTATGTTGTATTCATATGCATGCAGGCTTAATGAACAGGCAAGTTACGTGGGTAAATTTAATGACTATGCTGTGATTGTAATGCTGAGGGGTACTCCTATTCGTTTTCAGTTCTTGAATTTACCTTTTAGTCTCAAAATATGGCCTGTGTTTTGTCATATCAATAGATTTGGATATAGGCGAACTAAATATGGACTTGACAGACCCTAAGTGTTATTAGTTTTTACTTTAGTTTCCAGTGAAGTGCACTAACACCGGCTTTATAATATCTTTTAGAAAGCAGAAATTCTCAATTTATGAGGGCATATATGTGTATGATATCAATGTTAGCTCCACTTGTGGATTCTTATCAGTCACTTTACTAGTTGTCATGAGGTTCAGATAAATTGAGTGCTTGATCTAAAAATTTCTTGTTAATGTAATTTGTAATTTGTCAAAGTTTGGAGTTTACTTTCCTCTTCTGGTATGCGTAACTGCTGTTCTGAATAATTTTTCATGCATTTAATTGAAACCTTCATTTTGAGTGAGACTGAAGACTGAATCTTTTATCTTAGGCCAAGCTGCTGTATAACGAGCCTTTCTCTGAAAATGAGGTCCAAAATATAAAGTTGGTGATCCAGAGCAACCTGTTTACCTACCTTGGTATACTGCTGGAGGGGCGTGCAAATTTTGAAGCAGAGAGTTTGTTGGAGAAGAGGAAAAGAAGACCTGGGGCTGAATCCACTTCATCAGGTAATTGTTTCTCCCTTCTATTAAATGTTAACCAGAAGGCTATTTTTATTGGACTTTGGATGAAGTAGGGGGCAACAATTTTTGGAACATTTTCCCTTATCCAAATTTTCTGGATAGTGCAGACTGTTAAGGAAGTTGTCTTCCATAAAACCTTCCGTTAACAATTTTGCGGAGAGAAGTAATTAATTTTAGTTTGCAGCAGGGAGTATCAGCAGTGATGATGTTGGAACAACACCCTATTCCATTGGCCCACGACTGAAAGCTTTCTCGGATTGGCTACTCAAATACATGGTGTCGGGTAACCTGGACGCAATATTTCCTGCTGCTACACGTGAATATGGACCACTTGTGGAAGGTGTGTGGAAGGATAAAGCCATTCAAGCAACATATGACAGACGAAATGAACTAAAAATGCTACCTAGAAGTGCAAACTATTTTCTGGACCGTGTAAGTTAATACTTGGTTGTCCACGTGCTCATCCTCACATGAATATTGAAGATCATTCACTCACATTTTCTAATATTAATAAGGCTATATGATTATTTAGTTTATTCAATTTTTACTCTGATGCCGTATGCTCTATTCCCACCTGTTTCAGCATGGAGTTTGGATCATTGAATAGTTGACACATAATCAGATGATGAAACTAGACAAAAATATAAACTTAGAATTTGAATGAAGCTTTATCCTTATATTAGTACTCTCATAGTCTTATTCTTTTCATTTTCTCTTTCAATCCCTTTTTGGATCCCATGTCTTTCAATAAGGTTCATCATGACTATCTAAATCTCTTAAGTCGATTATGCTTAGTAATGTGATGTTATGAAGTGCTTAAAGAGATTGAATATATAAGGAAGACATTTTTAAGAGTATTGAATTGTATTGATATGATTATTTATATTTGTAATTGTTATAGTATTCTAAAGATTATTTCAGAGTCCTTATAATATCTCTAAATGTAATACATAATGTAAGAAAGAAAGAAAAAAGAGAAATAATAAAACAGAGAGCAATTCAATCCTCAAATTATCTTCTCTCTTTTCAAAAATATTTCCGCACAATCTCCTCCAAAGTAAGTTTTTTATGAGTTATATCTACATCACGTCTAGAATACCACTAACAAAGTGGTATCAAGAGATGCAGATCCTTGTAAGAAAAATGAGGGAGAGAGAGAAAGAGTGAAGAACAATGGCAGAAAACAACAATCCATCAGTTAATAGCACAAGTGCCGAAGGAAATTTGTTTTTTTGCTTGTTAAAAGACATCTTAAGAGCGAGAGAGCGTATGGTATTTTGACAGCAGTTGCAACAATCATATGAGTAGAGACAGAGAGGCTTTTGTCAACATGGATTTTTCATTTGCCTCAAAAGTTAAACTAGACAATGGAGAATATGTGGAAGTAGAAAGGAAAAGGCAGTAGTAAAGTTACAACAAAGCAAGGAGGAAAGGTAATTCGTGATCCTCTTTATGTCCAAAAATTAAATAAAAATTTGTTTAACAGAAGTTGAGAATTTGAGGGTGTAGAATTTTTTATTCGAAACGAAAAATGGTTGCTGTGGTGAAAATGATAAATAACAGAAGTTTTCCACTTTCACTATGAGACTTGGACACTTAAAATTACAGTCACCTTCTGTCTCCAAAAAAAAAAAAAGAGGCTTTTTTTACTCCAAAAATTGAGAAGAAGAATGGAGTATGTGAAGAGGGTAGGCTTAACAAATATCATCGTCAACTATTTCCAAAATAAGAAGGAGGAGAACCAAAGAAGTATTAGAATTGGTGCATAATGTCAAAGTACAAAGTAAAACATGAGTCAATTAAACTAAAGTTTGAATGCATAATGAAGATTTTTTTTAAGAGTATTGAATTGTAATGATATGATTATTTATATTTGTATAAGTTGTAACATTCTAAAAGTTATTTCTAAGTCATTATAATACCTCTAGAATACCACCAACATATTTTAATTTATAATGATCTGATGAACACTAGGTCGAGGTATTTGGTAATCAAATTGGTAGGTGCATCACATCAACAGTAGGTTTTCATCAAAGTCTCATCATCTCTCACATGCAGGCTGTTGAAATTTCCAAGACAGACTATGAGCCATCTGATATGGACATCTTGTATGCTGAGGGCATGTCGTTATCCAATAGCGTCACTTCAATGGAATTTTCCTTTCTTGAATCAAGCAGTGAGGACTCTTTGAATCCTGAATTTAAACATGACTCTTCTCTCAGGTTCGAGCAGTTCATGACCCAAGAACTTTTACTTCTGATTTGAGTTTGCATCCACTAATGATTTTCGCAAGCGTAGTAGTGTGCATGCATGTTTTGTGATAGATTACTCTCGCATGCTCATATTTGCAATAGTCATCATTTTATTCAATTACTATACATCTTTAGAAAATAATACTCTTTCATATAGTTATGCATAAATTATTTATTAAGTCAGGAACTCAAGTTACTGACAATTATAATCTTATAACCAGTGTGGGGGTTTTGTAACTTATATGATACAAACATCTTTAGCTATGCTGGGTGTGTACTTGCTTGAAGTTGTCAACAGATTTCTTACCCCCATTTTATGTTCCATTTATAGATACCAACTGACCAGAGTACATCCTAAAAGCCTTGGAGCAAACTGCAAGTGGTTGGAGATGTTTGAAGATACCGATGTTGTAATGTTCTCAGTTGCTTTATCTGACTATGATGAGTACATTACAGACAGTAAAGGGGTTTCTACCAACAAAATGTTGGTAGCTAAGGCTCTCTTTGAAAACATTATTACTCATCCAACTTTCCATAACAAAAAGTTTCTCCTAGTACTGACCAAATTTGATCTACTTGAGGAAAAGATTGATCACATTCCTCTTGCACAGTGTGAATGGTTTAGTGATTTCCAGCCATTTACCAGTCCAAATATGAAGAAAGATTGTAGAAATGGCAATAACCCTGTAGCTCAATATGCTTTTCATTACATTGCTGTCAAGTTTAAGAGATTGTTCCATTCTCTCACTCACCGAATTCTCTTTGTTTCACTGGTTAATGGGTTGGAACCTGATACCGTTGACGAAGCTCTCAGAAATGGAAGGGAGGTTATGGAGTGGGAAAAATGGGACCCCTCAATTGTAACAGATCCAAAGTCCGAGATTACATCAACAAGCATTGAGGAGCCAAGTTACACACAATGTTAATTTTCATCAAAATATTTGTATAGAGAAACATGTAAAGTGGCTTATAGAGGTGGTGGATTCATAAAATTTTGACTATCGATTCATCATCATTAGGCTGGACCCAAATGATTGGATTATGATCTTCTTCACATGGGTTTAGTCTTGGAAAATTCTATGTATAGATGTACTTGTACACCACGACACATAAAGGGAAAGAACAGGGAAAAGGGTTGGCCATTTTGTCATCTGTAATATATCAATTGAAGATTTTTGTCTTCTATTTTTTTTGAGATGATGAGAAGAAAACGATGTTCACTTGTTTGCAAAAAATATCCACAGTAGTAGGAAAGATTTTGTTTATGCTTTCCCACATGCCAATTTGGTCCTTTTGTCTGCATAAAAATATTATCTTATATTATAAAACAAATCCCCAAAACTAATAATATTTTCTATAAATTAAATAATCGAGAAACAGAAACTTCATATTTAAAAATGAAATTTCATTCATTGACACACACATCAGAAAAAATACTTTTATAATCTTTGAAAAGTTTGTTGACATAAGAATTCACTTATAACAAATAATATCAAAATCTTCTTACGTGAATGTTTAAAATACAACTTGTTTTAAAATTCCTAACAATTTTTGAAGATTCAAGTTAATATTAATAAATAATATATCAATTAATTTGGAAATTGATTAAAAAGGGACCACACTATACGTTAATAAAACTTTGTTGGTCTCATGAAAAATTCAGGATCATTAACCCATAAATATAAAGTTAATTTTATAAGCAGCACATTTTTTTCTCCAAGATGCTAGATTAATTTTGATACCACTAAGATAACTTCATTAAAACACATAACTTACAATTAAATTCCCACCTGAATGATAACTTTTGTTATAGAAAGTTATTAGTTTGTGTAAATTAAAATGAAAGACAATAAATCACGTAACCAGTTCTTCATTTCCACGACTGCAGCATTTTACAAAGCATTTCCATTACAAACTTCCGACATTTATGATCTAAATACAAGATGAACAAAGAAACAACACGTTCTGAGCACAAAACAGAAAACATCAGCATGGCACAAATCTATCCAAAAGCAAACACACTGTTGCTTCTGAGATAGTAGTGTCTCTCTGAACAGCCATGATATCTTTCTGAAGAACCTCCTTTTCAACTGCATGTTCATCTCCTGCTCCCTCTTTGCCTTTGCGAAAGAAGCTCTTACGGGCCAAAACTTTCTCCCTCAGCTTTGTCAGCTCCCCCTTCCACACCTCAACCATGGCAGACATTTTCTCCTCACCACTTAACTCTTAGTCACTCACAAATAAAACTATGTAATGAAGAACTAGTAAGAAGTAACTCAGAAGCCCCTTTAAAATGGTACATGGTTGGACCAAAACTATTCAAATTTATATAGACACTATAAAGGGAATGATCCTGGAGGATTCGTGAAAGAGGGGGAAAGGGATGTTTTGGATCGATCCTCTTGGATACAGTGGCACCTATTCGTATCTATAGGATATACTTCATGAATGGTGCATATCTAACTTCATAATTTTCTCTTTTGGTTACTTTCATTCCACGTGTATCACCTTTTTTTTTCTACAAAATAATAAATATAAAAAATTAGACCTAATAAAGCGAAAATAAGTGTTTAAAAACTGATTTTTTTTATATGGATTAAAATGCAGAAATTGTTAAATATATAAGTGATAAAACCTAATAATAATAATAACTAGAGTTAAGTATGAAGAGCAAGAGCAATGGAAAATTGTAGTCCTAAGCCTCAGAAGATATTAACAAGTTGAGAGGATCTCACTCCCATTGATTCGCATTTTTTGTGTGTTTGTCTGCATTGGTCCCCCAAAGAGTCAAGAATGGCATGCATATTAGTTCTGCAACTTTGTGAGAGCCATAAAAATGGTTATGGAACAGGACAATACAATGGTCCTACTTAGACTATTCTATCTTCGGACAAAACAAAACATGCTTTTATTTATATATTACAAGCTTATAATTTCGTGTATGCTTTATTTCTCACTACCTTCCACCCTTCTTTCTTTATTCAGGGTTATATCTAATCAGGGTTATTATATGTAAGTACGGGAACATTATCTTACCATTAAGTATTAAGATAGGTTTAAATGCTACGGTTCGATAAATATATTAGATTAGGTTATAAAATTTGTGACTTAAATTAAATTCGATCGTTTATGTCATGGTTTGACCTACCATATTGGTTGCATATCCTTCAATGATGGTGTCATTTTATGTAAGAGATATAATGACTGGTAAAGAATCATCGTTGTATGTCGAGATGCGATGATGATTATTTATAAATATTTATCGTTGTATATGATATATAATGACAGTTATGATCATAACCGTCATTGAATTATTGTGTTAAACATATTTATAATGACGATTATGATATTAATTGTCGTTGTAGTTTTTTTTTAAATAAACAATTTGTTTTATAACTCTATCCCACTACTTGCATATTCAATCAGCCTAGTACAATATAACATATATTTTAAATATATTTATAATTCATAAATAATCTTAAATATATATAATAGTTATTATATAATATTAGTTTTGCTAAAATCTTACAAAATCATTATAAACATTTGCAAGAATAATTAGCTAACTATTCTAAATATACAAGAATAATTAGTCAACTATCCTATTGTTCAATCATAAAGTCATGATCATATACATAATGTTATTTGAACAAAAACTTATCCTAGTATTAATCAAGTTAATGAAGTATGTTGTTCATGTGTGTCTAATATACTTTATGGCATCTATATCTATAGGAGATGTGTCCATAAAAAACTACAAAATTTTCACTATTACAAAATATACTTTCTACGTCGTCATTTAACGTCGGTTATAGCTGAGACGACGTAGAAAGTACTTTCCACGTCGGTTCCCAGATGAAGCGACGTTGAAATTGAATATTAAACACATTCTACGTCGGTTCTTAGTCAACCGACGTAGAAAGTACTTCTACGTCGGTTCCCATATGAACCGACGTTGAAAGTGTTTTTTTTTTTACTTATTGACACTTTTCACGTCGGTTCAGGGAACAACCGACGTGGAAAGTCTTTTTTTTTTATTTTTTTCAGCCAAAAACTCACTTAAATTTGAAAATTGTTATCAGTAAGATTTGAACCCAGTATTTTAGAGTTAGAAGTCGATACTCCAACCACTAAACTACTAGAATTTTTTGATAATAACTTACAAATAAATTATATTTATATACAAATAAATATATATCCATGTAAATATATATTTATTTGTATATATTTTCTAGAAAGTATTTTTATTTTTTTTTCAGCCAAAAATTCTCTTAAGTTAATGAATTGTCACCGATAAGCATTTGAACTCGAGTATTTTAGGATTGAAAGTTAATATCCCAACCACTAAACTACTATAATTTTTTGATAATAACTTATAGATAAATTATATTGGTATTTTTCGATCGAGGGTGAAAGTGTTATTGACTCTTGCTTGAGTGAAAATATGTTAAAGCTCACGGAAATTCACTCACTCAAGTCTCGCTTGAGCGAAAATTGGTATTTTTCGCTTGAGAGCAAATAACGCGTTTCCCAAATTTATTTTATATCATTATATAAATAAAATTATAAAGATTATATTTTGTCATTAAATTACAAACTCATATAAAGATACCTGCTCACAAATTTAGCATCAAATTTTGAAAACCCACTCGACACACACTTTCACTTTCGAGTGTGCCCTCACATCCAACATATAAATATATAACTATATAAATATATCAAATATATAAATATATTTGTATTTATATATTTACACGGATATATATTTATTTGTATATAAATATAATTTATTTGTAAGTTATTATGAGAAAATTCAAGTAGTTTAGTGGTTGGAGTATCAGCCTCCAACTCTAAAGTACTCGGGTTCGAATCCCGCCAATGACAATTCTCTTAAAAAATTTAAAAACTTCTAAAAGATATAATATATAGAGATGGAGGACCTAATAAAAATATAATATAAAGAGAGGGAGACTTCTAGATAAATAAAAGGGGGTAAAGGGGTTGTAAATAAATAAAAATTATTAATTTAAAAAATCATACTTTCAACGTCGGTTTATTAGAACCGACGTTGAAAGTTACGACTTTCAACGTCGCCTGATACAACGTCAGTTGTTGAACCGACGTTGAAAGCTTTATTTGTAGTAGTGTTTAAATAAAATTTTATAAGTATAATCATTATAGACAACATCATTTATGCTTTATACAAAAGCTTGGACATAAGTTGTAAATAAATAGCAAAACAGTTCATGAACTATGATTAGTACTTAGATAACTAAATAGATTCATTCTATCAGTAGTTAATTCAAGTCTAAGATTTATTGACTCAACACCAAATTTGGGAAACTCATTATCAAAGTCCTTCCATATCATAAAGTCAATTGGATGACGAATCAATCCATCACATGTCCTTCCATCTGCATGTCATCTAAGATTTTGTGTCATTATGATTCACAAATAAACGCTTAAACTTTGGAATTATTGAAAGATATCAAATGGACTTGACAAAGGTCCCTCAACAGTAATGTCATCATTACTATCTTGATTATTATCCTTCATTTTGTAACAAGATAACCTACAAATTGGACACTTTTAGTTATTCGAACTCATTTCCATATAAAATACAATCATTAGGGTATGCATGTATCTTTTTATACTCCATACCCATTGGACAAAGTATATTTTTCGCCTCATAATTACGATTGGGTAGTGTCACTAGTGCAGAATAGGGCTTTTACGTCACCCAATTGTCGTCGCATGCATGTATATTCGACGTAAATAAAATGCGGTGGCAATTTTGTAAATATGAGACAAAAATTTTATGTCGCACATCCCAATATGCGACGTAAAAAGCCTCTTTTACGTCGCACCTGGGTGGCGCGACGTAAAAGATGGACTTTTACGTCGCGCCCTCTAGGTGCGACGTAAAAGATGTCTTTTTACGTCGCGTGCTGGGATGCGCGACGTAAAAAGTCTATTTTATTTCCCTCCAGACCCACTTTCTCGTCTCGCGCAACCAGGGTTTTTGAGAACGACGACGAGAACGACGACAACAGCTACCTCTGCACACCATTTTCGAGCAATTTTACAGTGAAAAACATCTACATTATCGTGTCATTTGACGAACTTGATCTTTCTCCCCGATTGGATTCGAGTTTGAAATCAGTTTTCGTCTACACTCGAGGTTAGTGTTCTATGTCATTGCTATATGTTTACATTGAATCCGTGATTGTTTTTGGGGATCTCAATCACGTTATAGTATGAATGTCTCCACTGGATTGTTATTGGAATGTAATTATTTGTTTATTTGTTTGAGTGCATTCTGGCTTACACACTCCATTGTTGTTGGAACGTGCTTTGTTGTTTGTATATTATTTTTTTTTACATATAATTTTTAAATCTCTAGGAGTGACGAAACTTTATAACATAATATGAATCGAAGTTGGATGAATGCACGTCAGTATTAGTGAAGAGTACGAAAAGGGAGTTGAGGAATTTTTGAAATTTGCTAGTGAAAATGGAAAAGCTATGAAAGGGACATATTATTGTCCATGTGTTCGTTGTTTGAATCAAATTCGTCATAAACTTGAGGATATACGTGATCACTTGTTTGTTTATGGTATTATTGAGAGTTATACAATATGGACATGGCATGGAGAAATATTAGACATCCCAACCGTGTCAACTACGGACAATTTTGATGAAGGGATGGATGATAATCTAGAGGATATGATATGTGATATTGGTGAAGAAAATTTTATGAAAGCACATCTATATGATTCTTTGAAATCTGATTTTGCGCAACAATTGTACATAGGATGTAGTTTTACAAGATTATCAAGCAACTTTAAAATTGTTTACTTTAAAAGCAAGAAATGGATGGACCGATAAAAGTTTCACCGAATTATTGGAGTTGTTGAAGGAGATGCTTCCTGAAGATAATACATTACCTATTCGTAACTATGAGGCAAAGAAGATATTATGTCCAATGGGTTTAGAGTACAAGAAAATACATGCATGTCCTAATGATTGTATATTGTACGTAAATGATTTTGCTAAATTAAAGATGTGTCCGACATGTGGTTTGTCGAGGTTCAAAAACAAAGTTGAGGAAAGTAGTGGTGAGGAAGAAGTAGATGGTCCCCTCGCTAAGGTGTTATGGTATTTGCCAATTATACCTAGGTTTAAAAGATTATTTGCCATAAAAGAAGATGCAAGAAACTTGACATGGCATGCAAATGGTAGAAAATGTGACAATCTTCTTCGACATCCAACTGATTCTCCACAATGGAAAAGGATTGATGAAACCTTTCCGAATTTGGTGCAGAGCCAAGAAACTTGAGAATTGGATTAGCTACAGATGGGATGAATCCTTATGGAAATTTAAGTAGTAAACATAGTTCATGGCCAGTTATGTTGATCATTTACAATTTGCCTCCTTGGTTATGCATGAAGAGAAAATATATGATGTTATCTATGATGATTTCAGGACCTCGACAACCAGGAAATGACATAGATGTATATCTTAGTCCTTTAATTGATGATTTGAAAATGTTGTGGGAAACAGGAGTGGATGTATTTGATTCATATCACGAAGTGAATTTCAGAGTTGCGTGCAATGTTATTTTGTACTATAAATGATTTTCCAAAGATATGGTAATTTGAGCTGGTTATAGTGTGAAAGGTCATTTAGCGTGTCCTATATGTCAAGAAGACACAAGTTATATCCAATTGAAACATGGACAAAAAACTGCGTACAATAGGCATAGAAAGTTTCTAGTTGCTAATCATCCATATCGTAAAATGAAAAAAGCATTTAATGGATGTCGGAGAATGCAGCTTGCATCGAGTACCACGCAATGGTGAACAAGTATATGAGCAAGTGAAAAATATTAATATTGTGTTTGGAAAGACCCAAAAGAAATTCACTGAGAAAAACATTTGGAAGAAACAATCTATATTCTTCAATCTTCCTTATTGGTGTAAGTTGGAAGTTAGACAATCGTATAGATGTGATGCATGTTGAAAAAAATGTTTGTGATAGTATAATTGGGACATTGCTTAACATAAAAGGAAAGACAAAAGATGGAATAAAATCAAGACAAGATTTGGCGGACATGGGTATACGTTCGAATTACATCCACAATCGATTGGAAAACGCACTTACTTACCTCCAGACTTTGTCATACTCTATCAAAGAATGAAAAGAAAAGCTTTTGTGAGTGTTTACGTGAGGTCAAAGTGCCACAAGGATACTCCTCAAATGTTAAGAGTCTTGTGTCTATGCAAGAGTTGAAATTAGTTGGTTTAAAGTCTCATGATTGTCATGTGTTGATGCAACAACTTTTACCGATGGCTATTCGAAACATCTTACCAACTTCGTTAGAATTGCTATTACTCTGCTATGTTTGTTTTTCAACGCCATTTGTAAAAAGGTAATTGATCCAAAAAAGTTAGATGAATTAGAAAATGAAGCAATTGTAATAGTGTGCTAGTTAGAAATGTATTTTCCCCTTCATTTTTTGATATCATGGTGCATTTGATAGTCCATTTGGTAAGGGAAATTCGGTTATGTGGTCCAATTTTTCTTAGATGGATGTATCCTGTTGAGAGATACATGAAGATCTTAAAAGGATATGTGAAGAATCAGATGACAGCCGTAAGCTTCTATTGTGGAAAGGTACATTGCAGAAGAAGCCATTGAGTTTTGTCAAGGATACATGTCAAAATCGAACCAATAGGTATTCCTAAGATGAGACATGATGGAAGATGTGAAGGTAAGGGTACTCGAAATTTGAAGATTAAAAATGTTAGTCTGAAAGAAGTCGACCAAGCACATTTATACATATTGAACAACACCGATGAAGTAATCCCTTACATATCACAACACATAACCGAAATAAAGGCAACACATCCACGAATGAATGAAAAATGGGTATTGAATGAACATAACAAAAGTTTCCTTTCTTGGTTTAAAAAAGGGTATATGTCGAGATTAATGCTTCGTAAACACTTTTGAGACTTGCTCGTGGGCCTAATAGTGATGTCATTACATTTGGTGGGTATGACATTAATAATTATTGTTTCTACTCAAAAATGAAGATGATAAAGGTAGAGTACAAAATAATGGGGTCACAATTCAAGTCGAATCTATGCATTTTTCTAGTTCTAAAGACAAAAATCCTATCACAGCCTTCTATGAGTTATTTTGGGGTCATACAAGAGATATGGGAAATTGATTATGTTACTTTTAGTGTGCCTGTCTTCAAGTGTAAATGGGTCGAAGGGAATACTGGTGACGTAACAGATGACCTAGGATTTACTTTGGTTGATTTGAGTAAAGTTGGGTATAAGGATGAACCTTTTATTTTGGCATATCAAGCGAGACAAATATTTTATGTCAAGGATCCATGTAATGAGAGATGGTCAATTGTCCTAGAAGGAAGAAGCATGCACTGAATTCATGAAGATGAGTCTCTAGATATACATGAAACACCTTCATTTTCAAGTAGACCATTTGATGACATAGTTGACAATGAAGTTGATGACATACATGCAATTCAAGTGATCATGATGAAGTGGATATGGGAAAACATACCAACATAATAGGTGTTTATCTTCACATTTTCTAGTTGTTTTTATTCAAACTTATAAAGTATGTTGACTTCATATTGTTTTGTTTTTCAGGATATGTCTGATTCCACAACTGTACTCGGGTAGTGGTAGTGGCGAGGCAAGTGAGCTGAAGTGGTGATAAAGGTAGATCCGTCACTCTGCTAAAGGGGTTGACAAGCAAGGAGGGTAGCTAGAGAGAAAACTCAAGTTGAAGTTGATCCACGTTCGGTAAGGCATCCGGCCCAAATGTCGCTAAGTTTAAGAGCTATTTGGGACTACTAGCTCGACACCATGTTCCGATTACTACTCCATCTTGGGATGATGTTGAGGAAACCGAGAAGAACCTCATGTGGCAGGATGTTCGTGTATTTCTATATTTGTTGAATACTTTATATATCATTATTAATTGAATTTAACATTTATTGGTCATTTCACAACAAAATTTTGATGTTCCTAACACCGAGGTGATGAGGAAGAAGATTTTATCCTCCATTGCCATTAGATGGAGGGACTTTAAGACTTTCTGACACTGGAGTATGTATTTGGAAAGTTTCGAGATGAATCTCCCCGTATAAAGTATCAAATTAGTGAGGAGGATTGGTTACAGCTTTGTGCCGACCGAATGGACCCCTCTTGGCAGGATAAAAGACAAGCCGCCCAACAACGTCGGAGGTTGAATGATGCACCCCATGTATTGTCACGAGGAGGGTATGCATTATTGGAGCAACGTCTCATGAAATCCGAGAGAAGAGTCGCAGGAGTTGATTCTACTAACCTTGCATCTCCACCCCTCGCTATCGATGTGGAAGGCAGCCTGGACAAAATCCGATGGACAAATGACTTCGATTCCGCACGAATCATTGCTCGTAAAATCGTAAGTTATAATGTCAATTTGAATTGATTCTAATTTGAAAGTTAGTGTATGACTTAATTATTGTTAATGTGTTGTAGGATGATTTAGTCGAGCGCACTCACCAAGGATCATTTATTCCTCATGGTCGACAAGATATATTGGCAACGACCATAGGAAAACCAGATTACTCGGGACGTGTGCGTGGTGTCGGTGGAACCTGGGGCCTTCGTGATTACTTTGGTCCAACATCACGAAGGACCACTCGCCGACTCTTGCAGCCGTGAAGGCCTTGCATAAAATGGA
Source organism: Sphenostylis stenocarpa (assembly GCA_963425845.1). Classification (NCBI taxonomy): domain Eukaryota; kingdom Viridiplantae; phylum Streptophyta; class Magnoliopsida; order Fabales; family Fabaceae; genus Sphenostylis; species Sphenostylis stenocarpa. Next base: position 20,471,393 of record OY731399.1, on the reverse strand, counting down.
GATGCAGTTTGAAGAAAAGTTAAATCAAATAAGGCAGTCCTTGCAACAAGAGTTTGATGAGAAAATTGAATCTCTCGCCCGCTCTCGACAATGAGACTCAAGGAACACCTCAAACAATTGAACATGATATTGTTCGAGTCGGCACTAAAGGGAGTTGTGTTGCTACTACTCGTTGATCCTTCAGGAGAATATACTCGGATCGATGCATCACACCAGGTGTGACTTATATGTCGAAGATGACCCCCGCGTCTAGTGGTCGTTGGTCGAGTTTTTGAGGGTGGGTTAACCATCCATGGTGTCCCTCTATAGCCGGACCGGACACGAGTAGTAGTTGATGAAGTTCATGATGCTAATGCTCCAGTGCCTTTTCCTAATGAAGAGATTCAATTAGTGAGGCAGCAAGCGGGACATTCTTGGCTTGGCCAAGACGTTTGGTTATGCCACTATCGAAGCACAGTATCAAGGTAATATATATATATATATACATATTGTCTATTTACTCTTTTCTAGTATTATAATTATATAAATGTTTAATTAATTGTTATCATTTGTTTAGGAGGACTTGCGTCGTGCTAAGCATAAAAAACAACCTATTATTCATGAGGATCCGATGTAATGTGATGATGATCCCATCTCTATGTTGTTAGTTGTATTACCACGGTTGAGGAAGAGACCGTGTCGATACAATGGGATGTTAGAGTGTTTGGAATTGACAATTCTAGTGTTCCATTAGTACATTTCCTTGCCCGATGCTTTAGAAATTGCTTGGGAAATTGCATGTTAAACATTTCCATCATACAATTGTGGGCAATGTAAGTCATTTTCATTTATGTTTCTAAGATTATAATAATTATATTCAACTTATAATTAATTGTTTTAGGTACCTTGACAATTTGAGTGTGGAACAAGAAAAATCAAGTATACGGATTTATTGAGCCTCAATCCATCCAAAAATCTAGAAATACAAAGGTTGGAATCCAACAATATATGCAAACATGGATGAGTGACTCAAGAAGACATGTATATTTGGCTCCATACATTGAAGGGTTAGTATTTTAATTTGTATTTTAATTTATATTTTTGTAACTAATTTTTATGTCATACAATGTAGGTCCCATTGGCAGTTAATTGTAATCATGCCCGGGATTACACTCGTGGTGTGGTTTTGTTCATTACATCGGAAACCGAGTCAAGAAATGAAAAGCTTATTACAAGGGTAACTTTATCTTTTATTCATTAATTATGTTTTTAAATTGTAAATACATATTGAATAATATATGACTTTTTTCACTTAGAATCGTAGTTCGGAACTAATGTTCTAAGTGGAAAACCTAGAACAAAGACTTTGCAGCTTCATTTATCCTAAGGTTAGAAACTTATTTATATAAGTGAATACCATAATTATTGTTTGTATTTCAATTTTGAAAATAATATTATGTTTTTTTCATCATTTCAGTGTAATAAGCAAACTGACTCGTTTGAATGTGGTTACTATGTAATGTATTGGATGAGAGTCATAGTTTGTGCGGGTTTAATTGATTCTTGGACTGGAGGTAATTACTTTTAACATTAGTTAAGTTTATTTAACTTTTATTCATGAGATTACAGTAAATTAGAGAACAATGGGCAAAATTTTTTGTTCAACAATTCTAGTACATTATTTTTTAAGTTCTTGTTCATATTATATTGTGTGTATTATGTAGTTTAGCTTAGTTTGTATAGGTAGCTTAGTTTGTATAGGTAGCTTAGTTTGTAATAGATTTTTTAGTTTGTATGTTTGTATTATATTGTTTTATTATGTAGTTTGAATTATATAATATTATATTTTTAATTTACTAGCTAAAGAAAGCTAAACATGCTGGATCTGTCTGGTTGTAATATTTGCAGGTTTTAGTTGTAAAACAGAATAAATAAACCCAATTTAAAAAAAAAACAATAAATTTACGTCGCGTATTGGTATATGCGACGTAAATTTACGTCGCGTATACCATATGCGACGTAAATTTTCTATTTTTTTTTAAATTGAAAAGGTTTTACGTCTCGTTTAGTGTAAATCTACGTCGGATCTGGATAACTGACGTAAATCTACGTCGGGCAAAAGGGTCCGACGTAAATTTACGTCTCTCGCTTTAACATCGGACTTAAATACGACGTAAAAAGCCCTAAATACCTGACGTAAAAGCCCTTTTTTGCACTAGTGTGTATTTCCTTCTGGAAGCATATCCTTTAATAACTGAAGCAATTCAATGAAACTTTTATCAATCCACCCGTTCATTGTCTTCAAATTTATCAATCTTAACACTACTGACAACCGTGTGAAGTTATTTGAACCAAGATAAAGTCTTTGTATCGTTACACATATCTTCATACACATGCGTTTGAGCAAAAGATTATACTCCAACATCATGAATCATGTTTTACAATCAATCATTTATGGTTAAATAAACTAAATCATCATATTCATTTACACATGACAAATCAAATAATTCATCATGACATGTCCAAATGGTATAATTTTAAGAAAACTATCACATAAAAAATATTCCCTAATTTTGTCAATATTTAATAATCTTCTCTAAGACAATTACCACATGAACACCTAGATATTTCATCAGTAGAATTAATCAAAGTGTTTTGTTGTGCAAATAATAAAAATTCTTTCACTTTATTCTTATACTCATCAGTTATACAGACACAATAAATCCAATATTTGTCCATTTCTAGATTTTGTAATGCGTACATAACAATATAATTCAGTCAACAATGCAATTTACCAGGGATCAGACATTCTCGGACTTAACACAAATTCGTTCAAAAAAATCAAATATCAATATCAATCACAAATTGTAAACAAACAATCAATTCATACATTAATCAAGCCATAACAATTACTTACTAGAGAGGAAATGAGTTCTCATAAGAGGGAAACAATGGACCACCACACGCAGGTTGCTCACGGACCACCACCAACCACAACACACACCACCACCACGCATACCACACACACCTCCAACCATCACACACATCAACAATGCCACCATGGAGAAAGAGGCAGGGAGTGAAAGGAAGACCGCAAGAGAGAGATCGTGTGAGGGAGGAATGCAACGAACTAAGAGAGTGTTAGACAAATGACATCAAAAAGGGGGGTTGAATTGATGCTTTAAAAAAATTGTCTTTATGTTTATACCTTAAATTTTTTTTTTCAGTTTTATTAATTAAGTGTGTTACCGGAAGCGTAAAATAAAAAGAGTAAAGGAAAGAAGAAATTCACACAGTAATTTATATTAGTTTGGGTATAGTTAATCTTACATCCAGTTCCTAGTCACTTCAATGTGAGAATGACAATACCAATTGACTATCTTTAGAGTATTTCAATTACAACCACAATGACCTAGTGAAACATGCAAAAGAAAAATTCTAAAGACTGATAAACACCTCTGTGATAATCGATTATCCTAGCTTTCGTGAGTCTCTGAAAGTCTCTGGAATAATCGATTATCCTGGCCAAGTTGTGTAATCTACGAAATTGGCTCTAGAATAATTGATTATCACTTATGATAATCGATTATTTGTGTCAATTATGATTTTGAATTTCAAATTTCAGACCTAATTTCGAAAATCCTAATTTCTAAACCCTAAAATCTCTATTTAAGGAACTATTGGCTCTCTGTAAACAACAACCTTTTTCATACTAAAGTCTATAGTTGTGATTGCTAAGAGTACTTTAAGTATGGAAGAAAAATGAGCTTTTGTAACCTAGTGTGGGCTAGAAGCGATAAGAATCACTGAGTGGATTTCTTGGTGAATTATGTGTTGTGCCGTCTCTAGGAAAAGTTGTTTTCATCCTTTGTGGATTCAAAGGAGGTGTTCATTTCTTATGTGTTTCAAGAAAGGTGTTTTCTTATCCTTATCTTTTGTAATCTGTTGTTGGATTGAAACAATATTTTAGTGACTGAGTTAATCCTATTTTAGAGTGATTAACAATTGGACGTAGGGTCTTTTGATCCGAACCAGTATAAATCAACTATGTAATCTTCTTTCCCTTATCTCTTTACTTTACAGTTGTTGTTTAATCGGTAAAATCTTGTGAAAATTTTTAAAAGGGAAAAGTTTTTATAAGAAACCAATTCACCCCCCTCTTGGTTTTTGTCCCAAACGGCGAACATTCCGCTGCGCGATTCTAAAAATGCTTTCTTTAGTTTGTAGACATGATTTGGATATTTGTAGTTCTCAAAACCAGGAGGTTGACACACGTAGACCTCTTCTTTGATGTATCCATTTAAAAAAGCACTTTTTACATCCATTTGATATAGTTTGAATTTCATAATAGATGCGTAAGCTAGTAAAATTATTATGGCTTCCAATCTTGCAACTGGGGCATACATTTCATCATAATCAATTCCTTTTTCTTAACTATATCCTTTTGCTACCAATTGTGCCTTATTCTTTGTTATGTTGCCATGTTCATCTAGCTTATTCTGTACACCCATTTTGCTTCAATTACTTGCATTAAATTATTTCTTGGTACTAGATCCCAGACTTCATTTCGTTTAAACTGATTCAGTTCTTGCATTGCCTAAATCCAGTATTCATCCTTTAAGGCTTCATCAATGTTCTTTGGTTCTCCTTATGAAACAAAGGCTACATTTATACAGAAGTTATTCATTTTGCTTCTTGTTGTGACTCTTTGATCTACATTTCCAATAACATTGTCTAGTGAGAGGCCTCTTGGTGTTCACCATTCTCTAGGTAGATCTTTAGCAGCTTGTTGTTCATTGATGGTTAGATCTTGTAGACTTCTTCTTAGGTCCTCCATACTTTGTTCCAGTGGTTCATCTTTTTCCATTGCAACATGTTCTTCTTCTATATCTATGGATTTTTGTCTCGACTCAAGAGGGTTTTCCTCAAGGTCCAAAAACTCATCAAACGTTACATGAACAGATTCTTCTACCTGCAATATTCTCCTATTAAATACTCTATATGATTTACTACTTAAAGAATAGCCTAAAAATATTGCTTCATCTACTTTTGAATCAAATTTACCAAGGTTATCCTTTCCATTGTTTAAAACATAACATTTGCAACCAAAAACTTTAAAATGAGAAATGTTTGTTTTTCTACCTTTGAAAATTTCATAGGGAGTGGGTTTAAAAATGGGTCTAATTAAGATCCTATTTAACACATAACAAGCAGTTGAAACTGCAACGGCCCAAAAATATTTTGGAAGATTGTTTTCATTTAACATTATTCTAGCTAGTTCTTCCAGTGACCTATTTTTCCTCTCAACAACTCCATTTTGTTGTGGTGTTCTTGGAGAAGAAAAGTGATGTGTAATACCTAATTCTTCACAAAAATTTTCAAATTGCTCATTTTGAAATTCACCATCATGATCACTTCTTAAAAATTTTATTTTCAAATCTTTCTCATTTTGGATAGCCTTAGCAAATTTCTTAAAAGAGTTGAAGGCATTGCTTTTAGTTGGCAAAAAGAAAGTCCAAGTAAACCTAGAATAGTCATCGACAATAACAAATGCATAATAATTACCACCTAAACGTTTTGTTGTAGAGGGTCCGAATAAGTCCATATGTAAAAGCTCTAGAGGTTTTGTGGTAGAAATTATTTTCTTACTTTTTAAAGAGGTTTTAGTTTGCTTTTCTTTTTGGCATGCAATACAAATTTTATCTTTTTCAAAAATTAATTTTGGGAGACCAAACACTAATTCTTTTGAAATAAGTTTATTTAAATGATGCATGTGAATGTGTGCAGCTCTCCTATACCATAACCAAGGATCTTCATCCTTAGAAACAAGATAGGAGATAGTTCTAGAAGATGCAATGTCAAGATTAATAACGTAGAGAGTATTTAGTCGCGTACCTTTCAAGACTGTGTCATTTGATTGTTTTTTGACAATGTTGCAAGCTTTTGATTTGAATGTTACTTTCAGTCCTTTGTCACATAATTGACTTATGCTCAATAGATTATGTTTTAATCCTTGTACAAGCAGTACATCTTGAATCTTGAAGCCATCAACAATTAGTATTGTTCCTGATCTAAGTATCTTTCCTTTGTTGTTATCACCATATGTAACATGACCTTTACTTTTCTTAATTAGAATTTGAAATTTTGATTTATCCCCTGTCATGTGTCTTGAACATCCATTATTAAGAAACCAAATTGATTTCTTGTCTTTGGTGATCAACTACATCATAATAATAATTTAGGTCCCCTTTATTGTTTTGAGTCCTTAAAGGTTAGTGAAAACAACATTCTTAATATTAAAAAAATATAAAATACATTGTTACATAATGAATTATTTTAAACACGTAATTAATTATTAAAAATAACTTTAAAACAATTATTTACTGTAACATAATTGATTATGTAAATACCATAATTTATTATGTGCGCGGTTAAAAAAACTTAATCGATTACATGATTTTATAATTGATTATTTGTGAAAGTTTGTAGTGCGTAATCTAAACCTTTTTGTGTTTTACCCCCTTAGGCATCCACATATACATGCCACTAGATATTCCTTTATGCTTTATAAAAACATTTGTTTGAAGTGTGGTCAATTTTCATGTAATAGAAACAACTAAGCCTATATGGAGAAGCTTGGAATCTTTTTCTTTGTAAATTTTGTTTGGAAGCAACTTGATGATTCATTTTTCTTGATTCTTTTACAAAAACGATTTTGTGATTTTCTAGATCTTCCTTGGAAGTGTAACCAAGTCCAGCTTTGTTAGAATTCACTTTTTGAGAACTTATCATTGAATCAAGATTTTTCGAAGAATTTGAAAATTTATTTATTATTTTTTCTAATTTGAAAATTTTCATTTTCAAGGTGAGATCAATTTTCACAAGGTTTAAATATTTCTTTATTTTTATAAATTAATTTGTACTTGTCTAAATTCTTTTTTAAATCATCATTTTCCTTCTCTAAATGACTTAATATATTCTTTTTAGTTCTTGGAACTTTTGTTTTAAAGAACCATGCTTTTTCACTAAGTGATTAAAATCCACATAAAGATCTTGATATGCACTATGTAATTCATCATATTCATCAAGTGAATTCGTAGAACTTACCTTTGAAATAGTTTCATCATCACTATTTGCCATTAAGCATAAATTTGCTTCTTCTTCTTCTTCACTATCCTTCGAAGTACTTTCCCTTGTTGTAGATAAATCATTATCCTCCCATGAAATGTAGGTTTTACGTCTATTCTTTTGAAACTTCTTGTCTTTATTTTTCTCCTTGTTTTTATCATCTTTCTTTGCTAATGGACAATCAGTCTTTCCATGTCCTATCTTTCCATATCCATAGCATTTGTATCTTAATGTAGGATTTTTGTCGTTTTCTTTCTTCTCTTGTCCCTTTTTCCTATTCTTCATAAAACGAGAAAAGTGTTTTACAAGTAAGGAAATGTCAGTGTTAGAAGATTCACCTTCATTATTGTCCTTTTCTTCATGTGATTTTTCTGCTTTTAATGCAATGGTCTTGACGGTTGCTTGTTCACCATTTTTCAGTCTTTGTAGCTCCATCTTGTGTTCTCTTAACTTCCCGAACAATGTTGCTACATTCATCTTTATGAGATCCTTTGATTATGAAATTGTCATGACCTTTGGTTTTTAATTTCTATCTAATGACTTGAGAATCTTCGTGTTTAACTCTTTGTTTATGAAGCTTTTTCCAAGTGCCTCCAGATGATTGACTATGTGTGTGAACCGAGTCTGAAAATCATTGATGCTTTCATTTTGCTTCATTTGAAGTAATTAATATTCTTGGACGAGTGTGTTCTTCCGAGCTCTCTTTACTTCGTCCGTTCCTTTATGCGTTATTTCAAGCGTATCCCACATCTCCTTCGCCGACTTACATCTTGATATCCTGTAACATTAATTAAGAGTAACCGCAGATATCATAGCGTTTCAAGCTCTTACATCATATTGTGCTTGTTTATTTTCGTCTGGCGTCCATTAATGGAATGTTTTTGGTGTGGGTCCTTCAGCAAGCATCACCATTAGCATATAGGGGCCGTTTAGTACTGCATCCCAAACTCCAAATTTTAGGGTTTGTAGAAAAATTTCCATTCTCGTCTTCCAAAAGGGGTAATTATCACCTTCAAATAGAGGTGGTCAATTGATTGAAGCTCCTTCCTTTTACATCTGATTCTAGAAAGACATCTGAAAAGAAATAGTGAAACAACTTATCACACCAAACTCTGATACCACTTGTTAGACAAATGGCATCAAGAAGGGAGTTGAATTGATGTTTTTAAAAAAATTTGTCTTTATGTATATACCTTAAAAAAAATCAGTTTTATTAATTAAGTGCGTTACCGGAAGCGTAAAATAAAAAAAGTAAAGGAAAGAAGAAATTCACACAATAATTTATATTGGTTTAGGTATAACTAACCCTACATCTAGTTCTTAGTCACCTTAATGTGAGAATGACAATCCCAATTCACTATCTTTAGAGTATTTCAATTACAACCACAATGACCTAGTGAAATATGCAAAAGAAAAATTCTAAAGACCGATGAACACCTCTCTTGAGCCCTTTCAATAGATGACAACACCTCTCTTGAATCACACAAGGGATGAAACACCTCGTCTGTACAAACCAAAGGATGAAAATTACAAAAAAAAATTGAAACACTATCATCTGGAAAGTAAGAGTACAAAAGATGGAATGTTCAGCCATATTTTCGTGTTTTTAACTCAGTAGTAGTGTGTTATCTCCTTTTTTTCTATCTCAAAATTGGGTTATTTATAAAAATTTACTTGAATTTTATTAAAAAAAAGCAACTAATTCAAATAAAAATAAATTCAAAAATTAATTTTTATTCTCTGCAGAAAGGAGAATTTTTAAGAGAAGATATAACCACATAATACTTGATTTAAAAAATAATTCCAATTCAAAAGATATTATTAATTTTAAATAAAATAAAATCAATTTGAAAATCAATTTTTATTCTCTACATAAAGAAGAATTTTTAGGAGAAGATATAGTCGAGAGAATACTTGATTTAAAAAATAGTTTCAATTCAAAAGATATTGTTAATTTTAAATAAAATCAAATAAATTCGAAAATTAATTTGTATTCTATGTATAAAGGATAATTTTTAGGAAAAGATATAGTCAGAGAATACTTGATTTAAAAAACAGTTTCAATTCAAAAGATATTGTTAATTTTAAATAAAATCAAATAAATTCGAAAATCAATTTTTATTCTCTACAAAAAGGAGAATTTTTAGGAGAAGATATAGTTAAAGAATACTTGATTTAAAAAATAGTTTCAATTCAAAAGATATTGTTAATTTTATAAAATTTGTAGTAACATAATTTAATTATGTTTTAACCTTAATTGATTATGTGTATAAAAAAATGATTTCACTTGTGAAGAGATATTATTTGGCTGATTATTCCTCAACTGATTATTAGTCTTCTGCTTCATCTTTATACAGAGAGACTTGACACCCTAGACACTATACCTTTATCTTGAGTTCTCTTAATCTTGTAGAAGTTTTGCTTGAGTATCCATCAAAATCTTTAGCTTCAAATGGGTAGTGGTGACATCTTTTTTGCTAATAGAGAGGAGGAAGGAGGAGTGTGGCACAACACGACCAAAATGAACCAAAAAGGATGAGAAGGAAAAAGTAAGGAGGAGCGCGAAAAAAATAAGGGAAGATGGCAAGCAGGAATAGGGTATAGAAGATATGACGATGGTTATTACTAATAACTATATATTGATGAGAATTTTTAGGGTTTTGTGTATGCGTATTTTTGATATATCATGTAGATATATTTTTTATTCATGTAATATATATATATATATATATATATATATATATATATATATATATATATATAGTAAAAACATTACAAAGTATCAAATATTAATAATATCTCAATCAAACTGTCTAAATCAAAATAATAATTTAATATCTTTTTATCTCCTCTCTTAAAAGATAATAAAATCTCTTAATACCTAATTTAAATAAAAATAATAAAGTAATATTTTCAACATTCCTCCTTACTTTAATATCTATTTATTTGAATTTGATATTCTTCCTTTGATTTTACTTAGAATTTTTCCTCCTTTTTTTGTTTATACTTCGGTCATCTTCTTTCTTGTATGAGATTACATCTTCATTCAACTTCACTTTTTTCATCAATGTATTTCTTCCTTTATCAACTTTATCTCCTTTGTTTCTTTCAAACTTCATGATAGTACCACTGACTCTTTGATGAAAGTTGGAAACAGTTTCTTCATTTACATCTTTATTTTCCTCCTTAACATCAAGTTCCTTCAAGAAATATTCTTCATGTTTTTTCTTTGACTTTCCTTTTATATCCTCTTTTGTAATCAACTCTTTTTTCATCAAATCTAAAGTAAAAAAATTTTTCTTTCATGTAAACTTTGAATATTTCTAAGCTATTTGTATCTTTAATCACATAAAGTTTGTGTTCAAAAAATACCTTATAATTTTTCTTCAATAATTGAGCAACACTTAACAAATTATAATTAATATCAGGAACATGTAAAACATCAAAAAATTAATTTGATACTCAAATGAATTTTAACTGCAATTGTTCTCATACCTTTCATATCCATTTGTTTTCCATTACCGATTCTCACTTTAGAAATATGTGATTCGGTGAGCTATTTAAATTTTTTTTTATCATGAGTCATGTGGTTTGTACAACCACTGTCTATAAGTTAACCTGTGGATTTATTGATTATATAACATGTTGATGCAAGGAGAAGTTTCCCTTCTACTCCATCCTTTATAACCTTGACGGTTTTTCTGGTTGTGACTTGCATATCTTTTTTATATGTCTCAATTGATCACATTTGTGACATTTCACATCAGGCCTCCACCAACACTTGTTGGATGTGTGCTTATTTTTCTTGCAATAAGGAAAAACAGAAAAGACTTGTGATTTGGTACCTTTGTTGTTCTTACCTTGGAGAAAACCTTCACCATGATATAGTAAATAACCTTCACTAGCAGCATGATCTCCTTTCATCAATTTTCGTTGCTCTTGCACTTGTAAAGCATGTAACACTTCTGCCAAAGTAATATTAGAAAAATCCGTTGTGTTTTCCAATGAAGTAATAGATGCATCATATCTCTCTGGCACAATTACCAAAATTTTCTCAACTATTCTGGAATCAGGAAATTTCTTGCCTAACAATTTTATTTTGTTAGCAATACTAGAATTACCCTATTCCAAACAATCAATTAATATATTAATCAAGTCATAACAATTACTTACTAGAAAGGAAATGAGCTCTCATAAGAGGGAAACAATGGACCACCACACACAGGTTGTTCACGGACCACCACTAACCACAAAACACACCACCACCACACACACTCCAACCATCACACACATCAACAATGCCACCATGAAGAAAGAGGCAGGGAGCAAGAGGAAGACCGCAAGAGAGAGATCGTGTGAGGGAGGAGTGTGGCATGACATGACCAAAATAAACCAGAAAGGATGAGAAGGAAAAAGTGAGGAGGAGCGCGACAAAAACAAGACAAGATGACCAGCAGGAATATGGTATAGAAAATACAACGATGATTATTACTAATAATTGTCATCGTATATAACATATAATGTTATTTATTAAACACTCATCATCGAATAATTATTGTGGCAAATATTCGACGATAGATATTTAACAATTGTCGTTGCATATTTTATATTAACCATCGTTTTATAATTGATAATATTTTCAAAAATATCATTGTGTCGCCTTTGACAACAGGTCCTAAAATGATTGTCGTCATTCTTTTTATTTTATATTAGTGTTAGTCTATAAACTTATGGGTCGATTTATTTTATAAAATAATAATAACTTTTTTAAATAAAAATAATAGTAATATTATTTTATTAAAAAATATATATGTATTATAAATTAACTTGATAAGGTTTACTCTAAAAATAAATATAAATAAATATAAGAAGATTTCTCTAATATCTACTTATTTCACAATTTAATAATTGATTATTTTAGATAAATAAATAAAATAATAATAATGATAACAAGGAGTAATTTGTTTTCTTATTTTAAAATTAAATTAACGTATTCTTTTATAATTTATCTATTAAATCATTATATTTAAAATAAAAATTACGTAATTTAAATTTTTAAAATATATTTTAAATTAATTAGTTTTATATAAATATGTTAATATCTTTTTTATTTCAGATTATATATAAAAATATTCATTTCAAAATATAAATCAAATTAGACTACCAAATATTTTACTTAATCCCTAAAAATATATCAAATTGGATCAAACTACCATTTTGATATCTCTTTTATATATATATATATATATATATATATATATATATATATATATATATATATTTATTTATTTATTTATATTTATTGCTTTTATAAAAACCTCAATTGATTAGAAATAACATACTTTAACTTAGTTCAAAGTTTATTTAGGTCTAAAATACAATTTTTTAAATAAATATAAATAGATTTTTGTTAGTATTATTAAATTAAATTTGTATATTAATGTTTAAGATTATATATTTATTTACTTTTTAATGTTAGATATAACCATTTTTTAATTAATAATTATTAATAATTATTAGCTTTACATACAATTTTAGGTGACGGATGTGAGTCTAAGTAACAATGTATACATACGTATGACAATTATACACATACGTAAGTTTTTCTTCTTCTTTTTTTAAGATATGAGTATGAAAAAGTTATTATATTTTATTTTTCACACACACATAAATTATGTTTGAATATTAAAGCTGCAATTTTTAAATTTAAGAATAAATTGATTTTTGTTTTTTTAACTTAATACTATAATATTGTATGAACATGAATAACGAGAAATGTTATTGTATTCAAGAATAGATACTAAGATATCAAAACCAGTTAATGATAAACATTTTTCCCCTTTTTCTTTCCCTTACAAAACACTTTAGTCAATGACCCTTTTATCTATGTTTTCCATTTGTTACATCTAAATTTCATAAATTAAAAAATATAATAAAATATAATTTTATAAACAACTTTATCTTTATCTAATAGTCAATTTTATAATAAAATATTTTGAAAATTATTAATAATTGGCACAGTTAATTAAAAGCGTGTCATAAGGATCTTATTTAATTAATTCAGTGTCATAAGAACTTTTTTTAATTAATTCATTCTATTATAAAACATGTTTAATATTTTCTTAAAAAGTATAAAATATATATTAATAGATTTAAACAATATTTAATATATACAAAGTATTTATAAATTTTCTTTGCAGGATGTTGAATTTTTTTAATTATGTTATTCCCACAAAACATCTACCAATTTCTGATATAAGATAAAAATAATTTTATAATAATCTTTAAAATATTTCTTTTAAGCTTTCTATAATCTATTCAAAATCTCAAATCAAAACAACTACTATTTATTGTTAATATACATCATAGTTATCTACACATCACCTCTCTCATAGAGAAAACTTGATCACACAGAAAAAGGAAGAAGAGATATCAATTCAAATAAACATGATGATGCATGATCCGCGATAAGACTGAAACTGGTAACTTTTTTTTAGCTTCTGTCTCTAAATATAAAACTACACACACCATTATTCTTTTATGCTTCATGCACTCAAGCACTCGACAAGCATGAAGAGTGAAGCCTCGGAATACATGAGCCTAGGCGTGTGAACTTGCACGTTTTGGCTAGCCACCACAGGTAACCCAGTTGAAGAACTCTTCTCCTTTTCATGAATTCCCTGGAAGCTAGGTTCACGGATAGATGGGTTCCATCCAGCACGAGATAAAATGGTATCACTCTTTTCCTTCAGCTTGGTCCACATGTCCCTTGGTTCAAACATGTTATCCTAAACCCTTAAACAGATGATTGTTTAAAGAGTGATAAGAAAAATATGACCAGTAAGGACACTTGGCTGAATATTTTGTAGGGGGTGTTTCAAACCTTGAAGTACAAATGGTGATGTAGGTGAGGTTTTATATATAGTGAGACGGTGAAACGATGAACAGATTTGGATAAGTGAATGGAAGTGGCTCCCACCTTTTCTATCTATCTGTGTGCTTTTGTTTGGAACAGGAGTCTAACTTTGGGATTTGAAGTTGATCTTATCTTAAACTCTTTAAAATATTAAGAGATATCAAAACGATGGATGCATAGACTCTGGAATTTTCTTCCTGTGTAACCCAATCACTACTCACCCTGCACTGTCAACGTACCTACCCTGGTGCATTATTGACGTACATACGCCAGCACACTTCCACATGATTATTTTAATCCATCAATTCGTCTTGACAGCAATGGTATTACAACTTTCATCTAATTATTATCACTTATGGTTTTGAGACATATTTGTTTAATGATTGTATATATATCAAAAGTCCAGGGAAGTCAATTTGTCTTTTTGGTATTAGATGTCGATGACATCTTGAAAGCCAGGAAAAATATAGGCTTGATCCATAATACTAAAATATTTCTCAGAAAAAGCTTCAAGATGAATGATGTCGTGGAAACCTTTTTCTTAGAAATCCAAATACTTAGAGATCATTCTGGAGGTATTTTTTGGGTTATCATAAAAGATATATCGGTATGTTTCTGAGAAAAATATAACATAAAGGTTATAAAGCAAGAGTGCATCCATTGGGAAGGGAGACAAACAATGCCCCGTTACTAATATTCAAAAGGTAGAGAGATGCACAAGATTCGGTATGATTATGTTATGGGGAGTGTTATGTATATTCAAGTTTGGATCTGTCCTAGCATACCATTTATAGTATAAGTCTTAAGGGGAGGGATACAAGTGATCCTGGTATGCAACACTAGAATGCATTATGTCTTACTGGAAGCATCTAGGACTGGAACTTTGTTTGGACTGAAGTTGAAAAAGCACTTGTACAAATTCTAATGTTTCAAATGAAGAAGAAAAAAATTGTTGTTTCTAGAGTAAAAGTACTGTTGGACTCCTCTAACTTTAATCCAAACATGCACTTAGAATTTAACTGCAGTTCTCATTCTTTCTATTTCAGCTCACTTTCAAGGATATTGGTTTGCATAGCATGGACTTTGCACCATGGAGTCTTGCGTAGTGAGTGATAATGACAAGACTGAGAAATCATAGTGGCTTTAATGAGGCTGATTTTCAGGCAAGGGAATTGGTCAGTTTACAATACAGTCAGATCTTTGCTGCAATTTAAAATTTGGAGCACTGTTTGGACTCGAAATCAGACAATTGTCTCATCACAAAAGGGTTGATTGAATGAGAGGGTTCACGAAGTGTTTCATTTCATACACTCAACCCATGATGGTTTCAAGGCGCCAATTCATAGTTACCAGAGTTAAAAAGGCAGGGTATGTCTGCATGTTTTTTAAGGCCTAATGGGTACAATACAAGAGACTTCAAATTGAGCAAGCAATAACCTAATGGCCAGAGTACTAAATACTAAACTGGGCTAGCAAAGTATCCAACTGTCAGTGGGATTTTGTAATCTTCAACACATCAGATATAAAATATGGCAGTTTCTTTCACGAAGCATGCGATGATGCAGGTTCCTTAAATTGATTTATTTCAATCCGAGAGGCCTACTGATCTCGAAATTTTTTTCAATCATAAGAAATGGAAATATATGCAACGTTTTCGCTCATGTGTAATCCATTAATAACAAAAACTTGAGGTCTATCACTTCTGATTTCTAGCAAACAAATTACTCTCCAGTTTTCATTATAGTAGCATAGATACAAAGAAAATTTTGCTGTTTAATAAAAATAACCAAGCCAAATGAAGTGGGTTTCTTATTTAGGCTACAAACTTTTACCAAATTCTCAAAAGCAAGATATATTTTCTTTTTCAGACCAGGTCCACATTGAAGCATAGATCCCAGCAAATTTTCATGTAACAAGCCAGATCACGTTGTGTACAATTCTTCTCTCCAAATAAAAATTGATATGGTGCTATTATGCCCAAAAATAATATAGTTCTACATCATATCAAGAATCAAAGAAAGATACAACTTTTTCCCATTTTTTGATTGGGATACACATATGAAAAGATTGATCAAAAGTTTATGAAATTCTCACTCAGCCTCTTCCACAGATGCTTCAATTCGAAGAAGGACAAATCCTACTGCAACCCCAACAAGAACAAGCCCACTCATGATGGCAGCAATTTGGAAAATCTCACCAGCAGCATTGCATGTTGAGGAGGCAGCACCTCCTCTTCTGCCATTAGATGGATATTTCAATGAGCTCACCACCTTTGCAAAGCACTGCTCAGTGCACACAGGGAGGCCTAATGATGTCACACTGTTCTGAGCCTTCAACCCCCCAAAAGAATTGATCCCTCCGATGAACTGCACAGTCCTCTCCCTTCTCCTTGTGCTGCCAACACTTGAGCTTCCCACAACAGTGATTGTGGCTGGAGTTGTTGCACTGGCCATGGCCATTCTCTTCTGACATGAGAAAACATTGTCAAAAATGAAGGATCAGTTAGTTCAGTTCGTTAGACACACTTGACTCTATTGAAGATTGCTTGAACAACATAAACAGGAAAAAGTGTGACAAGTGTGTAATAATGCTAGTGATATGAGTAAATTAACCTTTTGGTGATGAAGCTGGAATGGCTTTTCTATATCCTGTAGTGTGGTTCTTGAAGCAGAGTTTACAGTGGTGTGGAAGGGACTTTGTAATTGGATCCACAGGAACCAAAGGATAAGGTAGAAAGAGTGTGGTTGGTTGATAAGAAAATGTGATAGCTTAGTGATTTTGTGGCGTACAATTTTACTCAGATGCTGACCAACAAAACAATTGGAAACCCCATCATTTTGCTAGTCGATGAACTTTATTTCGCTAATTAAATCTTGTGCTTTGAGAGTTCCACATCGTCTGGATGAAATAATAGATTAATTCAACTGATTAGAGTTCAAGATTTGAAATTAGGTTTATCTTAATTTTTTAGAAACTACTAGTTTTTTAGGCCTTCCATAATGCACGTAATTTTAATCTCTATGTTTGACTTTTAAAAAATTAGATTCATAACTTCACTTAATTTATAAAATTACAAAATATTAACCTAAATATATCTTAATCCTAACCGAAACTCTTAAAATTGTCAATTCGATGGAAATGAAAATCCTCAACCGAAGAAACCAAACTATATTTTTTCATTTATTTATTTTTGTTTAGTTATTTTGATGAAATTTAAAAATAAATTTAAATATATTATTAAAGAAAATTGGTTAAAATTGTCATATTACGGTAACATCATTTTATTAAATATCTTATTTATAAATTTCATTAATATTTTGATTTCAATTTATATGAATATCGGGGACTTAGACAAAAAAACAAAAAGTGAAGTTCGTCAGCGCAATAAATTGAAAAGGAAAAATATTCTTACATTTTTATTTTTAAAACAACAATTTTATTATTTTCTGTAAAATCTTTAACT
Organism: Sphenostylis stenocarpa; assembly: GCA_963425845.1. Lineage (NCBI taxonomy): Eukaryota > Viridiplantae > Streptophyta > Magnoliopsida > Fabales > Fabaceae > Sphenostylis > Sphenostylis stenocarpa. Next base: position 20,453,907 of record OY731399.1, on the reverse strand, counting down.
AGTATTGACTAAAAACGTAAACGTTCAATATTATATTTATCATAAAACTAAAAATAAATAAAACAACATTTTATTTTTACTTCATTTTTACTATTTAGTGGAATTATTAAATTATGCTTGTAAACTTAATTAAAAATCGTACAATCAAGTGTATTAGTTAAAATTTAAATCAATTTATATAACTTAAATTGAAACAAAATTATTTTTACTTCACCAAATTATAATTTTACAAGTATATTTATATTCATTTAGCTTGTATTAGAAATAAAATTCTATTTAATGATTTTCAATTATTTTTATTATAATTTTTTTAAAAATTATTACTGATGCGGAAATGAATTTTATGCCACAGAGAGCACTGATCCAGTATTGTATTACTAGCAACACCATCATTTAATTACAGGCGAAACTGTCTTTAAAAGTACATGTTAAATCATCTAATATAAGTGCATGGTTGGTGTTGATGAATGAAAGAAAAAAAAAACATGTTCCTTCAGTTTTTGGTTAGCAAATTACTGTATTATAGTAACCTAGTTTCAGATAGTATAATATTTTGTGTCGGAAGATGTGTAATAGAGTATGAAATTAAACAATCTGTCTAAAAATGTAATGTTACAGATGGAAAATATTAACATAGAATGAAGAAAAGAACCATACCAAAATCCTACCCGAACACAATGTCATAAAAGTACTTGAAAATCTTAATAGATTAAATGGCGAGGAAAATCAGACTTACTAATTTTCGGCGGTCAATAGAAACATCCAGTATAATTAAACCATTATACTCATGCAGGTGAAGTTCAAATAAATATAATTTCAGAATGAAAAACACAACAGCAAAAGCACAAGCATTTCAACTCAGTTTTTTATCAACTAGATTGAACAATCTATTTACAACCCAAGTCAAAACCAAATATATTTGTATCAAGACTACGATAACTAAGTTCAAATGTTTATGAACATGTAAAGCATCAAAGTTCCAAGTGAAGAAATTAGATGAACAACAGATCACTCAGAAGTCTAATTATCACAGATTGGCTATCAGGAATTAACTGTCCCTGCTAATTTCTAATCAATTTGGTTGTACTGAGACGATGCTGCAAATGAGGGTTTAAGAGTTTGGTGTGGCTCATATTTGGGCTGTGCTGCTGCACAGGAGGAGGAGAGTTCAACAACCCTGCATCCTCAGTTACACGAAACACAGCAACTTGCAGCACAACTTCCTTCGTTCTAAGGAGCTCAAACACACAGACATCACCTTCCCCCAAATTGTTCTCCACTGTGAATTCAAACCATCCTTGGCTTAACTTAGCTCGACCTCCCCTGTAAAGACAGCGAACGGACCACTGTCTGCCATTGGGGAGTTGAAGTTTAATGAATCCTGACACCCCATTCAGGTTCTTCTCTGCAAAGCACGAAGGCAAATACTGGAAAACAGCAAAAACAGGAATTGAGTATGCAAGATAACATCCTGAAGAAGAATGATAAATTTCAAAAATTGGAAAGCATTTCACCATTATGCATCCTCTATATAAATAGGAAGGTCGCAGGACGACTCGGCAGAAAGGATTAGTCGGTTCAAATGCTTTTGATGCATTAATCGCCCTTTCTCTTTCTTCTGCTGTCACTGTTCTTTTCCTTGCAGATGCACTTTCATAAAACCTATAGCGCATTTCTGCCTCTTCTTCATTTTCACCAGAGGGTTCCTCGCCCTCTATAGTTTCCACACACATTCCATTAGTAATAGAAAGCAAAGGTCATCTTTTAATTACTACACAAAGAAAACTGGGATAAAAACTTACGGAGATCTGATTTCCGCTTCTTTTTTGCAGTTTTATTAACTGCTTCCTCATTAGAATAACGCAATTTCAATTCTTCAGTGGACCTTTTAAACTCAACAGCGTTAAACTGAACACCTATGTCTCTGGTTGACTGACTGCCCTGTGAATTAGCACCTTTCGAAGAATAAGCACTCCCGCTGTCGCCCCAGTTTACCCGATTGAGTTTTGATCCACCATTGAACAAATTCTGCAAAGCTGGAGTATGACTCTTTCCTGATGCCAGTGGATCTAAAGATCCAGCAAAACCCTTGTTTTGCAAGGTACCGGATGTAAGGTAGGGAGATGACAAATCAAGGGAGTCTACATCTTCCATTTCATCAAAAATATGATGGTAATTTGCAAAGCAGGGCCCTTCATTATGGTTTCTCATTGCTGATTGATAATTTATCTCAGAGGTACTCAAATTAAAAATATGAACAATGAAGGACGAATTCCCTTCATACATGAACACCAAAAAGTATCCAACAGTAATGGAGTATCGTTGAATAAAATCTTGCCAACCATCAACAAACCAAATTCTGCTGTCCGCTTTCTTCAATCCTATACGCCAAACACTACCATCAGGAACAGTGAGGGTAGCAATTGTAGAAAGCTGGGTCCCATATTTCCTCAGGAAATTATCTGGAATCCTCTGAAATGCACAATACAGGTTAGGTTCCAAATATTAGTAAATACTCACAATACAATACTAAAGATGTTATGATAATACTAACTAAAGATTGGGAAATTCCATAACAATGGGATTAATGGGCAGATCACTCCCTTCCATCACCGCCTAAACAAGATCTCATCATTCCCACCCTCATGAACAGTGTGCCGGAAGGAATCTCCAATCCAGGGGAAATATTGTCTATTTAGCAGTAGTACTATTCCTGTACTTATTTGTATAGCATGTCCTATAGCTGTATTTGATCGTTTACTTAATTTCCTATTATTACTGATTATACATCTTGTTTACAAAAATAATTTATCTCTTGCAATTTAGCAAACCTTTGTCATACAACTAATTATATAAGCAAGCGTTTAAAGTGTATGGAATGTTTAATGGCAGCAAGCCCAAAATCCACTAAAAAATAATTAAAACGGATGGATTTGGGATTACTGTGCAGGCACAATAGGTATATACAAAATAAAAAATTATACTAAAAAGGCAAATATAACCAATGTAGAAAAACTGATAAATAGATGAACTAGAAACATATAAAACTCATCAAAAGTATCCCAATTTACAAATTAATGGTTAATTATCAGAAGTAGCATAGCATAAGTTCACTATAAAGAATAGAATTTATTTGTCTCGAAATTATTTGTAAATAAAAGACCAAACTTATGAAAACGAAAAGAGAGGAAGAAAGTCTGATTGGAAAATAAAAGAGAACACAAAACTAGAGAATTTGTTTAAAGTTTTTTGTTAAAATAACAGTAACTGAATTTATTTATTTAGTTTAAAAGATAGAGAGTACGATTAGAGAGACCAAAAAAGGATAGGAATAGGAAGAGAAAGAATAAGTGAGAAGAAGATGGATGGAAACAAAAATTAAAGCAACAACAAATGAGTGTGTGTTACTATGTAAGAGTCTGAGACTTCCTGGAGAGTTTCTAGAAATGTCTAGAAGATAGTTACCAATCGTAGATAGCATCGTGGAGCAGCCAGACCCAAAACTGCTATAGAAGGATATATGCTATTCAGACATTTTTTATTCCTATCATCATTTACTTTATTATACTGTATTACATGCAATGTTTTAAATCCCGGATAGCAATGAGTAGAAGCCAACTCCAAAACTACTGAGATTGCGTATAGCAGGATAACCACACTATTTTGAAATTTATTATAGTTATATAATGCATACTATATACATATGAATTTTCAAAAATGATAAAAATTACTCAAATTAATAACATTCACAATTAACAATAAAAATTCATAGGTGTCTTAAGCAAAATATTAAAAACAACAAAAATCAATTACAAGTTTCCTAGATTAGAGTTAGCAGTCATCACCTACTAAATCCAAGCCTTATTTGTCAGTTTCACTAGTATTACATCTATACATTTCAAATTTGAAAATTAAAATCCACAAAATAGCCCTCCAGACAAGCCCTTATATAGTGCCTGCTATATGATCTGCTAAAACCTCTACACTAAACTGTTCTGCTACAACAGCCCCTGTAATGGGCAAGGCCTTCACTAAACCGTTCCACTAAACAGTCCGTGTCATGGGAAGGTGCCACTCCGCACCACTGCAACGCTATAGCACAATAACACTGATTACATGCTATCATTTTAACTACTATATTATTTTTAGTTTATTATAGTATGTTATGTTTTAAATAAAAACAAAAAAATTGAGAAACTAAAATGGACCTAGATTGAGGCCCAACAATGCAAAAGAAAATAATAAGTTAAAAAAACAAAAACATTTGGACCACATGGTCTACTTCCCCTGAAAACCTAATTCCTTGAGACTGGACAGATACTAGATAAGAGTCCGACCCTGTGTTTATAAAACCCTAGCTCCCTATGGCAGAGATTTCAGATGGAAGTGTTGGTGGCAGTAAGTGCTCGGGGGTATAGTCTCCCAAATGATTGGTGGGGGTTATAAAACCTTTGCTCAAGCAGCCAAATCATCACATCCATCCTTCCTCCCCCATCATTATTGTCTGAAACCATCTGCACTGAAACACCTAGAGTGGCTGTTGTTTGTCATCATGAGAAGTGAGATTTGTGTTGCGATTTGGGCTCCAGCAACTGCAACAGCAAACCGCAAAATGATGACATTAGGAGAAGCAAGAGGTACATGCAACAGTACAATAGCGGCATGTTTGCACATGATTAACTACTATGGTCAAGAGGATAGTGTGACAGGAAAGGAAGAGGAGGCCCTTGATTTCCTCAGAATGGAACAACCTTGTTTCAATGAAAATGGAAGTGTATTTTCACTCTGGAATGGAAAGTAAGAGTCACATGAGAGAGGAGTTCAGTAAACAAAAGGTCACCTGAGGGCTAAGCTGTGATTTTGCAAGGCTTAAAAAATGAAATAAATAAATTGCAGTATGTAGCATCTTCGTCCTTTCAATATAGTTGGTTAAAGATGTGTTTCCACCATGACTATCAAGCCAATTGCAGCATCCATAAGCCACCCTACAGAATTCAACACACATGCCCCGCTAATGTCTCTTTACCAAGAATCCACAACACTATTCCACCATTGCCACCATTTGAAAACATTGAATGTATGAAAAGGCAGAATAAATATATGTCCATTTTGTCCTATAACAACATGTGATAAGAAGGGTTATCAACTTGCAAATTGAGGTTATCTCAGATCTCAACTTGCCGAGCATTTTTCTGTTACACGCAATGTATCAATATTCACAGACAATATCATTCCATTTGCTGTCAACCACACACTATTGAATTTCGGAGAGTAAAGCCCCAAGTTCTCTTCTAAATCCTAATTTTATTTAAATTTTCTTTTTCCCAACGTATTTGGGATCATTAAGTTGAACATCCTCCTTCACTCATGTCCAACTCTAACCCTTTGTTTTTTTTTTCCCATAGTTTTCCTCTATATATCTGTTCAAAACCTTCTCTATTCTCTTTCTCTGTGTTCTGAGGCTGCCTCTATTTATGCAAATAGAGTAACCCATCACCTCTGCCAAACTTTCCGAGACACCCAGCCTTTACTCTTCTCTGTTAAGCCTCTGGTAGGAATTTTATTAAATGTTTGATATTTTAAGAATTAAGATATATTATTTTCTTGAAATTTGTTGTTATTTACTTGTATGTTTTGCTTTAGAACTATGACTTTTAATTGTTAATCATGAATTTTGAGTTTTTATGTGCATATGGCATAAATATAAAGTATTAAATCAGTATTAAAAAAGTATCACAATAGCAAGCATCTGCGTCACTATAACATTTTTTGGGTCAACCACTGCGTGCCAAGATTGCTAACTATGCTAAACTTTCCCACTTTCAATTCGTGTTCAAACTAAGGCATCTAATGCATGGATGGTGTTAAGAAGTAAACTAATCCAAACCCACTTTCAATTCGTGGACCAACATTCAGTTCAACCCAGCACTTGAAAACATCATAAGACCTTAGAAAAAGGTACTTTCTGTAAACCACAAAACTTCTTGAAAGCACCATCCTTCCATCAGAATCTTAAGAGAAAATCTATGAACATTCCCATTCCGAAAAGGGTCAAAAATTCAATCTTTGGGGAAAAAAGAGTATCAGAAATCGTGGCAAAAGCCCAGAAGCTCTTTTTTTTTTGGCAACATTCACAAAAACCCCAAATCTAAAAATCAATAATATAGCATAACCATTTCCACAAACAAAAATAAAAATATATGAATGCAAGAAAAAAAAAAAAAAAGTACCAGTTGTCTGGACTGAAGAATGATGGGGAGAACCAGCTTGTGGAAACAAGGACGAACCATAGCGTGAGACTGATTAGGGTGACAGAAAAGAGGGAGAAGAAGAAGAAAGGTTCAGAGCATTCTTCAAGAACCTTTAATTGAGAGATGAAATCTTTTAGGAGGATTTTTGCTTCACACTCAGATCTACTCACTCTTCACCTTCTTCTCCACCCTTCCCTGCTTTTGAGTCAAACAAGAATTTTTAAACCTTAAAAAAACCCCAACCTTGTGACCTAATTAAAAGCAACTACTGCACCACTACTGCGACTCAACTCAGACCCTTTTATTAACATTTCTTATAATTATCAAATCACTACTAAAATGCATCACTTCCTTCTTTTTTATCATTTAATGTAAGTATATATATATATATATATATATATATATATATATATATATATATATATATATATAAATCATTATTATTATCATATTAATAATAATATTATTATTATTATGTTCAAAAAATCAATTACGCATCCAAATTGTCAACATTAAAAAAAAACATAAAATATAAAATATAAATGAAATTGAGTCTTAGAAAAAATAATAACATGGAAATTTAAAAAATATTCAATTATTTAAATAAATATAAGTTGAATAATGGTAAAGTACTAAACTCTTAAGAAATAACAAAATTGCAACACAGATTTTTTTTTTATAAGTTTAAAAATAAGTCCTCTAGGCAGAAAAAATATTACTATTTTTTAAACAAAAATAATCCTATTACAAATCATTACATTATAAATATATTTCATTTCAACATTGATAAAAATTATAAGTAGTATTAAAGGACTGATTCAAGATTTGTGGATGACTAATTGTAGCAGTAACTTATTTTATGCTAATAATAGTTATAATTATGTGTTGATGATTTGTAGTTATATTAAATAAAATTTTAAAATAATAAATAATGAAAAATTATTTGTATATATTTTTCAGTTTAAACATATGTATAGGTCCACTCAATTTTTACTTTTTTTTTTATTTTGGTATATTTGATATATTTTTAACATTTTCTTTCCGTTGTTAAAGAAGTTTAGTGTCAAAATTAAAAAACATTTTTAATAAAAATAAATAAAATATTTTCAATCAACGTAATTATTATATATTTAATATTTTATAAATAAGATAATAAATTATATATATATATATATATATATTATTTTTTTAATTTATTATCCATCATAGTTTTTATCGTTTTCAATATTCATTTTTTTCATTTAATATTTTATTTTAATATTACATTTTTTAAAACAAAAAATATTTTAATTTACATTATAATAAAAAGTTATTATAATATAATTTATATTTAATATATCAAAAAAATTCACTGTATCTCAACAAAACAAATATACTACCATCTGTGTCTTATATTTTAAAAGAATATTATCTGCTTATGTTTTAAATTTTTTTGATAATAATATAATAAAAATTATAAAATAATACTCATTTCTTGTTCTATTCTATTCAATTCAAAAATAGTTGTATTAATACTTACATAAAATATTTTTCTTATATATTAAATATATTTTTTATTAAATATTATATACATATAAAATATAATATTAATTACTTTTTAGAATAATATTTTTAAAAACAATTATATATATATATATATATATATATATATATATATTAGTCGTAAAATTAGTAAATACGATTATACATCTTATAATAATAAAATAATCTTGATTTATTTATTTATTCATTTCAATTATTGAAATTAATATTTTTCACTAATAAGAGTCAAATAACACTAACCTTTGTAAAGGATATAAGCGTAACAATTTTTTAACATGTATAAAAAAATAGAGTCTTTTTTCTTATAACTTTTAATATTAAATTCTATTTTATTAAAAAAAATTGTATGTTTTAATTACATAGGTTAATTATTTGTTGTTTTGGATTTCCTATTTGTATTATTTCTTATTAAATTTTTGTTGTTAATTTCATTAAAAAAAGTTAACAACATGAACCTAGTTTAAAAAATAATTGTAAGTTAAAGTTCTAATTTTTAAAAATATTCAGTAACCTAGTTAAAATTTTGATAAGTATTTAAATTATTGAAAAAAATTTATTTTTTTTAATATTTTAAATTAAGTTTTGATCGTTAACTTAATTAAAATAAATTAACAACATATACCTAATTATAAATAAAAAAATAAAATCTAGTTAAAAATAATCATAATTTCACATTATTTATTAGTTAAACATCACAAACAACACATTCAAAGTCACAGATGCAAACAAACACTCCAACAAGTTCTATATGTCAAAGAGTAAAGGAATATGAACATGTCATCTTTGTTATTTTATTATATTATTTTGAATTTGAAATATTTATTATATTTAATTATGTAGATTTTTCTCAATGTATCTACTATTTTTTTCATTCTTTTATCAAATTATTCAACATATCAAGTCTTCTAAAACAAGTAAAATTAAACATCAAAATGAAAAAAAATTAAATATAGGAACGTTGATACTTATTTTTTTTTATTAAGTAGGCAAATTAAGCAATTACAATAAGTGGCAGGAGGTGTAAAGAGCAAAAAAAAAAAAAAAGTGTAAACTGTACTCTTTCATTGAAAAAAGTTACTCAGTCCATCAATACAAGAGAAAGAATTTTTTTTATAGTCTTTTAAATACCAACAATATTAATAAAATTTTAAATAGTGTCAGTTGCAGTAAAGCCAACAGAATAAAAAGATCCAAAAGGGAAAAAACAAATCAAGAATATTAATCGGAAGGTGAATAAAGCAATGATGAACAGATAAAGAATTAATGAAAGCTTTGAAATAATGGTGGTCTTACTATATAACTATTCTGTATCTTTTTTCTCTTTATCACATAAATAAAGCAGCATGAAATGATCTGACTTTTACTAATCCGTGAGTCTGTCACATACAAAATCCCTGTGGAAGTTCAATGCACTGAGAAAGCATATTGAGTTTTCCACAAAAATGAATGCTTCTGTACACACTATGTTTACAAAACAATTCCCTAAGCTTATGAATTGACAACTAGCCAGCCTAACCATAACAAGCTCATGAACTGACCTTGAGCATAAGTTGGCCACTCCAGGTGGCTGTTAAGGAGCTTTATACAGGTTGATGTTCTCATGAATACTAACAACAACATTCCGCAACTCAGGGAAGATGGATATGAGTAGAAGTTCAAGTATTGCATAAGCAAGTTGCTTCACACATATAGAAGACTGCAATGAAATAGGATAAAACAATTGTTAGTTTTTAGAAGGAATGTAAATTGTTTGAGTACTTAAAAATAAGACCAACAGAAGAAAGAGTTAACAGTTGACGAGTCAATGCATCAATGGGAAAGAACTTTAACCTGAGTAAAGTAATATATATCACTGGCACAACGTCTGTACTGCTTCTGACCAATGAAGCCAACTAAAGCTGCCGGAGCTCCATCTGACCAAAATGGAGGCAAATTTATATGTCAAAGTCTAGGAGTGATGTTTGCTTCAAAGTTGACAAGGTTACAAAGACCTCACAAACAGCAAGAAAATACCATAGCATTCAGTCATGTTCATCAGCAACAAAGCCATTAAGTTCAAAGGAAAATCTCTTAGACTTTTGACTTGGAGCCTAACCTAATCTATGCATTACTAGCGTGTAAAGGAGGGCTAGGGTATCTTTCCAACGGATTTATAAAGTGTGTGTTAAGATTTCAACATAAAACCAATTGGCAATATATGAGATAGCCTAACATGTATTTAAATTATACCAAATGACATGAGACAGGCGATGTGGGACTTCCAGCACGCCCCCTCCAACAAAGTCTGCCGGACTAGGTAAATAGTACTGTTGACCCACAACGAAATGGCAACTTTTGGCCCAAGATAATAACCGGAAAGATGTTAGGCTTTGACTCTTATACCATGTTAAAGTTCCAACATAAAACCAATTGGTAATATATGAAGTAGCCTAACATGTATTTAAACCATACCAAATGACATGAAACAGGCGATGTGGGTCTTTCAATGGCGGTTGCGGTGACAACAGCGTGAACCAGTACACCAGGTAAATTCCTAGGACAGAAAGGTGCAGTGGTGGATCTTGACCATTGATCTTAGGAGGTCAAATAATATATTATTAATAAATAATAAATAAATATAAAAGGAAGAAAGAAGATGAAAGGATAAAATTGTAGATATATACTTAAATATATTAAATGATCATTAAGTTTGAGGGGGACAAAATTATAAATTAAATGAGAGTTACAAAACTGAGGAGGGATTGAGGATAAAATTGTAAATATACAAGTAAATATATTAAATGTTCATTAAGTTTGGGGAGGCCAAAATCATAAATTACATGGGGTTACAAAATTTTGGGAGGGTCATGACCCCCCTCAGCTCCCAAGAAAATCCGCCACTGGAGAGGTGGATCACTAATGGACACGCTTAAATACCAAGTCTTTCCTTGTCAGAACCTTCCTAGACATACACTTTCACACTACCAAATAATATCCAGTAACAAAGATAATTTTTTTCTAATGTGGAAGATCAGTTTAACCGGCAGTGGCGGCTCCAGCATTTTGAAAATTTTTCCCCTTTATCCACTACCACCACCGCTGCTGTCGGAGACTTCGTCGGAGTCGTCGCCGGAGTTTTATTTTTGACCGGTGACATACAGTTTTGCTCGTCTCGGTCAAGTAACCACCGTGTCGTTGAGATCACCACTATCGGAGTTGGTCGCCTGTTGTCTCTTGCGCCGTTTAGTCTCGACGAACTAGTTTTGGTCTTCTAGTTTTGGATCTGTGCTCTGTAGGTTGATTGGATTACTTTGGATTTTTTAGGGTTGTTCTCCAGCCCTTCATGACTTCTTTCACTCCTTCTACTACTTCCAATTCCGTTAATGATTCTTTTGCGTTGGCATCTCACCGTGATGACCAAACTCGTCCTCGCAAATAGGGAAAAGTGCATCCTAATTGTGAACATTGTAGCAAGCTAGGTCACAAGATTAACAAGTGTTATGCATTACATGGTCATCCTTCTCGATCTGCTGCAGTTGTTCAGACCGATCTTTCCCCGCCTTTGTTTGTTGGGGATCTTCCTTCTTCTGTTGCATCCAACACACCTGCTATGTTCAACAAATTTCTCAAATGGTATAAGGATCAACAGTCTTCTAGTTCCACTATGTCTGTTGCACACACAGGTACATATTTTACTGGCCTGACCCAATCCTCTTCTCCTAGTCCTTGGGTTTTTTATTCAGGAGTCACTGATCATATTACTGGTGATGTGAACATGACCTATGATAAGGGCTAGAGCAAGAGAAGCAAATGAAGCTCTTCAACAAGTATTATTGGTTGACCAAATTGTATTTTGGATTAATCAATTAATGGACTTTAGTTTAGTTTTATTGCAAGTTGTAATAAGGGCCCAATTGGAAATTTAGTTATTAGTCTTTGGGAGACCAAGAGGGTGCATAGCTTATTGACTTTTGTATGCCACAATTTCAGTTACAATCAATTATTAAGTAGTTTTCAATTCCTAGGTTAATAAATCATTATTAGCATTTATTTTTCTTTAATGAATATTTGTAACTCTAATGGCAAAACTTCTTTATAAGTTGAACCATTTTTATCAGAAATAACAAGTTGAGTTTATTTTTAGAAATATTAGAGTTTATCTCTTTTATCTTAGTGAGAGTGATTCTCCTAAGTTCTTGAGTGATTCTCCTAAGTTCTTGAGTGATTCAAGAACCCTTGGCTGTATCAAAGGACTTTTACATCCTTTGTGTGTTGCCTTCCTTGGGAAGAGTGATTCTTTCCTTCCACCTTCTTTCTAATTCCTAAATTTCTTACAAGGTTCTAACCCTAAAGATCCTAAATTACCCCTTGTGATTCATATCAGTTGGTATTCAGAGCCCCGGTTTAAAGGTTTGAACATCACATTGATGGCAGAGGAGGATAAAAAGAGAATGAGAGAAAATTTTCTTCAAGAAAAGAGAGAAAAAAAGAAGAAGAGTGAAACACTTGAAGTGAAACAGAGCTATTTAGCCATAAAAAGTAAGTATAATGTTAGTTCTACATTTAATTTATCAGACTTATCTCTTTTTTATGTAGATGACGAATCCGATTTGAGGACAAATCCTTTTCAAGAGGGAGAGAATGATGTGAACATGACCTATGATAAGGACTAGAGCAAGAGAAGCAAATGAAGTTCTTCAACAAGTATTATTGGTTGACCAAATTGTATTTTGGATTAATCAATTAATGGACTTTAGTTTAATTTTATTGCAAGTTGTAATAAGGGCCCAATTGAAAATTTAGTTATTAGTCTTTGGGAGACCAAGAGGGTGCATAGCTTATTGACTTTTGGATGCCACAATTTCAGTTACAATCAATTATTAAGTAGTTTTCAATTCTTAGGTTAATAAATCATTATTAGCATTTATTTTTCTTTAATGAATATTTGTAACTCTAATGGCAAAGCTTCTTTATAAGTTGAACCATTTTTATCAGAAATAACAAGTTGAGTTTATTTTTAGAAATATTAGAGTTTATCTCTTTTATCTTAGTGAGTGATTCTCCTAAGTTCTTGAGTGATTCAAGAATATTTGGCTGTATCAAAGGACTTTCACATCCTTTGTGTGTTGCTTCCCTTGGGAAGAGTGATTCTTTCCTTCCACCTTCTTTCTAATTCTCAAATTTCTTACAAGATTTTAACCCTAAAGATCCTAAATTACTCATTGTGATTCATATCAACTGGTAACAAATCTTTATGCTCCTCTTTATCCTCTCCTAATCCTTTACCTTCTATTACACTGGCTGATGGCGGCTCTAGAGTATCATCTCATGTTGTTGGAATTGTTAAACTTTTATCTTTTTTAACCATTGATATTATTTTTTATGTCTCTGAGTCTCCTTTTAACTTGTTCTCCATCAGTTGTCTAACTCGTTCTCTTGATTATGTTGTTTCTTTTACCAATAATTTTGTGTGTTTATAGAACCAGAGTTCGAAACAGGTGATTGGCACAGAATGTGAGTGTCATGGTCTTTATCATTTACATCCCTCTACACATGTTGGTGCAGTTTTGGAGTCTTCCTCTCTTTTTCATGCTCAGTTAGGTCATCCAAGTCTTGCCAAGTTACAGAAGTTTATCCTTGTCTTGTCCAACTTGTCTAGTTTGACGTGTGAGTAGTGTCAATCAAGCAAGTATAGTCGTACTTCCTTTCATCGTAGTGTCATACGTGGTGCTTCGTCCCCTTTTGCAGTGGTTCACTCTGACATTTGGGGACCTATCCGTGTTAAGTCTACTTTAGGTTTTCAATACTTGTTACTTTCGTTGATGATTATTCCAGATGCACTTGGTTATTTTTGATGAAAAATCGTTCTGAATTTTTCATATCTTTTAAACTTTTTTTAATGAAATTCAAACTCAGTTCAGTGTTTCTATTAGAGTTTTGAGCAGTGATAATAGTTATGAATATTTTTCTCATTCTTTTAAACAATTCATGGCTTCTCACGGTATTCTGCATCAAACTTCTTGTGCTTATACACGTCAACAAAATGGTGTAGCCGAACGTAAAAATAAACATCTTATTGAAACAACTCACACTCTTTTAATTCATGGAGAGGTTCCTCAACATTTTTTGGGTGATGCTCTTCTTACTGCATGTTATCTCGTTAATCGCATGCCTTCTTCGATTTTAGATAATAAAATACCTCATTCCATTTTATTCTCTCATGAACCTCTTCATCCCTTACCTCTAAGAGTTTTCAGATCTACATGTTTTGTTCATAATTTAAGTCCTGGTCTTGACAAACTTTCTCCTAGATCACATAAATGTGTTTTCTTAGGGTTTACAAGATCACAAAAATGATAGAAATGTTTTTCTGCTTCTCTTAACCATTAGTTTATATATGCAGATGTCACCTTTGATGAGTTCTCCTTTTATTTTAAAAGTCAATCTTCATCTTTGTCTCCATCCAATCCTGTCAACACTCCTAGTATATTTAATGTTTCTGTTGTTTGTGACCCTCTAACTGTGTCTTCTTCACCATTAGTTCCTGCTCCGCAATCAGCTTCTTCTCCACTGTCTCTTCAGGTTTATAGTCGCCGAAACCAATCACACCCACCACCACCATCATGTGACTCCACTCAAGTGTCAACTACTCTGTCTCATCTGGATCTGACACCTGAATCTGACCTTCTCATTGCCCTCCAAAAAGATATCCGTTCTACACGTAATCCCTTTACCTATTATATTGTTTTGAGTTATTATCGACTATCATTACCTTTTTATACATGTCTTTCCTCTATTTCTTCTGTGAAGATTCCAAAAACTGTCCCTGAAGCTTTAGCCTATCCTAGTTGGCGTCAGACCATGACAGATAAACTAAGTGCACTTCATAATAGTGGAACTTGGGAATTGGTCCCGTTACCGTCTGGGAAATCTGTTGTTAGTTGCAGGTGGGTGTTTGCTATCAATGTTGGACCTGATGGTACTATTGATCGCCTCAAAGCTCGTCTTGTGGCCAAATGTTATACTCAAATTTTTTGGTTGGATTATGGAGATACTTTTTCCCCCGTGGCAAAGATGGCTTCTGTTCGTTTATTTATCGTCATGGCTGCTCTTCAACAATGGTCTCTTTATCAATTGGATGTTAAAAATGTTTTCCTTAATGGTGATTTGCAAGAAGAAATTTATATGGAGCAACCTCCTGGGTTTGTTGCTCAAGGGAGTCTTCTGGGATGGTATGTCGTCTTCGCAAATCCCTATATGGTCTAAAACAGTCTCCTAGGGTCTGGTTTGGAAAGTTTAGCAAGGTTGTTCAACAATTTGGTATGACTCGGTGTGAAGCAGATCATTCTGTATTTTATCGACACTCGAGTGGTGGATGTGTTTATTTGATAGTATATGTTGATGACATCATTCTTACAGGTAGTGACAATCATGGCATCTCTCAATTGAAATAACATCTTTGTCACCATTTTCAGACCAAAGATCTTGACAAACTCAGATATTTCTTGGGTATTGAGGTGGCACAATCCAATGATGGTATTGTTATATCTCAAAGGAAATATGTTATGGATATTTTGGAAGAAACTGAATTGATGAGTTCAAAGTATGTTGATACACCCATGGATCCCAATACTAAACTTCTACCAAATAAGGGGGAGCCTATATCTGATCCTGAGCAGTATAGAAGATTGGTTGGGAAATTGAATTATCTTACAGTAACTCGTCCTGACATTTTCTTTGCAGTCAGTGTGATAAGTCAATTTCTTAATTCCCCATATGAAAATCATTGTAATGCAGTCATTCGTATCTTGAAGTATATTAAAGGATTTCCTGGAGAAGGATTGTTATATGATTCTAATAACCATACAAGAGTTGTTTGCTACTCAGATACTGATTGGGCAGAATCTCCTTCTAATAGAAGATCTACATCTGGATATTGTGTCTCCATTGGTGGTAACTTGATCTCGTGGAAAAGTAAGAAATAGAGTGTTGTGGCAAGATCCAGTGCAGAAGCAGAATATAGAGTTATGGCTTCAGCTGCCTGGGAACTTGTTTGGCTCAAGCAATTGCTTAGAAAATTACAATTTGGATGTCACTCAAATGACACTTGTGTATGACAATCAAGCTGCTCTTCATATTAACTTTAATCCTGTCTTTCATGAGAGGACCAAACACATTGAGATTGACTGTCATTTCATTTGAGAAAAGATTATGTCTGGAGACATCAAAACTGAGTTTGTTAACTCAAGTGATCAGTTAACAGATATTTTTACTAAGTCTTTACGAGGGCCTAGAATTGATTATATTTGTAACAAGCTTGTCACATACAATTGTATGCTCCAGCTTGAGGGGGAGTGTTAGATATTGTTTAGATATTATTTGATATTGTTAAGATATTATTTTATGTTTATTCTATTTACTTTCAGTTACTCCTTTAGTTGTACTTCTCTCTATTATAAATAGATTATCCTATGTGTGGTTTATACAAAAAGGAGATTAATTTCAAACCCTATTTCCTCTATGTTCAACAGTGTGAATACACAGAACTAGATCACAAAGTTTAACTAATTAGTAAAGCTCCACCAATACATTTTTCCTTTTACATATTTAATGGGTGGAGAAACAGTACTTGTAATTCATCAATTGTATTTCAGAAGGAAAAAAATCTATACTAGTAGCCCACATTCACTACATAAATAAAATGATATATCTTTAACTTCTTGAAATTCAAAATTTTCATTAATTAAATTGGAATCAAATATTTTGTTCATACCAAGAGGAACTAACAAACCATAGTTGAGAAAGAAAATGAAGAAACAAGTAAAAGATTAAAACATCACCAAAAAGTAGCAAATAAAAACTGAAAGAAGAGACATGAAAGAATATCTTGTTTGAAAAGAGTCCCTAGAATGTTAATAGAAGGCAAAATGTATAAACACATCTGTACTTCGACCAACTACCCATATCAGTTTGGAATCGTACATTCAGTGGTCAGGAAATTTTTGCTGAACCACACTGGAGGTGATTACAAGTAAACCATGATGGTATCTATGCAAATTGGTTAAATTTGAACAGGGTGTTTGTACTAGCCTAAGAAGGAAGATAAAGATATAAAAGGAAATTTAAATAAAGATTCAGAAAGAGCAGGAATCAATCCATTTCAATGTACCACCATCTTAGGACTCTACAGAAAATACAACTAACCAAAGAGAAGTTTCTTCACATCACTTGCTCTACGAGTAGCCTCAAGCTGTAGCTCGAAAGATCCTGACTGTGATTTGGACAACCTGCTTCCAACAGATTCAATTATGCTTGGTAAAGGCTTTTGATCACATGCACTGCCACCAATTAACACCTGAGGGGTCTGTACTCTCAGAAAAAATGTACCACCTGGCCAAAGGATCTGCAAACATTATGTAGACAACAATAAACATTAGCACAACCTATTGATTATTATTTATAATGTTTCCTTTCGGCTGGTGAAGAAAATAATGAGACCAGGATATTAAGCTAATAGGTTGGACAGATGCACAGAATTTTCCTTTTTATCCCCTTTTTTTTATTTTTAGTTTATATCAGAAATTATTGGAAGAAAACAATAAAAAGAGAATAAGATGACCTACACAGAAGTCAAAATTACAAGAGCATGAAACAAAAACTGCAGAAAACAAGGACAAGCAATGACATTAATCCAAAAAGCTCTCTTCTCCAATCTTGCATGTCTACTAGAAACCAAGTATATTCAAAGTAGGCATTTCAAATGTTTGATGAAAATTTGTCTTGCTCTTAACTTGAAGTAGTTTCAGTTTATTAGTTTTTGGAGCTTCGGTGAGAGTGAATAGAGTATAGCTAGCAGTACAAAGCTTATGCATTGCTCTGGTCAGAAATTCAGAATTATAAAGCCAACCTTTGTCCTTTCTCTTGTATGGCACAAGATTATTTCTATAGCTTCTCGGCTGAGTTTAAGACAAATTTTTCCTGTCAATGTATCTATTAACAAACAGCCACTAAAACAATCCAGTGCTCTAGATGAACACATAAAATTGAGGAATGCCATATTTGGGCGTGATCTAGTTAATTAGCGTAAAAATAATCTCTAGGTAAGCAAACAATGTCACAGTAAAATATGTTTAAGAATTTGGTTCAATCCTTACATCTTGGACCCACCGAATCCCTTGGGCAATGGTATCCTCTCTGCGGAGCCAGTGAATCTCACTTAGGATCCAATCATCAATAGCATCTTCCATCACCACCTGTAATATTTGTTTTGAAATCCAGAAGACCTGTCTTCTGTATCAACAGAAAGGGGAACTAGCATTAGTAACTTGACGGGAGTGTTGGAATATATGAAGATATACAAAATATCTTGGTCATATGTTAGACTTTTCTTTAGGATTAATTTCCTGTTTAGTTATGATCATGGTTAGTATAAATAGGGATTAGTTCTTGAGATTTTATGAATATATCATATGTAATACATTACAATAGAATATCATCAAGTCTCTATTCTCTCGCTTTATACTTAAACCTATGTATGTTCAACCCCTCTAAACATGCAAAGCTACATATCTTAAATAACTTGCATGGTAGAACAAACATATTCAATACAACACCAACAAAAGCTTCAATAAAATACACAATAACAGTCACCTTGGAAATATAGGAAGACCAGAAAGATTACTATACCTTAACCAGCCTCGTTTCTTAAGTTGAAATACGTTGTCAACCAAATTCAAAATAGGGACAGTCACATTAGGTGGGGTCCACTGCAAGAATAGTTAATATTATGAAGGTTAATAGTGTCTTCTAAGCCAAAAATAGAAAGGTTAAATTGATCAAGTCACTGTACTTTTTAAAAATGTCCAAATGGGTCCCATAAAGTGTGTAATTGGGTCATTATTCTTTCAAAATATTCTAATTCAGTCTTTATTGTCAGACAACCCTTTCAGTGTATTAATAAAGGGTGAATTCATGAACTCGAATTAAAAGTTTGAACTGATAGTAATCTAATTATTTTCATCTTTTAACCTTTAATGACTGTATCAAAAACTCTTTAAAATCCTTATAATTTAAAAAAGAAAAATGATCAAGTCCTTCAACTTGGCATATGAGTACCATAATAGTGCTCTAACCGTAGGGTCTTGATTGAAGAAATTTGATTTTGTAGAGATCAATTAAGCAATTTAAATTATGAGTCCTTCAACTTTCTTGATAACCTAATGGCCAAGTTGATCTACAAGGAAGTCAAAGGTGGAGATGCAACCAAGCATCATTCTTTTTGTTAGATATTGTTTAGATATTATTTGATATTGTTAAGATATTGTTAACCAAAATATCAAACAATATCTTCTGTTTATTCTGTTATTTTCAGTTACTCTTTTAGTTGTATCTCTCTACTATAAATAGACTACCCTATGTGTGATTTATACACAAGGGAGATTAATCTCAAACTCTATTTCTTCTATATTTAACATGGTATCTAGAGCTTAAGGTTATTTTGATATTTTTTTTCACCTTTGACCACTGTTGGAGCCGCCACCACCACCGCTATCGTTGTCGATTAAACTGATCTTCCACATCAGAAAAATGTTATTTTTGTTACTGGATATTATTTGGTAGTGTGAAAGTGCATGTCTAGGAAGGTTCTGACAAGGAAAGACTTGATATTTAAGCGTGTCCATTAGTGACCCACCTCTCTTTCCTGGGAACTTACCTGGTGTACTGGTTCACACCGCTGTCACTATTGCCTCCGCCGCCTCCACCCTTTATGACTTCTTCCGCTCCTTTTAGTACTTCCAATTCTATCAATACTGCATATGATCCTTCCATATACACTAACTATGTTAATGTGCACTTATCCATTGATAAGTTAACTGGCCCTAATTATACCACATGGTCATCAGACGTCAGATTACGGCTTAAGAGTCAGAAGTATCTTGATCATCTTGCCCCGAAAGCACCTACTCTCACTCCTAGTGAGGAAGACCGTTGGGACACCATTGATGCTCAATTATGTGTAGTTCTCAAGGGTATTCTTGATCCTTCGTTAAAACAAATTTTTCGTTCCTATGAAACATGTGCCAAAATCTAGGAACATGCCAAGTTATTATACACCAATGATTCTCAACGTCTCTATGATGTTTGTTCTAAATTTGTAGATGTTATTGCCTCTAAACATCAAGATTCTATGACTGATTATATAGGCAAAATTCATGCTCTTTTTCATGAGTTCAATGAGTTATTGCCTCCTTCCCCCGACCCTGCCACCGAGATAACACAACGATCAAAGTTCTTCATGCTAGGGGCATTACATGGACTTGTTGATCAATATTCACATATTCATGATCAGATTTTGGGTTCTCCGGTTGTCCCCACCTTGACATCGACCTGCTCCACTCTTTTGTGTATACCAACAAAACCCAACCCTGACACACCTGCTTCTGTTAATGATTCTTCTGCATTGGTATCTCGCCGTGATGACCAAACTCGCCCTCACAAACAGGGAAAATGGTGTCCTAAGTGTGAACATTGTGGCAAGCTAGGTCACAAGATTGACCAGTGTTATGCATTACATGAGTGTGAACATTGTGGCAAGCTAGGTCACAAGATTGACAAGTGTTATGCATTACATGGTCGTCCTACTCGATCTGCTGCAGTTGCTCAGACTGATCTTTCCCCACCTTTATCTGTTAAGGATCCTCCTTCTTCTATTTCATCAGCCACACCTACTATGTTCAACAAATTTCTCAAATGGTATAAGGATCAACAATCTTCTAGTTCCATTATGTCTGTCGCATACACAGGTACATCTTTTGCTGGTCTGACCCAATCTTCTTCTGGTCCTTGGGTTTTTGATTTAGGATCCACTGATCATATTACTGGTAACAAATCTTTGTTCACCTCTTTATCCTCTCCTGATCCTTTACCTTCTGTTACACTGGTTGATGGCTCTAGAGTATCATCTCATGGTGTTAGAACTGTTAAACTTTTCCATTCTTTAACCATTGATAATGTTCTTTATGTCCCTAGGTCTCCTTTTAATCTGTTATCCATCAGTCGTCTAACTAGTTATCTTGATTGTGTTGTTTCTTTTACCAACAATTCTGTGTGTTTACAGGACCGGAGTTCGAAACAGGTGATTGGCACAGGATGTGAGTCTCATGGTCTTTATCATCTTCGTCCCTTTACACATGTTGGTGCAGTTATAGAGTCTCTCTCTCTTCTCCATGCTCAGTTAGGTCATCCAAGTCTTGCCAAGTTACAACAACTTGTCCTTGTCTTATCTAAGTTGTCTAGTTTGGCTTGTGAGTCGTGTCAATTAGGCAAGCATAGTCGTACTTCCTTTCCTCGTAGTGTCACACGTGATGCTTCGTCTCCTTTTGTCGTGGTTCACTCTGACATTTAGGGACCTAGCCGCGTTAAGTCTACTTTAGGTTTTCAATACTTTGATACTTTCATTGATGATTATTCCAGATGCACTTGGTTATTTTTGATGAAAAATCGTTCTGAATTATTTGATATCTTTCAAACTTTTTTCAATGAAATTCAAACTCAGTTTGGTGTTTCTATTAGAGTTTTGCGCAGTGATAATGGTCGTGAATATCTTTCTCATTCTTTTAAACAATTCATGGCTTCTAATGGTATTTTGCATCAAACTTCTTATGCTTATACACCTCAGCAAAATGGTGTAGCTGAACGTAAAAATAAACATCTTATTGAAACAACTCGTACTCTTTTAATTCATGAAGAGGTTCCTCAGTATTTTTGAGGTGATGCTCTTCTTACTGCATGTTATCTTGTTAATAGCATGTCATCTTCAGTTTTAGATAATAAAATATCTCATTCCATTTTATTCCCTCATGAACCACTTCTTCATCCCTTACCTCTAAGAGTTTTCGGGTTTACATGTTTTGTTCATAATTTCAGTTCTGGTCTTGACAAGCTTTCTCCTAGATCACATAAATGTGTTTTCTTAGGGTTTACAATATCACAAAAAGGATACAAATGTTTTTCTCCTTCTCTTAACCGTTATTTTGTGTCTGCAGATGTCACCTTTGATGAGTTCTCTTTTTATTTTAAAAGTCAATCTTCACCTCTGTCTCCATCCAATCTTGTCAACACTCCTAGTACATTTAATGTTCTTGATGTTTGTGACCCTTAACTGTGTCTTCTTCACCATCAGTTTATGCTCTGCAGTCAGCTTCTTCACTGCCTCTTCAGGTTTATAGTTGCCGAAACCAATCAAAACCACCACCATGTGACTCTACTCAAATGCCAACTACTCTGTCTCCTCCGGATGTGACACCTGAGTCCGACCTTCCCATTGCCCTCCGAAAAGGTATCCGTTCTACACGTAATCCCTCTCCCCATTATATTGGTTTGAGTTATCATCGACTATTATTACCTTTTTATACATGTCTTTTCTCTCTTTCTTCTGTGACCATTCCAAAAACTGTCCGTGAAGCTTTAGCCCATCCTGGTTGGCGTCAGGCCATGTTAGATGACCTAAGTGTTCTTCATAATAGTGGAACTTGGGAATTGGTCTCGTTACCATCTGGGAAATTTGTTGTTGGTTGCAGGTGGGTGTTTGCTATCAAAGTTGGACCTGATGGTACTATTGATCGCCTCAAAACTCGTTTTGTGGCCAAAGGTTATACTCAAATTTTTGGGTTGGATTATGGAGATACCTTTTCCCCCGTGGCAAAGATGACTTCTGTTCGTTTATTTATCGCCATGGCCGCTCTTCAACAATGGCCTCTTTATTAACTAGATGTTAAAAATGCTTTCCTCAATGGTGATTTGCAAGAAGAAATCTATATGGAGCAACCTCCTGGGTTTGTTGCTCAGGGAGAGTCTTCTGGGATGGTATGTCGTCTTCACAAATCCCTATATGGCCTAAAACAGTCTCCTAGGGCCTGGTTTAGAAAGTTTAACAAGGTTGTTCAACAATTTGGTATGACTCAGTGTGAAGCAGATCACTCTGTCTTTTATCGACACTCAAGTGCTGGATGTGTTTACTTGATAGTATATGTTGATGACATCATTCTTACAGGTAATGACAACCATGACATCTCTCAATTGAAACAACATCTCTGTCACCATTTTTAGATCAAAGATCTTGGCAAACTTAGATATTTCTTGGGTATTGAGGTGGCACAGTCCAATGATGGTATTGTTATATCTCAGAGGAAGTATGCCATGGATATTTTGGAAGAAACTGGGTTGATGAATTCAAAGTTTGTTGATACACCCATGGATCCCAATACTAAACTTCTACCAAATCAGGGGGAGCTTATACCTGATCCTGAGCAGTATAGAAGATTGGTTGGAAAATTGAATTATCTTACAGTTACTCGTCCTGACATTTCCCTTGCAGTCAGTGTGGTAAGCCAATTTCTTAATTCCCCATGTGAAGATCATTGGAGTGCAGTCATTCGTATCTTAAAGTATATTAAAGGATCTCCTAGAAAATGATTGTTATATGATTTTAATAATTATACAAGATTTGTTTGCTACTCAGATGCTGATTGGGTAGGATCGGATAGAAGATCTACATCTGGATATTGTGTCTCCATTGGTAGTAACTTGGTCTCATGGAAAAGTAAGAAACAGAGTGTTGTGACAAGATCTAGTGCAGAAGCAGAATATAGAGTTATGGCCTCAGCTGCCTGTGAACTTGTTTGACTCAAGAAATTGTTTAGAGAGTTACAATTTGGAGATGTCACTCAAATGTCACTTGTGTGTGACAATCAGGCTGCTCTTCATATTAGTTCTAATCCTATTTTTCATGAGAGGACCAAACACATTGAGATTGACTATCATTTCATTCGAGAGGAGATTATGTCTGGAGACATCAAGACTGAGTTTGTTAACTCAAGTGATCAGTTAGCAGATATTTTTACTAAATCTTTACGGGGTCCTAGAATTGATTATATTTGTAACAAGTTTGACACATACGATTTGTATGCTTCAGCTTGAGGGGGAGTGTTAGATATTGTTTAGATATTATTTGATATTGTTAAGATATTGTTAGATATTGTTAACCACAATATCAAACAATATCTTTTGTTTATTTTGTTACTTTCAGTTACTCTTTTAGTTATATCTCTCTACTATAAATAGACTACCCTATGTGTGATTTATACACAAGGGAGATTAATCTCAAACTCTATTTCTTCTATATTCAATACTTTTCAAAATTAAAATTTCCCTAATATGAATTAGAAACTAATCTTGGACCCAAATTTGATCATGAAGGTGGTTAAACACCAATAGCATTAGAATCTTGGAATTTCAACTTGTTGGGTAAGCATTTAGCATTAAGATTTGATGAGTCTATGCATGATTGCTAAGCAAAGAAGCCAGAAGGAAGGTTCAAAAATAATCATGGTGATTCATGTTATACATAGTCCACTGCTGTCCCCACCATAACCCAAGCTATTGGACTTGAGTTTGCATGCAGTGGCTAGTGGGTTCCCATTACGATGGAAGGAAAGTATCACAATGCTTTCAAGAAGGCCAGATGAAGATCATGGTGATGAAGATGAACCATCGGATCAAGCTTCCACTATTCTAACCTTGAGGGGCATATTGATTTTAGGAGGGATGTATAGGGATGCATTGTTAGGATATAAGGAGAAGGAGAAATTAGTTAAGATAGTTAGAATATTCATGCATTATTAAGATAACTATAATATTAATGAATTAGTTAGTTAGTTAGAGAGGTAGTTGACATAAATAAGGAAAGAGGGATAAGGGAAATTCAGAGTTATTGTTTTTGTAAATTGAGCATTGAATCTTTGTGAAAGAAGAACTCTTTTATGAAAGGAAATCCTTGGAGAGAGTGTTGTCATATTTTTTGTTCTTTTCATCCTATTCAATTAAAAAGTTATTTTCTTTCTCGTTTCAATTTTTGGTTCCTAACAATTCCCCTTCTTTCCTTAGTTGTTGGATGTATGGTAATCACACAAACGATTAAAACAAGATTTAGCTAGCTAATGGAACAAACTTCAATAAAAAAAAAACACAACATTTCTTTTTTTTCTTCTTCCAATTTTATTGAAGCATGAGTAATTCTCTTTCTTTTTCCCTTAAAGGAATATCAGTACCAAGACTACTATAGTAATATTGTACAGTTTTCATCATGTATTATTAATCTAAAGGCTATCCTCAACTTCACCGAGTAGGCATGTTCGCAAAGAGAATAAGTAGCTAATGCGTAACTTAAGCACAAATCAACATGTAACAGCAAACTAAATATCTCAATCAACAAGTATGATGTGCAAACAAAAAGAAGAGTAATCCTAGTTGGCTACAGACCTCAGGTGGAACTCCAACTGGATCCTCCATATAATCAGGAACTAGATTGAAATTTGTAGCTGGAACATCCTTTCCAGCCTTAACTTCCATTGTTGCATCATGTTTTCTATCTGGATTCGAGTTAATAGACTCATTACCATGGTTCATTAGCAGTTGTAAATAATCCTTTGAGCTCAATTCATTGTCAGAATTCCACTCATTATCTTCTGCTTCTTTATCAATATTCTCATCACCAAAATTAACTTCCTTTTCGCCTTCCTCATTATCAGAGCTTAACACACACTCTGTGGTAGGCCTTGAAACTCTTTTTTCCATTTCATCAATGTTCCAACACGTGTTCCGACTAGTTGATGTAGAAGAACCCTCAATAGTAGGGGATGATGAACCAACAAC
This sequence comes from Sphenostylis stenocarpa, assembly GCA_963425845.1. Taxonomy (NCBI): domain Eukaryota; kingdom Viridiplantae; phylum Streptophyta; class Magnoliopsida; order Fabales; family Fabaceae; genus Sphenostylis; species Sphenostylis stenocarpa. The sequence goes on along the minus strand of OY731399.1, from coordinate 20,428,423 downwards.
TTTTCGAATTAAACCATCTGAAACACCTTTAAATTGTCTCACAATATCGTCCACAGCATCATCTACATTGACTGCCAATATAAAAAAATTGAGCATTATGGTAGGATCTCATTTAATGATAACAGATAAAAGAATGGTGTATAGCTCGTAACAATAGGTAAAATCCTCTTTTTAAATAAAATTGAAAACAAAGATAGAAACACCCAAATATTTATGAGTCAGACAACCTCCATTCCCAAAGGATTTAAACCCTTGTGACAATTTCTTGCCTAGTTCCTACTCCCTGTTCTTCACATTTATCTCACTGCCCAACCAAACTTCTCTCCTCTCTCCTCATTTGTCATTGTAACATAGGCATTCACTTATTCCGTATTTGATATTTTCTATTTTGTTCTCTTATGTCCTTACCCACGTTTTGATTCTCAATTTCTCATCTTCTACCTAGTATAAATAATAGGGGCTATATATCACTTTATATTTTGAATTATTAATACACAAGAAAAAACACAGAAAAGAGAAGAAAAAAATTTACAGAGAAAAACCCTTAACAAATAACAGTTAAGTTCATTAACTAATGCTATGCTTCAATGTTGGAAATAAAGAAAGGACTGATGCAAAAACAATTAAGTGGCATATTAAATTGCAATACAATCTTCTCATATGTAGCTTTAAAAAAATCTAATAAAACTTTTCTAAAATACTTTGTTGCTGATAGAGAAGTATTTCAAGCAGACCTTTAGTTAAGATATTAGCATACTGGGCAAAAACAAGCGCATGAAATAATATACCTCACACTTAAACAAGTATGACAAATCCTCAATGTTTTAACCATATATACCTGCTAGGGTCCTCATCATTGAAGAAGATTTTCCAAAAGAGTAGTTCTTCAAGTGAAAAAAGGAAAGAAAAAGGTGCTTAGATTGTCATTTTTCCCATCTTCATGTACTAAAGAAAATGGTACAATGTCACTTATCTAATGTTACAATAAGAAATACCAAGCATATACAAACCTTTGAGGAAACACTCAAAAAGTCCCACACTTCATGTTGTTCAGCAATATTAGCTATTGATAGGAGATCCTAAAGCAAGCCATCACATTTGATTTAAAGATGTTAAAAACACACATCAGAAAATATTGACAATTGTAGAATATGACTGAAAATACCTGGAGATATTTATCAAACTGAATGCAACGCTGATAAACAAAGGCATCCTCTGTGCTTGAGGAAAATATCCTTTTGGGAGGCAAATGTAACATGTAATTGGGTATATCTTTTAGATGTCGATGCAATCGCTCAAAATTCCTGTATCTGAAAGTCACCTAAAAATGTTTAGTGATGCTAAAGCACAAATATAAACAAAGAATAAAATAATTTTGAAACTCCATAATATGTATTTCCTAATATTACGAATTAGTTTAAACTACAAAATGGGGAAAAATGATGGTTAAAAGAAAAAATTGATTGCTCCTATCATTTTACTATATGGTTAAAACTTAAAACCCAAACATTACAATTCATAATCAATATAAATCCAAGTAAACCTATTCGAAATTATCCAAATTCAAACAAACATAACTTGGCATTTCCACTATAGCAATGAATGAAGGTAAACCCTCTACCTTCTTCTAACAAACCAAGTTTTCTCTAGACCATCAGTCACTGCAATTGAATAGACAGCAAAAGAAGTGGATCCTAGTTTCTCAAAATATGCTCCCATCACCTGTAGTGTGCAAGTAGACAACAAACAACAAACTAACAATTAAATTGAATAAAAGAAACCACAGCAAAATATCTCATCTATCATAGCTTGAATCCATTCAAATTTGTATGAGTTAATATTATATAGGTTTCAAATTGACTTACATTTTATAATAGTATAAATCAAAAGTTGCAATAATATCATACAAAAGGGCATACCCGACACCGAAGCTTTGGAACAAAATGTCCCTCTCTTCTAAAAACCATGTCAGAACCAACCTTTCCCCGAAATCCTTCATTGTTTTTCTCAAATTCTGGGTTGTTGAGATCTGACCTTGGGGACCCCTTTGGGGACCCTACCTTAAGATGAGTTTGGTTAACTAACAGAGAAGCACTGTTGGATCTCTTTAGATCTTTATATTTGTTACAAGTGAACTCCTTGATTTCCTTCACTTCATCACCGTGAGGGTCTGCTTCAAAAGATAATTCCTTGTCAGGATCAGGTAAAGACTCTGACTTGTTTGTGCCTACAACATCTAGGAGTGGATCTGAACCCACACAATGCATAACACCCTTTACTTCTGGAATTGCATCAGCAGCAGAACATTTCATAGAAGAGTCCTGTAAGCCAGTTTTTGAATTTTTATGTTCTTTCCGTCTATAATTCCTTCCTTTTGCCCACATGTTCTCCAGATTCTCAGGCGTAAGAACTTCAGTTCTTCTCTGAGTTGCAGCCTCCAACATTTGTGCCCAATCAGCAGAGGCAGTATGATTATCATGTCCACCCCCAGCACCAGAATGACCATGATTATGAGTTGTATTGGTTGAATGTTCAGTGGCCCCCATCCAATTTACACCATCATCATTAAGGACAAGTAGAAGAGATTCAATCAGCTCATTGATATACCTAATCATGAATAGAAATATATTTTATGAATTGAAATTAGAATAAAGTTACATGCCTACTAAAATTCAATTTTATATAACCAATGTAACACCGCAATAGGTTAATCAAGATGAAGATCCAGTTGCTACAAAACTTGTGCCATCAAATGTTTTCAACTGATTAGATAACACGCTAAGCTTTTTTTCTTAGATTAATAGAAAAGATATTTTAGGTTTGTAATCAGATATTATATATTAAACTAGCCAACTTGAGCATTTAACATATGTAACATGTACTTCTTTTTTTACTTTTTTTTTAAGGGGGGGAGGAGGGGGAATATCATCACTATCTTGTTAGTCATCCCAACTAAGTTAGCGCCACAAACAAACAACACCAATCATATGCAGCACCTCAAAATATCATATAAAAAAGAGGGAATATAAAATCAAGTGGGGGGACCACACCAAACCCACAATTAAACCCTAATCCTATAGAAAGGTAAACCAAATCTATCCCTGAAAAACTCTGGGCAAATAAAACTGGAACATTATCCCACCATTTATAACCCTGTGTCAAAGTCAGCAAGTTTATCAGCTCATTGATTACCCTCCCTAAAAATTTCAGAAAAATGAATACATATACTACTACTAGTTACAAAACAGTTGAGTCATCTAGTACAAAGCACCCAAGGTTTTCGTAAACGTACAATTTTGCCATACATATGAAATCTTCAAACAAGTTTTAACTATGCTATTGGATACTTGATGTGCTGGTCACTTGTCGAGTTATTTACATGTAAACCTTTTTGTCAAATTATCTACACTTGTTAAGTTATTCACGTTAGTTTAGATATTGCTCTTTGATAGAACAACCGTGTGTGTCAGATAACTGACAGGACACACCCAAATCTTTTATTTCAAAAAGGACTAACAATTAGTAGATGGGATCATGGGCAAAGAACATTGTATTCTTCTTATGCATGCTTAAGGAACCATTTCTCAACCTGACTCTTAATGCCCTAAAGCCCATAATATTTCCTCTTGGCCTTAGATGTTCAAATTTATTGACTAGCTACTGCCAGGATGTACTAGTAACACATACTTCTATCCACTCTTTCCTATCTCAACCTTGAAACTTATCAACCAACAGCCAGAACAAAACCATGGTAAGAACTAGTAAGGTTTTTATGCCCCATATACACCAAGTCTGATCAGAAACCTCTCCCCCTAAAAAAACAGACAAACTTTGAAACTTTCAGATTTCTATCTAAAAATAGAAAACCCTTCAACAGGTTACGAATTGTTATGGCCCACCTCCCTATCAAGAAAGGCTTAAAGGAAGTGAAATTTAAGACAAAGAGTTTAACTTACGCAGGGCTTGCCAAATTCATGACAGGTTGCAATATCAAACAAGTTAAAAGTTCCTGAGCTATACATCGAATGACAGGACATTGAGCTTCTCGTTTTCTCAATACTGTAGTTAATAATCCACTCATTAGCCTCTGGAGAACCTAAAGAAAGAGAAATCTCATCAGATGATACATGACATATATTTTGCCAAAGTAAAATATAGACAACATCTAGACACTCCACTCACACCTTGTACTCACTCTCTGGAGATATTAGTGCTGGATGAAGCTCCTTAGAATTCAAAAGATGGTACTTCAATCTTTCATCCCTCTCCTCAGAAGATAAGGTTAACATGACATCAACACCTATAGCAGCTTGATTTCTTCTGAAAAGGTCTATATGATCCCCTATTAAATCAACTATGTCCCTACAATTATAAATGATACATAACACAACCAGTGATTTTGTTTATTTCAAGAACTCGCCAAATTCCTTTCTTCAGGGAACAAATAATAAAAGAGGCAGAAATCATGTACCTTGTGAGCAAGTCAACAAGGTTTATCTCTTTAACCCTCACTGACACTTCAGCAATAGCATCCATGATTAAGTCTCGTATCAGCTCAGGAAACTCCATATCTGGAGTAATGTCTGAATACCACATATTTATCACGAAATCCTTCAATATCAGATCAATGAAATCATTCAAGGCTGCCTCTACAACAGGAGAATCGATCTTCTTCTTCCATTTGGGAGGGGGAGGTGAAGAAGAGAGTCGTTCATCATTCAGAGACAACTGATTTTTCTCCAAATGAGATAGGTAAGTCTGTAATCTGTGTGGCTGAACCTTCCAACGGAATTCCACCTTATTCAAAAGAATGCGCAGAGCAGCAACAAACAGAATGGACATGGGAAGATTCATCCACATAGATTTACTTGTATCTGGTGAACAACAACGAACAACAATAGCAATAAATTAAAACTGGCAGTCTTAAGAACATAACCCCGATACTGAAATAACTAACTTGAATATCAAACTATGCAGCCTTAAAACAAAACCGAGTCCCAGATACGAAAATGACATGTATCAATCAAAGACTCTAAATTCCCAGTCGTAAGGGAAAACCTCACTGGAAAAAAGGACAAAACTTAGATACAATTTCTTAAGTACTTTTAGTGTTGTTCTCTTATCAAAATAGAAGTTTTGCTTAAACAATCTGCGCAATAAAAATGTTGCATTGAAGATCAGCATAACTTAGCAAGTTGAAACTCAAATTCTGATTGAACTATACTACCAAAAACACTTAAGGGCATGCATGCATCTAAGTTTTGTCCCTAGACAAATGACAAGTCTGAATCCATTTGCAAATCTAAAAGCAAAACCCAGATGGGAAAACGGCAAGTTTCAACCAAAGACTCAAAATTTGGAGTCTTGAAGCAAAACCCAGATAGAAAAACATCACAAGTAACAACAGGGAATCATTGTTAATATAAGAAAAAAAAAAAACATAATGAAAGTAGGAATAACTTACGAGTGAAGAAATAGGAAATGGCGAATATACAAAGAGCCCACCAGAGAAGACGGAGCTTGGCCTCTTCAATGAGATCATAGATGATGTCCATGGTGGGTGTGGGCGTTAGAGGACCCATCTTGTTCCCTCTGTAACTAAAAGCGACCACCTTGCCACTTTCAAATATGGCATGACAATGTCACAGCGACAACCTCGCTATCTTTGTTCGGTTTCAGTTCGTTTCCTATTTCTATATCATCTTTAATTAATAAGCTTGCTCTAAGAAATTGAGGTTTTTTTTTATTATTTTTTAATTTCAATTAAAATTTTAGAATTTAAGTAGAGTTTAATGAAACCCAATGGGTTACGCATTGTTGTTTTCTACTTTCTATGAAAATCTATCATCACTCCTTTTCATTTCGAGAGTAGTATGAGACGTAAGAAATTTCCTTTACCAAAAAAATAAGGTGATCATAACTTTGGTTTGAGTGCAGGAATATGTTAGAGTATATGTATATTAGAAGAAAAATAAAAAACAATAATTAGCACGTATGAAAAGGTTGTTTATATTTAGAATCAATGTTTTCAAATAATAAATTTATATATATATATATATATATATATATATATATATATTATTATAAATTATTCCATATAAAAATAGGTAATATCTCAACCTTATAAGTTATCGTATTTTTCTTAATTATAGATATGATATATTTTTCTTTCTAATAAAAGATAATATATATATATATATATATATATATATATATATATATATATATATATTATTATAAATTATTCCATATAAAAATAGGTAATATCTCAACCTTATAAGTTATCGTATTTTTCTTAATTATAGATATGATATATTTTTCTTTCTAATAAAAGATAATATATATATATATATATATATATATATATATATATTATCTTTAATTTAAGTGAAGTGAGATTCATAATATTAAAATATAATTTTTTTATTAATAATTAAGAGATATAAAAAATAAGATTTTTATCTTTTATTATAGATCTTATATAAATAAAATTGTGATGACTGAAGTTTTAAAATAAATAATATATTATCATATTACAATGAATATGACATCATAAATATTTTTAGATATAAAATTAACAAATGAAAAAAGTATTAAAAAAATTCTCATAGAAATAATAGAGAGGTGTTGTTCTTCTCTCACAAAGTAAAAGAAAAAAAAAACACAATTAAATAAAGGAAAAATTCAACATAAAAGTGTGCAGAAATAACTGTAATTCTCGATATATTCTAAGTGAGCACTAATTTTTGTTTCGCTACGTATAGAAGAATGTTTCTTATATAGCTTGGTGTAGCATAGAGAAGAAGGAAACAATTCATTCAATATGAGACTAAGCTACTATCAATCAGACTATTTTCTTTGATTTTTTTATATTTTTTCTTCAATGTTAGTCATTAATGAAGCTGGCATTAGATTTCAACGTTCCTAGTATTTATGAAAGGAGATCATTTGTCCAAATCAAATTATTTTTCGGTAAAAATGTTTATTAAAGTTGTAAGGGTTCATTATCTTTATAAATTTTGTTTATTATGATGTATTTTATTTTGTACAGTTCTTGACGAAAAAATTGAGTTAGATTTGATGAATTGACACGTAAATTTGTTTTAAATTAACACATTAAATTGATAACTTTAATTGGTGAAACCGTTTTAACATGTCTTTTCTTACTGTTATGTAACGGATTAAGAGCAAGACAGATTCTTTGATTTGTTTTTTAAAAAAATATTTATATATTAAAATTAAAATTAAAATAATTATAATTTAAATATTGTATTTTTTATATTATATTATTAAAATTTATAAGTATATTATATATTATAATTAAAATTTTACTAAGGTTCGTATTTATTCATTGTTGTTTTCTCTTATGATTTTTATAATTATGTTATTTGTAATTGATATTTTTTTTCCACTTTTTTAATTAGTTATTCTCTCACTCCTAAAATGAAAGTAATTCTTTTTTCTTAACAAAATTTCAAACTAGAAAATGGTTTTAGAGAAAATATTAACTTAATTTCTTAATTTTTAAAATTAATTACGTCAATTAATTACAAAATATTTATAATTATTTATAAATTAGTCTATCTATTTATAAAAATATACCATTTTAGTAAAATTATTTAAAAGATGAAATATCTATAATTATTATGAAACATTTAATTTCGAATACAGACTAATATAATGTTATCTTATTCAACACTTATGAATTATTACTATTATTATTATTATTATTATTATTAAATTAGTAATTAGTTTGTTAGAGAAGGATTAAGTCAAAAAAAATTATTTAAATAGGTTATTTAGTATTGTACATGTTTTCTAAATATACATACAATATGCCACACTTTACAATAATAATCCATACTATTAGGAACTAAAACAGGTAAGAAGCTATAATTTGTTATAACTCTTAACCGTTTTCTAAGGAAAAACCTTGTTTTGTATCTCAATATATATAGTGCCTTGTTCATTGTTTCACCTCACTATCATCGCTCAGCCTTGGGCCATCCAAGGTGGTCAGATATGGCTCACCATTGCTCAAACAAGGCCCTAGGTTGTTACCTATTAATTTTCATTTGTGTGTCTCTTTCTTCAACCTATTCTTGTGCCCATCTTGGTCCTCAATTCATCCATTCTGAACCAATTGACCCAACAAAAATATATCCAGACTCTGATGCTTATGCACCGGCACCTGAAGTTGAAGATGACGCACAAATAGCCCCAGCACCCCAAATTGGTGCCTTTCCACCATCTATAGAATTAGAAAATGACGAATCCTTAGCTCCACCACCAACTAGCAACACAAATGAAAGGCTAAAAAAGGCCTATGTTGCTTTCCAAGCATGGAAAAAGGCTATTCACTCTGACCCTTTCAACATAACCGGCAATTGGGTTGGTCAAGATGTTTGCTCTTACAATGGTGTGTATTGTGCTCCTGCCCTTGATGATCCCACCTTGAATGTGGTTGCTGGTATTGATCTTAACAATGCAGACATTGCTGGGAGCCTTCCAAAAGAGTTAGAACACTTGAAAGATATTGCACTTTTCCACATTAACTCCAATAGATTTTGTGGTGTTATCCCAAAGAGCTTGGAGAATCTCACACTTATGCATGAGTATGATATCAGCAACAATCGCTTTGTTGGTGGCTTTCCTTCTGTGGTCCTCACATGGCCAAACTTGAAGTACTTGGACATTAGATTCAATGACTTTGAAGGACCCTTACCTCCAGAATTATTTGAGAAGGATCTTGATGCAATATTTTTGAACAATAACCGTTTCACATCCACCATCCCAGACACTCTAGGAAAATCCAATGCCTCTGTGGTGACTTTTGCCAACAACAAATTCAAAGGTTGCATTCCCAAGTCTTTTGGGAACATGAAGAAGGTGAATGAGATTGTGTTCATAGGCAACAAACTTGGAGGATGCTTCCCACAAGAGATTGGAATGTTGGAAAGTCTGACGGTTTTGGATTTCAGTGATAATGAATTTGTAGGGACTCTTCCTAACTTGTCAAGGTCGAAGAATATTGAGGTCATAGACATTTCACACAACAAGCTTAGTGGATATGTGTCTAACACTGTTTGCCAACTTCCTTCATTGAAGAACTTCACATTCTCTCACAACTACTTCAACAGAGAAGCTCAAAGTTGTGTGCCTTCTTCCAATTCCTTGGTGGCTTTGGATGACTCGAGCAATTGTTTGTCAGGAAGGAAAAATCAAAAGTCATCCAAGAAGTGTTTGTCAGTGCTGACTCGCCCTGTGGATTGCAACAAGCATTGTGGTGGAGGCAAAGGGAATAGCTCTAGTCCTAGCCATAGCCATGCACCCTCATCACCAAAGCCAACTCCATCTCCTAAACCGGAGACACCAAAAGCTGAGCCACCCCCAGTTCACTCTCCTCCTCCACCTATTCATTCCCCACCACCTCCACCGGTCCAATCCCCCCCACCCCCAGTTTTCTCTCCACCACCGCCAGTTTATTCCCCACCACCACCAATTTTCTCTCCACCACCTCCAGTCTATTCCCCACCACCACCTCCAGTTCAATCCCCACCAACACCAGTTTACTCTCCACCACCTCCAATTTATTCCCCACCACCACCTCCAGTCTATTCCCCACCACCGCCAGTTTTCTCTCCTCCACCACCTCCTCCAGTTCAATCCCCACCACCACCCGTTTTCTCTCCACCTCCTCCTATCTATTCCCCACCACCACCAGTTTCCTCTCCACCTCCCCCAGATCATTCCCCACCACCACCAATCTCCTCTCCACCTCCCCCAGTTCATTCACCCCCTCCACCACCAATTTTCTCTCCACCTCCCCCAGTTCATTCTCCACCACCCCCGCCACCGCCAGTTTCCTCTCCTCCTCCCCCGGTTCATTCCCCACCACCACCAGTCTACTCTCCTCCACCACCAACATTGGATGATGGCTTCCTTCCACCACACTTTGGCTCTTCGTACAGGTCACCTCCTCCACCTACAATTGCTGGCTACTAAAAGAGAACTCTGCAATGCCATGAACATCTTTGTCCTTCTTTTTGCTATGGTTCCAAAAATGTCTTCTGTGCAAAGCTGAGCTTCATGTCCATGGATTTTGTGTAACCACCCAAGGGGCTTCGTGAATTATAATTCTATAATATATATTTTGGGGCTTCATTTCCATAAATTCTTATTTTTATAACATGTTTTTATTCGTAATCAACTAATTCTTTTCTACCGTTACAAAGATGAATTACTATGCTTACACGATTTTGTCTTTTTCGTTAGTTCCTATAAATATCGTTAAACAAACGTTAGCTTATTTTATTTTTGTAAAATTGCATTTAAAAGATATATAAAGTGTGAACGACCCAATCCAAATCCGATGTAAAATTATAAGTCAGATTTTTTTCGTTGATGGAACTGTTTTGACCACACAAGAATAATAGGAATTAGAAGCTTTCATTTTAACAATTACGAAAACAATTTTAATATTGAAAAACATGTCTGTATTTAAAGTTTAATCTTTAATTCAATTATACTTTTACCCTCTTTTATTATGATTAATATATTATATGGTTTTTCCAATGTTTGTTTACATAATAAATTCCTTTTCATCTTAAAATAATCCCATTCATCACTTAGATTTTAATCTCCATCCAATTATTATCAAATAATGGTGATCAACTTATGATTTACATCATTATAACACGATTTACCGAATAATAAATTATTTTAATTTACTTAAAAAATATGCACCAGACTTTAAGTTTAATTTCGGAAAGAATTTTTAAGAATAAAATATATTATTTTAATATAAGTTTTATAATTAGAATTATGAATTGTTAAAATTTACATTAGAATAATATATTTTATTTTTAAGAATTTCGATAAATAACTCTTTCTGAAAACACCCTCAAAAGTTAATTCTTGATTAGGTGCGAGAAATCAGGTGTTGTACAAAAGACATTTGATATTTCTGAAAACACCCTCACAACAAAATATGTCGATTCCTTGTAATTAAATTATTAATTTTCATGTGCTTGTTTTGGTTTGGAGCCTAACTTTGCAGTCATTAATAATAACCTAAACCACCTAATTAGTCCATTACAAACATCACTATATTTAATCATAATTGGGCTTAAACCTGATAGAATTGGTGGTGGAAGTTTAAATAATTTAGATGAGATTATGAAAAAATATTAAAAAAATTATAGGCACTCAAACCTGATAGAACCGGTGGTATTTTTCCACCGGCATTTACAGCGAAATTTGAAGTATCAAAAAGTCTACTTCCAACCTTCCACACACTTTCATCGTCTTTTTTTCCTCCCAACTCCACATCGTCACTGGTCAACTAACTACACGTATCAATGTCAAAATTCAAACATTCTATCAACTTCCCACCATGCCTGTCTTTTCATGGATTCTTAAATAACTTTATTACGTTATATTTGTTATGCTTCATGATTATATATATATATATATATATATATATATATATATGCTCCAATATATTTAAGCAATATGTTAATTATTCTGCACTTATATTTTTTTTAAAATATTTTTATTTACTTTTTTTATAGTTAATTAAAGTAGTTAGGAAAAGACAAACAAGAAAGGAAAGTTACACCAGTGTTAATGAAATTGCAAAAAGTGAGACGTGGACTTGTTTTCTACACCAAGATCGTCATCATTGCTTAAGTATAAGTTATTTATTTTGATTTTATAAATTTTTATAATATGATCTAAATTCAAGAACTACAACAAAAATTTACTATACTATAATTACTAATACGAATGTTTATTTCAATTTTAAAGATCCTACCATTATTTTAGTATTAAAAATCCTTGAAATATTTTCTTTACTAATATTCTTTTTTAACATAAATCATTTTAAACAATAATAGTTATACCAATACATTTTATTAAGTATAAATTTTATTAGGTAACTTAAAATTATTTAGTTTCAAATCCCTTCATAGTTAAAGAGTTTAATTTTCGTTCTTAATTCATAAATTATTTTTTAAAAATAAAATCACGATGGATTAAAATTATAATGATAATTGATAATAATAATAATAATAATATTGTTATATTAGACACAGGTTGATATAATCTCATTTTTAGACCGGAAATTAACATGTGTCATAAAGTAAATTATAATCTTACACGAAAACAAATCTCATAATTAGAAAATCAAGATATTAAAAAAAAAAACAAAAATTTTGTTACGTGGAACGGTTCTTTGTTAGACTTCACATTAGACTTCACATTATATTAAACATATTTCCTCTTTCTCTCATAACATATAATTTTCTTTATTTCAACTTTCCAAGGAAAATACATTTATTTTCTTTCTTAATTCATTGTGTATATATAGTCAATCTTCCATCTTCTATTCCCCATGTAGAAGAGATCATTTTCTCTTTAACCTCACAACCCAACATCTCTTCTCTTCTCTCTTACACTCAACCTAATCTTTTGTTCTGGTTGTGTAATTTATAATTTCTCGTGATGGGCAATTACATTTCTTGCACTTTGGCTCCTCCTTTGATCAAGAACACAAGGTCAACACGCGTGATCTTCCCCACGGGTGAGGTGAAGCAATACAAGAAAGCAGTGAGTGTTGCAGAGCTGATGATGGAGTGCCCCACTAACTTCTTAACCAATTCCAAGTCTCTACACATTGGACGAAGGTTTTCACCTCTCGCAGCCGACCAAGGGTTGGAGTGTGGCAACCTCTACATCTTCTTCCCCATGAGAAGACTCAATTCCGTCGTCACCGCCGCCGACGTGGCCGCGCTCTTCATGGCGGCCAACATGAGGGCCAAACGGATATCTGGAGTTAAAGATTTAATGTCACGTGATCATCATCACTCGAGTGTTGGAGTACACAATGAAGAGTCGAGGTTGGAAGGGTTTGAAGTTGAATTAGGGTTTCGGAATAGGTTCAGTTATTGTAGGTCAAGGAAGCCTGTGTTGGAAACCATCAATGAGGAACCCTTTTGGTTGAGGTGAAAAAAAGAACTGAGTTTTAGGTATGTTGTGGTGATTTTTTTTTTTCTTATCAATGATCATGTAGAAAGTTTGATGTAGTGCATGGTGGGTTTGTACAAAGTTTATTAATGTTGAGTTGATATTTGGTTTTCATAAGTTTCAACGAGAATATTAATGGTGTGTGAACTGGTGAACCATTTTTGTGGCTTGAATTAATGGTAAAGAAAAGTAATGTGGTGTAGGTGGGAAGAAGAACCAATGAGAAAGTTGCAACGCGGAAGATGCATTAATTGTTCACTTGTGGACCATTGCGACTGAGAAGTTATACACCAGTTGAGAACAATCTTCTTCCATGCAAATTGTTATTCATACGGCTTCTCCATGAGTTGCTTTGTATTTTTCTCTTTAAAAAAATTGTAAAATATAATAAAATTTAAAAGATTTATTCTATTTTCTTATTTATTTTGTTTTATTTATTTTTATAAATTATTTAATAAAATAATTATTAACAAAAATTTAAGCAATTATGATTTTTTTTCAACAAAAACTATTTAAAATAACTAATATTTTATTTAAATATTATTTAGTTTTCAAAAACATACTTTTGATTCTTTAATATCTAAATATATAAACGTGAATTTGTTATAGATAAAAGTTTTATCTCGTGTTAGCTTTTACAACAATCTTAAGGACTTAAAGTTGACAAGATTCGAATATCAAAAACTTCGTTTTACAATATTAGATAGTGAAAGAAATGTAATTATGAAGTGTTCATTGATCAAGTTTAGTCTTCTAATTATGATTCATGTATCTTATTATATAAGAATCAATTCATGTATATTATTATATAATTATGATTCATATATACTATTATGTGAGAATAAAGAATCTAAAGATAGAATTAGTAACATATAAAAATTACAAATTAAAATACATGTGGTATCAGAACCATATTTATTAGATTTATGAATTTTCTCTTATGATATTTTTTAAATTACGCTTTTCCCAAATTAAGATAAATCCTAATTATGAATTTAGGATTTCTATATCATATTAACATGAACCTTAATTTTTGTTTTCCATTACATTCAATTTTTTATTGAAATATGAACGGTCATGTAATTCTTATTGAAAAGATAAATGATGTGATTGGGTTAAAGGTGAATCATGTATGAAATTGGTTTCTGCATGTTATAATTATGATAGAAAATGTTTGGATGTTATAATTATGATAAAAAAAAATTGGATCAAAGTGATGTCATCAAACACATGTTCCTTTTCCGATTTATTACACCAATGCAACAGAGAAAATGAAGAATGCATTATGCATATTATTTTATGTTATGTATAATTATGATAGAAAATGTTTGGATGTTATAATTATGATAAAAAAAATTGGATCAAAGTGATGTCATCAAACACATGTTCCTTTTCCGATTTATTACACCAATGCAACAGAGAAAATGAAGAATGCATTATGCATATTATTTTATGTTATGGGAGAAATTATGCAAAATTATTATATGTTATGGGAGATTTTCTATGTGAATAATTAGCAGTTACATGTATACAATGCATGACTTAGATCTACATATTATTTTGTCCATACTTGTGTAAGATATTATTTTGTCTACATATTATTTTGTATATACGTGTGTATGATATTCTACATACTATTTTATACATACATGTGTATGATATTATTTTGTCTACATATTATTTTGTTCATACGTGTATAGGATATTATTTTGTCTACATATTATTTTGCACATACATATAGAAAGTTTGAGACTATATGAAACCATAACGGAATTGAGTACATACATATAAGAAAGTTTGAGACTGTATGAAATCATAACGGAATTGAGTCTTTAACCAAAACAATAATTTTAATTCTCGTCCTAATGGATCTAATTTCATCTTCAAGAAAAAGGAAAATAAATTTATCTTTAGAAAGTCAGGTCATCATGCACCTCAATGCAGACGTAGAATGAGAAACAACAATCCTCCTAAGGCAATTTTAGTCAAACGAGAAGATATAATTATTGTGGTCATTTCCCAAATAAACCTTGTGACAAATGTGAGTAAATGTGTGGTAGACTATGGTGCTACCAGGCACATATGTACAAACAGAAGTGTTTTTACCTCCTACACTATTATGGGGATGGAGAAGAACATGTTTACCTCGGTGATTCCAAGACAACTCTTGTCTTAGAAAAATGAAAATTTCTTCTAAAGCTCACATCCAGAAAGACTCTGGCCTTGAATGATGTGCTACATGTGCCATTAATCAGAGTCAATCTAATCTATGTAGCATTGTTGGAAAAATTTAGGGTTAAAGTGTCATTCGAATCTGATAGGATTGTGTATGACAAAAAATAATGTGTTTGTAGGGAAGAGATATTGTGATCAAAGTTTTTTTTTTTACTTAACATCTCTTAGGTTGTTAATAAATCTTATTTTTTTGCTTATATTATTGATTCATATGATCTCTGACATTTATAGATGACCACTTTACATACAACAAATTATACTTAATCAAACAACTCTAGTGCATCAAATAATCTCTGAGAGAATATATACTTACAATGTGTTTTTTTAAGAAAACTGATAAAACTTCCTATGAGTTATGAAGAGGTTATAAACATAATCTTAAATATTTAAGAATGTGGGGTGCCGAACTAAGGTAATGCTACTCGATCATAAGAAAAGGAAAATAGGTTCTAAAACTTCTGATTGTATGTTATTAGGCTATGCAGAACATAGTGTTGCTTATAAGTTTCTTGTCCTCAAAAGTGGTGTAATTGAGCATAATACTATAATGGAGGCAAAAAAAATGTTGAGTTCTTTAAAAATATTTTTTCTCTAAATGTTAGTGAGACACCTAAACAATATATATTAATAGTAATAAAATATATGAGGATTTGAAGAGAAGTAAAAGACAGGGAAAGGAAACCTCCTTTGGAGATGATTTCTATACTTACCTAGTTGAAAATGATTCAATGAGTTTTTTAGAGGTTACTAAGGGTTCCTGATGCAATACATTAGACAAGGCCATTAAGACTAAAATTGATTCAATTAAGAAAAATAATACTTGAACTTTGGTAGATTTACCTAAAGGAACATAACCTATTTGTTTAAAGTGGATCTTTAAGAATAAGTATCATCCGGATGGATCCATAGATAAATATAAGACAAAATTAGTAGCAAAGAGTTTTACTTAAAAATCCAATATTGATTATTTTGACACCTTTACCCGTGTAACTAGGATTTCCTCTGTTCGAGTTTTGTTAGCTCTAGCAGCTATCCATAACTAGTTATACACCAAATGGATGTTAAGACAACTTTTTTGAATGGTGAATTTGAGGAGGAAATTTATATGATTCAACTGGAAGGGTGTGTTATTCCAAGTCAAGAGAATAAAGTGTACAAACTTTTAAAATCCTTGTATGGATTAAAACAATCACCAAAACAATGACATGAAAAACTTGATAGTGTTCTACTTTGTAATGGCTTTTCAACTAATGATGTTGATAAATGTGTGTATTCTAAATTTGAGAGTGGTGAATGTGTCATTATATGTTTATATGTAGATGACATGTTAATATTTGGTACATGCATTTACATTGTCTCCAGAACTAAGTTATTTCTGGAATCTAAATTTAAAATGAAAGATATGGGTGAAGTCAATGTGATTTTGGGAGTTAAAATCAAAAGGAAGGGCGATAGTATTTTTCTATCTCAAGAACAATATATTGAGAAACTTATCAGGAAGTTTGGACGTTATAACGTCAAACCAGTGAATACCTCTTACGACACTAACTCTAAGTTAAAGAAAAATAGAGGAGACTCAATCTCTCAACCTCAGTATGCCTAGGTAATTGGGAACTTACTGCATTTAATGAGCTTTTCTAGACCTGACATTGCTTATGCAGTAGGTAGACTGAGTAGGTACACTCAATGTCCTAATCAAAAACATTGGAATGCACTTACAAGACTTATGATAAACTTAAGAGGTTCAATGGATTATGTCATTGAATATAGTAGATTTCACGTTGTACTAGAAGGGTACAGTGATGCTAAATGGATCTCTAATTCAGATGAGACAAAATCCACTAATGGTTATGTATTCACACTCGGGGGTGGTGAGATTACATGAAAATTAGCCAAACAGACAATTATTGCACGATCAACAATGAAATCTGAATTTGTTGCTCTCAATATGGTTGGTAGTGAAGCTAAGTGGTTGAAAAACTTCTTAGTAAATATTCCATTAGGAATGAAACTGACCCTGTCTGTATCAATACACTGTGATTGTCAATCGGCAATAACTATAGCTAAAAATAAGAACTATAATGGAAAAAATAGACATATACAATTGAGACATAATTTAGTGAAGCAGTTGCTAAAGAATGAAATAATTTCCATTGACAATGTAAAGTCAGAACGGAATCTAGCAGATCCTCTGAAAAAATCCTTAGTGATAAATATGATTTTAGAAATATCGAGGGGAATGAGACTTAAGCAACTTGCAAACAAACAGGTGATGATAACCCAACCTTTGTGATTGGACATCCCATGAAAAAGGTTCATATGGGTAAAAACAAGTCATTTGTTAGTTCTGCTAGCACTAAAATTGATTAAAATCAATTATATCCATTCCTATGGTGTATATGTGAAAGTGCTAGATACTTCATCATTGAGAGGTTAAACTGTGTAATTAAAATTCTATGTGGTGTACGAATTTTAGTATAAACAAAGTTTTTAACGATTTCATATCCCTTAAGGGTGATTTGCAACATAGGCTTGATAAAGTCACCTATTGAGTGTCGAGTGAGGCCGATTGTATGAGATCTTTGCAAGATTTCTAGAGTACTCATAAATACCGGGCATGCGCATGACCTAATAAGCGCAACACAACGATAACAGCAAGAATTGTGGGGTGTATTGTGATAGTTAAAACCGCTAACATACATTAAGTATTTTGATTCATATAGCTTGCTACACCAACTACACTGTGTGTTAAGTTTTTCAGTCTAAGACTGGTTCATATAACTTGTTATCTGATGCATTACATCTTATATGAGACCCATAATTTTCTTCTTTTATTCTTTTATCTCCTTTTATTTTGCAATATGTGGGGGATTGTTGTAAATTAAGGGGTATTGCAAAACTTAGAACGTGTTCCCACAATCAGAGAACGTGTTCTCACACGTTACAGAAGACCGTTTCAGAGAACGTGTTCTCAAGTTACAGAAGACTATTTCAGAAAACGTTGCAGAAGACTATTTCAGAAAACGTTGCAGAAGACTGTTTCAGAGAACGTTACAGACTCACTACCAAGTCTTCTCATAACTGCTACAAACTTTCTCCTATAAATAAAGACCACTTCACACTCTTCACAAACACATTTCTCTCATCTTCTTTCTGTTATCCTGGGTTAATTGACTCTTTTGAGAGTTTCTTGCTAGTTTATGAGATCCTCGGATATTCCGAGAAGTTCTTATTGTATCCTAGGGACTTGTTCAATACATCGCGGATAAGTCCTTAAGACAAGTAATTATACACGCCTTAAAATTAAAATTTGTTTGTGTCTCTATCAGCTTTTACAACAATTATGTATGATTAAACTATTATGTGTTTGCATAATTTGTTATATATAAAAGAACGTGAAACTAAAGCAAAATATTTTTTTTAAAAATTAAATAATCACTAATAATAATATTTAAATATTAAAGCACTAGTACGACATTCTTTTCCACCGACACAAAATTCTTTACCTTATTTTAAAAAATATCACGTAAAATTACTTATACAAATTTTTTTCCTGTCTAGACATTGAACTAAAAAAAAAACATTGTATCATAAAGCATGTTCTTTTACAAATTATCACATAATTTGCTATATTATTAATTAGTATTTGACTTAGACTGAAAACAATAAGGATGCCTTTTTACATTAAAAGTTGAAATTTAAACTTAATATATATAGAAATCAATTATTTATAAAAAATATAAAAATTGAAAAATTTGCATAATAACAACTAAACACCGATAAAAAGTTTTTAAAAACCTTGATTATGGCATGAATATCATGTTTTATATAAATATAAAAATAGTATATATATATATATATATATATATATATATATAAAATAAACATAAAGTCAAAAAAATAATTTTATTTATATACAGTCAATATTTTAAATTCATTTTTTTATTTAATTTAAAGATAAAACAGTAAAGGATTTTTTTATTTTATTATTAACTTCCTCAAACATAACTTAAAAAAATCAACACATATGATTAAAATTTGAAGGTAAGACCCATTTCTAAATAACCATATTTTTTTTATACTCGTGATACATTTTGTGATCTTTAATAATATTATTTATGAAAAAAAAATGGTAAAAATATCTTATATATATATATATATATATATATATATATATATATATATGAAAAAAGTGATGTTATTAAATTTAAACAACCATTAGAGATGTGATGATATTTATGAAAATTTGTAAATATTTAAAATTTTTTCAGAATAAATTACTACAAGAAAATCATTAATTATAATTATCAACAGATATGTAGTTATCGAAAAATGAGTGATTACCAGTGGAAATTATAGACAAAAATTATAGAATGATTATCGACAAAAATTAGTTTTCGATGGATATATCCGTCAATAAATATTTAGAATATATAAATATATTTTTATTTATATATTTTATATTTATATATTTACACATATATATATATATATATTTACTTGTATATAAGTATAATTTATTTGTAAATTATTATTGAAAAATTGTAATAGCTTAATAATTAAAGTATTAATCTCTAATTTTAAGATATGAGTTCGAATTTTAACTGTAACAATTATCTTAATTTGACACATAGTATAAGGGGGAGGGGGCTTTTGTATTAAGTTTTTACTGGTTAATTAAGTGGGATGGTGGAAAAAAAGGGTTTATGCAGCAATGGTTTAGGGTTTAAAGTTTTCCAACAAGAAAAGAAAACCACTGACGCCTCTTTACTATTATGAATATTACTTCAATAAGAATGGGAATTATAGAAAAGATAAAGATGTAAAACAATATCTAATATGTTTTGTGTTGGTATGAAATTTTAAGTATATCAAATATGTCTTCTTCTATATTTTTTTTTCTAAATTTAAACATAATTTTTAGATTTTATTAAAAATAACGACACCATGTTATTGAAATAATGATTTAAACCAGCTTTTTTTATCTACTGCTATTTATAAAAAATACGAAAAGATATATTTAAATTTTAAAATATTTAAAACATATGTTTAAATTTTAGAAAGATAAAAGCAATAAAATAATTTTGCAGATGTGTTGATAGACGGAAGTTTCCGAAAAAACAGAATGTGAAAATATAATTTTCGTTTTAAATGAAGATATTAAAAATCTCTGAACAACCACCACGTTTCCACTGCTACAACAACAACCTTAGTTTCCTCCCATTCAGTTTGTCTTCGTTTAGACTGGTGGGGTCAATAATCACTATTGACGGAGATCGCGTTTTCCACGCACCAACTTTTTTAGTGCATTACTATCCGTTGACTTACATGTGCTGCACAAAAAGCATTTTTAAATAAATAAAAAAAAATAGCTTTTGGAAGTGAGAATAATTTATACAGTGAAAATAATTTATACACTTAAATTTTATTTAAAAATCCATTTAGTTTTTTTAAAAGTGATGATAAATCATAAAATGATTTAATTTTACCAAAGAATTTAATATAGTTTAGGATTTTTCTAAGAAACATGACATGACTCTTCATGTCAATTTCTCCCATTTTTTCAATCACCGGTGGAAATATTAGTATGCTTTCTATCGTTGTATTGTATAAATTACAAGTGTAACTGTTTCGCTACGTTACCATTTAGTTTAGCGACAGATACAAACGAAACAGAGTACAGGTGCTCAAATATGGAGAAAGCAATTCAAAGACAGAGGGTCCTGCTTGAGCATCTTCAACCCAGTTCTTCAAGTTCGAGTTTTTTGCACCAAACCCATCAATCTACGGATCTCTCAGTAAGTGGGTGTTTCATTTTTCTTTTAAACTTCTCTGTTTTTCAAAGTTGTGCTTACTACGATTGCTGTCTATCTTCATGAGCTTATGATGTCTTTGTTTATGTAATATTAGTGCATAAATTTGATCTCTTGCTAACTGAATGCTATTCAGTTTCGTTGACTGTGACTTGATGTTGTCAGTCTGACTTAAAGGTGTCGGTGAGGATCTAAGGTTCATTAATGGTTGTGGACCTAAAAATTTTACAACATTCGATAAATTCTAAAGTATATGTGGAAATGTAAAAGATTATAGTCTAAAGTTTTTTTATTCAGGATCTGTTGAACCATCCTTCACTTTCTGAAGTATATGTGGAAATGTTTTACTATGTTCAAGCCTCTTTTCCATTTCTTGTTAGGCTTCACTGTGTTTTGCTGGGAACTCTTCACATGGGCAAAGAGGTGGATCAGAAGATGATGTGGTGATTGTAGCGTAAGTTCGCCTATATAAATCATTCTATCTGTGTGATTTCTAATTCTCTGTTTTGTGGTAATAATCCAATTAGTCCTTGAAAAATACGTGTCAATGCTAGTCCATAGAAGTAATGTAGCTTTAGACTTCATTATACCCTAAACCTAGACCCTAGACTTCATTAAGTTTATTATTTAACTATATATGATTTTAAGATTCATATATTTATTAACAATCAAGTTGACTTGCCCATTTCTCATATTGTGGGATCTTAATCGAACTGAGTTCGGATTTAAATAAATGATCTTATCAAAATTTTGTGTCAGATGAATACATATATTCATGCCATGAGCACCCTTACTTAGAAGATGAGAGATATTACATCCCCTTGTCGCTGAATATACATATGATCATAATATTACTAATGTGTATTTTGACTGTCAAATTAGTCCATGGGTCAGAGAGTAGTTTGACCGATGAAATACACATTCATGGAAAACTTGGATATCATTCAAATACTTGGACTAGTTTGACTGCCTCTGTGATTTTCCTATTATCATTAAAAAATATGGTTTAGTTTGATCAATGATATATCATTCTTTTTGGGACAAATTTGTGTATTTACTCTATGATTTTGTTAATGAAATTATTGAACCTTTATATGCAATAACCAGGGCATATCGAACTGCCATTTGCAAAGCAAAACGTGGGAGCTTTAAGGATACCCTTCCTGATGACCTTCTTGCCTCAGTTCTGAAGGTAATTCTTTCATTAATATAAAGAGATTGGAAAGAACATTATTAAGTATGAAAAATGCTTTAGTGAACACTTATAATGGTTTTTTATTGGATCATGTCAACCTTGAAATGTTTTGTGCTACTTTTGATGATCCGTGGTTTCTTTCTCTTACTTCTCTTATGTTCTGTAGTTTCTAAACTATGAGTTTTCCTATAGGCTGTGATTGAGAAAACAAATGTGGACCCAGTAGAAGTTGGAGACATTGTCGTGGGCACAGTACTGGCCCCTGGATCAGACAGAGGAATTGAGTGCAGAATGGCTGCCTTTTATGCAGGTTTCCCAGGTACATTTTGTAGTCTTCATTGAACATGATTTATATGAAATCTTTGATTTTACTGAATGTAGAATTACTCATGGGGTGGCTTCATATGATTATGCTTGAAGGTAGTATATATTATATTTTGGGCACGATTTCTTATATATGATGATTCTCATTCAATTTTCAACCAGAGACTGTGCCTCTTCGAACTGTCAATAGGCAATGTTCATCTGGACTGCAGGCAGTTTCTGATGTAGCTGCTTATATAAAAGCCGGGTTCTATGACATTGGTTAGAATGAATGAACTTAAACTGAATGTTAAAATTCCATGGCCTTGTTTTTTCTTTTGCCTAATCTTCCTATCATGCAGGTATTGGGGCTGGAGTGGAGTCTATGTCCCATGACACTGTCAATAGGCTTAGCAACATTAACCCAAAGGTATGTGTAGAAGTTGTATATTTTGAAGTCCACATTTTCCTTTGAGATATGTTTGGCTTGACTTTTCATTATATTAACAGGTAGAAACCTTTGCACAAGCCCGGGATTGTCTTCTTCCTATGGGGATAACTTCTGAGAATGTGGCACAGCGCTATGGCGTGACAAGGCTAGAGCAAGATCAGGCTGCTGTGAGTATGACAAAAGTATTGAATAAGCTAAGGGTCTGTTATGATAAATTTCTCTGTAAAGCACTTCTAGAAAAAGAAGAAAAGTACAATAAGTTCTTTCATAAGATAAAATTAGCTTATGCATGAGTTAAAAATCTAATTTGAAGAACCTAAATGAGAGTTTCTATAAATTAGCTTTTGCATAAGCTGGTTTTAGCTTATAGAAGAAACTTATCCCATTTTTTTTTTTTAAATTTTATCCTAAAAGTGTTTGTAGAGAATTTTGTCCTAAAAGATCCTAAATATATATGAAAAATATTAGGATGCATGAACTTGTAATTTGTATAATTAGGTTGAGTCTCACAAGCGTGCTGCAGCTGCAACAGCATCAGGTAAATTCAAAGAAGAAATCATTCCCGTTTCTACAAAGGTAAGCATCAACTGCCAAAATGATTTCTCCTTTAGTATTATTATATTATGCTACTAATGATTTTGTTTTCAAAGTTTGTGGACCCTAAAACTGGAGTGGAGAAGAAAATTGTTGTGTCTGTTGATGATGGTATCCGGCCAAACACAAACATAGTGGATTTGGCAAAGCTGAAGCCTGCATTCCACAAAGATGGATCTACAACAGCAGGTATTAAAGAAATATCTTTTGTTTACTTTGTTACCCTCCGGGAAATCTTCTACCTTGTGAATATATTGTTGCCAATCTCTTCTTTCAATTTCAGGGAATGCTAGCCAAATTAGTGATGGTGCAGGAGCTGTGCTCCTCATGAAGAGAAGAGTGGCTGTGCAAAAAGGGCTTCCTATTCTTGGAATCTTCAGGTAAACAATAACAATGCATGATCAAAGAAACTACTAAAATACTAGTCACATCAGATGCTAATGTAGACACAGACTTGCATGTATCGTATAATGTGCACAGACCTGGATTTAGCCCTGAAGTACATGTGTTTTTTTTATCCGAACTCAATGTCTCTCTATAGAAGCTGCACTTTGAACTAGTGATGTGATTAAGATAATACCAAACTACAAGAGAGCCTTAGAAGTCAATATTAGAATTTTATATGCTGAAAGGATATATGAAATCAGTAACTGAAAAATTTTAGTTAGAAACCTATTCAGACATGGACTTACTGAAGTCAGGTTTCCAGTAGAACCTTGTTCATTATTTTTTCTATTTTTCAAAAATTGAAAATCATCTCACAAGTGAGTTCAATTTTTCAGGAGTTTTGCTGCTGTTGGAGTAGATCCTGCAGTCATGGGTGTTGGCCCAGCTGTTGCCATCCCAGCCGCTGTGAAATCTGCTGGTCTAGAACTTGGCAGCATTGACTTGTATGAAATCAATGAGGTAAAGGTTTTAAGTTGTCACTATAGACGTTTTCTAGACAAACTACTCTATAAACATTTATAGTTATGGGAGAGGAAAATAAGAAAGTAATATGCATTAAAGTCCTCTCACACTGTAATCAATTTATACACCTTACCTCTAGGAGAAGTAAGATGACAGAGTTTGTATCAAAGTTAAGTTCATGAGTCCATTTTAGCTTTTGGAAGAAGGTAAACTTATTTTACTTTCTTATTTTCTTCTTCAACAAGTGTTCAAAGGAAAAGTTTATTCAATTAGGGTCTTAACTTTATAACTACTTTTTATTGCATGTTTTCACAGCCAAGTCTAACTTGTAATAAGTGTTAATCAATATAATGGTTTTGTGTTGTAGGCATTTGCATCACAGTACGTTTACTGCTGCAAGAAATTGGGACTTGATCCCAGAAAGGTCAATGTCAATGGTGGTGCCATTGCTCTTGGACATCCTTTGGGCGCTACAGGTGATGTTGAGAGATGTTTTCATCAGAAATTTATCTTACTTTCCGCTTATTATTTCTTACTAAATGGAAGAGGCAAAGCTAAAATCTCCAGAGAGGCACATCTTTACATTACTGTAACATGTTTACTCATCTATATTTCATCTTACAACCAGGACAAGCCCTCTTACACTTACAGTTGAACAGATTAATTCCGTTAATCTATCATGAACCCAATGCTGACTTTGTTAGTGAATTTTCATGCTGCCATTTTGTGACAGGTGCTCGCTGTGTTGCAACATTGTTGAATGAGATGAAACGCCGTGGCAAGGATTGTCGCTTTGGTGTAATCTCAATGTGCATAGGTGATTTCTTCTTTTAAGTCTCTCTCCATCTCACACATACCAGTAAAAACAAACGAATATTTGAGAAAATATGTAACTAAAATGTGAAAGTATATATTTTTTTTATTTAGTTGAAGTTAAAATTAGTTTTGTGATATCATCCAAAAATTTGGAGATAAGTTTTGAAAATCATTTCGGGTTTGTTGGGCAAAATGGCAAATTTATTTTACCAGGTAAATGTATAGCTAGTTATGTAGAAGTTTTTCTAAACAAGACCTATCCTGTTTAATATTAGTTTTTGGAGAATCTAAATGAAATATTTTTTTCATTTAGATTAAGAGTGTTGTTATTCCTTTCATATAACATCATTGAAATGTGCATCATTTCAGGGTCTGGTATGGGAGCTGCTGCTGTTTTTGAAAGGGGAGAGTTTTGAAGATTTGTGCAGGTTTATAATGGTTGGAATAAATAATGATCTTGGTTCACAGGATGCTTGATATTGGACCTCATTTGAAACTCTATATTGTATTCTGTTTTGATCGAAATGTTGCAAAAACAATTGGCAGTTTCGACAAGATTTGTTATAACCATGATTATTAAGTGCAAAATAGATAGCAGTTTTAATTCACCAAAACATTGAGTAAATAATTAATAGTGAGGGTGTATATGAAATTTTTAGAGGATAATTAATTCTTATAAATTTTTTTTCAATGTTTTACGTATAATATATTGTTTGAATATAGAAATTTAAAATAAATTGAAATTTTATAAATAATAGTAATTTGATTATTTAAAATGATAGAATTTTAAAATTAAAAAAAATAATAATTTAAAATTCTTCGTATTCTCTTCACAAAAATAGGTAGTTAGCTCAATTTCAATCGATTCAAATTGAAGAGTCCCATAACTGACGTGGATAGAGTTTTGGGTAATATTTAATCTTTTTCTTCCCCAACTTTCATAATTTATTCATTATTGTCTTCTTGTAATTAAAATATATTTTCATTTTATTCTTTTATTTATCTTCTCCCCGGTTTGGATCTTTCTAAAATACAACTGATTCTTCTAAAAATATATTTAGGATTAACAATTTTATAACTCATTTTAGAAATACTTAATTTAAAATATATTTTTTTTATAACTCATTTTAGGAATACTTAATTTAAAATATATTTTTAAAATACTCAATTTAAAAATAAGTTTTAAAATAACTTATCTAAAATGCATTTACAAATTAAATATCTTCAAAATGTATTTTTGCATTTGTTATTTTAAAAATACATTTTAGATTGAATAATACATTTTGAATGGATGATTTTAGAATTTATATTTTAAACACTAAATTCGAAATATATTTCTAGAATACTTAGTTTAATAATGAGTTCCAGAACACTTAATTTAGGTTTCAGAATTCATTTTTCAAACATTAAATCTGGAATGTATTTCTAAAACATTTAGTGAAAAATGAGTTTTAGAATAACTAATCTAGATATGTATTTCTAAAACACTTAGTACAAAAATAAGTTTTAAAATAACTAATATAGATTTATATAATACCTAATCCAAAAATGAATTCCAGGACCATTAATCGAGAATATATTTTTAAATTAAATATTTTAAAAATATATTTGTCATTAATTAATCTGGAACTCACTCTAAGGATATGGAAATATGTTCTAAATTAAGTTGTCCGAATTTTTATATATATATATTTTAAGTCTAATTTTCATAGACATGGACAGATACATGTAAATTAATAATATATAATTTTATGGATTGAAAATAATCTTCAATAGAAATAGAAGGACAATAAATCAAAGATTGACAAGTTATAAAGATTCAAACGTATAAAGTAGAGGAAGATTGAAAAAAAAATTATAATTTCAAATAAAAATTAGTAAAAAGATATTTTAATCAATTTAGATGAATTATGAAGAGAAAAGAAAAAATTATGGAAATGTGTAACACAATATTTATCATATATTTATATCACATTAATATTTAAATTATTATGTTTAAATTATTACTATAATAATTTAGTGGTAATTTAGTTTTTTTAGTTTGCTAATTTTTTTACTAAATAATTTATTATATCCAATTAATAATATAAATCAAATTAAGGTTTAAAAAATAAAGTTTGTTTTATAAAATAAATATAAAATTACTAATTTTTAAAATAAATAAATTAAACAAAAATACATAAACACGAAGAAAAAATATTTATTTATTTTAAAGAATAAACAAAGCAGCTTATATATTCTCTGAACTTATCCGTGTCCAAATTTGATTCTCTTCTTTATTAGGTTAATTATACACACGAACAACTTCACTTAACATAAGCACACAATTTGACGTAAAAACGACGTCGACTTGTTTCGTCGTTGGCACGCTCTAAAAACCTCGAAAACGACGTTTGCCATTGTTTTGCAGGAACAGTCGCAACTTCCACCAAAATCCAAAACGACAGAACATAGCAGATCGAAATTCCGTAGCATAAGGAACAACAATCCCCCATTGAGTGTCTTCACGCACACCAATCCCCGAAAACTAATCTCATCGGAATCTCCGCAAAAAAAAAAAAAATGGATGGCAAAACGCAGTCCGAGAGTAAGCAAAACGACGACGAGGAAGTTGGGCAAAAACCACAAGTGCCTGAACCGTCGTCAGGAGGGTGGGGCTTTTCGCCGTTTTCGTTTCTCTCTGATCTTCAGAAAGCCGCCGCTGTTGCCGCCGAAGAGATCTCTCGCAATGTGCGTTGCCAAACGGCACACTTTTGTTTTTATATCTTTTTTTTATTTTTTATTTTGAGATCTCTCGCAATACATTCGTTTCAATCTCTGAATTTGTTGTTGATTTGTGCTATTAATGTGGTTTTCCCTTTTTGTTATCGTGTTAGTTTTTGTAATAGTTTTATTATTATGAAACTTGGCTTATCTGATTTCTGTATAGTGTTGCATGTGGTGTTTTTGGTTAACAATTTTTATTTATTTATTTTTGCTAATTTAGCTGATAGTGAGTTCGTCAGTGTCGAATTCTCAAGTTCAAGGGTTTCATAGCGTTTAGAGTTTAATATTTTATAATTTTACTTTTGAAGTAAACTATACTAAGGTTATTGTCGATTGGAGTAGAAAATGAACATGTGGGAGAGAGATTAATGCTTTCTTTTTTCAATAATTCTGTCTTAATTGCCTAAAAAAGATTATATTGAATGAGAAAAGTTGACGCATGAATGTCTAGGAAATTATTAACTAGTACTTGATTATTACGAAAGAATGATTGGAGAAGACTATGTAAGGGTTATATTTTGAATGAAAAGGGCTGTGTTTGTGGGAAAGATATTAATGCTTTATGCCCCTAATAAATTATATCTTAACTACTTGAAATGGATAATATTGAATGAAAAAGAAGAGGCATTAATAATTTGGAAATTATTTAGATTTGGAGGATTATTAGGAATAATCATTAGAAGGGCATCCAATTATTTGTTGTGAATTAATGGTGTTTTGAAATGCAGGCTGCTGTAGTTGCACAGACAGCATCTAAGAGCATTGCGGAGTTGCAAAATGAAGCTGAAGATTCAGAATCTTCCAAAGAGGGTGAAGGGACTGAAGGATCTGCAGCTGAGAAGGAAAGTGACGATGAGGGTACCAAACTGCGAAAATCTGCCCTGGATAGATTGGAGAAAGCTAGTGAAGATTCAATGTTTAGTCAGGCAAGCATATAAAGATACCCTTCCTTGGGGGATTGGGGAGGGTTAATTTGCAGTTTCGATGTTAGAATTTATTGGATTTGAGCATCTCCCGCATATTATGCAGATTTATTCATATGTCTTTGCTATGAATCAGCAAATATGCAGATTTCCTGTTCAGTGTTCACTATCCCTTTTGCTCATCTTTAACACTTACATTTTTCTGCTGATTGATGGATGGAACTAGTACTATCTAGCTTCTAGAATATGCTTCTATAGCTCTTGTCTGTTATAGGTATGGTTTTGTATAATGATTGCCATGGGTTGTGAGTAACAACAAGCAACATTTTTAATGAAGACAGTTGATGGTTTAACTTTGCTCACTGTCTACAAGGGAAAAATAATAATTGCGTTTTCAGATGCAAAATTTAGGCTTTTTAGGTAGTCTGTTTTCATACATTAAGCACTTATATCCAAGTTCCTTAATGTGTGTAGGGGTTGAAGGCTTTTGATAGCTCTGTGGAGACTTTTGCTTCTGGAGCATGGAGTGCTTTAGGAAATGCATGGAGAGGGAGCACTGATTTTGTTCAGAGGTATAATTCATTGCTTTATTTATTTAATTTTTTTATTTTAACATTGGCCCACATGGGGTTTGTTTTGTATGTCTAGTCACTGATCATTGTTCTGGTGGATATGTTGATAATTTGATGGAAATAAGCATCTATGCTACTTGATAATATGTAACTAGTGTCGTTATTGTATCATGCAATTTTATTAAAGGTGAATTAACTAGTGAACCAACATATGCTTCCCTTTTGACAAAAAGAGCTGCAAACTGCTACTGTGGTTATTCCTGGTATTCAGTAATTAATAAGTCGGTTCTGTTTGCCTTATGTGAGATTATACCTGTTGAAGTATTTATTAGATTAAGTGTATCTTGTTGGACATTTATGAGAGTAGTTGTAGACCTAGTTCCTAGAATGCATCTGTTTATCTTCTCTAGGATTAATCATGTCTCTCGATTTATTGTATCTCTGAATCTGTATTTTTATCTCCTATAAATAAGAGAACACAAGAAGATGATTTCAGGCTCTCAAAATCAGTTCTTTATTTTCTTTTTCTATTTCAAGTTGGTATCAGAGCGGGTTCATCCCGCTCTGCCTGTCTCTGTTATTTTTCTGACATTAACCGCCGTTCGCCGCCGTCCGCCGCCGTCCGTCGCCGGTGCTGTCTTCTCCGGCGCCGTTTTCCTCTCTGACACTTGGGTTTGGCTCGCCTCGAGGAGCGCGACCCAACCCCAGTGTTCGCTTCCTCTATCTCTGCCTCACGCGCCTCCACGCGCCACCCTTGTCCGCGGCTTCCTCCGCGCGTGGGCCTCACGCGCCGTCCTCTCGGTGGCCGTTTTGCTCCGAGCCACCTCTATCCGGCTCGCCTCGTCGTCCCGGTGCCGGATCTGCACTTTGTTTTGTGTTCTCGGTCACAAAACGTGGTGGGTCTGTGTTTTTCTCTCTGCCTCTCTCGGTCCTGTCTCGACGACGACTCTAACAACACGCTGGTCCTCTCTTGTTTCCTGGAAAATGTCGGAAGCGTATGCGTATCTTTTTCGGGACTCAGACTATAACCACGGAAAAATTAAATGGAAAAAATTATTTGTCTTGGGCTTCCTCTCGTTGAGCTCTGGTTTCTAGGTCAAGGAGTTCATGATCATCTAGAAGAAGATGGGAGTACTATACCGACAGATCGGGCTCCTCAATGGAAGAAACTGGATTATCAACTTTGTGCACTTTTATGGCAATCTGTTGAACCACATATTTTGAGCACTCTTCGAGCCTTTAAGACATGTAATTCTTTTTGGAAAAAGGCCCAAAATATCTTTGCTAATGATATTCAACGACTTTATGATTCTCGCTAATAGACTTGCCTCCCTTAAGCAAGAGGATAATTCCATGATGTCCTTTGTTCGTTGAAGCTCGGTCAGTTGTTGAAGAATTAAAAATGTTCCTGGAGGCGAGAATCATTAGAAGAAAGAAAGACGAAGCTGGATAAATTCTATATGGTAATGATTCTTAGGGCTATGAATCCGAGTTTAATCATGTTAGAGACCGATTCTAACTGGAGAAGAAGTTCCTTCTACGGAAAGTTTAATCACAAGGCTACTTCGTGTTCCTTCTATCAAAAGCAAAAACAGTCGAGGAACTTGCTGATTCTTCCGCCATGGTTTACGCTCGTGGAAGAGGTAATCACGGCTCTAGAGGACGTGGTGGGAAAGGACGTCCTCGGTGCTCTCATTGCAAAAGAATGAGACATACTAAGGAAAATTGCTTTGCTCTGCACGGCTTTCCGATAAGGCGACTAATACCTCAAAATCTGAAGTTGATGAGCCCAAGTTCTCTCATGAAGAGTATCAAGAATATTTAAGGATGAAATCAACCAATTTGGCTCAAGCATCTACAACACCAAATTCATCAACCGCTTGCATTTCGCAATCTGTGGAAAGTCAAAATCCATGGATTATTGACTCAGGTACTTCGACCACATGTCCGGTAATACCTCTTTATTTTCCTCTCTTTCATTTCCTAAAACATCCCATCTCATATCTTTAGCTAATGGATCTAAAGTAGCCTCTAAAGGAATTGGTCAAGTATCCATCTCTTCTTCTTTAAACCTTCAAAATGTTCTTTGTGTTCCTTCTTTTCCATTCAGTCTTGTTTCTGTAAGCCAATTAACCAAATCATTGAATTGCTCAGTAACCTTTAATGCCAATTGCTTTGTTATCCAGGAACGTGGTATGGGTCGACTGATTGGAGAAGGACATGAATCTGGAGGCTTATACTACCTTAGTACTAAGTCATCCGTATCTTGTGTTGCATCCTTATCCCCAAAGCTGTTACATGAGCGATTAGGGCATCCTCATTTAGCAAAATTGAAAAAAATGGTTCCTAAACTTCAGAACCTTCAAACTTTTGAATGTGAAGCTCGTCAACTAGAGAAACATACCAGGTCATCCTTTCCAAATCATTCTGAATCTAGATGTGATTACTGCTTTTAGTATTGTTCATTCGGATATATGGGGACCTAGTCGTGTTTCATCTTTTGGTTTTAGATATTTTGTTACTTTTATTGATGAGTTTTCTAGATGTACTTGGGTTTATCTTATGAAAGATCGTTACGAACTATTGCCTATCTTTAAGTCTTTCCTTAATGAAATCAAAAC
Source organism: Sphenostylis stenocarpa (assembly GCA_963425845.1). Classification (NCBI taxonomy): domain Eukaryota; kingdom Viridiplantae; phylum Streptophyta; class Magnoliopsida; order Fabales; family Fabaceae; genus Sphenostylis; species Sphenostylis stenocarpa. The sequence goes on along the minus strand of OY731399.1, from coordinate 20,396,199 downwards.
TCAATTTGGAAAAGTAATCAAAATTTTACGAAGTGATAATGCCAAAGAGTACTTTTCTACCGATTTTTCTAATGTCCTAAATTCTCAAGGCATTTTACACCAGTCCACGTGTCCTCACACACCACGACAAAATGGTATAGCAGAACGAAAGAATAGACATTTGGTTGAAACCGCTCGTACCTTGTTACTTGGGTGCCAATATGCCTATTCATCATTGGGGAGATGCTATTCTAACTGCATGCTTTCTCATTAATAGAATGCCATCTTCTTCTCTTGATAATAAAGTTCCACACTCCATTCTATTTCCAAAGGAACCAATTTTTCATGTTTCTCCTAGAGTATTTGGATGTATATGTTTTGTTCATGACATGTCTCCTGGCTTAGATAAACTCTTACCTAGAGCTATCAAATGTGTCTTCTTGGGGTATTCTCGTCTTCAAAAAGGATATCGGTGTTATTCTCCTGAAACCAAGAGGTATTACATGTCTGCTAATGTCACCTTTTTTGAATCATCATCCTTCTTTCCTTATTCTATGCAGGATATTGATTCTGTCCAAAATGTGTTTCCTGTTCCCTTTGTTGAATCAGTTGTACCTCCTATTCCCGACACCCCAAATCCCAACCAAAATACTCTAGAATCGGCATCACGACCTATCATCACCTATCAACGCAGGAACCAGGTGAACAATCCTAGTCCCCAAGATGAGCCATCCATAACAGGTCCTTCACCATCATCCTCTAATACCACGGCTCCCGATAACGATGACTCCAGTTGGCCCATTGCCATTCGTAAAGGTACTCGTTCTACTCGTAATCCTCATCCCATTTACAATTTTCTTAGTTATCATAGATTGTCTCCTTCCTATTGTTCTTTTATTTCCTCTGTCTCCTCTATTACAATTCCCAAAAATGTGGTCGAAGCGCTTGATCATCCTGGATGGCGACAAGCCATGATTTCGAAATGCGAGGCTCTTGATCACAGCAAAACATGGGAGCTTGTTCCTCTTCCTTCGGGAAAGAAAACAGTTGGTTGTCGTTGGATCTATGCTATTAAAGTTGGGCCCAATGGTCAGGTTGATCGTCTTAAAGCAAGGTTAGTAGCTAAAGGGTATTCTCAAATATATGGGCTTGATTATTGTGATACTTTTTCTCCAGTAGCCAAAATGACCACCTGTCCGCTGTTCCTTGCCATGGCCGCCATTCGTCACCGGCCTCTTCATCAATTGGATATTAAAAATGCTTTTTTGCACGGTGACTTAGAAGAAGAAGTTTACATGGAGCAACCTCCTGGATTTGTTGCTCGGGGGAGTCTCGGTTTGGTTTGTAAATTACGTCGATCCCTCTATGGCCTAAAACGGTCTCCACGTGCTTGGTTTGGAAAATTCAGCTCTATTGTTCAAGCTTTTGGATTAAAACGCAGCGAAGCAGATCATTCGAGTGTTTTTTTGTCACACTTGCCCTGGCAAACATGTTTATTTAATTGTGTACGTTGATGATATTGTCATCACAGGGAATGATGCTCGCTAAAATATCTCGACTAAAAGAACACTTGTGTAGTCATTTTCGGACCAAGGATCTTGGAAATCTAAAATATTTCTTGGGTATTGAAGTAGCTCAATCAAGAGAAGGTATTGTCATCTCTCAAAGGAAGTATGCTCTAGATATTCTAAAAGAGACAGGTATGATTGATTGCAAACCTGTGGACGAGTCCTATGGATCCAAATTTGAAGTTAATGGCGGGACGGGGTGAAGTTTTCTCGACCCGGAAAGATATAGAAGACTCGGTTGGGAAACTTATTTATTTGACGATTACTAGACCTGATTTGTCTTTTGCGGTTGGTGTTGTCGGCCAATTTATGCAAGCTCCTTGTGTGGATCATTGGAATGCTATCATTCGAATCTTAAGATACATTAAAAAAGCTCCAGGACAAGGATTATTATATGAAGATAAGGGAAATACCCAAATTGTTGGGTACTTGTGATGCTTGACTGGCTGGATCTCCTATGGATAGGCGTTCCACTACAGGCTATTGTGTTTTCCTTGGAGGAAATATCATTTCATGGAAAAGCAAAAAGCAAAACGTTGTTGCCCGATCCTCTGCTGAAGTCGAATATAGGGCAATGGCGTCTCTTACTTGTGAACTTGTTTGGGTAAAACAATTCTTGCAAGAATTGAACTTCGTGAGATTCAATCTATGAAGATGTATTGTGATAATCAATCTGCTCTTCACATTGCTTCCAACCCAGTATTTCATGAGAGGACTAAGCATATTGAGATTGACTGTCATTTTATTCGGGAGAAGTTGTTGACTAAAGAAATTTGTACTGAGTTTGTTGGTTCCAATGATCAGCTTGCAGATGCATTAACAAAATCTTTGAGAGGACCTCGAATGGAATTCATTTGTTCCAAGCTTGGTACATTCAATTTGTATGCTCCAGCTTGAGGGGGAGTGTTGAAGTATTTATTAGATTAAGTGTATCTTGTTGGACATTTATGAGAGTAGTTGTAGACCTAGTTCCTAGAATGCATCTGTTTATCTTCTCTAGGATTAATCATGTCTCTCTATTTATTGTATCTCTGAATCTGTATTTTTATCTCCTATAAATAAGAGAACACAAGAAGATGATTTCAGGCTCTCAAAATCAGTTCTTTATTTTCTTTTTCTATTTCAAGTATACCATCTTTTGCTCAATAGGTTCCACCTCTACTTTCTCTCTAATTTATTTCGTATCTGCAATCATATTACCTCATCGACCACACTGAGTTTATACTCTTGTTGACTCTGTACAATTTGACATATTATTTCATGATGTTATGTGCTTATGGGATAAATTGATGTTTGTGTTTTTGTTGAGGATGGGGTGGTATCTTACTAGTGATGCTTATGGATTTACTCAACGTTGTTGGGTTATTGCACTCTGCAATTTTCTTAAAAGCCATCTTACTAAGTCAACAGTTTTCTTAGTCTTGGTCAGTATGGGTTTGTGTTTACACACACACACACACACACACACACATATATAAAGGAAAAAATTTTATCAGAGAAGGCAAAGCGAAAAAAAAAGAGAGGATAAGATACCATCTCAGAAGTAGCTGAAATCTAAGAAGTTGTTGGTTGTGTTATGCATTGATTGAGATTACAAAATTCTACTGATTTTATGATTTTACCTGGTGATCCCATTGATTCAGCAAAAAACAAGTTACGGCTGACATCGGGATCAGAAACTGTGGCAAATATCATATTATTATTTGATGTTAAAAGTTAATATGCAATTGTAAGTTGTAATTATCATATTGGTTGTACATGAATTCAGAACATTTTTAGAGCGTAAACTATTAACTCCAAATAAATTATAGCAGTAGAGCTCGCAACCTAGAACCAATTTGCCAAAAGAAGTATCACATAAAGAAGATCAGCCATACCTATTTTAGTCCAAGTTACTCAAAGATTAAAAACTAAAATCAATACTATATTCGATATGAGAGAAGAGAATCAAGATAAAAGAAGATTAAAAGAACAGAGCGCAGAAGATAGCAAGCAGGTCTAATGCCATTTCAACTAGATGAAGGAGAACAATCCTCTACTAGCAAAACCCAGACCTAACAAAAGAAACAGATAGAGCAAATGAAGAATGATGAGAGGAGGCTTTTTTATTTAGAAAAAACAGCCATTTTCTCCATAGAAATATTATAAAGGTTGTTGCAAAGCACAGGGGCTAGAACACCATTAAATGTTATAAAGGTTGTTGTAAAATCCACCATCTACAGAAGGCTTTTACAATGTCATGTAATCACAATAACTGAGTATGATTTCTGTTTGATTGTCAATGTAAATTTTTTTTATACTGACAATGCATAGAAATTATTTTTCTTCTTTTGTTTGGGTTGTATATTCTTACTTGATGTTTTTGGAAGTTAGATGTTTTGTTTTGCTCATATTATGGTAAGAGGCCCTACACATGTTCATTTTATACTGTGGCTATTTTCTTAGTTGTTTTAAATGCATCTTCACTGTTTGTGTATATTATATATGTTCTTATTGTCATTTTGAAAGAAACGAATTTTTAAATATATCATGTTTTTTAGATTATATAAACTAATTTTCAAATGGATATTCTACAATATGCTCATTCACTCTATGCATTGGGAGATTAGGTTTTGGAAGTTCCTTGCAATAGCTCAGGCTCTCTCTACTTTCAGTAATAATGTTTAGATAATTCAGGCATTCAGCGTTCCTCAAATTTCTGGTATAGATATATCTGTATTATAATTTCATAAAACCACACCACTGCCTTTGCTTGATCAAATATGATATATTGTTAAATTTTCTTCTTTCTTTTCTTCCTGTCTTGTTTATATTTTTAATTTTTCTTCTTGCCCTTCGTGTCTTGTTTTTTTTTTATTTTTTTATTTTGACACTGTTGACTGAGAAAAATGTTTCATTTTTATTCTAATCATGGCCTTTTCTTCCTTGCTTGCATTTTGTTCCTGAGTAACCATTAATGGCGTAAATGAGTTTTCTACTTATCATACAACAGACTTTCTGTTTAACGGCTATGAACCTGAATGATGATGTCCTTGTGTTCTGTAGACTCGAGAATTCTGCTTCAAACCTTTCAGGGTCTGCACAGCATGATGGGCCAAGAGCTGCAGGTTCCAATGCATCTTCTCTGTTCGAGGTTTGGAAAATTTTGTCAATCTTCATTTGATATTTGTTATCAATGACTACAATGTACATGCATATTTCTGTTCATTGTGATACAGACAGGAAAAGCTTTTACGGCAAAGGGAATGCAAGTGCTTGAATATGTTGGTAAGGAGACGATGGACCTACTAATCAGTGAAACTGGAATTGAGGTTGAGAAGGATAAAAAACAAGGTGAAGAACAAAATGACGAGGATCAATTATCAGAGGAAGTGAGTTTTGATAGATGCTTTTACATTTATGGAGGTCCAGAGCAATTGGAGGTATTCTTATTGTTAAAAGATATAGAAAATTTCTCATAATATCATTTCTATGTCGAGTATTTTGGAGTATCCTAATGATCCAAGTGACAAGAAGTTTGGTTCTCATTACGCAAGGTCTCAGGTTTGACGTGTTAAATTGTGTTGTTTTTAGATTGTGGTTTAAAAATGATTTCATATGCAATATTCAGGAGCTGGAAGCTTTGTCTAGTCATTATACCTTGTTATTTAACCGAAGAAAAGCAAAGTTATCAGCTGAACAAAAGTCTGTCTATGATGGGAAGCTGAAAGAGGTCCAACAAATTTTTAATTTGAGTGCTGAAATTGATAGCAGTCATACTGATTCAAACAAAGGAAAGACAATAAAGAGAGGAAACGAAGGAAGCAGTGATGAGATGAAGAATTTACATGATTCAAGTGTTGGCAAGGCTGCTGAAATGGCTGCAGGGTAATTTAACTGGCCTCATAATTATTGATGTTATATTCACCTACCATTGTTGCTATAAAATCGAGTTTGAAGTGGTGTATTTCTTATATACTAAAGTATTACACTATATATCTATAAACCAAAGAAAAAATGTTTAGAGTTTAATCTGCGAGGATGTAAATGTAAGAATTTAGAAAATCTACGAGATGTAGTTGATTTGGATGTTTGTATGCAGGTTAAGGTTAAGATAGATAACATTTACTTACCGTCACAGAATTAGTAAAAGCTAACAAAGTTTGAATGTGTTTGTCTATCACTTTACTACAATTGTGATCAGCTAACTATCCCTGAAACTTAAGTCATTATAATTCTACGTGTTATTTGAATGGAGGGTGGTAAACAAGGATAGGATCTAAACCACGTGGCCATAGAGGTTCTGATTTAGCAAACTATCCCAGAAGCTTAAATAGTTTTATATAATATTACATCTATGTGATATCTTAACCTCCTCCCAAACTATGATCCTGAAAATTTTGAGTAATCTGGTGACTATACACCATATGGATTAAGGAAGCCCTCATCACTTCGTTATATGATATGCTATATGATCCTTCTTGTTGCAGTTTCACCAATGCCTTAACTGGATTAGCTGCTAATGATATAGTTCAGAGAACTACTGCAAGATTGGAATCTCTTCATTCCGAGGGAGTTCATGTACGCTAAAATATTATGGAATTTGTTGGAAAAATTTGATCTTATCAAATAAGGTTTTGGTATAAGTGAATAAAATGGGGCCGCTTTTCTTTGCAGAGACTGTCGGAAATGTGCTGTTTTGCTGTGTCTCAACTTCTAGTGTTTGGAAAATCCATCATTTCTCATGCCAATAAGACTGAGGATGAAGCTGATGATGATAAGGCAAACATCGAGTGGCCGGAGGATGTTTCTGCAAAAGCTAATATCGTAAGAGTAAATACCCAAACAATGATAGGATATGTGGAAGCAGTTTCTAACAGTTTTATTACAGGTTGGTTGTTTACTGATTCCACTCTTTCATTATAATCACGTATTTAAAGTATATCCCTATATTGTATACCTTGAATTTCCATTATTCTCTTCTCACCTACGTTTATCATTTAAATTGGGATGCATTTACCAGGCATATCTGATGTATCTGAGGCATATCAAGCTGCCATTAAAGCTGTTACTGCTGAGTCTCACTCAGTTGTTCCCCAGGCATCATCAGTTCAGCAAAATGCCAGTGTCTTCTCTGAAAACCTTCGAGCTGATCAAACCACAGCGGTTTGCAAAATCCAGGAAGGGGTCCAATTTTTAGCTTACGTTCTCATTTCAACCTCAATGAATGCTGCTTGAATACTTATATATGTTTCGATTTGTAAATAGTCACAGTTTAATTAGAAAAATGATACTACTCAACTATGCTTTAGTTTATTTCGGTCTTTAGATTCTTAGTAGTGTTTGAACTTGGGCAAATTTGTCCTGTTAAATTGATTCATGCAACCGTTTTATTCTTTAATTCCTCAATCCAGTCGATCATATATGAAAAGATTTTAGATATGCACTTCTGTTAAATAATTTTAATCAATTATTCACTGTCATTTACTGTAATCCAAGTTCGGATCGATTACATAATTGATGTGTACATGTTTATTGATGTTAAAAAAATTTTAGTAGTCATTTGCATTCTGTATGTTTACATGAAAGTTTTATCACTTTTTTGAAACTTGATTTTGGATCTCAATTTGATGAAGTTATGAGAATTCTTCAATAACTGGCCAAGTAACTGTAAATATGAGACGCATAAGGTCAAAATTATGTTACAGACATTGATTACAGATTTAGATCCTAATTTATAATTTCTGATGACTTCTTTTTTTAAAACAACTTTAGTAGCTGTTCTTGATTACATGTTTATTCTTCCAAATGCTATGTTAAAATGCAATGTTAAATTGAAAACAATATCTTAAGTCTTAAAATCAAGAAAGAAAAGACTTGATAAGAAAGATCACTATATATAAAAATAAAACTAAGGAAAGAAATTTCGGGTAAAATAAACTAGCAGTTTAAATCATAGAAAGGAATGGAAATCTATTTATAACTGCAATATAAAGTAAAATAAAATTATGATAACTTAAAAAAAATATTATAAATTATATATTTAAAAAATATAAAAGAGAAAAATATGATATATTTTTAAAAATATTAAAATAATATATTTTTTTAAAAGTTAATTTTAAAAAAATGAACATTATATCTGTGCTTTTACTAATTAAAATAAAATAAATTTAAAATTTTATTGACTTCAATTCTAAATAAAAATAAAAATTTTATAGAAATATTTTTAATTTTATTTTATTTACATAATAACAATAATATTATAATAAAAATATATTTTTTAATTTCTATAAAATTAATTTGGTATTAATTTTGATTTTGTAATTTAAAAAAAGGTTTTGTAAAATTTTTAAAAAATAATCTTTATAAAATTTTACCTTTTTTTATAAAAATATCATATTTCAAGTGAAAATATTATATTAAATTAATATTTAGTATAATAATTAAAAAATTTAAATTATCAAGTGAAATAAAAAGATTAAAAATATGAGTATTATAAAAATATTAGTTAAAGAAAAATTATAAAAAATTAATATAATTTGTTTAAAAGTTATATAAGAAATTATTTTCAGTGTCAAATACAAATTCTAATACATTGATTATAAGAACGAATAAAAAGAAGTTTCATAATTTTTTTTAATATAATATTTTAATTGTTAAAATAAAAAATAATATTAACAAATTAATAATTTAAAAATATATGTTTTTGAGTTTTTTTAAATTATTTTTTACTTTGTTTTTCAAAAAAAATTCTTTAACTCCTTCATTTATTATTTGTTGTAATAATAGATGGTTCATTTTAATATCATTTATTATTCCTGTGATGCTTTTAATACCATTTCACTTTAACTCTTGAACCTCCTTTCCAATTTAATATTCTTGTTTACTCTATTTCATGAACAAAAAAATCCTTATATTTTATAAGTTTAATAATTTTTTTTATGTATCCTTATTAAAGATATAATTACATGTAGTTTTTATTAATAATAATTAATAAAAATGAAAAAAAATCAAGAAGTTAATAAAATCAAATGAATGAATTAATATGTATAATTTCATCAAAAGTGTTTCATAATATAGATATAAATTTATTCTGTTATCTGTTTTATAAGTCTTTTATTGCTAATTTGTGCTAATCAACCGTTTTTGCAACATTAATATAATATTTCACAATTAATTAAATAACATAATTTTTTATAATATTAATATATTTTTAGTTAAATTTTATCTTTAACAGCTATGTAATATCTTTACTCAGTCAAATGTTACTGAGAAGGTGTTTCTTCCCCACTTTTCCATTACATTTTAAATTGTTTTTGTCTCTTACGCGACACAAACTATATATATATAACGTCTTTTTTGGAAGTCATTAAAAAGGTTACTTAGAAATAAATATATTTTTATATAAATTTAATATTATATGAAAGATAAAATATTTGAAAGATATGTACGTTTCGTAATCTGACAGGAAATAAGAAAAATTTGATATTATACAAATTATTTAATGATTGGTCTTACAATTAGAATATAATATACAACAAATAACGTGATAGCAAAATTGGGCGAAAAAGATTATTCTACAAATTATCGGATTTAATATTTTACAAATATCATTTTTTAATTTATAATGCAATAAATAATTTGATAAAAAATAAGAGACAAATTATTTTTTTTACAAGTAACTTTTAACATGTTTAAAATAATACTATGAGATCTATATTAACCTAATATATTTTATTTTAAAATTTATTTTGTTAAGAACCACTCTAATGGAATTTTGATTATTATATCAGAAGATATAAAACATAATTTTAATTCACTCACATTCAATTTTATTTTAGTGAATAAACTTTTGAAAAACTTAATTCAAAATTGTGACACATCAATTTTTTTAATATTGTTATTATTACGAAGATATATTTAATACGAGTAATTTGTACGAGTCATTTTTCAATTTAAAAATATAAGATATAAATTTATAATACATGCATTATTTAAGTATCTAACAAATGCTATTATTTTAATAAAAAAATTATAATAAATTTTAAATAATTTATTATCTTTTTTTATTTACTTATTTTTATTATTTTTTAAATTAATTGGTGATACAATTAATAAATAATTTAATAAACTTTTCATATCATTTAATTTTTCCAATAAAAAATATTTTAAATAATTAATATTTTACTGAAAAATTCAACTAACAATTTAATAAAAAATATTTTAAATAATTAATATTTTACTGAAAAATTCAACTAATAATTTCATAAAAAATATTTTAAACAACTAATATTTTATTTAAATATTTTAATAAATAATTCTTTTTATGATCCTGTAAGATATTGAATACAGAATCACACACATTACAAAATATAATTATTTGATCATTTATTTAACTAACTTTCTTTATTAATATTTCATTTTTATCTTTATTAATCAACATTAAATGAATTAACATCAATACGTAATCACGTCTTTAATAAAGGTATATAAGGGGAAAAAATTGATTAAGAGATTAAAATGCCTTACATTAAAGACATATTTTTTAAATGATACCTTATAATAAGAAAAGTGTAATATTTATTAATACGAATTAATTAAATTATTCTTTTTATAAAACTAATTAGTTAAATAATCAATAATATATAACCATATTTAATTAAAATTAAGGGTTAAGTATGATTTTAGTCTCTATACTTTCATGTGAAATTAATTATAGTCCCTCAGTTATAATTCACATAAAAATGATCCCTATATTTTTGAAATGATTGAAATAGGTCATTATTTTAAACGACATTAAGTATATGCTCGACATGTCTAATAAAAATAGTATAACTCATTTATTATTTGACACGTGTAATTATTTAAAAAAAATAAAATAAAAAGGTATTAAGCTTTTAAAAGTTATTTAAATCCGTATTTATAACATTTAAAAGTAATTTAAAAAGAAATTTAAACTTCTTTGTCATTTATAAGTCATTTAAACTTCTCTACCTTAATTTTTGGAAATAAAAATCCTAACAATAGTATACCATCGTCGCACATTACCGTTGTGCACACTACCAGTCGATCTGCTAGATCGAATCACAACAAACCGATGGAACCCTCGAACTTCAAAGTCACTTTAACTTCATATAACATTTACAGAGAAAAGGGAAGAAAAAATAGACCTTTGGTGTGTGACGAAAAAAGAAGAGAGAATGAAAAGTTGTTGTAACGAGAACTAAAGAGTTTTAGTGTGTGAGGAGAAAAGAAAAACTTCTACTTTTTAATTTTATTTTTTTCAAATAATAATCTCTATTGAATAATTTATATTTTTTTTAGAGAAGAGCTTTGTTTTTTTTTTTTTATAAATAATTACACGTATCAAATAATGAATGAGTCATATTATCTCTATTAGACATGTCACCATAAATGCCGTTTAAATATCTATCTCCTACTAAAAAAAATTTAACATGTCTTAATATCTATCTCATTTAAGATTTTAAATAACATTTCTTAAGCCTACAATGTGTCACATAATTTAATATTTATTTAAAATTAAATAATATAGGAGGAAAAATTGTTTAAAACTTATTTAATGTTTAAGTCACTTTAGCATATTCACCATTGATTTAGGGAGAACCCATTTTCCATATGGAAAATCTTTATTTCCTTAGTGTTAAAAAAAATTAAATTATTTATGTAAAATAAAAATTCAGCACTAAAAAAACGGTTGCATTAAATTAAATGATTAAAATAATACATAAACCTTTTACTAATAACATTTCCAAGAAATGCAATAAATTATATTAATTGTTTCAACTTTAACGTAGCACTGCAATTACAGTTTCGGACCTCACATCTTTTTGTCCACATTGACCATTTAATTGCGTGCTACAAGACATGTCCAGATTCATTGTATTTCTGGATTAAAGCTATCTGATGAGGAAAAAACAATGAGCAAAATCAAAATTGTGTTTTTCTGACAATTACACTAATTCTATGGTTATTCACAGGACCCCGTGTATATTTTATATATATGGTCTGTGTGTTGAGAAAGGATGAAGGAGAGGAAAATCAGAGTCATGGGAAACATTGATCCAGCTTTTGTACAATCCGCAGAACACCGTCCCAAAGCCAAGGTAGTGGAACCCAATGAGATTCCAGTGATTGATCTCTCTGAAGTCAGAGATGAATTATCGCTCATCTCTGAGATTGGGAAGGCATGTGAGGAGTGGGGTTTTTTTCAAGTAATAAACCATGGAATTCCCTTTGAGATTGGCAAAGAGGTTGAGATCGAGGCCAAAAAGTTCTTTGAGTTGGGGTTGGAGGAGAAAAGGAGAGTGAAAAGAGATGAGTTTAATGCAATGGGGTACCATGATGGGGAACACACCAAGAATGTGAGAGACTGGAAAGAGGTGTATGATTACCTTGTGGAGGACAATGCACAGGTCCCTTCCTCTCACGAGCCTGATGACAAGAACCTCAGGATTCTCACCAATCAGTGGCCTCAGCACTCTCTTCATTTCAGGTAATGTGATGGGGGTTTTCATTTTACCGTTTAGTGTTAATCTTCTAAATTATCATAGAGAATGATAGAATTGATTTTGTTTTACTCGCAGTAAAGATTATTCTGCAGAGGCATAACTTATAAGTTATATCTATGATCGTTAATGTGCGAGTTTGACTTTGAATAATGGTTTGAAATGAAGATGAAACTTGCACATTTCAAAACTAAATTTGGCAGAAAAAATAGTCACCGGTTGAGAATTACGTTTCATCAGGGAAATCATGGAGGAATATGCTCGAGAAGTGGAGAAGCTAGCATACAAGTTGTTGGGGTTGATTTTATTGAGCTTAGGCTTGGCTGCTGACAAATTCAATGGCTGCTTCAAGAACCAGCTGAGCATGCTGAGACTGAATTACTACCCTCCATGCCCTTTCCCTGACCTGGCACTTGGTGTTGGTCGCCACAAGGATTCCAGTGCTTTAACTGTGCTTGCACAAGATGATGTTGGAGGGTTGCAAGTGAAGAGAAAATCAGATGGGGAATGGATTCCAGTTAAACCCACCCCAAATGCATTTATTATCAATGTTGGGGACATAGTTCAGGTATGTTGTTATTTACTACATGGTTCTGTTAACATCAAGTGTGACCCCTTGTTTTTTCCTTTCTAAATAGTCCTTAAAGTCATCAATTGAAGACAATGTTGGGGATGGTTTTGCAGGTTTGGAGCAATGACAAATATGAGAGTGTGGAGCACAGGGTGGTGGTGAACACAACCAAGGAAAGGTTTTCAGTTCCATTCTTCTTTTTCCCTGCTCACCATGTTACAGTGAAGCCTGCAGAGGAGCTTGTAAATGAACAAAATCCAGCAAAATTTGGAGGATACAACTATGGCAAGTTCTTCGCTAACAGAAACCGTAGTGATTTCAAGAAGCGTGATGTGGAGAATATCCAAATTCAGCATTTCAGGATCTTGGATTAACCTTCTGCATTGACATTCTCAGTAGTATATATCATCATCCATGTTTTATGTTCTGCTATTTCCATCCTTCCAAAACATCCAAATAAAACAAGCATGCAAGTTGATGCTATCTCCTAGATTGTGTTTCATGTCTCAACATTATTTGGCTTCTTTCTACTTCTACACCCTTCTTTGTTTTTCAATTTTTCTTTTCGAATACTCTGACTTGAACATTATAAAAATGAATGAATATGAGTGATGGATTCTGGCATGAAAACAGAAGAGCCACTTGTGCATGTATTCATACTGGGGTTTCACTTTCACAAACCCAAATCAACACATCGCATGTATCAAATTTTACAGGGATTTATCCAAAATCTCTTGGTTTTCAAAATGAATTGCACCCTATAATGAAACACATGAAAAAAAAAAAAACTATGAAATTATGTCTATGCGGGTAATTTGGGAACAATAAAAAAGTATAGGTACATTAAAGTTTAAAAATCGAAAGTGATAATTTATAAAACTCTTTGTTCTTTGGTTAATGGAAGACAAAATCATAAAGTCTTTAACATTAAAGTAATAATATCTCAAATATAATAAACAATGTAGGTTAATATATTTTTAGTCTTTCGAAAAAAAATTCATTCTACTTTTATTTTAAAACACGTTATTTTATCATTTAAACCCTATCTAAATTGTTTTAGGGATAAAAAAATCAATAATTAAACCTCATTCATATAGATAATCCTACAAAAATTTAGTTAATTAATAAAGGTTTATTTTTAAAAGTTTTATAAACCGTGATAAAATTATTTAATTATTAATACAAATTTTAAACCATTACAATTTTTTTAATTTAAAAATTGACATAATATTCCCTTGATTATAATTAATTTATTTTTTTAATTTAAAAATTAGTAACAATTCATTAAATTTATTTTAAACTAAATTTATTATCTTTTAAAATCATTTAAACTTATAAACCTCAAAATCATTTAAACTTTCTTATAATTAGTTCATTGATGCACCCAATTCAATTTTTATTTCTTATGTTATTGTTTATTGAAACTGAAAATCTTCTATCTCAATCTCATCATTCAAGGCAATTTTTTTTATTCTTTCATTAAATCCTAAAATTTAGGGTTTATCAAACTTTTCTATTCCATGTTTATCCATTCAAGTTAGTGTTTATTCACGGAAGCTTGTGCTCTAAATTTGTGACTAACAAGTATCTTCTCACAAAATATTTATTACAATTATTAGGTTTTAATTCACGACGATTTTGAATATATATAATTTTTGAAATAAAACAAAAATCTTTAGATTAATTTATGTCCTATCTTCATTTATTGATATTTGACATATATAAAACATGAACTATGTTAGGAAATATAAGTGTGATTCTAGGTTTTACATTAGGTAATAATGAAAAAGTTGAACAATATATAAGAAAATATGACCTATAACCCAATATTTTAAAGTTTTTGGTTGAGATATAACATTAGAGATTATATTTTCTTATACGTTACTCAACTTTCTCATTCTTACTTAAGGTGAAACTTAGATTATCAAAAAAAGCATAACTCGTACTATCTATTTAAAGATATCACATGAGGTTAAGGTTAGGTTTAAAGTCTATTTTTACTTGAATTAAAAGGAACAGTGTGTCATGGGAAGAATAACTACCCTTGCATAAAAAATGGATGAGATGTTTATATGTAAAATTTTAGATTATGAAAAGAGATGCAGCCAAGGGAGAAGGTGAGGAGACCAGTAAGAATGACGTTGGTTAAAAGAACATAAATAAGTTATTTGTTTCATAGGAATATTTTTTCAAACTTTGCATCGTACATTGTTTCTTTGCCCTTTCATCGCGTATTTGATTACCATGTTTTGGATATTGAAATTAATTTGAAAGTAAATTAGTGTTAAAAAGTATTATTCGAAATGTAGGTCTTTTCACATAAAATTTGAACTGAAACAAATTTGTATTGAATTACATGAAATAAATTTAACTGAATTGTTATTTCTATGTAATTTTTAAAATCGGTATGTTCAGTTCAATTGTTTCAAATAATTCAAATGGTTCATGTACATAATTATTAAGAGTAGTTTAGTTTACTAATCCAGTAAAGTCAAGTTTACGTTTCAGTTTGATATTTGAAACACTTTCGAGGAGTTTGGTAGAAATATTTTTAAAACTATTTTAAAATTTAAAGATAATGTTTTTATTTATTTATTATTGGCTATATTTATTATTGTTTTTGATGGTCAAAATTAATTTGTCATCTCTTTTTCATGGTACTTCATAGGGGAAGTTTTTTATTCTTAAAACAAACTTTTATGATATACATTTCAGAATAGGTATGAATTGGAATGTTTTTCTTTTATTATTCACATGAGGTTAAAGTTAGTTCACTGATAGATATTTTTGTATCATAATTAATAAATAATATTTTAGTAAAAGTTTAATCTATACAAAGGGATTTTATTCATTTATTTCCTAAGTAGTGTCATCCAAGTGAATAAAATTTGTTAATTGAATTCAATTTAATGTTCTGGGATTGTTGTCTTTATTTAGTACTGTTAAAAGTTTGGATATCAAGCAATTATATGAATGGAAGTGTAATGTGTTTGTTAATGAAGGAACATGCTACTTCATGTCACCTTCTATGACATGCATCAAAGCCTTGTGCATGGTCATTTTCTCCTCATTTTGATTTAACCATTATTTTACCTTTTTTTCATGAGTTTATTGTCATTTATTTCATTTACATGAAAAATAACACAAAATTAGTCCAAGTGTTAATTTTATAAAATGTTGAAAAATGATCATTTTATACATATATATTATATAAGACTAGGAGACTTTGATAATATTATATTTCAGTTTACCACAAAATTTAATAATATAGACCCATTTCTCAAATTTTGATTCGAAATTAAAAGTGAAAGTTATTCATTTAAATTAAAAATTAATAAATTCTGAAAAAAATATTAAAACGTTCAAAAATGTTATGCTTGTATACACTCAAATAAAGAAAAGACATATTCACTACTAGAAAATATACTTTCAACGTCGTTGTTTAACGTCTGTTAAATCTTAGCCGACGTTGAATATGCTTTTAACGTCGGTTGTTGACCAACCGACGTTGAAAGTCGAATTCTGACACATTCTACGTCGTTTTAGCATGCCCGACGTGGAAAGTAGGCTTTTGACGTCGGTTATACCCTCAACCGACGTTGAAAACCCTTCTGCAAGGACTTTCAACGTCGGGTGTGGATATAACCGACGTGGAAAACCCGTTTTCGCATTTGCAAATGATACCATTTTTGTATATCTCCCCTTACTCTCCAGCATCGCGGCCACCACCTACCACCCTCATTTGGACTCTCTGGACGCCCTCCCTCACGTCGCCACCGTGCACCGCGTGACACCCCCGCCGCAGCCTCCGCCTCCACCTCCACCTCCATCCCACTGCAGCTTCCACCCCACCGCGACGGTAGGCGCCGCATCGTCCATCGCAGACTCCAGCCGCACCGCAGGCTCGACCTCCACCCTACCGCGGCCTCCACCTCCACCCCACCCCACCACAACCTCCACCCCACCGCGACGCTAGTCGCCCACCCTCCACCCCCACCGCAGCCTCCACCCACATTGCATCATCCACCTCCAGCTCTCCACGGCCTCGACCCTAACGCCGCACTTGCATCCTCCACCTCCACCCCACTGCAGCGCTGCTCTCTTTCTACGTGGTGCGCACCTTCATTCGTTGCCTTAACCCACGAGTACGATGTTGTTGCACTTATATTTGTTGGGCAAAAAGTTGAAGTCATAAAATTTTACTTACTACATTTCATAGGTAGAGATTCTTAGTCATATTATTGTTGGCCGTTAACTGTTGATTCAATTGTTTATACATTTTGTCCCCATAAAATGGTGATTGGATGTAAGCTTCAGCCCATTCCAGGGGAACTCTCAAGTCAAGACAAATAATGATACAGTTTTAAAATTAAGATGAATATAGTTTTTTTCAATGTATTGATGATGTGTACAATTATACTTGGACTGCTTGAATATGCCCGTGGGGCTTTTTATTGGCAGGTTTCACTGTGTCATTTAAAATTGTTGCCAAAAAACAAAGGAAACTCTGCCGGATTTTGGTTAGAAATTAATCATGAAGTGTGAATTCTGAAAACTACATATAATAATGTAGTTAAATAAGTGATGGTAGTAACAATGAAAACTCTATAATTTCAATTTATACAAATTTGGTTTTGACCAAAAAATAGACGAAATTCTGTTGAATTTTCGTTAGAAATTAATCTACTTTTGTATAGATTTCATTAGAGATAACGATTATTAGTATTAATCGTTTTATTGGTTTCTCATTTGTAGACTCCAATTCCAAAATGGATCCAAGTTGGGTAAATGCAAGTCATATTTCACAAGAGTATGAGAATGGAGTTGAAGAATTTTTGCGATTTGCCAAACACAATGACACCAAGGTTAATGGAAAATTGTATTGTCCATGCGTTAACTGCGTTAATGGGAGAGTATACACACTAGAGACAATACGGGAACATCTTTTATGTGATGGGATAATGAAGAATTATATCGTATGGACATGGCATGGTGAAGTGATTGATACACCAATAGTAACACAAGCTGAGGAAGAGGAGGATATGACAATGAAAGATCGAATAGAAGACATGATTCGTGATGTAGGTCAAGAGAATTTTCTGCAAGCACATGCTTGTTGTCTATGATAAATTGAAGATAGATTCGAGAGATACCTCTGTATCTTGGATGTACAACATTCACGCGATTGTCAGTTGTATTGAGATTGGTCAATTTGAAGGCCAAATTTGGTTGGAGTGATAAAAGTTTCACTGAGTTACTAGAAGTTTTGAAAGATATGCTCCCAAGCGATAACACCTTGCACGATCGTATGTATGAAGCCAAAAAAATACTTTGTCCAATGGGTTTAGAGTATAAAAAGATACATGTTTGCCCTAATGATTGTGTATTATACAGAAAAGAGTTTGAAAGCCTACATAAGTGTCCAAGATGTGGTGTATCACGTTATAAATTGAAAGACAAGGATGATAATAGCGAATATATTGATAGAAAGAGACCTCCTGAAAAAGTTATATGGTATCTTCCAATTATTCCAAGATTTAAGCGATTGTTTGCCAATGGAGAAGATGCCAAGAATATGATATGGCATTCAACTGCACAAAAACGTGATGGATTGCTTCGTCATCCGGCCGATTCTCCACAGTGGAAGAAAATTGACTGTCTATTTCCAAGTTTTGGCAGTGATGCAAGAAATGTTAGACTTGGACTAGCCACAGACGGCATGAATCCTTTTGGTAACTTAACCAGTAATCACAGCTCATGGTCAGTTCTTTTAGTGTTTTACAACCTTCCACAATGGTTGATTTTCAAGCGCAAGTACGTGATGTTATCCATCATGATTATAGGTCCAAAACAGCCGGGTAATGACATAGATGTTTATCTAAGTCCGTTAATAGATGACTTAAGGCTATTGTGGGAGGAAGGAGTGGATGTGTTTGATGCATATCAACAGTGAGCTTCAAGTTACATGCAATGTTATTTTGTACTATCAATGACTTCCCGACATATGGAAACTTGAGTGGGTATAGTGTCAAGGGTCATCATGCTTGTCCTATTTGTGAGGAAGATACAAGTTTTCTACAATTGAAGCATGGAAAAAAGGCTGTGTATAATAGGCACGAGAAAATTTCTTCCACATAACCACCCATATCGAAGATTGAAGAAAACTTTTAATGGTCGGCGGGAAGATAAAATTGCCAAACAACCTTTAAGCTGGTGAACAAGTTTATGAACGGGTTAGAAACATTAATGTTGTCTTTGGAAAGACTAAAAAACAGTCGTCTGATAAAAGCTTGTGGAAAAAGAGATCAATTTTCTTTAACCTTCCATATTGGAGTCATCTAGATGTGAGACATTGCATTGATTTTATGCATGTGGAGAAGAACGTATTTGATAGTCTCATTGGCACACTATTGAACATTAAAGGAAAAACAAAGGATGGAGTCAAAGCTCGTCAAGATCTATGTGAATTGGGAATACGTCCAGAATTACATCCAAGACCTGAAGGCAAGAGAACATATTTACCACCAGCTTGTCACACATTGTCAAAGAAGGAGAAGACTAGTTTATGTCAGTGTCTTCGCAGTATTAAAGTGCCACAAGGATACTCTTCAAATATTAAGAGCCTTGTGTCCATACAAAGAATCCATATAGACCTGAAGCTTCTATTGTTGAAAGGTATATTGCAGAAGAAGCTATAGAATTTTGTTCTGAATATTTAGGAAAGGCCCTAGCAGTGGGTGTACCTACTCAACGACATGATCATAGAATAAATGGTAAGGGCACTCGTGGGGTAAAAATACAATAAAAAAATGCTAGTGAGTTGACCAGGGCACACTTGTATATTCTAAATAACACAGATGAAGTTCTTCCTTACATATCTGCTCATCAATCAATATTGAAGACCCTCAACCCCAAAATGAGTGAGCGGTGGTTGGTTAATGAACATAATAATACTTTTGTTAGTTGGTTTAAAACAAAAATCTTTTCAGAGGACAATGCATCGATACTTTGAAATGGCTAGCACATGGTCCTAAACGAACGTCGTGACTTGGACTGGGTATGACATTAACAAATACTCATTCTACACAAAGTTACAAGATGAAAAAAGTACAGTCCAAAATAGTGGAGTATCTATTGAGGCGACATCCATGCACTTTTCTAGTTCAAAGGATAAGAACTCAATTATGGCGTCTATGAGTTACTTTGGAGTGATTGAGGAGATTTGGGAGGTTGACTACATTCAATTCAGAGTTCCTATATTCAAATGTAAATGGATTGATATTAATACTGGTGTTCAAATTGATGAAATGGGATTCACTTTGATAGACCTTAAGAAGATAGGACATAAGGAGGAACCATTCATAATGGCGTACCATGCAAAACAAGTTTTCTATATAACTGATCCATGTAATGACAGATGGTTAGTGGTACTCCAAGCAAAAGGGAATGATGTTATGCATGAAGAAGATGATGAATTAGATGATATTATTAACATCCCCACTCCATCACGGATGCCTAGTAGTATTGATGATATGCAAGAAGACTTGGTTCATGCTATTCGTAAAGATCATGATGAAGGCATATGGGAAAACTTAACTATTTAAGTTATGTGTTCATAGCTAATTTGTGTTTATATTTAAAAAATGTGATAAATTGTGTTTATATTTCAAATATGTGATAAATTGTGTTTATATTCCAATTTATGCAAAAACTTAACTTTTTTTTTAACGAGGCAAATGGCATCTCCTCCGAGCATCTCCTCTCGGCATCTCCACCCCCATCTCTAAAGAGGACTCGACAAGCCACACGGTTGAAAAAGTTGACCGTTCGTCATATGGCGGGGAGATAAATTGGTTGTGAGTGTGGATCCAAAGGCTGGAAAAATATCGGGACCACATCACACTCAATTTAGGTCCTACTTGGGTACTCTTGCTAGAGAAAAGGTATGCAATTTTTTAGAGTTTTTAACTTGTTATGCATATATGGTCAGCATATGTAAATGGATTGATATCTAACGTTTTAAGTTCATAATTAGGTATCTATTTTGCATCCATCTTGGGATTATGGGATTAGGTATCTAACTTGTTTTGCATCCATTTTGTTAACTCGTTAAATTATGTTAAGTTAAGTTAGATCCTAAACTTTGTTATCCTAATTTATTTTGCTGTTTTTGCAGAATCACTTCGATATTGTTAACTCTGAACAAGTTAGGAGAAAAGTCATGTCATCTATTGCCAAAATGTGGAGGCAATTCAAGTCGACATTGACTTCAAAATGGATATTTAATGAGCAAGCCGTTAGCAAAGGATTAACTCCTTGTCAGCGTTATGGCATAGATGAGGAGACTTGGAAGCAGTTTGTCAGGAGTAGGACTGGTCCACAATGGGAGGTATGTTACTATTTAAACACTTTGGTATGTTTCCATATTGTCTTATTAATTTAGCACATTGTAATATCATATTATGTTGTAGGAGAAGCGAATAAAAGGAAAGGAGATTCAGAGGCTGAATGTGGCCCTCCACTGTCTGTCTCGTGGGGGGTATGATTTGTTGACGCAACACATGATGAAGGAGAAGGCTAAACTCTGAGAAGCTGAGTTAGCCTCTTACTAGTGTAAGCCAGGAAGAAATTTCCCCACCATCTCCTCTAAAGCGTCATCAAAAATGGAAGAGGGCTCGCCAAAAGCCCTCCGGTGAAATGACATCGAGAGGAGGCCCGCTTGATTGCTTGAGCGAATTGTAAGTCAAATTTGTTTCTTTCAACCTCATTAATCATGCTTTGTCATTCATCAATTTTTTTTACAATATATAATGCTCAATTGTAGGATTCTTTAGAGGAGCGGTATACACGGGGAACATTCGTTCCCAGTGGTCGTGAAGATATCTTAACTACTTGCTATTGGACGCTCGAGAACACCCGGGCGTGTTCGTGCTATTGGAGGTGGTGTGGGTATTCGAGCATATTTTGGAGCTCCATCATCGGACCATACCCACACCACATCATTGAGCCGGCAGGAGATGGCGAAGTTGGAGGAGAGTCCTAACGACGAAGGCGAGACCAACGATGGTTGAAGAGGCGACGGCGGCGCTGACACCGACCATTACCGCACGAGTTCGGGAGGAGTGATGCGTGTATTATGTTCAAGTCTAGCATCCATAGGTGTCACACGGCCTACCCACCCACCTATGGATGTTCCTCCTCCATCTGCCGCACGAGTTAGCACTAAGGGTAGTTGTCTTGAGCCAAATACTGGCGATCAAGAGCTTCTTGCTACTAATCAAGAGGTTGTTGTTGTTGTTGCGGACATCGACCACTCGGGTATGTGTGGATGATATCTTCATGACAAAAATTCATGTGCATATTAAATAATTAATGTCTTATTTTTGTGTAATCGAGTCGAGTGTGAATTTTATGTTGATGAGGATGGATCCGAACCACGATTGGTGGCGGTTGGTTCAATTGAAGAGGGGCCTCTACAATTCATAGTGTGCCTTTAGCACCTAACTTGGCCAAAGTGGTCATTGAAGAGGTTCGAGATGCTTATGCTCTTGTACCTGTGCCCACGGACGAGGTGATGACGGTGGGACAGGCCCTCCGGACCTTCATTGCATGACCTAGACATCTAATCGGGCCTATTTTGAAAAATGTTTGCATATATTTTCTATTAATTATCATATGTAGTCTCGTATCTTGTTTTTTATTATTTCTCAAGTCAATGTTATTTTATGTAGGATGTTCGAAGCCACCCGAGTTGCCTAAGCTGGTTCCTACTTCCCATACTAGTAAAGGTAAGGAAGTAGATGTCCCGGAAAAATCCAATTTTTCAATTACTATCTGTTGTCCCACGAGTTGTATATTCAATCTTTTCAAGTGAAGTGGGATGTTGATAAGTTAGGGGTAGACAATAAGAACTTTCCCCTTTACATTGACCACACAGATGTTGTGGAGATAGCGAGTTGGCAATCGGTGTCTAAACATAGCGGTGTTACAATTTTGGACAATGTAAGTATTTATTTTTATTTACTAATTATGTTATTTGAAGTTATCGTCATATTTAATGTACATTGAGCTGGCTACTTTAGGATGATGAATGAATTGTCGGAGCAACAACGCACCCAAGATGTGTATGGATTTTTTGAGCCCCAATCCATACAAAAATCAGGAAACAAGAGAGAAGAAGTTCAAATATACATCCAAAATTGGATGATGAAGTCAAGGAAGAAAGTTTACTTGGGTGCTTACTTCTATCGGTAAGTATTTAAGCGTATGAAATTATTCGCATTAAATTTTATAGTGTATTGTATGTATCCTAACTTTTTGTAATGTAGCGAAATCATTGGCGAGTTGTTGGTTGTTTGCCCAAAGCATAATGTTGTGGCTTGGTTACTGCTCATTGGGCAAGAAACCCGATGCGAGATATTAAATACATTGTAAATAGGTACACATTCTTATAATAATTTAAACAATTATTACTTAATTGTTTCATTATATCTTGTATTGCACGAGTGCATTTAAAGTTTGCAATACAATTGATGGAGTACACACAAGCAAAAGCACGACTCCAAATTGGATTTTTGTTAATGTAAGTAATTTTATATTTATGTATTATATCATTCATTTTATATGTCAAATTAATATATTATTTTTTGTAGTGTAATAGGCAACCAGGATCTTATGAGTGCGGATATTATGTTATGCACTGGATGTGGCTGATTGTTGTTAGCAAGACTGAGGATACATGGAATCAGGTTTGCTTAAATTTAGTATTCAATAAAATTAAATATTGTGTCATTGGATACTCTGTTAAATTATCTTTTTTCTTGTAACAAGTATTTTCAGACAGCGAAGCATTGCCCATAGAGACCATTGACGATATTAGAAACACCTGGGCCGATAAGTTTGTTAAAGTTAGAAGTAGGCAAGTTTAGTTATTAATTTAGTAGTTAGTTTACTAGTTAGTTTATTAGTTAGATTAGTAGTTAGTGTATTTGGTAGATAAGTAGTTGGATACATATTTGTAATTTTGGATACAATTTTATTTTTGGATGCACATTCAATTAGTTTATATCTTGTATATTGTCTGCCTGGGTTGTATTCAAATTTGCAGGTATTGTATACAAACATTGGGATACCATGTATAAACAAAGCGGCCATTTAAAAAAAAATAGACTTTCTACGTCGGTTGTGTCAATAACCGACGTAGTTAAAACCCCAAATGCAGTGTCGTTTATATTTAGCATTTCTACGTCGGTTATTCATACCCGACGTTGAAAGTCCAAACTTTCAATGTCAGGTATGAATAACCGACGTTGAAAGTCTATACTTTCAACGTCGCCTGATACAACGTCGGTTATATAACCGCCGTTGAAAACCTTATATAACCGACGTTGAAAGTCATATATGTAGCAATGATTTGTTATATTGAGTGTAATGTTGGATAATACAAATAATATAAAATTTCATATTTTGTTTCGAGATAAAATTAAGTTCATTAAATTTTGATATTATATTTTTTTAGATACAGTATATTAGGTTTTGTTATAAAATTTGTGACCTTAGTAACTTTAAACCTTGTTAAACTTTATTAGTAACTTTATACCTTATTAAACTTTATTAATGATTTAATATGTAATGAATTTTGTTGAAAATTTACATAAAATTTTGTTTTATTTTAATTGATATTAAATTATATCTAGTTAAATTATATTTAGAAATTATAAATTTAATTATTTTGAGAAAAAAATCAAATTAATATTTTATGTATTATTAAAATAAATAAATAATATTATATATATAATTAAATTATTTTAATATAAATAATTTAATTCTAAATTATTAATATATTATATATTTAGATTATAAATTGTATTATAATAATAAAATTATTATTACAATTATCATCATATTTTTAAGTAATTCTAAATAAAAATAAGTATTTTAATTATTAATTATAAAATTATTAAAAAATAATTTTATAAATAATAATTAAAATTTTGACTTATTAATAAAATAATTAAAAAATAATAATTAAATTATTTTTAACGATTTCTTAAAACTTCAATAAATTTTAAATAATTATAAAATATTTGATATTTTATGACGATTTTTAATTATTAAAATATAAAAAATAATCATAAAATAAAATAAAATTTATAACAATTTTAATCTGTAATCAAATGTTAAATTAAAATAAATATAAAAATATATTTTATGATAATTTTTAAATGTTGAAATTTTTTTACATAAATATTTGTATTTTAAATTTTTTATGATAAATTATTTTTAACATATACAAATATAATAATTATTTTAATTATATAAATTTTATATAGAACGATTTTTAACCCCTAAAATCTATCATTTTAATCATCTTAGACATATTTTTTTAATGTAACTTAAAATTGAAACACTAGATGATATTCATTATGGAGGGTTGAGTAGTAAATGCTCGAAAGTGATTTTGGCATATATATATATATATATATAAACCATGTCATTCTAAATATATAAAGATGATTAATGATATGTTGATAATTTTAACTAAAAATAATTCATTTTAATATTATAATAATAATAATAATAATAATTTATTATATTAATAAAAATCGATTATTTATTTATGAAATTGTCAAAATATCACTTCTTTTAGCAGGAGAATAAACCAGAGAACGAGGGAATCACTGACACATGCTTGTATTCTTCTATGATACCTCCAAAATCACATGCATAAGTGGACACATCTAGTAATGTTCCTCAAATGACAAATAAAAGTATACATTGTTCAAAGTTCAAATGTTCAATTCCTACTTTTATATATATATATATATATATATATATATATATATATATATATATATATATATATATATATATATTATTTTGGGCTATTTCAAGCTTTTTTATTGAAGCTCCACCATGTTAGACAAATAGCATCTAGAGGGAAGTGAATAGATGCACAAATTATAATAGATGTTAAATTAAAAATTTATTTGTGAGTCAATAATTTGTTAAAGCGGAAACAATAATATAATTAGGAAAAGAGAAAGAAATAAGGGAAAGAGAAGAACACACAGAGATTTATACTGGTTCGGGTATAGCCAACCCTACATCCAGTTCCCAGTACTCCCCATTCACTATCTTTCAAATTCAGTTTACAAATTACAATCAACTCAGCAGAAGAACCAATAAAAAGTAAACTAATTAAAAAGATAATCACCTCCTTAGAAACTCACTAAGGGTGAACACCTCCCTAGAATCCCACTAGGGATGAACACCTCCTCTGAACAACTCAAAGGATGAAAAAACACCTCCTTAGAATCCCACTAAGGATGAACCCCTCCGTAGAATCACACTAGGGATGAAAACCTCCTTTGAACAAATCAAAGGATGAAAACACCTCCTTAGAATCTCACTAAGGATGAACACCTCCCTAGAATCACACTAGGAATGAAAAGAACCTCCTTTTCCACCAATGCAAAAAGGATGAAGGTAATAAAATTAAGAACAGACACACCTAGGTAATGGAGACAACAAATTATAGAAGCCTGTAGAATGCCAATCTCCAAGAACAAGTGTGATTAACAATGAAAGCACAGAAGGCAGTAGAGAAGAGGGTTTTCTCAAAAGGTGTAAAATATCTCTGTTGCTTTGCTCGAGAATTCTTTTCTCAAAGCTGATTGAATGTAAATTGTATTTTCGAATTATGTAATTGTGTGTTTTTTATTTTTCATCAAAACTTAATTAAATAGAAAAATAACATCGAGAAAATGGTCGTTGTACATTAATAATATCATAGAGAAAATCGGGATATATTCAAAAACATTTATTCTTTAAAACGAGATATATTTTTCAAATTTGAATTGTCATAATTAATTATATTACTAGTATAATTAATTATGATAGAGAAAATCATTTTTCCATTTCCGGTGCATCATAATTAATTATGATAGTGAAAAATATCATGTTATGAATTTTATCACACTTGTGCTTTGGAGGCTTATGCATAATATTACTTCATCAACTTGTATCTCCATATCTAGTATTCTAAGACTCTATCTAGTCTTCAGGAATCATCTTGGGCTTGCTTGAATCATCATCTTTATCACCTACGTCATAAATTCAATTTGTCTTTAAATTCATCTTGAATGGTGTTGACTTGAATGTAGTTGACTTGAATCATCATCAAAATCATCTTTTGGGAAAGCAGAAACATTTCCATCAATCTCCCCCTCATTTCTTTCAATCTCCCCCTTTTTGATGATGATCAAGGAAACACCTGAAATGAATTAAAATGCTTGACTCTATATAGCTAGCTCAAGATTAGCACAAATTTGTATCAAGTGTCAGAGTCTCTTAATCTCCGCCTGGATATATTAATAACAAGACCCCCCTAACTCATATGAGCAAATACTTCTCTTAACTCCCCTTGTTTAACTTAGATAGGAATGAATTTCACACAGATTTTAATTCATCAAAAAATCTCCCCCTATTTCATTGATAATCATAAAAAAATTTATAAGAAAAAATATTCCCCTGTTTCACACAGATTAATATCATCAAAATATCTCCCTGTTTCATTGATAATTATAAAAAATATTATAAGAAAAAAATCTTCCACTATTTTACACAGATTAATATCATCAAAATATCTCCCTATTTCATTGATAATTATGAAAAATATTATAAAAGAAAAAAAAATCTCCCCCTGATTCACACAGATTAATATCATCAAAATATCTCCGTGTTTTATTGATAATTATGAAAAATATTGCAATAGAAACTGAGAACAAATTTGTACCTATTAGTACATAAATCAAGGTAGAGAAGATAATGCATTACAAAGTTTCATAGAGAAGAATATCATATTAAGGAAACAATATCTAGGATACCCAAGACAAATGAAGAGAGAGAAAGATAGGGGAATAAAATGATTATAGAGATAATGGAATTCAATGCAGTAGTTTCCCTCCATTGCGAGTCTTCTTATTTAGGCAGACTTTCAAATTCAAATGCACTCATATTCCAGATTTCAAATTTCAAATTCAAATTGCAACAAATTTCAAATTCAAATTCCAACCAATTCCAAATTTCAAATTCAAATTTCTAATCCCAAGTTTCAAATTCAAATTTCAAATTCCAATTCAAATTCAGTTTCAAAAATCTCAAACTGCAAAAATTTCAAATTTCAAAATCTCAAACTACAAAATTTCAAATTTCAAAATTCTCAAATTGCAAAATTTCAAATTTCAAAAATCTCATATTGCAAAAAAAATCTCAAACTGCAAAATTTCAAATTGCAAAATTTCAAATTTCAAAAATCTCATATTGCAAATTTTAAAAAAATCTCAAACTGCAAAATTTCAAATTTCAAGAATCTCAAATTACAAGATTTCAAACTTTATAATTTCAAATTTTCATAAATTCAAATTTTCAAAATTCAAACTTTCAAATTTCAAAGTTGGTCAACATAATTGATTATGACAACAAGAAAATTTTTTTTATTCTGATAATCAATTAGATGCTCAAATTATCATCTAGACATGTATAAATGATTTGTTCTTTTAGGCACCCATTCATATTTGCCATTAGATATGCCAAAATGTTTTATGTAACATCTATTTGATGTATGACCTAATTTCATGCAATAAAAACATGTTGGTTTTCTTTGAAAAGGTATAAATGTGTTTCTTAAAGTTTTTGAAACTGGTTTTACATCTGTTTTCCTTGACTCTTTCACAAAAATATTTTTATGAGGTTCTAGACTTTCTTTGGGTTTGTAACCAAGTCCAGCTTTGCTAGAATTTCCTCTTTGATAACCTAATATTGAATCAAGATTTTCAGAAGATTTTGAAAAATTGCTTATTATTTTCTCTAACTTGAAAATCTCATTTTCCAAAAGATTACAATTTTCACAAGGTTTAACAACTTCTTTATTTTTAGACAAAGTTTTAGATTTCTCAACATCTTTCTTTAAGCACTCATTTTCTTTTTCAAGAATACCAACAGTATTTTCTAATGCATTAAACTTTTGCCAAAGTGCATTGTATTTCTTAGATAACTTGGTAAAACCTTCATATATATCTTGATATTCTTTAAATAACTCATCATATTCATTTAAGGAATTTGTACTACTTACCTGTGATGAGGCTTCATTATCACTTTTTGTCATCAAGCAAAGATTTGCTTCTTCTTCTCCATCACTGCTTTCGGAAGAACTTTCTTGTGTTGTGGAAGAATCATTATCCTCCCAAGCAATATAAGCTTTGTGTTTGCTCTTATAGGTATCATTCTTCTCTTTCTTCTTCTCTTTCACATCTTTCTTCTCTTTCTTAAGTTCCAGTCTGGTTTGATATTGTTGAACATTCAAGGACTTGATGTTGCAAATAATGATCATGAAGAATGTTGATTTTGATGACGATCCAAGAGCTTAAAGACTTAGAGTATTGAAGATTGAAGATTGATGATTTCTGTATTGTAATAACTCTGTTTTAGTTTGATTGAGTCTGTAATTATAGAATCTAAGATAGCCGGTACATAGTCTATAACTTAGAAGCTTCAAAAAGCTCAAATTTATCATTCAGGCTCGGCTTTAATCGATTAAATAGGTAAATAATCGATTAAAACAGTGAGAAAACCATTTTACGTACAAACTCATTGCTTTAATCGATTAAACGACAAAATAATCGATTATTCCGTATGATTCAGTATAGATAATCGATTATTTCACCAAATAATCGATTAAACCAGAGAATATTGGGTTCTGACGTATTTGGCTCTGTTTTAATCGATTATTATTCCAAATAATCGATTATTCCAGTCTGTTTCTGATTTTAAACTTCAAACAAACCCTATTTTCGAAAACCCAATTACCAAGAACCCTAGTTTCAAAATCCCCAAATCCTAAACCCTAATTTCCCTACTTAAACTCTCCTTTGGCACTCAGAAAATGAGAACAACCTTTTCCATACAAAAGTTAAGTACTGTGAGTGCCAGAGAACTGTTTGTTGCAAGGAAAGGGGGCTTTCTGAACCTGGTGTGGGCTAGAAGCAATAAGAATCACTAAGTGGAGTTCTTAGTGGATTGTGTGTTGTGCCGTCTCTGGGGAAAGTTGTTCTTCATCTCTTGTGGGTTTCAAGAGAGGTGTTATCTTTATCTTTATCTTGTCAATTGTAATCTGTTGTAACAACTTGTTTATAGTGACAGCGTTAATCCTCTTTTGAGTGATTAGCAACTGGACGTAGGGTCTTTTGATCCGAACCAGTATAAATCTCCTGTGTAAGATTTTCTATCCCTTCTC
The DNA here is from genome assembly GCA_963425845.1 of Sphenostylis stenocarpa. Taxonomy (NCBI): domain Eukaryota; kingdom Viridiplantae; phylum Streptophyta; class Magnoliopsida; order Fabales; family Fabaceae; genus Sphenostylis; species Sphenostylis stenocarpa. Next base: position 20,366,280 of record OY731399.1, on the reverse strand, counting down.
TATTTACATTTACACAGTTTTTAATCGGTAAAATTTGGGGAAAATTTTGAAAACCTAATTTTTATTAAGAAACCAATTCACCCCCCCTCTTGGTTTTTGTCCGACCACGCGAACATTCCGCTGTGCAATTCTAACAAGTGGTATCAGAGCTTGCTTTGATAGTCATTCAAACTTTTCGAAAATGGTCGGACAAAATCAAACTTTTGCCGAAGGTGCATCTATCAACAGACCCCCACTTTTTGCGGGTCAAAATTATCCTTTTTGGAAGGTACGTATGCAAATATTTTTAGAGTCTGTTGATAGAGGTGTTTGGGACGCTATTTTAAACGGTCCATTTGTTCCTAAAACTACTGAGAACGGTGTTGACGTTCTTAAACCTTTTTCTAGATGGACTGCAGACGAAAGTCGAAAAGCACAATTTGATGTTAGGGCTAGAAACATTATTTCATCTGCTCGAACCCTTGATGAGTTTTATAGAATTTCAGTTTGTAAAAGTGCACAGGAAATGTGGGAAATGCTTAGAGTGACCCACGAAGGAACTGACGACGTTAAAAGAGCGCGTAAAAACTCCCTAATCCAAGAATACGAGATGTTCCGGATGCAACAAGGAGAAACAATTTTCGACGTTCAAAAGTGTTTCACTCATATTGTGAATCATCTCACCGGATTAGGTAAAGTATTTGACGTTGATGAATTAAATGTTAAAATTTTGAAATCTCTGGATAGGAAATGACAACCTAAGGTGACGGCCATCTCGGAGTCACAAAATCTTGCCACTATGTCTATGGCGGCGTTATTTGGAAAGCTAAGGGAGCATGAGCTTGACCTTGAAAGGCTAAATGAGGAAGAGGGTCAATATCAAAAGAAGAACCTAGCTTTCAAGACCGAGATTTCAAAAGGCAAAAATAAGAAAGAAGAAGAAGAAGACTCCGAAAATGATGAAGAAGAGATGAGTCTTTTCATAAGAAAATTCACCAAGTTCATGAAAGCAAAAGGAAGACATCCTTTCAAAGGTAAGGGAAAGGTAAAAGAAAATTCTTCCGTTAATATAAAATGTTATGGTTGTGGTGAAGCAGGGCATATGAAGACCGAATGCCCAAACAAGAAAAATGATGAACATAAGGGCAAAAAGCAATTCAAGAAGAAAGCCTATATTGCTTGGGATGACAGTGATTCAAATTCAGGATCAAGCGACTCGGAGATAGAAACAAACATTTGCTTGATGGCAAATGACAACATATCATCTGATTTTGAGGTTAGTGATTCCGATTCATCCTCTAGTGATGAGAATGACCATGATGAATTGCAAAATGTTTATAATGAGTTATTTACTGCCTTTAAGAATATGAAAGACGAATTTAAAGTTGTAAAGAAGAACCTAAGAAGATCCGAAAAGGAAAATGAGTCATTAAAAATGAAAATTGCATGTTTAGAAGAAAAGGAGGTAGCCAATACGAAAATTGTATGCTTAGATGAAGATAAGGACTTAGCATGTGCAAATTGTAAAGAGCATGAATATGACATAGATATTCTTAACCATTTGCTTGACAAAGCCGAAAAAGAAATTGATGATCTTAAGAAGCATGAAATGGGAATTGCTCAAAATAATGTAAATCAAAGAGTTCCTTTGAAAAAGAGTAAAACTAAAAAGAAAAGAGTATGGGTAGAAAAAGGAACTAGAGCATGTCATGTTAATAATGTATCTTGTTCTAAAACTACTTCAAATGCATGCTTCTATTGTATGAAACAAGGTCACACTTCAAAGAGGTGTAAAATTAAACATTTTGGTGTTCCTAAAGGCAAATATATTTGGGTTCCAATTGATAAATAAATTTGTTTGTCTCTAACCCCAAGGACCCAAAAGTTATGGGGACCTAAGTTTACTATGTTCTTGTTTTGTAGGAAACTTCCAAATCAAAGAAGTCTATGTGGTATCTTGATAGTGGATTGATGTGACTGATTTTCAGCACATCTTAAGTAGCTTATAATGTTATATTATTGTTTATAATATGTTAATAAAGCTTAATTAACTATAATTTGTATTACTAGGCCTTTAGAAGCCGTAATATAAAATTCTGCATAAAAACAATAAATTGGCTGTATTTTATTGTATATGGGTACTGATATTAGTTTATTTTTTTATTTATTATTTTTTCTACAGAGATCCTAAAATCATGATTCTTGAAGCATTGAAAGCTAGACAAATTCATCTTTCCAGCGGATCAAGAAACACTCAATTCGGAGCGAAATTGAATTTTATATAAATTATTTAAGGGAGGTTACGCGCACAGAGTCGGTCCACCGGGCATGCCTCAGTAAAATAATTATCATAAATTCGATAGACCGCCAAAATTAGTCAAAACGGTGGCGTTTGAAATATAACTTAACAAGCTTTCTAATGAGACCAGAATCCAGAATCGTTTCATTTGAAGAATAATTGAGAAAACTGCAAGCTTCGAATCGCGCGGTACTGCACTGAAACGAAGGCAGTGCGACTCTTCAATATCTTATTGGATTAGGTCCGGTTATGGGCCTTGTAAGTTGTAATTGTACATTAGTTGAAGTATATAGTAAATTAACTTAATGTAATAACATATAGTCGAAGTTTTCAAGTTCAGATTCAATCAAATCGATCAGAATTCTCTCAGTTGTTCTCTCCACTGCACCATGGCTCTTTCTCCTTGCTTTCATCTCAATCTTCCATGTATGTGTTCATTGTTCTTCATTGTTATTCATGAATTGGATCTGGATTTCCTTCTTCTATCATCTTTAATTGTTTTTCTTTACTGAATTCATGAATTAGATTAGGTTTTTACCGAACAAAATCTGCTGGAACTGAATTGCATGTGACAACTTGTTTAAGACTTGTGTTCTTGACTTGCTTTAGCTTGTGGATGTCTCTCGGTTGAGGATTGAAGCTTGCAATCACTTTGGTGAACTGTATGGTGAATGCTTGATTGATTAATTAGGTTTTCACAATGTCAAAAACGCAGTAGTTTTGCAATTTTGCTTACACCGAATCTGCTCCACAGTTCTTGTTCTTGCTTTCTTTAATTTTACGCATTTCTTGCTTTTACTTTCTTGTTTTGATGTTTTAATTGCTTTACAGTCACGGTAGCTAGGTTTTATTGCTTTGTTTACTTGCTTTAATCTCTGTAGAAGCTTAGTTTTAGGTTTAGATAGATTTTACTGCATTGTTTTAGGTTCTGTCATAGATTAGCATAAGATTAGAATAGTTTAAGTGTAGCTAGGTTCTCATTTTAATTTTACTGCACTACAAATTCCCCTTGAATACTGAAAAACTCATAAATATACATTACTTCACTCATTTCATCATTCACATCACACATTTACCACTGTTTTGAACATTTTGACCGAAGTGACCACTTGTCACTCGGTCGGGTTTCAGACCACACGCACCAAAACACTCTCACACGGTCATCTCACATTTGTAAAACTCAAAATACAAAAATATTTGCATTTACATAGGTCAACCATGCATTTTATACACTTCATTTGATTCTTGACCGAGGAATTTCTTCATGTATTCATTTTGACCGAGACCTTTTATTTTGTTGATTTTCTGACCACTTTTCTGACCACCAGTACTATTCACTACGGTCATTTTCCATTTTAAAAACTCAAAACTCAAAAATAATTACATTTCACTCGGTCATTCATATATTTTACACATTGAATTTGATTATTGACTCAGAAATTGTTCTTACATTTCATTTTGACCGAGAGTTCACATTTCTGACTGTGGTTTCTGACCGTGGTTACTATTCATTGTGGTCAGATTTATGAATTTCGTTTAACTTCATTCATCTGCATTGTTTTCATTTCTGTCTACATTCTTATAGGTCAATCATATATTTTGTTCACTAATTTCCATTTTTTACCGATACAACTCATTAGTTTTTGTATGTTGACCGAGAGCACAAAATTCGACTAGTGATTCACTGACTATTATTACTATTCACGTCGGTCAGATTTGTGATTTTGGGTCAGATTTGTGATTTTCCATATTTTTAGCCATTTTTGCATTCTGCAGTATTTTCATTCACTGCATATTAGGATTTTACCTCATTTTAATTTTGTCTAAGATTGTAAATTTCATTTTTAGTTTAGTTCCCCATTGAATCATTTATAACTCAATCATATACTCTTATTACTTCCACGGATTGATATTCTGGTTCCCATTGTACTGCATTATTACTGTTTTAGGGGAACTCATTTGAAAGTGTTGAACCTGCGACATATCAATTCAACTTCTTTCAAATTGGCGCCGCTGCCGTTGTGAAGTAAGATCATTAAGAAGTAGGAGTTGTGATTGATTCATTTCATTGCATATTGTTTAGTTTGCATTGCATTTGCATTTTTGCACTTGTGTTGTTTTGTTTCAGCTTTTATACAGGTACCTAAGTGTATGACCCGATCTTCTAAAGTGGACCTAGCTCCATTTGATCCAGAAATTGCCGAGAACTTGCATCGGGAACTTACCTAAAAGGCGAGGCGAGAGGACACAAGAACAACAAAACACGAGAAAACTTAAAAACAGGTCAAGACCAGATGAGTATTGATTCGATATGGGTTCACAACAAGAAAAGACTTTGAAGGAGAGCTGGCGGCACCTGCTGAGCACTACCAGCCAGTTATGTATACGAGATGTCTCCGCCAAGAGAAGGAATGGTGGGTTATGAGCTGAAATCTGGTTTAATTCATTTGTTGCCCAAGTTCCATGGTTTGGTTGGAGAAGATCCTCATAAGCATTTGATGGAGTTCCACGTGGTATGTTCTACAATGAGACACTGCTAATGTGCTTGAAGACCACGTGAAGATGAAAGCTTTTCCATTTTCTTTATGTGATGTTGTTAAAGGCTGGTTATATAGTCGAGTTGTTCCTATTCTTTCATGGCACGAAATGAAAAGAAAATTTCTTGAAAAATTCTTTCCTGCATCCGGAACAACTGCAATTAGAAAAGAGATTAGTGGTATTAGACAACGGCGGGGAGAATCATTGTTTGAATATTGGGAGAGATTTAACAGATTATGTGCTACTTGTCCTAACCATCAGATTAATGAACAGTTGTTGATCCGAGTATTTTTATGAGGGATCGATGGCTATGGATAGGAGTATGATAGATGCGGCTAGTGGAGGAGCTTTGATGGATAAAACACCTGCGGCGGCTAGGTACTTGATTTCTAACATGGCTGAGAATTCCCAACGGTTTCATTCCAGACGAGCACGAGAGGATTACATGAGATTAGCGGAGTTACGAGGCTACTCAAGATACTATGCGTCCGGAGAATAAATTGACGAGTTGACATCATTAGTAAGGCGGCTAGCTCTTACACAGCGACCTATTCATTCATCACGGCGGCAAAATTACACGCTTCCTATGCATACCGGTTGTGGCATTTGTGCGGCTCTTGATCATCATACAGATTCATGCCCCTAGTTGCAAGAAGCTAATAATATTGAGTCGGCCGATGCTATGTTTGCGGGACAACGAGTCTTATTTGAGGCAGGTGCGAGACACCTATGCGGTCTAACCAGCCAAGGTATGATCCTTATTCTTCCACTTATAATCCAGGTTGGAGAGATCATCCAAATTTCGAGATATGGTGCACCTAGTCAAGGCCAGGCGAGCCAATGTTTTCCATCCCGGCAGCGAAGCAACAACGGCATTACACACGGTCGGACCATCCTTATCCTACACGGTATTCTAGACCAGACCAGGTACCACCAGTATCAGCAACCACAACGGCAATACAATCAACAGAACCAACCCAGGTATAACACTTACAGGAACCAGCGACATGTGCGGCCTCTGCAGCGGCGGCATGTGCGGCCTCTGCGGCGACCGAGTGGTGCACCAAGAAAATAGCCCGAGATGTGGGTAAATTCGTTGGAAAATATAGTAGGCTGGTATGAATGACATGAAGACTTCAGATTGGTCGAGTTATCCATGAGCTTAATCAATTGAAACAACGGGGTTCCGAGTGCACTCCCATCACAACCTAAAGTAAATCCTAGGGGAGATTTGAATGCCATTACCCTGAGAAGTGGCAATCGAGGTAAAATTTGATGATGCACCGAGTTCATATTCACTGCCATTGTCCGGGACAAATCACTGGAGGAAGATGTCCCACCACAAAAAGTTCGTGCTAAACCTGTGATTCCCCCTCCTTTTCCATCTAGAGTTCGTGTTGTTAAGTATAAGGAGGTAGATCCAGAGTTGATGGAGATGTTTAAAAAGGTGGAAATTAATTTGCCCCTGTTAGAAGCTATTAGACAGGTCCCTAAGTATGCTAAGTTTTTGAAAGAGCTCTGCACTTATAAGAGGAAACTTAAAGGAGCTAACATTGAAGTCGTTTCTACATTATCACAGTTGCCACTACCTCAGAAGTGTGGTGATCCTGGTTCATTCTCTATCCCTTGCACTATTGGAAATTTGACTTTTGGAAATGCTTTAATTGATTTAGGTGCAAGTATAAATGTCATGCCTACAGCTTTGTATAAGATGCTTCAGTTAGGAGAACTCAAAGAAACCAGTGTGGTGATTCAGCTTGCTAATAAAACCACTGTGCAGCCACTTGGTCTTCTTAAGGATGTGCTTGTTAAGGTAAACAGTTTAATTTTTCCTGCTGACTTCTACATAATTGACATGGACGATGAGAGGAAGACCAGCCAGTCCACCATTATTTTGGGTAGGCCATTTTTTATGACAGCAAAGACAAAGATTGATGTGTACGCTGGTGTACTTACTATGGAATTTGGAGAAGAGAAAGTGACTTTCAACATATTTGCTGCATTGAAGTTTCCTATAGAGAGTCACTCTGTAATATATGATCATTCTTTGTTTGTTTTAGATGCTTTGAATAGTGTAGATTGTACAGATGTAGATAAAACTTTGGACTTGTATAAATGTAGATGACTCTTTGGATCTGTGTACAGGTTGAGCAACATAGACTCATATGCGGTGTTTGGCTACATTGGCCAGTTTGCAAAGTTTTACACTAACCATGATGTAGATACTCTATTAGATTTGTTTTCTGCAGGTATAACACTTGAAAATTCACACAAAAAGGAAGAAAATGAAGAAAATACAGAAAGAGAAAGTGGAAAAGAAAGTGAGCAGCAAACACAAAGTACAGATGAACTTAAAAAGCTGCCTGCTCACCTCAAATATACATTTTTGGGTAAGTTAAATACTAAACCTGTGATTATTGCTAATAATTTATACATTTGCAGAAGAAGCGAGCTTTGATTAATGTATTGAAGGCAAATGAAAAAGCTATTGGATGGAGCCTTGAGGATATTCCAGGGATAAGTCTGCTGTATGTATGCATAAGATTTTGCTTGATGATAATATTAAGACGTATAGGCAACATCAAAGGCGAGTCAATCCAACCATAGCTGAAGAAGTGAAAAAAGAAGTAGCTAAGTTATTGAAGGCCGGAATAATTTATCCAATTTCAGACAGTGAGTGGGTATCTCCTGTCCATGTGGTACCCAAGAAATCAGGAACTACAGTTATTGAAGGAAAAAATAAAGAAATGTTGTAGGCACGAATTGTAAATAAATGGAGGGTGTGTATTGATTATAGAAAGCTTAACCAGGCTACCAGGAAAGATCATTTCCCTCTTCCTTTTATTGATCAGATGTTAGAGCGCCTTGCAGGTAAGTCACACTATTGCTTTTTGGATGGTTTTTCTGGTTATTTTCAGATACATATTGCACCGGAGGACCAACATAAGACTACATTCACATGTCCTTTTGGTACCTTTGCATATTCTAGGATGCCATTTGGTTTGTGTAATGCTCTCTGCTACTTTTCGGAGATGTATGTTGAGTATATTTAGTGATTTAATTGAGCATTGTATGGAAGTATATATGGATGATTTTCTTGTATTTGGTTCTAATTTTGAGTTATGTCTTGATAATTTATCTAAAGTATTGCATAGATGTGTAGAATCTAATTTGGTGTTAAATTATGAGAAATGTCATTTTATGGTTCAAGAAGGCATAGTCCTAGGCCATTTGATTTCAGCCAAAGGAATACAGGTAGACAAGACTAAGGTAGAAGCAATTGCAGCCCTTAATTATCCGGAATCCGTGAAGGAGGTAAGATCTTTTCTTGGGCATGCAGGTTTTTATAGAAGGTTCATTAAAGACTTTAGTAAATTAGCTTCTCCTTTATCTAAATTATTGCAAAAAGATGTGAAATATGTATTTGATGATGATTGTAAAATTGCATTTGATGAGTTAAAGAATAAGTTAATTTATGCTCCTATTATGCAACCCCCTGATTGGAGTTTGCCATTTGAGTTAATGTGTGATGCATCCGATTATGCTTTAGGAGTCTGTGTTATCCCAAAGGGAAGATAAAGTAACTTATGTTATTGCTTATGCATCCAGAACTTTAGATTACTGCACGAGGTTAATTATACTACCACTTGAGAAGGAGTTATTAGCTATTGTATTTGCTTTGGATAAGTTCAGATCTTATTTATTAGGTACAAAGATTGTTGTTTATACTGACCATGCAGCTCTTAAGTATTTATTGAAGAAGCAAGATTCCAAACCGAGGCTCATTAGATGGATTTTATTATTGCAAGAGTTTGATTTGATTATTAAGGACAGTAGCTGGACTGTGTAACCAAGTAGCTGATCATTTAAGTAGAATCCAGATCCACTATTCCCCCGATAACATTAATGAGTTATTTCCGATGAGCATTTGTATGAAGTTAAATCTATTCCTTGGTTTGCTTGACTTGGCTAATTATATTTCTTCTTCTGTTTTACCTATTAATGCGAGATAAGAATTATTTGAATAAATTAAAATCTGATGCTAAGTATTATTTACGGGAAGAAGCTTATTTATGGAAATTGTGCACTTGATCAAATTATTCGTAGATGTGTAACTTATGAAGATAGTATTCACATTTTACAATTGTGTCATAGCTCACCAGGTGGAGGACACCTTGGTTCAAAAAGGACAGTTATAAGAGTCCTGGAATGTGGATTCTATTGGCCTACTATATTTAAAGATTCCTATCATTATGTGTTAAATTGTGAACAATGCCAAAGAGCTGGGCATGCCATTTCTAAAAGAGATGAGATGCCACGACAAGCTATTTTATTACGTGAAGTATTTGATGTTTGGGGTATTGATTTTATGGGCCCCTTTCCTGTTTCTAATGGATTTAATTATGTATTATTGGTTGTTGATTATGTATCCAGGTGGGTGGAAGCTAAAGCGAGTTAAGGATAATGATTCTAAGGCTGTGGTTAAGTTTATTCGTTCTAATATATTTTGCAGGTTTGGAGTGCCTAAGGCCATCATTAGTGACCAAGGGAGCCACTTACGTAATAAAACTATGGTTGCCTTATTTGCTAAGTATGGGATTACACATAAAGTATCCACGACCTACCATCCACAAACAAATGGCCAAGCAGAAGTATTTAACAGAGAGGTAAAAAATTTATTGCAGAAACTTGTACAACCAAATAGGAAAGATTGGAGCCAACATCTAGAAGATGCATTATGGGCTTAAAGGACTCGCTACGAACACCATTAGGCATGTCCCCATTTCGAGTTATTTATGGCAGATCTTGCCATTTGCCCGTGGAAATAGAGCACAAATCATATTGGGCGGTGAAAGCTTGTAACTTATCCATGGAGGAAGTCTGGACAACAAAGGAAATTGGAACTTCAGGAGCTAGAAGAGATAAGACTTCAAGCTTATGAAAATAGCGAGAATATATAAAGAAAAAGCAAGGAGGTTCCATGATGATAACGTATGTAGGAAGCAATTTAAAGAAGGACAAAAGGTACTCTTATTTAATTCTAGACTTAAACTTATTGCAGGTAAATTAAAATCCAAATGGACGAGTCCTTATGTTATTACTAAAATATTTCCCCATGGAGGCTATTGAAATTTCGATCCAAAAACAGGTAATATATTTACAGTTAATGGTCATAGACTTAAGATATTCCATGAAAGTCAACCAGGTTTCACATATGGATAATCATATAATTTCTTTAGCTAACCCGAGTTATGCAAGCAATAAGTTATGTGCTTGATTAATTATGCAGATTAAAGTTTTTTTTCGGGTATTATTTTTCTAAACTTATTTGACTCACATTGAGGACAATGTGTCTTTCAAGTGTGGGGTATTTAGGGAGATTTCTAAATTAATTAATGACTTTGATTTGTTCATACTTGAGCTTTGTAATTCCGAGTTGGGCAAGCTGATGTAGTATTATGTTTTATATAATCTGATTTTCTAAATTATGTGAGCTACAACCTTGATTTATTCATTGCTTTATGATTATTTAAGTGAGGTATTTAGACATTTTGATGACTGAATTAGTGGATGCCATGATAAGTTAAAACGAGATTGATTCCAGTTGAATTGAGTTTAAAAGCCGTGAGATTTGAGCCTTCATTCTTTGATGTGTGACTTATTCTTGATGTTTTAACTATTGCAGAACTTGACTTTATTCTCTCGAGTAAATTATCCGGTTCTATGCATCTGTTGAAAATGATCAAGGCCATCTTTGTTGCAGCCACTGACCAAATAAAGCCAACCTTTAAATATTATTGACCCTAGTCACCCCCTTGAGCCTGATTTATCTTTTCTTTGTTTATAACATGTACATTACAAGCCTGAAGCCAAAAAAAAAAAAAAAACCAGTTTTAACCCTGGACTTTGGTGAAGGAAAGATGTTTTAATTCATAGATTGAGCAAAGCTCAAGTGTGGGGTGGTTTTTAAATTATGTAAGGTTTAAAAAAAAAAAAAAAAAAGGTTGAAAAGCTAAAAACAGCAAAGCTGGATTGTATTGAAAAAAAAAAAAAGAGGAATGATAAATTATGAAGCCGAAGGCATTGAAAAGCATTATGTATTAAAGATTTCCACCACACTTATGCAGTATTTAAAACCATGTTTCTTTTATCAAAGTTCCATTATTTAAAGCCTTGCATCCCTTTGTTATCCATACCTAAAAGTTATAACCCATGGCCACGTTATAAGCTTAATTAAAGTCCTTTTGATTCTTTGGATGCATGGTAATTAGGATGATTGAAATTAGAATTTATTCAAGCCTATGATAATGGTTTTGCATTGAGAATATTTGAGTGAAAGCAGCACCTATATTTAAACAGTTGAGAGATGAGTGAAACACTTGACTTAGTGAGGAAATTCTCAAGTAAAGCTGGATAGATTTTTGTTTAAATTATTCATGAGTGCCTATTAATTAAGGAGTCAAGTGTTTGATGCTGTAACTTAGATGCATGAGGCTTGGATATGAATTTTTATATGCTCACTTTACTTAATTGATTTATAAAACATGGAACTCTGAGAACTTAAGCTTTGCCCAGGAGTGCAAAGGGCTAAGTGTGGGGTATTTGATGTGACTGATTTTCAGCACATCTTAAGTAGCTTATAATGTTATATTATTATTTATAATATGTTAATAAAGCTTAATTAACTATAATTTGTATTACTAGGCCTTTAGAAGCCGTAATATAAAATTCTGCATAAAAACAATAAATTGGCTGTATTTTATTGTATATGGGTACTGATATTAGTTTACTGTTTTATTTATTATTTTTTCTACAGAGATCCTAAAATCATGATTCTTGAAGCATTGAAAGCTAGACAAATTCATCTTTCCAGCGGATCAAGAAACACTCAATTCGGAGCGAAATTGAATTTTATATAAATTATTTAAGGGAGGTTACGCGCACAGAGTCGGTCCACCGGGCATGCCTCAGTAAAATAATTATCATAAATTCGATACACCGCCAAAATTAGTCAAAACGGTGGCGTTTGAAATATAACTTAACAAGCTTTCTAATGAGACCAGAATCGTTTCATTTGAAGAATAATTGAGAAAACTGCAAGCTTCGAATCGCGCGGTACTGCACTGAAACGAAGGCAGTGCGACTCTTCAATATCTTATTGGATTAGGTCCGGTTATGGGCCTTGTAAGTTGTAATTGTACATTAGTTGAAGTATATAGTAAATTAACTTAATGTAATAACATATAGTCGAAGTTTTCAAGTTCAGATTCAATCAAATCGATCAGAATTCTCTCAGTTGTTCTCTCCACTGCACCATGGCTCTTTCTCCTTGCTTTCATCTCAATCTTCCATGTATGTGTTCATTGTTCTTCATTGTTCTTCACGAATTGGATCTGGATTTCCTTCTTCTATCATTTTTAATTGTTTTTCTTTACTGAATTCATGAATTAGATTAGGTTTTTACCGAACAAAATCTGCTGGAACTGAATTGCATGTGACAACTTGTTTAAGACTTGTGTTCTTGACTTGCTTTAGCTTGTGGATGTCTCTCGGTTGAGGATTGAAGCTTGCAATCACTTTGGTGAACTGTATGGTGAATGCTTGATTGATTAATTAGGTTTTCACAATGTCAAAAACGCAGTAGTTTTGCAATTTTGCTTACACCGAATCTGCTCCACAGTTCTTGTTCTTGCTTTCTTTAATTTTCTCGCATTTTACTTGCTTTTACTTTACTTGTTTTGATGTTTTAATTGCTTTACAGTCATGGTAGCTAGGTTTTATTGCTTTGTTTACTTGCTTTAATCTCTGTAGAATCTTAGTTTTAGGTTTAGATAGATTTTACTGCATTGTTTTAGGTTCTGTCATAGATTAGCATAAGATTAGAATAGTTTAAGTGTAGCTAGGTTCTCATTTTAATTTTCTGCACTACAAATTCCCCTTGAATACTGAAAAACTCATAAATATACATTACTTCACTCATTCCATCATTCACATCACACATTTACCACTATTTTGAACATTTTGACCGAAGTGACCACTGTCACTCGGTCGAGTTTTCAACCACACGCACCAAAACACTCTCACACGGTCATCTCACATTTGTAAAACTCAAAATACAAAAATATTTGCATTTACATAGGTCAACCATACATTTTATACACTTCATTTGATTCTTGACCGAGGAATTTCTTCATGTATTCATTTTGACCGAGACCTTTTATTTTGTTGATTTTTCGACCACTTTTCCGACCACCGAGCATCGTTCACTACGGTCATTTTCCATTTTAAAAACTCAAAACTCAAAAATAATTACATTTCACTCGGTCATTCATATATTTTACACATTGAATTTGATTATTGACTGAGAAATTATTCTTACATTTCATTCTGACCGAGAGTTCACATTTCTGACTGTGGTTTCTGACCGTGGTTACTATTCATTGTGGTCAGATTTATGAATTTCGTTTAACTTCATTCATCTGCATTGTTTTCATTTCTGTCTACATTCTTATAGGTCAATCATATATTTTGTTCACTAATTTCCATTTTTTACCGATACAACTCATTAGTTTTTGTATGTTGATCGAGAGCACAAAATTCGACCAGTGATTCCTGATTGTTATTACTGTTCACGTTGGTCGATTCACGATACTTGACCGTGGTTACTGTTCATCACGGTCGATTTGTGATTTTGGGTCGATTTGTGATTTTCCATATTTTTAGCCATTTTTGCATTCTGCAGTATTTTCATTCACTTGCATATTAGGATTTTACCTCATTTTAATTTAGTCTAAGATTGTAAATTTCATTTTTAGTTTAGTTCCCCATTGAATCATTCATAACTCAATCATATACTCTTATTACTTCCACGGATTGATATTATGGTTCCCATTGTACTGCATTATTACTGTTTTAGGGGAACTCATTTGAAAGTGTTGAAACTGTGACATATCAATTCAACTTCTTTCATGGATGCTCAAAACATATGACTGGAGATAAAACGAAATTTGTAAGTTTCAAAGCCAAAGAACAAGGATATGTGACTTATGGGGATAACAACAAAGGAAAGATTCTCGGAATTGGAAACATAGGTGGTGCAAACACATTGGAGATTAAGGATGTGCTTCTTGTTGATGGACTAAAGCATAACCTTCTTAGCATAAGCCAATTGTGTGACAAAGGATTCAAGATTGAACCCAAAAACATTGAGGAAGCACTTAAAGATGATCAATGGTGCATAGCCATGCAAGAAGAACTTAACCAATTTGAAAGGAATCAAGTCTGGGAATTAATCCCAAGAGAAGAGTCACATCAAGTTATTGGAACTAAATGGGTATTCAGAAATAAGCTTGATGAAGATGGAAACATAACAAAGAATAAAGCCAGACTTGTTGCAAAAGGCTATTGTCAGGAGGAAGGTATAGATTATGATGAAACTTATGCTCCTGTTGCCGGGTTAGAGGCTATACGCCTACTTCTTGCTTATGCATCTATGATGAAATTTAAATTATATCAAATGGATGTAAAGAGTGCATTTTTAAATGGGTTTATTAAAGAAGAAGTGTATGTAGAGCAACCCCCTGGATTTGAAGATTTTAATAATCCTAATCATATTTTCAAATTAAAGAAAGCATTATATGGGTTAAAACAAGCTCCTAGATCTTGGTATGAAAGATTAAGTAGTTTCCTAACTGCAAATGATTTTTCAAGAGGAAAAATTGATTCTACACTGTTCATTAAGAAAGTAAAAGAACATATCTTATTGGTCCAGGTATATGTTGATGATATAATTTTTGGATCAAGCTGATAATTCGTTATGTGTAGAATTTGCTAAGATTATGCGGGGAGAGTTTGAAATGTCTATGATGGGAGAATTGACATTCTTCCTTGGACTACAAATCAAGCAACTTAAAGATGGCAATTTCATCTCTCAAACTAAATACTGCAAAGAGATTCTCAAAAAGTTTGGTATGGACACCTCAAAAGAAGCCAACACACCCATGGGAACTTCATGCTATCTAGACAAGGATGAATCAGGTTTGGAAGTTAATCAAACTATGTATAGAGGTATGATAGGATCACTATTATACTTAACTGCAAGTAGACTCGATATTATGCATTATGTCTGTGTGTGTGCTAGATTTCGAGGCTTGTCCTAAAGAATCTCATCTAATTACGAGTAAAACATATTTTAAAATATTTAAAAGGAACTACTCGATTTTGGTTTGTGGTATCCGTCTGATGCTTGTATGAGTTTAATAGGATATTCGATGCTTGATTATGGTGGTTGTAAAATTGATAGAAAAAGCACTAGTGAAACATGTCATTTGTTAGGTTCATCCTTAATATCTTGGCATTCCAAGAAACAGGCATGTGTTGCTTTATCTACCACTAAAGCTGAATATATTGCAGTGGTAGTTGTTGTGCTCAAATTCTGTGGATGAAACAACAATTAGAGGATTATAGCATATATTTAAATGACATTCCATTAATGTGTGATAATACGAGTGCAATCAATCTAACTAAGAATCCAAGTAATGCACTCTAGGACTAAACATATTGAGATTAGACATCACTTTTTAAGAGATCATATCAGCAAAGGAAACTGTAAAATAGAGTATGTAGACACTAAACGTCAATTAGCAGATATATTTACTAAGCCTCTACCCAAGGATAGATTCTATGATCCTAGAAGAGACTTAGGGATATTAGAAATAGCTTAAAATCTGCTTAATTTGACTGTTTCTGGATGATTGTTATGTTAAAATTCGTGGTGTAGCATGTTCATAGGTTATTATGCATATAAATCTCAAAAACTTGATATAGCCTCTGGAATAATCGATTACTGGAAGTGATAATCGATTATTTTCCCTCAAAACGTCCAAAACAGGGTATTCTCCTCTGGAATAATCGATTATTTCATGAAATAATCGATTAAATGCCTCAGATAATCGATTATTTGCTAGAAATAATCGATTAAAGTTGTCTGATATAGAGATAATCGATTATTTTGAGATATAATCGATTAAATGCGACCAGTCTTGCCTCCTAGCCGTTGCCAACGGATATTTTGCCATGGAATCTCTTCTATATGACCGTTGGAAGTATTTTCCCTATATATAGAGACCTCTAGTTCAATTATACTCACTTCTAACTCTTGCAATCAAGTTTTTCTTGCAATCTATACTCTCTTTGCCTCATTATTCCCTCACTTGTCTCCAAATCTTCTTCATACTTCATCTATTCTTTCAAATGGCCTCATCCTCTCGCCCTAAGATTCCTACAAGAAGAAGATCTGCACCTTCTTCTCATCCCCAGTCCTAATTCTGTTGAAGGATGGATTTCGATACTGGAAGGTCAACAGGAATTTCGATGTACTTGGAAGGAACGTGCCGTCATTTCTCCTAAATTCCTAATTGGTGAGCAATTCATTCATAGAGGATTTAACTTTCCTAATCTTCTTGAATTTCAAGGAGTTCTCCCATTTATCCAAATGCAAGGTACATACTATCCCGACTTAGTTAGGGTATTCTATTCTAGATTTAAGTTTAGGGATCAAATTGCTACATCCCGTGTAAAAGGGGTTACCATAATTCTAGATGATGATATTTGGGAAAACGTTGCCCACTTCCCCATTAGAGAAGATGCTATTAACGTTTATGGTGAGCTAGATGACTTTGATAGGTTCTTAGCTTATCGATCTTTTCTGCGGAATCCCTCTATGGAGATTGGGCGTATTCTTCATGCTGGACCTTTGAAGAAGGAAGAACGCATGATTCTTCATTTGCTTGTCTGGATTTTATGTCCCCGGGCCACAAATCATGCCCAATGCTCTTCTATTGATCTTCGCATTATTCATGCCATAATGAATAATGAACCTTTAGATTGGGGTGTTCTTGTCACAATGACAATGTTAAAGGTCAAACGTCATCCAACATTCAAAATTCCATATGCTCTTCTTGTATCCCGAATTCTTGAATATAAAGGAGTCAATGTCGAAGGTGAACAAGTTGTCCGAACTAATAACTTGAACCGCATGCTAGACAGCACATTGATTCATCTCCAAATGGTGCGGGTAAATGACATCTATGTTGACAAAGATGACGTCCAAAATCAAGGTGATGCAATTGAAGACTCTGATGAAGATATGCCTCCAGCAGCTGAGTTTCCCTCTACCCAAATCCAAAGTGTTGGAACATCCTCTTCGCATCAAGAAACAAGACAATTCATGGAAGATATGTTATCTGACATAAATCAAAGGATGCAATCGTTCTTCACTCTTTCTGGTGTACGACATGAGGAGTTAATTCGCCGTATATCGGATGTAGATGATAAAGTGTGTCGTTTAGAGAATAGATTTGATGCACACTTTAATGATCATGATAGTGAAGAATTTTAAATTCTGTTATGTATTTTCTTTTGTTATTGTCTTGATGTTGTAATGGATGAATGATTATGAAATAAAATATGATGCTTCTTTCATGCTATGATTAAGGGGGAGCTTTCTCTAAATTATGCATATTTTGAGGGGGAGATCTAATGTTTGTTCTTTCGAGTTCTTTTTGATTATAATCAAAATAGGGGAGAAAAATTTAAAGCCTATATTCAATTTTAAATTTTATCTGGTATGTTTAATGTGTTTGTTAGTATGACAGATAAAACGAGGTTATTACAAGGGCTTTAAAAAAGATAATTTTGATCATCATCAAAAAGGGGGAGATTGTTGAACATTCAAGGACTTGATGTTGCAAATAATGATCATGAAGAATGTTGATTTTGATGATGATCCAAGAGCTTAAAGACTTAGAGTATTGAAGATTGAAGATTGATGATTTCTGTATTGTAGTAACTCTGTTTTAGTTTGATTGAGTCCGTAATTATAGAATCTAAGATAGTCAAGTACATAGTCCGTAACTTAGAAGCTTCAAAAAGCTCAAATTTATCATTCAGGCTCGGCTTTAATCGATTAAATAGGTAAATAATCGATTAAAACAGTGAGAAAACCATTTTTCGTACAAACTCATCGCTTTAATCGATTAAACAGACAAAATAATCGATTATTCCGTACAGTTCGATACGATAATCGATTATTTCACCAAATAATCGATTAAACCGAGAGTATTGGGTTCGACGTATTTGGCTCTGTTTTAATCGATTATTACTCCAAATAATCGATTATTCCAGTTTGTTTCTGATTTTAAACTTCAAACAAACCCTATTTTCGAAAACCCAATTACCAAGAACCCTAGTTTCGAAATCCCCAAATCCTAAACCCTAATTTCCCTACTTAAACTCTCCTTTGGCACTCAGAAAATGAGAACAACCTTTTCCATACAAAAGTTAAGTGCTGTGAGTGCCAGAGAACTGTTTGTTGCAAGGAAAGGGGGCTTTCTGAACCTGGTGTGGGCTAGAAGCGATAAGAATCACTAAGTGGAGTTCTTAGTGGATTGTGTGTTGTGCCGTCTCTGGGGAAAGCTGTTCTTCATCTCTTGTGGGTTTCAAGAGAGGTGTTATCTTTATCTTTATCTTGTCAATTGTAATCTGTTGTAACAACTTGTTTATAGTGACAGCGTTAATCCTCTTTTGAGTGATTAGCAATTGGACGTAGGGTCTTTTGATCCGAACTAGTATAAATCTCCTGTGTAAGATTTTCTATCCCTTCTCTATTTACATTTACACAGTTTTTAATCGGTAAAATTTGGGGAAAATTTTGAAAACCTAATTTTTATTAAGAAACCAATTCACCCCCCCTCTTGGTTTTTGTCCGACCACGCGAACATTCTGCTACGCGATTCTAACAGATATGACCAGGTTTTCCACATTCATAGCAATGGAATTTATTTGTTTTCTCCTTTCTTTGCTGTCTCTTTTTCTTGTTCTTCATAAAGCGAGAAAATTGTTTAACAAAAAGAGACATATCGGAATCCGAAAACTTACCTTCATTTTTGCTTTCGTCTTGTGAAGATTTTTCTACTTTTAGAGCTATCGTCTTGGTTTGATTCTGTTCACCGTTCTTTAACCTTTGTAGCTCCATCTCATGTTCTTGCAGCTTTCCAAATAGAGTAGCAATATTCATGTTTGTGAGATTCTTTGATTCTGTAATAGCAGTGACCTTTGGTTGCCAATTCCTGTCTAAGGATTTCAAGATCTTTGTATTCAACTCCTCATTGTCAAAACTTTTTCCTAATGCTTTCAAGTGATTTACTATATGTGTGAAGCGTGTTTGAAAATTCGTGATGCTTTCATTTTGCTGCATTTGAAATAATTCATACTCCTGGATGAGTGTGTTTTTACGTGTTTGCTTTACTTCATTTGTTCATTCATGTGTTACTTCAAGAGTATCCCATATTTCTTTTGCCGTCTTACATTGTGAGATCCTGAAAAATTCATTACGAGTTAAGGCAGAAACAATAGCATTTCGGGCTCTTACATCATAATGGGCACGCTTATTTTCATCCGACGTCCATTGATCAAAAGTCTTTGGAACAACTCCAGACTTCGTTGTTCTCATCGGAATGTAGGGACCATTGAGTACAACATCCCAAACACCATAATCTAGTGTTTGTAAAAATATTTTCATTCTCGCCTTCCAAAACTGATAGTCTTCTCCTTCAAATAATGGTGGTCTGTTTATTGAAGCTCCTTCCCTGTAAACCTGATTCTGCATAGATATCTTGACAGATCGTTTAGAAATATCTTATCTAACCAAGCTCTGATACCACTTGTTAGACAAATGACATCTAGAGGGGGTGAATAAATGCACAAATTAAAATAGATGTCAAATTAAAAATTTATTTGTGAGTCAATAATCTGTTAAAGCTGAAGCAATAATATAATTAGGAAAAGAGAAAGAGATAAGATAAAAAGAAGAGCACACAGAGATTTATACTGGTTCGGGTATAGTCAACCCTACATCCAGTTCCCAGTCAACTCTTAACACAAGAGTGACTCCCCATTCACTATCTTTCAAATTCAGTTTACAAATTACAATCAACTCAGCAGAAGAACCAGTAAAAAGTAAACTAATTAAAAAGACAATCACCTCCTTAGAAACCCACTAAGGGTGAACACCTCCCTAGAATCCTACTAGGGATGAACACCTCCTCTGAACAACTCAAAGGATGAAAAAACATCTCCTTAGAATCCCACTAAGGATGAACCCCTTCGTAGAATCACACTAGGAATGAAAACCTCCTTTGAACAAATCAAAGGATGAAAACACCTCCTTAGAATCTCACTAAGGATGAACATCTCCCTAGAATCACACTAGGAATGAAAAGAACCTCCTTTTCCACCAATGCAAAAAGGATGAAGGTAATAAAATTAAGAACAGACACACCTGGGTAATGGAGACAACAAATTGTAGAAGCCTGTAGAATGTCAATCTCCAAGAACAAGTGTGATTAACAATGAAAGCACAGAAGGCAGTAGAGAAGAGGGTTTTCTCAAAAGGTGTAAAATATCTTTGTTGTTTTGCTCAGAATTCTTTTCTCAAAACTGATTGAATGTAAATTGTATTTTCGAATTCTGTAATTGTATGTTTTTTATTTTTCATCAAAACTTAATTAAATAGAAAATTAGCATCAGAAAATGGTCGTTGGACATTAATAATATCATAGAGAAAATCAAGATGTATTCAAAAACATTTATTCTTTAAAACCGATATATTTTTCAAATTTGAATTGCCATAATTAATTCTATTACCAGTATAATTAATTATGATAGAGAAAATCATTTTTCCATTTCTGGTGCATCATAATTAATTATGATAGTGAAAAATATCATGTTATGAATTTTATCACACTTGTACTTTGAAGGCTTATGCATAATATTACTTCATCAACTTGTACCTCCATATCCAGTATTCTAAGACTCTATCTAGTCTTCAGTAATCATCTTGGGCTTGCTTGAATCATCATCTTTATCACCTACGTCATAAATTCAGCTTGTCCTTAAATTCATATTAATGGTGTTGACTTGAATTAATTGACTTAAATCATCATCAAAATCATCTCTTAGAAATACATGAACATTTCCATCAATCTCCCCTCCCCCTCCCCTCGTTACTTTCCCACCGGAACTAAGGTCATCCAAGGATGATGAAAAGACAAGACAACCACTTCATTAAAAATAAAATAAAAGTAATTGTTGTGTATCTTAGTGGGAAATGATTAAGACATGTTTGTGTTATTGTTAGGGATGGCAAAACGGGTTAGGCCCGGCGGGCTGGCCCGCCAACCCGCCATAATATGGCGGGGCGGGTTGGTATTTTCAGCCCACCAGCCCGCTTTGGCCCGCCCCGCCAAGCCCGCCAACCCGTCGGGCCAACTCGCGGGACTGGGCGGGCCGACCCGCGACCCACCTAATTAATAAAAAAATAATTTTTTATTGTAATAAAATTAATTATAAAGATAATATATAAAGTTAAAAATTTTAAAAAGAGAATTAAAAAAGTTTCATTCTCACGAGAAAATATTCTCCTTCCCGAAATATAACCTTCTCTCCCGTTCTCCTTATTTATCCTAAGCACTGATTATATTTTTCCTTATTACTTGAATTAAAGATATAAGAATTACTCAACCAAGAATAATATGAAGTTTTATCAAATAAAAAAGATATAGGTATTTGAATTTTACAATATAAAAAATATAAATTTTATAAGTTTAACGTTATTTATATATATATATATATATATATATATATATATATATTTGTTATTATTTATTATTATGTAAATTTTATTATTGTTCTAAATTATAATTTCTTAAAATAATGTATTGATTTATATTATTAAATTGAAATAATATATATATATATATATATATATATATATTGAATTATTGACAAACAAATAATAATCTTATTATTAAATTTATTAAAAAAATTATTTAAAAAAATATTTTTTCTAAATTATGACGAGCTGACCCGCCAACCCGCCCCTTGGCGGGGCGGACCAAGTCTACGACCGTCATGACTATATCAGATCAGTCCGCCCCGCTCCGATTTTGGCGGGCCAAAGGCGGGACGGGCCAAAACGGGGCGGGCTAGCCCGTTTTGCCATCCCTAGTTATTGTAGTAGTTTCCCGAATTAGTGTACATGCACAAGTGGACCCACCTAATGTACCTTAAATTAAGAGCCATACCATAAGTGGTATCTATCTTTATTCTCATCATCCAATGCACATAATTTCTTCTCATCTCATCCAACTCAATCTAAAAGGGAAACACCTCATGTAACTTTTTAAGTTTGTATAATGAAATGTCGTTATTTTTAATTTTTAAATATTTATAATACACATTTTCTATTATGTCGTATATTTATATAAAAAGAATTCATTAGGTATTATTTAGATGTCATTTAATATAAAAAGTTCAATTATTCTTATAAACATCATTCATTATGCTTTGAATCAGAAAAAAAAATGTTTGGAGAATTAATACGCGGAATAAATGAAAGAATTACAAAATTAAGGTAAATTTGGTTCACTAAAACATTAGAATGAATTAATTTTTGTGTAAGTCAAAGATAAACATTTATTATAGAATAAGGTGCAGAACTTAAAAAAAAAGTTATATAATTTTTTTTTACCAATGTAATATCTACATGTTTGAAATAGAGTAAAAACTTAAATTCCTTAAAAGAAAGGTTAAAAATTAATTAGCAAATGGATGAAAGCAGTAAAATTAATTAATACATCATGATATTGTTTTTATTAAGTTTAGATTTTTAGCTAATTTACATATTCTAACCTTAAATGCTGAATTTACATATTGGGTACTGTTTTACTGAACTATTTGCATTGCATATTAGTTTTTTTTTTTTTTTTTTAACTTAAGTGCCTTGACCTATTTTATATAGGGTTTTTAAAATTAAATTTAAAACATAGTTCTGTCTAGTATAATAAAATAATTTGATTTATTTAAGAATTTCACTATTATAAAGTGAGGATAAAACATTTTACACGAAAAAATACATCAAAATTTTAAAATTACGATAAAATTAAATATAAAGTGCACAAACAAAATTTTAAATTAATTATAATTACAGTTATTGAATTTTTAATCAACGATCAAAAAAATATTTTATTTTTTAAAATTCATTTTTGCATCTAGTGAAAACTTTATTTTGTATATATATTTGTCGTTCAAAATAATTATAATTTTTTATTTGAGTAATAAAAGGAAAACATGTATTTTGTGTTTGTCATTAATATTGTAGAGAAGCGAGTCTTGATTTGTATTAATTTTTTTATTTGATTTTGTAATTTTAAGTTAATTTGTATAAAATAGTATTGGGATTTACATCAGGAAAAGTTAGAAAGTCTTATATATAACTCAGAAAAAAGTCATTTTTATCTTCACATCTCACGTAATTAATTATATATTTTTATATAATTGATTATTTGATCCATGTAATAAACTGCATGAGACAGTATAATCATATCATCACGTAATCAATTATGAATATAATTTTTATATCAATATTTTAATAAATTATACATAATTTTTTTTCTTATTATCAAACCATAAGTATTTACAATGATTTTAGGTTAAGATTATTTTGATTTTTTTAGTTAAAATTAGTTTATTTTAAAACAATTATACAAATTATCTTATATAAAGTTTTATTTATTATAAAATTAAATCTATTATATACAATTTAATAAATATAAATAAAATTTGTACACAGTGTAAACCTTTAATCAATTTTATTATTTAAACTTTTTTTATCAATAACATGATTTAATAAATATTATTAAAAAACTTGATATGTTTAATAATTCACATTTTATTTTAACATGATTCATTAATAACATTTTTTAATTAAATTATTATTTTTAATTCATTATAAAAATTATATAAAAATATAATATAGTTTTTTAATTGTTTATCTAATTAAAAAATATGTTAATTAATATAAATTTTTAAAATAATGTAATTTTAATATATTTATATATTGTTTAAAACATATAATTTATATAATTTTAAATAAATTTGAAATTTGAAATTAAACTTTTTAATTAGAATATTTTCTTTTAAAATTAATTTTTAATAAAATATTAAGTAAGTATATATAATAATATATAAAAATAATTTTACAAAATAAATTATATTTATTTAAAAAGCTAATAATGTAAGAATAATTAACTTATTTATTATATTAATATTTATTTATAAATTTTGTATAAATTAACTTTATTTTTATTTATTCTTATCTATTTTATTAAATAATTATATCATATTAAATTATATCTATCTTAATTTTAATTTGTATTTATTTGTATTAAAATTATACTAAAATATTTTTAATAACTAATTATAATCAATAATTTAAATTTAATTAGTTAAAATTTATAATTCAAATTAT
This sequence comes from Sphenostylis stenocarpa, assembly GCA_963425845.1. NCBI lineage: Eukaryota > Viridiplantae > Streptophyta > Magnoliopsida > Fabales > Fabaceae > Sphenostylis > Sphenostylis stenocarpa. The sequence continues at coordinate 20,342,095 of OY731399.1, read as the reverse complement.
AATATTATAATATATTTAATAATATAAAAACAGAAAAATATTTTTTATTATAATTTTTTTCTTTTTATTTTAATATATTAATATATTTTTAAACGTTATTCAATTTATAAACTAAAACTAAAAGCTCATTCTGTCATTTTTTCAAATTTATCGGATCTGATTTGTCATCTCAATTTTTACTCATTTCTCTTTATTTTCTATTCTTTTTCTCTCAATCTAAATTTTCTCACTTTCTACTTTTTTTTTTTTCTTTTCATTTTTTCAAATTCACTCCTTGTACAAAACTTAATATTTTTTGTCACCAAAAGGATTTCATGAATGTAAGTATGTAAATGATGGGGAATGGGTTCGACTCAAGCCCATATATGATGTTTACTATTTACACTCCTCTCTCTGTTTTTTCTTTTATTTCTTTAACAATTTTATTTCCATAAATACTCTTAATTTCCAAATTGCCCTTATGGTAGTGGTAGTAAATCTTATCATATTCAAATTTCAATCACCAAATACCAACAGATAATACGTGTCCAGATTCATAGGACACCAACACCATCATGATACATCCTATGTTTCCAACACTTCCACGCCATTCAATTGCAAAACCAAATTTGATTATTAGCAGAAAAGTCAAAAAGGATGGGAGAGATAGATCCAGCCTTCATACAAACACCAGAGCACAGGCCAAAGCTTTCTATCACTGAAGCAGAGGGCATCCCTGTAATAGACCTCTCCCCTTTATCATGTAACTCTTCTTCTATCACAGACCCTTCTTTTGAAGACCTTGTGAGGAAAATAGGCAGTGCATGCAGAGATTGGGGGTTCTTCCAAGTGATCAACCATGGAGCCCCCGTTGAGAGCAGGCATAAGATGGAAGCAGAAGCAAGGAAGTTCTTTCACCAGAGCAAGGAGGAGAAGAGTGAGGTGAGAAGGGATAGTGTGCATGTTATAGGGTACTTTGACTCTGAGCTTACCAAGAATGTTAGGAACTGGAAGGAGGTGGTTGATTACACTGTGGAGGAACCTACCTTGGTGCCAGCTTCAGTCGACCCTCATGATCAACAACTCACTCATTGGTATAACAAGTGGCCCCAACACCCACCAGAGCTCAGGTACTTCAATCTTCCTAGTTCCTAATCATTTTAACAACATAGTTTATGGTAAATTTTAAAATGTATATAATTTCAAAATTAAAATGGTAAATCCAGTGTTATAAAAATGGTAACATCTTATTAGTGTGCAGAGTGGCATTGAAAGAGTATGGGGAGCACATGGAAGAGCTAGCACTGAAGTTAATGGAGCTTATTGCATTGAGCTTAGGTTTGCCACCAAAACGGTTCCATGGTTTCTTCAAAGATCAAACTAGCTGGATCAGGCTCAATTTTTATCCACCTTGCCCTTCACCTCACCTTGTTTTGGGGCGTGGTTGCCACAGGGATAGTGGTGCTTTGACTGTGCTTGCTCAAGATCATGTTAATGGGCTCGACATCAAGAAAAAATCTGATGGTGAATGGGTTAGAGTCAAACCAGCACCTAATGCATATATTATCAATGTTGGAGATGTAATTCAGGTACCATGTTTCCATTCTGCATTTTCTCAAAAAAGAGTTTTGCACTTTTAATGTATAAACAGAAAATTAACTAGCATTTTTCAGGTTTGGAGAAATGAAACTTATAAAGAGTGTTGAGCAGAGAGTTATGTTGAACTCTGAGAAGGAAAGGCTTTCATATCCATTCTTTCTGACTCCTGCACATTACACCATGGTGCTGCCTTTGGAAGAGCTGCTAAATGACCAAAACCCTGCCAAATATAGGCCCTACAATTTGTCACAAGGAAACGTAGAAAATATTCAAATATATGATTTCAAGATTAATTAGATACAACATTTTTCATTAATGTTGTAATCAAGATCCTACAGGAACTTTATCCAGATGTAGGACGATTATGTATTATTTTAAATGAAAACCCTTTGCCATAAAAATAATTTCAGTTTCAGAAGCCAATGTTCATTTTTTTTTAACTACTATATGGCTTACACATATTATTTAAGTTCCGCAATGATCTAAATTTTATTTTAACTGCCATTTATAATAGGTATTTACTTTATATAAATAAAATTTATAATAAAATAATTGTAAATATAGTTAGAATATTATAAAAAATTAAAATATTGATAATTTTAACTAACATGAAATCTCCGCTAAACTTTAGAATAATAATCTTATCTCTCTATTAATACAAAAAATATAATAATTATACGATTATGCTTGTAGGAATTTTTGTTGAACATCTTATCTCCTTTAGTCTATGATTGATTTCCAATATATTCAGGTTTAACTTGAATTTTATTATTTTCTAAAATAAATTTAAAATAATATTATATCATGAAAAATAATTTATTTATAGTAAATCTAAAATATAATCTATACATTCTAGAATATTTATTATCATAAATTTAAATTATAAAAAATATACATTTATGTTCTATTCATAACACAAACTAAAATATTAGTTTTACATAATAAATTCTTAAAATGAGATTGGATAAAGACACGTGGAAAAACTATTTTGTGCGTCTTTTATTTATTTGTTTGTCTTTATTTCATTATGAAAAATAAAAACAGAAAGATGAGTTTAATTTATTTTGAATAAAATGAGAAAAATAATTTAGATTCAAATTAATCTATCATTTCCTAACTTTGATTTTTATTTTTTATTTATTAAATATACTTTTGATCCTTATAATTTTATCAATATACAGTTTCGATCTCTATAAAAAAATTCCAACATAATATATCATATTATTGCTAAGGTAATAATATTAACAATAACGTATCTTTAATTATAAAAAAAAACTAAATATGCAAATAATTAATTAACATTATTTTTACTTTAAAAGACATGTGAATATCTTTATTAGAAAATTAAATATCAAATTAGCAGTAATTTAAATTTTCTTAATTTTAAACAACTAAAAAAAATTGTAATTAATTTTTATACACACTAAAATTACATATTCATAAATCTATCGAGATGAATATATTTTTGTGTTATATCTAAAATACAAAATATGTTTTTTTTTATTGAAATGTTCATAATACATTTTTGTTTGAATAACCTTTCTGTAATTTTTTTAATATGTTCTAAATAAACATTTACAAATTTTAAAATATATGACATGTTGACTGTGGAATAAGTGTTTTAATAAAACACCACTTATTCGTAGGATATTTTAAGGGACTTGCACATGTCTAAATAAACTTTTTCGTAAAGATTCATGTAAAAAAAACACTTAAAGTTAAATTTATTTTTGGATGAGTTTCAGCCCGACCCGAATACAAGAATTTGGGATCGCTTCTGTATGACGGCGTTAGTGCTGTAAGCAGTTCCGGTGTCCAAGTTGCAATCTTCACCAAGTTCTCCATCTAAATCCATAAATGACACCCCTTTTCCTTTTTATTCGTGCAATGCTTCCTACTTTCACAATTTATTGACACCTATTTCTCTGATCCCACCCTTGTTAGCTTCTTAAATAGGAAAAATGAGCGCCGTCTCTTTCAGTTCCCTTTTTTGGCACAGTGACCACTCTTGGAACCACCCCAAGGTACCTTTTTTTTTTTTTTTTTTTTGAAATATGTTGTCTTTGTTACAATACAATGTTTTGTCAGTAATTATTCCCCTGCGGAGCACAATTTTGTTTTAATTCTGTCACTTTTTCTTTTGTGGGTAAATGTGTTTGATTCTCAGAGTTTATTTTGTTGGTGTTGTTCAGGAGTTTGGAAGGGGGAGAAAGCAACAAGATGGGAAGCTACTTGTGAGGTGTTCCAGCAAGAGTGGGAGCCCATCTTCACAAAATGCGGTTCGTGTTGGTGTTCTTGGAGCTAGTGGCTACACTGGTTCTGAGGTGAGCTCCATGGTTCTAAGTGTGTTTGGTTTAGTGTGGAGAGGTTAAAACATGGAAAATTAAAAATAGAACAAGTAACAGCGATGTTCAACCGAAATTATGGCTTAGAGTGAAAATGAGTTATAATCGAGGTTTCTAAAAAAATAATTTGCCACAATGTCAAGGTGTCTTGGGCCTCTGCCACCAAAATTGCTACTACATCGGTTGCAGTGTGTTGGCAATTTCCCGCAATATGAAGGATCTTGACGAAACTATGATCACAATTTTATAATTAATTTATTCTGTTTCTTCTGCTTGTGCCTTTTGAGCAACTTAAATGTAAACTGTGAAGTGGCTTTCGTTTCGAATTGTTTGCATTACCAATTTCCATGTGCTCAACCAAGCAAGTTGATGTCACTGTCAGTTTTGATCTGGTTTTGCTGTTTTGTGAGATTGTGAAGATTTTTTGGTTAGGTTTTGCGACACTTGGCGAATCATCCACAATTTGGGATTGCACTGATGACTGCTGATAGGAAAGCCGGGCAGCCAATCTCTTCTGTATTCCCACATTTGAGCACTCGGGTATGTCTGGTTTTAGAAATGATGATGTGACTTTTAAGAGATATTTTTGTTAATTTTTGGTTATTTTTTATGGAGCGTATGTTGTGCTATCTGTTTTGCTTCTTCTAAGTGAAATTAATCATAATTTTCTTGAACAATCCTCAGGGTGTGATTTAAAACATGTTGACGTATTATTACATAATTTGAACTTAACCCATGTTTACAGGACTTGCCAGATTTGATTGCAATAAAGGATGCGAACTTTTCTGATGTGGATGCTGTATTCTGTTGTTTGCCTCATGGGACTACTCAGGTTCTTGCTCATGTCTTTTTACGTTTGTAATTCCCTTAGTTGGCCAAGAGAGCACTGGATAAACTATATCAGTGTGTAAAATTATTCCTTATATTTTCTTCTTGTTTCCAGGAAATAATTAAAGGCCTACCAAATCACTTGAAGATTGTTGATCTTTCTGCAGTATGTTTTAAATAACTTTTCCCTCAAACTAATCATTATGAATGAAGCTTTGATTCATATAAGAATTGTAAACGAGAGGGATTTTGTAGGATTTTCGTCTGAAAGATCTTTCTGAGTATGAAGAGTGGTATGGTCAGCCGCATAGAGCACCAGATTTACAGGTGCAAACTCTTGTCCTCTTCAATTACAAAAGGGTCTAATTTATCTAGGTCTACCTTCTGTTTTCTAAGTATAGCACATTATCAACTTATACTAGCTGTCTTTCATTTCATTGAACTTTGCTTAGCAAACGGTTGAACCTCTTATATGTTATAATTTCAAAAGGTATATATTTTATGAAGTAATGGTTGAATATAGAGGAAATAGGGTTTGAGATTAATCTCCCTTGTGTATAAACCACACATAGGATAATCGATTTATAATAGAGAGAGGTACAACTAAAAGAGTAACCGAAAGTAAACAAAATAAACAAAAGATATTGTTTGATATTGTGGTTAACAATATCTTAACAATATCAAATAATATTTAAACAATATCTAACACTCCCCCTCAAGCTGGAGCATACAAATCGTATGTGCCAAACTTGTTACAAATATAATCAATTCTAGGCCCCCGTAAAGAATTAGTGAAAATATTTGTTAATTGATCACTTGAGTTAACAAACTTAGTTTTGATGTCTCCAGACATAATCTTTTCTCGAATGAAATGACAGTCAATCTTAACGTGTTTGGTCCTCTCATGAAAGACAGGATTAAAACTAATATGATGAGCAACCTGATTGTCACACAAGTTTCATTTGAGTGACATCTCCAAATTGTAACTCTAATTGCTTGAGGTAAACAAGTTCACAAGCAGCTAAGACCATAGCTCTATATTCTGCTTCTGCACTGGACCTTGCCACAACATTTTGTTTCTTACTTTTCCATGAGATCAAGTTACCACCAATGGAGAAACAATATCCAGATGTAGATCTTCTATTCGAAGGAGATCCTGCCCAATCAACATTTGAGTAGCAAACAACTTTTGTATGGTTTTTAGAACCATATAATAATCATTTTCCAGGAGATTCTTTAATATACTTCAAGATACGAATGACTGCATTCCAATGATCTCACATGGTGAATTAAGAAATTGGTTTACCACACTGACTGGAAAGGAAATTTCAGGACGAGTAGCTGTAAGATAATTTAATTTTTCAACCAATCTTTTATATTGCTCAGGATCAGATATAGGCTCTCATCATTTGGTAGAAGTTTAGTATTGGGATCCATGAGTGTATCAACAGACTTTGAACTCATCAACCCAGTTTCCTCCAAAATATCCATGACATACTTCCTCTGAGATATAACAATACCATCATTGGACTGTGTCACCTCAATACCCAAGAAATATCTAAGTTTGTCAAGATCTTTGGTCTGAAAATGGTGACAGATATGTTGTTTCAACTGAAAGATGTCATGATTGTCACTACCTGTAAGAACGATGTCATCAACATATATTATCAAGTAAATACATCCAGCATTCGAGTGTCGATAAAAGACAGAATGATCTGCTTCACACCGAGTCATACCAAATTGTTGAACAATCTTACTAAATTTTTCAAACTAGACCCTAGGAGACTGTTTTAGGCCATATAGGGATTTGCGAAGACGACATACCATCCCAGAAGACTCCCCCTGAGCAACAAACCCAGGAGGTTGCTCCATATAGATTTCTTCTTGCAAATCACCATTGAAGAAAACATTTTTAGCATCCAGTTGATAAAGAGGCTATTGTTAAAGATTGGCCATGACAATAAATAAACGAACATAAGTTATCTTTGCTATGGGGGAAAAGGTATCTCCATAATCTAACCTAAAAATTTGAGTATAATCTTTGGCTACAAGACGAGCTTTGAGGTGATTAATAGTACCATCAGATCCAACTTTGATAGCAAACACCCACCTGCAACCAACAACAGATTTCTCAGACGGTAACGGGACCAATTCCCAAGTTCCACTATTATGAAGAACACTTAGTTCATCTAACATGGCCTTACGCCAACCAGGATGGGCTAAAACTTCACGGACAATTTTTGGAATGGTCACAGAAGAAATAGATGTAAGACATGTATAAAAAAGTAATGACAGTTGATGATAACTCAAAGCAATATAATGGGGAGAGGGATTACGTGTAAAACGGATACCTTTTCGAAGGGCAATGAGAAGGTCAGACTCAGGTGTCAGATCCGGAGGAGACAGAGTAGTTGACACTTGAATGAAGTCACATGGTAATGGTTGTGATTGGTTTCGGTAACTATAAACCTGAAGAGGCGGTGGAGAAGAAGCTGACTGCGAAGCAGGAATTAATGGTAAAGAAGACATAATTAGAGGGTCATAAACAACAGGAACATTAAATGTACTAGGAGTGTTGACAGGATTGGATGGAGACAAAGGTGAAGATTGACTTTTAAAATAAAGAAAGAACTCATCAAAGGTGACATCTGCAGACACAAAATAACGGTTAAGAGAAGGAGAAAAACATTTATATCCTTTTTGTGATCTTGTAAACTTTAAGAAAACACATTTATGTGATCTAGGAGAAAGCTTGTCAAAACCAGAACTGAAATTATGAACAAAACATGTAGACTCGAAAACTCTTATAGAGATAAGGGATGAAGTGGTTCATGAGGGAAGAAAATGGAATGAGGTATTTTATTATCTAAAATCGAAGAAGACATGCGATTAACGAGATAACATGCAGTAAGAAGAACATCACCCCAAAAATGTTGAGGAACCTCTCTATGAATTAAAAGAGTGCGAGTTGTTTCAATAAGATGTCTATTTTTATGTTCAGCTACACCATTTTGTTGAGGTGTATAAGCAGAAGAAGTTTGATGTAAAATACCGTGAGAAGCCATGAATTGTTTAAAAGAATGAGAAAGATATTCACGGTCATTATCACTACGCAAAACTCTAATAGAAACACCGAACTGAGTTTAAATTTCATTAAAAAAAGTTTGAAAGATATGAAATAATTTAGAACGATTTTTCAAAAAAAAAAAATCAAGTGCGTTTGGAATAATCATCAATGAAAGTAACAAAGTATTGAAAACCTAAAATAGACTTAACGCGACTAGGTCTCCAAATGTCAAAGTGAACCACAGCAAAAGGGGACAAAACACCATGTGTGACACTACGAGGAAAGGAAGTACTACTATGCTTGCCTAATTGACATAACTCACACGCCAAACTAGACAAGTTGGACAAGGCAGGGACAAACTTCTATAACTTGACAAGACTTTGATGACCTAACTGAGCATGAATAAGAGAGGGAGACTCCATAACTGCACCAATATGTGTAGAGGGACAGAGATGATAAAGACCATGAGACTCACATCTTGTGCCAATCACCTGTTTCGAACTCCGGTTCTATTTAAAGAATTGTTGGTAAAAGAAACAACACAATCAAGAGAACGAGTTAGAGGACTGATGGACAACAGGTTAAAAGGAGACCCAGGGACTTAAAGAACATTATCAATGGTTAAAGAAGGGAAAAATTTAATAGTTTCAACACCATGAGATGATACTCGAGAGTCATCAGCCAGTGTAACAGAAGATAAAGGATTAGGAAAGGATAAAGATGAGAACAAAGATTTGTTACCAGTAATATGATAAGTGACTCCTGAATAAAAAATCCAAGGGCCAGGAGAAGAGGATTGGGTCAGACCAGCAAAATATGTATCTGTGTGTGCGACAGATGTAGTGGAACTAGAAAACTATTGATCCTTATACCATTTGAGAAATTTGTTTTAACATAGTAGGTATGTTAGATGCAATAGAAGAAGGAGGATCCCCTGCAGACAAAGGTGGGGAAATATCGGTCTGAACAACTGCAGCCTATCGAGGAGGACAATCATGTAATGCATAACACTTGTTAATCTTGTGATGTAGCTTGTCACAATGTTCACACTTAGGACACCATTTTCCCTGTTTGCGAGGGCGAGTCCGGTCATTACGGTGAAATGCCAACGCAGAAAAATCATTAACAGAATTGGAAGTAGTAGAAGGAGTGGAAGAAGTCATGAAGGGTGGGAGAACAAACCCTAAAAAAATCCAAAGTAATCTAATCAACCCACGAAACACAAATCCAAAACGAGAAGACCAAAACAATTATGTCAAGAGTAAACGGCGCACAAAACAACGGACGACCAACTCCGATAATAATGATACGATGGTTGCCTAACCAAGACGAGCAAAATTGTATGTTGCTGGTCAAAAATGAAACTTCGGCGACGACGGCGATAACGGCGTGAACCAGTATACCAGGTAGGAAAGAGAGGTAGGTCACTAATGGACACACTTAAATACTAAGTCTTTCCTTGTCAGAACCTTCCTAGACATGCACTTTCACAATACTAAATAATATCAAGTAACAAAAATAACTCTTTTTATATAAAAGATCAGTTTAACTGGCAGCAGCGGCAGTGGCGGCTCTAGCAGTGGACAAAGGTGAAAAAATTTCAAAATAACCTTAAGCTCTAGATATCATGTTGAATATAGAAGAAATATGGTTTGAGATTAATCTCCCTTGTGTATAAACTACACATAAAGTAATCTATTTATAATAGAGAGAGGTACAACTAAAAGAGTAACCAAAAGTAAACAGAATAAACAGAAGATATTATTTGATATTATGGTTAACAATATCTAACAATGTCTTAACAATATCTAAACAATATCTAACAGTAACAATACTTTCACTATTTATGAATTTGACTTGTCAACATTTATTTCTTTTCAAGTGTTCATGTATGTGGGAATATTGAGTCGTAGGTTGAAACCTCTTGTTTTATAGTTTGATATTAATGCTGAGTTAATCAAGTTATCTCTATCCAGAAAGAAGCTGTATATGGATTGACAGAGGTTTTAAGGGATGAAATAAAGAATGCACGTCTAGTTGCCAATCCTGGCTGTTATCCAACTTCTGTTCAACTTCCCCTTGTCCCACTGATAAAGGTAAGGATGCTTACTTTACATTATACAATGTAGATGCAGAAAAATTGAATTTTCCTTCTAAGAAAATGCTGTCTGATATAAATGCAAAATATAGTATAAATTTGTGTTGTAATGATTTTTGTTGTGACTTGCATCCACTAGTCTTTTCGTTTCCTTGTGGCTTGAAATTTATGGTGTAGGATGTTAAGCTTGATATGTACCCTTCACGTTAAGCATATTTCTATGGTTTTAATTTCATGGCCTTTTTAAGCAAATTTTCAGATATTTGGAAGAACTGGATAGCTCTCCTATAATGACTAGTTTTTAGGAGCTCCCACTTTTTGTCTCCCGCCCCCCATTTTGTTTTTCCTTCTTGATGATCTCTTATCCTCCGACCTTTTGTACTTCTATCCCTTTCTCTGAACAAATCTCTTTTATCAATTTAAGAAATGTTCATATTGGCATTTATTCAATAATATGAACAATAGACCATTCACAGTAAAAATGGGAGATATTGCTGCTATGCTTTTTAAAGCTACGTAGTGAGATGGTAGAAAATATCCAGAATTCTTGACAATATATATGAATTCTGCTTTTGGATGTGCACTTGTTGAAAAGTCGTTTATCAAGTTTGTCTACCTTGACTGGAGTACTCAAGATGCCAAATCAAGAGTTGTATTGAGGGATGGAAGCATTTTAGTAGGCTCAGCTTTATGCTTGCTATTCTAAAAACTGATTTTTCTGTATCTATTGATTTTTATCATGCTGGAAGTGTTCATATCCCCTTTAGTTTTAAGTTTAGTCTTTCTGAGTTTTCTTTGTTTTTCAGGCTAGTCTAGTTGAGGTTAAAAATATTATCATTGATGCTAAATCTGGTGTTAGTGGAGCAGGTTAGAATTTTGTTGCATCTCTTTTGTATTTTATTACAATTATTCCACAAAATATTCTCAGCCGTAGCTTCTCATTTCTATCTGGTTCTATTACTTGTTTCTTGTTGCAGGGCGTAGTGCCAAAGAAAATTTATTGTTCACTGAAGTAACTGAAGGTCTCAATTCTTATGGTGTTACCCGTCATCGCCATGGTAAGTTTAATTTGCTTCTTATAATTGGATGTGTGTATTGTTAATCTTACAACTCAGCCTAACTAATAAAAACCATGTTATCCTATTGTTACACATTTGTCTGTGTTGATGAAGTGTTGAGGGAGTAGTTTTATTGTAAGAGGTATGCAATAATACAGTAACCAGTAAAGGCAGAATCAATAATACATGTTACACTACCCTGTTTTATGATAGAGCCATAGGTGCCCCCTCTTGTTAGTACATCAGTGTCAAGAAGAGCCAAGAGTGATTTCTGCTAATTAGACACTGGAGCTTCATAACGAAAATTAACCGTAACTTGATTGTGTTGTGCTTCTCTTCATCGACTAACATTGATAATATCTTTCCCAAGTGAACACCATTGGGCTGAGCCTTTAATTTCTAAGCTTTTACACCATTTGTTATATATAGCTTCTAGCTAGTGATTTTAGCTATCGGGGACAAATGGCATCTAAATTTGAATAGATCTAATACTCCAATTTCGTTGTTTGCAGTTCCTGAAATAGAACAGGGACTTGCTGATGCTGCAGGTTCAAAAGTAACTGTGAGTTTTACACCACACCTAATTCCAATGGTAAGAGTAGCACCTAGAGTTCTGATGTTCTATTTTCTTGTTTGTCAAAGAAAATTAACAGATGTTTCTTTGCCATTTATTAGAGTCGTGGTATGCAGTCAACTATTTATGTGGAAATGCCTCCCGGAGTGAGAATTGAGGACCTGTACCAACAACTGAAGCTCTCATATGAGGTCAATCTTTTTATGTCAATTCTAATCACCTCATAACTATAGATTTCATTACCACTAGTTTACAAAAATGTACTGTATGTATTGCATACATGCCAACAAATACGAAGAATGCAGGTCTGAAAATGATACTTAGTGGTTAGTCTTCGTTGTTGTGGAAAATGTTTCCATCATTGAGGTCTCCTCATCATAGAAGAGTCTCTTTAGCCTTCAAGGCTTTATCCTGCCTTGTTTCATGGGGCTGTTGAATGTGCTATCTTGATTCTTGATTCATGATTCATTGCTTTATTAGTATACTTCGGTTCATGTTTGAATTTCTTGGTTTGTCCCTTTCTCAACTTCTCTTTCTTCTCTCTGGTGATTTCAGGATGAAGAATTTGTTGTGGTGTTGGAAAATGGAGTCATTCCTCGAACTCACAGTGTGAAAGGGACTAATTACTGTTTAATCAATGTTTTTCCGGATCGAATTCCAGGAAGAGCAATCATTATATCTGTTGTATGTTTAAAGTTTTTTCCCCTCCTATATATCCTTACTTTTTTAGCTAAAGTTTTATGCATTAATGATATTTGATATTATTGTTGACATGACTATGTTGATGTGTTGTTGCAGATTGATAATTTAGTGAAGGGAGCTTCAGGTCAAGCTTTACAAAACCTTAACTTGATAATGGGATTTCCAGAAAATTTGGGACTTCATTATCTGCCACTTTTTCCTTAGAGTAGTTGTTTTGTCCAGCTATAGAGCTCCAACACTCGGTCACAGTTTTACCTCATTTTTTACCTTTTCGTTGTTCCTATCTAACGTTAGAGCAAGTCATTGAATTTGAAGGTGGACCGTTGACATGTTTTTTACAATGGATTTTGACCTTTTTTTTTAATGCCAATTGCATATTTCAATATCATAATAAAAAATAAATAATTTTTTGTATAATTTTTTATATTAATATTAAAGTATAAATATTTTTTAAAGTGTGATTGGTTTTGGTGCCTCAAATTAGATGAGATAGATTAAAATGAGTTCGTCAAATTGGTGGACTAGGTGAGACGTATAAAATAAGTTGATAAACTATTAATTTGTCTAGTTATTTTTTAGGTGTGCGTTGATTTATCGAATTTAGTCTATTTTATTATTTTTATTTACAATAGATATAAAAATTAAAAATAAGAAATAAGTGAGAGTAATGATAGAGATGTATATTTTTTTATACAATTGAATTATGTGTTTTTTTGTAAATATTGTCTTGGATTTTAATTATATTTTTTTAAATTAAATTTTCATTGAATGAAATTGATATAAAAATAGGTTAAATAAATTTTTCATCTTATTCTTTACATCTAAAAATCATAAACGTACAGTTTGAGCTTCTTCTTTTTTTTGTTTAAGTTTGTAAAATATTTTAATTTTTATTAGTTTGGGACTATTCCTATTCTTTTTTTCTTTTTAAAGTTTGTAAAATATTTTTTTTATTTAGATTATACTACAAACATAATGGAAGTGTTGAAATAAGTTTCTTTAATATAATTTCTTTTATCTTGTTAGTTAAACTGTCAAAATAGACTGATTAATTTAACTTGATCTGATTTTATGGGTAAGATAAATTTTTTTGAAAACCTAGTTATATTTTAAAATGAGCTAAAATTTTTAATTTAACGTAAGCTTATGATAAGTCAAGGTCACTTTTGATGTAACTAATTTAAAATAAAAATATTAATATATAAAATCAATTAATTAAAAAATATTTAAATGAAAAATAAAAATATATTTCAAAAATTTAAATTTAATTAATAAAATTAATTTTTGTTTAAAATATAATAATTTAATATATAATATATAATTATAAGGAAATATATTTATTTAATCTTAAAAAAAGAATTAAAATTTTATTCTTTATTAGTATTATTTATTTTTTTAATAATTAATTAATTTAAATTAGTAATTAATTTTAATAATTAAATCTTAAAATAAATGATCATTAAAATTTTATTATGATATTTAATTTTAAAATAAATATTTTTTTATCAAATTAATTTATACTATATATATTTATTTTAATAAAATAATATTATTTTTTATTTAAAAAATAATTATTATTTTATAAAACAGTCAATTTTATAAATTTATGGACTAATTTAACCTCAGTTATAACCTAAATAAATATTATTTAATTTATATCTTACCTATTTTTTAAGTGTGACTTATTATTTAAGTGTTTCATATTAGTTTATTAGCCTAAATCTATTTTAAAACCGTATTTTATCAATAATGAAATTAAACACGAATAAAAATATACATAACATACTATGAATATTTTATAGTGTAAAAACTTTAAGATTTACATTAATAAAAAAAAGTCAACATTATTTTACATATATGTAATCATTTTCTAACATTTCTTAAAAACTATTCCTCTCAAATATAGCAAGATAAATATTATCTATAATTTTTCAATAGAAGAGACCTAGGGGTGTCCCCTGTATATGGTTACTGGACTCTGCATTATCGTAGTTGTCACCTCTGCAAAATCCATCTGTATTGCGATCCCCTCTCAAAAGGGTATTCGAATTTGGTTTCATCTTCCAACTTCGCTAACATGTCTCTCCCCTATCCCTCTCACCTTCTATCTGCCACTGCTCCTTCTCGTTTCCAAACCTTGACCCTCAACAACACCGTCTCAATCGAACCTCCCTTTCTGGGATTCAAGGTACCCTTTTCAACATTTTCTCTTACAATATATTCTTGCTTTCTCATGGCTGGCAATTGTTCTTATTCTGCTTTTATCTGAAAGCAAAATAATAGACAAGGGTATTCTAAAATAACAAAATAATAATAGTAAAATAATAAGACACAGCCCTTAATCTACATTCTCAAATTTGTGCAGTGTAACAAACCTATGTGAAATGCAAGACGTATTATTCATTTATTAAATTATTAGTTTCTCAGGGTCAGGAAATTTGAGATTTTACAACTTGTGGATAATGCATTACTCAATCTGTAAATCGCCTGTTAACATTTGTTTTGGAGTTTTTGAATCGAATGAGTGTCTATTTGGGTAAATAGCTCAATTAAGGTGTTATCGAAGAAGTGCTTATATAAGCATGTTTGTGTCAGTTGTTTCTACAATTTAAGAAATTAGACGGAACTTTTTCATACAAATTGGAAGCTGTTTTCGTAAGTTATCCTGAAAAATTATTGGCATAAGCTGAAAATATCATAAGAAGTTTTCATAAAATCTTCCAAATGTTTGCACTAGTTTATTTGCCATAAGATAAAGTTCGAATAAGTTGTAAAAAGCTCTTTCAAATGGACCTTAAATAATACATATATTAATAGTGTAAACGTCTTTTACTCTGTCATCCAATCACAGATCATTATATATAAATTCATTGGCTTTTAAAATATTAAGTACCTTAAAAGTGATTCTGTTACTCAAAGAATATTTTATTTTTATTTTTATTGTTTGGTAGTATAAAAACTTTAATGTTGACAGTGCATGTCTATTAAACACTTTTGAATCTTGACTACCTCTACATTTGGTTAGGAAAGGGTTTTCTAACGTCTGGTTACTGGCTTCATAAGTTAAAAATTCCCATGTTTGCTGTTGCACAGCGTACACCATGTTTTATTGAGAAGCAGAGTTGCTGCTTAAGTGTTAAACCATTTGGTGCATCTCAGAAGAGAGTGACCAAGATCTCCTGTTGTATGAATACGTCTGCACAACAATCAGATGATCATGGGAAAATAAAGCTTGACCAATTAATAGACAAAGCATGGAAGCTTTGGGACAGTTCTCCTGAGCCGGTGAAGATTTTCCCGTGGAACAAAGCTTTGGACAACTTTATTCAATTTATTCTTGATCTTATTTTGGTTGTTGTCAAATTCCTAGCTGTACCTGTATTTGCGGTTACCTCACTGAGTGAAATGTCCTACTGTGCACATGAAAGGAAGCTATTTCTTGTTCCTCTTCCGGTTCTCTTTGGAGTTGCTGTTGCTGGGTTCCTTAAAGAGACTGCCCTCGAGTTATCTCCACGACTAAAGGTATGATAATTGATTATTGACCGTTTTGTAATCTAGATATCAGGGAGATTTCTTGGATGTTACTGATGTTTTTTCAATAATTACTTTCCCACATTCAGAATGAACAGTTGTGATGCTTGAACACCGTAGGTTCTGTTTCCTTTCGCTCACTTTGTAAAACATTTCAACTGCTACATTGCCTCCATATTTTGAGTTGCTAACAACAGGGCATGTTCCTTTTGAATTAGTTTATCTCACTCATCTTGATGAGTTTTCTTTGTGGATATACGACAGTGTATGAACAATATAAAGACTACCTTTGCTGATCATTTATTTGCAATTTACAATTTAGCAATCCAGCTTGTATTAGGAATTCAGGATGAGCTTCTTGATGATATATTTCAAAACTAGACCTTTGCCTTGATTTCCACGGGGTTACCTGTTAGGGACTTATTGTGGTATTTATATTTTTAGATCATTTTTATTGGTTATAATCGAGCAAGATACGAGGAACTTAATTTGGTGCCCCCCCTCCCCTGCCTATTTACTGTAGTTTAGCTTATGTCTTGTTTGATTTCACCCTTTTAACGCAGCTTATGAGTGGTCTTGTTTTCAGGATGCAGAAGTTCCATGGCATTTAATTGCCATTGCAATTTTTTTCACATTGGTCAAATTGCCAGGGCCATATTACCCTTACTGGGGACGTATAATTATTCCTCATTTTGCAAATGGGGCTCTCTTGAGGACTCTATGGTATGCAATATTGTGGTTTAGAAGACATAAAGCGTTGAAGATGCCAGGTTCTAGTTAGTTATCCCTAACTTACGGTGACTAGCCTGCAAAGTGATTCAGTTTTTGTAAGTATGGTTAACTCATTCTACAACTTATTATCCAAAATCCAATATATACGTGAAATGTGATTCTTGGGAATTTGATTAAGGCTGTAATGCTTTATGAGTAAATGCTATATATTGTGAGAATTTAACAAAGTGGAAATGCTTGAGTCCATTCTAATAACTATTTTAAGTTTTATCACTGTTTTGCTCCGTTAAATCATTTTGCGAGTCCCTATAGTTTCACTGATTTTTCAAATAGGTTCTTATAATTTAAAATTTTGTAATTGGGTCCCTATAGTCTTCACCTCACCAATAGTCACTAACTTTTGCTAAACTACAATGATCTATTTAAAAGCCATTAGATAAACTATAGGTACAATTTGTATTGTCAAATATAGTTTTTGAGTTTTCAGATGTGTCCCTGTAGTTCAGCAAAAATTAACAGCTTTTACTAAGGACTTGTTTGAAAAAATTAAAAACATAGGAGCCCAAATATAGAGTTAGTTTTAATTTTAATGGAACTATTGGGATTATCTGAGTTAGTTAACCATTTCTTTTCTTAACAATTTTTAAATGTTAAGCTATGTTATGAGATGTGCTATAATTTTATAAACATCTTGGTACCTCTTTTACATTAAAATAGTAGTCCAAAAGATTCACCAAATAGCAAAGATAGTCCAAAAGCTGCTGTGTACCAGTACATGTGAGGCAATGGCTAAAAACCATTATTTAAGGACCAATCTCATGCTGCTAATATATCGAGAACCAAATTAGTGTATTCCAGAATTCATTTATATATATATATATATATATATATATATATATATATATATATATAGTTCCCAGTCAGATTTTAGTTTGCAGTTGTTTCATTTCATATCCTTAACTTAGGAGCTAACCATTCAACATTGGTGGCATCATCTTTCAAGAGTAGAACTTATTTCCCAGAGCATGCTACTGTAAATAGATTGTTTAGTAAATCAGGCCCAGTTAAAATGTATTGTATTATGATAGTATATGTAACAATTAACCAATATATTGAACTTTGCTTATATTAGTCCTGCAATGTAATATAGGTGTACTTGATAGTTGTTAATATCATGTTCAAGCTGACTTCAGTTATTAATTCAACAATATTTTGTATTAAAATGTTCTTATTAATGAATCAGTCATTGACTTTTTTTTACTCCAGTACAGGATACCGATTTTTTGCTAGTGAAGACCTGAGTGGAGTTATGCAATGCATTGAGATTTTTACTGAATTTAGATTTCACTTTGTTGAGAAATAATGTAAGTTCTGTGGTTAGTCCATATGAATAGTTGTAGTAGATACATATCGAGAAATAGATGTGAATGGTGACTTCATTTTTTGTATAAGAAAAAAAAAATCTTATATCATTCTTCTCCAACCTGCACTAGAGAAATATGAAAGGATTGGTTGAGTGGAATGACAGATGGTTTGTATTTGATAGGGATTTCTTGTAGGTGACATGGTCTACTTGTTTTTTTGGAGTTGACATAAATGTTAGTTCAGATTATAGCGAAAACGTACGGTGAAGTGGCTGGTTTGATTTGCTCTCTTCTTTTCTGATTAAAGCTCATTGTGATATGCTCAAATTGGAGCATCTATGCCATTTTGAACTGAATTCATGGATAAACTAGAGAATAAACTGTTTTACATTGATATTTTACCTAGTTTTTTTCCTTAAAAAATTTCATACATTTCTTAGGATGTATGTCATTTTAACTGTCACGGATACAGGTTTTCATACACAACAAAACACAAATTTTCCACTACAAGCTGCCCAGTCAATTGTAACTGTCATTTTGTCTACAAGAAGTCTTATTCAAAAAAAAATGTCAGGACTACACTCTTTTAAACACATCTCTTTGGTTGAAATTTATTAAAAAATTATATATTTGATGGTTTCATAACTTATTCAATGACTTTTATTATTTTAAAATTTTTAATCAATAAAAAATCGAAGTATTAGAAATAATGTATTAAAGAATGTGCTTTTAGCACTTCTCATTTTATTTGCAACTTTTTGACATTAGCTATGACCTTTAATCATTGCTTGATTACAATTTTTATTGTATTTATACCAGTTTTATTCACCAGTGATTATCCAATTTTTATGTTTCCTTCCTTTCTCAAGCATTTGTTACTTAAGTAAATAACATTTTCTTTTCTTACCAAACATTTAAATTATAATTACCTATTTAAAATATAAATATTATAATGGAATCTATTTTATATTGAATAACTTTTTTGAAGATTATCTTTCTTACTATTATCGATAACGTGCATGATTGACAATTAGTTTTGGATATACGTTACCATTTTTATAATAAATTTAAAGGATGATAATAGAGATTTAAAATTTCATTTAAACTTTTCAAATACTAATAATAATAATATATTTAAATTATTTATTGTTAGCATTACAGTGGTGGAAAATATGGACACAACATTAATAACCATTTACCACCATAAAAAGGTTCATTTTTATATTAAAAAAGAAAGTATAACTCATTCATTTCTAGTGTATATTTTAAAATTAAAAATGAAAATATCTGTGAGTTGAACATAAGACAAGACGAAACATATTTTCACTCTTTTGTTCTTTCTCTAGCTATTAATTTGGGTTGGAGTTTAAATGTTTAATTCAAAACCCAAATGAAGTTACAAAACTGTACGAAACAAACTTTTCAGTTATCACAGTGTCACTTGAAAGCTTTCAGTCTTTTGGCTTTCCAATTTCCATACAAATGCATTGTTCATGAAGAGACCCTGTTAAAGGGAATAATTAAGTGGCTAAGCAGATTAGGAAAGCAAGATGCATGCATGCATATAGTTTTAAGTATTTCAGCTACTGTAATTTTTATATTTTTCACACTAAAAATTAAACACTTTCTTTCATCCAAGTGTTCGAATTCAGTTTTTGTGAATTACACTCTTCATTTAGCTCAAGAGAATGGCCAAAGAAGACCAGAGATTTGCCATAGGAATCGACCTTGGTACAACGTATTCGTGCGTAGCAGTGTGGCTGGAGCAACATGAAATAGTAAAGATAATCCACAACCAGCATGGCAATAGAACTACACCTTCTGTTGTTGCCTTCACAGATAAACAGTGATTGATTGGTGAAGCTGCTAAGAATCAGGCTGTCACCAATCCCGAAAACACTGTTTTTGGTATGTTTTTACTCTCTACAGCATTGTGTGTCTTATTTTTTAAGTGAGATTTTGGAATGTCCTATGCATCTAATTATAGACTAGAGTTTTTACATTTTTTTCTCTTCTAACATGATAGAGTTGTTAAGAAATTATAAACAACTTAAATGAAATCAGACACTTGCCAAAGTCAACAATGCTAACTCTGATGTTCTAAGGAAACAGTTTCCTAATTCTAAGAAGTTGATATCAGAGGAATGTTAGAAACACTCTAACACACTTTTTGTAAGACTCCTTTTTATTGATTGAAATTTATTGAAAACTAAAAAATCAGGAGAGAGATTCTGTAAATATAAAACAATGAGAAATAATGTGTTTAAAAAGTTGTTTAGAGTGTCGTTAACATTCTTTGTCGAAATAATCAACCTGGTTAGAGTTGCTCTTAACAATTGCGTTTCTTTTTATGACTTCTCTTTAGACTTTTAAAGATGATATTTCTTACAACTTTTGCAGGTGCTAGGAGGTTAATTGGTAGGAAATACAGTGATCCCATTATTCATAAAGAGAAAATGTTATGGCTATTCAAGGTTGTTGCAGGTGTTAATGACAAGCCCATGATCGTGGTTAAATACAAGGTAAAGCGCCTTTGTGCAGAAGAAATATCTTCTATGCTTCTCATGCAAATGCGGGAGATTGCAGAGACATATTTGGAAACACCTGTGAAAAATGTTGTTGTCACAGTGCCTGCTTATTTCAACGACTCTCAGCCTAAAGCTACCAAAGATGCTGGTGTCATTGCTGGCCTCAATGTTATGAGATAATCAATGAGGCTACTGCTGCAGCTATTGCATATGGCCTTGACAAGAGGACTAACTGTGCTGGGGAGCGTAATATTTTCATTTTTTACCTTGGTGGTGGTTACTTTTGACGTATCTTTCCTCACAATTAAGGACAAGGTCTTCCAAGTTAGGGCTACTGCTGGAAACACTCATCTAGGGGGAGAGGATTTTGACAATAGAATGGTGAACTACTTTGTGAAGGAGTTCAAAAGTAAAAACAAAGTGGATATTAGCGGGAAGCCAAAAACCCTAAAGAGGTTGAGAACTGCATGTGAGCGCGCAAAAAGAATTCTTTCATTTGTAGTCACTACCACCATTGAGTTAGATGCCTTATTTACGGGCATTGACTTCTTCTTAATCACTGGTGCAAAGTTTGAGCAAATTAATATGGAGCTCTTTGAAGAGTGTATACAGACAGTTGATAGATGTCTTACTTATGCTAAAATGGACAAGAACAGTGTAGATGATATTGTCCTTGTTGGTGGTTCCTCTAGGATTCCAAAAGTGCAGGAACTATTGCAGGACTTCTTTAATGGAAAGGATCTGTGCAAGAGCATCAACCCTGACGAGGCTATTGCTTATGGTGCAGCTGTTCAGGCTGCTTTGTTGAATGAAGGCATGAAGAATGTTTCAAACTTGGAGCTACTGGATATTACACCTCTATCCCTTGGTGTAAAGACAAAAGACGATGTCATGAGTGTGGTCATCCCCAGGAACAATACCATTCCTGTGAGGAAGACAGAAGTATTCTTTAGAGTAAATGATACCCAATATCAAGTTCCTATTGAAGTGTACGAGGGGGTGAGAGCAAAAGCCACTGATAACAATTTGTTAGGTTCTTTTGTTCTTTCTGGTTTTCCTCCTGTTCCTCGTCGCCATCCTTTGGATGTATGTTTTGCTATTGATTCAAATGGTATACGTTGTCTGTTTCTGCTGAGGAAAAAACCACTGGAAATAAGAATGAGATTATCATAACCAATGACAAAGAAAGACTGTCACCTGAAGCAATGATGAGAATGATTCACGAAGCTGAGAATTTTCAGGCTGAAGACAAGAAGTTCCAGAGGAAGGCCAAGGCAATGAATTGTTTGGATCATTACGTTTACAAGATGAGGAAAGCTTTGGAAAACGATAGCATTATTCTAAACTTAGCTCACAGGCAAGGAAGAAGATTAGTTCTGCCATTAGGAAGACTACAAATTTGCTGGATGGTAAAAATCAGCATGATGAAGTATATGTATTTGAAGATCATCTGAAGGAGATGCTTGTGAGCCTCTATGAAAACACAATAGGCGAGATTGGTTAGTTGCTTTCCAACTTGGTATTTTTCCATCATGTGTGCATTGTCCTCAGGTGCATCTCTTCTACCGTTCATTTGATTGTTATGATTTTCCGTTACATTCGTGAAAATGGAAAATAAATTCTCTGTAATTTTTAACTTGCGTCTCTTAGAAAATCATTTTATGCTTAAAATATTTATTAAGTTTCCATCTTATCATTGTATGTGTGTAAGTTTGTATTTGAAGCAGTAACCAAAGACAATATACAAGGAGCATTACCAACGCGTTCTTAATATCAAAATAACACTGTACTTTAGATGTTAGTGTGATTAACACAATAATATATATACCTGTGTATATCATTAAACTTATACGGCCACTTCTGTATCACAAAACAAAGTATTGGCCCTTTTTTTTATTTTAGTTCGAATAAGGTAATCGAAGTTTGAGATTTCTTGTGTTGTGCTAAATACTTTCATGTTTATGAACAAATATATTAAAAGGCCATTTACACAACACGGAATCATATTCAGCATGCTTTACCATAGTTTCTTAAAAATCTTACCAAAACTGTAAAAAATATTACTACATTCCTATTCAAATATCTTTATTTGCTTCGTGTATAGTTTTAATAAAAAAACAATGGAGTTATTAAGATTGGAATTTTTCTCCCACTCAATGCTCTACAAAATCTAAAATCCCCCACTATAATACCTTCGTTATTGATAACAATACGCAAGAATGATTTTCGTCAAATTCTTTCTATGTTTATTCACTCTTTTCTTCGATTCTTATTATCATTTCAAGCTATTACATTTGATTCAACAATGTTACAGTTGAGGAAATTTATTAATTATTAGGTTCATTAACATTTATTTGCTTTAATCTTTGATTTTTTTACAAGGCGATAGAATTAATTAACTCAAAAAACCAACCCAGGAAGTAATCATTTCCTGAGTTGAAATTTATAATTTCCTTTCAATTCTTTAAAATTCCTTGAAAACAAAACAAACCCAAGCCACTGATAGGAAGTAATCGCCTGTTTTTGCGAGCCTTCAGATAATTAGTTGGTCTTCAAAATCACATTTTGAAGAAAGTCTCATCCAATCTTTCCTATAAATCTGCAAAGAAATTATTCGAACCACCTTGGGCTTGTCCATTATTTGGATTATTTCTCTTGTTCCCTGCAACAAAGTTGTCCACACAAATTGAAGCACAACATATACATAGCCTTCCAAAAATCATACCATGTCTTTACTCTTTAATGATGAACATCTATAACATTCGCATCCATCGTAAATCATCTCTTACCTTTAGTCAACTTTGAAGGATCTTTATCTAGTTCCATTTCATCATCGTCACTATCAATCACTCCAGTTTCATTTGGTTGTGTGTTTCTTGTATCTTGTAGTATACTATCCAAATCCCATAGCTGCACAAACGGACAATCTTGGATGCTCAGACGACTAATTTCTCAGTTTAAACTATAAATTACAGACACACATGCAACCAAATTGTTCACATTTTAAACAGTGACCCACCCTCTATTATTAAAGATACCTCAGATTGGCAGGCTAAATATATGTTCTTTATTCTTTATAATGCTCAACCGAATATCTGATGAATTAACTGATTTAACTTCTATATTTAAATAATGTAAACTATTAACTTGCACAGGCCGATTATAATAATACAAATAATGAGGCAGATGGTATACAACCATTATTAAAATAAGCACATAATTCTGAGCCCCACAACTAGGTCAACTCTCTTAACGAATACCATCAATTATCCCCTTTTCAGTTGCTAACGTCCATCCCAATTAATTCACTCTACTAAACATCAATCAAACTTGATAAATCTACCATTCGACATAAGCACTCTGGTGGAAATAGTTTACTCAAAAATCCTAAACACTTGAGAAGCCCCTTTATATTTAAGGCAACTGTTCTTTATAAAAAGGTTATGAACCCCTAATAAAATGATAAGGAACGGGTTTATGACACAATCACAATAACGAGTGTCTAGTATAAATGTGCCCAAAAGAATAGAAAAAAATCCAGTAAATTTTAAGGAATTAGAAAAGAGAAGTACCTTTAACATTTGATCATGTGCAATGCTTCCAAGGAACTTCCTATCATGAGAGAATGCTACAAGACACCAGAAACCATAGGTGAAGCTTACTAGAAGCTAGGACTAAGAAAAGGATATGAAAACTAAAAAAAAAAATACATGCTAATATTCAAGCACGTAATAATGAGGCTGAAAATACAAAAATCAAGGATGAAGTCGTAAAATTGCCTCACAAAAACAATCTTTTCCACATGCAAACTGAGCCAGTCACATTAAATGCTAAGAGGAAGAGAGCGTATGTTACCAAGAGACTCAATGGGATACTCCGAGTGTTCTGCTATTGGCTGGATGACTCTGTTAGGTAATATCCCAACCAAGCTGGAAAAAAAAACATTAATATAAATGAAACAGAGAACACAAGAAATAAAAGATTGAATTACAATTCATAGAAGAGCCAGAATGCTCTCCAACAGCAAAAGGCTTACTTGATGATCCCATTCTCAGATCCAGTAATAATTCTATCCTCATCAAGCTAAGAAAAAGATTAAAGAAAGTTATTAAGACCTAAGAATGATAAAAAAACTACTGAGATAAAATAATCGTATTATGTTGTTCATTCACCTTCAACATTGCATCAATAGAGTTCGAGGAGAGATCAGTAAATCGATCACTGGAATTGAAACCAATTAGTTAGAACATCAGATGAAGTAGGATAAGAAATACAAGCAAAGAAAAACATCTAATTAATATCTCTCAGCCTCTCCCCATGAAACACCACATTTTAATCATTTAATTCTGACGAGTTCCACATCATATACCTACAATCCTTGAAGCATCCCCATGAATACAATAGAATGATTCCAGTTTGTGATCCGCACACAACTTTCCTACCATTCTGGTCATGCAGAGCCAAAATAATGTAAACATCAGTCATGTGATCATTTTAGAGGATGAGTGTCAAACAAAGTACACCTTTGGGTAAATAGAAAGACATTGAATAATAGCCTGTTGGACATGCTGTAAAATTATAAGTAGAAGTATTTTCACTAAAAATAACAATTTATTTCTTCGAGTAATTAGCCAAAGTATAAAGTATTTTAAGTGACTGATAATAATAAAAAAAATATGCAGTTAAAAGCCAGACAAAATTAGTTCATCTCTAAGTATGAAGGAATAAAAGAATAAAATGTATTCCATAAAATACTTTTTTGAATAGAACTTTTTACATAAACATTTAAAAAATCCCTAAAAAAGTATAAGAATTCACTGCAAAGTCATAGGGATTGACTTTGATACCTTCATTAAAACAACAGACAGCAACTCATCTTCGGAGAATTCCGATCGAGTTTGCACCTTTCAATAAATCATGAAAGGGTTGTTAAAATTCATGAAATAAATAAAGAGCATTTATACTTTAAAAGGAACCAGAAAAAACAGACATTCAACTTACTGTATTTCTTCTAAGATTACAAACAGACAGAGTCCCATCGCCACTAACAACAAAAGGAAGTTTAAGGAAAAAAAGAATTTAATCTATATCCATTGATATTTTGGGACAGGTGAAGTACACGATTTTCATACCTTGTTGTCAACAGTTTCATTGCATCAGATGCGAAAGTCATGTCTGAAATGTAATCTTCATGGGCATTAAAATAATTGCAACTAGAACGTTCTCTAGTATCCCACACCTACAACAAGGAAGAGCTAAATGATAGACATTGAGAACACAGATAGTCTGACCTTCCCACAACTCTAAAAGATCAATATTGCAACAATCTTCAGCAACTAGGAATAACTTATATATATATATATATATATATATATAAAGGAAAAGAATCAATGATACAATATTCACATAAGGAATGGTGTTGGAGGTTGCTGAAAGAAAGTGATTGTAGACAAATGCATTGCTAGGAATGATCATTGACATTGACCTGGAATTTTCTGTGATTGCTAGGAACAGAATACTTTCAAAATAGTCCAGAATGGCTAATTAAGCTTTATAAATTTAAAATTTATGCAAATATTGACAAATTTTAAAACAAAGTGATCAATCTATTGTAACCATCCACTATCAGAAAATGACTTGATATATATGTAAAATATTATCAATGCAGACAAGAAATACTTCTGGAATTCAAAACAAATACAAATTTTAAGAATTTGCAACAAAAACAAATACCTTTATACAACCTTCATCATCTCCTGAGGCAACAGTGGACTCGGTCAAGTTTATCAATCTATTGACTGCAGCCCTGTATCACAACAAAAACCACATAAAAATTCTAAAGCAATGAGGATACTCGTGATTCTCGTAACCCAAATCACAGCAAAGTGTATTTGTTGCAAATATACTCACTCATGAGCATTATCAATACGAGTAATTGTAGATCCGGTCTCCACATCCGTAGCCAGTATAGAGCAATCTGGAGAACCCGTCAAGAGCACTAAACGACGAACATAAACATAAGCATTTAAACTCAAACCCATGCAAGTGAAATCAACAGAATTCATACAGAATAAAAAAAATAAAATGCATTACCACGTCCACCATTGATGAATCGAGCAGCCCTGCAAGATTCAGTGTGTGCATGAACTTCCAATAGCCTGAAACAATAGATAATAAAATAATATTAATAATTTCAACTTAGGATCACATATAAGCAGCAACTATCACTGAACAACCACCATTCAGTAACAAGTACACAATAAAAAGGTTAAGAATTTATACCTCACAGGGACACTTTCAGGACTATAACGGTATCTGCAGCACACATATTCAATATAACCATTACCATAAATGCAAAAAGGTATGAATTATAATAATAAATAAATAAATATGTGTCAGCAGCTACGAAAGCTGCAGCTCCAATCCAAATCAACATACAGGTGAAGGTCACCGTTAATTAGACCCGTGGCAACAAGATTATCAGACGGATGAAAATCAACGTCAAATGCAAGTTTCCCCAAATCTATCTCCATTCTTCACCTGTTTATAAGGTAGAATAGGAAAACATCAACTATGAAAAAAGGATGGAGAAGTGTAGAGGTCGAGGCAATGTAGATGAACACAGAAAAGCAAGCAACAATGGAGAAGATAGTTTAGAGTTGCGAAGAACAAACCTTAAAGCGAAGTGGTAGACGAAAAAAATAAATGAAGAATGGAGGGACTTCAGGAATGGAGAGACTGTGGAGCCGTGATTTTTAGGGTTTAGGGTTGATCACAGGTAGTAGTGAAAGAATACGTTTTTCAGATATATATTAAAAATAAATATTTCAATTATATTTTAAAAATAATTAAAATATACTATAATAAAATAACGTGCTTATTATACAATTTGAGGTACTTAAAAATAAAATGGGCTTGTCCTTCAGGAACAAAAAGTCTTTCAAAATCTTTAGAGCAACTCCAACGTTGTTTATGCCTAAAGTAACGGTAATTGTAAGAAATTATTGTTGGAACCATTTTACGTGATAAAAGTTAAGCATGATATTTTATAGAAATAATGTTTTTAAAAATTATTTTTTTTTTTCAGTTCTTTCATTCTGTTCCCACTATTTTAATATTTTTATTATCATTATTGTTTAATATTTTGTATTTTAATTAATGTTAATCATATTTTTAATATCAATTTTATTTTTAATTTAAATATATTGTTTATTTTATTTTAATAATTAATTATATATTATAATTATTACTCACTTGATATAAAAATTAAAAGTGATAGATAATAAGAATCCACCGTTAGAATGAATTTGTAAAAAATGGAAGAAAGTTAATTAAATATGATATGACACTGTAGATCCCACTTAAAAAAATTATTTTAAGCAACAATTAATAATTGATATTTTTTATTCTTTTTCTTTCCTTTAAAATATAAAATTATTAATTTTTATCTTTATAAAATAAGTGATTTTAATACAGATAAAAAAATATTTATTATAATCACATATTTCCTTATATTCTTTGATGAAATAATTTCTTTGTATTAAAGATGTGAAAATAGAAGATTTAATCCTAATGAGGAAATTTTTTTAGTAATAAAGCTAATGAGTTAACAAAATAAATTTAGCTTTGAAATTTATATATATATATATATATATATATATATATCAAATTTATTGATTAAAAAATATATTTAAATAAAAATAAAAATATATTTTTAAAATTTAAATTTTATTAATAAAATTAATTTTTATTTAAAATATAAATAATTTAATATATAAATAATAGAAAAGGCATTCATTCAATTTAAGATAAAAAAAATTCAAAACTTACTCCTTTTATTATTATTATTTATTTTGTAGTAATTTATTAATTTTAAATAATAATTAATTTTAATTATTAAATATTAAAATAAATAAATATTAAAAATTTATTCTAATATTTTATTTTTAAAATAATTTTGTTTATCAAATTAATTTATAATATATTTTTTTAATAAAGTAATATAATTTTTATTTAAAAAATAATTATTATTCTAATAAACAAATAAATCCATAAATATACAAACTAATTTATTTTTTCTCATATAAACATTACCTAAATAAATCAAAATAAAAAAATAATTAAATTTAGATTATAATTTTTTTATTTTCAATTCATCAAACTAAATCTATTTTAACACCTAGTGTCATATAATTCTATATATAAAAATAATTATTTTCAAAATCAAATCAATGAAAAATAAAATAAAATTTATATTGGAATTAAAATTAAAATTTATTTATTTTGAAGAAACTAAAACACATCGGTTATTTATTTTTATTTTGTAGCAAAGCTTATATGGAGATATATATGAATCAAAGTTTCTTTTTGTCATCTTTAACAGTGTGTGGAATGTGTGTTTAATCTAATATAAATTTTGAAATAAAATTATAGAAAAAAATACATTATTAAATAGTCTAAACATGTGGATAAAGAGCCTAAATCAACCTGTAAATCCTAAGTTTCATCCGTCACAAAAAGATACTACGACATCATTCTGACTTCTTAGAGTTTAATATCAAAAGGTGTTCTGAATTTCTGAAAAAAATGTGATCTTAACATTTGATACTTTCATCTTTCAGATTCATGTCCTCTTCTTCATCCACTGGAGCATACCATTCAGGCCACTGCTTGGAGTTGCTCAACCTGTAGTTCAAAAGGAGTTCTTCGTCTTGAAGAGCCCTAGTTGCTACCAGAACAACAGTTTTCAGGATAGGAACATTTGATTCACTGTTTCTTGAAACTACAGATTTGAACCAAGAGCTTCCAAATCTCTTGATGTTTACTTCTGCATTGCCAAATAAGATGTTTGGTATGTAAACCCTCATGTTGTTTTCAGTCAATGGAAAGTCATAAGGGCAGATCATGACATTTGAAAACATTCCTTTTGCAGGGTGATTAGCTAAATGAGCTAAGGCTAATGGATTTCTATGCTCAACTAAATAATCATCTACCTGGGAGCCTTCCAAAGGTTTACGCACTCTATCTGAACTCTTCTCAGCGCCTTCATTTTCAAGCTTGTTTTCTAACATTTTTCTAACATCGAATAGTTCTGGTCCGTCACCGCCACAACCCCAAGGTTGGGCGTCAATGACAGTCCCGTCATATCTTGCAATCGAATATGGGTTCTGCTCATCAAGATATCCCGGAATATGATGATAGTAAGCTGGGGAATAGACCACACCAGGATAAAAGGCTAGTACAGTCCCAACATCAACTGCACCATCTAAAAATAGACCTTTGCCAGAATCCTTGTGAGATATTTGAGAAGGTTTAACATTAAGTGTGTAACCAAATTGATCCTTTAACTTCTTAGAGACTTCAGATTGACTTAATGGTCTTTGTTTAGAGGCAGCTGCGCGACAAAGCACATCATTAACAAATGATAAACAGGCAACAGTTAGAGAATTTCATAACAACATAAAAAACTCAGTTAATAGAATAGGTTATTTTTCTGTGTCTTCATGGATCAAAAGGAAGAGGAAAATGACTGAGCAATGAGCAATGTATTCCAGAATGACAAGTAAAATAAGGGGAAGATTAAAATTTAAAACA
Source organism: Sphenostylis stenocarpa (assembly GCA_963425845.1). Taxonomy (NCBI): domain Eukaryota; kingdom Viridiplantae; phylum Streptophyta; class Magnoliopsida; order Fabales; family Fabaceae; genus Sphenostylis; species Sphenostylis stenocarpa. Next base: position 20,312,096 of record OY731399.1, on the reverse strand, counting down.
AATATAAAATCACCGGGAATGTTATTAGGTGGGTCACAAATACCTTTAGCAGAACTAAGCCCACCATGGGGAGGTGAATTGTTTGCTTGTTGAGATAATTCTAAGTGGCCATTCATCATCTTTTCATTTGAAAGAAGAATTTCATTCATGCATGTGCAAAATGCTTTGATTTGAGAGTGAACATTTTCTTGGACTTGTATTTGTTGATCGGCAAAAGAGGCTTTACTGGCCATTTCAATAATCTCTTCCGCATCTGCTTCATCAGCATTCTTCCCCAACAGATTGTAGCTGAATATTTATGTCTTTGCATGAGCAAATATGTGAAAATGTTAAAAAGGAAAAGCATCACATAGTATACAAACAAAATCAAAATAACTGGCAGTAAAATTCTTTGAATCCATAATAGTACAAAAAGAGGATACCTAGTCTATGAGATCTTACAATTGGAGATCTAACATCTTAATGTAAATATTAACTTCATCCTTCTGCATTTTCTCCTATGTTTCTTTGTCTTTCTTTATTGTTTTTTAATAAGCTTTGGAGGAAACCTTACCCTTCCTCTTCTTCTTGTAGTTTCCTTATATTTTTAATAACATTAAATATTATACGTCTCTTCATGAGCATCAATGACTTCAGTATTGCTAATTTTGTTCACAAGCAGATGTAAAACGTGGTTCTCACTTCTAGTATTTGGATAGATAGTCACAAAAGATATTTTCATTCACTTCCAACTTCATCAGAACTATTTTTAATCCAAGCTGCAAACCGACCTGAATTTTGAGAGATCTTTTTGTGGCTGCAGCCACCTTTAATTATTAATAAAATTTGGGACATAAACTCGGTCTTTTTTGTCAAACCATTACTTCTGAGTAATTAGAAATATACTGTGAGCTCTTTCTATTCCTCCTTTCGAATTTTCATCCAATCTCCAGAATATCAACAGTAATAGTAGGTAATCTTTAAGCAAACTACAGTGGAACAATAAAGAGAGTAGGAAATCTAAGTTTGAGTTCATAAAAATATTGACTCGCACATGATACAATGCATAGAGAGAAAAATGTCTATTGATAACAAATGGATGAATCTTCACGATTCAAATTAATGCACCTTACTACTAATCAATAAACTTACACAATGGAAAATGACAAACCTTGTATAAAGAAACAAGCGATTAATGTCCCCTTCAAATTGTACTTGTCTAGGATCCCTAGCAAATACAGGATTTTTTGAGAGAGTTTTCACAGCCTGAAAACAAATTAAGACCAAAACTGTTGTAATAGGTTTCATAGAATGCTCAACAGGTAAAATAAGATATAATAGTTAACCATAACATAAGACCATGGAGTGTTAATAAACACTAATATATGTAATAACTAACACCATGTCCTTCACAAAATAAGACATCACACTTCCATGATATACAAAATTCTGCTCGAAATGTTTTTTGGTCATTCTTCACAAGACCACAGAGTTCTTTCATAAGGGCAGTGAGACTAACACATAATTTAAGTGTTTGTCATTTCTACATATTAATGTAAAGCAACAACGACAATAATTTACACCATTTGGCATATGCAACCAAAAAGTAGTAATATTTCATATAAAAGACGAGGAGATACCTCTTGAAATTTCTGGAATAAAAAAGCCATCAGTGATTTGGGGATGAAGAAGCTAGCGTTCAAAACCTAACAATATGTTTTATGCGCATCAAATTTTAGATGCTGGAGAAGAACTGCCAGACAAAAGAGGCATCAAATCAGTGGTAAAGTGGCACTTGACATACAAAACATGTGAAACACCCAGAAAACTTAACAGAGCAATCTAAATGAAGGTAAATCTCAAGCGGAGAAAATCAACTGAAATGAAGGCAAAAAAATAAGCAGATTATTATACCTGCAAATCTGCAGAGTGACATTTTTATAAAAACCTCACATAGTCAATAAACCTATTAACCTTAGGTTACCTCCTTTACCATTTCCCTCTAAACCAAATAATGATTCTGCTCACATCACAGCAGCTTTACCCCAAATCATTACTATAATAGTTGATCTAGAAATAATAACTCGCATTTTAATCACTCTTCCCCCGAATTCAAAAGAAGAGAAAACATAGGCATTATCCTAAATAAAATAAAACTGAATAAAGAGAGGGTGGGTATTCACTATTAAAAGACGAAAACAGTAAAAGAACGAACCTCTGAAAGCTAGGAGATCAAGGAACAATCACCACTGTCTTTGACGGCAAAGGTAGTGAACCTTCAAGCTGCAATTCATGGCCAGCTATTTGCAGAAGTAAAAGCTTTTGAAGAGATTTTAATTTTTAATTTTTAACCGTAAAAATCCACTGTAAATATTTTTAATAAATAGTCTTTTAATTATATTTTATCTCTCTCTTTCACAATTTTATTCTATTTTTACTCAAACATCATCTTCTCTTATTTTCACCTTATGGAAATCTTTCATTTCCAAAACAAAAGGGAGAGGCTGACCCTAAATCCACTAGATTTCAATATGTTAATATACTTTTATATAAAACTTTATATATATGTATACATATTTTTAAAAAATATATTTTAAAATTTTATTTATTAATTATAATTATTTTTATTTTTATTTTTATTTTAATATATAAATTAAAATAAATGAATCAATCAACCTCATCTCCCTTATGAAATTTGATAAACTAATCAAAACACACAAATACAACATGATAAATTGACATATTGAATACTTTGGATCTAGTCCTTTTGTCATTTTAGTATTTTCATTAATTTTTATTGTTATTTTTTAATTTTTTTCTCTTTATTATTTTTTATAACAATTTAATTTTAAGATAAAAAAAAATTCTCCTTTTTTTAATATCAGATGTAACAAAAAATTATTTATTTGAATTATATTCTATTTATTATGTCATATTATATCATATTTATATAAATATATTAATTAGGTTCTATATTATTTCAATTTGATTGATGTCAACTAAAAAATTATTACAAGGTTAAAAAAACACAACTAAATGTGTATTTTAAATTTCAAAAACCTTCTTACACAGAAAATTTTCGATTTTCCTAAAAGAATACAACTTAAAAAGAAAAAAAAAACAGAATTTAGATATAGATTTTATAACCCCACTACAACTAGGTTTTATAAATAAGAAAAGCTTATAACATGAATCATGTACTTTCCTTACCAACCTTAAAAAAACAAAAAAGTAAAAATGAGAAATTGATAATGACACTTCATATTCATTAAAAAAATAAAAATAAATAATTTTTTGTTGAGATGTAAAAGTTGATGAACCCTGAACACTAAATCTGAATCATAAATTCTAAACCCTACAAATTACACGAAAAACAAAAGAAAAAAAATGAAAGGATGACATAGAAAATTGAAGAACCGGTTGTTGGTAGGGTTGAACTGTGGTTCCTCATCTATTTTTGGCTTGTCTTCTATATTTTTGTTTAGAACATCCTGATAAACCAAACTGTTCACACAGAATAATCCCAAATCTTTTCTTATATTGAGTCTTTGATTTTGTCTTGATCAATGCATTTACTAAGTCAGGGTTGAATTGGCCTTTACAATTTATGAAAGGATCCCCTTTTTCATTTGTTTTGATGGTCAACAAGATTTGGTATTTGTTCGTGTAATTACCCTGCTTCGCAAGACTTTTGGTGTAGAGGCTGATCTTTGAAAATATAATACATCTAGCCTTTCTTTAGTCCCTTCTACTTTTACAATAGTAAATTTGTATGCACGAAGAATATAGTGATGATAAAAGTAAATTTGTATTAGATGGTTGAGTAAAAATATTATATTAACAATAGTTAAATAGAACTAAAAGAGTGGAACCAAAACCCAATAGATGCCAGAAATGAAAGACCATAAAATAGAAGAAGAGTTAATCCTCATTAAAAGATTTTTATCACAGAATCCTTCTCCTTCATATGTGAAATATTTTTTCTTCTTCTAACAAACCCACTAAACACTCCATTTGACACCGTCTGCCAGCAACTTACATTGCATAAACTATCTCTCCACTGCTATCGATATCAAGGTCGGGATCTGTCTCTTCGTCCTCGTCCATGTCGTCGTCATCCATGTCCATGCTACCAGTGAGATACTCGTTGAGAGATTGAGTTTTGGCTCCAGAAATTGTAGCCTCATTGATTATCTGCGTGATTTCTTCAATGCTCTGCATTGGTTGATGAGGCTCCTCAAACTGGTTGCTAATTGTGTTGTTCAACATGAGATCCGCCGGAAGGTTTGTCAAAAACCACTCGTGACTTTGAATCTCAGAAATAGTTATTCTCTGTTAAAACGATATTACTCTACATATTTCAGTACAGAAAAAAACAAACAAGTGCAGCTTGCCTTGGAATTGAATATTAGCGAAACAATCGAAGATTCATTTCACTTCAACTCTTTTCAAGGAAAATGTATGGATTTATGTATAATGGACCCTAGATATGATAGCAACACTATCAAACTCTTTAGAACACATTATTATTGGTCAAAATTGATTGGAAATCACAAAATTTTGTAGATACTACTTCTTATTTAATATACCTCGCTAATTGTTTTATAGTTCTCAATAAATTTTAACTAATAGTTGAGAGCATGTTAGAGAGTTAAAAAGAGTATTAGAAAGTCTCTAATGGTTGATAGCATTTCAGAAAGTTAAAAAGAGTATTTATTAGAGAGTCTCTAGCTAGCGCTCTTTTAGGAGTTAGAAGGGTAATTGGAAGTGTGTTGCTAAACACTGTTCTAAGATTCATTAGTATCAATGAAGCACACAATTTTCAGTTTGAAAAATTAATTAAAATATAAGCTTACCTGTGCAGGATCTGCCACAAAGATTCTTGAGATTAGAAGACGACACTCAGGAGATATGTGAACATAGTCAGGAATTGAGTACTGGACCTTTAAAATCCTCTGCAAACAAAATCCAACAGTTTTCAGAAAAGTAATTCGGTTTTAATACTGCATTGAACTAAAACAGGTGCAGTAAGTTACATGAATTGTCTTGCGGAAATTTGTAGGTTCCTCTGGATCCTCAAAAGGATATGCACCCACCAACATGACATATAAGGTCACCCCACAGGACCACACATCTGCAATCTGGGTCATAGTTGAATCACAGCGTCAGTACAAAGTATTAGTGAGTAATTGTTAAGAAAGGCTTAGATGTCCTCAAAGCAGTGCTTTCATATTATAATCTAAATTTAGTTTCATGTTTAGAAGAAAGCATAACATTACTCACTATCTTTTCCTAACCATAAATGAAAAGCGTACATATTTCAAGCATGATTATCTATTACTCTCCAATTTATCAAATTTCACTTCCTCAAGGTCCATGGCCACTGAGCAGAAACACACACATAGAGAAAGAAAAAATGCAAATAGTTCACACTGGGGAACCATTAAATAGAAGAAATATTTTCCATTATCACTCTTGGTTATCTTCTTTTCTTCGGGAAAAAGAGCTCAATATTCTAGTTAAGGTGAAAAGTATTACATCGTCATCCTTGTAGGTCTTGCCCCCTGTGGATACCCAAACATATCAACTCAAGTCATCAACCAAAGTCTACTACTACTCACCTAATTAGATTTAACAAGTGGGATGATGCCAAAACAGTGACAATCCAATTAAACCCCTAGTCATTACAGAACATATCATTGTATATTTTTCTATGCAACACCTAGAAGTTACAATCGATAGTGGCGTTACGTACATTAGGATGGTAGATTCTACAGGGCATGGAACCAATTACCAGTGGGTTGTGGTCACCAATGTAAAATTGCAAAGTATAAGTTAGGAGTTAGGAAGAAAACGACAAATAAGCTAATACAAAGTTTTATTCTATGAATTTTCTTTGTGGGATAGAAGTTACATAATACCTTGCCATCATATTCTTTCTTAAGCAAAACTTCAGGAGCAATGTATGCAGGGGTACCGACTGTAGATTTTGGTTGTGAATGTAGTACAGAGGACTGCGAAAGACAGTCAAGATTTGTGTCACAGATAATACAAATTGATCCATCAAAGGCAAAGGAAAATTGAACTTGATCTTGGGCTAAAATAAAATTGCAATGAATTTTCTAAACAGTGCCCACAAATGCGATTTCAACAATCCGGAATGCAGGTACTGTAAATTCGAAGGTATCAACAGATAAAACACTATGAAGAAAGAAACGTACCTTTGAATACCCGAAATCACAAATCTTCAAACGAGGAGCTGGACTACCATCCAACAATGTGTTCTCCAATTTTAAATCACGATGGCATACTTCCTTTAGTATAGAAGATGAATAGTGACATTCGAGTCAGATAATTCACTACATCTTTCAGGCAGGCAGTAAATGCACCAATGAGAAAGTAAAGGCTAAAATTGACAAACTTATATACCATTGCATGACAGTAGCTAACCCCTGATATAAGTTGTTGGAAGAAGAAGCGTGCCTGCAGAAAAACATAATAGGCATTAAGGGTAAGCGGTAATTGAAACGGCATTGAAACAAAAATGCATGAATGGAACAGATAAGAACCTCATCTTCACCAAAACGTCCTGCTTTGCAAATCCGCTCAAATAGCTCTCCTCCAGAAGCATATTCCATAACAATAGCCAAATGTGTAGGGGTTAGTATGACCTATGTTGCAGAGAATGAGAATTGATTAAAATATACCTCAGGTACAGGAGGAAGAAATAGGCCAAGACTTTGGAAGTGTAAAGAGTTCAGAGAACAAACCTCCTTGAACCTGACAATATTGGGATGCCTCAATGATCTGTGATTTATAATTTCCCTTCGTACATTTGCATCTATCTGTAAAGAAGAAAACATGGTTGAGCTTCGTATCATGCAGGGAAAAACCACATGCATCCAACACAATTCCTTTAAAACTTTAATTAACTCTACTGCATAGCTTAACATGTAAAATCCACTGATGATTCACATGAATTCTAGATAAGCTTCCTCATAAAGGGAATGGTGGTGTACATGCAGCTTATTGAACCAAAAAGTGTTGAGGGTTAAAGGAGCTATAACATTAGTTATAAACTCTCGTTAACTACTAACAAGGTCTGCCATCAAGCAAACGGTAGCATTTTTGCTCAATTTAAACACCGCAGCCAACATTTAGAACCAAAAACAACACTTATCGTCATGCGTTTGAAAACCAAAAAGAGTTCTAGGGTTTCCCACTATCAACTAATTCGCAGAAGAGGCACATGAGGATACTAAGCTCAATTTATAGGTAGAAGACAAGAGCAAAATCTAGGTTCATATTCGTAAAGGCCTCAGATTCCATCCAAACACAAGAACAACAAAAACCAGTACATACAATTAGATTAGGCAACAAATACACATCTCAATTCTTAAAAGACTGAAAGACATATGTACACCCCCATTAATTACCAACACCTCTTTTAGCACCATCCAACTGAAAATCAAAGCACCCAGCACCAATAGCTCCATTTCTACCAAAGACAACAAAAAAGAACCCAACCAATCAAATTATATACAAGAAACGTCAGTTGCTAAAATCCCCCGACAAACCAAAACTTTACAAGCACACAAAAAAAAGAGTTACAGAAATTAAGCTAAAGTGGAAAACAAACCTTATCGCCTCTCTCAATATATTTCACAGCAACAAGCTCCTCAGTGTGCTTGTCCTTCATGAGCCTAGCCACTCCAAAATTCCCCGACCCAATATCACGGACCAATTCATATCTATCACTGTCATGCATTATTGGCATATCCATTCCTGGCCCAACAGTCATCGCAGAACGATCCATCTCCACTCGTTTAAAAAACCCACCTTTGTTTTTACAATCACTATGCACCAAAAACAACACACCCCGGCAAAAATCTAAACTCTCACATTGAAATATCCACCACCTATATCAGATCTTTGAAAAACGAAACGAGGGTCGTTACTGAAAAAAAAAGGGGATAAAGCTGCTACTTCAGCCCGTGAAAAGGATTCAACTTTCACCAACCAAACCAAATGGGGATATTTTATTCTTTCATTCAGAGTTTGCAGTAGTTGAAGTTGGAAGTTGCAGGTGCAGAGGGTCGGTGATAGGCTCGTGAAAGTGAAACTGAACCTGAACGTGAAACCTCTCTGCTTTTCTTTTTCTCTTCCTCTTTTTTCCTGTCTGCGTGCCTTTCTTACACCAAAATTTATCCTTTTTATTTTATCCAAACATGAGAGAATCCGATATGCTTGAGGTAGCAGATTTTTAATTTCTTAAATTTTCTTTTATGCTTTCAGCAATTGCAAGGTTGATATGATATGATATATATATATATATATATATATATATATATATATATAACTGTGTCAACCACAAACTGAGAAATTAAGTTGCATATTTCGGTATTTTTTAGTTAAACTAAGTTGCACTTTTTTTTTATTGTAGAAAAGAACAATGAATGACATAATTTAAGTAACGCACAAATTAATTTATTTAGTATTTTATCTCTTCTCAGAGATCAGATGTATTTAATGGAATTGGATTGTGTGCTGAAATAAAAGATGTGTTTATAATGCTTAGAGCATGGGAGTTTCTTATGTTTAAATAAAATATTAATTATTTGAGAAATTTTATTTAGTACGTTTAATTATTTAAATTTTTTTATAATTATTTTTTAAGTAATTTATATAAAAAAAAAGAATAATTTTTATTAAAATAAAATTAATTATAAATCATTTAAAAATGATGTAGCATAAAAAAAAAACTTCATATTCTACTACATCTATGAGATTGAGATAGCAATAATTCATATGAATTGTTGTCATTAAAAATGTCTTTAGTGTAAAAGTAAATTAAGTAATGGGTTGAATCTATAGACACACATGTTTAAAGTCTAGTTTTATTTCAAATGTTTATTATAAATATTAAATTAAGTTTTTTTAATCTATTTAGTTAAAATGTTTGGCTTAGATTATGGAAAGAGTCCATTAAACCAGTATGTTTAAATATATTATTATTATTATTAAAAATAAAACATAATAATAAAAATACACAAAAGTGACTATATTTTGTATATTGCACATCACATTTTGCTTAAATTGCTTTTTATTAAACAATTTATTTTGAAAATAAATAATATATTTATATATTCTCAATTGACAAAATATTATTACATACTTACTAATAATTATACAGTGTTACAAATCACTAATGATATCATACTTTATTGGCTTTCAATTCATCCCAAGTCATTGATTTCCATACCATTATTAATTATTTTTGTTGTTTAAACCATAAATTTATATACTAATTTATTTAATAAAATAATCATTAATTTTGGAAATAAAAAAAAATTATTAGAATATGCACTTAAAAAATTATTATAATATTTATAAAAAATAATCTATAATATTTTCAAGAAAATGAGTTTAAGTTGATAGAATTGAATAATATATAAAACAGATAGAATTAAAAAATTATAAAATAAAATTATTTAGATAACATGTTTAATAGACTTATAGACCTGAACAAAATTTGAAAATAATATTAATTTATTTAAAATAAATATATATACCTATATTAAAAAATAAATTAATTTCATTCATACGATTTAAATTAAAAAATAAATATTATATATATATATATATTTTTATGTTTAGAGTTATTTTTAATAGTTAAAATGATTTGTTTCAAAATTGCACACATTTAGAGAAAAAGTAGTTATACAAATAAAAATTAGATAAAGTTTATCAATTTTATTATTATAATTTTCATCTAAATTCATTTATCTTTTATTCTCTATACATCACACTAGAAAGATTATAATAAAATTGTTGACAAAATGATTTCAGTCATTAATAATATAAAAATTCAAACAATACAACCTTCATCGCGAAGCAAACTGAAAACGATCTATTGGACAATATATATATATATATATATTTTAGTTTTTAGTGATATTAAAACTTATTTATGTGTAACAAAAGAAGGTTGATTGAGAGGAGAGATTCAACCTAAATATAGAAAAAAGTCATCACCAATTACAAATATGTAATTTGATAATACCTCTGTCATCAAAATTTGACCCTAAAAATGTACCTATCCAGAATAAATAGAGCACAATTCACCATTCCTATGATTAACTTTCAACAAGATTGAAGGGCAAAACAAACACAGGAAGTACTCAAATGTCCTTCTAATAAATTACATTAACATAGTTTAAAGAGTATTATACATTGTGATGAAATCATGTATTATCTTAAACTCAAAATTGCACCAACCGCTTGGTAAACAAATCTGTATTTCCTCAACATCATTATTGCTGTTGCAAACGGAAGAAATCAAGATTCTTCTTCAAAAGAGGCAAATAGATGTTGCAGAAGAACCCGACTGAAAAGACAGCCATCAGTTGCATTTTAATCCAGCCTACGGATACGCTCTCCGTATTTGTATTCACAAACTCCACATCTTGGAATTTGTTTACAATTTCAGATGAATTCATCTCTTGAACTTTCAATAGAAATCGATGATAACATACCTTCCGTGCTCCGACTAGCTCCCAGTTCAACTGTTTTGGACAGATTTGAGAGAGGGAAGGAAAAGAGAGGATTGGAGGGTCCCATGTAATAAGATTTAGGATTTAGGTTTAGGATCTTTCACACAAAATTAATGGCCAATTAGAAGAGTTAAAAAGAGGTTTAATTTTTTATGGGAGAACATCTATTTTTTAGATAGCTTCATTTTATTATTACAATAATTATCAATAATAATAATAATATAATTAATTAGTATTTATAATAATTATTAATAAAATTATTGTTTTTAGATTTTTTTTCTCTTGCAGTTAATATATAACTAAATATAAAAAGTATTGTTAGGTCCACTTACATTGTGTTTAAACAGATTATGAATTTTGTTTAGAATATTGTTTATTATATTTTAGATAAAAAATGAAATAGGGAATGAAAAATATACCCATATGTTCTTTGTTTCCTTATATAGTAATAGATTAACAAAATATGATAGAAGTACGCACGTTGTTGATTTATATAAATTAAAAAAAATGAATAAAGATCCTTTCATATTTTATTAATTATTAAATTGAATATTAGAATAAGATATTTATTAATTATAGAAAAATAATAAATTGCATTTACACAGCATTATTTGTTTTTGAATCTTTGTATCAATGGGTATACATAATTATTTTTCAAAATGCTTAAAATGGTGAATTAGAGTAAGATAAAAAAAGTTTTCTTTATTTCGTTTCAATATTTATTATTTTAATTTTAATCTATCTTGTATATTTTGATATTATTTTTTAAAGTAGATCAATGTATTTCTCTTTTTTTATTATTATTATATATATATATATATATATATATATATATATATGGGTTATTTTTTTTATAGAATAAATAATGTTAACTCATTTTTAAAATAATTAAAATTCAAATTAACCATATAGAATGGTGGAATGAAATTGAAAAAAAAATTAAAAAAAGTTGTTTAGGCTTATTGATATAAAAAATTAATGAAATTAGATTAAATTAATTATGTTCCTTTATATCTCTATCTAAAATATCTTATTATTTACAAATGAAATGTAAGTTTTTTCTTCCTTATTTTCTAAAATAATATTATTAATAAGGTAGAGTACTCATTTGTTTTTTTTTAATAATTAATATTTAAATAAGATTCTAGTTGTTTATGTTTAGTATATTTTTTTCGTTGTAATTATATTATTTCTATTAATAACACGAGAATTTAACAGTTTCTCAAAATCAAATGTATTACTCGAAACGAAGTAAATCAATTTTTGTATCTTTAAAATTGAAATTTGAGAAGATTTGTTTTAATGATGATATTTGTAGCCACTAATAACGAATTACGCCCAAGTTTAGTGAAGGATATTTTATTTATTTTTATTATTTATTTAAGTATCAGAATCCAACCACTTCCATGTTCCAAGCCAAAGTCCAAACTTACCAAATCCTTTTCACCTATAAATTTCTTTCTTTTATTTCTCTTTCATTCTCTTCACTATTTCACTTCCTCTCTCTCTCTCTCTCTTCTTCTCCTCTGCTTACAATTTTTCTTTCATTCCTTTCCCAGTTTTTTACTTCAATGAAAGAGTAAAACCCAGAATAATATAATCTCCTTGCCACTGCAACTCACAAGACAAAAGAGAGAGAAAAAGAAGAAGACCACCACCATCATCATCATAACTCGTTGCAAAGTAACAGCATCATCATGAGTTTGGTTCCTGAAGACTTACCGAGCTTAGATTTGAGACCTTTTTTTGTTACCAAAACTATCACTGATCTTCTCAGCCACCTTTCCTCCACCCCAAATGCTTCCCACAAGAGTTGCTTGCTCGAAGACTTTCTCAACAGATTGGAACTCGAATTGGACAAGATCCAAGCGTTCCAACGCGAACTTCCTCTCTGCATGTTCCTCTTAAATGATGGTTCGTTTTTTCCTTGAACTGGAAAACACTTTTTGGACGTCAAAACTGTTGGTTTGGATTAGTTGATTAAGATAAGACTCATATCTCACATGAATGTGAGTTCAGTTCTGTTTTCGACATCGGGGGTTTGTTAGTGAGAAATTAATGAATATTTTTTTCAAGTGTTATTTGAATGAACTCTTGTACTTGTGATGATGCTGATGAGTCTTCGGAACATGACTTACTCACTAAAACTTTTCTTTAACATAGATGAAGATGATTAAGATTATGTTTTGATGGTTTTGGCAGATGGTTTGAGTTTATTTTTCTCTTCAAGTTTCAATGAATGCACTAATACGAGCACTGTTCTTGTTTTTGTGGTGGCAGCAATTTCAGCTTTGAAGGCGGAGTTAGAAAAATGCAGAACTTACAAGTCTGAGCCTGTTTTGGAGGAGTTCATTCCTCTGAAGAAAGAGTATCAAGAGAAGAAGGTTAGTGAGAAGGAAAAGGAATGCAGGGACAACAATAATTGGACGAGTTCTTTTCAGCTTTGGAACACTGACGAAGCTTATAAAAGGGACAATGCATATAGATTGGACCAACAACAAAACAAGGTAGTGTTACAGAGATTATTATATGTGGGGTGGGTGTTGAAAAGATACTGAATTTAGTTCTGTTTTTTTTTTCCCTGTTATTTGATTATGGCAGAGTAATGAAGAAGAAAGACAATCTGTGGCCAAGGACTATTTCCAATATGCTGGAAATAGAAATGTAGAAAGGGGATTTGTTATGCCTTTGTCCACTTACCTTCTAACAAAGGAAGAATGTGATGTCAATGAACTTTCTCTTCAGACACCTGAAACTGCAGTGAGAAGCAAAAGGGAAAGATGTGGTTCCAGAATCACATCTTGCAGGGTGGTTTCCTCCATCTCTTCGCACCTGCTGCAGCCTCAAAGTGGCCGGAAACAAAGGAGGTGCTGGTCGCCGGAGTTGCATCACCGCTTTGTTAAAGCATTAGAGGAGCTTGGAGGCTCTCAAGGTGTGTGGTTAAAATAAACATTACATCAATCTTATCTAGGCACCTAACTAGTACAACTATTTTGCTTCTTAGAATAGCACTCATAGCATTTTGATTAATGGAAACTGTGGGTGGATTATTAAATGGATGAATTAGCCAAAAAATGTGTACTAGTGTGATAATTAGTCGAGGGCTTTGATGCTTGAATTGTGTGGGTATGAAAATGCGTACTTCCTTTTTCAGTTTGATTCATGTTGAAGTTGAGAATTAATTTTGGATCAGCCAAGAGAGATATAGGAAATTTTACATATTGCATTGCATATATATTAACAGATCACCCTAAAGTTCTTTACGAACAGATATGGAATTTGGCTAGTCATAATCATATTACATCTTGTATGGTTCATAATTGTCTAATCTCTTGGTTATTTCAATTGTAGCAGCTACTCCAAAGCAAATTAGGGAACTCATGAGGGTTGATGGCCTGACCAACGATGAAGTAAAGAGTCATTTGCAAGTGCGTTCATGTTGTTCCATCTCTCCTAATGCCTTCTAATGTTTGATTTGAGATTAACACAGGGTTGTTTATTATTGCAGAAATACCGACTTCATACAAGGAGAGTTCCAGTTGCTACAACTGCAGGAGGCTTATGGATGCACAAAGAATCCTTGAAGGGTAGCAGTTCTGGTTCTCCTCAAGGCCCTCTCCAATTAGCTACACAATCTGGGGAAGCGACATCCAGAACAGAAGGTGGCAACATGATAGATGATGATGTAAAATCGGGTTAATAACTGGAAATGTCACATTCAAAACAAAAACATGGAAAAGGTGATGTGTGCTCACCATGAATTTTGCAGATAAAAGTAAAGGAGTTTCACAACTACTCAAGAACAACTCATGATACATAAAAGAGGATGGATTTATGAAGAGAGGCTTTTACCGTTTTGAAGGACCAGTTTTCCTTCTATGCTATGAGTTTTCAAATGATACTCCGAAGAAAGTAAGTTTTTGCACATTAAGAAGCAGGAGCAGTTCATATTCCAGTATCAAAATGATCATTCATTTATTTTTTTTTTCTGCGAAATCACTGTAGAGCTGAAGGAGAAATAGTCCAACGTCTTTGTTGGGATTTCTGCAGTAGTAGGTGGATGTTGGAGTTTCATGATTTCATGGTTGACTTAATTAGTTTAGATTATCCTTGTTTGAAAACTTGTAGTGATTGTACCAATGTCAAAATAAGCTTATGATGTAACTCCCAGTTTTGCTTCCTATCTTGTGTATTGAAATAGTGGTGAAGGATTCTGCATCTTTAACTTAGAAAAGCTTGATTGATGCTCTATCAGTGTTGGAGGCAAGGTAGGTTATGAAATTTGTCATCAGGGTCAGAGATGTAAGTTTACCATAATAGCTAGAGAGTGAGATAAAAAATGTTTGATACCATTTTGTATACAAAGTCCTCAAGACATCTAGAAAAATTGTTACAATACGATTTTGATAAAAAACAAATATTGTTATAGTCCTACATATGGATAGTTGTGAGCCAGTGACATTTATTGTGTTTTGGTTCATCTTATTTTTAAGAAATAATTGCTATCTTTCTGCAGTTTTGTGAAAGAGCTTTTGAAAAGTATGGAATTATTGGTGATGTTGAATGGAAAAAAATTGGATATCTCAATTTGGGTAACAATGCAGAGTTAAGTGTTTCTGCTTCATTCATTGAGTTAGCAAAATGTGACCTTCAACCTAGGGATATTTGGTGACTATGTTGGATGTACATGAAAGTAAAAGGAAGGGAAATGGTCTCTTCATCATCAATTGTGAGGGTTGTTGTTAATGCTTATTTTAATGGCATGTCCATAACTGAAGTTGACACTGTCTCCAAGTTCAGGCTATAATTAAAATACTTGTGAAGGTTAGGGGAAGAGGAATTTATTTAGAAGGGAAGAAATCTATCAATCTGTATTAGGAGTATAATTTTCATCAAACACGTTGTTATTACAAGAAATAAAAGAGCACATGAGAGAACAGTGTTCTCATGATCTTGTGCATTTTTTTTTTCTTCAATTTCCATCGTCACTGTAGACCCCAGACATTGGAATCCAATGAATTTGGTTATTGATTTCCATAATAATTATTTCGAATCTCATTTAAAGCAATCTCAAATTGGTTAATAATATAAGAATCTAAAAAAAAATTCTAGCTTCAAAAATATACATAGCTTCTTCCTCTTAGCTTAAACTTTTATTCATGAAAAATAGGCTTAAATCTAGGGGGTAGAGAAAACCACCATAATAAGAAAAGCTACAAGCAACGATGATGGAAAGAAACAGCAACCAAGTCATCCCTATGAATATCAACTCTAACTATCAACCAAATCCACTGACCAGGCACCAACTTAATCAAATCTTTGAAGCTACTCACTAAAGTTTTGATTAATGATAACAATTTTAATTATTAGAACCACTGTTTTGCATATTTTATTATCAGAACAGATGACATGATATTATTTATATAAATAATATTGTTTGACTAATTTATAACTTCTTATTTAATGTTTACCGTAAAAAATAACAATAAAAACTCTTAAATCTGAAATAATGTGGAAGAGACTCTTGGAAAATTCATTCAAAGAATTCTGAATCGAACGTTATGCATTGTGAATGGTATGAAAGGGTTGAATATTCCATTCTCTTAATCAGATGTTATCCGTCTACCTAAGCCTAGTCATGATGGTGAACAAAACCACCATTTTCTGATATCTTAAGAAGTTGGCACTTGGTTTCAACTTTCAATGTTTATCTTGTTGGAAGGTGCATGACAAAACAGTCCCTTTCAAACAAAATAATAGTGAAGAATCTTGCAGAGGCATGGAGCCCACAAGCTCATGTTTGATCCTCTTCCTATGTTAATAGCTCCAAACTTTTATCATATAATATTCTATCATGATTAACTCTAAGGTTTATTAAAACCATTAAAAGAAAACATAGATCTCGATTAATTGAATGACATTTTTGAAATAATATTATTATAAATAAACTTAGTTCATTTTACTTTGTTTGATGGTACTATTTTAGAGATATCTTTCATTTAATTGTGATTTTATTTTTAACTACGTTTTTATTCATGATATGAAATTCTAATGAAACATATTTCTTAGTTAGTGTATAATTAATTATTTTTATTTGTAAAGCATTCCTTATGAATTAAAGTAATGCAAACTTTTTAAACACATTGATGAAATGCAAAATGAACAAGGATAGAATGTCAGTGATAAGTATTCTTGTACTGTATAAAGATTTTTAATAGAAAAAAATATGAAGAAAAAATGAATCGATTTTTTTTTATAAAATAAAATTAGGTTGTATATAAGATAAAAATAAATTAAACTTTGAAAAAGTTAAAAATAACTTATACAAATTAATTTGTATATAAATTAAATTAAATTTATAAAAAATTAGTTTTAGTTGAAGAGTTGTAAAACCTCAGAAATGTCCTATTATACCATATAGTTGAGTATAATGTGCGGAAAATAGTATTATTATTATATAACATTCAAATAACCAAATCACATGGCCAATAAAAAAAATAAATGTGTAGGTATATACAATTAAGGTTGGTCCCACCCTAGAAGAAGCCATTTCTTGAATGATTCTCATACTAGCCAATTGATACTTATCCATTCATACCAGTTTTTTTTTTTTTTCTTTTTAATAATGATAACATTAGCTCAAACTATCGATTTTATCATGAATAATTTATATATAAAAATTGACTAACCATTTCTAGAAAAATCTCAAATATTATTTTTCATAAAATTAGAATTTAAAATCTTATTTAAAAATCATAGAAAATATAAAATATTATTATGAGCAAATGAACAAGGAAATGCCAGGAAAAAGTCTACAGGATCAGATGCGTTTGGCAAGAAAAGCCAACTACCATCCACCAATACTAAATACACCTTCAACCATATTAAATTCAATACCTAACTTGTAGATATCTTATCTTAGCTTGTCCCAAAATCTGTGTGAAATTCTTTAACGTGCTTTGAGAATCTTTGCGATGGAACATTCATTGATAGGTGAATTTAATTTCTAAGGCTTTGATGTTGATGTATATATCTTAAACAGTTTTCATTGATTAATAAGAAGATGGTTTAGCTTTTCCCCAATGACAAAAACTCCTTGTCTTTTGCAATGGTTCGAAAATTGCGTTAAAAACGGGAGTTAGTGGTTAACATTGTAACTTTTTAGAAATAATTATTATAAAAAGTACAATAATTCATAAAATATTTAATATAAAGATTATTTTTTCTTTTATTAATATGAATAAAATTGTATTTTTTTTCATTCTTAAATATCTTAAAAGCAATCAATTATTTTGTATCAAGATTATCTCTGTTTTAATGTTCATAACAACTTATGAAAAAAATTATAAACTAAAATTAATTAAATAACCAAATTATAAGAGTTCTCCTATTTACTAAATCAATTTTCATCAGTACATAATTTAATTTTATTATATAATAAATTATTTAATTTTTTATTAATATCCGTTAAAAAAAAAGATCCTGATAATTGTTTTCGAGACAGATTGTAAAGCATTTGTTTTTATTCTCTTTGCAAACTCGGAGTTTCGGCTTATAAGGGATAGTGATTGAAAATGAGTTTACTATGTACATATTGTGCGCATCTATAATTATCTAAATTTTTTATGAAGATATATTTCATTTGTATTATTTGTTTGAGATTATTAGATTATATATGGTATCCGTACATGAATTAATTAATTTAATCATGTTTTGAAAAATTACTTATCTGGAGTATGTAAATCCTTTTACCGCAATAAAAGATTTTTTTTCATGTACATTTGATTACTAATTCAAAGAGAATCGTGTCGAGACAAGAGCGTGTTACATAAAGTTTCATTCTTTAATAATAGAAAGTTTTAGACTTTTGAAGTTTGGTGTTGTCATGAATTATAGTTGTTGATGGGAATGATATTAAATAAATCCCAAACCAATATATTTTGAAAACGTGGGTCAAGGAAGCAAAGAGTGGATGTGTGAATGATACTCATGAAAAAAGATCGAAGATGATGCTAACCTGATAACACTGCCATATTTATCGCTTATAACCTTTGGATTGGATCTCCCACGAATCTATGTGGTAGATAAAAAAAAAATGTTACCAGGTTCAGGTTCTGTTTGTACATTGAATTCCGCAAACTCAATATTCGCACAGAGAATAGAGACAACTAAAATATACAGTCATACACTCCCTATTTTACTTGGGAAACCAAAGAATATGGAGAAGTGAAAAAAATAAAATAAAAAGTTAACTACAAGTTACAAGTTGTAATTATCAAGGCCCAAATCTCTCAACGCATCGGTGGCAGCATCCTTACAGTTGCTATGTGTTTCCTTGGCTTTCCGGATGTATTTCTCAATTCCATTATTAAGCAGGATTGTTCTGTCCAATACAAAGTTGGTAACAGGTTACAATAGGATTCAAATCACATTCTTATGTCTCTAGTAATGTCAATCTGATATTAATAAATAATGAAAATAATTAAATAATGCATCAAACTAAACTATAAATTATATGTTAGGTTTTGAAAACTTCATAGTATATGCTACAAGGCGAGGATTACAAAATTATAAAACGAGAAAAAAAAATGCCAAGCAATGAATAATTAAACGTCTTGCATAATAAATGTCATGAATCATAAACTTGCCTGTTTTCTGGATTTCTCACTACTAGATTTCTGATCATAAGACAGGAGTTTCTTTGCATTTGGTGTGCTGCAGGAAATTTCTGCATGGCTTGAACAGCTAGGTCACCAGCACCAGCTTCAACGGCTCGGGCTGCGTTTTCAGGTGATCTTAAACAAAGCACAGAAATAATAGACATAATCTGCGCCACAAATAAAAGCAACAAAATCAGAACAGGTACAAGATGCACAAATACATACAAATTGAAAGAAAAACAAGTAAATCATGAATTTCATAGAGAAAATTGTGTCCAGGATATGGTTTGATATAACGTTTATTATTAATGTTGGCAGCAATAGGATGATTATTAGGAGTCGAACCCAGTAACAACATTGTAAAGCCTGATTACATCATTTACATACTTCTACGGAAACTGACAAATTGAATAGTGCCCATTTAGATTACTATAACCAAATTGCTATGTCGAAATAAAACAATCCAGTAGATGGAAAATCATTAAATCAATCTGGCAATGAAAATCATTGTACTTGGAGCTGTTTTAGCCTTACAGTGATTTTACACGTGCTGCCTAAACAGATATTGCAGTTTCTCACCTCTAGCAATACGGAAGGGTCATCGGCAAATCTCGCTGAGAGTTTGATTAGCTTATCCACACCTCCTTTCCCAACAATTTCACTCTTGTTCATGTCACTTCCTGCTAACTGATCCATTAAACACAAAAGGAGTCATTTAACTTAATGAAACGAAAAAAAAAAATCCTATTAAAGTAAATAATAAACTACACACCTCTGAGGTTTCATAAGATAGCACAAACAAAAATAGCACCAATGTAACAGTACCATTCTCAGATGAATCCAAAAAAAACTGCTAGTATTGCACTGAACTTCATAAAAACACTCATTACCAGTGTGTATACTGTGAAGTACAGAAAAGGAGTACAATTAAAAGGAAATAATGCTGAAATAGAAAAGAGACTAAGCTTAGAGAAGGAATTAGACAAAGTAACACATCATCCCCTCACCCTAGTTCCTATTTCCTTTCTGATACACCTCAGCTCCACACAAAATCCTTCCACTAGGAGTTAGTTCCTTTCAGCCTGCTGCTCCTTCTAGATCCCTGGATTCCCAGATTTGTAACAAACTTCTGTGCTGTCCATTCCCTCACTGGACCACATTACAATCACTTATAGAGGGACACAGTGTTTTGTTTTCCAAAATATGAAGGAAAGTTAGTGTAATGTATAAAGAGGGTCAGTGTAATATTTTTCAAAGTAAAGGAGTTAGCGTATGGGTAAAAAAAACGGGGAGTTTTGTGCAATCTTACGAGAACATCAAGAATGTCAATGTAATTTAGTCTGAAGGAAATGAGATATCATAGTAAGGCAGTCAACATCATCAAAGGTGAGTTAGTGGATAGGCTCTGCTTTGTTTGAACATTATTAGTCAGAAGCAAAAGCAATGAATAATGAATATGTTTAAGATCATTTCAGTTTTATGCACATTACTCAACTACATGATTCATATCAAAGTCATAAAAATTTATAAGTACAAATTGTGTTTGGATTGGAAATTTATGAAATTATTTACAGGAACTCCAGCTCCTGATTTTATGGAAATTTCATCAGCTACATATTATTCCCCCAAAAATGGGTAGCATTCACATTTTTTTTTTAGAAAATAAAGTTGCAAGGGATATCTAGGACACAAACGAAGCACATCCAAATCCAAGTGATAAAAATTATAAAACACTATAATATGCAAGGAAAACTTTCAGCTCAAGAACAAAAGGCAGGACAACCATCAAAACCACAGAGAAAGAGACAATGCAAACCCTACAAAAAACCACTGGGAGTGGAAAACCATATTATTTTTCTTAGAGAAATTGAAAAAATTAATAATAATAAACAAATGATTAGGTGACCTGTCCAGAGAAACATTTTCAACCTATACCTTTGAAAGTAATGAGCAACAAACTTTGGCCACAGCTTTGTTGCCTTGTTCACCACTATCATCTACACATCTAAGTACTGCATCAATACCACCTTTCTCAGCAATGGATTTACATATTTCATCCTGCAACATAAAATAAAGATAGTTCAGCAAAGATAACAAAGGCATTACGGCAATGCATACTTGTGTCAGCAAGTCTTCAGTTTGAAAATGTTATTAAGGCTGACAAGCATGCTGTAATGAAGCCAAGCAATAAAATATTCCATGGCAATGATGATTCAGCAGAAAATAGTGAAATGGGACAGCTAGGCAACCAGGCAGCTAAGGATCTGAAATTCAAGGGGTTGAGAAGAAGCAATATGCAGAAAATAACCAACTCTAAGTGGAGAGAATCTGTGCGAAGGGTAGGTGCATATGAGAGTGAAAGGGAAATTGTTGAGGAGATGGATAGTCTGATGCAACTCTAAGTTCCTCTTCCCTTCTGCTACTAACTTTTCTGATTCCATTGCTCTGCCTCCTTTCTCATTCTATCAGTACTACTCTCGTAAATGGTTACTCCTTCTCTATGTATACACACTAGGAGTTGATTTTACTGTTCATACTCAGTAAGACAGTAAACTTCATTTCATTTAGTGTGCCATCACACATGCTAAATTTGAATCTTGAAAAACAGTTAGTCTAAGAGGGCTAAAATGCAAAGGCCAGCTAATAATTGACAAATCTTGTTGACTGCAAGTCCTGTATAAAGATACACAGGAAAATATATCTGAATCAATAAAAGGAAAACATTATAGAATCTTCAGCATCATAAAGGAGAGAAAGTCCATAAAAACTCTAAAGGATTTTTGATACGCGAAAAAAATTAGAAGGGTATATTAGTAAGATTCAAAATGTTTATGAGAGAAAGACGTGGAAACCCATCGCATGGGGACCACAGGCGCATGCATGTTGATTCCGTTGATTAACAAAATTGCCTACGTGGCTTCTAGAAGGAATGTAAGGATCTTTTACATTGGGAGAGAAGATAGAGGATAAGAGGGAGTTTTACGGGAGAAAAAAATAAGAAAAAGAAAAGGGGAATCCAGGGTTGGGAGTGGGAAAGAGGATCGTCATTACCCTCTTTGTTCCATGATTCAAGAATAATACAAGTATTTTTCCATAACAGTTTTATTTTTTTTTGTTACTTATCAATTGGTATCTAGAGCTCTCGATTATGGGAGTGCATGGTAATTACGCGAAGTGCAATGAAGAAGTGCATTGATGGCCTGGAACAACAGCTTGTGGAATTAAGAAACTTGATCATCATTCGCAACAGGTCTCGCAGCAACAGACCTCACAAACGACGTTCACATAGGTGACGAAATGCGAACGATGTTGTAGATGGTGAAGTTGAGAGTGAAGACAGCTTGCGTTCTACCACGCGAAGTAGTTGGTCGTGATTCGTCGGGAGATTTTGTGGGACGTAAGCTCAAGATACCCATATTCCGTGGTGATGATGCTTATGGATGGATCATTCGAGCTGAATGATACTTCAAACTGAACATGGTGCACGAGGAAGAAAAGCTTGACACTGTGGTAATCACATTGGAGGATAAGGCACTGAGTTGGTATCAGTAGTGGGAAGATCAGAGTCACAAACTCAATTGGGAGAATTTACGGGTGTGTTGATTCGACGTTTTCAACCGGGGTTGGTACAAAACCCGTTTGGTCCATTACTGAGTATTAAGCAAACTAGCTCCGTAATGCAATACAGAGAGAAATTTGAGCGTGGATCTACTCCATTGAAGGAGGAAAGAGTTATGCTGAAAGGAATTTTCATCAATGACTTGAAGGAAGAGATTCAAGCTGAATTGAAACTTTACGCCACGGGCACATTAGATGAGTTGATGGACCAAGTTTTATTGCTAGAAGAGAAGAATAATGCCCTACGCAAGGTTGGATTGACGAGCTTAGAGAAGAAGGTGGGTGACAAACCACTTATGAAGCATGCAAAAGGGTTCACCAGATGGGAGAGGGAGGAAGTAAAGAGGGGATGAGCAATAAGGTGACTGAGAATGAGCTTGATGAGAAGAAAACAGTGAGTGGAGGAAAACTTTCTGAAGCAGAATTGAGAGAAAGAAGTAGGAAAAGGTTGTGCTTTAGATGTGGAGAAACATGGGGACGAGAACATGTTTGCAAATTGAAACACTTTCAATTTGTATTAATGGAGGATTCTCAAGGTGAAGAAACGAAAGTCAGTGGAGGAGAAGAGGAAAAGGACGAGACTCTCACTGTTAAAGTCCTACAAATCTCATTGAAAAACAAGCAAAAATTGACTTCTAATGGATCCTTCAAGGTGATGGGGAGGATTGACGGAGCGGAGGTGTTAATTCTAGTAGATTGTGGAGCTTCAACTAATTTTATTTCTAAAAAGTTAGTTAATCATCTCAATCTGGAAGTGAGTGATACAATCCCGTTTGAGGTGGAAGTAGGAGCAGGGGACAAGGTGGTGAACAGGGGAATATGCAAACAATTGGAACTGGTGGTACAAGTTGATTCACTTGTACAACATTTCTTTCTTATGGAGTTAGGAGGGCTGATTTGGTGTTAGGGGTGGAGTGGTTAGCAAGTTTGAGGAATGTGAAAGCTAATTTCATAAATTTGGTGTTAAGTTGGGGAATAAGGGGAGAGAAGAAGATCATGAAGGGTGATCCTTCCCTTTGAAAATTCAAGCTTCATGGAAAACAATGGTTAAAGCCCTCAATAATGAAGGAGAGGGATATATGTTGTCATATCAAGCACCCCTAATAACTGATGTGGAGAAAGGGAACCTTCTCAGTTCTGATTTAGTTGCTGTCCTTGAAGAATTTGAGGATTTGTTCAGAGCGCCAACAGACTATTTGGGCTGAGACCCATATCCTCTCTATTGTACTCCTTTTTCTATAAATACAATGTATCAGTGTTTTTAGTCACTGCATCAAACCCTAAATAAGTTATCTCAAGTGTGATAAAACTTCATGGATTTCCAGAATCCATTGTTTCTGATAGAGACAGGATTTTTATGAGCTCTTTCTAGGCAAAATTATTTAAGTTGGTTGGGACTAAGTTGAAATTCAGTTCTACATATCACCTGCAGCCAAATGGGCAAACTGAAGTGATGAACAAATGCTTGGAGACTTATTTGAGATGCATGATCGGCAATAAACCCAGACAGTGGCATAAGTGGCTTAGTTGGGTTGAATATTGTTATAATACCAACTACCATGAGGCCACTAAGATGACACCTTTCAAGGTAATGTATGGAAGAGATCCTCCTCCAGTGATTAGAGATGTTTCAACAACCTCTATAGACGAAGTAGCAGTGATGATACAAGACAAAAATGAAGTATTAGGTATACTGAAGGACCACCTAGTGCAAGCCAATAACAGAGGAAACAACAGGCTAACAAAAGAAGAAGGGAAGTGGAGTATAAGGTTGGGGATGTTGTATATTTGAAGATACAACCATACAAGTTGAAGAAGTTCGCTAGGAGAATTAATCAGAAGCTTAGCCGGAGATATTATGGTCCATATGAAATTATTGAGAAGATTGGAGAAGTGGCTTATAGATTGAAACCACCTGAGGAGAGCAAGGTGCATCCAGTCTTTCATGTGTCTTTATTGAAGCCGACTGTGACAGCTGAAGCTGCTATCCAACCACTACCATCATATGTGACTGAGGAGATTGAGTTACAAGTCAAACCAGAAGAGGTTTTAGCTGTGAGAGGAGATAGAGATTAATCTTTAGAAGTGTTAGTGAAGTGGAAGAACATGACCGATTATGAGAATTCATGGGAATCCATGAATAAGATGATGGAAGCATTTCCTGAACTTCACCTTGAGAACAAGGTGAATTTTAAAGAGGCAGGTATTGATACAAGAAAAAAATTAGAAGGGCATATTAGGAAGGTTCAAAATGTTTATGAGAGGAAGAAGTGGAAACCCATTGCATGGGGACCACAGGCACATGCACATTAATTCTGTTGCTAACAAAATTGCCTACGTGGCTTCTAGAAAGAATGTAAGGATCTTTCATATTGGGAGATAAGAGAGAGGATAAGAGGGAGTTTTATAGGAGAAAAAAAAAAGGGCTGGGAGTGGGAAAGAGGATTGCCATTACCCTCTTTGTTCCTTGATTTAGGAATAATACAAGTATTTTTCCATAACAGTTTTATTTTTTGTTGTTACTTATCAGCTTTCGTTAGTCATTTTAGAAAAGTATGAAAGACAATTTGTCACCATAAAAATTACCTAAAACCACCCAACTACATTGGTTTTCTCCAATGGCTACATTCCTATGAACTTCAAATACAAGCACAATTTTGTGTACTCAATGCATGATTGGATATTACCACTTACATTTACAGCAATGGTTTTCAAAGTGGTGCATGCTGAAACTAGGTCTGGTGAGCAAAGCCCTGCACTCAGAGAATCCACAAGGGCTTCTGCAATTCCAATCTTTGCAAATTTGCGTGCATAACCATATACCTGAATCATGATGTACACATAACTAAAATGCTGGCAAATTTACAATTTCAAAAGACATGATCTATTCACAAAATTAAGTTCCTAACTTTGCATCCTTTACTTCTTTATTTTCATGCTTCTGCTACATGAACACCTCAACACTCCAGGGACTATTTGGTTTTGAATAAATTTTTTCCATTATCAATTATTCAAACAATGTCGCCTTGTTTTGCATTTTGCTTTGTTGTTTTCATTGTTTCCTATATTCATCCCGCAAAGCTATATTTGGAAACAGCAGTAAATTGACGAATGATCAGTATAAACCTTTTACACTATCAACCAATTAGAGTTATCTTTATATAATTATTAGAAAATTGAACAAACATAAATGTAATCGAATGACACTATAAGAAACTTTTCCAGTGTCAATGTGTTCTGTTAGAACAAGGAGAATATTACTAAAGTACTCTGTAACGAATAAGATAGCAAACCCAACTGACCCACAAATCAGTTAATAAGGCAGTCGCAGGGATCAGTTAATAGTTAATGGGAATAAATAGCAATTTAAGTGCCGCAGGAGACTCGTTTAAGAAATTCAGTGTGAGAGTGCTGAGACTCTTGAATTCTCTCAATTCTTGGTACTAGTTAGTTCTATCACATTATAATTAAATATTTTTTTTTGCAATTACTTGTAAATTAGTGAAAAGCTATAAATGTTTTCTACAACTAAATTAGAGTAATGATATAAACCACAATCAAAATTTAAACCCATCATTGTTTCCTGAATTCATCATACAAAAGTAAAAGTAACTGAATTTTGCAAGGGTTTAATTTTCACATACTGCCATTATAAACATTTTTAGATTGTCAAACAAACTCTGAAACCTCCGTATCTAACTGAGCCAAATGGTAAAGTGTGATCCATGTAGCCAAATCTCTGAAACATTTTTGTAAGGCTTTCTTGTTGTTGTTATCAATAGAATTATGTATGACTATCATGATAATGGAAAGATGGTCAACAAACTTATCATACATGACACCATATGATTAGATAACAGTGGAATAAACATTTAAATTATTTCTGTAATTACTTCTGAATTCGTGAAAAACGAGAATCGTTTCCAACACCCAAACAAATGTAATGATATATGGACACATGATACAGAACAAACACTTAAACGTGTATGAGTTATAAGATAATTATTAAAAAAGTCAACAAACTCATTATACATAACAATGTGATTAGATGAAAGAGTACAAACATTTACCCCATCAATGGATTATAATCAAATTCTTCGTGGAATTACTATGAATTCAGGAAAAACTAGAATTGTTTCCTACAACTAAACAAACAAGAGTAATTATACATGGACACCTGTTAAAGTCCAAGCACAATTGGGCATCTTTCATTTCTCTCTATCTATCGTCTTTCCACATCATATTCCGTACCACATTCTACACTTATAATTCTTTCTCTACCACAGTGTCCATGGATAATTTTTACCAAATTTCTTCAACTTCCCTAATAAAAAAAACTAAGTACATGTTTGGATTTAAATTTAGAAAGTTGAGTTTGAATGAATTTCATTTTGCTATCCGAGTTTGCAAAAGCAACCTTGATGTTACTTTCAATTGAAACTTGGTTTAAGGCCAAATGTAGTATGCTAACGTAATTTTAAGGAAAATCAAACATACAACCAATCTGAGCTTTGGGGACAAACGTAAATTGGAAGTGACCAAACGGTAAACCAAATATAGCCTAACACATTCACAAGCAGCAGGAACTTACCTGAGAAGCCACAACTCGATTGTCATCCGGCGTCAAAAGCGCGCGAACCGCGTCATACAAACTCTGGATCCCCTTGTTCTTATGCAACGACAAGATCTCCAAAACCAGCTCATCAACCTTTAACTCCATAAACGACTCCTTCACGATCTCATCACCGGTCGCAGCCGAAGCCACGACGCGAAATACACTGCTCAAGACCTCCACATCTTGCTTATTGTCTGCCAGAAAACCAATAACAATCCTCGGTCCGTCACACCGCTGAAACGTCCCCGTACTCTTAACATCTGAAACGACAGAAAGAATCAGCATTGAGAAATTCAGAACAGTGGCAAAACGGCAACACTAGATAAACGAGTAATCTCAACCGTGAAGCAACGACGACAATGCGTTTAAAGCGGAGAGAAGAAGCACGTGAGATCCGGTGACGTGGGGGATTTTGGAACAGAGCGAACAAGCTAGCTCGACGGCGCCGTTTTTGGTTGCAATTGCTGCATTTTGATTTGAATTTGGATTTGGATTTGAACACAAGTCGTGGAGCGCGTTAAACATAATGGCGAGTTGATTATCATCCGGTTCGGATTGAAGGTGTTTCAAGCGGTCCAAGCAGTCGATGACAGGGTTACTTTCGCCTGGGACGCACGTGACGATGCCTGCAAAACGACGGTGTTAGAGATTGCGATTGGGAGAAGGAGAAGAAGAAGAAGGTGAGAAGAGAGAGGAACCTGAGAGATCGACGCCTTGGAGAGTGAGGGTTTGGATGGCGTCTTGGAGAGCCTCGGTTGGGTCCATGCCGAGGTCGTCGATGTTCTCTTTCACCAGTTCTTCGAATGCTTCTTGCGAGATTGTACGCGCCGCCATTGCTTCCTCCACTCTCTCACTCTTTTTCTTTCTTTCGTTCTGTTTCAAATATTTTGAGTTTTATTTGAGCGATGAATCTAGAAGTAGAAGCATACGATGACGAGGGTGAACTGATCTTGAAATGGTGAGGCAACCACGGACAAGATCAGATAAGTAATAATAATTATATAAGAAACTCTGCAACTCATTTTTTATTACATTAAACTTAACGTAGGAGGTTTAAATATTGTTATGTCAAGTTTTTTTCTTTTTTCAAATTTTTAATTTTATATATAATTTTTTTATCAAATAAGTGGATGTTTATAGTATCAGTTAAAATTTTATAAAAATGTCCTGAAAAATAAGTTATTTACATTATTTTAAGTTTTTTTTTTAACTTCATAAATATTTGTATTGTGTAATTTTTTTCATCCAAAATAAATATTTCTTTTTTACTATTTTTTTTCACAACCGCAACCAAGAGAGGATTAAAACCTATTTATTTTAGGAAAAAATTATACATTCATATATATATATATATATATATATATATATATATATATATATATATATATATATATATATATATCTTTTATTAGCATTATAAAATATAAATACGAATAAATTTTATTAGCAACTCCTTCGCTGCTACTTCTCCCTTTGATCACTAATAAAATTGCATTACAAGACTGAAAAGTAGTTTCATTAAATTGATCAGAGCCAAAACAATTTGAAACTACACGTTATTTGACAAAAACTTCACACAAAGATATTGTAAGTAAAAAAAAAAGTATAGGAAGTAGCAAAATTTGGTGCACTTATGATCATGGCCACTGCCAGAAGGGACGAAGCATGGGGAAGACAGCAAACTTCATGGTGCCATTGTTGCAATGGAACCCATTTCTCTCACCACACCCAAAGAAGTGAGGCTCCCACTTCTTCAACACAAACTTGAACCCCTCTCCTCCACCTTGCACGGGACTTGCCACCACCTTTGCCTTTTTCACGTCACACTTGAAGAAGCTCTCATAGCTTTTGAACATGTACACACTGTGTGGGAAACTGGTGGCGCTGGGAGCATCATATTTGAAAACTACATCACAACAATTCAATCAGTTGATGCTCATTTTTGTTACCATATTTCAATCAATATTTTGCATTAGAATCACTTTAGAAGGAAACTGACCTAGAGTATCATTGATGTAAAATGGGGCATTCTTG
Organism: Sphenostylis stenocarpa; assembly: GCA_963425845.1. NCBI lineage: Eukaryota > Viridiplantae > Streptophyta > Magnoliopsida > Fabales > Fabaceae > Sphenostylis > Sphenostylis stenocarpa. The sequence goes on along the minus strand of OY731399.1, from coordinate 20,282,637 downwards.
AAGGCCCAATCGGAGTAGTTGTAGCCAAAGTGCCAATGATCAGAACCACCCACGACAATCTCTCTGGGCTCTTGCTGTGTTTTGTTGTGAGGGTGATTCCCAAATCTGGACCACCAATCGGTGTAGTTGAAAGCAGGGAACCAATCCTTGTTGGCCATGCTCACTGAAAACATTGAAGCACTTATAATAACTATGATCATCACTCCATGTCTAAACTTGAGACCCATGGTATTTGCTTTGCTCTATAGTCTCACAAGTGTGGCTAAACAAAATAAGGAAATTAAAGTGCAGAATGCAAAGTATGTTTTTGGTTTTTGATGCTGGGAGAATGGTTGGAGTTAAGGGGTATTTATACAGGGAGACAGACAGTAGAAACAAATAGAGTGAGTCTCATGAAATATTATGGATTTGACTCTGCTGTCATATGGTGGTGCAAAATGGCCAAATCAACTTCTACTTCATTAATTTGTAATATATATATATTATTGAAAGTAAATGGGATCTGAATTGTCGGATAGTGTACATGTTTTTTCCCGATCCTTGGCCGTCAACATTTTTTCCACGCCTGGGCTCTTTCACGGAACACGTGTTTGACCTGAATAAATAATTCTTTTTAATAAAAATTAAGAATAAAATATAGTTTTAATTAATATATAATCTTAGTATGTCATTTAATTACTATATTTAAATTGTTTAAATATTAAGCTAATTAATTTATATTTATCTGGTAACAGTTATTAGTATCAAAACATTTATTATAAGTTAATATAATGGTACCAATGAGATAACTATATAAAAACTAATAATTAATATAAAAGATGTAAAAAAAAAGAAAGAATACAGAAACCACTTTTAATATCGGTCTTTCTAATAATTGATCTAGAAAGTGAATTCAAGACTTTCAACATCGGTTTAGTTAGGAACCGATGTAGAAAACACTTTTTATAAAATTAAGAGAATTATTCTTGGCAGGATTCGAACCAAGTACCTTAAAATTAAATACTAATACTCTAACCACTAAATTACTAAGATTTTCTGATAATAACTTATAAATAAATTATATTTATATATAAATAAAAATGTATATCCATGTAAATATATAAATATAAAATATATAAATACAAATACAAATATATTTATATATTTATATGTTGGATGTGAGAGCGCGCTCGAGAGTGAAAGTGTGTGTCAAGTGGGTTTTCAAAATTTGATGTTAAATTTGTGAGCAAGTCTCTTTATATGAATTTGTAATTTAATGATAGAATATAATCTTTATAATTTATTTATAATAATATAGAATATAATCTTTATAATTATTTTATATAATGATATAAAATAAAGAAAAAAAAATTATTTTATATCATTATATAAATAAATTATAAAGATTATATTTTGTCATTAAGTTATAATCCATATAAAGAGACCAGCTCACAAATTTGACATCAAATTTTGAAAATTCACTCGACACACACTTTCATCCTCGAGCGCGTCCTTACATCCATCATATAAATATATAAATATATTTGTATTTATATATTTTACATTTATATATTTACATGGATATACATTTTTATTTGTATATAAATATAATTTATGTATAAGTTATTATCGAAAAATCCTGGTAGCTTAGTGGTTGGAGTATCGACCTCGACTCTAAGTTACTTGGGTTTGAATCTTGTCGATGACAAGGATAATTAGAGAGGGGTTATGAATAAATAAAAATATTAGACTTTCTACATCGGTTCTACCGATGTTAAAATTATAATAATATATATTTTTTTTATGTGAGACTTCTTTTCTCACATTCTTTTACTTTAAATATTTTGATTAAATTAATCAAATATTTACCATACATTATTATTATTGTCTTCCTCTAATTTATTCTTCAGTAAGATCAATTTATTTAAATTTGTAACTGTTAACTGATTGTCATATCAACTATTAGTTTCTTCTTTGTCTTGGAATATAAAACAATATTTCTTGTAATGTGCAAAATGCTTTAACTGTCAAAAATATACAACAATCTTTTGTTGCATATGCTTAAGTTCCTTCATTAGCCTTTTTAATCCAGATAACTTTTTTCACATATTGGGTGGTTGTCACGTATTTAGCTTTTATATTAGATCGGGCTACAACATCATATGTCTCTCCTACAAGTGTTAACATGTCAAGATCACCTGTAAAACTTGAACAAACATAGTCTTTGATAACTAGTTCTGTTTCTTCGAAACGTAATACAACATCCAAGGTTCATTTTATAAGAATGCTCTTACACTCATGCTCTCCACCATGATTTGTCATGATACTAATCGCTCACATTGTTTGTGTAATGTCTTGTCTTGCATCGATCATGATGCGCATAAAACTTTTCACCGACGATGCATACAATACTTCTTGAGACATTTATATCATCTTCGCTTCATTGTTAGGACTCATAATTGAGAATAACTTACTTGATAAGAAATGAGGTAGAAATTGGCTTACACCCTTGTATGTTGAAGCACCATAAGACATTCAATAAGTAATTTTTCTGATAAAGTCAAACATTTTTATCTTTTATATCTCAATGAACTTACATCCATAAAATCTTGTTTGTTGGTCCCTAGTCCTTTATATCAATCTGCCTTTAAAACTTATATTCAAACTTGTTGGAGCTTACCACCAACATGTTATATACGTACAATGACAACATGATAAAATTATTAAATTTATTGTAATAGGTACAATAGTTTGAACTAAGTTTGTTATAAATAAGATTAATCATGAAGAATCAAATCTTTTATACTAATATTTTGACACCCGGTTGAGATTGTACAAAGATTTAGTTAACCTACAAACTAAATTTCCATTTTCTGTGAAGTCTTCTAATTAGAGCATATCAATCATCTCTCCACGTTCACCCTAAAAAAAATAATATTTGCATCTCCACTAAAACTAGCCATGTGGGTATAAATACCCATTTACATTGTTAGTACAATTTAAGAATTTGTTTTTCCTAAACTTTGAAAGCACGAACTTTAGCTTGATGTGGTACACCCATAATTTTTTTGTAGTAATCATCATCGCTAATACAAAACATCTTATCATTCCTAAGGATAATACTGGTGATTCTAACATATTAGAATAAACTAAGTCCAATATGTATTTTCTCCAAATAGTCATTCTAGCAAATTTCAATTTATGTTGCTTTAAGTCAACAATCTTTTTCGGTATGCCTCTCTTGTCACAATGATATCAAATAAGATTCATCTTTTCTCGATAATTTGATTCACCATGATTTTGACTCTCACTAGAGTAACATTTCATAATCTATCTCTCATCATTGTCAAAGCTTTTGTTTGATTCAGATTTTTCACCTTACTTTTTTTGCCTAGATTATTCTTCAAAAATAACTCCGACAACATTCTCAAAGTATAAATGTCCATCAATATTATTATTTGTTATATTGATGACAAGTTGATCATATGAATATGGTAAACTTTTAAGTAGAAGTTTCACACGCTCATTTTCAACTATGTTGAAATTTGTCATTGAAAGTTGGGAAAAAAATATATTTAGATTGTTGATGTAATTTGTCATCGATGTGGACTCACTCTTCAAAAGTATAGAGTTTTCTCTTTAAAAATATTCTTATGTGAAGTGACTTAACCTCGTATAATTTGACAAGGGACTTCAAATCTCATTCTCGGTACCCTTCTCCACAATGCTAGATAAAACCTCATCTGTCAATATTAAGTGCAAATTTGCTATAGCATTGTTATTGATTTCTTCTCACATTCGATCTGTGATGCTCAAGGTCTTTTTCTAATTGCATCTACACATTTGTCTTTTCTCAAAATTGTTTTCATCTTTAGTTTCAACAACGAGAAATTATTCTCATTAAACTTCTTTATCTCATATTTTGTTATCATGGTTTTAATCGACTTATGCATATTTCACTATGAATAATATTGTTTATTATAATAACAATGTAGACCGTAACTGATACATCAGGTAAACTCCTAGGAAAAAAATGTGAATAACTAATAGACATACTTAAATATCAAGTATTTTCTTGTCATAACTTTTCTTAGACATGCATTATCAATACTACCATACATTATATCCAATAATTAAAATAACTCTTTTCTGATATAAAATATCAAATTAATTACAACCACAAAACTTATTAAAACTAGATTTTAATACCATTATTAGAAATCAAAGTAACTACACAATAACTTAGCTAAAGTAAAAAAAAATAGTAGATAATAATAGAATTTTATTATTGAAAAAAATTATAATATTTTCTTTAAATCTAAAGAAAAAAACTTAACCACTATACAATATATTAATTAAAAAATTACGATGATTTACAAAATAAATACTATAATTATTTTATAAAAATAAAAAATAAATACGAATATATAATTTAGATTGGTGAGATTTTTCTTGATAATCTCTGTAACACTTTTTCATGTTCATGTTTGCAATTATTACTAATTTTTCATCTTCCAATTATTTTTGTAAAAATAACTTTTGTTATTTATCTTCTTTACAATGTGTATGCAAAGTAACAATTTCAAGAAAGTATTCATTAATTATGTGATGCTGTAATGGATGAAGAAAAAGGTGCTTGGTTGAATTCAGGATCTCATCAGCACATGTTGTGCATCTATACTTCACACGTTTAATTAGGCAGAAACAACTTAATATAACTTTGTGTTTTAAATTAGGGTTTAATGCATTTAGGTGTTTAATTAAAACAAAAGGCAGATACAGTGAATGGATTGGAAAGAAAAAGAAATTGTTCATCATCACATGAACAGAAGCGAGTTCTGACTAAATCAAAGTCAGCGTAGGTGTAATAGTAGTAATATTGTTGTTATTATTACAATTGCAAAAAGAACAGAAACTAGTGGTGTAGAAATAAATGTAGAATCATTGTTCATTTAGTATTGTGCCAAGTGATTCCATGATGACGGATGAATGGCGTATCATTACTTCTTTTCATGTTTTCAAAAACATTAAATCCTTCTCCGTGCCATCATCATCATCATCATTTTACAGTGCTAAAATTGATTCGAAAATATATTTAATTTAATCTTTTAAAATTAATTTATCTATTATAATAATACTATCAAGTCAATATTATATTTAAGATATTATTTATTTTTAAATTTTAATTTATCATGATTTTATTTTTAAATACCGTGAATTATAAAAAAGAATTATAAATTACTTTAATCTTAATTACTAAATTACATGAGACTTAGTTATATACCAGAACCATTATTATATACCAACAATTCCTTCATTTTCTTTTCATCCATTTGTTGATTGATTTTTTTAATACAAAGGATATTATTGGTACAGTTGGACATACGTTGAAGAATATATGTTTCTTTCCACTGCTACCAACCCACTAATACATAAGATCAGATGTGAACTTAAATCATAAATGTGTGGTGTGGGTTTGACGCATTTTTATCCCATGTCCCAATTCCAACAATATAAACTTCATTTGCAATTTGCTATCCCACACAAAAGATGAATGTGTTCCTACCATACAGTTCAAAGTCCCTAACGCCCATCACCCTTTATCCAATGGTCGGAGTCAAACTCGTGTTCCATCAAAGAGGCAAGTGTGGGAGAAAAGTTAAAAGCCAGGGTTGAAAAAATAACACATTTTCAACTATTACCAATTAAGTTACAAACCAACAAAAAAATTTTAGAAAATTGATTTGGCCATTTTGCACCACCATATGACAGCAGAGTCAAATCCATAATATTTCATGAGACTCACTCTATTTCTTTCCACTATCTGTCTCCCTGCATAAATACCCCTTAACTCCAACCATTCTCCCACCATCAAAAACCATAACATACTTTACATTCTGCACTTTAATTTCCTTATTTTGTTTACCCACACTTGTGAGACTATAGAGCAAAGCAAATACCATGGGTCTCAAGTTTAGACATGGAGTGATGATCGTAGTTATTATGAGTGCTTCAATGTTTTCAGTGAGCATGGCCAACAAGGATTGGTTCCCTGGTTTCAACTACACCGATTGGTGGTCCAGATTTGGGAATCACCCTCACAACAAAACACAGCAAGAGCCCAGAGAGATTGTCGTGGGTGGTTCTGAGCATTGGCACTTTGGCTACAACTACTCCGATTGGGCCTTCAAGAATGCCCCATTTTACATCAATGATACTCTAGGTCAGTTTCCTTCTAAAGTGATTCTAATGCAAAATATTGATTGAAATATGGTAACAAAAATGAGCATCAACTGATTGAATTGTTGTGATGTAGTTTTCAAATATGATGCTCCCAGCGCCACCAGTTTCCCACACAGTGTGTACATGTTCAAAAGCTATGAGAGCTTCTTCAAGTGTGACGTGAAAAGGCAAAGGTGGTGGCAAGTCCCGTGCAAGGTGGAGGAGAGGGGTTCAAGTTTGTGTTGAAGAAGTGGGAGCCTCACTTCTTTGGGTGTGGTGAGAGAAATGGGCTCCATTGCAACAATGGCACCATGAAGTTTGCTGTCTTCCCCATGCTTCGTCCCTTCTGGCAGTGGCCATGATCACAAAGTTGCACCAAATATTGCTGCTTCTTACACTTTTCTTTTTCTTATTAGATGTTTTGTCCTAAGATTTTGGCAAATAACACTGTAGTTTCAAATTGATTGGCTCTGATTGTGATCAATTTTTAATGAAACTGTAACTTTTCATTGTAATGCAATAAATTCATATTGATGAAGTTCGCACTGAAGGAGTTGCTTGTTTTTATTTAGGTCTGTAAAGCTAACGTGATCATATTTCATTTTCCCCACACAAAAAGGTTTTGAATGGAAAATGAATGGACTGAATTTGGGCTTTGCCTTTATTTGATTGTTAAAGGAATCAATTTGGTTTGTTTAGGCCCAACCTATCAAATTTAGTTTCTTTTTACCAATAAGGAACACTTTTCTTCTCAAAATAATAGAAATGAGTTCATTTTGAATTAAGTACAGAGAGATAATGAGTAAATAGATAAATTATTACTTTGTATAAGTTATGCTTTAAAACAAGACTTATGTATTTAAAAAAAAAAGTTATAGTTAATTTCACAATTTTATAAATAATAACATAAAAGTTACCATGATTTATTTTTTTCTTTTTTTTTTTAAGTTGTTGATCGACAGACTATTTTCACTATAATAAAAATAATTTGTAACGTCATCGTTTATAAAGGAACTGACGTAAAAAAAATGGTGATAAATTTATAATTTGAGATAATTTTTTATATTGGTTGTTTTATAATTAATGTGAAAAATTGTCCTATGTAAAAAAAATTTTATAATTTTATGAAACATTTTTTTTAATTTTATGAAAAAATTATTCTTTTTTTTTTATATCCTAAACCCTAAATATTTTTTCCATCTACGAAACTATTCTTTTTTTCTTTTTTGTTCTGGTTCTTTGTCGTTCCTTCAACTTTCATTGCACTCTTCGTTATACCCTCAACCTCCATTGTGTCTTCCGTCGTGTTTCCATATCTCCTTCCACCGTCTCTCCTTCTTGGTCTTTGTTGCATCTCATGTCCTTCACTTGTTCATCGTGTCTTCCGTTGCATCTCCATTGTGTCCTATGTCATGTCCTCACACCTTTCATTGCATTCTCATATCTTTGTGGCCTCCACTACGTCATTTATTGTGTTCTCATTCGTGTATACATGTCTTCTCTCTCTATTATATCATCACCTATCGTATTATTTCTTGTGTTGTCACTATCTATCATGATCTCATACTTTATTACAAATAATATATTATTAATAAATAAAAATAAAAGGGTGAATGAAGATGAAAGTGTGAGAGGATAAAATTGTAAATGTATAAATAAATACATTAAATGATCATTAAGTTTGAAGAGATAAAATCATAAATTATATAAGAGTTAGGAGTGATGAGAGGATAAAATTGTAAATACACAAGTAAATATATTAAATTATTATTAAGTTTGGGGGGCCAAAATCATAAATTAAATGGGAGTTACAAAATTTTGGGGGGGCCCACGACCCCCCTCAACTCTCATAAAGATCCGTCGCTAGTAAGGATGACAATTAAACTCGTACCCATAGGGACCGACCCGTCCCCGCCCCAAGTTTGACGGGGAAAACCCGAGTTGACCAGGGACGGGGGTGGGTTCGGGTTTTCTCGCTTTGAAAAGTCGGGCGCGGGGCGGGATGGTAATGCAATCCCCACCCCGACCCGTCCTCGCCCTAACTTTATATTTAAATTTAAAATTTAAAATATTAATACTTAAAATGTATTTTCTTTTCTTTTTCTATTACATATAAAATTTATTTTTTAATATTTCACCAATTTTTATTTTTCTTCTACCCACTTTTAATTTTTTTGTTTTATATCAATTAATTTATTACATTATTCTCTCTTACCTTTCTGTTTTTACATTTCCTTAATTTCACCCATTAATTTATTTTTTTATTTTAATTTTTTCAATCAATTTGATGAACACAAAGTAATTTTTTTTCTTTATCTTTTTCTAAATATTTTACATAAATTCTAGTAGTAATTAATATTATTTTATTTATAATTTATATTTATTAGGTTTTATTATGTCATATTTTTTTATCTTATTATTCTTATTTATTATATATCAAATTTTATCTTAATAAAATAATTGTATTTTAAAGGATTAAAAGAAATTAATAATTTAAACTTTTATTACTTCGAACTAATTAAATAAGAATTAAAATTTTCTTATAAACTATATATTTCATATTTTTAAATGAAAACTTAAAAATGAATTAACTTATATATATAATTAAATGTTTTAATACAGTATTAAAATAATAATGTTATAAGTATTTAAATATTTGAATATTATAATAATAATAATAATGTTATAAATATTGTCTTTATATATATATATATATAAATTAAAAATAATTAAATATTTTTTTACATACATATTTTAATATAAATATAATATATAAGAATGTTTATTTAATTAATAATTATTATAAATTATAAATATTTATTTATATATAAAAAATACATAATAAAATTAATTTATTATAAATATAATTATTTTTTAAAAATAATATAGATCGGGAGGGGAAGGGACTGGGAACCCGAAACTCAACGCAAACGGGGATGAAGACTTAATTTTTAACCCCAACGAGGATCGGGAACAGGGGACGTAAATGATTAAAAAAGTCGGAGGCGGAAATCGGGAGGCAAAACCCGCTCCCGTGCCGTTACCATGCCTAGCCACTGGTATCATCCTCCGTCACCACCTCTTCCTCCCTTGTGTTGCATCTATCGTTAGATTGTTATAATTATTATTTAAATATTTATTTATTATTTATTGTAAATTGTAAATTATATATTATTTTAGATATTTTTATAATTATTTAAGACCGTTTTATATGTTTTTGGCAAATTTTATGTTTTTTTAAGGATTGAATTTTATTTCCAAATGGAAAATATCACAACACTAAATATTTTTAAAAAATAAAAATTAATTTTATACATCGATTATAAAAAAACACAATATTACAAGTACATATCTTCAACATCGATTCTTTTAACCTTCAACATCATTTTTTCAACGATAGTTTAAAAATTGATTGTATATACCAATATTAAATGTTGTTATTATAACATTTTTTTTAATTATAAATTTTTGTTGACATTTTTTTCATTTAAAGTAATTGAGGTCAAGTTTTTAAATATATTTATTTATTTATTTTAATAATTCAATATTTATTAAAAAATATACGATATTAAATAAACAACATTATTGTTTATATAAAATGATTTTTTTAGAAAAAAAGGTACATAAAAAAAAGAAAATTGAAAATTATTTAACGAAATATTTTAGTATTAAAGTTAAGAGTGATTTGATATTAAATATAACTTGTATTTTTTTTATTTTAAGTTGATGTTGTAGGTTGTTAAGGTCACTTCCAGAAAAAATTTTAAGATATAATTTGAATAATATATCTCTATAATCAAATTTTAATTAGTGAAATCTTTTAAATTTGAAGAAAAAACCTATAATTAAGCAAATAAGTATAAACCAATTTGTTAATTATTTTTTGTTTATCAATGTTTATCTTACCACATTTGTGGAAAGCTATTGAGAAAAAGTTAAAAAGTGGCTTTATGATCTTATGATGCACTGTTATTTCTGAGCCATTCTTTGTTATTTCCCTTGACCCAAGATTCTTGATCTTCTTCTTCATCTTGGTCCTGTCTCGGTCAAATTCTGGCTAAAATTTGATGAAAGCCTTCAAGAACTCCCACCATGATGCACTTGAATGCTCCCTTCTCCACACATACCACATATTTAATGATCCATGTCCAATCCAATATAAGGGTTTGATGCATTACTCTTGAATTTTTATATACATTTTAAAGCTTCATTGCCTCTTTCTTATGATACCCATGCTTGACATAATTGCGCAAAGTGTTTTAATTAGTGATGACATCTTCCAAAGAGACCAGTCAAAGACGTGTAATTCAAGTTAATAAAGTACTCCAATTTTAACATGATAACTGAAAAGTGATAACTTTTTGTATAATTATCATCATGGATTTAGGCTATGACTTCTTTTTATCCATTCTAATAGTTAATCATTTGTCCTTAATTTATTGATTAAATATGAGTTTTTGTTAGAGAAATGCACTTCAGGTTGAACTCAGGATAAAAAGAACAAATTAGCAGTAGAATTTGCGCACTGCATGCTTCATATGATAAATGTTAAACCCTTTAAGAACAACATCAATAGCCTTTAGCATTTATAGTACTATCTATGGCAATGATGACCAACCTAAAACAATTGAACAACTTTACATACATAGCCACCAAATTAATGGCTTCATAATGAAAATTTCTGATTGTAAGCCATTAATGTTCGTCATTAAATACACTGAAGGAGACATATTTTCTCATACAACAACGTGCCCATGAAGCAACATGCTATGATTATGCATGCTAGTGTTGGACCTCCAAATAGGAAAAGAGTAAAAAAAATGTGAAAAATTAGAAATAAAAAAATGGGTTTCTTTGTTCTGCAATTGATATATAGCTGCATACTTTACGTAAAGATAGCTTCTCTTGCATGGCGTGGCTGGTCGTTCATGTACACATGCTTAAGGTTTTGTTGATTTTGAGGTTGTCTATCCAAATCATTTTCCTGTATATTGTTTTTCATGTCTAAGTTAATTGTGGATTATGAGCAAGTTTTTAAAAAATTATTTTAAGGAAATTTAAAAGAAACTTTTTATAAGTTAAAATTAACTTACACACATATCAAAAAATAAAATTTAAAAATAATATATGAAAATAAGTATTATGAGAATTATATATACATGTATAGTTCTTCATAAGAATAAAAAGTTGTTTAAAATTAGTTTTAATTTATAATATCATAATTTTTATTCTAAAAATATCTACAAAATTAAATTATTAGCAATTATATTTGAAGATATTATTTTTAATTAAAGGAATAATTTTTCAATGATAAAATTGACATATTTGTAGATAGTTTAATAAGAAAAATCATTTTTATGGAAAATGAATGTATATTTCATATTAAAAAAATAAAAATTAATACATTCAAAAGTAGTATTTTTTTTTTATAATCTATTCGGTAAGACTTCATAAAACTCCACCACCCTTCTTAATCAGTGTACAAACAACTTTGAAATCTTTATAGCCATAAATGATGAAAATTTTGTTTGTGATTTTGACATATCAAATTCTTAAAGCAAATTGGTATTTAATTACTCATAATTCTTATTAATTTCCTCCACTAACCCACGCGAAAGGAACACAGGGAGGCAAGTTTATTTAATTTCATTGACTCCATTTTCATGTGAACACGCAATTACACAAGTAGGCAATGGGTAAAGGTTCATTTTTTTTCTCCTTTATTTTATAGGAACCAATTAATTAATTCATCAGAATTTTAAATTATTAATAATAATTTTAAATTTATTTTAATGATATTCTTTTTCAAAAAATTATCTCTAATATTAATAAAAAAATTATTATTTTTAAATACTATTATTAGATTTAATCGTTTAATATCTCTTATTATTAATATATTTACTGTTTCAATTAAATTGGTTATGAATATTAATAATCAAAATTAAACTTTCATTTTATTTTTCATAGAAAACTAATTTTTATATAAAAAATACAATAATATATTTTATTTATTATTTATTACACTTAAAATTTTCTTTTAATTGAAAATTAAATATTATAAACTGAGGAAATACTACTTGTAATTTATTAGTTATATAATCAGAATGGGAAGAAAATTGGATATAGAAGTAAAGGGAGACATTTAAGACATGCATGAATTTTTCAATAAATATTTTGGGGAAAGAAAATATGAAATGAAAAAAAGATTCATAATTTAAATTAATTTATATAACTTATATTTTATGTTTCCTCACTACTATAAATTTTTATATTTCATCAGAATATTTTTACAAATTTTTATAAAAAATAAGTTTCTTACAAATTTAAATAAACTTAAAAAAAAAATTACAGGAAATAACTAATTTTTTATTAGTGACTTTTTTAAAATTCATATTTTTTTAAACTATAAATAAATTATAGTTTTAATTTATGAAAAAAATCATTTCATTCTTTTCTTAAATTTGTCTTTTAATTTACCCAAAATTCTTAATATAGAGTTATTCTCTGTAAAAACTATCGAATCTTCCATATATATATATATATATATATATATATATATATATATATATATATATATATATATAATTTCTTTTATAAGACTCATATTATAAACAGTTTTTATTCTTTTCCTAAGACTCAATGTATAGTATTTTAATTTATTTTTACTAAAATAATTATATTTAAAAATGAGAATTAGAAAATAGAGAAGAGTATTAATGACAAAGATATTTTTTTTAAAAGTATATAAATTTGTGACATATTAATTGTTTATAAATTAACGTCTCCATATAATATGATGAATCACGTAATTGAGTCTTATAAATAATAAGAGAGAGTAAATTTTATGAAGGATTTTCCACTTATATCCTTTATAAGTTCATTTTAATTTATTACGTAACATTAATAACGTGGTTTTCTGCAAAAATTATTATTCTATTTTGTCCATTTACTATTTTTTATGGTATTATTAAATAGTATACTTAGAACGACTCCTTGAAATTAAAATAAAAATAAAAATAAAAATTTATCTAAAGAGTTTACTTTTAACAAATATTTTTCAAGTGCACGAGATAAAAAATCTAAACATATATTCGAAAAATAAAAATAAAAATATCTATTAAAACACGTGTATGTATTTTTTTTAACTATGAAATTATTAGGATTATAAATTTATTAAATTTTTAATTCGTCACAACAATGTTAAAAGAAAAAAATATAATTAATATATATATATATATATATATATATACATTTAAAAATCAATAATAATTTATATATAAATAAAAATTTTAAAATAGATAATGTTTCTATCGATAAATATACAATATACGAGATATTCTAAAATTTTATAACGAGAATAGTTATATATATATATAATAATAATAATAATAATAATTTTATTATATAAAAAAATTTAAAATATATTTCTCCTTCTTATTTTGCTTAATTACATCATGTATCTTATTATGCACTCCACATTTTTTTCACTATTCTCCTTTTGAAACATTATACAAAAATAGAAGCACACTTAACATGTCTGTGCTGATAATATTTGGTGATGGTATAATGATGATGAAAATTTCAGTCTTCTTACACCATATTTTAAAAAAAATGACTGTGCGTGCCCAACTCATCGACAAACCTTGCTCTGTACAGCAACATTACAATCATTATTAAACATCCTAATGATATTGCACAAATGCTTTTTTTCTTTTCTAAGGTCATGCTTAATTTGTCCATACATTAATTCAAAATTCTTGGTCATTTTCTTCTCATATACCTTTTAAATTGGACAAAAACTATTACCATAAGAAGTAGCCAATGGAAACACATTATGGTGGGTAACAGGTTGTTGAAGGTGAAAGAAAAACAGAGATACTAATGAAAATAAGAACAACTCCTCCTTTGGGTACATAGTTTGACAAGTACACTTTTTCACACCAAACCAAAAAGTCGTAAATACACGCAAAGAATATATATATTTTTCTTTTGCAACGTGCAGAACCAGCACAACTTCTTAGGGCAGAGACAAACACAGGATTTGGTTGAAGGTGACATGACATCACACACCAATTTTCCCAACTCGACCAAATACAATGAACAAACAAAACATGTAAACTCATTCATTTTCAAATTTTCGATTTTCAGTCTATGAAATATCTTTTTTTTTCTTTTCTTAATATTCTAGAATTTAAAAATATCTTTTTTTTTCCTTTTCTTTTTCCCTTCATAATAATAGAAGCCTGAAGAACTAACAAGAACAACAAAACGAGAATATACACAGTTTTTTTTTTTTTTTTTTTTGTTGAAAAAACAGAAATTGAAATTACCATTCACGATCAGGATCATAATAATATAAACATTTTGGATACAGCAGCAGAAGAGAACATTTGCTTGCAAATTCTCAAAACATGATCACCAAAATCACAATTTGATGAAAACAATAACTAGGATCAAAACTTGTGATCTGGTTTAATGAATCGATTATTACGAACGCTCAGAAGATCCAATTCTCGCACTGAAGTGATGCATGCCAGGGTTGAAGCCCAAGCAGCCCAACAAACCCTGCTTGTAAGGCAACAAAGTTTTCTTCTTCATTTCCACAGAAGCAGCCCGGTTCACCGTGTAATGCAACTCGTGAGCCGAAACCGGTCCTCTCCGTCTCGAAACCGAACCGGAACTCTCCGCCGACCGAAAGCTCATGTTCCGCACATCCTCGTGCGCTGTCGTTTTGGAAAGAACTGCGTACTTCCGAAAAGGATCCTTGTCCGAAGCTCTTCCCTCGGAGGCGCTTCGGAACAACAGAAAATCCTTCAGCCGCCACTTTCGGTACCCTTTCCCGAACGAAATCGACGACAAAAACGAGGAATGAGAAACGGTTTCCGAGGCCTTGTCGATATTTTTCCCCGGTGATGACTCCGACGTATCATCGATGTTGTCATCACCGTATAATACACTGTTGATTCCGCTTTGTCTGCGATCTGAACTCGCGGAAGAAGTGGAAAATGAAAATGCTCTTTCTCTGATTCTTTTATCCTGTGGTGGCGGTGGTAATGATCCTTTGTCCTCTGTTCTATCAGATGAGATTTTGTTTTTGTTAATATTCGGAATGAATGAAGGTGAAGAGGGTTTCAAAGGTCTAATCTTTCCTCCAAGAAACAATTCATCGGCGGAAAGAGAAGGTCTTTGAACATGACTACTAAAGTCGAATTCAAATTCGTCTTGGGTAGTGGTAGGAGTAGAAGCAGAGGAGTGTCTTCTGGTGGGGCTGGTGGGGGCACTGAAGAAGAAGTTGCCAAAGCGTTGAGGGCTGGAAGGTGCGGTGATGTAAGGGGAGGAGCAGTTGCTATCAAAGTTAAATTCCATGGAAGAAGAAGAAGGTGGAGGAGGAGGAGGAGGAGACACTGCCACCACCACTTCCATTTGTTGCTCAGTGAATGGTGTTGTCAAGCAATTGGGATTGTGAGTTTGGAGAAATGGGTGGTGGGTGTGGAGTGAGGGTATAAATATATGGAGATGGAGGCAGAGAGAAGACAGAGGAAGGAGAGAGGAAAATAAAGGGTGGAAATTTGACTATTGGGAATGATTTTGGTCATTAGATATTACAGTAGCCACCTTTTGGTTGGAATTTTGTTTCATTTGCATGTTTGCACCTTTGTTTGTTCTAATTTCTATCTTTTTCAATAGTTGTAATTTTAAGATTTGTCAGTAATATAAAGGGTCTATCAATTTTCGTTGATGATTAATCTATTCTAACAATATGAATTTTTCTTTTCATTAGTTTCTAGAAATAATGTGTTAATATTTGCAAATTGCAACTCGTGCCTCAGCACATATAGTTTCTAGAAAAGTATGCTAGATTTTTTTTATTCTTCTCATGTTTTTATTTTTAGAAAAAAAATTCACGTACAATGTAAAATAAATTTAGACTTTCAATCACAAACTATTACATACAAAAAATTTATGAATTTGGTTTTGATTTTGTTATATAAATTTATGTTGGTCTTATCTTATGCCTTCTTGAAAATCACCGTAACGTAATTGTTTGTTAAAAACCTTATTTATTAATGACTGATAAAAAAATATAGAGTCTTTTTTTTTATATTTGGGAATAGAGGGAGGCAGAAGAGAATTCGAAAGCATTTTCTTTTCATATTACAGAGAAGAAGAAATTTGGGTGTGGCGTGACAAACATAAAATGGCCATTGCTTCAGCAATTAGCTTCATTTAAATTGTTTTGGTCAATAGAAAATGATATTCCAGAAGCAATAATTAATTATTTTATTGGAAGGATATAATCAAATTGGCCTCTGTAATTTATATTGTGCGACTTTGCTTCGTTTAATTCAGAAAAAGAGTGATAGTGGATCTAGAAGATGGGAAAACTTGAAGAGAAGGAAACAGAAAAATAAGACACTTTTTTATTAAATTTTCATTCTTTATCAAAAAAAAAAAGAGAAACAAAATTAAGAGAAATTTTACTGTATAATAATTCAAAGAACCAGCAAACGGTCAAACCCTTAAGATTTGAGAAAATATGTTTATTTATGACATTTTTTTACTAAAAAAATCTATTAACAGTAAAATTAATTAAGCCTTCAATTCAACCAGATTAAGAATATAGTTTGAGATAATGTGGTGGTGGTGGTTCAAATTTGAAGAAAATAACCGTTGAAAATAAAGAGAAGCCCTTAAAAAGAAGGAAAAACGTAAAGATGTAAGAGATTCGGAAAGGGCACTGAGAATGGTTTTAAGATAAGAAAATGGTGATTTAAGTTTTAAGAACATTAATGGCGTTGAACCGTGGTGAAGAAGAAAGAAAATAAAGACAGAAGGGAAAGCCAAAGAAATCGCTTTTTGTTTTTTGTTTGTTTGTTTGTTTGTTGGTTTGTTTGATGAGATTATAGCAGTTAGGTTTTGAACGTGACTTTTGTCTACCCCACTTTTCTTTCTGCTTTTGTTAGTTAAAATTTTGCAAGAATAGTGCTGTCTTTTCTTGGTAGAATTTTTTATTGACCAGACTCTGCTTGAGACCATTGAATATGGAAATTATAATATACGAGAAAGAGAAAGAGAAAGAGAAAGTCTTAATTTTGTTTCCTTTTCAAGGAATACATTAAATGCATGTTACAATGGAGCTCTTGAGAAACTGAAAACGAAACCTCTATTTATCTCTATACATGCTACAAAATGATTAAATCAGGAAGAACACAGTTGTTGGAAGCTGAAACATAGGGTACGAGGCTCAAAGAATAATCCAGAAAAGGGTTACATGTTGAGGTCATTGGGAAACTTGTGATCTTGGCGTCACCATTCATAATATCTATGAAATCATCTTCGAACACTTCCCATTGGTCTGTGATCACAGTCTTCAAATCCAACTCTTTCGTGTCTGAAAAGGTGACTATAGTTCTACATTTGTTATGCTCACATGCCATAACATAATTCTTGCTATTGTCACTGTTCTTATCCTCCATTTTTTCCTCGTCTCTAATTCTTAGTAGTTCACCAATGTCTTTCTCATCGACCTTCAAAATTTCGGGGCACTCCGAACCATTAAGTACCCCAATCTTCCTACAGAAGTTGAAGTAAGTTTTGATCTTACTCCCTTGCGATTCAGCTTTGCTCACAACATCCAGACCAACCCTAGCTTCCTCTTTGCCACCCATGTCAATTATCCTCGACACAACTCGATGAACCCTATCACAAAACTTTCCATACAGTTCCAAAATCTCGTCCATGACACAATCCATGGCCTCGAGAATAAGCACGACGTTCATGTGAGGGTTTCTAGGCTTGACTTGTAGAAGCAAATCGATCAAATCAAGAAACTTCTCCAAGCTCTGCAACTCTTCCATCACACTCTCTTCCTTCTCCTTGCTTCCTGGTTTGGTCTCTTTCATGGCTTCCATCCTCACAAACGTTGATTTTTGGTCCAAATAATTGAAATAAGACCTAACAAACGCGTTGAAAACCCATGCCTTCTTAGGGTTTATGTGTCGGTCGCTAAAGTGTGACAAATCAAATGGTAACCTTCCCAAGTTTTTCACCGCGGGAAGATCAAAACAAAACACCCCATGAATGAGCATTAACCCCTTGATTGCCACCACCCACGAACGAGTCTTCTCCATCCTCATTGTAAGTGTGTAGAGAAGAGGCTTAATGTACAAAGGTGAGGTACGAAGCCATTTAAAAACCCTCTGAACGTTCTTGTAATCCATGCACTGTTCATCATGGCTTGTGGCCTTGATGATCACCATTTCAAGATCAGGGTTCCTACATGGGCCACTTGGTGAGAGCTTGGCGACCCAAATGCTATACCTATCCTTCAATGCTCCCGTTGCCTTAATCCATAGCGTCATTGTTGTGATCTTGCAATGAATTTGCAAGAACAACAACTATGTGTTGCTGAGAGAGATTACAATGTTGGGGAGGATCTGATGATATTGCTTTCCTTGTTTCTTCCTCTCACCTCCTTTGAAATGTGTGAAGATTAGTTATAGTTTTCAAATTACGTTCAACCTTGACACAACTAATATGTATAACCATGATGTGTTGTAAACTACACATAATTTCTTATATTCTTTGTCTCCCCCTGTATTTTGGGCATCGATGTGGTGGAATTCGTCAAGGTTTGTTATGGCACGTGCTACAAAGATGGCTTATCCTTAAAACCACTTTAATTTCGGAGTTTCTTTACATTAATCATTTCATTTTTGTTCTATTATTGTTGTTGTCACCATCATGAACATGGTGTCAACTGTTAAAATAGAATCATAAGTGTTGATTTAAGACAAAACAAATAAATAATGTGAGGAATATTATATGAACTTCTCTCCATTAATATATGTCTAAGTATAAGAGCCATTATTTTCCAATTTTTATCTCATCTTTACATATACTTTTGTCTCTATTTTGGATTTTCAATTATAAAATATTATGTTTTTTTTTTAATTTTGATATAAACAGAACAAAGTTATTTTTTATTTTGTGAAGGTGACAAGTTTAACGTACCTTTGTTTCTACCTTTTTTAAACATTTTTTTAAAATGAAAAAAATAATATTTTAGAAGATTTTATGAAAAACAAAGCAATATTTTTTTATAATTATAAAAAAGACACATTTTTTTAGAAATAGTCATTATAATTTTTATCTATTCTTAAAAATATTTTAAATAATCAACAATTTTTTAAAACTTAAATACGTTTAATTAACATAATTTTTTTTTCATAGAAGAAATTATTTTTTAAATTTCAGATTCCAGGTATTTATTTTTCAATTAACTTGTATAAATTTAGCCACTCACTTTAATGGGTAAAATAATATCATACAATTGAACATATGAATAAAAATAAAATGAAGTTATTATAATTCAATCATGGTTTATATTTTTGAAGTCAAGATATGCAATTGCGTTGAATGCTTCTTAGAAAAAAGAACTTTTCAGCTTAAAAGAATTTTATCCCATGAAAGACAAATATGATTTTTTTTTTCTTTTTCTCTCAAAATGTTACCTAAGATAATAATAATAAATAGACTCCTCAAACCAAAAAATTTCCAACCAAAAGCATATGTACGAAGCTTAACCACTGTCCCCATGTTCATTAAGCTTCCTTAGTATAACTCAAAATGGTTGAAAATAGAACTCACAAATCAATCTCTTGTTAAACTACACTTATACTGCCTCAATACCATTTTTATGCTTCCTTTTTCCTTATCATTATTCTTTCTCTTTATTTTATTTTATGCTTCCATTTCTGTTTTCAATATTAGTTCTGTCTCTAATTATTACAGAAAACAGCTGCAATTAAGTTCAACATAAAACAGAATTCGTGCATTGTTATTCATGATGGTCAGTGCCAGTAATGGCCTTTTACTTGGGTTGTGAAAGTCACAGATGTTACTTGAGTACAAATTGATTTTGGAAGCATACAATAAAAAGGGCATATAGATAATTGAACAAGCAAAAGACTTTCATCCCCAAAAACCTATACATGGTATATAACTATAATAGATATTTCCCCCCCTCAAGTGTCAGAAGAAGCAAGCATCAAATTACTAACCGGTTTCACATATTTCTGATTCAGATTTGGGTACTGTTTACAAATTGAAAAAAACACTATGCCACATGGAAGCTCTCTTTCATCCATGTTGCCTGAAGTTGCAACCCAGCATCTTTAAAAGCATTCCAAGCAGATTGATACAGCCTCTGATCTAGTCTTGTTCCTTCTGTTTTCATGTCCTGTAAGAGTTTAACCAGATTGTCAACCCGACCAATTTTAGTGTACACACCAACCATTATACCCCCCATGGCCCTATCAATAAGGCCCCCATTCATCCTATACTCATCAAAAAGTTTCACACAACTTTCAAACTCTCCTGCCTTATTGTAAGCACTAATGATGCTAGTGTAAGTCACCTTATCTGGTGCTACCTTTCTTCTCTGCATTTCTTTCCACAACTTCTCAAGCTGCTTCAAATTCTTGTCCCTCCCATGCATGTCTATCAAGGAGTTGTAGATCCACACATTTGGTTTGCACCCTCTTTCTTTCATCTTAGCTACCAATTTCATTGCGCTTCTCACCCTCCCAGTTCTGCCATACATCACAATCATGCTTGAATAAGCATAGACACATTTATCAAACCCCTTTTGCTCCATCTCTAAAAACACCTCCTCTGCTTTGCTGTAATGCCCAAGACGCCAATATGCATTTATAACTGAGGCATAGGTGACTTGACCTGGTTCATAGCCCTTGGAAACTAGATCCTCAAAAGCCTTAACTGCAGCTGAAAACCCTATTTTCTTGCTAAAGCCATTGACAATAGTACATATTATACAATCAGAAACCTTGACATCTGCATCATCCATTGCCTTAACAACTTCCAAAGTCTTCTCCAACAAACCTTCATCGACATACATAAGCACAAGCTTTAAATAGACCTCAGGGTCCTTTATCATTGTTTTGCCGTTAGCTTCTTTAAGAAGTTCTTCAGCTACATCAACCTTGCGCAAACTCGCAAAAGAGTATATCAAGGTGGAGTAAATTGAGTATTCAGAAATCCCCTTCTTAGTCATCTCTCTAAAGTAATCAAGTGCTTCAAAAGCCCTTCCAAGCTTCCCCAATGACTCGCACAGAATCCCATAAATTTGAGCTACATATCTGGTTGAACCTTTTAACTTCCTACTTTTAAATTCATGAAACAGCTGAACCACTTCATCACATTCATTAAGTTTAGAGTAGGCTTCCATAATGTGTAAATAACCTACAGAATCCAGAAGAATACCACTGGATTTCATTCTTTCAAAGACCAAAACAGTATTCCTAAACATATGCAGCTTATTATAACTTCCCATAGCAGAACTGCAAGCTAAGAAAGCAACCTTACTATCAGACTTAAAAACATCAAGCAGAACCTCAGCAATCCTGAACTTCCTACGTTCAATGCAAAATTTAATCACCCTAGAGCAAGTAGCCCTGTCAGGCAACACATGGTAAACCTTAAAGTCTTCTGAAACTGATAAAATCAAATCCCAGTTCTTCAAACTCATCAAGTACCTGATCAGATGCCTTAGCGTTGATTTCTCAGGCCTAAACTCCGGCCTCTCTTTCAACCTGTGGTAGTAGTCAAACGCAAGTTCCTTTGTTTTTGGATCCTCAAACAACCCACATAAAAACTCGTTCAAATTCTCAGCTTCTGGCTTGGAATACTGTTGAATATCAGCAAAGTTAACATCTAAATGGATGATGGGGGTGTTGGAAGATTCTTCTTCCAAAATGGGTGAGGGAGAGGCTGAGAAATTGACATGGAAGAAGCGTTGGTGAGAGGGTGAGACAGAGCACAAGGAAGGGAAGTGGCACGTGGGGATGAATGCATAAAGGTGGTGGGTTGTCCTGCAACATTTAGAGCAAGCAAGTGACCATTCTGCAGAACAGGAAATGGCCATAACAGTTGCGACTTGGAAGAGACCGAACAGTTTTGGTTGAGGATCGTGGTCGAGTTATCAATACCATACATAAATGTTGTCATGGCATTATCTAAATAGATATATCTTTAAACATGTGGAGCAAGTTAGCCACTCAAACAAAGACGTGTGGTGTGGGACAATCGCAAATATTTCATTTCGGATTCCATAATGCCACGTTAATCTTTTCCAGCCTTACCCTTTTGCTACTATTTTGTGCATCATATAATCACATCACTATCTTTATCAATGCTCACTTATTTATTGATGGCCAAGGTATATATTTAATAAATTCTAAACAATAATAAAATAGCTAATAATAAGAGAAAAAAATACCAGTTATATTTTTAAATTTTATCGTTTTCTCTTCATATTTTCAATAAATTAAAAATATTCATGTTTTAATTAAATGTAATTATACTTAAATTGAAGACACTAAATAACCTTTTTATTTCTTGTATTTCTTTTATTTATCCTTGTAAAAATAATATTTAATCAACCGATAATCAAATATTTTAAAATGAAATACAGTAAATAGTAAATATATCAATGCAATAATATTACTATTTGTAAGACTAAACTATTTTTTACAATATAATTCAATCACTTTTCATCTCGTTGAAATATTACTTTTTAGACTAATTTGTGTGTAGAATAATGTTGCATCCCACTATGCATTTTATTTAACTTTATTTCTTATTTGGCATTAGAAAGATTTAAGTCGTAATGTACAAGAAAAAAAAAGTAGTAAAAACACGAGTGCTTGGATAGACATAATTATTTTCTCTAACTATATTTCGCTCAAAATTTTCTTGATGTTTCATTGCCTTGAATAACAATTCAAAACTACCATTCTTCAAGGAAGATAAGTCAAACCAAACATTCAAGCACCAAGTGGCCGTTAGCTCATACTAACATCAGAGGGTATATAGGAATCATTGGTTATGAATTAGCAGATTCACAACCAGGCAACAGGATTTCAGTTAATCACTCCGTCAAATCAAGGCAAACCTCGCCCAGGTATGCATTCTTTGCTCTTCAAATGTCATAATAGTAATATATACAAAACAAGTACTGAACTGGCAATGCTTTTTTTTTTTTTTCTTGAGTAATTGTAATGGTATGGAGTATTCAAACAAGGTAATTTAATGGGGAAACCGTTTTCACCACTCAAATTTGTTAGGGACACAGACTCCGATTCCAAGTGAAATTTTAAAGATCCAACAAATTGGGAATCGAATCCGAAAAAAATAAAAAATTAAAGCTTCACTATAGAAATAGAAGTATGATATATAGCTGAAATTAATGTAGTAAGTTAATACGACATAGAACATGAAAGAAGGAACAATATATTTCACGAACTCGTAGCAGTTCAAAACACTATTTATACAAGATATCACTATCACCTTCTCCCAATTATCATCGTATCAAAATGCTGGATCAGAAAACTAACCATACTGTCCTAGAGCCAAAGCTTAACATCAAAGATAAGTGATAACACAGATCAATACGTTTGAGAATACATGAAATATATCACGTTCCATGATACAAGCTTTGACACCGAACATAGAAGACTGACTCGTCTCTACTTTAAAATATTACCTTGGACTTTGATAATTATCCAAGAAAATAGTAAATAAATAATTCCCCCTTTTAGCGAATCGGGTGATATTGCGTGATACCACGCTTAGGTGGAAGCTTCCTCAAAATAAAAAGGACCAAAGAAGAAGGCAATATTTCCACCAACTGCGGCAAAAATAGGAAAACAGTAAGAGGAATAGTGAGAGAGACACTTTCTACAATGTAGAAGACATACAAACACCTTATTAATTGCTTATCCTTTAGATGGAGGTTTTATCATTCTAAATTATTAGAATAAAGCAATAAAGCATGGTAAAAAATATAATTATTGATACCTAAACAAAAGCAATTCAATCCCCTTCCAAAAGGAAATCAGAATATCCATTGGCCATATTTCTATGGTTGAAAATTCGTTAAAGAGATATCCTCACTACAAATGGTGTAAAGGGTGATTTCTGTCCGATTTAGCTCAATTGCCATTTAGGTTGAAGGTAAAAACGGTTACCAGAACTAAAGGCTAATGGTATGTCAAGTACCAGAAAGAAGATGATAATGTAAGTAGAAAAAGGTTCTAGCAGTTCAGGTTAGAAAAAATATAGGCACAGGATATGTCAGCTTTCATTACACAGCTTAAAGAAAAAGAAACCCAACGAGTATAAAACAGACTCAACTAAAGAAATGATAACTAATATAGCATTAGCATAATAATTAGAAACAAGAAGGAGCCAATGGCCTTGGAGCCTAGTGGCATCTCGTCTGAGGGAAGGGGGGGATGTAATGTTCGAAGTTGGGGTTTCAATCACCTCACACCATTTACCCACCTATATTTCCCTCCTACAAACAAAGGGGTCTTCTACCTTACCAATAACTAAAAAGAAACGATGAGGAGTATGGTCGTATAAATACCACACAATAAAGGAAATAAGGAACACGAATACCTTACCAGGTAATATATGAAGTTTAGAATAGGATGATCCAAGACATCAAGGTCCGCATCTTTATCAAATGCATTAAAGCACATCTGATGCAACACAATATAATCAAACTCAACTTCGAAACCTCACTAAGAATTAAAAATAAAACGGTGCTCACCATAATGCATCTGACAAGGAAACATAAAAAACATATGGTTGTCACATAGCCAACCTACAAGAAGCATCATATAGATTGTTAGAATATACTTAAAACATTATCAGATTATCTACAAAATATCTATCGAGTATCATGCTATTCAGAGTCTCTATTATCTTTTTTTCCTTTTCTTTTCTTCTATCTCCTTTTACACTGTATAAGTACTATAATTTTAGCATGATATCTAAGTAGCATCATCCAGCTTTGGTCCTGACACTAGTTGGCTGTTGAGTTTAACATCTTGAACTCCTGATGTCATCATTCCTGTGGTTTTCTTAGCTAAAATTTATCGTTCTACCCACTATTGTTTAACCTTTCTGAAAAAAAAAAAAAAAAAAAATCCCAAAGAGTATGTCCCATATCTCTTTCACAAACCGTAAGTGCAGTGCTAGCAGGTGGCAAAGTTTTATCATTCATGCCTCAATTCTTGCATTCTCTAACCCTAACTCTGAACTGCATATTCTCACTCCCCACTACCAACTCCTTATTATATAGTTTTCTAAATTGTTCTTTCCTCACTTATTATTTATGTGAAGTTTAATTATACAAAAACAAACACAATTTTTGTCTATCTATACACCACAATGAACTATTTATATATACTCTTTGTTCATATGATAAATTCCCTTTCATCTTTTCTATGGTTACCCTGCTAGTCACGTTTAAAATTTAACAAGTTACACAAAGTACTTTCTCTTTATAGGAACATGACATGGATAAAATTATTTTATGAACTTATATTTCTAAATTTAAGGCAATTTAATTATATTAAGACATTTCATAAGTATATTTCTAAATAAGTGATGGAATTTCAAAATATTTCATCATCAGCTTGCATACCTCTTGCAGTTTCTTACGTCGTCCTTTGGATTCAACAGGAAAGCGTTGTAGCATTAAGAATAGTCTGTAAAATGTCAGGAAGAGAATGCAGAATCAGAAAAGGAAGCAAGAAGGTAATATATCTATATATATATATATATATATATATATATAGGTACGCAAAAATAAGTACATTGACACAATTCAAATTTCAAGTTAAAAAAAAGAAAGACTTAAGAGTGCTAGATTTAGTCTGTCTATCTGCCTTAAATTTTTTTAGAAGAGGAAATTTCGTTAGAGAATAAGACACACAGAAACAAGAGGATAAGTTGCACAAGTAAAAAGAGAAGCAAATTGACATAGCAAGCCACAAAAGCTCAAAATATCTCCCTTTAGAAAAAACATGGATAGAGCACTAGATAAGCCACTATGTGAACAACTAGAAACAAGAACAAATAGTCTAGCAGACATATGCCTCTAAAATATGAATTTCCAAGTAGCATTGATCAGGCAGTTGGTTCTGAAACATAGTTCAAATTTTCAAAATCTCAGAAAGCCACTCACAGCACTGTCCAAATCAGGGTAATATATAAAAGACAGTTACTAATTAAAGACAAAATTAGCATCCTTCAACTTGTTAAGCTAGTTTCATGTTTATTTTCAAAATATCTGTCCCAGTTTCAATTTAAATAATTTTTAGTTTGAATAAAAATTGTCCATACTGGTTTTTCCACATTTTCAGATTGTATATATTTCTTTATTTTCACATACAACTGAAAATATATTCTGAATTCTTTCTTTGGGGTTAGGGACAAAATCAATTTGAAGGTCAATATTGACACCCCCCAATAAAAATTAGAAAAAAAAAAGCAAAAATTGTTCTCACTTGATTCTGCTCAGTATATTTGATAAATTTGAAAGGAAAGTGAATCCTTGACTCTTATGGTATGTTTTTTTGCCCAGATTTTTTCCTCATTTGCCAAAAAGTCAGTATCAACAGAACAATTAGGTAATTTGAAGCTCAACAACAATGATTTGATAAAAATTTGTAGGCTCAAGTAATTGCTAAGCCACAATGCCACTAATTCCTGCCAGTTAATTTTAGAGCCTTTGGTGAAAGTAAAGATTCCAAAATTTTGCGATAGTGTAAAGCATATACAATTCTTTGGTGTGATACAACTGGTTTTAGTGATGAGAAAACATTGGAATCCCAAACAGTAAAAGCTGATCGTAAGGAGGATACTCTAATGATGAGAGACAGAATAACATTGCTGAACCCATTAAAACGGACAGATCTAGACTATCAGTCTTTCTAAAGACTTGGTTGTGAATTTACGAAAATGGCATCATTTGGTCCATGTAACTGACCATACCTAGAGAAAACCGTTGTTGTTTTTAACTAGTTATTATTCTAACTTCAGTTAAATGGACGAGAGTGTTTCAGGGAAATCGCCATATTTAATAAGACACTAAGCATTGCACTACAAACTCAGAACACAGTAATATATCATGATTAAAACATAATAATTTCACGTCAAATTACATCAAAGTGAGTCAGATATGAATATAAACAATTACCTTCCACCATAGAGAAGAAATCCAATGGCTGCAAACAAAGAGACCCCTAGTGCAACATATTTATATATGCATTAGCAAAAACTGATAAAAGTCACAAGCTAAAACTCACAGACCGAATTCCAGTATAGACAAACCTGCAAAGAACATCTTAGACAGAATAAGCAGTCCTCTGATAGGTTTCCACCATAATATTAGCCATAAAGTAATCTGATATAAGTTAGACCAAAATAAATGTTGGGTCAACTTCAACAAACTCAAAACTAACAGAATCTAAAAATTTCAATGCATATGAACTAATGACACAAAAGATAGATACATTGAATATTAAATGTTAATTACTATAAAACTGATAGAACCCCTAATAAAATATCTAAGGTTTATGTGAGGAGAGGAAAAAGTGCAATGCACCTGATCAGAATTAGGAGAGAGAATGTTCTATCTGTCTAGCTTGGCAGTAGTAGCTAGAGGTGTGCATGGATTTGTATGGGGCAAGTGAGGGTATTACAGGGGGAGGCAGAGAAATGATGTAGGCTGGAAACTAGGGATGAAATTTAAACCCGTACACGTGGGGACCGACCCATCCCCGTCCCGAGTTTGACGGAGAAAACCCAAGTTCACTGGGGGCAGGGATAAGTAATGCAATCCCCACCCCGACCCCGTTCCCGTCTCCGCCCTGACTTTATATTTAAATTTAAATTTTAAAATATTAATTTTTAAAAATATTTCTTTTCCGTTTCTATTACATATAAGGTCATTTTTTTATATTTCACCATTTTTATTTTTCTTCTACCTACTTTTAATTTTTTTTAATCTTTTATATTAATTAATTTATTACATTATTCTCTCTTACCTTTCTGTTTTTCACATTTTCTTAATCTCTCCCATCAATTTGTTTTTTTTTAATCTTTTCAACAAATTTGATGAACATAAAGTTAATTTTTTTTTCTTTATCTTTTTCTATATATTTTACATAAATCTTAGTAATAACTAATATTATTTTATTTATAATTTATATTTATTAGGTTTTATTATGTCATAATTTTTTATCTTATTATTCTTATTTATCATATATCAAATTTTATCTTAATAAAATAATTATATTTTAAAATATTAAAAAATTGATAATTTAAACTTTTATTACTTCGAACTAAATAAATAAGAATTAACTTATTAAATATTTTCTTATAAACTATATATTTCATATTTTTAAATGACAACTTTAAAATGAATTAACTTATATATGTAATCAAATGTTTAAATACAGTATAATAATAATAATAATGTTATAAGTATTCAAATATTTGAATACGAGTGTTATAATAATAATAATAATAATAATGCTATAAATATTCTATATATATATATATAAATAAAAAATGATTAAATATTTCTTTTACATATATTTTTAATATAAATATAATAAATTAAAGTATATATATATTTAATTAATAATAATTATAAATTATATAATTATAAATATTTATTTACATATAAAAAATACATAGTAAAATTAATTTATTATAAATATAATTATCTTTTTAAAAAAAATATAAATCGGGGACTAGGCAGGGCGGAAACCCGAAACCTAGCGGGAACGGGGATGGAGACTTAATTTCTAACCCCAACGGGGATCGGAGACGAAGACGGGGATGGTTAAAAAAGTCGGGGGCGGGGATCGGGGAGGCAAAACCCGCCCCCGCCCCGCCCTGTTCTGTTGCTGGAAACTTAGATCTGAGAGAACATGGCTCTCTCGAATCTGCCTAGATTATCATCTTTTTTGCATTGTTCTTGTATTTCCCATACTAGCTCTACTGGCTAGGATTTCCACAATTAATATAACAATCTCTTTGATTTCATTGTTTCTGGTACCTATCAGCTATTACAAACATCATTTTGAGCACATTAAAGGAAGGTAACAATTTAGACATTTTTTTATTAATTCCTCTCAATCCACATATTAGGCAAAGCAGTGATGCCACATCCAATCACAACTATGGACAAGTAAACCACTAGTGGACCATCAAACAAATGCACTGAAGCAACCTTCAAGATTATAATCATCGTAAATTTTTTTTATTAACAGTTAGGTCCAACAAAAGTGTTGAAAGTCCCACATTGCCTACCTCATGTCATTTGGTATGGTTTAAATACATGTTAGGCTACTCCACATATTGCCAATTGGTTTTATATTGGAACCTTAACATGGTATCAGATCCAAAGCCTAGCATCTTTCCGGTTATTGTCATGGGCCAAAAGTTGTCCTTTAGTTGGGTCAAAAGTACCCTTTGCCTGGTCCGGCAGGCTTCGTTGGAGGGGGCGTGTTGAAAGTTCCACATCGCCTACCTCATGTCATTTGGTATGGTTTAAATACATGTTAGGCTACTCCACATATTGTCAATTGGTTTTATGTTGGAACCTTAACAAAAAGAAAGAAATGAACATTATTGTTTTGACAATTGTTGGCAAAGAAACCCTCCTACTTTCACTGCACAATCAAACAAAGAGCCTACCTAGGTATCTCCCAACTCAGGAAAGGTAGAAATAAGCTAAAAGGCATTTGTTTATGATAGGGACTTGGGTATTATGGAGTGCCTAAGTCTCACATCGAGTACTAGGAGATATTGGGTGGAATATTTTAGCAGTTGGTTATCCCCACTTAACAGCTGGTTTTTAAGAGAATGTTCCCAAGTGCTTGTATAATATCAATTGGTATCAAAGCTGGCTGTTGATATCTCAAAATGTGTTATCTACAGGGGGTTCTGATTGGTAGCATATGTTAATCAACAAGATGTTAAGTAAACTATAACCAAGTATCATAGAGTGTGGGCCATCGGACATCCACTGAAAGGGCAGTGCTAAACAAAAAACTTGGGTATTATGGAATGCCTAAGTCTCGTATTAGTTAATATGAGATGATAAGTAAAGTATTCAAGTGTCTAGTTCTCCCTCTTAGCAGCTAGGTTTTAAGGGAGGATTATCCAATTACTTAGGTACTAGTCAGATTTGTTTACCCTAACAAGATGAAGTAGACGCCTCCTTTGTCATTTTTCACTACCCTTGGTTGACAGCCCTCAACCAAAGACAAAAGTGAGAACAACCAAGCATTTGACAATCCCCCTAGTCCCTTCAACTTCCCGAGTCAAAACTTGTACTACCAAAAACCAAAATAGTTTTTGAAGAACCTCAACATAGCTATCCGTTGGAGTGAGTGGAGCAAGCTAGTGAGCGTACATGCAGCTTGGTTCATCATGTTGTGTCAAACGAATATGATTTAATTTGGGTGTTTAATGTTGTAATTTTGATGTTAGTTCTTTTGTAAATAGTTTTATTGTCTTTGATAATGCAAATATTATGTAGAGGAATCATATTTTAATCGATTAATTTTACTTAAAGCCAGTTGAGCTTTTACATGCTCTTGCATTTAATCGATTAAAATGAGTTTTAATTAGCAAAAATCACTTAAAGGCACTTCCTTTAGTGATTTTAATGCTTCAAAAACTAATAATAATTCATTAAAATGCTCTTCTCTAGGGTGAGGAATATTTTAATGGATCATATTCGGTTTTAATGGGTCAATCCTATCAACTATCTCAATATACTTTCATTGAATCATTTGAGAAAATTTCAGAATATTTTCAAACATCTAAGTAGAACTCTACTGCTGTGAGAAACACATTCTTCTTGGTTCCTTTACAAGATCAAAAGCTTGAAGATCATTAGTCAAAGAATCATCTTGAAGATCACCTTTGAGTCTTTTTCATTTCTCTTCCGAGTTTGTCCTACTGATCTTGTTCCTTTTCAGTACTTTCTTTGGTGTGTAAGTTCTTGACCAAGGAGGTCAAGATAGTTCTTGTAATAGGGTTTCACAAGAGGTTTTATGTTAGGTTTCTTGTGAGAGTCTTGTAAAACTTTAAAACATTAGTAGATTGGTCTAATCAAGGTAATTAGACAACTAGATGTAGCTCTCTTGTGAGAGTAAACAAGTGTAAGCTCTCGGTGTTCCTTTTCTTCTTTCTACCTTTACATATTTAAAATTTGAGCTAAAACAAGTATTTTCTAAAATGAAAGGAAAGTGATCATTGTCTTGGCATTTCTTTGATTCAAAGTACGTACTTTATCCTGTTGAGGATCAAAACTGAGAGTGGGAGTCACATGTCAATGGAAGGAGGCATGTTAATAAATCTAGGATGCCAGCATAGAAGAAGACACAGCATTCTGCCTTGACATTTCAAGGTAAAAAAATTCGAATCTAGCTTATTCTTATTAAATGCTTGTATACTGCTACTTAGAAACACAAAGTTTTTATTCTTTTTTTCCTTCGTATCTCTACTACCATAACCTTGCAATCAACTAATACTATATCATATGTTGGATATTCCACAAAATTGTCCTTCTAGCCACCATATTAGTAAGTCACAAATTCAACCAAAGTCAAACATCATTCAATAGTTGCCGCATGCACAAACTTTGTAAGCAATAAAATTTTTACCTGAACAATATAAACCACAAAATTAATTGTATAGAAACTAGGTTTCAGTCCATCAGTCGATACAGCACGTGCCTGCAAAAGCATTTAGCAGAGGCCGTAATCAAAACCAAAAGAAAAAACACACTGCCATGGAAAGAAAATCACAGATGGCAAATCAAACTTGCCTGGTAATAAATCTCAGCCCAGAACAGGACCAAAAGTGCATATGTTGTAAAGAAAGCAAGACTCGGCACATCAAGCAAGATGTGTTGAACAATCTACGAACACGAGGAAATGCAGTATGCGAGTGTAAGTGAGTCTAACCACAATCTATAATTAGAAAATAAGAAAGAGTAAACAATCAATTTGATCCTCAAGGAAATGCGGTATTCTCTCTCCTACTTGGTCTTTAGAGTATTTAAATTTATTAAGAAATCCCCTAAACATTTGTGACATTTATTTCGTTAGACCCTTTGTTAAGGAAACTGTTTTAAACATGAGTAGAATGTGCTCCTTTGTCTTAAGTGTGTATCTAATTTATCCCTGTCCATAAAAAAAAAGTACATCAATTTAGTCCCTTAGATTATAAGCAAAAGCAAGACATAACACCAAATTCGTGTCCTAAACTCACAGCATTCTGTTTGAGAAGAGAAAGACATTGTTGGGCTTAGGAATTTATTTTGCTATAATAAGTATATGCATTCTCTGTCAGTTGACTTTCCTATTGTTTACATAAAAAAGAAACGACCCAGTGAAGATTTTGAAGCACAACTAGTTTTAGTGACAGATAATAATCCAACTTTTGGTTGTCAGAATAATTTTGTACAACATAGTAAAGACACTTGAGAAATGACACCAAGTAAAAAGCATATATATGAAAGATTGACTCTTGAACAAAATAATTTGCTGTCATTGTAATAAATTTCTAACTCTACTTCCTAGAGTGTTTTATCCTCATCATACTCAAACATTGTGGTTTTCTGTATGTTTACAGATAATGGAATTCGGATGGTAAGGGGCTGAGAATTATATAAGATGCCTACTTACTTTTAAACACCCTAACCTTAATGGAATTACAGATACCATAAAAGATTAAGGACTACTTATTATTACTATTATTATTATTATTATTATCATTTTTTTTTTTTTTTGAGAACTCAGTTCGAGAGAATGAATGATAATTCAATGACTGAATTGATGGTTAACTCAAATAATAAACAAGTAATCTTATGTGAAGAAAATGACCCAAATTAAAGTCTACATTCCATTCCCTATACCTCTGGCTTCAACCTCCTCACGTCCCGAAAGAAGATAAAAACTACACACCGAACTGCAAAACAAAAAAGAGCGCATAAGCGCTTAACAAAAACGTCCATCATATTAATGACTATTTCTCTAAAAAATCATTTCTCAGAGAGATATATAAAAGGAAAAAAAAAAAAAAAGAAGGTTTGAACGATACAAACCCGAATTCACCAGAAAATTGAGAAAGTGAAAGACCTTTTGCGTGGTCCAACCGTACTCCGGCACTCTCAATTGTATCCGAGTCAGTTGAACCTAAAATTCAATCAAATAAAAAAAATAATTTAATAGATAGAGATAAATTATAAAACCCTAATTTGGCATTGAGAGTGCGCGACGATACCAAAGCTACGGCGGCCACGATACCGTAGAGTACGGAGAGAGTGTAGAATATACGATCCTGCCAGACCAGAGAATCGTCGATGTCTTGCCACCAGTTGGAGGCGTCAGTCAGCTCAACAGCCGCCACGGCCACAACCTCGGCCACCGTCGCCGGCACGCCGTCGTTCCCCATTCCCGAATCAACGGTTTGTTTAGCACACGCGCCAAGAATGAAGGAAGGAACAAAAAGAGGGACGAGGATCAGTAGCACAAGGTAGCTTGTTTGATATTAACAAACAATTGTGAATGAATGCTTGCGTGTGTCCATCATCGTGAGTGAGACGGTGAGATGAAGTTGTACAGAATGTATTATTTAATATTTCTAATTCTTTACTCATTCATTATTATCTTTGTTTTTTATTTTTTAAATATACAAAAATTATACACTAAATATAAGGATTTGTCTTATTTCAAATTTTTAGATTTTACAAATTTAAAATTAATAAAAGGTATTTAATATTTTATTTTTAGGTTTTTAAATAGTATTGACAATTTCATTGATAACTGTATTATGTTATTTACTTTTATTATTATAAAATTATTTTTAAATTTGTATTATTTCGATGTTATCCTTTTCATGTAAAATAAGTTTAAATTTAAATTATTAAAAATTATATTATTTTTTAAAATTTAATCTTTAAATTTACTTTAAAAAGTTAAAAAATATAATAAATCAATGAAGTTCATGTATTCAATTCTTCTTTAATTGAGTTTTGAATTTTAAAAGTGAAAAGGATATCGAGAAGAAATCATAAGTAGAGAGAGATGATTTTTAAACTTATTTAATGAAAATGAATCTGCTTCTTTATTATAATATAAATATTCCTTTCCATTACAAGTTTCAAAATAAAAATAGTGTTATAATTTATTATCCAATTATTTTTAATTTTATTTTATTGACCTATTTAACTTCGCACAATCTTATGATTTATTTATCGAGCCACTTTTTTTATTATTTTAATATATATATATATATATATTATATTTTTTTTAATTCCACCTTACAGAATTATTTGACTTCTCGTAATCTTATAATTGTTTTGATAAAATATTATTATTATCTTTTAATATTATTCTCGCTAATTTTTTTTTATATATTTGAAAGTGTATAACATTTTTTATTTAGTTTCTAAAACATTGAAATTTGAAATCAGTCTCTAAGTTAAATTTGTATGTCACATTAATTTAACTTACTAAATAAAATGTATTTTATTGTTAAATTAAAATTAAAATGTGTTTTAGGTCTACTCCAAAATTTAAAATAAAGTATATTTTATTGTTAGAATTGATTCAACCGATAATAGATGTTAATGTTGAAGTTGTCGTTGTGATTGGAGGGAAATGTGTAGAAGGAAATCTTCTATGGTTGAAAATTAAAGTAGAAAAAGTTATAATAATTTATTAGAAAAAAATTACATTGGTTAATGAACGAAAAAAAAACAACTCTTTTAAGTCAGTCTTATTCCAAAAAAATAATAATGGTTATTGATTTACTATGTCATGAGTTAACGGACAAAGTTGATGAAAAACATAAAATATGAGTGGCAAAATATGCATATTTCATAATTTGATAGTGAAAAAAAGAAAGCAATAAAATCTGTATTTTCTTGAATCCAAATATTGTGACGAATAATTAATTACACATATTGAAGTGAAACAAAGTCACACTAGCTATACATGTCTTGAAGTTTTACTTATTTTATTATTATCATGGTCATCATATTTCCATTAACTAGAAGCAGTTTAACTCCAGAAGCTACTAGCCTTTGAGGTTGTGGTGGTGGATCCTCAAAACATTGTTTATGAATGATTTGCCACGATGCTGAGGTGAAAGGTACCCCTGGTAGAAATCTACTACATCAATTGTTTTGAATAATGGTGGTGTTTGTGGAGTAACAAGAGATGGTGCTGGACCTATGTTTCCATTCCATTCAGGGCCACTGAAAGTAGCTATGGTGAACCTTTCTTTCCATGAGTTTACCACTGCTCGATGCTCAATGCTTCTGTATATCGCATTTGTCACTACCTGTTCAACCATATAAAACTAAATCATATATAGTAATATATATGATGCAATTCACGTATTAGGTTTATGTAAATTAGAATGACTTACCTCCAAAACATCACCAAGAAAAACCATGAAAGCATTTGGGAGGGGTTGAACAGGAACCCATGTGCCATCTTTTTTGACTTGGAGGCCTTCCACTTCATTGCCCTGGAGAAGGATGGTGAGTGCAGAAGCATCAGTGTGAGGCTTTAGGCCAAGAACACTTTCTGGTTGGGGACAAGGAGGATAGTAATTGATCTTTATGGCTTGTCCTGGTTCCCCTAATGACTCTTGAATTTCCTTTGGTCCTATGCCAAGTGCTTCCCCAATAACAGCATACATCTTCATGGCAAGCTCTCTCATCTCGTTGCAGTAAACCTCTAAGTTCTCCCTGCCATCTCCAACTTTATCATATCAATGTGATTTTCAATATCATTTATTCAGTTCAGTGATTCTAAGTTATGGCCTAGTTGTAAAGAAAGGAGATTTAAAAGAGCACCTGAAAGGTTGTGGTAGATTAGGAAATAGGTGGGGGTTCCTTGAGTGAGATGGAAGAGTCAAAATGTAGAACCCATCTACCCAATCTGATGCCTCATCTTTAGGCTTCTCAACTATCTGCCCAAATCCCTCCATATCTCCTGGTTTTTGCCAAAGCTTTTTCTTCTCTTCCATTGAAAGATTGAACAGTTCTTCAGCTCCTCTCTTTACATCCTCCACCACTTCCATGCTAATTCCGTGATTAATAACCTGTTTTACAAAATCACAACTTTATAATATGTGTTACAACATCTATAACTCATCTTTGTTTCAATACCAACCTGAAAGAAACCCCATTGTTTGCATGCAAGGTCTAGGTTGTCGAGTTCAGGACCCTTCAGTAACAGCTTAGTTAGGTCAATGACAGGGATCTGAGGCAAAGAGTGCGTGTCAGATAGAATTGGAGGGTCAATATCTGGACGAACATATCTCTCTGGAACTTTGGTCAGTGCCTCATTTGCTAGTTCTTTCACAGAAGAAGGATGTGATCCAACCTCTGCTGTTTCTGCTCCCATGTTGGTCATATCACACCAGTGTTCCCTGCTCTCTCAACTCTTCAAGACAAGAGAATGTGTCAAATATAATGTATGCATTTATTTGAACATTAATAGCATTAATTCTTTATAGATGAGTGAAGCTTTTTTTGTCTTCAAGTATCCAATGGTGTGACTTCGAACCTAATGGGATGACTTGGTGCTTGACACCCCAATGTGAAATTAATATTAATTGATCATAATTAAAGCTAATTAACAATATTTCAAATGAAGAAACAAAAATGGAATTAGGGCAATTTTACAAGACATGCATGGATTTTGATACTCTTTAATTTAATGAAAGGACAGTTGAGGCTTAGCTATGATCCGTTGACCCCAAATTTATAATTATAAGAATAATAATGAAATTAGTGAAGAATGGGAAATAAAAGGTTTGACAAAAAGTATTTTTTGTGATTATGAATTCCTTAGCAAATGGCTTAGCTGGGTTGGCTTGTTTTCTGGCGCACCCTCGGCTACATATGCGTAACAAACGCATTTTCTAAGCTCTGTTCCACCCACATGCCTTCAAATTTATCTCATATATAGCTGGAAAAATAAACCTTTTTCATTAAATTGAAATTCAAAAACTAAAGTTGGAAATGTTTTTATTTATTTTTATTTTTCCATAATTGGAAATCTTGTTTTTTTTTTTTTATATATCTATATGAAACTTCAATTAATCATTCAAAGTAACATCTATTAATCTTTATGATGTAAAAAAAAGGTTTTTTTTTTAAAGAAAAACAAAACTTGTATTCCGCTACTTGGGTGTGTTATAATAGAAAAGAACAAAATTCTCATTCTATTATTGGAGTAATGAACAAGGCAGAATAAATAATTATTGTGTATTATTCCCACATTTAAAATAATAAAATGTTAATTGTTAACAACTAATTTGTGTCCATTCTCTTCTTCCTTGTCGATACGTGTGTTTCATGAATTTTATTGTTGTGAGGAATGACATCTGCAATTGGTTTAGTTGTCACTACCATGCTTCTATAAATTCATGGTTTGCAGCAACTCTTATCTTTTCCCTTTGTCTTCATCATTTTAGCATAATTTGTTTTACTTATAATGGTCAACTTGTTCCTAACTATCTCATTTTATTTTTATATTGATGATGCTTATAACTTTATGGAAAAATAAGTTCTTCTTTCATGACAATGTAAAATTTTACATCAATTATTTTTAAAACTAGTTGCCAAAGCCATCATTGATTAAAATAAAATCAAACTAAATTGCATTACTTTACATAACACATTGAGATACAAAAATGCTTACAAATTAATTAATTATGGTGTTCATATATATTACAGACAAATATTTATTTGACTCCAACAATACTAAAACAAGATACAGCATAATTTAAAAATTCTAAGAAAAAAGTTATAATACTTTAATTAAATTTCAATATTATTAATGTATCAACATCAAAGCGCCCATGGCCTAATGGATAAGGCGCTTGACTTCTAATCAAGCGATTGTGGGTTCGAGTCCCACTGGGCGTGATTTTTTATTTATTTAAATTGTAAATTTTTTTTTTGCCCAAATTCAATACCAAGAACATTTTAATATAAAAAAAAAGTGACAATTAGTATAATATGATCAAAGTTAAAACAAAAGAAAAAAAAATTTGCCAAATTCAATACCAAGAACATTTTAATATAGAAAAAAATGTGACAATTAGTATAATATGATCATAGTTAAAACAAAAGAAGTGTAGAAGACAAAAAAAATTTGACTTTAACTTCATTAAAATTATTCTTAGTATCAATCTTCATATTTAAGACATCGTTCGTTTGTATAGATATTCTACGTTTTATTGTTTATTTTCTCTACCAAAAACTATAATAAAATTTAAAAAATTATAACATGAGTTAAAAAAAACCTTTCTCCCAAACCATTAAAATATAATCCAAATCCTAGCAACTTATCTTAGCACTATCCATTAATGAACGATTACACCCTTGGCAATTTTGAGTCAACATATTTAAACAAACTTCCTAACCTTCTTGGCATCATGTAAGATTCTAACTTCCTATCACAAACCAAATACTTGTTTGTATCTGCTTCAATCCAAATCTCTGTGGCAAGTAATTACATATATTGTATCTGAAACAAGTTGAATTAATCTAGGCAGGAGGTAGCTCATTTTGGATCCTCAAAACATGATTTATATATGATTTTGGTTTACCAAAATGGTGGGGTGAAAGGTATCCCTTGTAGAACTCTGCGACGCCAATTGTTTTGAACAAAGGTGGTGTGTGTGGAGTCACAAGAGTTGGTGCTGGACCTATCTTCCCGCTCCATTCTGGGCCATAGAATGTAGCTATGGAGACTCTCTCTTTCTCAGAGTTCACCACTGCTCGATGCGTAGTGCTCCTATATATTCCATTTGTCATTACCTACCAAACCATGTATTGTGGTTCAAAACTATCGCATTTTAAATTGGCTTGTAAATGTTGTTATGAGTATATCATAATGTACAAAGGGAGCAAGACCAAAACCTTGTCAACAACACAATCTTAACAAAACTTGAATACTCACCTCCATAACATCTCCAAGACTAATGATGAAAGCATTTGGGAGGGGTTGAATAGGAACCCATGTTCCATCTTTGTTTATTTGGAGGCCTTCCACTTCATTGGCTTGGAGAAGGATGGTGAGTGCAGATCCATCAGTGTGAGCATTTAGGCCAAGGACATTTTCTGGTTGGGGACAAGGAGGATAGTAATTCATTCTTATTGATTGTCCACCTTCACCTAATGACTCCTTAATATCCCTTACTTCAATACCAAGTGCTTTTCCTATGAGAGCAAAAATGTCCATGGCAAGGTCCCTCATCTTCAGACAATAATCCTCTAAATTTTCCCTGTAGCCAACAACATGAACTATTATACATCCATGTGATGATTCTCACACACTGGCAAAAGCTGGTATTTGGGATAAGTTAAGTTATTTTCTTTAAATATCAAAATTGTTTGTTTCTCTGTCGTGCTGTTTTGGTTCAATATGCTGGGTTTCATGGTTCGACTCTTTGTTAGGGCAGTGTTCTTGGTTTGATCCTTTTGATTTTCTTAGAGTGTAATAATTAATTTATTCATTATGAGAACAAAAGAAAAAAAAAATTGAAAAGAAAAGATCGAAAGGGCACCTGAATGGCAGTGGTATATTAGGGAATAAGTGTTGCTTCCTTAAATGGGTAGGAAGTGTAAAAATGTAAAACAAATCTACCCAATTTGATGACTCTGAACCCAGCATTTGACCAAACCCCTCCATATCTCCTGGTTTTTGCCAAAGCTTCTTCTTCTCGTCCATGGAAAGATTGAACAGCTCTTCAGCACCTCTCTTTACATCTTCCACCAATTTGACGCCAACTCCATGATTAACCAGCTGGTTGCAAAAAATTGGGCACAGAGAAACACGTACTATGATCATGAAATAGAAATAAAAGGGGAAGGTAAGAGATGTAGATGCTAACCTGAAAGAAACCCCATTCTTTGCATGCAAGGTCTAGCTTTTCAAGTTCAGAGCCCTTCACTTCTTCAGACAGCAACTTCTTTAGGTCAATGACAGGGAGCTGTGGTAAAGAGTCTGTGTTCAAAGAAATTGAAGGGTGAATTTGTGGTTGCAAGTATCTCTCTGGAACTTTGGCCATTGCCTCCTTTGCTAGTTCTTTCACAGAATCAACGAGAAGGGGGGATCCCGTATTTGCTGTTTCTGAGAATATTATCGATGTCAATCAAATATGTATATTCCAACAGATTTTTCAAAGACATGAGTCCAAAAGTTGAGGTTTTTGGTCTTTTCTTCACCGTACGTCGGTTCTTGAATAAGTAAGAAATTATGAATTCATAATCCTAATTAGTGATTAACAACAAATCACGTGTTGACAAAAAAACAAAAATGTTAGTATTATAAAATCCTTTGCACATGGCTCTGTCGGGTAGCTCATTTTTCGAGCAGCCACGTATAACATTTTTCTGATGGCCCACTGAATTATGTTTGGTCGTTTTATTAACTTGCCTATTCATATAATTGTCACTTGCATATTATTGTAGGAAAATAGGATACATAGTTCCACAATATATACAACTTCAGCATTTCATTAAATTTTAAAGGATTTTTAACTATACCAATTATGCACAGTCAATATTTAGTAGCATTTTTATCCATTTCTTTTGCTCCACATATAATGTTATAGTTTCCCATGGGGTGATGTAATAAACAGCTCAAACATGATAGTATATTGTTCAAGGCGTGGCAAGTTGTGTAAGTTCAAATTTCTGACCGTGAAACTTGGGAAATCGTATAGAATCTACCCGTGGAGACAAGTGATGAATTGAGGAAACATTTTACTTCTGTTTCTGTGAACAAGAATATGTACAGAGAATATTTGTACTTGTGTTCGGCCTTTTGAGGCTTGACACAATAACTACCCATGGATGAAGAAAAAGAGTAAAGTAAAATTCTACTCTTCCTTTTTACTACGCTTGAGAGATAGCCTGCTTCAGGTATTTGAAAGCTTTCTGATAATTTAAGAAACCCATAAACCAGAAGTCGAAGTTATCCACTGTAACTATTTCTATGTACTTTTGTGAAGGCTTCTTCACATGTTGACTTTGGTTGACACCCCTTATCTTTTCAAGTGGGATCACAACCTGCAATCACAGACATAGTTTTCAATTTATGTTATGGAACATGAAGAAACACACACGTGCTATATAGATTTTTTTTTCTGTGTAAATGTGTGTGTGTGGGTTACCTTGTAATGGATTCTGATCAAATGACCATTGGAAGAATAGGCCTTGATTGATCTCTCACTGCAAAAGGCAACTTTATCGGTGGATATGAATAGGAGTCCTGCTAGAGGACCAGATGTGGTTGATATGTAGCACTGAGATGCTTTTAGCAGCTTCTCTCCATCTTTTACACTGAATATCTGCGTGAAGACTTTTTCCACTCCTCCAACTTGAAGAATTCTAGCTCCTAAGCTTAATTTGCCTTTTACTGTATCAGTTAATTTTGGCCCAAGTTTTACTGCGTGTCAACAAAAACATTTATCAGCCAACTTCAACTTCAACATTTACACACACCATGCTATTTCGTAATTAAAAAAAACATTCCGATCTCAATAAGATATACCATGTTCTTTGAGTCCAGTTGCAAAGCTGTTGGTCTTTCTCCCAAGCTTGTTCATCCTGGTAAGAACTGAAGCTACTTCACCTGAAAAATAAAGACGATAACTTAGTGTTTTTCATATAACCATATACCTTTATTGAAGACCTGAAAAATAGATAACTTTTCTCTCACTTTCTAAGTAAACAACATATAACAAATGAATCTACCTTGGTTTGAGCTTGTTGTAGATGTGTATTGGGTGGCAGGATCAGGTAAGTATCTGTGTAATGATTTCTCACCCAGGTATGCTGCTGAAGAGAATGGAAATCCAATTAGCATCTCTTGAAGAAAGGCTGCCATCATATCTAACCTTTGAAGTAAATTCTTCTATGATCTTCAATTCGATATATTCAAGAGTGCAATGCCCACTTTGGTGGATGAAGCCTTATGGTCAGAAGATGTATATATAGCAATGAAAACATAGAAGATGAATCTTGACTTTTGTTTTGGATGAGTCAGCTGCTAGTCATCATGAAAATAAAGGAAAAATGGTTATGGTGCTTGCTTTCATCTGTCTTGCTAAAGTTCCTTGTCAAAATTAACAAAAAGAAAGATCATTACCAAAAGTTTGATATAATTTGTATAAATATGGTAACTTCTTAGTGTGGAAGGCTTCATGATGTTGTTGATATAATTGATTATGAAAATTGAAATTAATAGGTACAACAGTTAGAATATTGAGGTTCGTTAGAACTAATTTAGTCGGTTCCTTTTAGGGCAATCATGCTTTATTAAAAATTATAAGAAAATCTCTTCAAAAGCTGTTTGCAATAAAAAATATAAAATCGACCTTTTGGGGAATAGTAAATGTTTTGGGAGAACATATAACATGTTTAGTTTGAATATTTATGACATATACCTGACAGAATACGATGTATTACCTCCTTTTCTTTTCTGGTTTAGATTTCTTATGTTGTGTGTCACAAATGATCTTTTTGTGGTGGTAAGTTAGCTTTCTGATGCCAGACTAATATGTGATCTCTAGCATTAAGATTCTGGAGAGAAAAAAAAGGGAAAAAGAAAAACAGTCCATGAAGGAATAGACTTTGAAAAGAATAATAGAGTGGTGGAGATTCCTTATGAGTGAGCCTGGGAAACATAGGCATGTTGTTAGGCAGGGTATATGAGAAGATGATGAGGTGGGGTGTGAAGAAAGAGAGAGTTATTTTGACAAAAAGGGAGTGCCACATCGTTCCAACGTCACCCTCATGCACCACATGTAAAACCACGTTTCTGTTCTCAGATGAAACCCAAGATTTCTAAAGAAGAAATGCTTTTAGAAAATAATTACAAAATAATTTAAACCACCTCATGTGATGATATAGAGAAGTTAGTAATATATATACATGATGGGATAAATGAGAATGTCTAAGAACTAATCCACAATGCTATCAATTTTAAATTTCGAGTTATTATTATGTTTTAATGAACATTTAAGGTTAAGACTATTCGTTTAAATTTTATTATCCAATTATTTTAATTTCTCAATGCTGAAGACTTTACTTGATAAAACGTATTTTGATTCATGATTTATGATAGATAGTTTTTCCAACGAAATTATATGAAAAAAAGAACAAGTCATATCTTTTCCGCATGCATAA
Source organism: Sphenostylis stenocarpa (assembly GCA_963425845.1). Classification (NCBI taxonomy): domain Eukaryota; kingdom Viridiplantae; phylum Streptophyta; class Magnoliopsida; order Fabales; family Fabaceae; genus Sphenostylis; species Sphenostylis stenocarpa. The sequence goes on along the minus strand of OY731399.1, from coordinate 20,239,310 downwards.
GTAATGTCGATCAATGGATTTTTGTTTTTTTTTCTTTGACTTAAAAAGAATAACAAAGGCTATAGAAAAGAGATACACACTCCATATTCTGGAGATCAACTCTTCTCCACAAGTTTTCTCCCATGGCTTATTGAGGAAAAAATAACTTTGCATTTTCCTCTTCTTTTTCACTGCTACACACACCTTTTCCCTTTTCCTTCTTCTCTATCTCACAACAATAATCTCCTCACATGATCAAGATCAATATAAAAGCCATTTTGATCCTCCATCAATAATATAAATTATGACTATAATTCGTGTGTATTACATGTTTAAAAGTAATTCAAATTATAATCATGATGGTTTATATTTTATTGTTAGTGCAGATATTATTGAGAATTTGTCATTTCCTTAACTTTATAAAGTACATATGGCTGAACTTTATTCTTCGGAGTCCCTTATATATTTTCAACATCAATTTTTGTCAATATATTTTCCTCTTCCATTTTAATATATATATATATATATATATATATATATATATCAGTACATGCATTCTCTGTCTTCTACACTGCATGATCACCTTCTTACAGCATTTAGTCTCTGATATGAATGAAGCTCAGTTCCTCCTTACATCTCAATTATTGCATTGTGTTGTATTGCATTGTTTTCAGGTTAACTCTTATATTGCAATGTTTGTCATGAAGATATATTCAAGCTAAACCTTGAATCCTTAGCCACTCTGGGTGGCTTTAACTTGAGAAATTGCCTGCTCAAGATAGCTGATAGTTTTCTGATATTTTAAGAAACCCATAAACCAAAACTCAAAATTGTCTTCTGTAACTATCTCTAAATATTTCTGCGCTGGCTTCTCAACATTTCTACTTGGGTTCACGTACTTAATCCTCTTCAGGGGAATCGAAACCTGAAATAACAATACACAACAATTTTCTGATGTAAACAATGTGAATAATTTTCGACTATAAAGAGAAAAAAAAATATTAATATTACATATGATATAATACTAAAAATAATATATTCTTATTATTTAGTAGTTACTACCTTGTAACGGAACCTGCACATTTCGCCTTTACTAGAAAAGACTTTGATTGATCTCTCACTGCAAAAGGAAACCTTGTCTGTGGAAATGAAGAGGAGACCTGCTAAAGGACCTGATGTGGTTGACAGATAGCACTGTGAAGCTTTCAACAGTTTCTCCCCTTTTCCCACAGTGAAGAAATGGTTGAAGACTTTCTTCACTCCACCAACTTGAAGAATTCGAGCACCTAGACTCAACTTCCCTATAACAGTCTCACTTATAGTTTGCCCCAGTCTCACTGAAATTTCATCAATGTTTTTAAATATTGAATGAATCATATATATAGAATTGTATATGAAATAAATAACTAAAAAAATGTCGAAAAAAATTGGATTATTGTAGCATTTTGCAGTCCATGCATGCATTATATATCACTTGGGAACAGATTCACGTGTGTATAAAAATGATCATACTTACCATGTTCTCTTACTTCTTGCGAAAAGCTGTCAACCTTCCTTCCATCAAGGTTGTTTATAATCGAATATATTCTACCTGAAACATTGAATCTCCAAAAGTATATCAAATCCATTACTATGTTCTTGATAAAATTCAATGTATGTGGGTTAAGAAAAGAAGGTTTTACGTACTTTGCTTTGATGTTGTGGTTGACAATTGACATTCATCTCCAGGGTCAGGTAAGTAGTATTTGCTGAATGACTGAGGTAAGCCGAGTGGAGTTCCAACAAATAATGAATGAAGAAGTGTGGCGTTCATGGCTAAATTCTAATGATTAAGGACTCTAGTTTATTTGAAGGTGATCTACACTATAGTCAGAACTAGTAGATTACAAAGGAACCAATGTATGTATGCTTGCTTCATTTGTTAAGTCCCTTCATTCTATTGGGAAAAACTATTTAAAGAGGTTGTTAAGGTAGGACGTGAATATTTTCACCTTTTTCTTTTGGTGACTCGTATTCTTAGATCATCAACTATGATCATATGGATACAACTGGCATGGCACCTTCATGATAGAGTAAAAGCCACATGAACTGGTTAATTGGCTGCTTTTAGAGAAAAATATGATTCAGAAAGATCCATGTCATCTTTTAATACCTCTAGTTTTTTAAAGGAGTTGTTTTTGGAATTTAGAGAGAGGTTATGTACCTTAGTAAGCAAGGTTCCATTGTTATTGATCAACATTTAAGGAATATATATTAATAAGCAATTAGTTCTTTATTGCAGTGTGTATGTCTTCCATGCATGATTGTGAAACCATTATATTTACCACAAGAGAAATAATTCACCGTGAACTCTGTTTTTATGTATGATCAAACTCACATGGGATCAAGTATATTCTAATGAGTGAATTTTCCATTTCTTGGGGAGTTTAATTACCAGCTTAATTATCTATACTTTATACATAGTGTGTAGTGGTTTCTGAAGCTAAAATTTTATATTTCCAACATTAATGTTCTTGATCTGTATTGTTCAAGTTTTGAGCTCAGCAACATAAACAACGGACAAAAGAAACATTATGATTTTTCTGCATTATTTGTATTTTATTTGTCTTATTTACAACTATAACTTAAGCACATAAACTCAATTTGAGTCAATTAAGAGTCCACGACTTACCTATATAATTGAACTTTTTGCTTATACAAATTTCCATAACATTGTATTTTGACTATTTTATGAAAATTTGTACGTGGGTAGGTGAAAGTAGTCTTCTGTAAAGTGGAAAGAAACTATTAAACTAATGAAAAAAAGAACATGTATTATCTGGTATACTTTTTAGATTACTCTTACTTAATAGGGTTGTTAGAATATGGCTTATAATTAATGTGAGATGATGATGATGATGAAAGATCCAAGCTTTTTCTAGCTGGAGTTTTTAAACTTTTTTATGCTACCGTTCTTTAAATTCTCTTGCGATAAGATAAGAAAAGTAATCATAAAATGCTCTTTATTAGAGTGCTCAACTTAAGAGATCTCCTTTTCCTTACCATGACCCATAATTTCAAAATTTAAGAAGTGCGTTGTTAGAATATGGTGTGGAAACTTTTAGAGCGATGAAAACAATAATTTTTTTTAAAAAGAAATTGAATTGAAATTCAAAATTTTAAAATAGGTTAAACTAAACTCATTTTATCCAAAAATTTTAAAGAGGCTAAAATTTGAAAGAATAAAAAGTCAAAAAACAAAACTTGTAAACATCCCCTTAGTGTAGCCCATCAACCTAGATTAAATTCAATAATATATAATTAAATAAAATAAAGTAGTGATTAATGAAAGTCAAAACATATTAGGAAACAACAAATCACCATGCTTTCCCTTTGTCTCATTAGAGAATGAGCTGTGTAAAGAAGATATTGCAATTTATAAGGAAGGGGTAGGGCATAACACATGCTTTTTGTATTTATTGTAAAGGGATTCATAATCTAATTCCTCTCAATGCCTAATAATCACTTCATATATGTTGATTTATTTTCACTTTCAAGAAGGGGTAGCGATGCAGGTAATAAAAATCAACAGAACAAAATAACTTTTGAATAGACAACATTTGATCATGGTAAGAATGTTAAGTTTTTTTCTCTCTCACTCTCTTCTTATGAATTAATTAAGTTTATTATCTTGGTACTAAATCAGAACCAAGTTTTTCAATTCTATAATTTCACATTCGTTTCATGTATATTAAGTTAAGCAGAAAAGAAAAGGAGAAAACATAAGATAAGGAAATACATACAAACTTTATATACTATTTCTTTGTATCAAAAGAAAGAAAGACTTCCACTTTATTACAAGTATACTTTTTATGAAGTTTTATTTATTGCGATAACTTAAACTTAAACTCGTGGATATATATATTTTTGCTTCTTTAGTTCTGAGGGTAGCCATTAAGATGTTCATGAGGACGCCAACCACCCCAGCCACCACCTCGCCATGGGCCGCCCCAGCCTCCACCCCGCCATGGACCGCCGCCATACCCAGGACCACCCCAACCCCATTTGCTTTCATGCACCCCATTTTCAGCATGCTTCCCTCGTCGTGCATGCTGAAAATGCAGTTAGATCGTCGTGCATGCAACTCTCGGCATGCAGATTATCTCATGACGCCAATGAAGTTGCAACCTCTGTCTGTGGTCAATTATCCATGTCTCTGATTAATCAGTATATTTGTCCTTCTGCGCTTGTACCGCCCAAAAGACTAGTTTCATTTATGTAGAAATAGGTATGTAATATAGTTTGTTAATTTTATGGTTAAATAAATAAATAAATAAAAACATGGTCAACCTATGATATTTGTATGACAATAGGCATGCCTTAAATGTAAAATGAATCCAGAAATTGTAAGAACATTGAATGAAGTCAAGTCTTAGCAAGAGAAATCATTGTGTAAGAATTTCAAGTCAGGCATAAGAATTCACAATCAAAAAGTTTGATTAACTTCTTAAGCACACTTCTATGAACCTAAAAATACAAATGTATTTTTGATGATCACATGAACAGAGAAACATGTTAAAGAATCTTTACAAGAAACATGATTAAGGAGAGAACAAAAAAAATAGTCTTTAAAAGAAGATGAAAAAACAAGAATTGTCAAATTCAAGAAGGAGATAAAAGAACATAAAAATATTTTAGAAACTTCTAAAATGCTGTAAAATAATATAATTAGATGCCAACTAACTCTACTTTTTGCGTATAACTATAACATATTATTATATAAACAAATAGAGAAGCAATTCCTTCACATTTTCTCTCTCTTATGTCTGAAATTTAATTAAGTGTCTTAAGAGTGTAATATTCTTAATTTACATTATTTTGGAAAATTTCTTCAAATGAACTTATCCTTAAAATCTCAAAAAATAACATGTTCTTCCGTAATTAAAAGGAATCATAAAAGTATTGGACCTTTGTCTCCCATTAGCAGGTCAAATTTTCATTTTATCCCCAGAATAAATTTCCATTTTTATGCATGCTACATTAATCTAGTCTTCATTATTTTGCACAAGTCTCATCGTAACCCAAAGTATATGATTTGTCTGTAGAAGAAAAAGCTTTATAACCCAAAGTAGAGTGAAAGATGTTCACTTTTATTATGTGTTTAACTAAACAAGTACACGTCTCATGAAGTTTTATTTATATAGATTACAAGAACCATTTTCAGCACAAAGGTCTTGTTTAGTTGCGAGGCTCAGCTTCAGTGTGAGCATCAACATGTTCACCAGGATAATAGCAGCACCTTGTACACAAGTTTCCGTAGTAATTCCAACCACAACAACCATAGGGGCAGTACCATCCACGCCGCCATCCTCCATAACCCGCCGCCATCCGCCATAACCACGCCGCCAACCGTCATAACCGCGCCACCATCCCTCGTCATATTTCATGTCATCGACCCCATTTCTGTCAAGGTTATTATTATCTTCAAACCGAAGAACAAAAACTATAATCAGTTACAAAAGTTTTTATCATCATCAACTTTTTTTCAAGTCATGCATGGTATCAACATGATGAAAACTTCATAATTAAAAATTACCTTCGTTTTTGTCAAATTTCTTATCTGCATCTTTTGGTGCAACTTCAGCTGAAAGAAGGAGGACAGAAGCGGAGAGCAAAAGAAGAACGAGCAAAGCCTTGGACACCATTTTCCCTAACTCACTGAAACAATTGCAAACTTGTTCCTCTATTTGTCGATGAAAAAGTGGCTGAATATTCTCTATTTATAGGCAGGTAAGAAGATAATCATTCAAACTTTTATTTCATTCTTATCTTATAACTAAGTAGTCCAAAACACACCATAGTTTTGTCTATTCCCATTTGCGTAACCAGGTTATATATATATATATATACATGATGATCTTCACTATTTGAATTGTTCGGTGTTGGAGTTGAAAATGTATACTTAGTTCTAATATATAAATAAATAAATAAATATATATATATATATATATATATATATATATATATATATATATATATATACACTATTAACACCGTTAATGTTTCTTCGAATGCAATTAATGTATCAGACAAGTAATTCAATTAGTTTTCGGTGAATGAAACTCATGGCAAGGAAAATATCAAAACGTAAGACAATAAGTTTCATTTCATGAAACAAAATTTCAACCCTTATCTGCTCAATACTTCATTCGTGTCAATCTTCAAATTATACAAGTATAGTCCTTCTAAGATGGCTGACAAGAAATTCGATCGGTGATAGAATCTTACATAATAAACTTAATGGTAGAGAAATCCTTAATATACTACTAACATGTTATGTTATTCACTTCTCTTCCTGACTTCGCATTGACAATCATGAGAGTCCATGAAGAAAAATGAAAACAAAGCGTTGAAGAGTATCATTGTTCATGAATAACAAACAAGACACTCTTGTTATTATCGATTTCAATCCCAACGCCGAAGAACAGAAAAATTAAAGCGGTTTTGGGAAGGATCCCAATAAAGACCAACTCTATCATATAAATGTAAGTCCCTTCTCCGGACAAAATCATCGTACCAGTTATGAGTGAAAACATACGATTTTGACCATTTCGTTAAAGTTAGAGTGTGCCCGGTCACCGTGTCCACATCCCAAATCGCAACTTGAGTTCCTTGTTCAATCTCAGCAGCAGTAGCATTGATTGCAGGTAACAAGAATCTTCTTGCCATGTCTGCCACTATCAGCAGCCGCTTCCTCAGATCATTATCTTGCAGTCTTTTCTTGATTTTCCAGGGGTCTTCACATGACTGCTCAAGCCCTGGACGACCATCATTCTGTGCCTCCACGTTTGCCGATTCGTCTCCCACATTCTGCTGCTCCACAGTTTCAATATTTTCTGCCACATTCTGCTGCTCCCTCGTTGCAAATTGTTCTGCCACATTGTGCTCCTCCACAGTTGCAACCTTTTCTTCCTCATTCTGCTGCTCCATGCTTGCAAATTGTTCTGCCACATTGTGCTCCTCCACAGTTGAAAGTTTTTCTTCCTCATTCTGCCCCTCCATGCTTGCAAATTGTTCTGCCACATTGTGCTCCTCCACAGTTGCAACCTTTTCTTCCTCATTCTGCTGCTCCATGCTTGCAAATTGTTCTGCCAGATTGTGCTCCTCCACAGTTGCGAGCTTTTCTTCCACATTCTGCCGCTCCATGCTTGCAAATTGTTCTGCCACATTTTGCAGCTCCAAGCTTTCCACTAGTTCTATATCATTAAATTGTTCTGGCACATCCTGCAGCTCTATGTTTTCAAATTGTTCTGGTACATATAGCTGATCCACGGTCGCCAATTTTTCTGGCCCATTCTGCTGCTCCATTGTCGCCAAATATTCATTAAAAAACTTCTGATCCATGGTTAAGTTATTTTCATTAACATTCTGCTGCTCCATGAAATTATTTTGCTGCTCCATGGTTAAGAAAGGGTCGTCACCATTCTGCTGATCCATTAGAAGATTTTTCTGCTGCATGAGATAATCCTGCAGCTCCATGATAACCAAATTTCCTTGAATATTCTGCGTGTTCATGGTCGCTAAATGTCCTTGATCATTCAGCTGCTGCTCCACGTAAACATCCTGCTGCCACATGGTTTCCGGATGTCCTTGAGCATTATGCTTCTCCATTATACTGTTCAGCGACTCCAAGGCTTTCAAATTTTCTTGAACATTCTGCTCCTCCATGAGAATATTCTGCAGCTCCATGCTTTCCAAATATTCTTGGGCATTCTGCCTTTCCAAAAGATTATTCTGCAGTTCCATGCTCTGTGGTCCCATGTTTGGAAAATTTACATCTGGAACATTATGCATCTCCGTTTGTTCTGATTGTTCTCTTCCCTACAAATTATACCAAACATTTTAAGGGGGTGTAAAATTATTAACCTATAAGAAAATAATAGATTTTTCATTTTCCGCACCAACATATCAAAGAACCCTATTTTTTTAGAAAGAAAACACACATTGTAAACAATAGCCATGAAAGAAAAGTTATAATGATTGATCAAGATACACTCCAATTACAGGTTAATTGGATAGTGAAAAGAGAGTGATAAGAAGAAAAAGAAAACAAAAAGAAGTGATAAATGTAATGAAGTGATCAAGATACACCCATTACAGGTAAATCTGGAAAGTAGAGAGAGAGAGTAATCAAGAAGTGATACTAGTGAAGTAATTAGAAAGGTATTAAGAAAATAACATGAAAAAAAAAAAAAAAAAAAAAGAAGATAGAGAACATATATAAGACTTTGTTGGTATTTTGGTTTGGGAGTTCTCTGCTGCGCTTCAAATCCTCCATGGATTCGTTATGAACAATTAGTGGCCACCTTCTTCGACAGATTCCTGTTTCTTTTTCTTTTCTCTTTTGATCTCACTTCAATCAAAGGAATAATATAACTGAATGAACGTGATGGTGTGGATTGATTTGCATAGCTACTGTAACCTTTGTGTATATAATATATATAACTTTGAAATCGTCACATTCCAACTGCTACAGTTTAACTGTTATAACAGTAACAGTGTCATGTTACACACTAACATATACATGAGAGCATCTGGTTTTTCAGTTGAATTTCGTACTTTGGTCAATTTTTTATTTTTTTAAAGTATAGATATAATAGTAATCGAATTAATAGGAGAAAATTATAATTATTATCCAATTTTATTTTTTATAAATTAATGATTAATTTGATGACCCATTTTTCAATTCCAAAATTAATAAATTAATCACTATATTAGTTAATAAAATTTATAAATTTGTATAACCACATATGTATTATTTTATACATTTAAAACAAATTCGTTCAATAAGTTGTAATTCTATTGAATAATATTTTTATTAATAGTTTTTTCTTCTATAATTAATTTTTACTTGTTTTTAAGTTCTGAAAATAAATAAACGCTTCCAAACATAAATTGGCAATATTTTTTTTGAAAATTTAATGATTAGATTAAAAAATGTAACTAATAATTTTTTATCAAATACTTTTTATATTTTCCTATAGTTTTGGATAATTACTATTAATCTATTTATATATTTCACTATAAAAATATATTTTGAATGTTTTTTATCAGAATATGATTTTTCTTAAAAGCTTTTTTATTGTGGTTTTTAAATCTTTATACAAAGTCATTCACGCCCTTCTTTTTATTTCGTTAATTGAATTTAATTTGTTAAAGTATTCTTAAGAATTTTTATTAAAAAACTTGATTCTCTCTTTAAAAAAAGTTACAAACTTGTATTAAAAGGAAAATTCAGTTGTTCTCGGCTAGGGTTTTCGTTTCTTCTTCTCTCCCCGGTGACAGTGGCTCTTTATTGTTTTCAATGTTACTAGAAGAACAGTTTGAATAAAAATGTCTTCTTTATTGTTTGAGTTTGACATAATCATTTTGCTTAGAGTTAATTATTATTATGAAGTAATCTTGTAATATGGACTTAATTGGAGAGATTATGGCTGATGGTAATTAAAGCTACTAATAAAGTCATTTATGATCGTATTTATTACTCTAACCAACATGTAATCACTTGAATAAAATAAGGAATAAAAACTTCCTGACATGTAAAAATATTGTCTTTAAATACTTTTTCAGATTATCACATAACTATGAAGCTCAGACAGTAAAACCCAAGAGCGGAGATAATATAATAAAAGCGAACATTATATATATCCTAGAAATTAATTGAACTTTGGAAGAACTTCAGTTTCTATGTATTTGGCAACATGCTGGTAGACTACTTCAGTTGGATGGACACTGTCCCAAAATACATACTTTGAAGGATCATCACATATTCTACTGAATTCGTTACAAAATGAACTCACTTCAAACAACCCAGTTCCACAACACCCTCTCTTCGTTTCCTTCAAACCTGTATCGTCAAATCTCATCAAAACTCTAATCTTATTTTTCTTTATTGTAGGTGCTCATGGAAATACAGTGTAAACGAACATGATCATGATATGCTCCATAATACTCACCATATTTTTGTGGTTCATTGATAAGATTGAACAATGTGTCATATACATCTGTATAAACAACTTTACTTCCTGGAAGCATTGCTTGTAATTGAAGTAATAGCCGTCCCAATTTTTTATTGTAGAGCTTTGCATCTGAATTCTCATTCTCTGCACATTTCCTATCCGTTATTAACTTTGCTGTTATTTGAATGGGTAAGCAACCAATGCAAGGAAGCCCAGAGACAGCAAATTTTCTGCATCCAAGGCCGTATAGTTCCTACAATTTTTTACATAAAGTACATGCCATGAGTTGGTGGTAATGTGTATTCTTCTACACAGCTTTGAAATTGAGCCTGTCCTGAGTCATAACAAGATTAACAGGTTCTTTTATATGATTATGATAATAAGAATACGAATTTACAATAAATAACTCACGTTACCTTAACGAATGTTTGAAGCCTATTCTGCACGTAATCTTGGTGTCCGTCAATGTTGAACTCCATTTTTCTAGTGGGAAAGTCATAAAAATTGAGGATAAAGTCATTAGTTCCTGCACTGATAAAAACCAGAGAATCTCCAAGTATTTGTTTAGCTTCATTTTCTCCTGCAATGCCCTTGAGCTTTCCTATATAAACTTTGAAGTATTCAATTTGTTTGGACACTGGTATGGCACCTGATAAAGCAATGGTCAAATCATCATAGCCTGATCCCCCAGATGCAAAGCTAACACCTGTTCGAAGATCTTCATCTGATAGCTTAGGGTCAAGGAAAGGAGGAACAGTGTCTTTGAGGTTCAACATTGAGGCAATGAAGTCACCAACCAACTTTCCATTAGAAAATCTACCAGTAGCCACATGACCAGGGAAATCCTTACCATAAGGAAAATGGTTTTGACGTAGTTGTTGTTGCCTGTGTCTGCTGTTGAATCCCCAAAGACCAGAATGGATGAGAACTTGGGTTTCACCAAGTCATTGCTAATGCTTGCAACAGCAAAAGTGGTGCAAATGTGCATCAAAATGATGGAGCAGGTTGTATAATAAGCCATTACTAGAACTTTTTCTTATGTGGTAAGATAAGACTTCAGTTACATATTATTATATACAGTGAATGTAAGAAGAAACGTGTCAATTTGTTTCGACTTTAAATTTGTGAATTGCAAGTGATCCGAATCCACGAAATCAAAACGTGCGAATGATGCCAAGGCAACAATTTTAGGTAAACGAAAACAACATCATGAATTTAAAAGTGATTTCATTGTTTTTTACTGGTGAAAACTGACACACTGCATAACCATGATCAAATAAGTTTGAAGAAATAGCTGGTAACAATTTTTTATGTTATTTTTTTTATATTATTATCAATTTAAAATTACCAAATAATTTTCATTCATTTAGAAATGGTAAATTAGTTTCATTTTCTCCACTAATCTTCACAATTTTCCCCATAAAGGTCGGCGAAATAAATATCAGAATTAAATTATAAAATTGTTGTGAAATATAAAATTCATAAGGTTTATAGGTAGAAAACAAATATATATATATATATATATATATAAAATTTAGAAGAGAAAATTTGTTAGGTTATGTGGATGAATTGATGACAAGTCTAATTATATCCTAAAATTTATTTAGTGTGATAAAGTAGATAGCGTTTTCATACTATATTTAAATCTCATAAGCTATTTTAATATTTCCCATAATAATTTGAAAATACTTCAAACAATAAAATCAAAATTATGCCCTTTTAAGAGGAAGGAGGTGAAATATACGCGTTTTAAAAAAATAATTAAAAAAATGGTGATTATAAATAAATGTTATAAAAATTAATTTTAAATTGTGTTTAAACATTTTAAATTATTTTTATTTATATATGAATTTTAAAATAAATATGAATATATATACAAGTTATATAACTTAAATTAATTTGAAGCCCGTTTTGAAAATCTAATGCTAAAATAATTTATATTAGTACGATAAAAATATGATGAAACTATTTATTTCATTGTGAAACTTAGTGAAACATGAAACCTTCTTTTGGAAAATGATGAGTAAATAATTTTAAATATAGTAGAAAACTACATTGAGTCATGTAGTTTAAGTTATGACTCACTTACTCAATAACTTAGTTGGTAATAATTGCCATAGACCACAACACATATGCTATGTTTATCTAGCATGTGCCTTGGTACACAGCGTAAAAGGGATTAATAAAGTAATAATAATTAAAAAGAAAAAAATAAATAAATAAATTAATTAAAGAATAATTAATATTCTTATTTTATGCCTAAAGCTTAGTCAAATCGTTTTAAAATTCAATCAAAATGTATTAAAAAATTTAAAAACATAATGACAAAATATACAGAAAGTAAAAAAAAAAAAAAACTCAATGATAAAAGAATAATTAAACCCTGAAAACAACACCAACAAATTAAACAATGGCATTAAATTCAATTTTTGTTTTTCTCTTTTTTGTGCTTCACAAGTTAAATCTTGCCCTTCAGTTGCCACTTTTTCAGTTGAAAGTTAAGTGACAATCACGGATCGCTTATAAGAATCCACTTGGGAAAATTTTGAAAATCAATGTTAACACTCATATCCCCATGGAAAACTCTTAGGAAATGTTTGGATTGTGTTGGTAATTTCAATACATATTTCTAAATTTCAAGGCACAAAACGAAGGTAAATTTTGTTGTTTGAGAAATAAGGGAGCATTTGCTAAAATATAAATTTGTTCATGTGATTAAATTAATATTGTTTTATTGGAGAAAAATAGTATTAGGAGTATTCATAAGCTTTTAGAAATCATGATTTTCAAACCGTTAAAGCAAACATAAGAAACTATGTTTTTGAACTTCATATTCTGGAAAAACTAAAATTTTCCATCTACGAAAATGTTACTGAAACTATTTTTGAATATCTCCAATTGGTATACAAGGATTGACTTAATCCTACTAAATTTTGCAGCAAAAAGACCAAAAGAGAATGCAACAATAATTTACACTTGAAATCCATAGAACCTCCTCTGTAGCACGGTTTAACAATACCAATTCAAATGTCTACAAAACAACCGTACTTTTATGCTGTTCTATGTCAAGGCTGTCAAACAATCAATGGCAGCCTATGCGGATACATTCAATTGCTTCCTCAAATGGCTTATTTGAAATGACTGATTATGCATATAACTCATTGTTGCATTGCATATAATATAACCAAAAGCAATTGTCTGGAAAAGAATTACATGAACTACAGAAGCCACCACTAGTTTCTTCTTTCTTTTGTACATTATGGCCTCTAAGCAGCACTTCACCTGTGAGGAGCAGATGTATGCGGCATAGAGTACGTCACAGGGCCCATGCTTACCGGTGCACCAGGTACAACCGCACCTGAAACTGGGGCTCTCACACCATATGCCATGTGCCCAGGTGCAGGAAGGTTCACTGGGGTGCCAACAGCTGATACTAAGGGTCCTCCTATAGGTTGTCCAATGGTAGGAGCAGCATATATTCCAACTCCTGACACCCCGGTTGAGGCCGGGGTGGCTTGTTTGGTTGCTTTGGCGGTAGAATTTGTGGCAGAACCATTCGTTTGACCGGTAATTGGTCCTTGTGGAGCTGAAACGTCTCCATTGTTAACGCTGGTGATATCATGTATGCTGGATCGTCTTCTATCTTTGTTCATCGAGTTCAATCGAATGAAGTATTTTTGGGCATGGCTTGCAACTTGTGTAGGTGTTCTTGTCACCACAAAGTTCCTTGATATGCTTCGCCAATCACCTTTCCCATACTTATCCAAGCCCAGAAGAAATAACCTGTTCAAACAGTTAGAAATTTTAAAACAAATTAAAGTTTAGCATATGGATGCATGTATCTGATATCCAAAAAAGAGAACCGTTCAATAACAGCAACCATAAACTGTAAAATCCACACACTGATGCAATCACTGGTCCTCAGATTTTAACTCTTTACTGAAGAAATCCAATAAGCATTATTTCCTTACTTGTATTTGTTAGCATATTTTAAAAGGGGTGGTTAAGGAAGGCAAAATAATCATATAAGAAAATATGACTTTACCTTTAATCTAAAACCTTAAATTCTAATAATATCAAAATCAACAGTTAGCTTAGACTATTATACAAGGTAGAGGTACCGTCAGTCATAGCCTTCCAGAAGACATTCACCATGTCCTGAATGGAAAATAGAAACAAATAACAGACCAAAAATTTACACACTATAGATTGTTAATGGGAATATGAGTCATATGATATAGCCAATTTGATCTCAGTGATTTAAAAAAAAAAAAAAGTACCTAAAAATCTTACAAAATTGTTTCAATGTACCAACCAACCTTTGTTTAACCCTGTAAATGTATTGGGAACAAAATCAGGAATTATTTGGCTCATTCCTCCTGTTTGATTTAATAATTACTTGTAGGTGTTCAAAGTAAAATTCAGTTTATTTTTCGTAATCATGGTTATAATGAGAATATAAGTCAGCCACTGCAATATTTATGAAGACTCTGAAATGAAATATTTTCTGGTGGCTACTCTCTATCTCCTTTTTCCTGTCCTCCAATCTAATATATTAAATGATAAAATATTAGGCTTGAATAAGTTTAGGTCCTCAATATATGATATGATTTTATTTTGAGTACCTAATAAAAAATTTCTTTTCCTTGAGTACCTAATAAATAATAAAATTTTGGTTTAAATCCCTGAAAATAATATTTATTGGTATTTTGTCATGATTATGTTGATTTTTTTAAACGATCCCTAAAATATTTTTAGACTTCTCTTTTGGTCCCTCAACTTATTTTTTTATCATAACATGCAAAAAGTTTTCATCATGTAATGATGCACCTGGTAAGTACATGGTAAGTATAGGTAAGAAAAGAGACTTAATATTCCAAATCATGTGCCATATATTTCAACGTAACAGATACGTAGGTAGTAGAATTGACGAAGGTAACGTCAGATACTTAAACTAAATATGGTAATTAACTATTCCACCCAATTTCAAGAAAAAAATTATTGGATAGTCAAAACAAAAATTAGTCATATATTAGGGACCTGAAACTCATCATGTAAGCTCTCTATTCAAACTACAAAATAATGTGAAATTTGGTCCAAGAATTTGTAGTTACTTCAAATTACCAACAAAGACAAGTGATTAGAAAATCTTTTGTTAGGAATTATTTGTAATCTTTCTTCCTTTAGGAAAATTTACAATAATCTATAATGAAGTATCCGATTGGATTCTCTTATTCCAGCACATAAGAATACGTTACTTAATGCACTACTTACTGATCTAAGAAGATGATTTGGTTGTTGACCATTTGCATTATTACTTTAAAAGTATAACAAATCCAAAATGTGTCTAATACTTTTATAGCAATGTAAAACTTAGCGTATAAAATGGGAAAACAGAGTAATATGAGTATGCACCAATTAATTACACAATGCCACTCAATAAAGAAAACGCTTTAAAACAGGATTTTTTTGAATTTACAAACGAGAATCAGAACAATTGCCAAAAAACACAGACACCAAGCCAAATTGAAGATTTAAAAAGAACTCCTTATCCTGAAATGGACCTTCCACTCTATGACCTTTTTTTTCCCTCATAGCCCAAAAGGCATTATAAAATTAGACTTCAAGCCTATGCCAGTATCTCAGCATCTAAGCCAGCATCAATCCCAATTGCACTGCATTAATGATAGGAATCAAAATCAAAATAGAAATCAAGAATGATTTTAATCCTAATCCCAAATCTGACCCAAAGTGGAACAGACTTAACTGGTCAAGCAAGACTAAAGCAAGTTGTCAAGTAGTTCAAGTGACCTAACTCACGCCCCAGTTGCCAAATTACAATATATTTTCCCTTCAACATTCCCTATCATCCTCTATTTAGTCTCTAGAAACTGACTAATCTCTGCCACTTTCTACAATTAAAGTGGCCCTTAAAGGGTTATACCCAATGCATCCTCTCATATACTCTCCAAATAGAACGTCAATTCCTAAACAATCAACACCTTGAACAAAACCAAAACCCTGAAAACACCTTTAACTTACAAGGGACTCAAAGCACACGTGACTAAAATTATGTCCAAAATAAGTGTATGAAGCCACAGTGTATGCCAATGGCTTTTCCATTTTTTCATTAAGGCTTTGACTACGAGAAATTGCATTGAAATTCAGATGGGAAGTTAGAAACTCAGTTACCAAGTTACCATATAGCATAGCTATCAATATCAAATAGCAACGTAGCAAGATGGCCACTAACGTCATATTTTCTTTAGTTTATATAATTTACAGTGCATAACTACATAAATATAAATGCCGCAGGAAAAATAGTCAGAATTCATTATCTAACAAGAAAAAGTTATTTCTTAAGAAAATATAGAAGTAAAAGTTGTTGCAAACAAAGACAGAATGCAGCCAATTCAAGAGATTGCCAGAAAAAGGATGGGGAAAAGAATGTCTCTGACAATAGTGGATTGGTGGCCTTCAGAGTTGAGAAATAGTGGCCGTATGTTGTAACAGAAAGTGGCGAATTGCTTTCACTTAGGCCTGAAAAGGAGTAAAATCCTCAAATCCATCCGCAAAATAAAATAGTGGATAGGGACAGAAAGTGGTTTTCAATTCCAATTGTCATAGCGCCACTACAGCATGCTATTTACCACAATATCGCTAGCTATTTCAGCCACAACAGTCATGACAGAAAAATGCCCTGTGATGGCTTTCCCGTATCAGCAAAGGGCTATCCAGGTCACTATTTCATGCTATTGATAATAATCCAATGTAGATAGCACAATTTCCTTTTTGTTTTAAATGCATTGACTTAGGAAAGACTTGAGACACCATATTACTAATTTTTTCTATTTCGGAGAAGTCCACAACACAAGTAGATTTAAGGTTAACTGGTTCACCTAAATGTCTATGGTTAATTTATTCATTCTAGTACACATGCCAAAATAAAAACCAATCCTTGAGCACTTGACATTATGAAATGGAACTATAGAAGAATGATCCAGTCCAGTATGAACAAAATCTCAATATAAAGCTATTATAAAACAATGAGTCCTAATAGAACCCTAATCCATATATAAACTGCTCCTTGTCAATTACGGGTTCAGGCTACCATTCACATTTGTGATTGGACAAGACAAGGACACAAGTGTTAATTTGTTTTTGCAGTTATAAGATCTCATACCCTCAGATGCTCTAATTTAGTTACTTGGCTGTTGATACGACCATAAGGTTAACCTTCAATCTAGACCACAACTATTAAAG
Source organism: Sphenostylis stenocarpa (assembly GCA_963425845.1). Classification (NCBI taxonomy): domain Eukaryota; kingdom Viridiplantae; phylum Streptophyta; class Magnoliopsida; order Fabales; family Fabaceae; genus Sphenostylis; species Sphenostylis stenocarpa. Next base: position 20,222,070 of record OY731399.1, on the reverse strand, counting down.
TGAAGATTGTAAAAGCATCTCCACAAAAGGTATAACGTGTAAGAGTCTTGCTAGACTTGTATTTACTACAGTAAGATGAAACTGAATTCCCAGAAGCTATGATCAAAGACAATCTGTTACTAGCAAAGCAAATTGGTGTGACCCAAACATGAGTTATGTCATCCAATGAAGATAAGTGCAGAATCAATTGAAGCAGAGTATATCAAGCAGGAAATAAGAACCAAATAACATAAATCAGTATGGCAGAAAATAACTACTTTCATGGAACATCCTTAGATGCAAATCATATGTTTGAATTTTTATAGATTTAAGTCTTCAAAAATGTTGCACTGAACATCTAAATAACTACACTCTCATTCAAATACAGTTTAGGTTCTCTTATCCTGGTAAAGGAAAGTGTAAAATTGAAAAAGAAAAGAATAACACGTTTTAAAATTGAAAGGCTGACCAGTGGCTATTAACAAAGCATAGTTAACACAACAGAACAAACTTGTTTATGAGGCATAATTACTCCAAATTGCCATTTAAAAACTGATACAGATATGGAAAATGACCTATCATGGAAGTATTCCAGCAAACGGGTGTATATTATATAGACAAAAACAACAAGAGACCACACATCAAAGGAAGCATCCAATGTTGTTAAAATTGCAAACTAGTTTGTAAATTGTATCTGAAAATCTTAAGATCCTCCAGCCCTGTCCTAATCTGGATTGGACCTGAAATCACATATAGGTAAAACCATAGTGAAATTGCAAAAGATTTTGAGTGACAATCCTTCAAATTGGAGATTTTTGGGTTGGGTTGGGTTGGGTTGGGTTGTGCAACCCGTCCACATAAACCAAGAGTTTAAACCCATTTTTGGACCCTAAGTTGTGACTTTTTTCTTCCCTAACAGACCCACATCTCTCATTGAAGCCCTTTGCAGATCACTTCTTGTTCATCTCTCATTTTATCTATGCCACATCTGTTTTGTAAATCTGCCTTGCCATCCTGCCCCATCTCTCTCGACCCTATATTTTGCTATCTGGCTGATTTACTGCACATCTTGGTGAATCTTCCACATCATTGGGGCTGGTTCAGTATTTTGGTGTACTGGGTCAAAATTTAGTATACTTCCCAAGTTTTTTTTTCCTATTTTATCAGCATATCTATTTAGCATACATAGTGCAAAACTAGATCAAAACTCAGTTCAACATCGAGATTCCGTTTCTCCACCTCTGTTTCCCATCACTTCATCCTAACCTAAAACTGCTATCATTTTAAGGAGTACCTCAAAAAACTGTTTTTGAATTTTTTTTTTTTTAAGATAATTATTAGTTAGTACAGATACATTAAAAAAAAAAAAGAGAGAGAGAGAGAGAGAGAGAGAGAGAGATGTACAAAAGGCTGCAAATGAAATTTTTTAGATGCGCAAGTAAACTGCGACTAAAATATATCATAAGGTTCAGATTGCATAAGATTGTATACAGAGTCCACAACAGGATTAAACTTGAACTAACAACAAAAGCATGTGTTAAACATCATAGACTTGAGATGAAAAGAATAACCATTTACATGTAACCTATATTAGCATTAGTAGCATATAGGGTTTTTTCAAAAAAAAAATATAAGCAATAATGAACTTGCCTGTGTTCATCCTCTGTCCAAGCAATCCCCTTCCGTCGTTCTTGATCTGATCTTGAAGCCTTAGTTCCATGATTAGACTCACTGTTGTAATTCCCAAGACCGCTGCCCTTTTTGCCAGCTCCTTCATCACTAGCATGGCTTGTTGAGCCCTCTGAAGAAGAATTATAAGATGGTAAAGGCACACAACCAGATTCAATCTGGTTAACATCTTCAACCAAGAGTTCATAATGCTGTTTGATTTCTTCTATAGTCTTCCCCGGCACATCAGCCGCAATCATCTCCCATCGATCCAAAGCATCCTCGGGGTGAGTTGCCAATGCATTTTCAAATGCTTTATCCTGTTCTCTGCTCCACTCGGAGCTACTATCCACTTCATCCACAGTCATCTAGTCTTGTTTGAAGCAAATACTGAGTTTGATTCAAAGGAGAATAAAGGTTTCTACCTACCAACAGCTCTAAATCTAGGTTAAGACCATCTTATATACCAGAACCTCTGCTCTGCTCTACGGCCAGTACCACATATACTAACCTTCCCGGCATGCTATAAACTTAGGGACCAGATATGTTGGACTATAAGGAGCAGCCTGATGTGCAGAAAATGGCAGGAAGCTGAAATAAGCTCAATACCAATGGAATCCCAGAAATCTGATGAGGTATGTGAAATTTCAAAGATGAATTGCTCTAAAATTCGAAGAACCGGACACTGGTGAATTTCTGACCTGCTGATGAATGAAAGGGCAAAAAAGGTCGAGTTAGAACATGAAAAATATCTCAGTCTGACAATCATAAAATCATAGGTGTAATACACGACAGTTTTAGAGAAGTGAAATCTAGAAATTAACGTGAAGGCTAGTCAATGAAATCAATGTAATTACCAGCTAGGATTTCAGATTGAGAAAAAGACCTTTCAGAAACAAACAAAGAAGGAAGAATAGATAAGACTACAAGGGAAAAGCAAAGGACATTCAAAATTGCTATTTTCCATTCAATAAAAAACAAACTTCAGTTTACCATAGCCCTACTGATAATAACAGTTTCAACAGCATAGGCCCACAAAACTTTCACCCATAAGTATAGCTACTGTAAAACTCATTTTCACTGAACAACACACTCGGCATCATATTTTGTTTTCCATCCATGCCATGTAACAGACAGTAATTCGTAGTAACAAACTAGGCATCAAGGCCTCAGAATCAGTGAAACTTGTAAGGTTAAAATCTCATAAAAGTGAAAAAGGGTATAAGAATATACACACTGATTATCAATTTGGTTCGAAGTCTGTTTCCCAGATTGGAAGTTAATAAAACCGCCTTACACTCAAATACAAAAACCAATAAATATTCTTAATCTAAACACTTTTGATCTAACAACATAACAGAAACAAGAAAACCAACCCCATTAACATCCAATGAATTACTCTCAACTGTAGAATCCATGCAGTAGGTGTATGAAAAGTGCATTATAAGAGTTCAATGAATTAACAACTAATCTCCACTTTAACACTGGATGCAGAGTTTCATCAAAAAACGAAAGAGAAGAAAAAAAAAAAAAGGATGCACAAGGTCCCACGCACTGTCAAGCTCCTGACACAATAACCAACCAACAATAAAAAGATTTCTTTAAGGCCACCTAACATATTACATTCACTGTCAGTAAAACCTACTTCTGACTGTGACGGTAAAAGAGAAATTCTCACACCAACTTTTTTCCAAAAAATCATAGAAAACATTTCATAAAAACTACATTTGAAACTAACTTCATTTCAGCCTAAATAAAATAAGATAAAACTCACGATCAATCTGATAAAGACATATAAAAACAACCTAAAGAGTAAAAAAGAGGGGGAAACACACACTCATAGATAATAAATTCAGGCTTAGGTAAAACCCTAGTATTTGGTGAAAATTCCATGGGTAGAACTCACACACAAATCATAAATGATATTGATGGTTGTATTGAAAACCCACACACAGGAGCAGGATGTGTCAATTTGGTCCCATCCCAACAACTGCTTTGCTACAAATAGGACAGCTGGGGTTGAAAAAGCCACAACCCAAGTTGCAAGCCACAGGAATCTGCAGTGCCCATTAATATCTGACAAATGATACAACATCAAGAAAGAGAAACTAAAAAGCCAAATTTCAAGAGAGAGAAAGAGGGGCAAAATTCAAAAATAAGTAAAAAGTGAACAAAGGTTCAACTTTTACACAAATTGATCCGACCCAAATGAAAAATAAAACTACAAATGATGATACGAGTGTGCCCAGATGAGATTTGAGAGGTAATAACAGGAGATGGTTCAAAGTTGTGTGAGGGGTGTGATGATTTGAGCGCAATCGTGAAATAATGAAGTCATCACCTTTTTCTTTGTTATGCAATGCTTCCTTCAATCTTTTTAGCTGAGGGCTTTCTTTCAGTTTTGAGGAACTGTGACACACAGCAACATGAGTCAAATAATGTTGTCTCAGCATATATACTGCACTGTACAACTGACATGTCCGTCTCCGCCTCTTATTTTGTTCCCCTCCTCCAAAATTAAATTAATGTAAAACATATTCTCTATTAATGGAAAAGGTTAAAATAAAAATAAAAATCTAAAAAATTAATTGAAAGAGTAACATAATAGTGCATTTGTTGGCAGATTTAAAATTAAAAAAAAAAAATCTATTTACCTATTATTTTCAAAATTCAAGACAATATTAATTAATTTTTTATTGATGTCCTACCCTTCACATAATCTTTAATTAATTTACATATATGTTTAGTATGATCTAAGAATTAAAAAAAAATCTAATAAATATTTTATTAAAATCAGAATAATTTTTTATATTTTTTACTTTCTAAAAAATTCTTAAAGACACTTCAACAAAAACGGAAGAAATACTAAAAAGAAAATATAAAAAAATAATAGTTTAATACAAAATGTATTAATATTTAAAGATCAAAAGTTCATAAGCTAAAAAAAAAACATTTTCAATTACTAGAAACATATTTTGGATTTAATCTTTTTCTATAACATTTTAGCCTTAAACTTAAATATGATTTCGTTCTTCAAATAGTGTTGGATTTTTATTAGTTTCTTTAGTTCTTAAAATTGTTTTATCATGTATATTTCATGGTGAAAAGTGAGATTAAATAAATAATGATAAAAACAAGATAAAAATATAGATCAAAAGAAAAATATGACAATTTTTCAAAAACTATATATATATATATATATATATATATATATATATATATATATATTCAAATATTATATTAGGCTCCTTACAAATATTATTTATATTATGAAAAAACTGTATTTTGTAAAAGTTTTAAATTATCAACTATTGAAAAAATTTGATAATTATTAATTCTAAAAATAATTATATTAAAGTTAAGAAATAAGTACCTGAAGGGAAATTATAAAACTATGTCATTTTTTACTAAATGTAAGAATTGAATATAATATTTAATATATATATATATATATATATATATATATATATATATATAAATCATAATCAAAATAAAAGGATATACGTAAGTCTAGAGGAAGATACATCTCTTGGCCATTGCTCTACTTTACTATATTTGTGGATAGTTGCCCTTTAAATTAGTTGAGGAAGATTTTGGGTCCTAAATTTGAGATGATAACAAAAAAGGCACCAATATTAGTAATTTTTTGCATTTGAGTTTGGCAAGAAGTGTTAGCCAAGTTTATTTCGTGTGTTTCATTCAAAATGCCATGAGCAAATAACACAGCAAAACATTGTTTGACAGAGATATTGAAGAAGAGAAAATTGATAATGTCAACTTTGAGAATACCTCCAGTGATACCATCACCTCGAGAAGATGCTATCAAGCTGCATAAAGCTTTCAAAGGTTCTTAATCAACACACACAAAGAAACACATTTTTTTTCTTCTTTTCTTTTCCATATCACATTGAATCTGGTAAAATGGGTCTGTTTTTTCTTAATGTTTGTACAGACAAATATCAAGTTATCGTATTATATTTTTATTTGCAGGCCTTGGTTGTGATACGTCAAAAGTTATCAAAATCTTGGCTCACAGAAATGAAGAACAACGCAGTCTCATTCAACAAGAATATGAAACCAACTACTCTGAACTATTTTCCAAACGGATATCAAAAGAGCTTCATGGACATGCCAAGGTACTTGCACAAATGTCACAGTTTTGTGTTGCCCTTAACATAATTCTATTTAGGTACTTTTGTTTGCTTGTTTAAGAACATAAATCTGCAAAATAAGAGAGACCAAATAATCAAAATGACAATAGTAGAATAACTAAAATTGCAAGGAATGCTTGTGCTTTTTACCAACCTCTCAAATGAGAAGAGAATATAAGTATATTTTTCTCATCTTGATTCTAAATGCATGCAGAAAGCAATGACACTTTGGCTGCATGAGCCTCCAGTTAGGGATGCTAAGGTAGTGAGAAAAGCCTTAAGAAGTACCCCAGCTGTTGATAATCACGCTTTAACAGAAACTATATGTTCTCGTACTCCATCACAGCTTAGACGATTAAAAGAAGTTTATCTGTCAACTTATCAGTCCCCTCTTGAGACAGACATTGAAAACCACACCAGTGGTGATCATAAGAAGGTGTTTCTCTATCTCATACCCCTCCTGAACACTTGTGCATTATCTATTATATAAGATTCATGAGAAACATTTGTTAATGTAAAGGGGTTTTCAATGAATGTAAAAAGGATTGAAATACCTTCATTTTGTAGCATAACACATGTCATGTTAAAAGAGAAAATTCAAAATCAAGAACTTCATACACAAATAGAGTGAGGGGAAACAAAATTTAAGTATGTTATGTTCAAAGTTTTAGAATCAATTAAACTAAAATTATATTCAGGGATCTTATACAATGTTGGATACTTTAATATAGTTGTTGATTGCATATATAACTACACCACGTTATGAAGGCCCAGAGTTGGATCCTGCACTTGTAGAGGAGGATGCGAAAGAACTGTATAAAGCAGGGGAGAAAAGGATGGGAACTGATGAGAAGACGTTCATCAAGATTTTTAGTGAAAAAAGTAGCACACATTTGACTGCAGTTAACTCTGCTTACAAAACTTCATATGGACACTCATTAGAAAAGGCAATAAAGAAAGAAACATCTGGCTCTTTTGCCAGTGGCCTCTTAGCCATACTTCGATGTGCAACTGATCCTGCTCTGTACTTTGCCAAGGTATTTCTTGTTCCCATGAATTTTCTATTTGAATCAGGACTTGATTATGTGTTGCATGTGTTAAAATTGATAACTTAATGATTTTATTTCATTTTTTGGTAGATTTTGCGGAAGTCAATGAAGGGTGTGGGAACTCAAGATAGGAGACTAATAAGGGTGGTTGTGACAAGGACTGAGATAGACATGTATCACATAAAAATAGCGTATTATAAGAAATATGGAAAACCATTAACTCATGCTGTTCGTTCTGACACATCAGGTCATTACAGAGATTTTCTCCTAAATCTTATAGGTTCTGATTACTAGGGCAATGTTTTTCTCACATCAAATCAAATTAACAATTCATCATGTATGCAGAAAAAGATGCTCATTGATGCAGCTAAACTCTTCACAGAAGAGGGTGTTATTTAAAGTTTCAACATTTTACTGTGTTTTCTGAGAAATGGCTATCGTATTCATGCTGTACATTTTTCTGTATATTATTTCAATCATAAATTTTCCATTTCACTTTTTCAATTCCTCTAAAACGGATTCTTGAAGATAAAGTGTAGTGTTAACTTATAAGTAGAATATTACATAATTTTAATATTTATGATTATATGCTACATACATTAATTAGTAAATACAGTATTCATGATTAATTTATACATGTTAAATTTAATTATAGTAATAAGTTTAATATCTATGTTAGATACTCGTTTAGAAAATTATATATCCATGGACCGTGAATTTTTTATTCTTTATTAATTTTAAATAAAATTATTAATACGAGTAGAAACAGAGTGGGAGAGGTACCTCCCAAAACCTCTTCAATTATTTTGGGACCATTTAGATACATAAGTCCCTCAAACTCGTAGTCCTTTGGTGTATGCAGGTATGTTACTGAGGACGAACAAGTTTATAATCTCGCCATTTTTGTCAGTGCATTAATTAGGGGAGCAGGTCGTGATCATTAGGCTTTTGCTCAGAATACAAAGCATTTTTTAGTTTTTACATTTTATATCATTTGTTTAGCTTCTTCGTCTGTCACATTTTGCTTTCGTTCTTGGATAACTTCTCTTGCTCTCGTCAAATTTCTCTTTCCTTCGTCTTTGTTGTGTTTGGTTATTGCCTACAATCTTTACATGTTTAACTGTTCTTTCTTCTTTTAAGCAATCTTGTACATCTGCATCTTCTTCGATGGGTTTTCTAACCACGAGTGTTGTCTCACCTCTCATGAGGTGCATCTAATTGGTGGTGCTTCCACTGATTTTGAGGGATCCTTGGCTGCCTCTGCTTCGTCAAAGAAGGTCATCATTGTTGCTCCAGTGGCTAAAAAGTGCAAAGGTAGAGTTTCAAAAAAGGGAGAGTTAGAGGGAACGAGTAGTGGTGCTAAGCTTAGACGTTTTTTTGGGTGTTGAACGAGGTGCATTATTACACCTCTGACTTTACCTCTGCCTCATCTATAGAGGAGTTTTCTAAGTCATTTGACATTTGTGAACATGCTTATGCCCATTTTATACATGACGCCTTACGTTGATGAAGAGGATTTTATATCTACATCCCAACAGTTGGGCTTTTCTAAAGTGTTTCAGATCTTGTGTTTCTTTCTTCGTATAAAACTGTTTGTGAACATCTTCATGTACTTCTATTAATTAAAGTATGGCTCGGATGTCGGTTGGGTTTCCCTCAACAGCTCTCAGCATGGTAGGTTGTTTTCTATGTACATCCAATCTTTCAAAAACTTCAAGACTCATTTCTTCCGAGTTAAATATAACATAGACGACCAATCGAAGTCCCTATTCCATCACCTAGATAATCTTTGCATTTCATGCTTTTCTAGGCTACTTCTGTAAAGTTCAAATCCTGAGCTGACCATTTATTGTCCGCTAGCGAAAAAGTAGTCATTTATACTCTTATCGACTTGCCTCAATTAGTTGTAAAGATTTATTGTCTTTGTCCATCCCATACGTTGAGGAAAGTAGCATATTTTGTTGGTAAGAACTAGTCTAGGTGAATGGTCCTTTAGTTAACATGTTTGTTTTTATCTCTTTCTTTTGTTTTTCTCTTTGTCTAGAGGTGATGGGAAGTTCTTTCAATTATAAGAAGGTTTGTGCTAAGGTAGATGTGGCTCATATTGATGTAGTTGTCAAATGAAAGAGCATCGAGTAATAACAACATTTTGGTTACACAAAATATTATTAAAAAATAATAAATAAGTTATTAAACTAATACAGCATAGTTAATTCATATCGAATTTTACAAGAACATAATTATAGGAATGTACTTATTATCACATGTCATTTTTTTCTAAAATAGTAAATAGGATATGAATGAAAAAGTGAAAAGAAAATAAATTGATGTAGAATAATACAAATTTAAAATCAAATTATTGTAGAATATTAACGACAATTAAAATTAAATGGAAGTAGAATTTAAATAACTAAAATTTATAAAATCAAAATAAAATATTTTTAATTAAAAGTGCAAGAATTAAGAATTCCTTTAAAATAAAATAATGCAAGTAATTAAATTTGAAATTTCTAAAAACAATAACTCTAAAACTAAATTGAGAATTGGAATTAAAAAAGAGATGAATGGAAAATAAAAATTAAGCAAGATCTTGGAATAAAAATTCTAAATATTTAAATAGCATAAACTAAAATGAGTACTCAATAAATAAAGTAAATAGAACAATATAAACTAGAAAATTTAATAGAAATTGTAAATTAAATAAAAGAGAACATACCGGAAGTGCGAGTAGCGATAGATGACTCGCCTAACTAAAAACTAAACTAAGAATTGAGAATAAGAAAAGAAAATGAGGATGAGACAAAAATAGTTCTCACCCTAAGCTAAGAAATTACAGGGAAGGAGCATCAATAAACAAATCACCACTGTTTGAAGGAGAAGACTATTAGTTTTGAAAGGCGAGAATGAAAATATTTTTACAAACACTATATTACGGTGTTTGGGATGTTGTACTCAACGGTCCTTACATTCCAATGAGAACAACGGAGTCTGGAGTTGTTCCAAAGACTTTTGACCAATGGACGCCGGATGAAAACTACCGTGGCCAATATGATGTAAGAGCTCAAAACGCTATTGTTTCTGCCTTAACTCGTAATAAATATTTTAGGGTCTTACAATGCAAGACGGCAAAAGAAATATGAGACACTCTTGAAGTGACACATGAAGGAACAAATGAAGTAAAGCTAACACATAAAAACACACTCATCTATGAGTATGAATTGTTTCAAATGCAGCAAAATGAAGCATCACGGATTTCCAGACACGCTTCACACATATAATAAATCACTTGAAAGCAACCAAAGGTCACTACTATTACACAATCAAAGGATCTCACAGAAATGAATATTTCTACTCTATTTGGAAAGCTGCTTGAGCATGAGATGGAACTACAAAGGTTAAAGAACGGTGAACAAAACCAAGCCAAGACGATAGTTCTAAATGCAGTAAAAACTTCCCAGTATAAAAGCAAAAATGAAGTTAATTTTTCATATTCCGATATATCTCTTTTAGTCAAACAATTTTCTCGTTTTATGAAGAACAGAAAAAAGAGACAGCAAAGAAAAGATAAAACCAATAGGTACGAGTGTTATGGATGTGGAAAGTTTAGCCATATCAAACCAAACTATCCGGAACTTAAGAAAGAGAAGAAAGATGTGAAAGAGAAAAAGAAAGAGAAGAACAGTATCTATAAGAGCAAACGCAAATCTTATATTGTTTGGGAGGATAATGATTCTTCTACAATACAAGAGAGTTTTTTCGAAAGTAGTGATGAAGAAGAAGAAGCAAATCTTTGCTTGATGACAAATAGTAATAATGAAGTCTCATCACAAGAAACTCCATCACAAGTAAGTAGCACAAATTCATCTATTGCATATGATGAGTTGTTTGAAGCCTATCAAGAAATGTTTGAACATCTTGAAAGACTAGCTAAGAAACATATTGCACTTAAACAAAAGTTTCATGCATTAGAAATAATGTTAGTATTCTTGAAAAAGAAAATGAGTGCTTAAAGAAGGATGTTGAGAAATTTAAAACTTTGTCTAAAAATAAAGAAGTTGTTAAACCTTGTAAAAATTGTAATCATTTGGAAAATGTTTAGAGAAAATAATGAGCAATTTTTCCAAATCTTCTGCTAATCTGGACTCTATGTTAGATTATCAAAGATTGGATTCTAGCAAAGCTAGACTTGGTTACAAACCTAAGAAAAATCTAGAACCTCATAAAATTATTTTTGTAAAAGAGTCAAGGAAAACAAATGAAAAACCAGTCTTAAGAACTTTAAGAAACTCATTTAGACCTCTTCAAAGAAAACCAACATGTTTTTATTGCATGAAATTAGGTCATACATCAAATAGATGTTACATAAAACATTTTGGCATATCTAATGGCAAATATGAATAAGTGCCTAAAGGAACAAAGCATTTATATATGTCTAGATGATAGTTGTCTCCATCGTCAAAAGAGGCGGTCAGAATGATGTGATGGTTTTGATCGACTCGTGTTTTTTAAAGATGGTCAACATTCTTAAGATGCCTGATAACCGTACTGTTCTTAAGAATGAGGTTTTCGAAAAGGGTTCTATGGAGTCGTCACCAATGTTTTTACCCAAAAACATCAGAAAAAGGAAAAAAGAAGGCATTGATTTTAAGAAAAACCAACTTTGTTCATTACTGCCAGAGTTAGGTAAGGGAGTTAATTACGTGCGGGGAAGATATTAGCTTCCCCACGACGCCCCTTTCGGGTTCCGTATGATGGAATGTTATTTTTAAAATAAGAACATTAAAATTATGCTTTTACCCTTATTTATTCATTGCAAAATTTAAATTATTGACTACATGACCCTAATAACTAATGCACAGAGATGGTAACTAATAAAAGCAATAAAATAGAGTAAGGGATATAGAAGAACCTTCGAAGTAAGCTTTTATAAACACTTTTGTAAAGGCGCTTTTTGGCAAACCCCGCACTCTACACAGACACTCCTTTCTTGAATCAAAACTTGCCTAAACGAGCTAGAATTGGACTCTTGAAGTAGAAACATCAAATAAACAAAATATCGGAGTAATAACTATTCTGGGTGTTTCTGTGTGTTTTCCTCCTTGAACGAATGTCTTATTTATAGAAATTTGTGCCCATCAGACCGGGAAGGTCGTCTCGCCTGACAAGATCGAGACGACCGTCTTGCCATTCGGGATTGTCGTCTCGATATTCGGGAGCGTCGTCTCGCCAAACGAGATGACGGTCTCGCTCTTGGCAAATGGCGAGACGACGGTCTCGTCAAACGAGATGACGGTCTCGCTTTTGACAAATGGCGAGACGGCGATCTCGCCAAATGAGACGGCGGTCTCGCTTTTAACAAATTGTGAGATAGTGGTCTCGCCAAACGAGACGGAGATCTCGGTCTTCTGGGTAGAATTTTCTTATTTTTTTGTACAAAAAGTCTTCTTATTCTAACATTGAGTCTAGTAAACAATCCTAGGGACATTTGAGGCCTTGTCCATCTTTGAACAGAAATCTTCTGCTCTTTATTTTTTAGGTCGGGCGAGATTTGGGGTCTACAATAGTTTGATCATCTAATAGAATATGAATTTTCGGAAAAAAAAATTCTTGTTGTCATAATTGATTATGACATCACCATAATCGATTATGATGGGTCAAATGTGATATTGATGAATTTTCTTGTTGTGATAATCAATTATGTTATTTATGTATGTGCTGTGATAATCGATTATGTTATCTTCCAGAGTGTAATTTTTTGCTGTCATAATCGATTATCACAACACCTTCAGAATCAATTATGTTATTTATGTATGTGTTGTGATAATCGATTATGTTGTCTTCCAGAGTGTAATTTCTTGTTGTCATAATTGATTATGTTGATTCTGAAGGTGTTGTGATAATTGATTATGACAGAAAACTTTTGAAAGTTTGGAAAAAAAAAATAATCTATTATATCATGATTCTATTCTTTTATCCGTAGTATTTTGGAAAAGACTTGTGATTCTACTAACCTTTTTAAGGACCCAAAAATAATTAAAGGATACATAGATTTGTATGTTGATGTTACAAGTAATTGTCAAGGATAATAAGTCAATACAGGTTACTGGAGCTAAATGGGTGTATAGGAACAAGCTGGATGAACAGGAAAATATCACAAAGATAAGTTTATTATTGTCTCTCATACCTCTGCATTGAATATCTACACTTATCTGCCACATAAATTTGATTGTTGACCAACTTTGAAATTTGAAAGTTTGAATTTTGAAAATCTGAATTTATGAAAATTTGGAATTATTAAAGTTTGAATTTTGAAAATTTGAAAGTTTGAATTTTGAAATTTGAAAGTTTGAATTTTGAAAATCTGAATTTATGAAAATTTGAAATTATTAAAGTTTGAAATTTGAATTTATGAAAATTTGAAATTATTAAAGTTTAAAAATTGAAAATTTGAAATTTGGAATTTGAGTGAATTTGAAATCTGAAATTTGGAATTTGAATTTGAAATATGAAATTTGTTGCAATTTGAATTTGAATTTGAATTTTGGAATATGAGTAAATTTGAATTTGAATTTGAAAGTCGCCTAATAAAAAGATAGCAATTGGGGGAAACTACTGCATTCCATTCCATTATCTCTGCAATATTTCATTCCCCTATTTTTCTCTCTCTTCATTTGTCTTGGGTATCCTAGATATTGCCTCTTTAATATGATGTTCTTCTCTATGACACTTTGTGATGCATTATCTTCTCTGCCTTGATTTATGTACTAATTTGTCCAAATTTGTGTTCAATTTTTCTTGCACTATTTTTCATATTTATTAATGTAACATGGAGAGATTTTTATCTACATAAAACATGGGGAGATTTTTTGCTTGAAATATTTTTTATGATAATCAATGAAACAAGGAGATTTTTTTATGAATTAAAATTTATATGAAATTCATTCCTAATTCTAAATTAAAAAGGGGGAGTTAGGAGAAGTATTTGCTCATATGAGTTAGGGGGAGTCTTGTTATTAATATATCCAGGGGGAGATTAAGAGACTCTGACACTTGATACAAATTTGTGCTACACTATACTGTGCAAATATGTGCTAATCTTGAGCTGGCTATATAGAGTCAAACATTTTAATTCATTTTAAGTGTTTCTTTGATCATCATCAAAAAGGGGGAGATTGAAAGTAATGAGGGGGAAATTGATGGTAATGTGAAACCTCATGCAAGAAAATAAGGTTCTAGCTTAAGCACTACATGGCATGTTGGATTGCCCTAGAACTGAAAGCACTAAGGGGAAGATTGATGGTAATGTGAAACATGTCCCTACATTCAAGATTGATGATGATTCAAGTCAATAACATTCAAGATTCAAGTAAGCCCAAGATGATTCTTGAAGACTAGATAAAGTATTAGAATAATGGACATGGTACAGGTTGATGAAGTGGTATTATGCATAAGCCTCCAAAGCACAAGTGTGATAAAATTTCGTAACATGACATTTTTCACTGTCATAATCAATTATAATGCATCAAAAATGGAAAAACGATTTTCTATCTGTCATAATTAATTATACTGGCAACATAATTGATTATGACAGTTCATATTTGAAAAATATATCCATTTTGAAAAATAAATATTTTTTAATACATCATGATTTTTCTCTACGAAAATATTAATGACCAAACGACTATTTTCTTATGTTATTTTCCTCTTTAAATGAGTTTTGATGAAAAATCAAAAAGATACAATTACAGAATTCGAAAATACAATTTTACATTTATTCAGTTTTAAGAAAAGAATTTTGAGCAAGGTAATAGAGATATTTTACACCTTCTGAGAAAACCCCTCTTCTCTACTATCTTTTGTGCTTTCATTGTTAATCACACTTGTTCTTGGAGGTTGACATTCTACAGGCTTCTACAATTTGTTGTCTCCATTCAGGTGTGATTGTTCTTATTTTATTGTCTTCATCCTTTATGGGTTTAGGTGGTTGTTGTTAAATTCTCCTTTTTAGGGCTTAGAAAATTTATGTTAAATTCCTTGTTTAGGGTTTAGGTGGTTATCGTTAAATTCCCTCTTTAGGGTTTAAGTGATTGTTGTTAAATCCCCTTTTAGGATTTAAGTGGTTGTTGTCCATCCCTTGATTTGTTCAGGAGAGGTGTTCATCCTTAGTGGGATTCTAAGGAGGTGTTTTCATCCTTTTGAAAACAATGAGGGGGAAATTGATGGCAATGTGAAACATGTCCCTACATTTCCAAGAGATGATTTTGATGATGATTCAAGTCAACAACATTCAAGACTCAAGCAAGCCCAAGATGAAGCCTGAAGACTAGATATATATTCTGAAAAAGATGATGATTTCAGTAAGTTCAATGAAGCATGAAGATTAGATAGAGTCTTAGAATACTAGATATGGAGGTACAAGTTGATGAAGTGGTATTATGCATAAACCTCCGAAGCACAAGTGTGATAAAATTTCGTAACATGACATTTTTCACTATCATAATCAATTATGATGCATAAGAAATGGAAAAACGATTTTCTCTCTGTCATAATTGATTATACTGGTAACATAATCGATTATGGCAGTTCAAATTTAAAAAATATATCAGTTCTTAAGAATAAATATTTTTTAAAACATCCTGATTTTTCTCTACGAAAGTATTAATGACCAATGACTATTTTCTGATGTTATTTTCCTATTTAAATGAGTTTTGATGAAAAATCAAATACACACAATTACAGAATTCGAAAATACAATTTTACATTCATTCAGTTTTAAGAAAAGAATTCTGAGTAAGGCAACAAAAATATTTTACGCCTTCTGAGAAAACCTTCTTCTTTATTGTCTTCTGCACTTTTATTGTTAATCACACTTGTTCTTGAAGGTTGGCATTCTATAGGCTTCTACAATTTGTTGTCTCCATTACCCAGATGTGATTGTTCTTATTTTATTACCTTTATCCTTTGTGGGCTTAAGTGATTGATTGTTAAATTCCCTGTTTAGGGTTTAAGTAGTCACTGTTATTCTGTTATATTTTTTTGGGTTTTCTATGTGGAAACTGTTCATTCATCCCTTTGATTTGTTCAAGGAGGTGTTTTCATCCTTTGATTTGTTCAAAGGAGGTGTTCATCCCTAGTGGGACTCTAGGGAGGTGTTTATCATTAGTGGGTTTTTAAGGAGATGATTGTCTTTTTAATTAGTTTACTTTTTATTGGTTCCTCTGCTAAGTTGATTGTAATTTGTAAATTGAATTTGAAAGACTATGAATTGGGGTCACTCTTGTGTTAGAGGTGACTGAGAACTGGATGTAGGGTTGACTATACCCGAACCAGTATAAATTATTGTGTGCTTTTATCTCCCCTTTATCACTCTTCTTTTCTTAAGCACTTCTCTTATATCTTCTTGATTATATTATCGTTTCGGCTTTAAAATTAAATTAACAAATTATTGGACATTTAAAATAAATTTTAATTTGGAATCTATTTTAATTCGTGCATCTATTCACCCCCCTCTAGATGTCATTTTTCTAACACCTTTGATTTGTTCAGAGGTGTTCATCCCTAGTGGGATTATAGGGAGGTGTTCATCCTTAATAAGATTCTAAGGAGGTGTTTTCATCCCTTTGATTTGTTCGGGGAGGTGTTCATCTCAAATATGATTCTAGGGAGGTATTTATCCTTTGTGTGTTAGTGGCAAAGAAGATGTTTTTCATCCTTTGATTTGTTCAGAGGAGGTGTTCATTCCTAGTGGAATTCTAGAGAGATGTTCATCCTTAGTGGGTTTTTAAGAAGATGATTATCTTTTTAATTAGTTTACTTTTCACTTATTCTTCTACTGAGTTGATTGTAATTTGTAAATTGAATTTGAAAGACAGTGAATTAGAGTCACTCTTGTGATTAGAGTTGACTGGAAACTAGATGTAGGATTGACTATACCCGAACCAGTATAAATTACTATGTTTTTCTCTTTCTTATACCTCTATGATAACATCTACTTATTTCATTCCCTTTATCTCTCTAATTATATCGTTTCCGCTATATCTGTATTTTATTTGATAATTAAAACTTAATTTAACAAATTATTGATATCACAAATAAATTTTAATTTGACATCTATTTTAATTTGTGCATCTATTCACCCCCTATAGATGTCATTTATCTAACAATTATTTCGAACATAAATTAAAAAATTATTTTTTATTTCATCTTTTAATTTTTTATATTTAATGATTAGATATAAATTATGTACTATTGTATTAAAATAAAATAAAATGGAGAATAACACTTTTAAATAAACTTAAGAAAAAATACTTTTAATTTCAATTTTTTATTCTTTTTAATCTAATAACTAAAATTAATAAAATCATATTAGTAAAATAAATAAAGAGTTATTAAGATAAAAGTATGTATTTTCAAGTTTATATGTAAATTTTGATTTATTCTAAAATAATTAAACTTGTAAATTAAGATATAAATAATGTATATATTTATCAATTTATAAATAGTAATATGTATTTAATATAAATACTTTAGATATTAAACTTAATATAACCAAGTTTTTTAGTAATTAATTTTTATATTAAAAATACATATATTTTAAAATATGGTTTATAAATTTTAATATACATATATTTAAAAAATACATATTAATTGAATGTATTGTATTTATATATATATATATATATATATATATATATATATATATATATATATATATATATATATATATATATATGGCATTGTTTAAGATATATTAATTGATGTTGTATTAATTAATATTAAATGTATTATATTAATTGTATGATACATAAATATATCAGTAATTTAATTATTGATTGTGTTAAAAGTTATAAATTTATGTTTAAATTTTTTATGGAGGTGATTAAAAGGGTGGTTTTCACAGACCGCTAAAAATATTGCATTTCGAGGAAACTTTTATGAAAAACAAATCCTTTTTTTCTAACCAACCCTCCCTTTCACTAATCAGCTTTTGCTTACCCTAAATTGCCCAAAATATTTGCTTGCCCAAGTGTGCTTTCCACTTTTCTTGCCCTAAGTTGCCAAATACTTCCCCATTCCAACATCTTTGTCTCCACCTCCTTTCTTGGTAAGAAAAAAATGCTACTATATTAAGAAATTAGACTTATCCCTCATGATGGGATAAATAGACTCAAGTTCTTCGTATTAAATATGTGTCAATACTTTTTTATACAAAATTGTGTATCTATATTTTTTAAAAATTTATTTTTAATTATATAAATAGTTTTTAAGTTTTTATTATTTAATTAATATTTTTATTAGATAAATTTAAAATTTATTATATTTATGTCTTAAAATATTTAATTGTAATCCATAATTTAAATTATAATATTATAATATATTTATATATTTATATATTTATATAAAAATATAATATTTTTAATTATAATTTTTATTTTAATATATAATTTTTTTAAGTATATTTATTCCCTGTTTTATCAAATTAATAAATTAGATAAGATGGACCAAATTATCAACTCATCCCATGACGAGTTTATGGACTCGCTTGTCACGTGTTACTAGCTGAGATTGACTCAGTTGAGTGAAGTAACTAATAAAAGTAAGTATTTCAGAACTAGAGTGAAAGAAAAACTTTAATCTATGTAAAAAAAAAAATCCAATAAATTCGTAGTTTCTTTCATTGATTAAGTGAGTCTTGCCAGAAAAACACATTTGATTATCTAAATGGGGAAATGAAATCTAGCAATATATATACAAAAATAAAAGTTAAGAAAAAAACTAAACTAAGGACAAAAAAATAACATTTCAGACATCACACAGAGTTTATCTTCATTTCTAAGGTGCGATTACTTTATGCAGAAAATGGGATAGTTTTGGTTAAAAAAAGAACTAAAGATAGAAAACGATGCATTAATACTCTGCTAACCATCAATATTAATAGCAATGTCCCTTGAAAGTGGGTCTCATAGTTGCATGAACCTCTCTATCCAAAAACAAGATATCCAAGAAGCTCACGAACCTTTCTTTATCTCTAAATTAACCTTTTAAAACAACCTTCCATCACCGTATATCACTAAAAACTATCTTTTCGCAAAGCCATGGTTTATTTGCCATGGCTTCCCCATCACCTCCCTTTCATTCAGCAACAATTCTATGCATATATTTTCTTCTACCCGTTTTCGCAGAGCTTCAGAGGTTCCAACATCAACCAAAACATGATGGATCCCTCAGCTTTCTAGTAGTTGGAGATTGGGGTAGAAAAGGCCAATATAATCAATCCCTTGTTGCTACACAGGTTCATCTTCTTTCTCTCTATCAGTTTCAATATAATCTCATTCTACCCCTAATGGGAAACAATTTTCTTTTACTATCATTCTTTTTGTATCAGTAAAGTTACCTAATTTAAATTCTACTTTCTATAAAAAAATTGAAATTTTCCATTACCATGTAGCAGTGTTAACAGCATTGTATTGTCGTCTAACCTTAAACATCAACATTGGACATAACAGATGGGAAAGATCGGAGAGACAGTTGATTTAGATTTTGTGGTATCAACTGGAGACAATTTCTACAACAGTGGGATAAAAGGTGTAAATGATCCAATCTTTGTACAGTCTTTTTCCAACATTTACACTGCCAAGAGTCTCAGGAAGCAATGGTACTCTGGTTAGTCAAATCATTCCAATTTTTTCACCCCATGCAGCATCTTGTGAATTCAAATCTTATTCCTTTGTAAATGCTTCAATCTAAAACCATATTTTGTGCAGTTTTGGGAAACCATGACTACAGAGGGAATGCATTGGCGCAAATTAGTCCTATCTTAAGGAAAATTTATAGAAGATGGTTTTGCCTGAAATCATACATTCTTAATGCAGGTATTATGATACTGCCATTTTCTGATTTCAACTTCTTAAACATGGTGTGTTAGAGTAATCTAAATTTTTAACTTAAAATTGTTGAATGATAAAGCATTATTCTTTTTGTTAACATGAAAATCATATTTAAACATGATTTTCTGTTGTGACCAATTTTCTTTCCATAGGAGTTGCTGATATTTTCTTCATAGACACAACCCCGTTCATCAACAAATATTTCAACAACTCAAATCGTCATTATGATTGGCGAGGTGTGCTTCCGAGGGAAAAATATCTCAAAAACCTTCTCAAGGTATCAAATTAATAATTAATGATTAATGTAAAAATCAAGGATATATATGATTGGACAAACTTCCTTATATAAGAATTTTTAGGAGATAAAAAATAAAATAAACTTTTCCATAAGATAAAATTAGTTTATACACAACTTTAAGAAAATTATGTAAAAGTATTATCTAAACAAACCCTAAATAAATAATGAGTCTTATTTAAGATTTTGCCTAATTTCTGTGACAAGGGTCTTGAAGAAGGATTGGAGAAATCAAGTGCAAGATGGAAAATAGTTGTTGGTCACCATGCAATAAGAAGTATTGGGCATCATGGTGATAGTGTAGAACTAGCAAACCTCCTTGTCCCACTACTTAAGGTATGGATATTAATTTTATGAAGATTTGAACAAGGCTAATTAAAGCAACAACAAAAAAATGAGATTTTCAAATAACGATGAAAGATGCCAGAAGAAAAAGTAAAACAAGATAAAATAATATTTATGTAACTTAAAATTTATTTAAATCTTAAATTAATTTGAAGTCTCGTATCTCACAAATAGGCACCATTGATTTATATGCAATGTTTCTCTCCTTTACAAGAATATCTGTATGATATTTTTTCGAATATGCAGGCCAACAATGTTGACATGTACATGAATGGTCATGACCATTGTCTCCAACATATAAGCAGCATAAATAGGTAAGAAAAACAAAAGAAAACCAATCACTCTTTAATATGTTGTATTAGGTTTTGAAAGCATTTAAAGACTTTCATTACATTTGTGTTTATATAATACCCTAAACCCTAAACTCACTTATGTTGTATTAGTATTTGAAAATATTTCGAAATTTCAATCAAGTTTTGTTGGAAACTCAAATGGCAGTGAATGATATTATGAAAAATAATTTTAAAATTCCATACTTAAATAAACCTCAACAATAATGAATTAGAGCTTTCAGAAACTAGAATGAATGTTTATAAAGCCATCATTTGCACTGTATGGGCTAAGGCTGTTAAAAAACTGCTGGATTAAATTGGTACTGAATTTAATTGAATTGTACAAAAAGAACAGAACTTTTTTCTAGTTTCTTTTTAAAAACTTAATTACTCCTAAATAAAAACTTGTTAAACTTATAACTAATGATATTGAAAATTATGTTTTAAGATAAGATGTTTATTGATAATAATAATTCATATAGTTAAAAGGTTCAAGCAGTTGAAAAACAATGCAAAGTAGCTTTATAATAGTTCAGTATAGTTCACACATGTCATTAGAGAATTTTATTCTTACATAGCAATATCAAAATTAATGCAGCTCACTTTTGTATTTAACGAGTGGAGCTGGTTCCAAGGCATGGAGAGGCGATGTTAAAGAAAGTCATGCTGATGTAAAATTCTTTTATGATGGTCAAGGTTTCATGTCTGTTAAAATGACTGAAACTTATGCAAATTTTGCCTTCTACAATGTCTTTGGTGACAAAATACACCATTGGAAAGTCACCAAACCCATGATGCATTTTGTTTCATGAAGTATACAGTTCACGAATAAGAAAATTCTCTGTACAGAATTTTATGTAGCCCTAATTTACATTACATTCTTCATGTTTACCTCTTTCACTACGGATTAATATAGTAAAAACATTTTTGATATATTTTTGTTGTTGATTAATATAAGGGAAAGAGTTTAGTCTATAAAAGTGTTTTCCTAATAAGACTTGAGAGAAACATAATCATAATTGCTTGCATTCTGTTAAAATTAAAACTAATTGACTAAAACTGTAAAAGAAGAACGGAGAACAAGTGTACCCGATTCCAGGGATTAATTAGTTTTTATTTCGAAGATATATATTAAATAATAGATATGAAAAGATAAATGGAGTAGCATGTTTTATTATCTTTGACTGTATGAAACGAATCAAAAGATATCAAATAAAAATTACTACACACAGCCTGAAAAAAAATAAAAAAAAAAGTAGGTGTCTGATAACCGATGTTGAAAACAATTCATTCCAACGTAAACATGCATTGTACTCAACCAAAAACTGGTGTTGCTTCACCAATTTCTCTCTATAAGAATGAGCAACTATATGCTTTTGGTGATTCAAACGGTAATCCAAACATACCATGCATCAGTGCATCTTGCTTTGCACTCCCCTTCTCCCACATTTGTCATCATGATAATTGTACATTCTTCCTGCGTCCAATAGTCTCTCGGGTGGGTTAGAAGGAGGCAAAAACTCCATGGTCTCAGAACTTGTCAGAAACCTTCTGTAAGCGCATAAGTTCGACCGGCTAAACTGGGAGGCAATGCACTTACAGCTTGTTCAATTTCCTGAAAATAACATAAGCACACAGCCGAAATAGCATTAGTGTCCCAATGAAAAAAGTATTATGGGTTTATTTGAACAAACTGCTCCATAAATATTTTTAAGAGAAAAAAGTAACAAAAAATGAAATAGGCTAAAACTAGCTTTTCTATAAATTAATTTGTAGAGATTTTCTCGTATTATCTTCTCCAAAACCTTATTATTAACATGCATAAACTAATCTGAGCTTTATGGAGAAACTTATTTTATTTGTTCTCCTTAGTTTATCTAAACTAATAAACCAGCATCACAAACACAAGTCTTGTATTGTCTTGAAACATGGAAGGCACCTATTCCACATCAAACAGGATGGAACTTACCAGGATCACTCCAAAGACCAAGGCTTTAGAAGGGGTGATGTATCATTTTCTAGAGAATCAAAAGCAATAGTGTTATACCTCTACTGTGTAACGTGCTGAGAAGTGAATCAAAAGAATTGCTCTGTTCTGTAACCTCTCAGCATAACTTATTATCTGAAGAGCATTAATTAGAAACCCAATGATAAAACCATTCAAGTTTACATGAACCTTTGGTGCTTAATGATTGCAGCAGGTAGCATACCTCAGACAGATGAGTGTGTCCATAATCTCTGGCATGTTCCACAGTGATTGAATCGTTAACAAAGGTGCACTATATGAATAAAGGATAAAGGAAAAAATGGTTGTAAAACAATAATATCAACCACCAACAAAAATTATGGACAAGGAAAAACGAGAACCAGTCCACTGAGAATGTAATACTGCAATCTCACTCACAGGATTAAACAAATTGTTTTGATATGCTCTATTTAACAATGGAGAACATAGTTCTGCCCCCAGAATAAATAAGAAAAAATTATATATATATATATATATATATATATAGAGAGAGAGAGAGAGAGAGAGAGAGAGAGAGAGAGTGAGACAGAGAGAACATAAACAAATTCAAAAAAATTTGTACTCCTTTACATAAAATGTCAAAGTCATCTTTTCTTAGCATTTGAGGAAGGTGTATGCACAAATAGACTAGCAAAGCTTTCATATTATAATCAATAATCCATAGCCACAAAAGTATAGAATAAAGTAATTCACCTCCAACACAAGTATTCTAGCCCGTAAGACGTCAGTGTTTTTTTCATCAATGATGAAATCTGACATAGTATCTCCCGTGAAAGCAATCTCTGGTTCTGTCAAAGTGTATGTTATCTGCCAAGAACCCATCTTGGTTGATCATTAAAACCAAAAGATATGCGTAACCTTCTATTCCAAAATTCAATGTAAATGGTTATAGGTAATTTTTTAAGAACAATTAAGTAGTTACAATGTTGTAAAATTTATCAATTTAAATTATAAGTTAGCATATCTAAAGTACAAAATACTCAACATCCAAAAAATCTTTATCGGCAACTATGAGACCAACTTTAAACATGTGCTAATTTTTCAGAATTATATACTGCACGGCATCTGAAGTAAGAGGAACTAACACAACTCATCATAGAAACATATTCAATGAACATAAATCAAAGAAACATTGTGTTGAGCTATTTTATTCAGTACAAGTTCAAATTTTGCTTCATAGAAAGATTCATTCTTCTGCTGCAAGTTCATGACTTGTCATCTGAAGTTAACAACAAAATAAGTGAACATGTTACAGGTCTGTTAATATCTGTTAGTGAGATAGTTATTTTTAATATCTGCTAGTTTGTTGGGTTGAGATAGAGAAGAATTAGGAGAGGTTGAACAAGAGAGCTATTTAGAGCCTTTAGGCATAGCAAGGTGCTTGAAATTCTATCTTTGCAATTGGGGTTTACCCCTAAATAACGATACCAGGTTTTTATTATAAAACAACAAATTCCAAGCATTAAAATTGGTTGACATAGACAGAAGATTGTTAAATTTGTCAAAATCATTGAGCAGTACAGTAGTTAAGACTGACCTCCACACCAGACGACTTCAAATTCTTTATTTCATTTCCAGAAAGACCAATATACTCTGGTTTAAGTTTCTGTTTCACAGAATATAGTATATAACCCTGCCAAATACATGCATAATAGTTAGGCCCCCTCAAGGGAACGCTTCAGGTGTCAAGATATGTTATGCACTATAAAACTGCAAGTTTAAATTTCATAAGATAAAGCATGAATTTAAAAAATAATGAAGGTCCTTAAGATTCTTAACTGTCTAAAGCTTCAATAACCATGCACAATGGTGTTTCTCAAAAGTTCAAGTGGAAACAATTTAAAAGAGCTCAAGTTTGTGACCTCCACACTCAAAGAGTACCAGAAATTAATCAATAGCCAGAACATATATCTTTTTAAACAAGAACAATTAGTGATTAGCTTAAAATTCAAAAGAAACAAATTTTCATTGCTGGCTACCTGGCTAGGTATCACATGGTAAGTCCGGAAAGCTTTTACTTTAAGATCCTTTCTCAAATAAAACTCTTCTCCTGCAGTAAGGCTTGAGTTAGCAACAAAAGAGCACATGGGCAAAGAGACATAAAATTTAACTGTGTAATGCAGGATTTTAATTCGAACAACAAATAATTACCTACATCCAAGCCAATCAAGTTATGCTGAAGTTCTGATTGATCCATTTTCCTGTGAATCTCAAAAAGCTTCTCTACATCCTCTTTTACTGAAATCGGTACAATAACTGTAGGGGGCTTCATTCGATACAAACCACGTGTGGCAACATACATTGGTAGCCCTCCCTGTCAAAAAAGCAAATCACTCACCAGATAAAGCCCCATATCTAAAAATATCTATGTAAAGGAGAAACGGCAAAGAAAAACGAATTTGGACTAACTTAACATTACAAACGTGAATCAAAATTCCACAATTGAGTGTTGTGCATGCATTTGATGATCGAAAGAAAGAAACTAACAATGTGATCCATGTGAGCATGGGAAATCAAAAGGAAGTTCTGGGAAACAGCGCGAGGTGGGCAGCGACCAATATCAAAGGCTACTTTAAGTGTGGGGAAAAGTACACATGTTTCATGGCCTCCAATGGACAAACCGCCGACTGTGTATCCTTCAATGTCCAAATCCTTTGCTGTCTTAGAAGATTTGTCCGAGCCTCGGATTTCTCTGGCTGAGTTTGATCCCTCAGTTCCGGCCTCCATGTACAAAACTGAACTAGAGAAGATAGAGATAGAGAGCAGAGAGAGTGAGAATCTCCAAGTAGGCAATTACACATGAATAGTAATAACACTGGTTGAAAGACAACACTGGTTGAAGAGGCGCGACAGCGAGGAGGGCTGCGACGGGGCAAGTGAGATCGCAATTTGCACCAGCTGAGATCACCAAGTTGTGTTTGTCTGAGGGAGAAAGTTGAGACCAAATTTCGGGATAGGGTTTCTAACAAGACACAATCACAGAGCTATGTATCTACAAATTAGTTTCTCTTCAGAAAAATATCCGCTGAGAAGAACATACGCTCCTTATGGATCACAATAGTCTCATAAACCTTAACCTAGAAACAACCATCTAAAAATGCGCATGAAACATTATACCCAATAAATACTAAAAAGTTGCTTAAATTATTTTAAAAAACGATTAAGAATTCGGTTTCTGATAACAGTTATTTTTGCTGACGAAAAGGTTGATGATGAAAAAATTAGAATTGATAGCATAGAAAACATATTTTGCTTTGGTTCAACAATCTTAGCTAGCATTTGTTAAATATGAACGTAACATATTGAAAGATAAAGAGTTGAGTATGAAGAGAAGGTGCTTGAAAATGTTATGTGAATTGTTAAAGAAAAACATGAAAACTAACCTTTTTCATAAATCGTTACTTTAAAGATTTAAAAAATATTTGTCGGCAAAGAATTGCGAATAAGTTATTAATAAATAATAAGAAATCATTATACATAGATGGAGACAAACTTGTATTAACAGTAGTCGACAAAATTAATTATTATTTTAATGGTGTAATTCTTATTAATTTATGCGATTTTAATTTCTTAATTGCCTAATTTTAGTTGTTCCAATAAGTTTAAATAAAATTTAATCTTAATTGTATAAGTATAAATAAATCTTAATTGTTTAGATATAAGATATCGATGAAATATAAAAAATAGATTTTTTATTTTACAAAATCCATATAAAAATTCAAAGTAATATGTTGAATAGGAGAGATGGGTGTAAATTGAAAAAGGTAAAAGAGAATATAAATTAAAGTCCCATAATATCCAACATTAAAATCGTCATTAAAGATGGTCCTAGTTTTTGAAATTGTGAATAACCTGCACCATCATGTCTCTGGATCAAGTTTCACCCACACCAAGTTCAATACAGATAACTCGCGCCCTAAAGAGCTAAAACCATTACACAGGGTAAAGAAAAAAAATAATAAAACTTTTCATACTTATTTCTTCTTATTTTTCAAATACTTGTTTTCTAAACCAGAAAATGACAGATAGCAAACATAACCTAAGAATATTTTTCATCTGCAACCACCAGTGCCTTCTTCAATCATTCCCACACATACCTAAAGGTTCATCGCACTAGTGACTAAATAAAGTTTCGTTTTAAAATCGTTCTTTCTTGCGACTAATCAAATTGACAAGTTTCAAATGCCAAGCTGAAATTAAACATTCTGAATGGATTATTTTGCCTACTATAATTCAAAGTCCCCAGTTTCTATCTCACAGTGCATGCATCAAACTAATTGCGTAACGAAATGGCAGAAGAAAACATTACCACTGACAATAATCAACTGCAAAGATGTATTCAAAGGTAGGAAAAATTCAAAATCTGAACTAAGAATGGGGTTTCCCTTGCCGTAAAATTTAATATAATAAGTCAACAAAAAAGGAATGGAGCAAACAAAGGATTAAGAAGTGAACCAAACAGTTCTGACTCCTTCCCTTGTTCTCTCTTTTGCAGTATTGTATCATTTCGTGTTGAATGTTGCCGCTCTTTACATTTGCTTCAAACTCGATAAAGTTCGTACCTTTCCCCTTTTCTTTGATAACCTTTCCTTCTCTCTCCCTTTCTTATCCAGAATAGCTCAATGGCTTGCATCCGTCGTGTCATTGCTTTCGTGCTCTTTCCCTACTACATCTTGTTCACCTTCAGTTCCATGTGCATTTCCATTGCATTCTTGCCCCCCTAGCACAGTTCCCTCCATTTTACCTTTTGGGGAAGAATTTGTGGTGTTATGATTTGATTTCACACTTTCCTTTCCCGACAAGGTCGAACTTTCCATGCTAGGGTTCACTTCAGGTATGCTACCTGATAAGTGTTGAGATGAAGTAGTACCTGAGCCAGGTGGAGGGAGGAAGACCCCTGTGCCGGGAACAGGCATTCGAGGAGGTGGATGCCTCTGAGGAGCCGAGGCCCATCCAGTTGAACCAGGTGGGATTGGCACAGGTGTAGGAAATGAAATGGGAGGTGCAACTGGCGCTGGCACAAATAATGGCTGCATACCATTTGGAGGTGCTCGTATGGATGGAGCTGGCAGTACTCCGGTTGCTGGAACAGTGGGATAATGCTTCGGGCCCAAGCGCATGTGATTGGGAGATAGGCTCTGTGGTGGTGCCCAATGAGATGCCACCGGCGGACTAAATCGTTGAGAATCATTTGGTAGAGAACTTTTTGGTTGGGACTTTGTGAAGGTCACAAGTATGCGTTGTTTGTGAATAGAAGGAAGTGCATGTTTGGCTAAATCAGTTGATTTCCCTTGCATCACCAGAAGGGACCTACAGTTGCCAGGTTAAATAGGTCATATCAGGAGAAAGGACAGATACCACATAGACTGAAGGACATGAAAATCCAACAAATTTAAAAGTCATAGGACATGACATACTATAATATAGTATTAGTATAAAAGTTTTAAAACTATGTAAAAAAATGCAATTGAAAAGTACTTGAAGTGCCTCTCCAGTATCTGTCATGGATACGTATCTGACATGGTTAACACATGACACAACCACTATTTTAAAATATCCATGCTTCTCTTCATGGGTATTATGTATAGAATCATCAGATTAAAAGAGCATAACAAGCAACATTATACTGCTTATGAGGTTATGGGAGGATTAAACCTCAATAACCATCAGCAAATGTAAAAGCAAAGAAACTTTTATGTTCAACAAAAGCCTTAACCAAAAATCAAGAAACTGTTAAGAATGGTAACAGTAACAGTTGAAATAGCTTCATTGCCATGACAAATATTGTCAGGGCATATATCTCATAGCAGAAAAAACCCTTTCCTAACCAAAGTCAAACTACATTACAATAATATATAGGAAACAGAATTCATCTTTTAGAAAGAAAGAAATACAATTCATCAGAAAACATATCTTGAACAGTTTATCAAAGAAACTAAAAATTGTTGATGCACAGACTTTATTTCAATTGGAAACATCTAATTCATGGATTAACTAAAATGTTTATTCATGGATCAACTCAACATCAAGAGATATATTTATCAACTACAAACTTTTACATTAATAACCAATATATTATTCACATATGACTGATTAAAAAAATTAAAGATCTAACTCTAATGAAGGCAATGAAGGCTTTGTTTTCCGGTGAATTTAGATAAGTGAAGAGCAAATGAAGGCAATTTACTCTTACCTAATACCTACTACGGACTCAACTGAAACTAAGTCTAACCGTAACTTGTAATACAAATAAATTGTTGACTATAGACATTTCTGTATTGAATTATAACAATATCATTGACTTCTATAATGCAAATATGATCCTATGCGCAAGTAATAATATCAGAAACACTGGTATAAAAAAATAGATGGGTTAAAAAAATATTACCCAGGTGAAAGAGAAAGCTTGACTGCACCCCTATAATCCCCAGGATGGTCTGAGACAATTATCCTCCCAAAAGTAATGTCACACTCAGTCAGGAAAAGAGTATAAACAGGCCTTCCAAACCAAAGTGGACAACTATTGGGCTGTGAATGATCACCCTGCAGATGATTGCAATACCTTGTTATTTAAGCAAAGATTACCCCAATATAAATTAAATTTCTTAGCCCCAAACAAAGGAAGAAGCAACCTCATTAAAGAAATCCACAATGCAAGCATCAGGCTTCACAGTCATAACTTGCGAGGCAGCCAAGCGGTCAATAATACCTTGGAACAAAGAAGGCATAGATTCTACTTTCTTATCTGTCAGATTCAAATGGTAGAACTTTAATCATTACTTGTACTAGAAGGGGGTAGTGAAAGACAAATATCATGGCTGCAAAGAGAAAATGTGTGAACTATACTAATGAATGATCTGTATAAAATATATATGCATGAGATGACATGCCTTTGGAGATTCCTGTTACATTGTCCACATCTGGTGGTGCATCAGCAATGGGAACACCCAACTGAATCATTTCCCTCCCACGTCCTTTTATGGGCCTCTTTGATACCACAAATGTTTGACTTCCTATTTAAGAAGCAATTAGCAGATATTAAAAAAAGGTTATTTGAATTAGAGAACACATGTTATGTAGGTTGTAAAATTAACTTGATTTATTCAATTATAATATATACACACACACACACACACATGTGTATAACGATATTGTAAATCTTTGGAAACCATGGGGAAAATGCTGGTCTACAGATAAAAGTGAGATGAACTCATAAGATGTGGAAGATTAGTCCCAAGTCCCAATAAATTGGAAAACATAATACTACTGAATGAGTATTAATACTACTTGAACATAGGAGACAAGTTTAGAAAGTTTGATTGACTGTTTAAAAGGACTTGGCTTAATACAGGGGAAAACTCTGGGGCTTGTACAATTGTAACAATGCACCCAAAACAGCATCCTTTCTTTGCTTCGTATAGATGAAATGAATGACCTCTTCTTTCATTCATTTGGAAATGCAGTCCCAGATCACATTCCATAAATGGAAAGTGGAAACCTACTATCCATAAGAAAGATAACTTGCATTACACACAAATACAAATTGCCAATTGTCAAACTTAAATCACAAACTGTAATTATCTGCATACAAGAGCATTATTTATGGACCTGAAGCTTCCTGCTTTGAGAACAATAGGTTAAAAACAATGTGAAACTAAACCACATTAGATCATGTTCAATGTTTCTTTGCTCATCCAAACTTTAATGTTACTCGAAAAACAGATTTTAAGAGGATAATTGGTTGTTGATAGAACTCTCAAGTACGACACATGAAGTGGAGCCAAATAAGACTTCCACACTACTTTCAGGACAGAACCAAGGGTTAACTTTGAGCCCCTATCTTTCTTAAACATGGTTTTATATGTGCTTACTGAACACATCCAACAGATGCCACCACAACATACGTATTTTACAAATGAAAATCTTAAGGGAGTTAACAGAATAAACAAAATGGAAAGCTAGAATTGCAGAAATAAGGTTTAGAAACAAATACATGGTTTTTGTTTAAGTAGAAGCAGAACAGCATATGTGGAGTGCAAGTTTTTTATGAGGAGAACGTTTCAAGTATCTCAGGTCCATCACACAAAATGACAGGGGAAAAGAGGGAGATCTAAGCCATCGGATTCATGCAAGGTGAATGAAATGAAGGAATGCTTTGGATGTACTTTGTGATAAAAAAACAAAGTACCACTCAAGCTAAAGGGAAATTTAACCATACGGAGTGAATATTGTATGGTAAGGAGCCAATGTTGAAATAATAAAAGTGATGCCAGGATAAGTGTGTATACGAGACAAAATAGAATTATACACTGACATATTACTAGAACTTTGGTAAGAGATCCCTCAATTATGCATCTTCTCTAGGTCAAACATAGAAGAGAATAGTTGAAGTTTCATTAATAACCCTTTTAGGCTGATATAATTTTCTTTCAATATTTTATCCTCCAATTATTTATTTGCATTGGGAATATTTGTTATTCTTCTGTTCACATACCTCATCTCTATTGATAAAGATTTCTTTTAACCAAATATAAAAAAAGATAGCATCAGTTTTACTTAAGAAAGTGTCTTCTATCACACCTTGGATTCTCACGTGTTAGTGCCAATTGATGATAATTCATAATTTTACATAAATGGAACTATATATGTTCGCAACAAGCACAAGGATCTGAAAATGCATAGTACAATAAGTATTTGGCTCAGTATAAGCAAAGGCCATGTTACCACTTTACAGTTGTTAGTTAACATCATGGTCATTCCAAATAATTCTTTGTCGACAACTATTCAACTACTAGAATAAAAGACAGAAAATATGTACCAGTACACTGTCATTTTCACACTGAAACCACCAACTTCCAGAATATGGGCAAAGTCAGTGAGTATTGAATATCAATCTATGGAAGTTAAAAATAAAAGCAGTGATCGATCATCCCAACATGCTGGCATGAGACACACAGTACACTTACCTTGAAATTGTCCTCTTTTACCAGCAACCCTCAGATCATTGACCAAGGAAACAAGTTTTGAAACTTCAGTAATATCAACTAAACCTTCATACAACTTCAGTCCATCAACCACGTTCACCTAACAAATAAAAACAGGTGCACTTTACAGATAGAATATTAAAAGAAGGAACGGATGAAAATTTATGAGGTATTACACATCAAGAAAAAATAACAAGAAATGAACAAAAGCAAACTATATTTAAAGGACCCTACCATCTTCCCATCAAACATCTCGTTGCCAATAAAAGTTTTTCCCATGGTAGAAGCATTCTGACTCGGATGTTGATTTTGCGAAGAATGAGAATCATTCCCTGGAACACATTGCACAAGAGTCACAAATATCAATCAATGGGCGAGGCAAATTAAGTCTACATCTCTGATCCTATGATTGAATGTAATTCTATGGGTATGATTTCAAGTAAGGGTGGGCGTATTTTTTTGGTAGGTCAATATACAGCCATATTGCATTGCATTCCAGAGGCAAACACAAGGAAGATGGAGGACAGATTCTGAGCATTATTTACTAATTTCAAAAATCAATGCATTAAACAAGTATAGTCCTGTATTCCTCTATATTTAGTCACAGTCAGCAGTAACAAAA
Organism: Sphenostylis stenocarpa; assembly: GCA_963425845.1. Classification (NCBI taxonomy): domain Eukaryota; kingdom Viridiplantae; phylum Streptophyta; class Magnoliopsida; order Fabales; family Fabaceae; genus Sphenostylis; species Sphenostylis stenocarpa. The sequence continues at coordinate 20,189,732 of OY731399.1, read as the reverse complement.
ACCTTTAGAATTTGATAGACATTCTTCATTTACACCCACAGCTTCACATTCTGAGCTAGACAGAGATCCTTGAGAGTTCCCAGAGTCATTCAAAATCACATCAGAGTGATGATTTGTAATAGTATCTGCTCAAGCAACCAAAATATGAGATCATAATCTGAAACCATGATACATACATGTTCCAAAGGACCCATTATTTACCTTTCCTCTCCTCAGGAGATGCTATATTATTGTTATCCATGGTCCCAACCTTGCCATCAGAGTTAAGTTCACCATTCTTATCAATCACACGAGTCCCTTTTTCCACACCTCCAGCACCAACCACGGCGTTCACCTCGCGACCAAAAGACTCTACACTAGAATTATAACCTTCCTTGGCAGCTTCATTCCTAGAATTATAACCTTCCTTCGAAGCCTCATTCCTGTGCTGCCCTTGCCTAAACCCCGAACCGAATTTCCTAAACTCCTTGGAGCCGGCCTTCGCCGGATCCACAAACCTCTGCTGCCTCCTCCAGGCTACCTGCTGCAGTGCATACACAACTTCAGACACAGAAAAGTACTGCTGCATAAGCAGCACCTGCGTCCAATTATACCTCCTCTGCTGAATTGCCCCAACAACCATGTCATACTCCCCAGGCTCACCAACAACACGCAAATGGTGGCACAAGGAGTCTATGATGGCATTCGCAGCCGCGAATTCGCTGCGAAGCCAACCGATTAAACTATCCCTCTCGTCCACAAACCACTGCTGGTGGCGATAGTGGATCTCACTACCGCCACCTGCGGCACCACCGCCAACAGAAAACTGCAATTTGTCCGGCATGACCGTGTTTCCCGATGGCATTGCCATGAGAACTCAATGCCCACAATGCACTATACACTACTGTCACATACACAGCATACCCAGTTGAAAAAGTGTGAATTTTTTTTTAGTGGGGTTTCAAATCCAGTGCAATTTAGGTGGATCCCACAAGAAGGAATGCAAAATTGAGGCGGATTGAGCCTCAAAGGTGGAAATTTGTTGAGGAAGAAGGCTTACAGGGGAAGAATTGTGGGATGTTTTTGACAGAGGAATAGTGTAAGGGAATCTGGGGGAGATCTGAGAAAGCAGTGTGTGAGATGTAATGTTGTTGAGTTGAAAAGAAGGAAAAGCTTTGGTGTTGTTGAAGAATGGAGATCTAGGGTTGGGTTAAGTTTATGTGCCAATGTTAAAGGAAAGATTATGAAATTTCATGGCTTATTCACCACGCATGGCACTGTTTAAATTAAATTAAATTAAACTAAATCCGCATAATTTCTTTTTTTTTTAATTATTTACTTTTTAGGGTGTTGATTTATTTTTGTAGGAAAATGGTTGTTTTATACAATTTTTTTTTCTGCTTTTACTATAATTGTCAGCAAAAATTAGAGACTTTTTTTTTTCAGTATAAAAATCACTAAATAAAGTTTGTTTCCCCTTAGCATTGAACTTTTCAAACACAATTAAAAAAAATCTGGATTTTTGAGGGAATTTGTTGATAGTTTACTTGTTTTGGCATAGACAGTTTAAGAACTTGTTATACCAAAATTCTTGACTGTAAATATGAAATTTTGAGTTTGTGTGGTTTTTATTTATTTATTTATTAGTGAGCTGAGAGTTAGAATATAATATAGAATTAATTACTATACAAAGGAAATGTATATTGTGTAAATATACTTATTTATGTGAGAATAACAATAATAACTGTCATATTAAATAACTATAAATATAATTAATTACTCTATGAGCATAATAATAATTATCATATTAATTAAAATTTAAATATAAGAAACCAATAAAATTATATTTATTTATATGTCAAAATAATATAACACTATAAATATATGAAATAAACTTTTATTACTGTGAATATATATATATATATATATATATATATATATATATATATATATATATATATATATATATATATATATATTCAAATCATCCTCTTTATATAGAGATAGATAATAATTTATTTTCATTTTAAATTCGAAACTCTGTATTTGTTCATTATGTAACTAACTAAACTTTATTTAAAATTTCTTTTCATAAAATAATTGAAATTATTTTAAATTCTAGAATTATCAACATGAGAAAAATTTTAATTCAATAAACAAGATTTTAAATATTGGAAATTTAAATGAAAAAATAAAAATGACTTTTAAAAAAAGTTCAAATAACAAGATATCTACAAACCTAAAAGAAAATATAGTGCTTAAGAAAAAATAAATATGAAACATAATAAATAAATAAATAAAATTTTTAAAAAATGACATTAAGTAAATATTAATGTTTACGTAGAAATGAAACATGAACTTAAATAAAACATAAAATAAATAAAAATATTTAGATAAAATCAAACTTAATGAAAAATAAATAATGTAGAGAAAAAAATAAGAACTAAAATCAAACTTAAAATGATAATAATTTTTTAATTCAATAAATTTAAATTTAATAAAATATAATTTTAATTTATAAATGATATATTTGAAATATTAAAATTTATTTTAATCTTTCAAATATTAATATTTAGTGATTAAAATTATATTTTTGAAAAGTTAAAAAAAATAACTTAAAAATTAAAATTAAATTACTTTAACTTTTAGAAATAAAAATAAAATGAGTAAAAGTTTATTAAAATGTTTGTAAAAAATACTTCACAATTTCTACTTTTATATATTATTATAGTATTTATATTGTATAATAATGTTTATTAATTACTTTTTTAAATTCTACTTTTTTAAATAACTATAATATTAATTTCTTATATGTTTACATTTAAAATAAAAATATTAAAATATTTTTACTGCAAAGCATCTGTTTACTCTGTATAGAAGTAGAGAAAATTATTTGACAATAATTTAAAAAAAAAACTAAAATTGTATCATAATTATTAGTAATTATTTAAAGTGTATTTATAATTTAAAAACAATATTATAAAATTTTTAAAATATTATATATTGTTATATATATTTTTTCAAGATATTGATTGTTTTTTCAACATGAATAAAATATTAAAAATACAATATAAATAAATTTTATAACATTAAATAACCATAAAAATAAAAAAAATGTGATTTATATTTTATTTTTAAAAGTAAAACCCATAAATTTATCATTTAATGCTGATTTTGTAATTAAAAATATATTTTTATAATAATATTAGTTACTAATTAATTTTTATATTTATATTTTTGTTTTAGTTCTTTATAATTGATTTTTTATTTTAAAATAAATAAAAAATCTACCTTGTTTTTATTCATGACAGCATATAGAACATATATGCACGATTTTGTTTTCTTTTTTATTCTTTTAATAGTTAAAAATTATGATTTATAATAAAAAAATTTACGTGGTATATTTTTTATATTAAATATTGATTTAAAGAAGATTAAAGAAAAACAAAAATAGTAAAGATGATATGATTATATCCAACACTTTTAATAATTATTATTATAAAGAATAATTCATTATCAAAATATTTGTTATTGGACGTTAATTATTCTAACTATATGAGAGGATATATGAAGTAGAATATTATTTAAACACAAGTTAAATACAAGTTTATCAACAAGTGAAATTTAGTAAAACCTTAACTATAAAGAGAATTGGTAACATTATATAATCAAAAGGAAGAATGACAAAATGAGTTATTTATGTGTGGTATCCAACTTAATTTCATACGCATAACACAATTCATTGAAAATAGATTTTTTATTGTTATGCAATATGATTTTAAGTTAATCTTGATGTTATACATGCAAGCTGTTTAATAACAACCAAGATGTATCATTTTGGCATATAAACCTAAATCAATTACAATTTAAGAAAACAGTAATAGGATTGAGTAAGGTGATGTGTCTAAAAGACTTGTGAATATATGACAATAATAAAAATAATTTGTCAACTCTCTTAATTTTAAATGTTGACATCATTAAATGTTTCACAAATTTTGATGTAACTAGATCATTAAAGGTAACTTCACGAGGTCAAAACATATTTTATGGTATTAAAATTAAGTAGTGTTTATTGTTTTTAAATTTTGTAAAGAAAAATAATATTAAATATAATATCACAACATATTGCACTTTACATGAGAATGGTCTCCCATAATGAAGAAATAGAATAGTACGACCAAAATCTTATTTATGCATAAAAGGTTCTCAACAAATTTTTTTGGTGAAGTAATTACTATTATAACATATATTTTGAACAAATGTTCAATTAAAAATAATTAAAGAATAAGTGTTTGAAAAGGGTTGGTTTGAAAGAAAATAATTGGTGAGTAATTTAAGAATTTGTTGACTTAACACTAGTTTAATTTTATAATAAGCAATTGAAATTTGAAAAAAAAAAGTTAGATGCAAAAGGAAAGTGAGTAAAAGAAATCTTTAGATATGAATACACAAACACCATCAGAGTCTGGTTCTGTTTGTTTTGTTAAACTTAACTCTTTCTCTTCCCAAAAATATTTTAAAAACTCTTTCTTATAAGATAAAAAAATCTCATAGAGTATTCCTATGTCCCGGAAGATGTTCAGATATCTGAAACGTACAGTCCTCTTCTTAGCCTTTATAATATATTCAAGAGACAAAGATCTGTCATCATGTCTATCTCTAAACCCATCTCCATCAGAAGACTTCATGTCAAGGAGTACGTCCAATCCTCTAGGATGGACCAGTGTGCCTTAGCATCTACCATAGAAGAACAATATGTCAACATTGAGATCCCTAAACATCTCATCAGGCATTGACAAACTAAGGGTTATACTCATCTCCATTATGGGTCTATCCGAATAGTCATCTCCCTCCATCGAAGACGGGGATTACCTGTCTCAGCCAGAGTCTCTCTCTTAGACTTCAACTACCCCCATTATGAGCATGTCATTATTGACACTTTTCTTACTACTCTTCATTCTGGAAGTGTAGTTTTCACCATTTTTCCCAATTTTAATGTTAGCCTGAGAGATCTCAGATCCAGATCACCGGAGTTGAACAAGCGGCTGATGCACTATCAGTTACTCTTCATCATCAGATTATCTATAAATTGCATGATCATACAATAAATCTTGCGTTACCATCCTGTAAGGACGGAGCACTATTCGTCTTGGCTAATACCCAAGATGTGACACCCTCTATAGTTCAAATCCCCAAAAATATCTCTTCACAGGAGCTTCACAAGCTTATTTTAATGTAGTGGGTGACTAACTATGAGAAACTCCACAATAACCAGAAATTCATCTACTTTACAGAAGCAACATTTAAAAGATTTGTAGATGGCATCATTAGAACCATCTTCAAGAATCCAGAGGATGTTCCAAGTTCGAGCACATTCATATTCCAGTCAATGATGATAACACCCATCACCAAGGAAGTCAAAATCCCTATTGTCAGCGTGTGCCCTGATGGTAAACTTATTTTCACTGATAAAATAGGAGGTCACTTCATATGAGATGTTGACCCAAACATGTGTGATTATGACTGTGGTTATTGCGACCACAATGGAGACACTAGTGATGAGGATGATGATGACTCAGATGATGATGACTTCAAAGGAGGATCCTGCAAACCTCCATTCACTCCCTCCAGGATATTTAAACTAGGAAAAGGCTCATATATAGGAATTCACCGCCAAGAAAGATCAAATCCCATGTGGAAATATCAACGATACGCTGAGATCCTTGAAGAGAAAGGTCTCTCCTTCTCCAAATAAAAAAGGTGCAATACCTTTGTCATGTCACCTCAGTTTGTTCATGTAGTTCCTTTCATTCCATGCATGATGATCAACCCAATAGCTTACAGAGAAGAAAGAATTTCCTCCCTTAGAAAGGAACGTTGATCCTGTGTCCAAAACAACAACCAAACCACATGTTGTTTGTTAAGAGATTGGACCAGATGGGAAGACCAAACCATTAAGTCAGGCCGAAGAAGTACTAAATTGGCAAACAGAGAATGCTAGATCTCAGAATTCTATCTTGCAGAAAATTGATAAGAAGATAGAAAAAATATCCACACATCTTAAGGAGACTGACAATAAGCTCCAACACCTTAATTCTACTCTAAGGAACCATTACAAACAATTCTCCTCAGAAATCTAATGGCCAGAAGAAGACTGGAAGAACACCATCTTCAGAGAACTATCTCATGCCAAGGAAAGGGAGATTAGAAGGCTCAAAGCCCAGATCCAAGAGATGGATAACTACATTGAAGAGAAAATTAGGCAGCAGAAGTCGAAGAAAGATCATTATTCATCCCTGTTCTTTTCAACTCCAACCTACTCCTCTTTCCAGAACCCTTCTCCATATTTCAGACCAGCATCACAGACTACATGGTCCCTACCAACAACAACTGCTTACAAACCCAGGACCAGACCAGTAACACCCAAGCCAGACAAAGGAAAGAAGGTTGTCCAACCTTCTTCAAAATCTTCTTTTGAATATCAACCTTCACCTAAGAGACAAACCCAGCAAGAACCATTTGACCCGGTCTTTCAAGATTCTCAAGACTCATACTCTTAGATGACTATAGAACATTATCCTTCTCCGATTCATACCGATACTCCTGCAACTTCAACTCTAGATACTCCTACTATGCCTGAATAATATTCCTTTGAAGAATTAGAAACTAAAGTTCTTACTTTTGAAGAGTCTGAAATAGAAGTTCTGAGCTATAAAGATCTTCCCCAGACACTGATGACCAATACCTCCAGATCAGAAATTAGACATGAACCAATCTATGATCCTCCAGATGAAGAAGTTTACTCTGGTCCCACAAGGACAAACGCGTCTTCAAAGACAAATGGTGGACCCTGGTTCATTATTGATGATATTCCTCCCAGTCAATAGAAAGGCAGACTGATCAAATTTGGAGCATGGCTAGACACCAGGTTAGTCAACAATTCTGACTCCTATAAAGTCATTGAAGAATTTTGTTGCAGAATGACAGGAACTTTGAAGGGATGTTATCATAATTTGGGAGTCGTTCGACATAACCAGTTCCATGAACTGGGACAAACTTCAGCAGTACTTGGAGCTTTACATGAAGAATTCATAAGTGATGGATCAATAATAGACAAAAAGCTCAGGCAAGAATTTTTCGAAATGAGATGTTATTCAGTCAAGATCAAAGATCAAGAGAGACACTATCAGAGGATGAGCAAGAGATTCTACCATCTCAACAGACTTAATGATCCTAGCCTGAAGAACACCTATGTTGCATCTCTTCCTGCTGAGATACAACCAGAGCTAAACAGGATGGTTATGTCCATCCAGAAAGACTTCACAACTTTAACAATGGGGCAAATTCACCAAATGATCCTGAAGCAATTGACAAGCTTTCCAGACAACATGAGTTCTTTTCTAACATCATGACTCAAAAAAGCAAGTTCAACAAAGGCTGCCAAAAGTCATATCTTGAGATCAAATGCAAGAAGCCTTGCTCAGGCAACTACAAGAAGAAGAAGCGGGAAAAACCACTTTTCCGCAAAAAGAAGAAGAAGAATTTTAAATTCTTCAAGAAAAAGAAATTCATAGGAAAAACACAAGATCAACGGTGCTTTATTTGCAACAAAATGGACATTTCTCCAAGAACTGTCCTCATAAAGCTAATAGAGTCATCAAGCTCATCTCCACCCTCCAGCTTAATGACAATGACGATATAGAGTCTCTCTATTCCGAACAGAGTTCTGCAAATGAAGAGACTGTCTTTGCTCTCAACATCTTCTCTGACAAGACTGGATCAGAATATTCCTATAAATCTGAACCTAACACTGTTCCAGTATTTTCCTTCCAAGGGGCTCATCATATCAATGTTTCTCCTATACAATCATGCTTGGAAGTCCAGCTCCTTCCTTCAATATATGAGAAAGTTATCCAAGCCATAACCTACCTTGTTACAGGAGCCCAAAAGTTCATGATGGATCCTAACATACTTCCCAAAGAATTTTGGAAAAAGGAAGTCTCCTATTTTGTTGCAGCTGATGAAAAAGTCTTTAAGATTGAGTTGATCACTAGAGCTCCGATTAGAATCAAATTCTTCCTAGAATGTACAGTCTGGAGTAAAGTAATTGGGAGCAAGCTTCCCAATAAGGATATTCTAGTAGGCATGGACATTTTCTTCATGACGAACAAGCTTCAGATTCATCCTATAGGAATCAAATTCAAGAGGGAATTCAAATCTTTCTCAGGCACACCCAGACTCTTCTCCCTCGCTGAAGCTCCTCCAGATTTTGAAGAAATTAAAAGCAAGTTAGCCTCTCTGTGCGCTAACAACCATGAGGAATTCTCTCATCCCAAGCCTCTATGGAAGAATCCTGAGTTCTTTGTACAACTAACCTTTAAGCTCAATGAAGACGTCAATCCAACGAAGGTCACTCACCCAGGAATGTCTCCATCAGACCTACAATAAGCAAGACAAGAATGCCAGGAACTGTTGAAACAAGGCCTGATCGAACCAACCCCATCGTTAAAGTTGTGAAGTCTTTCTGGATGGACATAGTCATCTTGTTCAACTCTGGTTGTATCTCAGCAGGAAGAGATGCGATATAGGTGTTTTTCAGGCTAGGATCATTGAGTCCATTAAGATTGTAGAATCTCTTGCTCATCCTCCTGTAGTGTCTCTCTAGGTCTTTGATCTTGACTGAGCAACATCTTATTTCAAAAAATTCTTGCTTGAGCTTTTTGTCTATTATCAATCCATCACCTATGAATTCTTCATGTAAAGCTCCAAGTACTGTTGAAGTTTATCACAGTTCATGGAACTGGTTCTGTCGAACGACTCCCAAATTATGGTACCATACCTTCAAAGTTCTTGTCATTCTGCAACAGAATTCTTCAATGACTTTATAGGAGTCAAAATTGTTGACTAACCTAGTGTCTAGCCATGCTCCAAATTTGATCAGTCTGACTCTCCATTGGCTGGGAGGAATATCATCAATAGTGAGCCAGGATCCACCATTTGTCTTTAAAGACACATTTGTCCTTGTGGGACCAGAGTCAACTTCTTCATCTGGAGGGTCATAGATTGGTTCATGTCTAACTTCTTATCTAGAGGTGTTGGTTATCAGTACCTGGGTAAGATTTTCATAGCTGGAAACTTTTGTTTCAGACTCTTCAAAAGTAAGAACTTTAGTTTCTGATTCTTCAGAGGAATACTCTTTAAGCATGGTAGGAGTATCCGGAGTTGAAGTTGCGGGAGTATTTGTATGAATCGGAGAAGGACAAGGTTCTATAGTCATCTGAGAGTATGGATCTTGAGAATCTTGAAAGACCTGGTCAAATGGTTCTTGTTAGGTTTGTCTTTTAGGTGAAGGTTGATCTTCAAAAGAAGATTGTGAAAAAGGTTGGGCAACCTTCTTTCCTTTGTGTGGCTTAGGTGCTACTGGTCTGGTCCTGGGTCTTAAGCAGTTGTTCTTGGTAGGGATAATGTAGTTTGTGATGCTAGTATGAATTATGGAGAAGGGTTCTGGAAAGAGGAGTAGGCTGGAGTTGAAGAGAACAAATGAATAGTGATCTTTCTCCGACTTCTGCTGCCTAACTTTCTCTTCAATGTAGTTATCCATCTCTTGGATCTACGCTTTGAGCCTTTTGATCTCCCTTTTCTTAGCGTGAGATAGTTCTTCTCCGAAGACAGTGTTCTTCCAGTCTTCTTCTAGTCGTGAAATTTCTAAGGAGAGTTGTTTGTAATGGTTCTTTAGAGTAGAGTTAAGGTGTTAAATCTTGTCATCAGTCTCCTCAAGATGTGTGGAGATCTTGTCTATTTTCTTATCAATCTTCTGTAAGATAAAATTTTGAGCTCTAACATTCTCTGTTTGCCTAACTTAATGGTTTGGTTTTCTCATCTGGTCCAATTTCTTGACAAACAACATGTGATTTGGTCGTTGTTTTGGACACATGATCAACTTTCTTTTCTAACGGAGAAAATTCTTCTCTGTAAGTTGTCGGGTTGATCATCATGCATGGAATGGGACGAACTACAGGAGTAGACTGAGGTGGCATGACAAAGGTTCTGCACCTTTCTTGTTTGGAGAAGGAAAGGTCTTCCTCTTCAAGGATCTCAGCGTATCGTTGATATTTCCACATGGGATTTGGTCTTTCTTGGCGGTGAATTCCTATCCATGGGCCTTTTCCTGGTTCAAATCTCCTAAAGGGAGTGAATGGAGGTTTGCAGGATCCTCCTTTGAAGTCATCATCATCTGAGTCGTCATCATCCTCATCACTAGTATCTTCATTGTGGTTGCAACAGTCATAGTCAGAATCACACATGTCTGAGTCAACATTCTAGATGAAGTGACCTCCTATATTGTCAGTAAAGATAGGTTTTCCATCAAGGCACACACGCTGGTGATAGGGATTTTGCCTTCCTTGGTGATGGGCGAGTGGCAGATCTTGACCATTGATCTTGGAGGTGTCAAATAATATATTATTAATAAATAATAGATAAATATAAAATGAAGTAAGAAGATGAAATGGTGAAAGGATAAAATTGTAAATATATGCTTAAATATATTAAATGATCATTAAGTTTGAGGAGAACAAAATCATAAATTATATGAGAGTTACAAAACTGAGGAGGGGCTGGGAGGATAAAATTGTAAATATACAAGTAAATATATTAAATGTTCATTAAGTTTGGGGGGGCCAAAATCATAAATTACATGAGAGTTACAAAACTTTGGGGGGCCACGGCCCCCCTCAGCTCCCAAGAAGATCCGCCACTGGTGACGGGTGTTATTATCATTGACTGGAATATGGAGGTGCTCGAACTTGGAACATCCTCTAGATTCTTGAAGATGGTTCTGACGGTGTCATTTACAAATCTTACGTTGCTTCTATAAATTGGATGGGTTTTTGGTTGTTGTGAAATTTCTCATAGTTAGTCATCTACTGCATCAGAATAAGCTTGTGAAGAGATATTTTTGGGGATTTGAACTATGGAGGGTGTCTCATCTTGGTTATTAGCCAAGACGAATAGTGCTCTATCCTTACAGGATGGTAACACAAGATTTATCGCATGATCTTGCAATCTGTAGATAATATGATGATGGAGAGTAGCTGATAGTACATCAGTCACTTGTTCAACTCCAGTGATCTAGATTTGAACCTTAAATCTTTGGAAGATGAGGAGATCTCTCAGGCTAATATTAAAATTGGGAAAGATGGTGAGAACTACATTTCCAACATGAAAAGTAGTCAGAACAGTGTCGATAACGACATGCTCATAATGGAGGTAGTTGGAGTCTAAGAGAGAGACTCTGGCTGAGACAGGTAATCCCCGTCTTCCATGGAGGGAGAGGACTAGTCAAATAGCCCCATAATGGAGATGAGTATAACCCTCAGTTTGTCAATGCCTGATGAGATCTTTGGGGATCTCAATGTTCACATATTATTCTTTTATGGTGGATGCTAAGACACACTGATCCATCTTGGAGGATTGGACGTACTCCTTGACATGAGATCTTCTAATAGAGATGAGTTTAGAGATAGACCTGAGGACAAATCTTTGTCTCTTGAATATATTGTAAGGGCTAAGGAGAGGACTGTACGTTTCGGAGATCTGAACATCTTCCGGGACATATGAATACTTTATGAGGTTTTCTATCTTAGAAGAAAGAGTTTTCAAAATGTGTTTGGGAAGAGAAAGAGTTGAGTTTAACAAAACTGGACCAACGGGATCGGACTCTCGTGGTGTTTGTATATCCATATCTAAAGGTAAAATGGTTTGGCTTTGATATCAAAATTTTTGTATCATAAGTTATTTCATGATAATAAAATAATATTTGAAGAGATATAATCCATTTTATATTAGTGATTAATGTGAAGCTAGGTTTGTAGAAATAGTGGAGTATAATGAAGTTTTTGCTATAATAAAAAAATCTTGAAACTACTTTATTGGTAATTTTGGCTAGTAGCAATGTTATCTCTTTTTGACATATAAATATGAAGTTTATCATTTTGAATAGAGTTTTAAATTAATTGGTATATGTAACTCAACTTCTAGAATTTCAAATTGTAAGAAAAGAGAATACGTTGATTGCAAACCAGTTACTACTCCATCATAAATTAATTTATAAGTTGAATATCCTCTATTTTAAACATATGATTAATTGTTTGAGGTACCTATCTAATAGCTGGCTCAAAATTATTTCTTTTTTATTGTTTGATTAGTATGTCTAATAAATAAAAATAACACTTTTAGTTAATGTTTAAGTTCTTAAAATTAAATATTGGTTTCATTCTAGACAAATAATCAATAGTGGTTTTTTATCAACTTGTGAAGTATAATTGCTTGTGAATAATAAATATGTAAGTAATCTAGTTAAGAATCTATAATCCTATTAGAGGAGCAAATGTTCAGTAGAGAAGTTTTACTTTCTTAAAAAATAAGTGAATAAAGGAAAGATTGAAGTTAATTATTGTAAAACTAATTTATAGATAGTTAATATATTGATCAATAAGTTAAAGAAATGTAGAGTTTTATAAATTATAAACACCTTTGAAAAAAAGAAAAAAATGTTAATTATATAATTAGAAAGTTTAAGCATAATTAACTAAGTTTTGGAATTTTAGTTTAGTTTTTTTTAATAGGTAGATTTTTTTTTGTAATTTTTCATTAATAAGAGAATAATTTATTATAAAAAGATGAGAGAATTCATTATAAAGAAGAATAAGTTAAAAAAATATTTTCTATTTTAATAATTTAATTTTTGATAGTTTAATAATTTAAAATAATAACTAATCTTAATAATTAGATTTAAATAATAATAATAATAAACATATTTTTTATTTTTAAAATAAATAAATCTTATATATATATATATATATATATATATATATATATATATATATATATATATATATATGAAACTGTGAGAAGAATGTGACAAACTTTATGAAACTGTGAAAACCATTTGAGATTATTTAAAAATGTGCATCATTTTTATATAGTCCATGAATTTAATAGGTTCTAAATTTTTTAAATTTTTTTATAATATAAAACTATTGGCAAACATAAAAGAATAATCTATTATAGTTAATAAAACTATGTATTTTAAAAATGAATATCTTTATTATAAAATTTATTTTAATATATAACAATAAAGCTTTTCAAAAGTAAGAATAAATTAAAAAAAAGGATTGTGTGAATTAATTATTGATTTAATATATGTTAAATATTATAAATTTTATGAAATTAAAACTTAAATATAAAAAAATCATATAAAGAATTAGGTAATTTGAGATTAAAAAATCAATTAAAGATATTGTTGTAAGAAAAAAAAACGTTAGATGTTTATTATATGAAAATAGACCTACTAGTAAATTGTGACAATTTTTACCCCACAAATAAATATCTCAATTCCAGATTTAAACTTTTTTTTTTAACTATTTGTTTATTTTTCTCCTGAAGTAAAACTTTTTAATAATTTTTTTAATAAATAAAATTATTGAGACTGGAAAGAGACATTGCAAATCAAAATCTAATTTTGTTAATACATTTTTAATATAATTACATACATCAATAAAAATGATTAATTTAGTTAATTTTGTCAAAAAATTTAAACAACTTTACTTTCATTATTAGTGATTTTTATTTATTTTTTAAATATTTATCAATAAAAAAAATTCACACATTTAATTGGAGGAAGTAAAGAAAAAACATTTTTTTTACTGAAAATGTAATATAGTTTATAATGATATTAAAAAAATCTTAATATATAGAGTTACCATCATAAATTTGACTTGTTATAATAACTCTTAAATCAACTATTATTTTTAAATAAGAAAAAATGTTTTTGTTTATAAAAATAAGAATTAATTTTATAAATAATATAATTAAAATAATATTATTTAAATAAAATTTTATAAATTTTTTTACTCAATTATATTTTGTTATTACTTTATTTATACATTAAATTTAATAATAAAAAATAATTTTATCTTATATAATATAATTTTTTTAATTTATTTTTTCTCTTTTTTTCTGTTACTTTCTTTTTTTCTCCCCATCTTATTCTAAAAAATGAAAATATTAAATTATAAAAAATATTATAATTTAATATATTATATTTTAAAAAATATTATATAATAAACAATTATTATAATTATTAATACAAATTAAATATTTTTTATAAAACATTTTTTTTAAATAATTTTTATTTTATATATTTGATTAATCATCATAACTCAATATAATTATAACTAGATTAAATTATTAAATAAAAAATATATTTAATTCATAAATATTTAATATTTTTTAATTAGATAAATAATTAATTTATTATGATAAAATAATTTTAAAATTAATTATTTATGGCATTGGAAATAAAATTACTTATTATCATAATATATAAAATTATTTACTTTTATCAGAATTTTAAATAATTAGTTGATATTTTTTTAGTTTTAATGTTGATTTTTTTTTAAATTATTAACATGATTTTTATTAAATTTTAATATAATATTTTTTTAATTAGAAAAATAAGTGAGAGATGTGACATTCCTTTTTTTATTAATTTAAGATGATTATTTTTCAAAAATAAGGTAGGAAGAAAATGTTTATACATTTATATGTAAAGATGAGAACTTTACAAGTTTACGTTGTTTCTACATCGAAACAATTTTTAAAATTGACAAAAACTGATAGTGGTTGATTTATTAATATGTGCATTCTATCTTGATATCTCCATCTATTTATGTTGATATTTTAGTTCTAACATACACAAAGAAATAATAATAGGGAGTAAGCATAATTATCGTTTAAAATAATATAATCTCATAATGATATATAAAATATATTTTTCAACTTCTTCAACATATTTTATTTATTTTATATTATGAATATTTAACTTAAATTTGTAGTGACTAGTCAGGATAAATGAACTTAATTTTAATCACTTTTTAAGTGATATGTACTCATTTCAATCCCTAATGTCTAACTTTCATTTACAATATCATCAAATCTTCATAAATAGATATTATTATTTAAAAATAATTAAATAATATATATATGAATAAAATAAAGAAGATGCATAACCGAAGATAAATAGAATATTACGATGCGTAACTAGAGACAAATAAATAAATATAAAATAGGACACTACGTAACTAGAGATAAATAAATAACAAGGCAGAAACAATACATAATTGGAGATAATTAAAATAAGATTAATATGTAACTCAAGATAAAAAAAAAATAAACTTAAAGTAAAATCAATGCATAACTAGAGATAATTAAAATAGGACAAGTGCAAGACTCAAGATAAAACAAATAACATAAAGTAGAATGCGTAAGTAATTAAAGATAAATAAATAATATAGTAATAGAATGAAAGTAAGGACATCTCACTTCACAACCATAATTAAGATAAAATAATAAAAATCTTTTTTCCTACCTTATTAATTGCATATTATACACCACAATTATAACAAGGTTGTTTCTTTCTCTCTCTCTCCTTTCTCTCTATCTGTCTCCTCTCCTTTCTTTTTTTTTTTTCCTTACCATTTCCCTTCTGAAACCCCATTTTATAGTTTTTTTTCTTTTTTATTTATTCAATTAACCCATTAAATGACTAATATTTATTTTTAGGATAATGTCTTCCCCTCAATTGCTTGATTTTGGTATTTGTAATTTATATAAGCATGACTTCAAATGTAAAATTATCCTTTGATTGTAGTGTATCCGACATAATTATATGTGAAGGATCAGAAATATATTTTCTTAATTGAGAAACATGAAACACATTATGAAGATTAGAAAGAAAAGGAGGTAAAGAAATTTGGTAAGCAACAAGCCCTATTTTTCTGAGAATTTGATAAGAACCAATAAATTGTGGAGCGAATTTCTTTACTTTCATTACTTTACCAACTCTAGTTATCGGTGTTACTTTCAAGAATACATTATCACCTTCTTAAAATTCAAGGGTTCGCATTTTCTTGTCAGCATAACTTTTCTGTCAACTTTAAATTGTTTTTTTTTTCCAAATCATCTTAATTTTCTCCGTGATCGGTTGAATCATGTCAGGAGCTAAGATTAAATTTTCTCCAGTCTCAAACCAACATAAAGGTGTTCTACATTTTCTCTCATACAATGCCTCATAGGGTGTCATACCTATGCTAGAATGAAAATTGTTATTGTAAGTGAATTCAATTAATGATAAGTATTGATCCCAACTACCAGAATCCTCTAGCACACGCGCTCTCAATAAAGCTTCCAAAGACTGAATTGTTTTTTCTGATTGTCCATCAGTTTGAGGATGATAAGTTGAGCTAAGATGAAACTTAGTCCCTAAGTCCATGTAACCTCACAATTTCTCTTATGTACAATTCAATGAGTTTCTCCAATGAATACCTAATATTAATGGGTAAGAAGTGAGCAGATTTTGTTATCCATGATAACCCATATGGAATCAATTTTTTTAATTGTTCGTTGTAAACCAACTATAAAGTCCATCGCTATAGTATCTCATTTCCACTCAAGTATGTTTAAAGATTGTATCATTCCTGTAGATTTTTTATGTTCTATCTTAACTTTCTGACAAACTAAGTATGATGCTACATATTGTGTCACTTCCTTTTTCATTTTAGGCTAGAAAAACATTTTCTTAAGAGCTTGATACATTTTTGTTGTGCCTGGATGTATGCTCAATTTTCTTTTATGTGTTTCATCTAAAATCAACTTCCTAATCTCTGCATCATTTGATATACATACCCTAACATTAAATGTCAAAATTTCTACCTTATCTATGCCAAGATTTTCTTCATTCTTTTGTTCTATTAACTTCTTTTTCTTCTGAATGAATTCATCACTTACCCGAGCCTCATGGATTTGTCTTTGTAAATCACTAGTAATCTGAATTAAGTTACATTTTATTTTATTAGGGTTCACGGTAATTGACAAATTCATGTCTCTGAATTTTTCTAACAAACTCATCTCATGAATCATCAATGAAGAGACATATAAGGATTTTTTGCTTAAATCGCCTACCACTACATTTTCCTTTCCTGAATGGTAATGTAGATCAAAATCATAATCTTTAAAAAATTTTATCCATCTTCCTTGTCTCATATTTAACTCTTTTGTATCAAACAAATATTTAAGACTTTTATGGTCACTAAAAATCTCAAACTTACCACTATATACATATTGTCTCCATATTTTGAGTGAAAAAATGATGGCGGCTAGTTCTAAATCATGAGTTAGATAATTTTTCTCATGTGTTCTTAATTGTTTAACCTTTCTATCTTGCATAATAACACATCTTAATTCCATTTTGGAAGCATTACAAAGTGTCCAATAAGGTTAGGTAATGCTAGTATAAGGGAAGTGATTAATCTTTTCTTAAGTTCTTAAAACTATTTTTGCATTTTTCTGTTCATTCAAAAGTTTGACCTTTCTTGGTGAGTTGGGTTAAAGGTATAGCTATTTTAGAAAATCCTTCAACGAATCTCCTATAATTCCCTATCAAACCGAGAAAACTACGAATCTTAGTCACTGTTTTGGATGGATCCCATTGTAGAATTATTTCCACCTTAGTTGGGTCTACTGACACTCCTTCCTTGAAAATCACATGGCCTAAAAATTTCACTTCTTCCAAAATTCACACTTAGACAATTTAACATACAATTGTTTGTCTTTTAAAATCTGAAGAATAGTCTAAAGGTGTTCTTCATGC
Organism: Sphenostylis stenocarpa; assembly: GCA_963425845.1. Taxonomy (NCBI): domain Eukaryota; kingdom Viridiplantae; phylum Streptophyta; class Magnoliopsida; order Fabales; family Fabaceae; genus Sphenostylis; species Sphenostylis stenocarpa. The sequence goes on along the minus strand of OY731399.1, from coordinate 20,172,043 downwards.
TCTTCAAGAGTCTTAGAATAAATAAAAATGTCATCTATAAAAATCACAACAAAATGATATAAAAATGGACGAAAAATCTCATTTATATAATCCACTAATATTACAGGAGCATTGGTCACACCAAATGACATCACTTCGTATTCATAATGATCATACCTAGTTCTAAATGTACTTTTTTGTACATCTTCTGTCTTTACTCTAATTAGTGATATCTTGATCTTAAATCTATTTTAGAAAATACAGAAGCTCCTCTTAGTTGATATAGTAAATCATCTATTATAGGAAGAGAATATTTATTTTTTATGGTGAATTTATTTAATTGATGATAATATACACATAGCCTAAAACTTTCATTTTTCTTCTTAACTAACAAAACAGGGACTCCTCAAGGTAATACACTAGGATGAATGAATTGTTTCTCAAGTAATTCTTCAAATTGTTTCTTCAGTTTTGTCAATTCGAAAGATGGCATCCTATATGGTACCATAGAAATTGGTCCAGTTCCAAGTATCAAATATATTACAAATTCAATCTCCCCGTTGGGTGGCAAACCAGGAATATCATTAGGAAAAAATTCAGGAAAATGTTGAACAACTGCTATATTTTTCAAATTGATTTCCTTTTTCACTCCTATAGAAGATAATAACAAATATCCTTGAATTTTGTTATTCAAAGATTCACTTACTGGGTTGGTAGAAAAATTCAAAAGATCCTCAAAATTTGAAAATATTACAATTTTTTTTTCACAATTCAAACGGACTTGATATGAAGATAACTAGTTCATACCTAAGATTACATTTAATTGAGATAGAAGTAGACAAATTAAATTTATAAGAAATTTCTTATTTTCAATGAACAAAGGACAATCTAGATAAATTTTATTAGTAATTATAGACTTACTTGTGGGAGTTGAAATAATGAAACTAGTGTCTAAAAAAGAAGTTGACATTCAAGGTGTTAAACACAATAATTGGAAATGAATGAATAAGTTACACCTGAATCATACAATACATTTAAAGTTTTACCTTTAATAGAACATATACCTTGAATCAAATCATTATTTTGAGAGACTTCAGTTCCAGTCATGGTATACACTCTTCCTGTTGGCGGAGTTCTTATTTTTGGTACAGAAGAATTAGAATTTGGTTTTTGTTGCAGACATTCAAAGAATATATGATCAGGTTTTCCATACCTGAAATAGATAGGTCCTTAAAGAAGACAATCTTTAGCATAATGATCTTGTACACACTTAAAATACTTGAGTTCAATATTAATAGGTTTATTAAATTTCTTGCAAAAAATTGACTGGGTTGGGATCTCCATTGGACGCAATTGTAGTGTTTTCCTTTATTTTGTCTCTTTTTATTTTATTGGGGTCCAAGATATTTTGGTTTATTATTTTGATGATTTTAAAAATCTTCCAAAAATCTTAACTTATGAATAAGCGTAGGAAAATCATAAATTTTTAATATTCCTACTACTTTTGTAAATTTAGGCCTAAATTCATTCTCAAATTTTATATACTTCATTCTTTCATTTGATAAAAGAATGCACAATATTTTTCTAGCTCTTAAAACTTAGAGGTATATTCTCCTACTATCATGCCTTATTGCTTCAATTGCATTAATTATATTTCTTTTGCAATCCTAAAAATTTAGTTCTAAACATCTCCCAAGAAATTATTAATTTTTCTCCTTCTAGTAATTTCCTAGTACTATCCCACCAATATTGAGTCTCTTCTATCAACATAAATACAAAGTAATTCATCAGTTGGTTGTCAGGACAATTCATAACTCCAAAATATTTTTTTCAATTATTTAATCCATAATTCGGCCTTTTCTGGGTTATAACCTCCAGAAAATTGCGGAGGTTTGTATTTCCCGAATTCAACTAAACCTTATGATTCATTGGTTCCTTTAGGACTTTGATTCCTCAATAATGCAGCGGTCATGTCTCTGATAATTTGTACCGCTTATGTCAACTCATTGTTTCTCCTATTATTTGTCATTTGGAGTTATACATGTTAGGATTCATAAGACCTCATGATAGACTCATTTCATAGGTCACACATGAAACATTGTTCTGATACCATCTAACTAACATCCTTATTTTTCGTTAATTTAAGATGATTATTTTCCAAAAGTAAGACATGAGATAAATGTTTATACATTTATATGTACATAGATGTAAATTTTACAAGTTTAAATTGTTTTTATATCAGAAAAAATTATTAAAATTGACAAAAAATATTCTTCTAATAGTGGTTAATGATATGCGTCTTTTATCTCGATGTCTCCATCTATTTATGTTGATATTTTAGTTGTAACATACACAATAAATAACAATAGGGAGTAAGAACAATTATCATTAAAAATAAAACAATCTCATAATGATATATAAAATATACTTTTCAATTTCCTCAACATATTTCATTTATTCTACATTATGAAGATTAGAATTAAATTTGTAGTGATTAGTCAAGATAAATGAGTCCAATTTTAATCATTTTCTAAGTGATATTTACTCATTTCAATCACCAAGGTCCAACTTCTATTTACAATATTATCAAATCTTCATAAATAAATATTATTATTTAAAAATAATAAAACAATAGATATGAATTAATAAACAAGGATTAAATGCATTACTAAAGATAAAATAAATAAGTTTAGTGCGTAATTAAAGATAAATAAAATATGACAAATGCGTAACTGGAGACAAATAAATAAATATAAAGCAAAACTAATATGTAACTCGAAGTAAATAAATAAACATAAGGCAGGACCAGTGCATAATTAAAGATAATTAAAATAGGATCAATGCAGGACTGGAAATAAAGTAAATAACATAAAATAAGATCAGTGTATAATTGGATATAATTAAAATAGGACTAAGACAAACCTAGAGATAAAGTAAATAACATAAAATAGGATCAATAAATAATTGAAAATAAATAAATAACATAATAAATAGAATGAGTTTAGTACACTCCACTTCACAACCATAATTAAAATAAAATGATAAAAATTTCCTCTCCTATTTTATTAATTATAAATGGTACACTATTTTGACAAGGTTGATTCTTTCTTTCCTTGTTCCTCTTTCTTTCTTTTTCTTTTTCTTTCTTTCTCTCCCTCTCTTTCTTTCTTTCTACCCATGTTATAGCCAATTTATTTATTTATTTGATTAGCCTATTAAATACTAATGATTACTATTAGAATGATAATTATTTCTTCATGAAATAAGTTAGCCTTATCTTTTTATTTTTTATTATATATATTATTAATCATTATTATTATTAATGTTTTTTCTTTTTAAAAAGAAGCAAATTAATGTTTTCTTCTTCTTTTATCGTTATAAATTAAACAATAATAATAATAATAATAATAATAATATTTTTTAATAAATATTTAATTTATGTTTGATAATCATTTAATAATAATATATTAATAAATTTTTATTTTATTATAAATATATTTAAATTACTCAATAATATAATTTAATACATTATATTTTAAAAAAGTTACATGATAAATTTCATGGTATTACAAGATAAAAGAGAGAAAGACAAGAGACATGAGATGGAAAAGAGAAAAACAAAGAGTAAATAACGACTAAGAAAAAATAAATAATAAATATAAGAAGAGAAGAAATACAATAGATAAACAATAAACAAGTTTACCTGGATAAATAAATTAATAAAAAATTTATTTAAGTAATTTTTGTTAGATAAACTGTAATTAATTATGATCTTCATTCTAACGATCAAATATAAATGTAATCCCATACTGATAAACATGTTATAAACTGAATGCGAAAGCGTACCTGAATTAACCATAATGATTATATCCTTTGTAGAACACTTTATTGGTCTTATGGTCTTCCACCTGAAGAGCAACTGTATTTCCCTTTGGATTTTCTCTTTTGATGGGGATAGAATGAAAGGAACGAGAGTGAAATTTACATTCTGTCTGTGTGTGCTCCCAGAAGGGGACCATGACCCTTTAAATAACCAGAGTTAGGTTAATTACTTAAGGTTTAGTATTTTCAATTTGACCCCTCATCAAATTAGAAATTGCTCTATGATCTCTACACAATTTTATTTTCATGACATATGTCTTTAGCCAAACATGTTAATTTAATCAGAACACTTTATTATTTGGCTTAATAAGTAATGACCCTAACAAATTTAAATTATGTATCATATATATACATGACCCAATATTTGTCAACAATCTTCCACTGGTCACAAATATATATGTCCTTACAACCTTACAAATGTGTTAGACTTTATGAGCTCAAAATTGTCATTATATTCATTTAGCATACTCCAAAAGTCTCATCCATTGATCATATCAGGATATAGAACCAAACCAGCTTTTCATTGCATCATCGCAACTAAAACCAACAATGATTACTCATCTTGACATAACCAAATGACATAGATTCATCATGAAATGTGTAGCATGAAAAATTACGTGAAGGTGATTTGTACACGTCTATTTTCAACTGATCCAAACTTTAACTTATCGAGATCGATATAATAACCTTAATGTACAAAGTGTAATGAGTGAACGAAAAACCGCATATCTATAGATAACCAAATATGTCCAAAATTAATGTATACATACATGAAATTAATCATAGAACATAAAATATATGAAAATGACTAACTCCTACTAAACTACAAATTCCTCAAACTATAAAACACCCATGTGAGCAGCATGCTCATGAAAGACCTTGGGCGAAAGTCCTTTAGTTAGAGGATCTGCTATCATGGAGTTTGTCCGTAAATGTTCTATGGAAATCTGTCCACTCTGTACTCTTTCCTTAACAACTAGGAACTTAATGTCGATATGTTTTGACTTAGTCAAACTTCTGTTGTTGTTGGAATACAATACAGCTGATTTGTTATCACAATATAACTTAAGTGGTCTTTCAATGTCTTTCACAATTTGCAGCCCTGTGACAAAATTTCTCAGTCATATTTCATGATTCAACGCCTCATAGCATGCTACAAATTCTGCTGTCATAGTGGATGAAGCTATAAGGGTTTGCTTGACACTGCGCCAAGAAACTGCACCACCTGCTAACATGAAAATGTAACCTGAAGTGGATTTCAAACTATCTTGACATCCTACAAAGTCGGAGTCAGAAAACCCAGCGATCTCCAACTGGTCTGACCTCCTGTATGTGAGCATGTAATCTTTTATTCTCTTTAAATATCTCATGATCCTTTTTGTTGCTTTCCAATGGTTCATTCCTGGATTACTTAAATATCTTCCTAGAACCCCAACTATGTATGTTATGTCTGGACGTGTACATACTTGGGCATACATCAAACTCCCTACAGCTGATGCATAGGGAATCTTTTGCATTTCCTCAATTTCCAAATTCTCCTTTGGGCACTGATTGAGACTAAACTTGTCTCCCTTAGCAACTAGAGTATCCCCGGATTTACATTCATGCATGCCAAACCTTTTAAGAATTTTTTCGATATAGCTCCTTTGTGATAATCCTAAAATACCCCGACATCGATCTCGGTGTATCTGAATTCCTAATACAAAAGACGCATCACCAAGATCTTTTATTTCGAAATTCTTTGATAAAAATTTCTTGGTTCCGTGCAATATGCCTATATCATTAGTGGCAAGTAGAATGTCATCAACATACAAGATCAGGAAAATATACTTACTCCCCTTAAACTTGTGATATACACAATCATCAACAATATTCATCTTGATGCCAAATGAGAGAATTACTTGATGAAATTTATAGTACCATTGACAAGATGCTTGTTTTAGTCCATAAATGGATTTTGTCAATTTACAAACCATATTCTTTGAATCTCCTTGCACAAAATTTTATGGTTGTACCATATAAATCGTCTCATCAATGTTGCCATTGAGAAATTTCGTCTTGACATCCATTTGATGAAGCTCTAAATCATAATGTGCTACAAGAGCCATGATTGTCATAAAAGAGTCTTTCAATGAAAATGGAGAAAAAGTCTCTTTAAAGTCAATCCCTTCCTTTTGGGTATAACCCTTAGCTACTAGACGAGCCTTATACCTTTCCACATTACCTTTAGAATCCTGTTTGGTCTTAAATATCCGCTTGCAACCAATAGGTTTCATACCTTCTGGTAATGGGACAAGTTCCTAAACCTTGTTGTCTTGCATGGACTTATACTCCTCCTTCATTGTTTCAATCCACTTTTCAGAGTTAGAACCTTGCATGGCTTGACGGAAGTTAATTGGGTCATTTTCCATCATACCATTGTTTTCCTCATGTTCCTGAAGAAATACCATGTAATCATCTGAAATAGCACTTCTTCTTTCTCTAGTGGATCTCCGCAAAGTTATTGGCTCATGATGCACAGGTTCTTGAGGATCTTGAGTTTGTTCTTCATGAACAATCAAATCATCTTGAGTAAGGGGTTCATTAACAATGCCTTGTGGAGGTTCCGAACTTACTTTATCAAAAGTAACTGTTTGAATCGGTTCTGGAATTGTTACCGATTCTTCCTCCAAGACAAAGTTCCTAATTTTATTCTTCCCCCCAAACTCAATATCCTCAAAGAACGTAGCAGTTCCCGTCTAAAAAATTGTCTTTAATGTGGGATCATAAAATTTATATCCCCTGGATCTTTCAGCATAACCAATAAAATAACTACTTACTATTCGGGAGTTCAATTTCTTTTCATTTGGCTTATAAGGCCTTGCCTCAGCTAGACATCCCCACACATGGAAATGCTTTAGACTAGGTTGTCGCCCAGTCCAAAGCTCATAAGGTGTTTTGGTAGCTGCTTTAGTTGGTACTCTGTTTAGAATATAAGTTGTCGTCTTTAGTGTCTCTCCCCAGAGTGACTTCGGTAAGGTGGAATGACAAATCATACTCCTGACCATATCTTTAAGAGTCCGGTTTTATCTTTCAGCAACACCATTCATACTAGGTGATCCCGGCATGGTATACTGTGAGACAATTCCACATTACTCTAGGTACCTGGCAAAAGGTACTGGACGCTGTTCACCTGACCCGTCATATCTATCATAGTACTCACCACCACGATCAGACCTGACAGACTTAATTCTTTTGTTGAGTTAATTTTCAACTTCAGCTTTAAAAGTTTTGAATACGTCCAGAGATTGTGATTTTTCATGTATAAGAAATAAGTATGCATATCGTGAGTAATCGTTTATGAATGATATAAAATATTGTTGACCATTCTACGAAGGTGTAGGAAATGACCCACAAATGTTCGTATGTATTAACTCTAAGACGTCTATAACTCTATATGCACCTAATCTTTTCGCTCTGGTTTGTTTGCCCTTAATACATTCAACACAAACATCAAAGTTTGTGAAGTCAATGGACTCTAAGATTCCATTTAACACAAGTCGTTCAACTTTATTTTTAGAGATGTGACCTAAGTGTCTCTGCCATAATGCTCTTGAGTGAGTATCGTCAATTTTACGTTTAGTACCCCGTGACTCTGTATTAAGGGTTTCATTATAGGAGGTCACAATATCAAGTAAATAAAGATTATCATAAGGCAAAAGTGAACCAAATCCAACAGTATCTGAATTAAAAGACAAAATGAACTTATTGTTTCCAAATGAACACAAATAACCTAATTTGTCCAAATAAGAAACTCAAACCAAATTTCGTCTATATGACGGCACAACAAAAGTGTCTTTCAAATCCAGATAAAAACTAGTACTCAATAATAATTTAAAATGTTCTATAGCTTTCACCTCTACCAATTTGTCATCACCAACATATATCCATCTTTCAGAACCAATTGACTTTCGGTAGCTTAGGCAACCCTTCATAGAAACACTAATGTTAGTGGTTGCACCTGAGTCTAACCACCAAGTATTACTAGGTACTGACGCTAAATTGACTTCAGAACAGATCAAAGTATGAAATATACTTTTGAGGATCAGAATAGAATTTAAATTGGCAGATACAGAAATAATTATAGCTGAATTAAAAATAAGAGAAATAAATTAATTATGCTCACATTATAAAAATAAATAATTATAAATAAAATATATATTCAAATAATTGTTTAACCCATCTCAAGACACCCAATGCACCATCAATATCAAGTCTTTGGACAAGTAATATTAACTACTAGAGGTATCTTGTTGTAATAATCAAACATTGACAATAAAACACGTCCAACAACAAACCAGTCTTTAGATTGATTTATCATCGATAAAACAAATTCTTATAATTATCACATGTTTATCATTACAAGTGTATATGAAATTCGGCCAAATATTAATCTTTCTTTGGACCGACTAATATTCTCATGAATATACACAAACACTAACATTCAATATTTTTTATGAACTACCCAATTCAAGAAATGTTACTTTGGTAACTTTTTGACTCAATTTGTTCACAAAAATATTAAACTACCAAAAAAATAAAATAAAATTGAATATATAAATTATATAGCAAAACCAAATATTGTAACTAATAAAATACATAATTTTTCATGTTGCGCAAGAATTAACATTGGAGTATGAATTCGCTTGGGGACCACCACACGAACCCAATTCTTTAGTTGCTAACCCAACTTCTCTGCGCAACAAACCGTAGCAATTCGAAGCTATGCGCCAAGAGAGGAACAACCATTCATCTTACCATGATGACGGTGTGCCACGCGACTCATTGAGTTGAACCAGATAATAATCTGAATTGAACCGTGCGTGCCTTAATTATTGGAATGCACAACATAAGGCAATTGTATATACACCATGTCACTTCTCAATTTTTTGAATGCAGTTTCAAAGGTCTCTTGCTAGAACCACGACAACCTGACCACAAACCAAATCAGGAGCCACGGTGAGAAGTCGTGGCCCTGTCCACGAAATGTGAAATCACCGCGTCTGCGTCAACCGTGAAACGCCGAACTGTGCCGTGTCGCGCTTGAGTTCCTCATGATCTAATGGCCAATGAAGATGTAGGAGCAGTTTCTCCTCCTCTGCAACTTCAACAGCTTCCCCACTTCAATTCCCACTCTTCTCAAGCCCTGAATTTGCCTAACCCCTCACTCGGATCTCCACAAACGAATTGGTTACAATGCCAACCAAACCCAATAACGTCACCAAATATATATATATATATATATATATATATATATATATATATATATATATTTCATGTCACCGAAACCCTCATGGAAGATTCCAGGTTCTCTACGTGCATCTCACCTTGTGGAAGACTAAGGTTGTATTGTTTGGTGGTTGTGAAGCGGAGAGACAACCAGGATATTTAACCCCAAATTTGAATTTAGGGTTTATGAAAATTTGAGATTAGGGTTCTGAATTCTTAAATTTAATTTATGAAAGACAAACATGAATCATGTATGGGTGACTCTGATACCACTTGTTAGATAAACTGTAATTAATTATGATCTTCATTCTAACGATCAAATATAAATGTAATCTCATACTGATAAACATGTTGTAAACTGAATCCAAAAGCGTACCTGAATTAGCCATAATGATGATATCCTTTGTAGAGTACTATATTGGTCTTATGGTCTTCCACCGAAGAGCACTTGTATTTCCCTTTGGATTTTATCTCTTGATGGGGATAGAAAGAAAGGAACGAGAGTGAAATTTATGTTCTGTCTGTCTGTGCTCCCAGAAGGGGACCATGACCCTTTAAATAACCAGAATTAGGTTAATTACTTAAGATTTAGTATTTCCAATTTGGCCCCTGATCAAATTAGAAATTGTTCTATGGTCTCTACACAATTTTATTTTCATGACATATGTCTTTAGCCAAACATTTTAATTTAATCAGATCACTTTATTATTTGGCTTAATAAGTAATGACCTTAACACATTTAAATTATGTATCATATATATACATGACCCAATATTTGCCAACAATTTTTCTTTTTAAATATATTATTTATAAGATGGATTGTTGATTTCATTCAAAATTAAATAGATGTTCATATTTTATAAATTGAGATTATGTATATACAATCACTCTTACATTTTTATGATTACAATTTATTTATTTATTTATTTTTAAATAATTAGAAATGTGTACTAAGTGTAACATCCTAAAAACAAGGTATTTTTAAAATATAGATTACCTCCTTATTGAGAATTTTCTACTTTGAACTATCATAAAATGTAAAATTAACAAAAACATATAAGATCCTATTATCTCTAATCCTACTCCGGTTAAGATTTATTGGGTCTTTCCGAGGGGAGCTAACAATAGGGAGATTCTAACAAATAGGACATAAGTCAATCATATAAGAGAATATGACACTACTTTCAATTCAAAACCTTAAGGTTGATGTCTTATTTCTACCCAATGTGGGACTTCAAACTCATACTTAAATTCTCAATATCTCTCCCTCAAGTATGATTCCCTTTCACATTGGTATACCTCACCTTACTTGTATCGTCGTTCAACTCAACGGGACTCGCTTTTCTGAAACTCTTGTTAGGAAGACTTTCACACAGGGGGATAACAACGGGGAGATCATCACAAATGGGACACGAGTCAACCATATAAGAGAATATGACACCATCTTCAACCCAAAACCTTAAGGCATTAGGTTATGAGTCTTTCTCACTTATAAATTACTCAACTTTCCCATTTTTACCCAATGTGGGACTTCAAACTCACACTTGAATTAATCTCTCTTACATTTTTATGTTTTAAAATTATCTATTTATTTATTTTTAAATAATTTGAAATGTGTGTTAGGATCGAGCGCTTACCACTAGTTTCGGGTTCCGGAAGATGCGAGATGGAAGATTATCTCGTATCGGAAGAAGTTGTATCTACCTTGCAGATGGAAAATCTCTTGATATCATAGGAAGAGGTGATATTAACATCGGAACCTCTAATGGAAACGTGTGGACTTTGAATAATGTCGGACATATTCCAACCTTAAAGAGAAACTTAATATCTATAGGGCGGTTGGATGATGAGGGACATTACACCACTTTTGGAGATGGACATTGGAAGGTAATGAAAGGTAATCTTGTTGTTGCTCGTGGAAAGAAGCAAGGATCTCTCTACATGATTGCGAGATGAGGATATGATATCGATTGCAGAAGTTGGCAACAATTCCTCCTTATGGCATCGGAGGCTTGGGCATATGAGTGAGAAAGGAATGAAGCTCATGATATCAAAAGGTAAAATACCTAACGTGAAGCATGTTGACGTTGGACCTTGCGAACATTGTATCTTTGGAAAGCGAGAAAAAGGTTAGCTTCTCCAAAACAAGTAAGTCGTCTAAAGTTGAAAGACTAGAACTAGTGCATACGAGATGTTTGGGGGCCGGCTTCGGTGAAATCCCTTGGAGGTTCACAATATTATGTAACCTTCATTGATGACTCTACAAGAAAGGTATGGGTTTATTTTCTTAAAAATAAATCTGATGTGTTTTCTGTGTTTAAAAGGTGGAAAAAGGAGGTTGAGACTCAAACAGGTTTAAAGGTCAAATGTTTGAAGTCCGATAATGGTGGAGAATATGACAGTGAGTCAATTCAAGGAGTTTTGTTCGAGAGAATGGGATCGGAATGATCAAGACAGTTCCAGGAACACCGAGAACAAAACGGTGTGGCGAAAGAATGAACAGAACCTTGAATGAGAGAGCAAGATGTATGAGAATCCAGTCAGGATTACCCAAGGTATTTTGGGCGGATGCAATAAGCACAGCGACCTATCTCATAAACGAGAGGACCATCAGTTCCTTTAGACTATAAGTTACCCGAAGAAGTATGGTCTGGAAAAGAGGTAAATCTTTCACATCCGAAAGTTTTTGGTTGTGCTTCATATGTTATGTTAGACTCTAATAGTAGAGATAAATTGGACCCCAAGGCAAAATGTTGTTATTTCATTGGTTATGGATCCGACATGTTTGGCTACGGGTTTTGGGATGACCAAAACAAGAAAATTATCGAAGTAGAAATGTTACTTTTAATGAAAACATGTTCTATAGAGACAGGATTGCGAGAATCCGCAAATGTAAATAAACGACTAGAGCAAGTATCATTAGAAGAAATTTCGAGAAAGTGATGTAGTCAACCGAAGGCAGAATATACAAGTAGAGCCTATGTCGAGCACTGAGACAGAACTCGAACAAATAGTAGAGTCAGCAACTCCCGAAATCTTGGTTAGAAGATCTAGCAGAACAATTGTAGCACCACAAAGGTATTCCCCTTCATTGCATTATTTGTTGTTGACTGATCTCTGGTGAGCCGGAGCATTTTGCTGAGGCTATGCAGGGAGATGAATCTATTAAGTGGGAGCTAGCAATGGAAGATGAGATAAAGTCCCTTCGAGAAGAATAAAACATGGTCTTTAACCAAGCTACCGGAAGGAAAGAAAGTTTTGCAAAACAGGTGGGTCTATAGGTTGAAAGAAGAACCGGATGGCGACAAAAGATATAAGGCTAGACTCGTAGTGAAAGGGTTCCAACAAAGACAAGGAATTGACTTCACGAAATTTTCTCTCCTGTTGTCAAGATGACTACCATCGAGTTATCTTGAGTATAGTAGACTGCAGAAAATCTTCATTTGGAGCGGTTAGATGTCAAAACTGCATTCTTACATGGGGATCTTGAAGAGGAAATTTTTATGTCACAGCCAAAAGGTTTTGAAGTACAAGGCGGAGAAAATCTTGTATGCAAGCTTCATAAAAGTTTGTACGGATTAAAACAAGCGCCGAGACAATGGTACAAGAAGTTTAATGAGTTTATGAGAAACTCGGGATTTTGCGAGATGTGAAGAAGATCATCGTTGTTATGTGAAGAAATATGTTGATAGCTATATCATTCTTGCCTTATATGTTGACGACATGTTGATTGTTGGAGCTAATATGGCGAAATTGACAAGTTGAAGAAACAATTGTCGAGAGCTTTGAAATGAAGGATCTTGGTCCAGCCAAGCAAATTCTTGGTATGAGAATCTCCAGAGATAGAGATAAAGGTATTTTGAACATATCTCAAGAAAAATATATAGAAAAATTGCTTAGCAGATTAAATGTTGGGAATGCTAAAACCAAGAATACACCTTTGGGAACTCACTTAAAGTTTTCAAAGAGGCAATCTTCTCAAACAGAAGAAGAAGAAAGTCACATGTCTAAAGTGCCATATGCATCTGCAGTAGGAAGCTTGATGTATGCTATGGTTTGCACCGGACCGGACATAGCACATGCGAGTGGGAGTTGTGAGCAGATTTCTATCAAATCCCGGAAAGGAGCATTGGGAAGGAGTGAAGTGGATATTCGGATATTTGAAAGGCACTTCAAAGATGCATTTGTCTTTCAAGAGAAGTAATCTCATTTTACAGGGGTTTTCCGATGCGAGACTTGGGAGGTGATCTTGACGGTAGAAAGAGCACAACAGGTTATATTTTTACATTGGGTGGTACAGCTATCGGTTGGAAGTCTAAACTTCAAGGAAGGGTCTCTCTCTCAACCACCGAAGCGAGTATGTAGCTATCTCGAAGCAGCGAAAGGAGATGATATGGTTGAAGAACCTTCTAAAAGAATTAGGAAGAGAACAAGATGGTTCTCCGTTGTTTAGTGACGATCAAAGTGCTATTTGTCTTGCTAAAAATCCAATCCTTCATTCCAGATGTAAGCACATTGAATTGAAGTATCATTTTATCGAAACCCGATAAATGATGGAGACTTGAGTTTGTTGAAGATTCCAGTGCGAGAGAATCCCGCTGATATGTTGACCAAGACTGTTACAACAACTAAGTTGAGGCTTTGCATTGCCTCAACTGGCCTTCGAGCAAATTGATGATGAAGGCACTACACTAGGTGGTAACGTAAATCAAACTCCAAGTGGGAGAATTGTTAGTATTATGGTGCTTGATTTAGTCCCACATCGATTAGGATTGTGAGATGAGGTTCTCTATTTTGTTATATAAGCAACCCTATGTAAAGTTTGAGATACACACAGAAATAAAAATACTTCCTAGTGTAGTCGTGGACGTAGGCATACATATTTTAGCCGAACCACGTTAAAATTCTTGTGTCGTTTATTTTTCTCTCCTTTATTCTTTCCTTTATTATTGTCTTGTTCCTAACAATGTGTACTAAGTGTAACATCTCAAAAACAAGGTATTTTCAAAATATAAACTATCTCCTCATTGAGGATTTTCTCCATACATTTGAACTATCATAAAATATAAAATTAACAAAAACATATAAGATCTTATTATCTCTCATCTTACTCCAGTTAAGATTTAACACTTGGATTATATACTCTCGTGTAAAAACACACGATCATCACAGTTAAAGAAAACAATATATAAAACACATGATAAGTTAGTATTTTGAAATAAACATGTTAAAATTAAATTTGTTATAAAATTACAATTTCATGTATTTTCACATATATTGCCACTACACAAATTCATTTTAGATTTATTATATCATATCAATCTACATCACACAAATTCTAAACGACTTTTAGAAGATTGGATATTAAATTAGACTCAAAGATTTTATATTTATCACGCTACCTTCCCTAAGTGGACATTTTCGATATAGATGTATAATTATAACACATGTGACAAGGTAAATCCTTATGACGTACCAGATATAGTTTTTTTTTATACACCACAAGTTAAGTCATAGAACCATCATTTAACTCTCTCACTATCTAATTCTTTCATCTATGTGATTTCAGTGTTCAGTAAAGTCAGGATAATCTCCTTTAGAATCCTAATTCAATATCCCTACATACTTCACCATGTAGTACCTCCCCAGATACCCACAACCACACACATTTAAGTCGATTATGGATGACATCCAAGGTTTGACTTAGCCTCACATACATAGATATATATCAGTCGATTATGAGTCACTTTCTTGACTTGACTAAACCTCAACAAATATATCTTAGGATCAAGAAAAGACAAAATATCATCACATCATCTTATAATTTATCACAAACATAACATACATATATAGATATCTTATGGTAGTTCTCACATTACAAAAAAAATATTTTTTTATACATATAATAATACTCAACACACCTCATTTCATATTCACAACATATGTTCTAACATTCTAAGTTACATATATACCATTTATCACATTTAAAACAAAATGCATTTAATTTGACATCTACTCATTCTTTTAATTATAACTTTTTTTTAGATATCCTTTTTAACTAATTATTGTTTTATTGGATTCCACATTTTTGGGAACTTCAATTTGGGTATATGAAAAATTAAATTTGGAGTTCAAAATTATTTTTTATGATTTTTAGAAGTTTAAGTAAAAAACTTTTGAGAAATTTTTCTTGAGCAAAAATTCTTTCGCTTGAGTAAAAATGCACTCAAAACAAACTTCATTTCACTGAGAATTTTTTATTTGAGTAAAAATACACCCGAGAAAAACTCTTATCTTTTATTACACATTTTACTTAAGTGACAAATTGTCACTTGAATTATTTTATAGGCATTGATACTATCATTTAAGACTTTATTACATCATTTCCTTATAGAATATATTATACCTAATCTAAATATTGTTATCCTATTCTAACATTCCATACACGTCTTTCTCGTAAAATAAATATAATTCAACTCATTCAATCACATACAAATATCAAAAATATCAATTCACAGTCAACTCCCTGCAAATCAAATAATATAACCAAGTTACCATCACAATTTAGATCGTCTATCTTAGAATGTTAAGAAATTTAGTACTAGTTTCTTTTACCTTTCTCAACCTTTAATTCCAAAATCTCTAAAAACACCTAATCTCACAGAAAGTCAAATTCTGCTCACATTAAATTCTAATTAATAAATTAAGTATATCATAATGTTATTGAGCTAGTAAAAATTCATCTTTATTTGACAAAACTCACATGCATACACCCTAGACCCAACATGCAATCTCAACAAATCTATATGTAAATACTTTAAAATGAACAAGAAAAAACTTACTTTATTTAAAATTTTGATCAATTAAAAATTATTTTATTTATTTCAAAAATATTAAGACATGTTTAAATTTAGAAAGAATGAGAAAGGAAGAGAATTTTAAAGACAATATAAATTAACAAAAGTAACTGTACGATTATTTTATTAAAAAAGTCTATGTAGGATGATTTTATTAAAATGAAATTTGAATTATTAAAATATTTTATTTATAGTTTTTTTTTTAACTTAACCAATAAAAACTACGTTCTCACTTTTTGGTGAGTTTGGAATCAAAGTTACCAATCAAACTTAACGCTACATTCTCCATCATATTAACGCTAGTTAATTCATAAATACTTTTTCTAAAAAAACCATTGAATTTATAGAAAATAATTATCTCCTTGAAAATTCTTCATAATATTACAATTTTAATCTTATACATATTTTATTCTTATTCACACTACTGTTTTATTAGGTAATTTTTAATAATTTTAATTTCCATCTTAATCAATATACTTTTAGAAAATACCCGTTTCTTAAAAAAAAAAATTAAATGTGCACTAAAACATATTAATTAGTTTTAATTAAGATTTAAGATATTCATCAATAAGTTTTCTTTTATCATTTAGAGGAAGTTCAAAGTTTTCATTTACATAACATAAATTTCTTAAATAAAATAAAAACAAATTGAAAATATTAACACTACATTCTTTGCCATATTAATAATGGTAAATTGTAGGTAATATACTTATTTAATTTTTCTTAACAAAAATTTATAATTTTATTCTTGTTTATAGAAAACAACAATCTCATTCTAAAATCTAATTTTATTGTATTGTAAATACTTTAACCTCAAGTAAACTTACTTCTCATAAATCCATTTCATGTCATAATTAAAGTTTAATTTTCATAGAGTGCCCATAAAAATGTTTTCACTATCAATTTAACATAGTTTTAATCATATAATAGTTTGTGTTCTCATAAATTGGATTCTAAGATGAAAAAAAATTATTTAAAATACATGTAATACTTTTAGAGGTTAATTTCATACATGGATATGAAATATCACATAATAAATAAAAACGACAGTGTAATTAAATCATATTAAATATATATTTAATTAAACAATTACTAGTAGTAAAAGACAGTTTAATAAAATCATATTAAAAATGTATTTCAATTAATATTTTGTAATAATAAAAGGGGTGTCATAAAGGAAGTGGAAAAAACTAACCTTTTTAAAAATCTCGCAGACAAGTTCCAACGGTTGACATTGAATCATCTCTTCGCTGACTAATCTTCTAAAAATCAAAAAATAAACGAAGGGCTGAGATTGATTATTGTAGATTTTCTTCTTGCTCCCACCGCAGAGAATCTCTTCACCCCTTAAAACGGTGTTAAACGTGGTGTGTTATGCCTATATAAAGTGTGCAAGACAAAAGCTTGTTCTGTACAAATTTCTCAACTTGGTTTTCTTGAACATGGCTGCCACATTCTTCTCTCAATTGTCTCTTCTTCAAGCGAACAACCCTTATCCTTCTTCTCTCTCTCCTCGCATCCCTCATTCTCTTGCCAACCGTATCAAACCCTCCTCCCTCGGTGAGTGACCCAACATCATTCTTTCTTGCAGATTTTATTGATGAATGTGTCCTGGTGCGAAATTTGGTTTTTGATGGCAGGGGTGGTTTCTGTGGGCAAAAGAGCAATAGGGGTGGTGCCAAAGGCTGCTCTGAATGCCTTGGAAACTAATTCGGATTTCCCCATTTCGGCTAAGAAGTTCAACGACAACCCCATTGTTGTTATTGATAACTATGACAGCTTTACCTATAATCTTTGCCAGGTTGGTTCTTTGGCACATTTCTTTTATTCACTCTTTCTTGATGTTGATTGGGTGGTTCTTTGGCTTTGTCTGTAATCTCTGCAAGGTTCTTTATCTGTGTTTGCTTGTTTGTGTGATGAAATTTGAGGAACTGTGCAAGAACTGAATCCTTTTTTTTTTTTTTTCTCTAGTGTCAAGCACTTTTGTGTTTGCCATCTGAAAATGTTACATTGATGTTTTTAGTTTGAGTTTTGGACCTCCTGCGAGGAAGGGGGAGAGGCTAGTGGAAAATGTAACCCTGAATTTATTTTGTTAAAAGAAAATATCTAAGAGTAATTTCCATAACAAGTTAGATTATTTCGGAAAATATGGAAATCTGGAAAATGAACCGAGTCTTAAATTCAATAGCATTTCCTAAACTATTAGAAAAAAGTCTTTTAAATTCTCCTCCCTCCTTTTCTGCAAATGCAATGGAAGTTTTTCAGATGAGCCATAATTACCCTCCTTGTGTTGGAGAAGCATGCAATTTGGAAAATATGAGAGCTCAGAATTTGTTGTTGTACATGTACATCTGTTTTACAAAGTGGCTATTCTAACAATGTATCATTTACATTTGAAGTATATGGGGGAGTTAGGATTTCACTTTGAGGTCTACCGCAATGATGAGTTGACAGTGGAGGAGTTAAAAAGGTAAAATTATTTTTGCTGGTTAGGCATGGCTAGCAGTTTCTTATTGATGAAGCAGTTTGTGGGATAATCCATGCTCTTTGAACTTCCTGCTCCAAAAGGCTAATTATGCTTATTTTGTGTCTTTTGCCTAGGAAAAATCCTAGAGGAGTGCTGATATCACCCGGACCAGGTAAGGCTTAGATTCTTTATAAAATTCCTTTTTAAATATAAATTAATAAGAACCTAATACATGATCAATGTTTTCAGAACAGACAAACAAAAGGAAATAATAGAATAAACACAACACTTTACACTGTTTCATCCTTACAGGGGAACCTCAAGATTCTGGCATATCTTTGCAAACAGTTTTGGAGCTTGGACCAACTGTACCTTTGTTTGGTGTGTGCATGGGTTTGCAGTGCATTGGTGAGGCTTATGGAGGTGAGTTTGAGTAATGGATACTTTTAAATCTCTTTATTCACTTATATATATTAGGTGTATACAAATGAGTGTAAAATTGTCTTGATATATTTGTATGTCATTCATTGTTAACCTGACTTTCATTTTTAATGACATTTTGACCTTTACTTTGTAATCTCCCTTTATCAACCTCGTTTCTTCCTTTTGGCCGTGATACAACAATAAGATCAAAACTTTTTCATGTTATCCTTTGCAGGGAAGATTGTTCGTTCTCCTTATGGTGTCATGCATGGAAAAAGTTCCTTGGTTTACTATGATGAGCAAGGAGAAGATGGAGTACTTGCTGGACTGTCAAAGTACGGTTTCTGCTTTCAAATTATTTATATGATCTATTAAGTTTGGTTATCAGCAGCAGCATTCTCTTTGCTTTCAAGTTTCAACTGAGCTCTGACATAATTTTACTCCATTTAATTTGTACCATTTTCAGTCCTTTCTTGGCTGGTAGATATCACAGCCTTGTAATTGAGAAAGAGAGTTTTCCTGATGAACTTGAGGCAACAGCCTGGACAGAAGATGGTCTAATAATGGCTGCTCGCCATAAGAAATATAAGCATCTACAGGTAACATTTTAATCTTCCTTCAGAACTGATTGTCTTATTTAGCATTGAAATAAATGTTCTATCAATGTACCTGTTAATGTAAAGGGTAAAGAGATTGAATAAAATCCCTTTGTGTATTATACAAGCAGAGGAACATACACATATATCATGATACGAAGAGATGGTATTGGGCCCATATATTTAACTATTGCTAACAGTTCCCCTTTAGTTGGTGAATATAAATCATATGTACCACATTTGTTACAAATATAATCAATTATAAGATTTTGTAATGATTTGGTTTAAACATCTACCAATTAATCATTGAAATTCACAAACTAAGTGTGAATCTCTTGTCAAAAGGAGAGCATGCTCAATCTGTATTAAAGTCGCCCCCAACTAAAGTATGATTGTTGTGAGACTGAGTTGATAGTTTATCTAGATCAAGACTAACGTTACAAACAAAAAACAAGTAGATCATGAAGACTTGAGGGGTAAGGGATGGAGAGGTTGATGAGAAAATAAAATAGAAAGTGAGATTTGGTTTTCTAACCCTAAGGATGACATGTAATTAATGAGATAGCATGCAGTGAGGACGACATCCCTCCAAAATTGTTGAGGAACTTGATTATGAAGTAAAAATGTTTGAATTGTTTTAATAATGTCTATTCTTGTACTCAACAACCTCATTTTGTTGAGGCGTATATGCATATGAGGTTTGATGAAGACAATGGGAGCCCATAAAAGTTTGAAAAAATTGAGAGAGATATTCACAAGTATTATCACAATGGAGAGTATGAATATGACTTGGTTTGCATATATGTTTACCAAATTAACACAACTCACAAGACAGTAGATAGATGTAGGACAAGTTTTTGTCTCTTGGTAAGTCTAGGATGACCCAATTAAGCATGAATGAGGGAGGGGAATCCATCACTGAACTAGCATGAGCAGATGTATAAAGATGGTAAAGACCATAAGACCTACATTCAAATTGTAAGGAAACAAAATCTTGAGTAAAAAAAATGAGACAATCAATGAAACTATTAAGAGATAATAAATTAAAAAGAGACTTGAGAACATACAAAACATTGTCAATAGAAAGAGAAGGGATAAGATGAACAATACCCACACCACACCATGACAAGGATTAGTCATAGTGACGGATGGTAAAATACCAGTCTGAATGGCGACGGCAGAGAAAGGTGAAAAATGGTCGGAAAAAGAATGCCAACAAAGGGGAAAAGTCCAAAAATCGGTAAAGACACACTTTCCCAAAAAAAAAATTGACATCGATGGACAACATGCTTCAATTAGGAGAAGATAACTTCACAACTTAGTATTTTTGTAATATAATCTAGAAAGATATTTATATTCTTTCCACAAATAAAGAAATTATAGTTGAATCAGCTTCATTCTTGATATGGAGTTTAGTTTACCTCATTCACATACTACATAGATTCCTTTAGGCATGTATTTTATTACTAAATCAATGTAAATTTGTCAGTTTTCTCTTACAAATTCAGAAATGAGTTCTCTCTCTAAAACATATTCATCTAATTACCAGGATTACCTTTTGTTAGAATAGAGAACACAACTGAAACATAGGATGAGTTTATACAGACTTATCACAGTTACTATGGGTGATAGAGTATTTTGTTTTCTTTACTATAAAGATTCCATAACTATTAATAAACAAAAATATTATTATCATTCTTCTCACTTCTATGGCATGTCCTTAAATTTTCATATTATATATTACATGCCGTTTATTATTATTATTATTATTGAACTTGCACTCTGTCTCCCTTCTCATCGTATTCTATTTTGTTTTTTAAACTACAGGGAGTTCAGTTTCATCCTGAGAGCATCATAACTCCAGAAGGCAAGAAAATTGTCCACAATTTTGTCAAGCTTATTGAGAGAATGGAGGCTGGTGGTTCTTGAAACAATATTTGATGTGCATAATAGTTAAAATGTGGCTTTGAAGTTCTGCAGTAAACAAATAAAGATAAAGATGCCACAGTTTTAGAATGTCATAGTAAATCTTGTTAGGGTAAAACCTTGAACTCATTGATTCATATGAAAGTTTCGTTTTACTTTATTCTCATTGTTAGGGAAAAATCTTGTTGTTTGCCAACTGAATGAGAGGGAGATTCAAGAGTTTCATGGAGGTGAAAAAAATAGCAAATTTCTATCTTTTAGATATATTTATTTAATCTGTTTATTATTAAAATATCCACTTGTCTGCTTTATTTTTTAAAAGAAACAAGTCTTATCTACTTCTATAAAGAATTATTAAAAAGAATGTTTATCTCAAATTTAAACAAATTGGTCCAATGTCCAAATAATGAATGGTTTCGGTTAACCCTGTATTTTTTGGCTAGGGTCTTAAGAACGTGAATAAGTTTGTTTGCATAAGTCACGAGGGAAAAGTTCCACCTAAGAGACATAGTGGTGGTTAGAGAGGTTTTCATCCCTACAACATATGAAACCTAAAAAAGTATATGCTAGTAATATGAATGGTACAAGACATTTTTGGGATAAATGTGAGTCATGTGAGTAATATGAAAGCTAAAAAAGCACCAAATGTTTAATCACAGTTCTATACAAACATATCATGTTGAGATGTTTCCAATTCTAGTCTTATAAGGAGAAAAAATAGTACATATGAATGGGATAAGTTTGATGAATTTTGTTACTGAGTTTTAAATCACAATTTTATTTTATTTTTGAGATTGGCCTGCTGGGGTCAATGGAGATTGCTTGTATTTAGGGTAAAGGCTTTTGGTATTCAAATGGAAGCCATCTGACCCTGCAAATCTGAGCATAGTTGTAGGACTGTAACAGGGTTAGATATCATTTATTGAAATGATAAAATTATAAGAAACAGGAAAATAAAATGAAGATATAATATTAAAAATTTTATAATAGCCAACCATATTTATCTTTATCCTTACTTCTTAAATTCTATGTGAAATAAATAAAACAAAACTGTATCTTTATGCTACAGTCGTTTTTTATCGTAAATATATATTTTTCTCGTTCTTTTCAGTGTTTAATTTAATGACCCTAAAGATTGAGTTAATAATAAGTACCACAGAAAATGTTTCCTCTAAATCTTCCCATCAAATTAGCAACACTTAAATAAGCATTTATATGCAGACAAAACTGCAGAAAAAGTATGTGATAATATTTGTTTTATAGAGTACAGTAAATGTTTAGCTTGTGTCAGTTATGTTTCCATATTCTACATGCATCAATGTGAAAGCAGAAACATTAGTAATATTTAACTTTAAATTCAGCAGTTAAAAAATAAAAGAGTTACAAAGCAGAACCCAAGTCACAGGACAGTTTTGGAATCTCTCTACTCGGTGTGTCGTTTTCTGCTAAAAAATAAAATAAAACAACAAAAAAACTACAGGGTTTACGTGCAAGTGGGGGACTTGTACTAACTGCTTAAGCAGAGTAACTAACAAAGTTTATAAAACATTTTTTAAAATTTATTTTTTACCAAAAAAAATGACTGTTATTTTAATCTTTTCTAAAAAATCAAGTTAACCCATGTTCTACGTTTTTAATGAAATATTAATTATTTTTTTTCTCTAACTTACCTCTTATAAATAACATCAAATCTTATATTTTAGGAAACAAAATTTATTGTTCTAAATAGTGAAATTTTTTAAACAGGCAAAAAAAAATCTTAAACTATAGTTGTTATGAAACAAAGTGATGAAAAAATGGGGTTAAGCTAAAAGTTTAAAAAACAAACAATTATTAAATAAATAGCCATTGATTGGGCAACCAATATGGGAAGCATGTTCAATCTATGGCCTAAATTTCTGGGTAATTTTTGAAAAGAAACCTCTCTCTTCCATCATTTCATCTTTGGTGCTGGCCAATGGACAAGTTGAGGTTTGAAATTTTACTTTTGTTTGTAGGTATGATAATGACCTTTGATTATTTCTCATCTAGGTACTTAATAACAAAAGTCACATTGACATTGATTCTTGTGGTAATTATTCTTCTCTGCTATGTGAAGCCAAGTACAAAATAAAAGGGTTACATTGCATAACATGTTGCAATTATTCTTTCTTTTTCTCTTTTTTTTTTGTTACCTTTCATCAATGTGGACACTGGTGTGAAAAAAATACTTTTATATGGATGTGAAGAAACATGCAATGTTTGAACTAAGAACACAAATAAATAAAAAGTAAAGAATCAAAACAAAAGAAAAGCACATATTTTATTAAGACTAAACATACATTTGAACTTATTTAAACATGACTATAGTTCATATTTACTCCAGTATACGAGGGAGTATTTGCTTTTGTTGCAATCAATCTAAATTAAAATAATGGAGCTTGCATTGCTTTATGAAGGGTTTGTTGCTTTTCTTATTTTTAAAAAAAGTTCCAGATATTTGTCAAACTAGTGCTGTTGCTTTTTCCAAAATGCTTTTAAAAGTGGAGAGGATTGCGGATCATTGATTAATACTTGTACTAACTAATATTATCATTTACACTAAAACTAATGATATGAAGTGTTTTGTCACTTTCATGGCCATGGATGGAATGATGGTTTTGAGAAATTTCACAAAAATATAAGATCAAACAAGACTTGTCATATACTTGGCTCGAACTGTGCATGTTTTACTGCATAAAGTAATGGATTAAAGGTGGAAAGTATTTCAGTTATTTGTATATTTTTCTGTTAGAGGCACTGTTGGTAATTTTCTCACCATAATTAAACCCGAATTTCAGTTCAGTCTGTCATATTGAAAACAACTTCCAGTCATCATAATCACCAACATATTGAAAAGAATTTGTATGGATCTTCTTATCAGATCCATACAAATTCTTTTACAATTTTGTTACAATGTGATATCTATTAATGTCAATACTTAGAAGTAGTTCTCAATAAGTGATTTGTTGAGTAGTGAAATGCCATTGTTATTATTTGAAAAATGAAGCACAGAAATTATCTTCATGGTTTGCTTTTCTATGATGCAGAGAGACGGTGCAATAGGATAAGAAGCCAATAACCACTCCCAATGCTGTGCCTTAGAGATCCCAACTGCCCATTTGAAATTTCCAACTATAGGCCAGAAGACAAAAGCATGGGAAAGAAAAGGTGGAGAGAGAAATTTTGGTCACACTATTTATGAAAGCACCAGTGAACTAACCAGCCCTGCAGCATTTGTCACATTCAAGACTTGACTTTGGATTCCAATTACCTTGCCAAATGGCCACATTTTGTGTCTTCAAGCTGACAAATCTGACCGTGCAATTTTTCTAGACAGTCCAACACACCTCACTACAGTCATGGACTAAATATAAAACCATTTTGGTTGGTTTCACATTTGATGTGGGCATACCAACACAAAAATAATTCTTACCTACCATCCATTAAATAACTCATCCTCATAAGCATATAGTTTATTGAAGCCCTGAGGTGTGTCTAAATACACAATACATCAATGAGGAAATCTACCTGGGAACCTAAAGGCATGATGAACGACTATACAAAAACCCACCAGCAAGAACCATATTATAAACCATCATATTAAGGACTTCTATGTCCAAATCTCTCTCTCTCTCTCTCTCTCTAGACCAAAATGAAAGGATAAGGGAAAAGGAAACAGAGTTAATGGTGCTTTTAGACCGACGAAAATGGATCATCTTTGGTTTTAGTCCTTTACTTTGAGATCTATAAGTTTTTGTCCGTATATGTTTTTGAAATACCCAAACTTCATTCCTTAAAACTGACGCTGTGGGGGACCAAAACTTATGATCTTAAAAGTTCAAGGCTAAAAGAAACAATGATCCATTATTTAGGGACTAAAAGTACCATTAATCCAAATATATACTGTTAACCCAGGTAAATCAAACTGATTCAAAGATAAAAATATATTTCCTTTATGACAAAATCTGCATATAGAACCATACATTAAAATGAAGAAGCAGCCTCTTCCTGGCTTCCTCTAATACGGTGGTGTCGTTTTCCACGGTGGCGCCGGCCATTGCCGAACGTGACCGGATCAAATTTTCTTAGCCTTTCAGCTTCTTGAGGGTTGATGACACACTCTGGTGGAGGGACTTTGTATCTACCTGTGTCATAGCAGTAAGAGTATGTCATGTGCTTCAACCTGAAGTTCCTCATCTTGGTTCTTTGTACTGGGGTGATATCAGCAGGAACTGCCTCAGAATCTTGGGCACTACTGTCACACTTGGTCACATGCTCAATGGGATCAACTGCACAACCATGCAGGACAAAGTCCGAGAACTCAGCAACATAGGGTGCATACTTGTAATTTACTCTATATTTGCCTCCATTAGTTGCCCAATCAGATGCATCCCATATGGTAGCATACAAAGTCATTGGCTTTGAGGGGAAATCTCCTCCCATAGATTCTGTTCTCTTTACTTCCCTAATAGGTACATCATCCACGGAAAATCTGCACAAGGAAGAAAATAAATAGAACACATTATAAAAGCTAGTAAACCACAAATAATTATCAAATTAAGTAAATAGTGTATGCACATACAGTGTTATGATTTTTTACATTGTCATCCAATCACAAATTGTCATGTATGGTAAACTTGTTGATCTTCATATTAACTACCTTAAAAATCATACAGTACTAATGATGGTTTTTGATTGATTGATTGACGATGTGCATAAAGAATTAAACCTTACTAAATTTATCGTTACAAGTAGCAAGTAACAAGGTGGGACATAAAAGGAAATCCAGAATAATTCTTCCTATCTCCTACATGCAAGGGGCATTCGAGATCCAGTTGGTATGGTAGCTATAGTAACTAAGGAATGAATATTGATTACTAATTCATGAATTTAGGTGGACAAAAATAGTTATCCAACAACTAGAATTCATCTTATGTGTGGGTCACACATCCCACCAAAATTTCATCATGTGGGTTCCTCTCCATAAGGATACACACAACTTAAAAATTAGGCCTTTTCATATCTGGTTTTTATTTACTATCAGCAAATAATCAAATGCGTATGAATTGTACATTTTAATCCCATTACAGGCAAAAACTGGTTTTGATAAATAAAACTGTGGATGCAGTAAACGGTAAAAGAAAACCAGAGAATCTTTTTAACAAACCCCTTACCAATCTAGCAACAAAAGTCCTCAAACCACTCCATCAAAGCAAGGGATTGTTAGAGCATAAAAGGCAATAATTTGGACAGGTAAAGAAACTAGTTTTACCATAACAAGGAAAATGTAATAACCAAATATGGCATGTGGGATTTAAATAGATTGCATCATACATGATCTTAGAATCAGTCCAGAGAATACTATACTGATGGAAATCCTCAGCAGGATCAAACCATAGGCCACATCTTTCCTCTCTACCAATGTTGGTACTTCCATTGCCATAAACATTGGTCTGAATCCTCCAGTCTTTGCCTCTAATGTTACCCAAAAACTCAAAGTCTATCTCATCATGGTTACTCTGGAACATGTCACCATTAGACATCTGCAGCAGAAAACGAGAGGAATAAATTATTCGTGCGCCTATTTTCCAGGGAAAAACTGTTAAAAAAAGGGGAAATTCGAGACAAACAAACCAACTGGCGTTTTCATTTCAACAATACAAACAAACACTGAAATTTCCCTTCAAAACAGGAAAAAAAAATCTTTTTTGTCCCCATTAATGATCTCATGAAAAAATGAAACTGAAAGCAATCTGTTTTTATTTTTTGTTCTTTTTTAATATAAAAAAATCCCAGATACCTCGTTGCATCATATAAAAAAATTGATAGCTCATGGTCAATCGAAATGAAAAAGTTAAAAAAGGGAAGAAAATCTATATGCATGATCATAGTTTTGATGGAGTGGGGGAAAAACATGCACAGTATCTAATCATGATGGATGATTCAATTTCTTTAAAAAGGGTATGAAATTATAACAAGAAAGATATAATTTTTAATTGATCATCATGCATTAGAACCCATTATTACTCACATAAAATGCAACCACAACTCCAGCTGTGTAATCAGAAGGCAACTTAATCGAGGCACTGAAGTAGCCATGAAGGTAAAGGTCATGAGACACAAATCCAGAACCTGTAATCACAACCCAGAACAATAAAAACAAAAATAAAAATCATGACAAAAATAGAAAAAAAAAAAAGTGAGCATAAGAAAAAAGAATGAAAGATGGAAAGAACCTGTTCTTTCATCAAGTGAAAGGTGAACTGATTTGCCATCTCTATGGATGGCCAAATTATGGTCCCCAAACAAGGGGGTGTAGCCATCCTCAAAGGCTATGATGGGCAAGTTTGTGAGTGACCCAGTTGAAGCCATGACAGCAAAAAGAAGCAGAGAAGAAGAACACAAGAGGAACCACCCCATGTGAGCCCCTCCCATGTTTGTTTCCTTAATAATGTGTCAAAGGATTTCTTGCTCTGGCTACTTGTCTGCTGTTTCTCTGAGTGTTGTAATATTATTATATTATATAGGGGAGAAGAGAGAAGAGAAGAGTGATGAAGAAGAGATAGCAGAGAAGAGAGAGAGAGAGAGAAAGATTGGAAATGTAACGTTTTATTGGCGAGACTTGGGAGTTGGGAATGTGCTGTGAGTAGCTGTTCTCTTCATATGTAGACAATTTTTCTCTTATTTTTTCTTCTTTCCAAATTTCATTACAACTTTTTTTATTATTTACCCTAACTTTTCTTAATTCATTACAACCCATAAATTAATCTCCTCATTTTTACATAATATCACTATTTTCATGATCAGAATATATTCACACTATTTCCCATCCTTTAAATTGAATAATTAGGTTTTAACTCTTAACTAAAAATACCTAAACAACATTAGTTCAAATATGAGAGATTATTTTATGTTTACACAATATCAATAACAAATTTATCTTGTTGCCACGTTATATTAATCATCATCTTACATAGTTATCTGAAGTTATTTTTAGGAATTATTTATATTTTTAAAAATTGTTCAATAAAACATTTTAAATAATTTTTACAACTTGTATGTTTTTTATTTTGTTTTTCATCCCTATTTTTAAATTAAATTTATTTCTACAAAATAGACGCTTATTTAATTATTTTCACCTGCTAAAGTACCAACGTACCATGCGTACAATTGAACTCTAAATTGTAACACCTTTTGAATTTGAATAAAAATAAATAAATTATACTTAACACGAGCATTAAATTAATAAATTCTTCAACCATAAAAGCCAATTTTAAATACATTTTAATTATTTAGTAATTGATTTTCTTATTTTGGAAAGTTTCTTCTGTATTGATGAACTATTTTGAAACCCTCGATTTCTTTGATTTGCAATTAGTAGCAATGATGATGAAAATAAAAAAAAAAATGCACATGGTTCATCATTTCATGTCTCTGTTGCTTTTTTTTTCTATCCTTTAATTGTTGCTGGGGTATAATATAAGTATCAGGGCCAGTTCAAGCTTTTAATATCCCAAAGGTGAAATTAGGTATATTTGTAGAAAATTAAGATTGATTCATACATAATTTTAATAATCCAGTTACATTCAAAGTGAAAAATATAAGGATCATATTCTAACAGGGAATTTATTATTCCTACCCACATGATTATTTCTCTTTGTTCTATTATTAAAATTTATAATTGAGAAATGTTCTCTTTGTTTTGTACCTTTGTTTTTAATGATCCACTTGCATGGCATTTCCTTTTCTTTCTTGTGTCATTTCAATTGCACATGTTCCTTTTTCTGGTGTTATTGGTGAAAACTCTGATAGAAGTATTTGCTAATTGCCAATAAAATTTTAATTCAATATTCTCAAATTAATTGCGAAAATTAAGCACGTTCGTTTAGCTTTTTCATATAAAAAATTATAGGGTAGTAGTCATTTTCAGCATTTAAATTAGAAAACGGGTGAAAAATTTCATTTTCTTTTCCCAGTCTACAATTTCTTATTCCATTTTTCTCTCTGCACTAATTCTGCCATGAACGTTGAAATTGAAAGAATAACATCACAGGGCGACACTATATTTTAGACAAAGAATTATCTCTTTTAAACAACTTAAAATGAAAATCACATGTTATATGAAAAAAGTTTTGATATTAAATTCATACAATGTAAAGTTATAGATATTGTTATACCTGCCGAATTTAACAATTAAAAGCTTGGAAATTTAAAAATTGAGAGAGTTATAACAAAAAAGTAAGAATAAAAAAAGGCAATGAAATGAGTGGAGGAAACGTAAAACAGTATTTAAGAAAAGTAGAATGATCGTGGAAGATAATAATATTCTACAAACTTTTTGACAGAAAGTATAACCCCTTTTAATAAATTATTTATTATATCAAGAAACTTAAAATTAAAAAAAAAAAAAAACTGAAATTGTAAATGGGGCAGCAACCGAAACCAGTGCCTGTCCCAAGGTAAAGCACCGTCCCGTTATTGTTTATTCAATTTGAAAGTGCATTGATACTCTCGCGCACGTAAAATGACTGGTTTACCCCTCAAATACATTTTAAATTCTTAATTTCATTCAGTTAAAATAAAAAATCTAAACAAATGACATGAGATTAGTTCTTGTTTTTCATAATTTATTATAAATTACATCTACAAATGCATGTTTTAATTTAAATTTACTTTTAATTTATACTCTTTTGCTAAACTTCTACATCTCTATTTAATTTACTTAAATCACGTTTATATTACTTTCAAATAATAGTTTGATTACAAACAACATTTTCATAAAAATAAGAAGATTATATGGTAGTAAGAGAAGATAAGTTAGTGCAGAAACTTTATTTATTAACAAATGTCTTCCTTTATAAAGTTTCATGAACCACTCCCACAAAAATGTTTTATTTTTTTAGTTTGATCAATCTTTTAATAAAATATTTTAAAAGAAAAATTATTTAAATTGAATTTCTATTAATTTACTTACTCAAACATATTTATTTATTCTATATTATTTTTTTATATTTTTCCTATCATGTCTTTTGTTTTTTCTTTCACTTTTTACCTATTTTTTTAATTAAACTATTATATTAAAATTTAAATTAAATATATTAAAACAAATATTTTTAAATTAATATTAAAACTGAAAAAATATCTATTAATTATTTAAAATTATGATGGTAATAAATAATTTTATTTTTTATGTCAATAAATTATTTTATTTAATAATTATTTTAATAATTTATCATAATAAATAATTACTCATCTAATAAAAAATATCAAATATTTATGGTTTACAAGTATTTTTTTATTTAATAATTTAATTTATTTATAATTATATTAAGTTATAATAATTAGTAATTTTTAAAAAATATTTATTAAAAAATTACATTAAAATAAATATTTAATTTTTTAATAATTATAACGTAATCATAATATTTATAATATATCAAATTTATCATATAATAAGTTTTTAAAATAAAATATATTAAATTATAGTGTTTTTAATTATTTTTTTTAAATAATAAAATATTAAGTTTATCAAATTTCAATCTATTATTTTTATTTAAAGGATAAGATGGAATGAAAGAAAGAAAAAAGAAAAGAAATACTGAACAAAGATAGAAATAAAAAATAATAAAACGAAAATAAATAAAGAAAGAAAAATAAGTTAGACAAATTTATTTCTTTTTTATTGAATTTTATATATTAATGGTCACTAGATAAAGTTGGATAAATAAAATTAAAAAAAATTCATTTAAATAATAATTATCGTTAAATAAATTATTTGTGACATTGATTCAAAATTTCATTTTTTAAATAAATAATAAATGTAAATAATAATAAAAAATAAAAAAAAGAATATGATATCAAAAAATAATTCTAACAAACTTATTAAATATATATTAAATTAATAATTTAGTTCTCCAACTTTTAAAATGGATTTGTATCTTAGAAATATACATAATGACTTGTTAATTTTTTATTTATATATATTAGTTATTAGATTTAATGTCTTGAAGATAAAGCAATTAAAAAACGTTACAATAAGTTTCAAAAGAAAAAACTTGAAAGTTCTTTTAACGGAATTAGTTATATTTTTTAACCAATAATACCACAATAAAATAACACGAATAAAAAAATAAGATCTGCTGAGAAATAAAAAAAACTTACATTAAAATAAATTTATTTTTTTAATAAATAAAAGATGATATCTGCGAACAACCGTTATAAATAAATTATTGTTAACAAAATATGATAAATTTAAAATTAATTCAAATTTTTTAGTGGTACATAATCTTCGTTATATTATATTAGCAAATACACGTATCTTAGAACATTTACTTTTTTAAAATTATATATTTTCTAATATTATTTTAAATTTAATTTATTTTTCTTATATTCTCATTTTTTAATATATTAATTATATTAATTATTTTTTAAAATTATAACACTTTTATTTTGTTTGTTTCAACATTAAAAAATGTTTTTAAAAAAATATTTTATATATAATTATAAATTCAACAATAATTATAAAAAAAATGATAATAACAAAACATTTTTAAGAATAGATGTATTATATATATATATATATATATATATATATATATATATAATATGATACATCGTGTTTATTTATAATATATATTTAAATATAGTTTTTTTTAACTTTTTAGTTTAATAATATATTGATAAATTTTGTTTCTTAAAAATAATTAATACTTTAATGATATTTTAATTTTGAATATTGTAAAAAGTGATTTAAAAATATTATATAATTTACAATATTTTATTTTTATTTTTAATTTGTGAATTGTGAATGGTTAAGAATACTGTTTTTAAATGATGTGTTAATTATATATTTTAAAGAAAAATAATTAAATAATTTTTTTATATGTATGTGATATATATATATATATATATATATATATATATATATATATATATATTTACAAATTAAAATAACGTATTTCTTGCCTTTAAATAATATGACACGATCATTCCTTCAAAACAATCTAGGTATTTTTATAAAATTTAATTGCTTACAAATAAAATTTATTTTATTTCTATTAAAAATATAAAAATAAATTACATTTTTAATAAAAAAATTATATTATATTAATTTGTTAAGTTAAAGTAAAATAGACTATTTAAACATAAGGTAATATTATAACAAAAATTGAAGTTATCTTAATAAAAATGAAATTCTGATTTTGAGAACATTGATACTAGTAAAAGTTATACTAAATGAACAACAAATAGAATGGGTATAAGATATAACAGTAAGCCATATACAATGAATTACACAGTAGATATGGTGGGTTCCATATATCCATGTTCCACATACTTTTCTTCACTCTCTTTCTCATTTAATTTTATTTTTTTCATTCATATGCTTTTGTAGGTCCAATTCACATAATTTATTCCCGACATGTCAAATTCATAAGATAACTCCAACTAATTAAATGCTCCATTTTCTCTCTTTCTGAGCCATCATGCTCTTTAGCTTCTATTATTAAACTATATTCTTTGCTTATATTCCAAGTTAAATGATTAATTGTATGGAACTTAATATGTAAAATGACACACTATATCTAAAGGGCTTTTGCCCATTCAATATAAAGGACAAATGGAGGGGGTTTCTACCAAATAATTAAGGTCTCCCCTTTTTCAAAGAGAAGGTTCCCTTTCAGGTTAAAAATATTTACTTTTTTTATTAAAATTAATTTAAATTATAAAAGTAAATAATAAAATAGGTTCACCAAGCTCTTTTCAATATAGACAAACCATGAGTGGTCTAAATAAAAATTTCACCTTTTGTTTTCATTTGGGATTGAAAACCCTAAAGTGAATGAGTCTATCACTGTACAGCTCATCCCCAGCTTGCCACATCATCAAGAGATGCCTTTCATTTTCCTCATAACTACCATTCACTTTCCTCCACAAACTCAAACCACACGTCAATCTTGTGGCCATTATATTTCACAACACTTTTCATTGTTTTTTACAAATTGTTATTTTTGAATGGAAAACATAACTGTTTTTACTTAATTTATTAAAAAAATAAATATATTCTAATTAAATCTTATAAAATTAATTTATATAATACCCTATCGATGTTGCAAATCTCCAATGAACAACTGTGAGAAATGCATGCTCAACTTTCCGTGACTCTTCTGGGAAATATGACAAAACTAAATGACAAATACATTAATGCATGCTCATTTTTCTCCATTTTTTACAATTGTGAACAACTAAAACCATTTTTCAACATCAAATTCCAATGATATAATTGAATTTTTATGGAACTATAATTACGATGGTGTTTATTCTTTGTAAATAACTCAGAGGTGGATTTGTATGCATTAGAAAATTGTGATGAATGACAGAAAAGTATAAGTGAAATTATTAGAGTGGAAAAGTAGATATTATTGAATCCAATGTCTTCCTCAAACAAGTTATATTTATTATTAGCCAACCACACCACGTATACTTTCCATGATGATTAAAGACAACAAAACTTAATGCAAAATAGTTGCAGAAAATGGAAGTGCTTAAAAACAACACTTAATTACATCAATGATTCCCAACATAGCTATTTCCATACAGTAGAACTGAACCAACCCAAATTATAACCTCTGTTTGGTAAGTAAAGATAAAAGAAATAGATAAAAAAAATCATAAAAATAAAATATATTTTGTTGAAGAGAAATAAATAAAAAAAGTAATAATTATTTTTTTTCTTATAAAGTTATTGACGATGAAAAAAAGATAGCAAGCTACATTGTGATTGTGGTCCTCTTTCTTCCACTATTTTCTTTTTTTTGAAATGGATAACCATTCATCATCTTCATAGCATTTCAAAAGAGTATGATAGTTTAAAAAATAAAAATAAAAAATTTTGAGGGTTTCTTACCTGGCATAATCATATGCACTTTATTATGCCATGGACCAGTGCCTTAATTAATGAACACAATTTGAATGGCCTAACTTTTGCTTTGGTGATCATTCCCAAAGGTTTTGAAAAGTTATTTTCTTTCCCCTTTTCAGGTGTCCAAGAATGACCAAACATATTCACTACTCTATGCTATGCC
The DNA here is from genome assembly GCA_963425845.1 of Sphenostylis stenocarpa. Classification (NCBI taxonomy): domain Eukaryota; kingdom Viridiplantae; phylum Streptophyta; class Magnoliopsida; order Fabales; family Fabaceae; genus Sphenostylis; species Sphenostylis stenocarpa. The sequence goes on along the minus strand of OY731399.1, from coordinate 20,137,542 downwards.
TAGCTCTGTTCTTCTGCAAAATTCATTTTTACCTTTTTCTTTTCTTCCTCTGTTTTCCATTAAATATCTGTTAATGGGAACTCTTTTGGCGGCACATGATCAATTTTTATATCTCAAAATCTCTTTCAGGTTCATAGTGTTTTCCACCAAACCAAACTTGATTAGGGCAAATATAACTAGTTCTACTATAAATATATTACATTAATCATGTTTTTAAGTTTCATAAAATTAAATTATATAAACAGTTCCAGTTTTTATCTCTTCATTCATTAGCATTTGTGTACGTGTGGACCTTATCCTCAACTAGAGCCCAATAGTACATTTTCCAGCCCAACTCCAAACTACATTGCCCGTGCCAATAAATCAAAAATTTCCAATTCAACACTTAGTCTATCGTTTGATTCATTATTTATCATTTTAAGAAAATTAATTTATTTTAAATTAATAAAATATTTAACACATTTATTAAAATATTAGCATCATGTTTAAATATGTAATTTACAACATTTGTATAAAAAAATTGGATGTTGAAAATTTTAAAAAAATTAATAATGAAATATTTGGAAAAAATTGAATGGTAAAAAAATTCATCAAATAAATAACATTTAAATGGTACGATTTGCCGTTAAGTCAAATTATTACAAACCGTTTTACTAATGAAGCACAATTGATTTGATTACAAAATAATTAAAGAATAATGAAGAAAGATAATAATTTATGAGAAATTATCTAAGAGAATCAAACAGAAAGGTTAACAAAAACTCCAAACAGGAGAATGGCAAGACCAGTGAATTTGATCAAATTGGATTCTAAGTGATGAGGCTTCAGCGCTCCTGCGGAAGTTAAGAAACTCGTCTTCTCCATCAACCCTGTTTCAGCAGCACACACTGCCATGAACATCAGTGCTTTTCCACCAACTTTGTGCCACGGTAGCACCTTCCTTCTTGTTAGCTCTGATGCTGCTTGAATCATGAACACAGACAAACCGAAAATCCACTGCAAACAGTCTCATCGTCAAAGTTCTATCCACTTTTAGACCAAAACCATGACATCATGAATCATTTTTGAACTCTATCACACATCAATAAGAGAATGCATATATATTCACATACCTGCAATACAAACAAGCAGAAGGTGCCGATGCCAATCCATGAATGGAGGCTATAAACGTTGGGAATTTGACGCATGTCATGGAACTTGAAAACGGCACTTAAACCAACAATGCCAAGAACTAGGGCAATCAAATGCAGTGTCATGTGAACAAACTTTCTTATTTTCCTTTCGCTTGGTATCGTTTGGAATGCTAATACAGCTGTATTCAGTTTAATTAATCAACGTCAAACCAAACCACTATAAGATAAATGTCAACATTTGTTTGTTTTCATGTTGAAGTTAATTTGGAGATACCTTCACCAGAAAGGAAGATGAAGCCCGAGTACATCAAAAATGGGTGAACCTGCATAATGTATGTATACACACACACACACAAACACAAAAACGTGAATGTAACATTATATGGGTGTTCATAAGAGTAGAATAATGTTGAAGTTCTGAAGATAATGGGGAAGCAATATTACATTGAAGACGCGCAGTCCATTGTCTGAGTCATACTCGATTCCTTCACGGTAATGCAGCAACCAAACCAGCAAGAGGACGAAGGCTATGATGCCAAACAAGTGTGCCAAATAACTCATCCTGCATCTCACACTATCATCTTGCTCTAGTGTGCCTCACTCTTATACTCTTTTATCAAAAATTTTTATAAAAGCATGAGGAAGCATTGCTTGTATTCTTAGTTTAGGAATTTTGAACTAAGCAACTTTGGAATTTAGCAAGCATCTTGATTTTATGTTACACACTATACACATATATTCTCCAGTTGTCATGAAACACGAAACGGGAATAAATTGTAAAAGAAAAGAATAGAATCTGTCGTCACAAGTTATTTGCATTATGCTATTCCAAGCAACTATACATTAAAATATTAAAATGTATTGTAAAATTGTTTTTATAGTAAAGCATCCGAAAATGTGTTAGAATTTAAATGGGTGTTAAAGTCCCATATTCGATAGAAATAGTAAAATTTAATAATATGTAAGTAAGATTGAAAAACAAAATAGTGATGATAGAACGTTAATCTCAAAACAATTTTAAAATAAATTATTATTCATATAACATTTGTTTAGAAGTTACCCCTACTATTTTTATTATAAGATATTTTTGACAAAATTACCTAAATTAAGAAAAATAATTATTTCATATTTTTTTTACTAATATTCTATTTTTACTATTATTAGTCATCATTAAATCAATTAATAGTAATGCATAATCGTGTGTTTAATAAATATCTTCTTAGACTTGGTCAAAACCCAATTTTAGAATTGAGAAAATGGTGGAAAATCTGTAATAGCTTATCGTTTTGTCTTTTGGACTATTGTTATGAGTTGGTCCATTAATTTTCGCATTGTTTTCGGCCCAACTTTAGCTGCCACATCCTAAATGCCTTGGTTCAACCCATTGTTTTGATTTTGTCAACAAAACATTCACCAACCTTGTGATCTTCCATATGTGATTTACGTCTTTGTACACATTTTTTTAGTCATAAACAATTATAGGAAAAAAAAAATCAATTATTACTCATAAGATCCAAATTAAAAATCAATTTGTTTTTTTTAAGGTGAATTTACGATGTCATTTATATTCAATATTTCTAAACTATAACACCAAGGTTGTATGGATACAAAATTATAAGTAACTAAAAAAATACATTTAAGCATATTTATTTTATAATAATAATAAATAAATGAAGTGAAGAAACTATTGAACAAAATTAACAACATAAAACAAATCTGCGGAAAAAGTAAACGAACGTAACAACAAGCAACTAGTCTGTGTCACCATGCATCAGCAAAAGGACATGCAGAAAAATTGTGACAAATGCATTTTCAGTGGAAACCTCTCAATAATACTTGTGTTTTGGTCTTGTTTTTGTTGCTATATTTCTTTTCACCAATCTCTAACTAAGCCAAATATAGTCTTCAAGTATTTACTAATCATATGTTATGTAAGATACAAACTTCACATCTTTTCAAAATGTAAACAAGATATTTCTGTGATTTATTAGTAAAAATAGTAAATTTCTTTGAATATTTTTCACCAAAGATAAATACAACAAAACAAGATCAAGGTCTCATTTGTTGTTGCCGGCCAAACCGTTTGCCATATTCGTTTTTGTTAGCATCCTCATGCAAAGACGTGTCTAAACTTTGATTCTTTCACCATTTTCCCTTCTATTTATACGTAACCATTGAACTCTAATTGAAGAAAGATGGCTCGTGGTGGGTTCCAAGTTGAAGCAGTTTCAGTCACCATATTTGGTCATTTGTTGTTCATAGCAATAACAAGCCTTGTGCTTGTTTGGTTGCTACACTTCAGAGATGGTGTTGCCTTCTTCAACTCTTCCAACTCAATCAAGATTTTCAATGTGAGTTGTAATTGATTGTGCTGCTGTGTGATATTCGTTTTACTAAATAACATGTTAATTATCTGCTTTTATATGCAGCTCCATCCACTTCTAATGGTAATTGGCTTCATTTTAGTTGGTGGAGAAGGTAAGCAAAGTTCTGCTTAATTATGCCAAATTAAATACATTATATTGACATACTATTGTAATGTTAGTATGTAATACTTCAAAAAAAATCTCAAGATCCATGAAATGAATTTCTTCAAGTGTCTTCATTTGGTTTTATATATACTTGCAACAGCTATCATGATATACAAGTCTGTGCCTGTAAAAAGGAGGTCAGTGAAAGTGGTTCACCTCCTACTGCATCTGGTAGCTCTAGTGGCTGGAATTTTAGGGATCACTGCAGTTTTCAAATCAAAGAAAGAGGCAGGTCTTCCTCATATGTATACATTGCACTCTTGGCTAGGCATGTCTGCAATATGCCTATTTGCTTTGCAGGTAACCAAAGACTTTGTTAGTTAAATTGGTATAAAGTGAATCATTTACTTAATCAACAACACATTCAAAAGGGATTCTTTGATAGTTTTCTCATGATAATTTGATTTCTCTTTTCAGTATATCATGGGGTTCTTCTCTTATTTCTTCCCTGGTGCAGAAATGGGCACTAGAGCTTCCCTTTTACCATGGCACAGGTTTTTGGGCATGGCCATATTCCTTCTTGCAGTTGGCACAGCTGAGACTGGTTTGGTTCAATATTTCCAGTTTTTACACCTTTTTCGCAGCCAAGAGGCACTCATTGTCAATTCCACTGCTCTCTTACTCTTCCTCTATGCTCTCTTTGTTACTCTCTCTGTTATTCTCCCAAGAAATTATTCATAAGATTATCCTAGGTAGTTGAATTATTATGTATTATCCTCTCATCATTCAATGTATTCACTTTCTTTCACTCTTCACAAATCCAATTAGTTAAACATACACAACAAATCAATATTCCATTCTCTCTCTTCCATAACTTACTGTTACTGGCCAAAGTAAATATAAATTGATGTTCCAAAATTTATGTAATTATGTGATGTGAGTAAAATCTGAGAAAGTCAATTCATAATCCAATGTTACTTTAAGAAAAATAGTGTTACAAAGCTGAACGAAGTTATAATGATTACAAAGCTGAAGCGTGATGTGAATGAAATCAATTGGGTTGTAAGATATAGTTGACTTCTAAATGGGAAATTGCACAACAAATAACTAGTGTAAAATCAATTATTCCAACTGAGAAATAAAATATTGAAGAACAAAACATGCACTATGAAAAGTCCTACAATAATTAGTGTATATGACGGCCACCATTCAACGTTCCTCTTCTCCATATGCTAGTGTCCTATAACTAATCCTATCAATTATGCTTTTCTATCTTATTGGTTACTGAATATTTTACATTTTTTTTAGTTTCCAATCAAAATTTTAATCGAAATTAGTTTTTCATTAATATTTTTTGTCCCCAGAGTTAAACAATAACATTACTGATCATGTTTACAATATTAATAATGTAGTAACTTTCAATATTGTCTAAAAGAACTTATCTCTTGTTTGTAAATTTATTGAATAAAATAGTAATTTTAAAAGCAAACCACAGTAATTGGTAAAAAAATGAACGAAACTCTATATGCAACTATGTAGTCGATTAAAGAAAATATTCACTGTTTTTTTGTCTTAGCATTATGAACAAGAACTGCAAGCTCTCATGAAGAACACGGCTAAATTCAGGTTTAAGCCCCTCAATGGAGCATACAAAACTTGATTCTTCAATTTAATAAGAGAAAGTTATCTATTGTGAAGAAGAAACACCAGAATACAAATTGGTACGAGATAAATAAATTACACACGTTGCAGTAGTGTTCTAGAGAGAAAAACAAAATACGTTAATCAAACCCATTGCTGCTTTGTTGCTTCCATTCTCTTCAACAAACCATGAATCTCATCTTGCATTCTGCTTTTCATGTTGAAGTAATCGTAGTGTGAATTTTGCAAGACGTTGAGTTCCTCAAATTTCTTCTTCCTCCTTTCCTCTGCCTCGTGCAAGCAAAGCTTGCCAAGCCTTTCTGCATACTCCTCTTCCATTTGTGCAGCCTTTGTCTTGATCATCTTCTGGAATCCCTCCGCTTCTCTCCTTGCCTCATCTGCCTTGCTCTGAAACATTCCGGCTTCGGCCTCTTTTATTCGAATGATGCTCTCCAAGCTTTCAAGCCCTCCTCCTTTCCTTAGTAAAGCCTCAAGGTGGAAATCAGACTCAGTTTTTTGTTCACTCAAGAGGGAGGTTTTGAGGTCTTTCTGTTGAAGATCATTTGACCTAGTGAAGCGCGTGTCATAAGTGTACTTTGGTATTAGAGAAGTAGATTGTGGAAGAGATGATGTTGTGTCTATTGTACGACTAGCCTTAGATTTTGGCAAATCCTTTGAGGATATACCAGAAGTTGGGAAGTTTGACATGCCATCTGCGTCTAATTATCAGAGGAAAAAAAAAAATCCAAGTTAGGTATCAAATATCATCAGTATAAGTATAATCAAATAAAGCAAGCATTTGTTATATAAACTAAGAAAGACCCAAGCTGAAGCTGCAAAATTATGCACAATTTAGTTTGATAGAAAAACAGACTCAAATGCATATTGAAATATCAGCTATAAGATTTAGCTACTTCATCCAGCGAGGGAAGTACATGCATACAACATTCGAACCAATTGAAGCGTGCTTTTGCTTAATTAAGTGGCCAATGCCTATTGATTTAAGAGTTTCATCTCAGTCATATACCAAATCTGCAAACCCATCCAAGGAATTAGTGGTCAATATAACATAATTCATCATTCACCAAAACCAAACACCAGAAGACTAGAAACAATTATTATGTAACTATGGAGTGATAAAAGAACACTCCTAGTTTTTATTTCTGCAACCTATAACAAACAATCGAGTCAACACGATATCAAATGCCCTATTGAGCAGGGCCACATGATTTAGAAATTACAAAGTCATTTTAAAAACCCAATTGCAAACGACATCCAAAATACATAGCCTAAGCCTGATTTGATGTTATTGAACATCTGGCACAATCTGAATTGAGGTAATTTATTTTATACATAACATGATGGAATTCTCAAGTACTGTGTTGTGGCTATAAAAATATAAGAAATGGAAAGATAACTCATTTTGAAGGTTAAATAGCAAGATAGTGTTCTGGTCTCACTGTTTAAATGTCTGTTTTAATTACTATACTAAGTTTCTAAAAAATGAAGGTTTTTTTAGTATATGAGGATATCTATATGAGTTTCGAAAATGAAATTGTAGTAACAATCGATTATTTTATTAAAAACTCTCAATAATTCCTTTTACAAAAAATAAAATCCTTTAAAAAGAAAATCTTTATATATCACAGCATTAATGCTTTCTCTCTATCTATCACATCAAATATTTGAATAAAATCAATTTGTTTTTACAAATCCATGAAGAATATCATGATATTAATATTTCATGATTCCCATTTAAATGCTGTAGGTATTGCTTTGATAAAAACACGATAACAGATAAATTGAATATGAAAAGTAAAGACCACAGTTCATATACTTACAGCTGAAAAACTGTATGATGTAGTTACAGGCATCCGAAGGAGAAACCAGTTTGGCTTGAAGTTTTGACAGTATATCATCCATCTTAAAATGCAATTCCTTCCCTTTGCGATCTTCACTTCCCTGAAAAATCCTCCTCACACAGTCAAGCTCCTTTACCAATGTTTCTAGGCCCCAATCCTTGGCACAATACACAAAGACATCTTTCACAAAGCCATACATTTCTGAAGTATGTTCACAGCCAATACAATGAAACTGCACCTCAGAGGTCCCAGAAGGACCCTTCAAGCTAGGCCCGGGTTTGATTAGATTCTTCTGAATGGCACAGGTGGCATGACACCAGTGGGAGCAAACATCACAACCAACCCAACTACAAGTGTTACTTGCACAATCAAAGCTCATACAAACAGGACACATGCAAGAACTGCAGAACCCCTTATTTCCTGAGCACATCTTGCAGTCACAGTCATCAACAGGCAGTAAGCTCTTGCAGTTCACATTTCTACATCTCATATACAAGAAAACCTCCACCATCTCCAAGAATTGGAACTTACCAGACAAGAAACTAACAAGCCCCATCTTGATAGCAGCCAAAATCTGTAGCTGCTCTTTATGACACTTCGAAAGAGTCTCTCTGGTGATATCCGATCTTCGGCCAAGCCGGTTCTGGAGGTTCAACAATTCCGCTTTCTTCTCTGGCATATCGATGAGACCTTTCAAGTGTTCCTTAATTGAAGTTATGATTTCATCAGTAAACTCCTGAAATGTCAATGCCATGGCTGGGATACTCTCAGACACAATTTCTCTTAGAACTCTCTCTGATCTAGAAAACTTCATAATATTCCCACCATCCACACCTTCCAAGGCTCTCAGATTCTCAGAGTTCTTTCCCCTTGAGCCCTCAGACTGAGCTTCAAATCTCACCCTTGCAGGCAATTCTGAAGGGAAAAAAGACTGGGTATCTGAGCTAGTACCCTTATAGTGACTATTCCCTTGCATAAAGGAATGATTGGCGAAAGCAACCCCATCTCCTATCGGCTTGAAACTGCTATGAACAGAACCGTTAGTCCCCTCCCCACAATGCCAAATTTGATCATCTTTGCTGTGTGAATACTCAAAATTGTCGGTTGAATTTCGAGTGAGTGAGCAACTTGGGTTGTGTGAGAAAGGGTGAGAGTAAGAGTGAGACATAGAAGCTACAGTGTAATCATTTGAACATGAATTGATCGTAGCTGTGGGCCTTGTGGATGCCATACCAGGCTTTGGCCTAACAAGTTGGTCACCGTTTTGCAAGGCGTTCGAGGCTGTGAGAGAGAGGGACACATCAGGCAAAGCAAGAGAGAGACTAAGAGTCTCAAGCTTCTGCTTCTTGCTGCCACCACTCTTGTCCCTCTCACACTCTTCCTCAATGGATCTCTTGGAAGAATTCTCCCGTGACTCACTCAAACTCAGGAAATCCCTCTCTACCCATTTCGCATCTTGATCTTGCTTTTGGTTCCCGACAGCTATCTTCCTACGGAGACAATCCTGTTCGAAGTATTGCCGTGCACTAAATGCGGGCACCTCTTCTAAAGATGATTTAAACCTTAACTCATCTTGATCTTGATCTGAATTCCCATAAACCACAACTTCTTTGCCTTTCCCCAAGTTTCGACCACCAACCTCTTTCTCAACAAGACTTAATTTTGGGTTGTCACAGAGGTAGCTGAGGGTCAACTCTTGCAACCCAGAAGAGGCAAATTTGGTGGGTGGCGACTGAAACTCATCAACACCAACCTTCTTCTCTGGGTAACTTTGTTTTTTCTCTTGCGGGTGTTCCTTGCCATGAGAAAAATCATGATGCTGCTGATGTTGATGCTGCACCTTGCTCCTTGAGTTCTCCCCCTCGGTGTCCACGCCATTGGGAACAAGATCTTTGGCTCCAATCATGGCAGAAGGAACACAGACAGGAAAACGAAACACAAAGAAAAGGCAAAGACCCAAAGAGAAAGAGTGATAGAAGACAAAGACCAAAACCAAAACTGTGTTTGGGACACGAAAGAGAGATAATTCCGAAAAACAAGCGAGAATCGTGGGTTTTTTTTTTTTTCTCTGAGTTTCGGTTTTGATTCCTCAATCAACAAGAGACAGATAACTCAACTCTGTAACGCGTGCAGTTTCGGTTTTGAAATGATTAAAAATTTCAAAGAAACTAGCTTTAATATTTTGGTATACAGATCAGAAAAATTTGGTACACGGACCAAAACGAGAAATGGTCAGATCATGGAAGAAGTAATTTACAGTCTTGGCCCTTGCAGAAGGATCAAAATGGAATTAAAATCTACACTGTGGTCCTAGTTTTGACCATAACTTTATTCTTTTGCAAATACCATCACGACCAATTTTTATTTATTTTTTTATACTCGTTTCTAAGGTATGATTCACAAATTCTTCCATAAAAATCTTAATTTTATTTATAAATTAAAATCAATCTATTAATAAAATAACGTGTAATTTTTTTAATTCTTAGAAATTCTTAAAAAATTGTTCAAACATAATAAAATATTTTTCTGCATAAATTAAAATAAGTTTATTAACAAATTCAAAGTAAAAATCTAAAAGAATTATATAAAAAACTCTTGTAGATAAATGCTATATACACTAGTTTTGGTTTGTGAAAAAATTAAATTTCCCTTTTCTTTATTTAGAAAAAAATTCTCTTTATTGAAAAGGTTTGGTTAATCAAATTAATATTGGAATACTTTATGCAATTTTGCTCTGAATTTGTGATTTTCTTGTCCCCTTTCTTTTTCACTCTTTAGTTCAACACTTTGGACCAAAATTAACGTTCGAATTCCCTCTGGAAAGTGATTTGATTTTGAGAGTTTCTTTTTTTTTTCTAGGTAAAGTTGGTAAAACTGTTCTTCTGGGGATTAAACATAGATGTAACTTTAGAACAAATAAACCTATTATAGTGAAACTAACCTAAATATCATCACACAAATAAAAAAAAAAACTATGTTGTTTGATTTGATTTGATTTGGGTGAAATTGAAAACTTGTCTTTATTCTCAATAAACATGGCGAGGACCAAGTCTTTTTTTTTTTTTTTTATCCTTTTCAACAAGCTCTTTCTTATTCTTATTCATGGCAATTTGCGTTCCCATAATTTTGTTGTCCCTTTCCTTTTCACTCATTTTATTCAACACTTTGGGCCAAATTCAACGTTCGAATTCCGTTTGGAAAGTGATTTTATTTTCAAAGAGTTGTTTGAGGTCAAGATTCAGGTAAAAATGTTCTATCAAAATGGATAAAATTCTCAACTATTTCTCCATCTGATTTTAACACCGTTCAAACACCCTTTACACTAATTTAAGATTTAATGGTTAATTATAATATGAATCGAATAAATATTGATAAAATTATTTCATGATTAAAATTTTATACAAAATAATATTCAAAATATAATACAAATTTATAAGTTAACATAAAACATTAAGTTATATGTTTTTAATAAAATAATATTTTTATAATATGATAAATATATAATAATTTTCTATTGAAAAAAAAGTTATTATCACTATCAGTATAATAGTAATCATAAATTACAAATAAAAATACAATAAAATGATTAAAATAAGATCAAAATATAATAAAGTAATTATTATTTAAAATTAATCTAATTAGTTTCATATTGAAAAAATTTAAAATATTATATTTTGTATAAAATTTTAAAAATTTTATTTTTATTTTTTTATTAAGAATTAATTCAAAGTAATAAATTTATCAATTTTATATCAATTTAATTATTTAAAAATAAAAGATGATATATATGGCCGGTGGTTCATAAATCAGCACTTTTTTTTATGTACCGAAGAAACATAAGTATATTTATTTTTAAGTTAATTTTCAAAAAATATGTAATATAATATAATCCCTTATTTCTTTAAAAAAAATAAAAATTCTTTGCAATTAAAATTTATGCAAAACTCTTTGTATAAAATAGCGATATCAATTTCAATTAATTAAAAAATAAAGTATGAAAATTAATTTATGAAGAACCGAAGTGAAAACAGAAACACTTGAATTTAAGCTTGGTATGAAGAGAATATTTCGTAACTATTTTTTTATGATGGTTTTTTTTCCTGTCACGGGTCTTCCTAATTTATAGAACCAAAAATTTAAAACCGCTTGCATTATTGTAATTATTACAAGCTCAATAAATTTTTGCACATTGTAATAGTTGAACATAAATCAATCAATGATAGAAGGTGAATAATAATATGAATGTAAACAAAATCAATATTGAATTTAAAAATTAAATGGATTTATTTACAATCTTAGGTTAAATGATTTACTCAAAATTTTCTAAAACAATTATGGTCATTCGAAGTTTGAGAAAAGTTGGTGAATGAGGAGTGTCTTGTCTTGTCGCAATGATAATAATTTGAGGTCGTTTGATTGAAGAAAACAGTTTTGTTGAATGTATGGTTGGAGGGAGATTAATAATGCATTTGGCAAGAGCATGTCAGCATCAACCAAAAATGTTAGTCATTTTTTCTTGTTTCGATGTCAACAACATGCGATGCTGCCACTAAGTTTCGTACCCATCTACGTGCACAAATAACGCAACATTCTACCTCTTCAAAATCTCTGTTTAGTCAGTGTTCATGTTTCACAAGACAAACACAAAACTTTTCACATATATTTTTTTTAGACATGCACTTCCTTAAAACCACAGTAATTATTACTTTTGGAGATTGTATATTTACTCAATACTTCAATCAGAATCAAATTAATTAAAGGACCGTTTCATGCCTTGAGATGCTTGATTCTTGCCTCCTCATCATACCTTGACTCACAGAAATCAAGTAAACTTTATGCCAACAAAATGTCAACTACAAAACCATGGTTGAAGCAAAAGCTACAACAGAAAAGTTTTTCCAAACAGAAGTCCAAACACACTGATATTTCAATCCATGGACATGGTGCAGTAGCTACAACAATAGAACCATGAAAAGCTTAATAATGAAATTCAAAAAAGCTAAATAAGCCATTGGAAATACAAGTCTCACTGTACACTACAATAACCGTAAATTGATAATTCTAAGTCCGAAGAGAAAGAAACTAAAGATGAAAAAGCTTAAAAGCTTTACAGTGAGAACATGAGGAGGCTTGTACAGATATGTTTGTGCATACCACAAAACAAGAGTTTGAATTCAATCAAGATGAAAAATCTCAAAGCCTCAGAGTGAGATCAGGAGATGCAGATGTCTGTGCTGGAGCATCAGTTGCTACAAACCTAGTACTTGAATTATGAGCATGTTCATCATGCCTCAGATTAACAACAGTGCCAACCCTTTCATCTACCTGTCTGAAACTGCCAGGCCAAAACAGACCAACATCATCATCTTCAACAAAGATTGGTGTTCGAAAATAGTCTTTCCCGAATTTTGCCGCAGCCCTCATATCAGGAGCCCTCAGTGAATGCACATGTCCTTGGTGCATTGCAGCATGAGCTTCAAGTCCAAGGGACCGAAAAGCAGAACCATGAAGAGGCCGAGATGCAAGGCTAGTGTACCTGTCCGCGAACATCCCCATTCGCATTGCACGCTTCGCCATTGTCCTCTCCCTTTTGTGAGCATTCTGATGGCCACCTAATGCCTGCGAGCTAAAGAACTTCCGGCGACAATAGTTACAAGAGAAAATTCTTGGAATTGCTGATGCTGAGGCATGAATTTCACCTCCTACTTCACAGCCAGGATCACCTGTGCCTTTCAACTCTTCCTCACCGGGATTGAAGTTGAGGGTCAAGTCAAGGGATAGAGAACCTGGATCAGGATCAGCCTTGGTAAGACACGAGGAACCGGTGATGTTGTCCATAGTAAAATCATGTGTTGTTTCTTGTAGCATTTCATCTGATCCTACTTGGCCGCAGATTTTTACATTATCTTCAGGATCCAGGTTCAAGTTTGGTGTCATCATGTTTATATGGATCTGCTATGAGCTAACTTCTTTCCCAGTAAACAATTGGAATGAATAGAACAAACTTTTGCTTCAGTCAGCTTACCATTTGAGCATCATCTGCATTGATGATGAAGCGCGTTATTTGTCATATGACAAAGTAAAAGCTAAAAACATGCGAAATTCTGGTGTTAATATCAAGTAGTCAATCGAAGTCATGCAAACCAAGCATGGCCAAGCAATTCCTTCATATATATAAACAAAAAATAAGAACTTAGCAAAGGTTTAGACTGAGAAGTGATTGATGATGCAATGCAAAGGGAAAAAAATATCAGAATAGAAAATGACAACATAAAACATTTCACGTACCTTTGTGTTCACGTAATATTAAAGCTGTTTCATTAATGTCTGGATAGTATTAATTTTAAATTTTCAATACATTAGTTCCCAGTAGACAAGGCTAAGCATCATTAACATTACATAAACCAATTGTTTAAAATAACTCTTATTCAAGTAACAGTTAATGCAAACACCAAAGCTGTTACAAAAACAAATTTTCCAGTTTGAGCCATGCAGGTTATCAACATGTATTAGAAGGAGGTCACAAAGTTAAGATAAATAATAATAGAATATATGAAAAAAATAGGAGAATACTTGGAATTACATGTGTAATTGATCAGAAGAGATATCAGTGAAATGTAGTAGAGAAGATAGAAAAGTAAATTATAAAGACTTTTTTATTCTTATAGATTACTCAAATCTTCTGTTTACCCTAAAGTAAATGTTACACACTTTTTGGGATAAAGGGTAAAAAGATGAAATGGAAAAAAGAAAAATAAAATCCACATTCAATCAAACAGATATTAGAGCTGTAAACAACTATGGGCAATACATCCATTGCAATTCTCTATTTAAAGTTTAGCAACTTCATATAAGAGAAAATACACAGCAATGGCACCCAACCCAAGATTTGCAGCTGCAAAATAACCTGTGAATTTAACTATATCAGAGTCAACAATTTTATTGAAACTGTCAACTCTGACAAAGGGTGCAAGTCAAAATTAAATTCTCGAAACTGTATTTATATATTACTATGCTTACTGATCAGTCATGGTAAGAAACTAAAATGAAAGAGATGATCATACATGATGTCAGAATTTTTTTCATTTGACTAACCTGAGAGCAAAATTACAATCTTTATACTATCAATCACCGCCATTTGAAACATAAACTTTGTAAAAATGCTTGGACCAACTTATTTTGCATGCAAAAGGGGATCTCTTGAGAATTTTGAAAAAAAATGTGCTTTTCTAGAAAGAAAATAAACTAATCCAAGCAAGCATCTTGCATTATGTCCTCGCCAAATGCTTGTTGATAGAAGAAATAACAAAGGCAAATAGGCACAGATTTTGTCAAAAGGAAATTTAAAGACCAAAATAAGCAATTCTTTTTCTTTTGACAACTTTCTGAAAAGTACTTTTATTTATCCAAAATTTTGTAGTGCTTTTTCAAAGGTAGCTTTAAGCTTACATACATATCACATACTTTCATGTTCTTGACTGCTTAATCCAACTAGTGATAGGTTGCTCTGGCTAACCTTGTAGGCATAGGAAATCAGAGGTTCAGCACCAAAGTATGAAGAATTCTGATACAATTTTCTTTTCTATTATTGGAGTCTTAACCCACAATATAGCAAAAACAATTTTCACATGTAACAGTCAAACGGTTGAATAACCCTCCAACAATAAGCACTAGAGAGCACGACCTTCACTCATTTTCTTTAGTTTTCATCCAATAGAAAATGGAGATGTTTATTTCCTTCTCCCTTAAGGTTTGTCTAAACTAAGGAATTGCAACACAACTGATTTTGATATTTCATATATTGAAAAAGAGCATGAAATGCTTTCCATTCAGAATAAAACTGATCAGTTTCATTTAAAATTTCAAGCAAAAAAGTGCGAGTAGTTAAACTATCAGTTGCATGTTCAAAATGTGAGAGCCTGATAAATCTAAGGACTGAATAGAATGGAAACAACACAATGAAAATAAGCATCATTCTAAAGAAACAGCAACAAACAGGATCTGCCAAAATCATAGAGTAATGCTATTGACCCAATCTCTTTTCAGAACTCCCATGACAAACTTCTCAAACATCTTTTCATCATATTCATATGCAGTCATATGACTAGTTTTCACAGATTGGGTAAAGAGTTTGTGCATGTAAAAAAATATTTAAACACAAATACCCACAAATGCAAAGACATTATTACATGTGAACTCCAAGAGAAAGAGAAAGAAAACTAAAAAACCCGGTTTCGAGTATTACATGTGAAGGTGCCAACCAACAGATTCCTACATTACTCATCAATTCATTTGGCATTCTTTCTCATATAAAACATCTCTTGCAATGAACCAACCAACCACCCAAAGCTTCTTCAAAACATTGAAATCAAACAGAATATTGAAAAGATTGCACAACCTCAAAGGAAAGAAGATAAACTCCCACCCACCCAACCCAACCCACCAAGTTTATGGTTCAGACTAGAACAGAAACTTTCATAGAAACTGAAATTAGTAAAGCAAAAAAAAGAAAAGACACGCCAGTAACATAAAATTAGAGAATCCCCATTAATAGTTCCCCCTTAGATCTAATTTTTACACTAAAATAGCAGGCATAATGCATCTTGTCACTAAAATTAAGAACCAAACAGAGGTAAACACAAATTTCTCAAATCAACAACCAAAAGTTTTTACTTGCACAAGGTAGAGAGAGCCTCCACTAAACTCCACAACACAAGAGAAGCAAAACCAGACCCCAGAAAAAGTGAGAAAGCAATGATTAAAGCAGGTCAGGGCTTCAAAATGCATGTAAGAAATAGAAGAAAGGGTGAAAGGAAATGCAAGTCTTTTAGGTGAAAAGATGAGTGGAAAGATGCACTTACGTAGTACTGTACTATAAAAAAAAAGGGAGAAAGAATCTGCAGTGAGAAGCTACTTTGGACTTTGAAGAATATGAACAACAAGAGGGGGGGTATAGGTATTAATATTATACTACTATTAGTACTGCTTTGTAAAAATTCACCACTATGGAGTGGTGATGAGAGACAAACAAAAAGGAGATAAGATTACAGAGAGAGAGAGAGAGTGAAAATAATGGAAAAGCCGAGGAAAGAGAAATGAGAATGATGAAGGGAAGTCAGATGACATGCACAAACACTAGAACCACTTCTTTTGTCCAATTTTGAAGTTTCTACGTGTAGTTCCATTTTTCTATGCTTTTAGCTCTTAATTAAGGATCAGTGAGGGTCTGTGAGACGAAAAATATGGACAAACAGAAAGACAAGGAAAATTAATTGGGATGCTTTGTGTGATGCCCCACACAACCAACCAACACAAGACATGGCCATTTCATATCATAATATAGTGTGCTTCTTCGGCTTCCACTAACAAAAAAAAGGAATGGTCCATTATATTCAATAATAATAGTAATAACACAACATTACAATTCTTTAAGTTACATAACAATATATTAATACATTTCCTACTGTTTATATAATTCCAACATCTTTCTCCATGCTATCATTAACCTAGCTCCCTTTGTCCTACTCAGATATATTATATGGACCCCCATCACTCCTTCTACCCTTTCTGATTTGCCAGTTCTCTCTATTTGCTTTCAAAATCCTTTTTTTAACACAGTCATCAATAATTGATGTGAAAAAAAAATTAATTAGTACTTTTTTTCTGTTAAAAAAGCTCTTATTTGATCAACTTCAAGAAAACAAAGCCCCCCTAAGTAAAAATAAAAATAGAAGAATAATTTGATTAGTGTAATGAACAGTATGTTAACTGTTGATGGACATATTTGTGGCATACTTAGCATTTTGGTGCGCACAATCAAAGAGAGACACGAGTGTCCTCCTGCACAGAAGTGACACAAATTGTTGCACAGTAAACAACTTTTAGGATTTGTCGTTTTGGTATTTTTTTTATATGTCTAATCTGAAGTACAATTTTATTTGACTTCCACATTTATAAGAAAAAAAAAACTCTGGCAAAATATGATTTGGTCCTGTTGGTTGGGTTTAATACAAACTGGTTATCCCCTTCTTGTTATATGAATTAGGTAATTTTTTTAAAATATCATAAAATTGAGATAGATTGAAAGTTTTTATCCTACAAATATAAGAATAATATCAAGGTAAATATTTAGTTTATAAATAAAAAATGTAACTAGAATATAAATGTTATTAATTGTTTATCATATATTAAATAATTACTCTTTATATGATAAAAAACAACAGATACTGTGAAACCACTAGAATCCTTTGCTGTACAAACTGCAATCTTAACTCTGTTGGACCACCAAACAGGTACGAGACTTTCAAAAAGCAGGCAACTTTGGCACTTGTTTTGATTGAAGGAGGAAAAGGACCAATTTAAAAAAAAAAACAAAAACAAAAACAAAAGGACCACACCCTAGTTGCTGCATTTAGTTTACGTTACTCATCCCCAGATGTTTTTTTTTTTGTTTCACTTTGAGATTTTTATTCTGAAATGAAGGTGTAAATAGGTAAAAAAAAATTGGTTTAGTTTTTGAAAAAAAAAAGTTAATTTTATTAAACCATATGCATATAAAATAAGTACATTATTTCTACTATACAATATATTTCATTTCTACTTTATATGTCTCACATCTCACACTTATTATCTTCCTTGCTCAATGAGTTTGCAGGTTTTGTCCCTTATTGGAGGTCACTGTCACTCCCCCAAAATTCTTTTCACCATCTTTCAAAACAAGGCTTACTGCAAAATTATTATAATTTCATAAAATAAATTAAACACTTAACCACTAATTCTCACTGTGGTTCTACAGGAATATTAACAAACCAAATCAACCAAAAAACATACAAAATGGTTGTTAAACTAAACCATTTATTATTTGAATTTGGTGTTTTTTTTTCTAATCAATTTAGAACACCTAAATAAATCATTATAGTTTTATTCTTAAAATTAAAAAAAGAATAGTATATCAATATTATTTTTTATTATTTTTGAGAGTAAGTTCACAAGGTTTTTATATTAGTTCTTTTATAGTTAATTCTTTCTGCATGGTTCAGATATATTATATGGTCCCATAGTGCCATTTTCAAGCTCTTTAAAACACAATCATGGGTATAGAAGAAACACAGTACATATTTGTGATGGACAATAAGCAACTTTTTTTTCTTGTGATTATACTTCTTACACGTACAAATTGTCAATACCTCATAGTCATGAGATATTTTACTTTAATATTTAGTCACTTAATTCTCTTTATTTTGTTGTTATTAAAGAATTAATTATAAAATTGTTTAGAATATGTTCTTTTTTTTAAGTACTTTTTAATAAATAATAAAAATCATAAATTAAATTTAATTTATATATACAAAATAAAAAAATGTAATATTTTTTTATTAATTAACTTCTGTATAAATTAATTTTAATTTATAAAATTTCCTTAACTAAGATTTTAATTTTTTTCACATAACTTTTTTTATGACTTTAATTTTTTACATGCACTTAATATTTTACTGACAGATGATTACCAATAGATATTTTATAAAAGTCTCTAAATTTTTATGACTAGAAAAGGAATATACACTAACTTTTTTTTTAGATAGTGGGTTTGTGAAAAACTAGAATTCACGATAGACAATGTACATTCATGAACGTTGACTATGCATGGTCCATTCATCGACCACCATTGTATCAGATATAATGTGTCTGTCATGATAATTAAATCAAGTGTGAAATCGATAAAACCTTGGACCATGCTACAGGTGAACACGAGTGTTTCAACATGCATGCATCATAAAGTCATGCGTTGAAGGCACAACCGTTCAGAAGAAAGGGACCTCACCTTAATTTCTTATCTTTTGACTTCGCTGAAAAATCTTATATCTAACACGAGAAGGAAAAAGCTGGTTTATCATGTTAGCTTTTGGAATTTGTAAAGATTCCAAATTCAAATATATATCAACAATATAATATATTAATATATAATATATATTAAAAGTATAATCTTTTAATCTTTTTAGTTTAAAATGAATTTGACATTGAATAATCGTGGTTAACATAGTCACATGTTCCAAGAACAAAGTTTAGTTATTGGTTCAAGAAATAGGCAATTCCTAGTAACAAGGCATTGAGACAAGAGTTGAGAAGAGTATGAAACAAACATGGATCACAGTGGATGGCGATGGAGGCGAGTGCAACAAAAATAACCTAAATGTTTGTGAAGACCATGAATGGAGCAGTTACTATTTTCCAAATCAGTGTCTAAAAACGATAAATATGGCAGAGGTTTCACACATCTGCATGCATGTTCTGTGTCACGACGACCTTCAGTTGTAAGCGATAGGTTCAGTGTGTAGAATACAGAAAAAAAAAAAAACACTGCTACATTAATTCATTTCTTGAGGTAAGTGTTAACTTTTATTATATATATATATATATATATATATATATTTTTTTTTTTTTTTCAATTATTTAAGATGAGTGATGATAATTTTTTTGTTTTCATTTCTCATTATTTTTATTTTATTTTTAATTTTATTTTTAATGCAAAACATTACTAGTTTTGTCGTATTGATTGACATTCTATATATTAATGGCAAGTTTGGTGATTTCTCTTTGTCTCTTACCTTCGACCAGACGAAACCTGTGAAATGTCATTGAAAAATATTAATTAACACTTATTTTTTTATGATTATTTATTCAATATGACTAAAATTATAAACAACTTACCTAATTATATTTTATTTAATGAAATGTTTATAAAAGAGCTTACTCAAAACTTTTTTCTTTTAATCTTATCCGGAAAAAATTAATTGTGTAATTACCATTAGTAAGTATATTTGTTTGAAAAGAGAATTTTTTTTTTACTTTAATTATTAAATATTTTATTCAAGCAATAACTATAATCAATTTGATAAGTTTATTAAAAGGTGAACATAATCTTAATCTTAATCAAAATAAAAATTAATATAAAATATAATTATTTTATTTTATTTATATTTTGTCTCAAAATTGTATTAAAATTAACCCTTTTTACATCACGAATTTCATCATATAAATTAATTTAATTATTTGATCATAGTTACAAAAAATATGAACTCAGTTTTACACGTGATGAGAATTATTTTTTATAATGATTTAATAATTATAAGGCAAAATCTTTTACAGATTTTCTGCTTATGAATTTATTGATATTTTAAACATTCAAATCACTATTGAGCAAAAGTAATGCTGCGATACTTTGATAGTATGAATGCTTTTATAATAAAATATAAATTTTAACTTTTAATTAAAATTAACTAATTTACCTATATTTTTAATAATTTTGATAAATTAATTTTCATATAAGAGATAGAAAATAATTTCATAAGATAAGAACATAAGTTTTCAAAATAAGAATAAAATAAATGTCTCTTCTTAATTTAATTTTTTATCATTTTAAAACCTAAATATTTCCGTCTCCATTTTAAAAAAGTTGGGATTATGTTAATTCCATCACAAAAATATAAAAATAAATTAAAAATATACTATATATAGCTGATTTAGAGACCAGCATTTTGCATATATCTAATTCAGTCACTACATTTTAAGAGTGACTAGTTTTCTATAAATTTACCATCTCAATATATAGCTAATAATCATCAAAATTTGAGTAATGTTTTCTATCTTTATTAACGACCAAAATGTTAAGTGGTTAATTTCAGTTCTTATTTTATATTTTCTTGCAATAAACAATAATTACTTATATTTTTAAATTATAAAACTTTAGCATAAAATAAAAAGGGGAAGATATATAAAACAATATAAACTATTCTTAAAATTATTGAAAATCATTATATGGCTTTGAGTTATTAATTGTTTTTAACCTAATTAATTATTATTTATTTTTTAATCTTAACAATAAAATAATGCATTTACCAAATATATTTATAATATTTTTTGCAAAATAATTAAATTTAATTTGATAAATAATTATTATTATAATAAATAATTTAAAAATTCTCATAATACCAACAATCCAAATTGAAAAATAAAGTCTTATATATAATATAATGAATAGGTCTTATAAGTAATTTCAAATTTTATTATACATAAACACTTTTTGTGGTACTCGTCTTCAAGTCCAGTGACAACTTTTAAACCACTATTTTTATTTCACTATTTTATTCCCACAATCACTTTTATAAATTACTTATTATCTCTTTTATTTATTTCCATCGACATACTTTTTAATTTGATTTTTAATTTTTTGAAAATATATTCAAGTGTGCATATTTTAGTTTACTCAAAAAATTAGTTATATTAATTAATTTTTTATTATAATATTTGTTTATCATAGAAAGTCATTTTTATGATAGAATAAAGTAAAAATAATGTGCACTCTGTTGTATAAAGACAGAATTACTCAAAAATTTGAATATTTTAGAGAGAGAAGGTTGTGGTCTCGAACTCTTTAAATAAATTAAAGGATTATAAAAAGTTAGGGTTCATAGTTGACAATATTCAATCATGAAAGTTGACTATGTCTTATATACCAATTTTTCTGTAACCATCTGAAAGATGATTAAATCAAATAAAATGTGAAACCCGGTATGGACAACATAACAGGTAAATACCAGTGTTTCCGACATGAATGCTATATATATATATATAAAGAGAAAAAGGTAAATAGATCTTGATTTTATATATATATTTTTTATTTTTGGTTTGTTTGTTTGTACTAATAAAGAAAAGAAAATTTTAAACTAAATTGAAACATTACTTCATGCATATGCACACTTCATGATAATTTGAGTTGTGACGTTGTTTTTATAGGAAAAAAAATTATTTTGACAATCTTTCTTTTCGTACATATAATCTACAACCGCTTTTAATAATATAATAAGAAATTAAAATTATTTTTAATATTTTTATATTTATTATATTAATAAATGAGGTTGTATCGTGGTGTCAATATAACATTACTCTGTAATATAAAAAATACGTTGTCTAGTTATATATATTTTGTTGGAAGAATTTAACGAAATAGAATAGTGCGTGACGTTGAAAAGGATAACAAAGATTAATATATGAAAGGACAAATACTAGGGTTTTTATATGAAGACGTTAAAATGATTAGATTTTTTTAATTTTTAAACAACACTTTTTAAATAAACTCCAAAATATATTTACATATTAATATATATATATATATATATATATATATATATATATATATATATATAATCACACCTTAAAATAATAGTTATCTTTAATTGATTTTTTTCTAATACTCTAATATTTATAACTCTGACAAAATAATAAATAAGAACGTAAATATATATATATATATATATATATATATATATATATATATATTAATGTATATTCATATTTTATTTTTCGTGTACTCTCAACTAAGTTAAATGAAAAGACTTTTTGTGTATTTTTAATTTTTAAGTCCATTTTAATAGATATAGAGACATGAACTAAATTTATACCAATTTTAATTTAAAAACTTAAAATATTGAGTTATAAATTTTTTTATGTTATTTAATTTTTTTGTTTTTACTAAATTTGAGACTTAACACATATTACAGGGAATATTTATGACACGAGTAGTTGAATACGCAGGAAGTGGAAAATTGATATTGGAAGAAGACGAGAGGAGCATATAGCAGAAATGTGAGAGGAAATACAATGAATTTATGTACAATTTGTGTATATTATTATTTTGAATCCACTTTACTAAAAATTGTTTGGAACGAGCTTTGAAATTTTTTAAAAACATTATATAACCAATTTCCAGAAATATTATACAAATTTGATTTTGGAACGTTTCTAAAATATTCCTATAGGGTCAATATGAAAAATTTCTAAAAAATTCATTTTATTTTTTTTCCAAATTGACATTTTTAAATTTTTTTAATTGATCTTCTAGTCAATTTCCGACAATGTTATAGAAAGTTTCTAAAAAGTACAATCTAAAAATTCTCCAAAATGAACTTTTTGAAACCTATTTATATTAAAGAAAATAATGTTATTTTAGATGAATATAAGATGGCAGGAAAAAAAATACAGGGTGCAAGAAAAAAATTGAGTTCTATATAATCTTTTTTGTTAGATACAATCAAACTTAACCATGATTAAATTTGGTCAATCAAGTCACATTTTTTAAACAATTTTTTATTAAAGATTGTAATTTCAATATATTTTTTGATTATTTAAATAAAAAAAGAGAATATCATTCATTGGTTTAAAAATATAGTTGAGACTCAACCATCTATTTTTTTTTATTGGACCATAGAACTGAACCTGTTTAACGGCACTACTTTCACCTATCACTTGTTCGTACTTGTGAAAAGGAGGAAACGAGATTGTAGAATTTGTGCACCAAAATTCAGTGGCCCAAGATACTTTTTCGAACTCAGTTCCATCCATCACATACAAAATCTGTCATTCTCTGATTTTTCATTCTGTCCCACCAACTTGTTATCATTCTACAGCTAGTCGGTGAGTGAAACCAATGATATAAGATATAATCTTCAAATAACCAACAACACTATGATGTGTTTAAAACCTATGAAGGGCACGTACATTTCTCTTCTCAAAAGCTGCAAATCCATGTCCCAATTGAAGCAAATTCAGGCCCACATATTCAGTGTTGGTCTTCATCAAGATAGGGACACCCTTAACAAGCTCATGGCCTTTGCCATGGACTCATCACTAGGGGATTTTAACTATGCAAACAGAATCTTCAAGTACATTCACAACCCCTCTTTGTTTATCTATAATCTCATGATCAAGGCCTTTGTGAAAAAGGGTAGTTTTAGGAGTGCCATTTCTCTGTTTCAGCAACTGAGGGAACATGGGGTCTGGCCTGATAACTACACCTACCCTTATGTCTTCAAGGGTATTGGTTGCATTGGAGAGGTTAGAGAAGGGGGAAAGGTTCATGCTTTTGTGGTTAAGACTGGCCTTGAGTTTGACGCTTATGTGAGTAACTCGTTAATGGATATGTATGCTGAGTTGGGCCTGGTTGAGGGGTTCACACAGGTGTTTGAGGAAATGCCTGAGAGGGATACGGTTTCTTGGAACATCATGATTTCGGGTTATGTCAGATGCAAGAGGTTCCAGGAGGCTGTGGATGTTTACCAGCGAATGCGAAAGGAGAGCAATGAAAAGCCTAATGAAGCCACGGTTGTGAGCAGTCTGTCCGCGTGTACGGTGTTGAGAAATTTGGAGCTTGGTAAGGAAATTCACGATTACATAGTGAATGAACTGGATTTTACTACTATAATGGGGAATGCTTTGTTGGACATGTATTGTAAGTGTGGGCATGTGAGCGTGGCCCGGGAAATTTTCGATGCTATGACAGTGAAGAATGTGAATTGTTGGACCAGTATGGTAACCGGGTATGTGATCTGTGGTCGGTTGGATCAAGCTCGAGATTATTTTGAGAGGAGTCCAAGTAGGGATATTGTTCTTTGGACAGCTATGATTAATGGGTATGTGCAGTTTAATCGTTTTGAAGAAGCAATTGCATTATTTGGGGAGATGCAGATGAGAGGTGTGAAACCGGATAAGTTCATTGTGGTTACTCTTCTCACGGGTTGTGCTCAATCAGGAGCTCTAGAGCAAGGCAAGTGGATTCATAATTACATAGATGAAAACAGTATCCTAGTGGATGCTGTGGTTGGTACTGCCCTTATTGAAATGTATGCTAAATGTGGTTGCATAGATAAGTCATTGGAAATTTTTAATGGATTGAAGGAAAAGGATACTGCCTCATGGACTTCAATTATTTGTGGGCTGGCTATGAATGGTAAAACAAGTAAAGCACTGGAGTTATTTGAAGCAATGCAAATGTTTGGTTTAAAACCTGATGATGTTACCTTCATTGCTGTTTTGAGTGCTTGTACTCATGCAGGATTGGTTGAAGAAGGCAGAAAGTTATTTCATTCCATGTCAAGTGTATATGACATTGAGCCAAATTTAGAGCACTATGGGTGTTTCATTGACCTTCTTGGTCGAGCAGGACTGTTACAAGAGGCAGAGGAGTTGATAAGGAAGTTACCAGATGAAAACAATGAAATAATAGTTCCACTCTATGGAGCTTTGCTAAGTGCCTGCAGAACTTATGGCAATATTGATATGGGTGAAAGGCTTGCTACAGCCCTAGCGAAAGTTAAATCAAGTGATTCAAGTCTTCATACACTTCTTGCTAGCATTTATGCTTCTGCTGACAGATGGGAAGATGTGAGAAAGGTGAGGAGTAAGATGAAGGATCTGGGAATCAAAAAGGTACCAGGATATAGTGCCATTGAGGTGGATGGAAAGTGGCAACAGAGGTTGAGTCATGAGTGAGGGCCCTTTCCCATTTCAGGGCCAAAATTGGTCTTCCTACAAGTGATACATAATCAACAATTGATTCCTAATCTTTTAATTTGAGTCATGATTTCTTAACTGATAAATGCAATGTGGAAGTTACACATTCAAATGCTTTATTTGGACCATGCAACTCTTCAATTCCATGAATTTTGCCTGCAATCCATAAATACACAAAGCTTCATGTTCATGGACTGTGAGAAAATGAATGGCTACTATCTATAGGGCTGGATGGAGAACTCAAACAATGCCTGCTGTCCTGGTCCTTATAAAATCTGTGATATAATAAGTGCCGGGTTTGAGCATCGGCTCCTATTGATTTATACTTCACCCTTCTTGCTTGGAGTGAGATCATCTCCAAATGTTAGCTTGTATACTCAGCAATACCATCTCTCTGATTCAGTAGCGTTAGGTATCTTCTTCATCCTCTCTGTTCTCAAACGGGTTTGCCTAATTCAGCCTAACCTAGTGGATCTAAATAAAGGTGAAAGATCAAATGCAGTTGTAATAAAAAGAATAACATTCCCTCTTTTCAATATCTATGATTTTTATGTTGTGATGATGCTCTCAATGACCGTATATTACAAATTATTGAACAATATATATTGGAAAGTCAACTGGACTCATACTAGAATGTAATAAATAAATACTTCAAAGTGTAAGGGGTGTCACAATTTTTTCATTTCACATTCAGTGTGGCAAAGAAGGTAGAATTCAACATCAAATCTATTTGCAAAGGTAAAGTTGAGTGAGCTTAAAAGTACTTTTACTTCCAAAATAACAACTTTGTCCTCTTCAGTTTTATATTGGAATTCTTAATTATACATTGAAATTTAAGAAAATGTTTTTTCAAACTTTAAACTTATAGTAGTATCACGCAGTAAAAGTGCGTTTCACGAGTTTCTTTATTATAAACTAGTGAAAACACAAATGTTTTTACTACAAAGTGTTTTTTCACATTTTTATATTATTACTTTTTTAAAATTTTATCTTTTTTTTTTTTTTTTTTTTTTTTTTTTTTATTATGAGACATTTTCTATTTTTACTTCCGTATATGTTACATGCTTTTTTTTCCTTCAAATGCATAAATATTTTTTTAATTATTTTATTCTTTTTTTTTTGCTATTATCTTATATTCCTCATTCATTATATGTATTATATTTTCTCCATCACATCGTATGCGACCTAAACGATTATAAAAAGGAGTTCTTTTATATATAATACAGAGTAACATTAAAATAATTTTTACGTTCTATACTGATAAAGATGAAAAAAAATAAATTAAGTTGTAAATAAGTTAAGCAACAAAGTTCAAACTTAATATTTTTTGAATAATCCAAGCTCAAATTTTTAATTATACTCGATTAGATAAATGAGTCAAATACATAAAATATTTTACTTCACATTTTTTTTACTACCCAAGTGGAAGAGGAGAAACCAATTTCCAGTTTCACACATATCTTACAAACCTTAGAATGTTTAGATAACATAGATGGGAATTAAGCAAAGTTTGATCATCGACATTTCTGTACAGAAGACAAGATTTTACAACAAAGCCTCTTATCTCACCAAATTTGCCAGTTGTCTACTTTTGTAAAAATAAAAACATATATAAACCAAATTATGTTGAAGTAACCAAAACAAATATGGAAACTTCATTTGAAAATTCATACACAATAAAATTTACGAGTCCAACTCCTTAAAAATGGGAAACCAAATAGGAAATAGGTACAAAATTTTGCTCGTAGGCACGATCAACAATGAACTCAACCTGCGCCCATGATTTTCTCCAAGATCACCAAGACATCTAGCATGGTTTTGTTACTTTGTAGAGACATCAAAAGTAAGGGTAAGACACGGCCATATAGCTTTGGCATTTCACATACAGCATAACATGGTGTAGCAAAGAAGGTACACTTCAACATCAAATCTATGCTAGATTCATTTTTTATGCCTAACTTGGAGAATTAGATGCACTTGCTTTTTGAAAATGGACCTTAGCTCTTCATTGGCCTCAATTCCTATTCTCCTGTATTAAACAAGCGTCAATAAATACAAAGTTTCCAACCTCAACATAGAAACCCAAATAACTCTTCATCTAAAGGAAGCAGGGATGACAAATTGAATACAAAGCAGACACTGCCTCACAGGGGATGGATAAGGGCGTCAGAAGGTAGATTCAAACAACAAACTGAAAAAAATAAAATAGGACCTAAGATGAAAAAGGAACAATCTACAAAAAAAGGAAAATTTCATGCACAAGAAGCTTATTGGTTCTATTCCTGTGTTGGGAAAACCATCATGACGAACCAATCTAAATACACAACTTCAGCAGATGAAAAGTGAACAACTATACTTGAAAGTCTCAAATATACAACACGAATCAAGGTGGAGATAACCCTGTTTTTCCCATATGCTTTGATTGAACTTAAACCAAAACATTCCAATCATTTCCTATAAAATTCAAAACAGGAGAATCTGATGAAATAATAATAGCAAAAATCTGTTAAGCTACATAAAGGAAAGGAAAGGATAAAAATAAAAGTTACCCAATTTTTGAGCCATTCTTCCCCACAAGAATCTTGCGTTGGCTTAATTTGTTAGTGATGAAGTGTTGCTCGATTCTAAGAGAACCATCTCGTAACTCTTTCCAGTCAATCAAACGATGTTCAACATCATACGGAATTTCCTGAATTGATAAATTTGATGGTCAATATATAATATTGTTACACTATTAGCCAAATCCTACCATATATTTCTTACAAATTTTAGCTACATGTTACAAGAAGGAATGGATTGGATTGAACAACTACCTGATGTACATGGTCCAATAACCTTTCACGCACAACTTCTAATGCTATCATCTTCTGAACTTCCTCACTCATGGTAAGTGGATCCTCTTCCCAGGGTCGTTGAACTGCCTATGCATAAGAAACAAATAAAAAACCAGACTCAAATGAGGGATTATTTAATTAGAGATACCTGCAACTGCAAGAACCATAAAAACTGTAATCGTAAAAGAAAAAAATATGCATAGTAACAAAAACGAAGCAATCATGATTGTAAAAGTAATTACTAAGTATCATCCCACCAGATGGGGCAGTCTCATCCTATGCCCAAAAAAACACATTGTTGATTCCTTAAAGAAACTATTTAATTATTTGTTTAGACCTAGGAGACAGTAGAAATTGAAAGATCCATGCCTGCTCCATCAAGTACTGAGTCAAATCTTTTACTCCAGCCCCCTTCAGTCCTGATATCATGAAATGCCTAAATAATAATATTTAAGAAAAAGGTATTAGAAGCTAGCTTAAGAACTAGAGTCAATCCACACAAACGTTGCAATCATTCTGCAGACATTCTCTACCCTTGTCTTTCTACAAGAGAACCTTACCTTTCATATCCAGGAAGATCTTTGAATTCTTCAGCAACCTTCAACAAGTCTTTCTTTTTCTCTACTAAATCAATCTTGTTCATACACAAAATTCGCCTTTGATTTAGAACAGGTCGACTTCCCATTCGTTTAATTAATTGTATCACTCTTGCATCAGGCCTGTGTTCATCAAATTTTTAATTGGATGAGGTCACCAATAACAACAAAGAAAATGTGCCATCAAAACATAAAACTATATAATAAGGCAAAAAGGTTAAGAGGTAAAAATAGGGTGATAACAGATTGCGTTTGAGGCTCTAGTTTAACAAGAATCTATGGAAACGTATAGGGTTCCAGTTTTCCAGATAACCAGAAGAGCAGTATATCCCTTGTGGAGATAGAGGATTTTGTGATTGGTGCTAGTACACTGCTTGGCACCCATGATCAGTCAGCATACCAATACATTCATATAAATATTTTTAAAATTCAAAGAGATACCATAAATCCCAAAGTATCGTCCAACTATTAAGTTAAGCAGCAATATCTGACTAACTGAGATAAGGTGAATACTAATAGAAGAGTAAGACATTATTCATATCACATTTTCTGCAAATTCAAAGTATATCTAAAAGGAAAAAACAGCCTAAGCCATATTTTCTAGGAATAAAGAAAATAGAAAAACTGGAAAGTCTAAATTATGAATGAACTCTTGCTAAAATAGTACTTATAATAAAGGAACACTTTGAGTAATTACCAAGACATTTTAAATGGTGTCCCCCCTCCATTTCGTATCAACATACACAATTTTCACATCAATTCCTTATTTGCATTTCCCCCAAAAAAGCCTATAGCTTTTCTATTTGGATAAGTTATAATAAACTTTTTATAAAAAATAAAAAATTTCTCTTTTAACTTCTCCAGAACCTGAGACAATAAGTTGATTTTAACTTATAAGAGTAATTCAATTCATTTTACCTTTGTATTTTCTACTTTAATATAATACCAATGAAAAAGCTTATCCAAACAGAGACTTAATATAAAAAGCAATAGGAAAAACACAAGAGTAAGACCACTCCTTAATTTAAATAATAAACCTTTGACCTGGTAATATGTCTATGAACGTCAAAAATGACTATGAGCACTTCATAGAGATTGACTGAACTCCAACCACTTTCAACACGGACCTTGACATCCCTATAAAGAAAGCCACCGTAATTCAACATGAGCCCTGGTGTATCAAAAAAACACTGCATAGAGAATATTACACCACTGTGAGTATGTAGATAAGTAAAATTTATTATTAAATATCAAACTATAAGCTTATAAAAAACAAGAGTTAAATAACAAGGTCATGGATAACAATGAAAATCTTCAAAGTTCTCTATGAATATAATTCAGAAAATCATAAACAAAAATGACAAAAGCCAAGGCTTACAAGTGGCAGGTTGAGAACAATATGAAGCAGTGGAAGTAGTAAAGCTGAAACGGTAGCAAATTTTGGGTTTTAATTGGTTTTTTAGTCATAAGCTATGTAGCAGTTCAAGGAAATCTAAAGCAATGGGTACTCTTATTCTAAGCTACAACCTCCTGACAAAACCTTTTCATTGTTACTTGTCACCATCACAGTCAACTTCTAATCTGTTTCTAGTGCTCAACACACACCCAAAATTGTAAACTAATTTAATTACAATTATATTGTTGAGAAAAGTACAGCAAAAGCTACTATGTTAATATTAAGCATTAAAAGGAAAAAAAAAAAAAGGCTTTCTCTAATTGGATTATTTACTTGCTTCTCACGATCATTGAATTACATTTTGCAATTGGAAATATAATGCGCATAAGGGCCTATAACTAGCAGTACATTTGCAAAGATATCCTACCTGCTAAATTAACAAATACATTAGCAAAATATCCTCGTTTCACAATAAGATCTCCTCGTTCAGAATGAATCACATAATGATTATCAAGGTAACAAGGTTCATTGATTAGTGATCATGCATATACTGATATATACCAATAGTAATAGAAATGGACCAGCTCGTCTATTACTATTATTATTTGAGTATAAGAATATTTTACCAGCTGAAACATAATTTTATAGGTTAAGTATATCATTCTCAGGCAGACTTAATCAAGCATTTCAAATTATATCAAAGGTTCAAAATATGCTCATGTTTTGGGTCAAATAAGAACCATATATCCACAAACAAAATTATACTAATTTGTTGCAGGTAACATATTCTAAATCATAAGAACACAAACTTCTAGCTCTAATCAAAGTAGTCTACTTGCACTGTCAGTGTACCCTTTTACACACAAAGAAGTAAAACAATCAAACGAGTCACTCACAATTTGGGTGTCTCCTTTAGTCAACACTCCCACAACTTCATGAGTTGTTGTATTCGTCTTCCGTGAAACTGCTGCTACTTTTGTCCCAACCTATGGCAAATCAGAAAAGGGATACATGACAATGAGAAATACCACGAAAAGATCATCCACAACCACAGATGCTAGGAAGCATAAATTCTGAACATATACAGGTACGCATCAACAACTTCTAAATAAGATCAGTGATAATTCAAAATTCGTCCATAAGGTATCTATTACTACTCAATGTCAAACAAGATCATCTAGCCGATGCCTTAAAACAATAATTTAGTCCCATAACCCCTTTGCAGTGAGTCGCAAAGAACATAATCAAATCACACAAGGTTTCTCAGAAACAGTCAGCAACCACAATATGAACCAGAACATGAAGGATTTTGGGATATTCACAACCAAAATTGTGGCCGTAAGAAACACATTTTTTTGTCCACAATTTTTTGTATTTCTCTACATTTTTTTGTCATAACAAAAAGGAATGCAACAAAACTGCAACCGTGACGGCAATTTAAAACATTGAAGGACACCGGTAAGATCAATAAAGACACTAAAAAGTAACTAGAGAATTTGCGAATGATATGATTATTACTTGAAACGAACCATAAAATTAGTTAGCGCCGACTTGCCAGCGTTGGGGGCGCCAATGATTCCCACGGACAACGACTTTTGCTCTTCCTCGTTCACCACGCCTTTCGCTTCTTCTTCCTCTTCTTCTTCGTTATCCATCGCAGCTTCGAGCAAGGCCTTGGCTAGAACCCTCCTCCTCCTCTCATCTTCCTCCTCCTTCAGCCGCAGCTTCCCCTTCGGGCCCTCTTCCCCAAACACCACACGGTCCGCGCGGGCCCTGTACTTGTCGTCCCACGTGGGGCTGGGCTTGGGCCCAGGTTCCTGGTGGAGGGCGTAGTGAGAACTGTCGAAGACGGAGTCGGCGTCAGCGGAGGTAGTGGGGTAATCGTGGTGAGGGTGTGGCTGGGCGGAGAAGAAAAAGGGGGTGGGAGTGCGAGAGGTGGGGAAATGGAAGGTCCTTCTTAGGGTTCTGAAAGCTTTCATTGTTGTTATTCGACGACCATGGAAGGGAATGGGAACTCTCCCTGTTGTTTAGGCTTGGGGTTTAAGGGTTTTGTTGGTTCAGGGTTTGCAACGGACGGCACTGCGTCATCTTCATCTCACACACCATATCATTCATTTTAACTATTAATAAAAGAGTACAATATGTTTTTTTTAACCTAGTCTCAATTTAAAAAATAAAATAAAATCCATTAACCAAATTAATAATAAACTTGTTATTAATACACCTCAACCAACACTATAGTAAAATTATTAATTAATTTTGTAAAATTAAGTTTGACATATTTTTAACTTATTATAATACAATTATCTTATTTAATTGGAGACTACATATGGTTAAATTATTACTCTGATCTTTCATCCTAGGTGAAATCGAAAATACCATCTATTATGGCTTGGTTTTAATACCAATATATTTTAGCTAGCATGTCTAAATACACTAAATTTTAGAACAAAAGTTATACTCAATATTATAATTTTGTTCAGTGTTCTCCAATTAAAGTTAAAATTAATTTTATTTAATGGTGAAATTTCGAATCTGATTAAAAATTTGACACCAATATAATATCACATAAATTGGACCAAAATTTTGACTTGTTAGTACAGCGTGCGTAAGTATATGGTAGTGTTTATTTTTCTTCCAACTAGTGGAGAAGTGGTTGGTTCCATGAACCAATTAATTACGTGAGAGACTTTTTCAACTTGAACAAGATTCAGCTGAATAGTAATACACTCCTCACTGGTTTGGTTTTTGACCTTCTAATATGCTTGTTATCTCATTATTGCATTGCCATTTCTGAAGCATTCAACCTCTTTTAATTTTCATTTTGTGAGATACTACAACTTGGAAAATGCCCGAGGCTATCCTTGAAATTGTGCTTAGAAAGTTGGCCTCTCTTGCTGGAAGAAATCTGGGACTATTGCTGGGTTTCCATGGAGACAAGGAAAAGCTTGATAGCATGTTCACTGCTGTCAAAGCTGTGCTTCATGAAGTTGAGGAGAAACAATTTTCAGATGAAGGTATAAATTGGCTGAGAAAGCTAAAAGATGCAGCTTACGAGTTGGAAGACATCTTGGACGAGGTACAAAGCTCTCTCACTTTTCCTCTTTTCATCTCAAACATAATGTTTTTCGATACAAAATTGCAAAGAAAATGAAAAGGATAAGTGATAAATTAGATGAAATTGCTGAAGAAAGACAAAAGTTTTATTTGATTTAGATGGCTCCATCAATTAGAAGAAGTGGAGTCATGGAGTTGCGTCAAACGAGATCATTCTTCGCTGATCCACGAGTCTATGGAAGAGATGATGATACAAGAAAAATTGTGAACATTTTAACTGGCGATGCTGATGCTTCTCAGTTGGAAAATTTGTCAGTCTATGCAATTGGGGATCTAGGTGGAGTTGGTAAAACAACAGTTGCCCAATTCATCTTCAATCATGTGAGGGTGGTCGACCACTTTGAGCTAAGAATTTGGGTATGTGTTTCTGAAGATTTCACTTTGAAGAGAATGACAAAAACCATCATCGAAGCGGCATCCGGACATGCTTGTGAGGATTTGGATCTAGAGCCACTGCAAATAAGACTTCCAAGAGCTTCTTCATGGTAAAAGATATTTCCTTGTTTTGGATGATGTTAAGGAGAGAAGTACTAGGAGGTCTTTCACGCTTTAAACGAGAGAAGAAAGTGTGGTTCTATGTTAAGGAAAGCAACCTGTTGAATTTACCACAAGATGAGAACTCTGTACTGCCAGCTTTGAGACTAAGTTACTTGAATTTACCAGTAAAACTCAGACAGTGTTTAGCCAAATTAATATGGAAAGAAAATTTAACTGAACTTAGATGGCTAATGGATTTATTTCATCTAACGAAATATTAGATGCTGAAGATGTTGGTGATAGTGTGTGGCATGAATTGTATTGGAGGTCATCTTTTCAAGACAGTGAGACAGATGTATTTGGCAGGGATAAAAGTTTCAAGATGCATATGATCTTGTTCATGATCTCGCAAAATTTGTGGCAGAAGAGGTTTGTTGCATTACAAAGGACAATGATGTAACAACTTTGTCAGAAAGAATCCACAATCTCTCAGATTTTACTGCAGAAGCGATTGTTTCATTTCAGTATCATCAGGTGAAATCCTTGAGGAGCTATCTATTGCCACACCAGAATAGTCGCCAACTTTCTCCAACGTTGTCAAATGTCATCCTCTGCGGGCGCTTCACTGTGTTGGAATAAAAGAATTTTCATCTTCAGTTAGTCGTTTAAAACATCTAAGGTACATGAATCTTTCTAGAGGCCGCTTTGAAACTCTACCAGAATCATTATGTAATCTGTGGAATTTGCAGATATTGATATTAGACCATATTGTCGTAGTAGTCTCCAAAAGTTGGCTAATAGTTTGATACGCATAAAATCTCTACAAAAGCTATTTGTGAATTGATGATTCTCACTATCATGCTTGCCCCTCAGGGAAGGTTGCTTGCCCCTCAGGGAAGGTTGACTTCCCTAAAGAATTTAAGCACGTCCTATGTTGTCAAGGAAAAATGTTTCCTTGTGGCAGAATTAGGATCCTTGAAGCTGAAAGGATATCTTCATCTCAGGCCTCTGGAGAAAGTAAAAGTGTAAAGGATGCCAAAGAAGCCAATATGTCAAGGAAGCAACTGAATAAGTTATTATTGTCATGGAACAAAAATGAAGACTGGGAATCACAAGAGAATGTTCAAGAGATTCTGGAAGTACGTCAACCAGATGTTGAGAAGATGTTCAGAACAATTTGATTAGTGGCATAAAAAATTTCGGGAGGGATCCACAATCAAATTTTTCAAACGGCTCAGAAGATGTTCACAACAATGGATCAGAATCTGAGAAAGGTCGTGTTATTGTCTATTAGATAGGTTGTTCAACACTATAAATAGTGTATATATATTAGGATATTATAAGTGCCCAGAAACGCAGTACATTTTGCCTAAACTGTCAGTATCAATGCAGACAAGAGTCAGTCATATGAATAACTTAATATTTTGTTCAATTTGGTTCTGCAAACATCCAGAAAACTTGACAATGTTAACCATGTGCTATCAATGTGGTGTTGTGGTTGTTTGGACATTGTGGACAGCACATTTACTAATATACAATTTGACCTTTGAAATTGAAAATTTGTGTTGCTTTGGTTCTTGAAATTTGTGCCTAGATGCAAATCCCCTCTCCCCAAATAATGAAGGCAATTCACCAAAAAGACAACAATCAAGGCTCATAAAAGGTTCATCTTGTGGTGCAACACTGATGTAGAACGTTTAAGTAACATGTGTATCATTTTTTGTCATGTACAGAACTAATTAATAATATTATTATCCTCTAAAAGAAGAAGGTGGAGGCAAAAGGTTATAACAGTTGCGAGCTAAAGAGACGCAATCGAGCCAATGGAAGATCTCGGCGTTCGGATCTCTCTCAGCGACCACGTCCGACACCCTCACCTGCACATCGCCCTTGTACCGGCTCAGTCTGCCTCTCACTCTAGTCACCGCGCCAATCTTCACCACTTCGACGAAGCGCGCCGCGAGCTCGTGTCGGCGGCGGCGGGCGACAGAGGGGGAGGCGGCATCGTTGAGCCACAGCACGCAGGGGACGCAGCCGGTGCCGTCGTCAACGGCGAAGCGGAGCAGGCTCTGAGGCTTGAGGTGGCGCAAGGTGACTGTGCCGACAATTTCGACGCACGAGAGCGGGATTCCTCTACGGGAAAACGACGTGGCGGCGTCGGGAGAATGGGAAGGGGATTGCGTCAAGGAGAGAAGATCGAAGGCGAGAAGTTTAACATGCGTGTTCTGAAGCGCTACTGCGTTCTTGTTCGCGTTCTGCATCTTTCTCAGTTTTACCCCTCTCTCTTTCTCCTTGCCTTATAAATACTTACAACCACACTCTAAACTTCTTCGACACACTTCGTTATCAATTTACTCTTGAAATTGTAATTCTAACCGTATGTGAAATTGGTTACTGAAATTGATAAAATAATTTTAAAAAATAATGATAATAAATTGAAAATTCAAATTGATTCTTAATAAATAGAATTTTAAAATAATTCTTAAGGTTATAAAATACCAATCAACATTAGCGATTGTGTTTGTCCCGAAGAAGATTTAGGGTTATGGAGGGTAGATTGTGATGATGATAGGTTAGTGGTGTGGTGTTGCTAGAATGAGTTGATAAGTGTTCTTCTTTGGTGGACAATTGTGGCTCTACCTTGACTTTTTTTAATTTCCTTGTTCTAAAGGTAAGCTTCATTCCATGTTCCATGTTCCATGTTTTGTACTTCATTATGACATATACGGTTGAAATGACAAATAATTATATATGATTTTTCTTTGTCTTGTTTTTTATAAATGTTATGGCTTAAACACTGTTTTTTTTTTTTCAAATATGTAGTTTTTAAATCAATGAGTTTGTATAGGTGATGTAGTAGAATAATATATTAAAAAAATGTGTCTTAATAATGATCATGGCAATTTGAAAATATGACCTTTTGAAGTCCCAATATAAACATATAAAATAATTTTGGGAAGATCAAAGTTGAAATAATTGAGTTCAAGATCTAGTGCACCTCGCTTTTTTGAGTGATAGAGTCAAGCCTTAGCAAAAAGCAAGATATATTCATATTTTCTTTTATTATAATAGGAAGTGATGAAGACTAAAGACCTAGTATTCTTCACTTTTCTATTTTTTTTTTAATGTTTAATAACAAAGCTTGATTATGATTTTAATGAATATCTATGAACTTAATTTAAATTGAATACATTATGTATTTAACCTAAAAAAGTTGTCATCTATTAAATGTAGGAGAATTAATTGTTGACATGTGCCTGAAAATGGATTTGTTTCTTGGGTCCAAAACATTATTAATCAACGCTGACAGCAGATAATTCGTAATTATCTCCGAAGGGTGTTTATGGAACTAAAAAATACAAGGAAGGGTATTTCCGGTAATCAATATGGGAATAAAATCCCTGCCTGGTCACCGTGTCATTATCACAGAGATTTGTGAAAGCCATTTGCAGTTTTTTCTTTTTTTCATTTCTCTCTTTTCTGTGTTCTAATCCCTCATATTTGGACACACAAAAAGGTAAAGAAACAAAGAAAGGAAGTGAGGGAGAGAGACCCAGGTGAGAAAAAAGAAATGATTCATGTTCAGAATCAGAAAAACACTTACGGACCACACAGAAAATATTGCACTCTAGAGTATTGAGCAATAGAGATAAGAAAAAAGAGACATAAAAAAAAGTGTTTGGTTCAGTTTTTTCCATCACACACCGGTCAACAAAGGTTGCTTTTTTTGAAGCCTTTTCCACCATCTTTGGAACACGGTGTTTCTTTCTTTCTATTCTCAGTTTCTCTTCTCAGCAACCAGAACTGAGAAGGGGGAGACACTGTTGGTGTGAAATGCATTAGTGTTAGTGCCACAAACAGAAAGAGAGAGAGAGAAGAGGAGAGATGAGAGTTGCAATAAGAAAAAGAGAGAAATTAGGGTTAGTAGGGAGTAGAGTAGTAGACAAATGTGTTAATTAATTATTTTATGTATTTTTTATTATGGTGAAGCTCATGGGAGACAAGAGCGTATCAAGGGAAATCCCAAAAATTCGATTTTTTCTTATCTGTTAATATAAATAAAAAAAAGTGTCAACAGAGAAAAGTAGCATAAAAGGCATAAAATAAAAAGCAGCAGTGTGTAGACTAGAGTGAGAGACAGAGTTGGACCAAACAAAACTTGGTTCCTATGGTTCATTGTACAGCCACCCTTTCTTTCCTGTTACAGGTAAACAAACATAAGCATTATTAGTAATTCTTTCTCTCTACAAAACCCCATTACTGCTATCTATGTCTCTCTCTTTCATTGGGTTGTGTGTGTTTGTGTTCCCTGGCTTGGAATATTATATGCAAGGGGGAGTGTGAACCATTTTCACGCCTACATAGCATGATTATTGGTTAGAGTTCTATTGGGTTTTTTAATGTGATCCTCAGCACTCCAGAGTGTGAGACAAGGCCAAGTGTTTGGGTGTAGGGGGAGAGAGGGGGTAAGGGAGGTGCTGGCTCTTCGGAATTTGAGCTGTTTTTCCATCTTTTGAGACCCGTGCTTGTTTCTGAGCTTGGAAAGTTTTCTTCTTTTTAATTCTGGGTTTTTTTCTCTTTCTCTGTTTCCTTTTGTCTTGGTGGTTTTTGAAGTCGGTTTTGCTTGTCAGGAGAGAGAAAGAAAGGGAATTGGTCAATCCTTCATTATTCTTGGTGTGTTTGTGCTTGCCCTTTCTGATGTTTTGGATCACGAAAAACAATGCTGTAATGATGCTTTTACATGGAGTTTTGTTCTGTGACCCTTTTTCTTTTCTAGCACCACCAGAGAAAAGTGTCTGCAATTTTGGCATAACTTTAAAGAAAGTAAACACTCCTATGTGAGCACTAACTATATAAATTTCTCTTGTTGGGGCTTCTCTAAATATAGATATGAAGGGGGCAGAAGGGGAGCAAGGGAATAATACAGCATAACAGTTCAGGAAAACTAGGCAGAGTGTGAATTTCTTGCTGATGGGTCTTAGTTTGAAGATGCAGAGCCACCATTCTGTGGCCTTGAGGTTGCATGATCAAATGGGGTCTAAAAGGAAGTACACTTTCATTCAGGCTCATAGAGCTTGGCTTCCCAAGTTCTTGCTGCTATGGATCCTGCTAATGGCTTTGATCAGTTGGTGCATCTTTAGCAAAATAGATGACGACACTAAAGTCAGAAGGAAGGAGGTGTTGGGTAGCCTCTGTGATCAAAGGGCAAGAATGCTACAAGATCAGTTTATTGTTAGTGTTAACCATGTCCATGCCCTTGCCATCCTTGTTTCAACCTTCCATTACTACAGATACCCTTCTGCCATTGACCAGGTTAGTGCTTGTTCTTCCGCCCTAATTTTTTAATTGACACGGCTAAGCATGATGATACGTGTAATGGTTTGAAAGAAATGAAAGACTATTTGGGATTTTCATACTTCTACATATTGATCAAGTAATTAGTGCTTGTACCTTGACTATTGTTCATTTTTCGTAATAAAATAGGAAACCTTTGCTGAGTATACAGCACGGACAGCATTTGAACGGCCATCACTGAGTGGTGTGGCATATGCACAAAGAGTTGTTAAGTCCGAGAGAGAGAGATTTGAGAAAGAACATGGATGGGTTATAAAGACAATGGAAGAAAAGTCTTCACTGGTTAGAGATGAGTATGCTCCGGTGATATTTGCACAAGAAACTGTCTCATATCTTGAGTCTCTTGATATGATGTCTGGAGAGGTAGATTGCAACTCTGTTGAACATCTACCTATATTTTGCCAAATTTCCATTTCAAAATTTGCTTTTTGCATGTTCAGGAAGACCGAGAAAACATTTTAAGGGCTAGAGCCACTGGGAAAGCAGTTCTGACTAGCCCTTTCAGGCTGTTGGGTTCTCACCATCTTGGTGTAGTTTTAACATTTCCTGTGTACAAGTCTAAGCTTCCTCAGAAGCCAACGGTGGAGGAACGTATTGAAGCTACCGCAGGGTGGGCTCTAATTTCTCTTCTACTTTGTTTTTCATGTTTCCTTTGTGATATTCTTGGCAATTCTTTGTGTCATCTGGCATGGTAGTATATAGCTTTAGCTGTTTTGCGTGTGTTGTTTTCATAGCCTAAATAATGATCACAGCTCTGGTGTCAAGTGTCAATGCACTTATTTCTCCACACAAATCTGTAATTGTATAAGCCTCTGCTGCTTCTTTTTTCCATTGGATCACAAGTCATGCTAATTATTAAAGCATGACCATTATATTTTGATGGTATCATAAACCCTGAGACATTGTCCTACCAGTTTTATTGCCACCAATACTACTTTGGGTTCCATTGCCATTTCCCCTGACCACCATTATAAGAGTTTGAGGATGACTGCTGCCGGTGCAATTGGCATAATCAATTAACTGTTCCTGTTTTATCCATAATCCATCTTCTTTAAAAATGTGCCTTTTAGTTTTTCTATTTTTAATGGACTTAATTTTGAATTCAGTTCTGTATGTAACTGCCAGGATGTGTGTGGCGTATCTTCTTGTCCTGTCTAACCTTGGCTCAATCTTGGCTTTTCGTTTACTGTAAACTAGTAGTGTCCCAATGTATTGAATAGATTTCTAATTGACATCAGATATGTTGGAGGATCCTTTGATGTTGAGTCCCTTGTTGAGAATTTACTTGGGCAACTTGCTGGTAACCAAGCAATTTTGGTGAATGTATATGATATCACAAACTATACTAATCCACTAATAATGTATGGCAAGCCCTATGAAGAAGGTGATATGTCTCTTGCGCATGAAAGCAAGCTTGATTTTGGAGATCCATACAGGAAACATCAAATGATATGTAGGTAGGTGCTTCTGGCTGCTGTACTCTTTCAGTAAGGAGCTTCAATATTTTGACTTGTCAAGAGATAGTTATCATCAAATTTTGAATAGGTACCATCAGAAGGCACCGACAAATTGGATAGCTCTTACCACGGCATTCCTATTCTTTGTGATTCTTATATTAGTGGGTTACATTTTATATGGTGCTGGAAATCATATTGTGAAAGTCGAAGATGATTTCCAAAAGATGTCAGAATTAAAAGTTCGAGCGGAAGCAGCCCATGTTGCCAAGTCCCAGGTAATTTTCCTCATATATTGTTATCCTCATGGTTTATTATTTCAAGGATAGCCTTCTGATCAGAATAACCTGAATTTTGTTTTTAATTTCAGTTTCTGGCTACAGTCTCTCATGAAATTAGAACACCCATGAATGGTATTTTAGGTAACTTCAAGAGTCTGCCTCTCTTCATTATTAACAAAATATGATATATTTTTTCATAACTTGCATTTTTCCGTTGATGATGAGGTCATTTAACTCCAAATTACTGTAGGAATGCTTGGTCTGCTTCTAGATACAGAATTGAGTTCAACCCAACGGGACTATGCTCAGACTGCTCAAGCATGTGGAAAGGCACTGATAACATTAATAAATGAGGTCCTGGACAGAGCTAAAATTGAAGCTGGCAAGTTAGAGCTGGAGGCTGTTCCATTTGATCTTCGTTCCATACTTGATGATGTCCTTTCCCTTTTTTCTGAGAAATCTAGACACAAAGGTTTAGAGGTATGCTTAATTGTTGACTAACCTATGACAAATGGCATGGGATTGTTTTTCTTTGACCAAGTTATAAAATTTCACCATTTTTTTTTTCTTTAATTGATGAACTTATATTGTTCTTTTATCTCTTCTTCACCTTTTTTGGGGTGTTATGCCATTGGATGTTCATGTTCCTGATTGTCATGCTGATCCTCAACCTGAACTTATACTGATGATTGTGGAAGTAAAGCTTGCTGTGTTTGTTTCTGATGAAGTTCCGGATATTGTCATGGGAGATCCTGGGAGATTCAGACAAATAATAACAAATCTTGTTGGCAACTCTGTTAAAGTAAGTGGAATTCTTGATGTTTATCTTGCTGATGTTATTTGCATTTGGAAATGTCATTCCGACTGTTTCAATTTACTTAACTTTTAGATTTAGCCTTTTCTTTTCCTCTCCCCACTAAGCTGGCCACTGTGGAAGAGAGCAAATGATTTTCATGCTGGAATCCTTCATATTCATTGTTTTTTCTGTCGCATTCATTTAATATATTCACAAGGTGCTTGTTGATAACATTACTAGTTAATTTGCACATCTTTCAGTTTACTGAACACGGACATATATTTGTCAAAGTCCATCTGGCGGACAATAGAAAGTCCATAATGAATGGAAAGCACGAGACTTTTCTCAACGGAGAATCAGATGAAGTTTTCCATATATCTGATAGTTCTGAGTTCAAAACCTTAAGTGGACGTGAAGCAGCTGATGAACGGAACAGCTGGGATAATTTTAAGCACCTAATTGACGAAGAAAAATGTTGCTTTGATTCTTCAAGAGAAACGGAGGCTACTTGTGAAACATCTGAGCAAGTCACCTTGAGGGTGTGTGTGGAGGACACTGGAATTGGAATTCCTTTTTCAGCACAGGATAGAATATTCATGCCTTTTGTGCAGGCTGACAGCTCAACTTCACGAAATTATGGGGGTACTGGTATTGGCTTGAGTATCAGTAAATGTCTGGTTGAACTAATGGGTGGTAAGATAAACTTCATTAGTCGACCCCAAGTTGGGAGCACTTTCTCGTTTAATGCAGTTTGTGGAACATTTAAGAAAAGTTCGGTTACTGCTGACATGAAGAAAAATTTGGAAGATCTTCCTTCAAGTTTTAGAGGGCTGAAAGTCATTGTCGTTGATGGAAAACCTGTTAGAGCTGCTGTGACTAGATACCATTTGAAGAGACTAGGTATACTAGTTAAAGTTGCAAATAGCATCAGTAAGGCTGTTGCTTTATGTGGTAAAAGCAGTTCTTTGAACTCAGAGTAAGTTCTAGTTTTCCTTCCCTATTTTGATTCTTTTGTGTGGATAAAATTGGTGCTAATTGTGAAGAAACTGAAAGTGATAATAAACTACAGTGGTATCAACATTTTGATATTGTTGTAATACATGCTTGTGGTTTAAAAAAAACACCTTTAAACTGACTTTACAAGTTTAAACTGACTTTACAAGTTTAAACATATTCTGCAGTTTTATCAGGGTGTTATTATGTGTATTAGGCAATATCGCTTAATGCCAATTGTTTTAAGATGCAATATGCCCTGCTATGACCCCACTTTGTGTTCTACATATAAAAATGTATTGGCATAGTCACGAATCAATTGCAAAGTTTCAATACGGATATATTTCAATTCCGGTGGGGTTTCAAATGTCTTTTTTGGTTATGTTTCAGTTAGCTTCAAATGGAAATTAATTCATGACATATTTCTTGTTTTTGTCTTTACAAAGCTTAATGTAGATTTTGATATTTTAGTTCTATTTTAAGACTTCTATTATTCTTGTGAAGTTATATTGTGAAAATGCTTTTGACTATATATTTCTTTTACTACATTTGAAGAATTGTTAAATGTAACAGGCTAGGCCAACATCATTTGTTTATTTTCTTAATCTTTGTATTTATTTTATATATAAAGAGATAACCCTATGTGCTTAACACACATTAGGGATTCAGTCTATGCTTCTCTTATTTCAATGAGAATACATGTTAGTACAAAATATTTTTTGTTCTTGTTGCTTGGTTCAGTTCATTCACTGAGTGAAACTACTTGAATGTGGCAGAATGTTCCAGCCAGATATTATCATGGTTGAGAAGGACACATGGATATCTGGAGAGGATGGGATTTTCAATATACGGAAACTGGACTGGAAACAAAATGGTCACGTGTTTAAGGTGCCTAAAATGATCCTTCTGGCAACCAATATTAGCAACACTGAATTTGATGAAGCTAAGGCTACGGGTTTCACAGACACTGTGATCATGAAGCCTCTGAGAGCTAGTATGGTGGCTGCTTGTCTTCAGCAAGTTTTGGGGATGGGGAAGAAGAGGCAGCTTGGGAAAGACTTACCTAATGGTTCTGCTTTTCTGCATAGCCTTCTCTATGGAAAGAAAATCCTGGTGGTTGATGACAATGGGGTAAACCGCAGGGTTGCTGCAGGTGCTCTGAAAAAGTTTGGAGCGGCTGTGAAGTGTGCTGAAAGTGGCAAAGCGGCCCTTGAAATGCTGCAATTGCCTCACAATTTTGATGCTTGCTTCATGGACATTCAAATGCCAGAAATGGACGGGTATGCCTATTTGTATTGACTGTTATAGCTTCTTTTCCTGCTTAACATGTTCAATTATCTGTACTTATTAAGGACTCAGTGAATTGTAGATTCATGTATCACATGATAAAATGCAGATTTGAAGCAACGAGCCGAATTCGAATGATGGAGAGCAAGGCAAATGAGGAGATGAACAATGGGAGTGAATGGCATGTGCCTATATTGGCCATGACAGCTGATGTGATCCATGCTACATATGATGAGTGCTTGAAACGTGGTATGGATGGATATGTCTCAAAGCCATTTGAGGAAGAGAATCTGTACCAAGAAGTTGCAAAATTTTTCAAATCAAAGACCATCTCAGACTCATCACAATCTGCTTCTTACTTGGCAACCAACTAGAAGATTGGAGACAACACGTTTTGGTTAGATCACCGCTACCATTTTCTTCACATGTTGCATGTAACTTGTTCTTAAGCTTTGGTGCATAGAGTAACACTTGTTTTCCCAACATATTTGAGTTCATTGATGAGGGATCATACTAACTTCTGCTGTTTGGAATTGTTAGAGTAAATGTATACCACGCTACACCCCTGAATTGTGTACAGATTCTGGGTAGGGTATGAGTGAAATTATGTAAATTCAATGTTTTTTCCCCTATCTTATTACTTCCCCACCCATAATTTAGAAGGCTTTTTATAGCACTATAGCTTTTTATGTAAAGGTGCTTGTGATAGATTTGGTCACTAATGAT
Organism: Sphenostylis stenocarpa; assembly: GCA_963425845.1. Lineage (NCBI taxonomy): Eukaryota > Viridiplantae > Streptophyta > Magnoliopsida > Fabales > Fabaceae > Sphenostylis > Sphenostylis stenocarpa. The sequence continues at coordinate 20,092,778 of OY731399.1, read as the reverse complement.
AAAAAATATGTGCTTGTGTTTACTGTAGCATATCTTTGGTGCACGGATAAAAGGCCAAGAAGACATTATAGTGAAGCAGAAATAATTGAGTATGATTGGTGTTGTTGAAATCTAAACTATTTAGAAAGGAAATTTAATTATAAAACAAGTTGTACATTTGATTTTTCATTAAATCAAAGATTTTATACACAAAAATTTAAGTAATTTTTATCAATGATACATTGAAGGATATTTAATTTGTAAAAACTAAATTTGGAGGTTGGAAAATGTAAAATAAGAATTGAAAAGAAAAATAGAAATTAATGAGATAGAAGACAAAATGAAAAAGATAAAAAAATCAATTCATAAATTTAATTAACAAACAATTTTTTTTGTAACAATTCTTTATGGATTAAGATTTAATCAATTCTTAATTTGATTTTTAAAAATATTATAAATTAATATTATAATATGCAAATAGATTATATAAATTCTTAATTTGTTATAATATGCAAATAGATTAGGGAAAAGAAAAATAAATTATTTTTCTATGAATTAATTTTTAAGATTTAGTTTTTGGACAAATAATTATGAAATAATTTGGATCGAAAATAAGAAAAAGAGAAGATAAAAATATTTTTAAAAGAGAAGATTAAATAAATGATTTCAGGATATAAATTTAGAACACTTTTTATTAATTTGTTTAAAGGTTTTCAAATTTAAAATAAATATAAATCTAAATATGAGTTCTAATAAGATTTATAAGCTTAATTATAAAAGATAAATTAATATAAAAAAAATTTAAATTCATTTAGGTTCTTTATAAAATTGTCAGTAAATTTATCTTAACTTTTAAAAATTATAAAAACTAATACAAAATTTTAAATCCAACTAATTATATATCCATTTAATAATTCTAAAAATGTAGAATTTAATATAACTTACATCAGTTAAAAATAATATTCGTAAAAGAAGTTATGACCAGATAATGTTAGATAAGCTACAAATGAAAATGTAAAGTAAATGTACATTGAGTTCAAAAGTTATAAATATGTATAGAAAACATTTGATATTAATATTTAGGACAATAGTTAAAATTTATACAATTTTTTTCTTAAATAAAATGACTTTTTACGTTTAAATTTGTGGTTTATGAAAAATGATTTAATTGAGCTGGATTGAATTATATATATTATTCATGTAAAATGAATTAAAGTTTATAATTACTTCCAATTTTATGCTTTAGTGGGTATTTGGCAAATTGAGAAGGACGAAAATGCTATGGTTAGGTATTTTGCATTTTCTTCCCTAATTACTCACCATTTTACGTGATAGTCCTACCCAAAACTCTGGTGCAAATACACCAGATGACAAAGATGCTGCCAAACTCAAATATTTAGTATCAATCCAAAATTTCTTCCCAATTTAAATAATTAGGTCAACATCGTTTCTTCCTCTTCAACCAAATTATGGGTATTATACAATAATGTTTAATAGGGTAAATGAGAGGATATATATTTTATATAACATTTTGCTGAATTTTAAAAATCTATAAGAAGTGTATATTCATGTTTTACATACGAGTTACAGGAATTTTTTTTTTAGTTTTTTTTTTCTATTTTTATTTTGTTAGAATGTTGAAACAGATGTTTTAAAATCATACTCATCATTCAATGGGTAAAAATATGGGTTTAAAGTGTAAATATTAATTAAACTAAATATAATAAAATAATATTTTTATAATATAATAAATATATAATAAATTTATTAATAACAATATTTTTTATTAAAAATAAAAATAATAAATATTAGTACTATGATTATAAATTTTAATAAAAATTATAAATATAAAATATATATCAAAATATAAGACAGATGAAAATATAATAAAATAATTATTATTTAATATAAATAAAAAAATTAAAATATATTATATTTTTTATAAAAAAATATATTAAAATTTTGATTTTTTAACAGATTAAATCAAATGATTTTTTTCAATTTTATTAATTTTATATCAATTTTTAATTTTATTTTAATTTAATTAAAATTTATTATTTAAAAATAAATTTTTAGATTGGTTTTCTACTGTACCGGTTGAACGGTCAACCGAGTCCCATTTTTAAAACACAAACAAAACAATTTTAATTTAAGAACAGAAGAAGAAAACATAGTTATACAATAAAGTTTGTTCACAGTTATTGACATTCATTCTTGTATTTATTATTTTATATTAACAACGTAAAGAAGGAAACAGATAAAGAGAAAGTAAAGTCATCATTCAGTTACCATTTCTGGTCCAAATGCAAGTTCCTCAGTGAAGTCAATTTTTCATCTAATTTAAAACCCTTTATTTATTTTAGTGCAGACAAAGAAAATGAAGAGTTCTTTTCTTTTTTTCTCAGAGTTGGAGTCAAATATATGAACATTACCTAACATCACATAGACTCTCACCTTTTAGTTGCTTTTTGCCTACCCTAAATGTGTATGATCACACAATGGGGGAACCAAAGAGGCAAATGCACCAATTTAGGTAAACTTTCATAACATCAAAATTAAACATCTTTGATTGATTCCACAACTTCTCTTGATGACCCTTTTTCATTTTATTTCTAAAACTCACAGAACTTATATTGTTTATTATAAGAATAAAATATGTTCACTATTGAATAATCCTCTCCCCCCTTTGACTTTCTTAACACAGATATTTTGGCCTTTAAAATACAGAGATTATAGACGGATTTTCTTGGTCACTTCTTATGTGAGGGTTTTTTTCTTTTATCATTTTAATTCTCTCAGCAACATTCATTTCACCAATTGCTTGCTTAATTGTTTTCTCTTCGACCCATCACCATGGTTTTGGGTTGGCGTTGCTCTGTGTGTCTCTTATTTGTCTTGGTGGGTTTGAGAGTAGAAGAGGCAAATGCTCAGTTTTATAGAAAAGTTGGAAAAAAACACTTACCTTACTGGTCAATAGTGGTGGATCAATCAGGGCATGGAAACTTCACTACAATACAATCTGCCATTGATTCAGTCCCTTCTGACAACAAATATTGGGTTTCCATCAAGGTGAAGGCTGGTACATACAGGTAAAAAATTATACTAAGAATGTGCATCATGCATTTCTTGTCAGTAAATGATTCTTTAGTATAATAATTTTATTGATTGTGTCAAACCCTGTAACCTCAATGAACTGAAAAATGCTTTTGTTTTGTTTGTTTCAGAGAAAAAGTGAAGATTCCTTATGATAAGCCATACGTCATATTAAAAGGGGAGGGAAAGAGAAGAACTATTGTTGAGTGGGATGATCATGATAATACCTCACAGAGTCCTACTTTTGCAGCCATGGCTGACAATATTATTGTCAAATCCATGAGCTTTAGGGTAAGAATGTTCCATCTTACGAAAAATTAATGTTGCCTCTTTATTTTTTCTTTAATCAAATTAAATCTTTGTCTTTAATTATGAGCTTTTGAAATATTTTTCCTGATTTAAACCATGATAACCAAATCTTTGGCAGAGAATAATGTACAAAAATAAGAATACTGAGTTGTCATATTTTCCTTTAAATGTGTGTACGAGGAACAGAATTCATACAACAACCCAATAAACAGTAAACCCATAATGCCTGCTGTGGCTGCAATGATCAGCGGAGACAAGTCATACTTTTTCAGAGTTGGTTTCTTTGGTTTGCAAGACACATTATGGGACGACACTGGAAGACATTACTACAACCTTTGTTCCATTCAAGGTGCTGTTGATTTTATCTTTGGTGCAGGGCAATCATTATTTGAGAGGTGTTCCATATCTGTTATTGGTGGGGCTCTGGATCCTGGGCTATCAGGTTTCATTACAGCACAAGGGAGAACAAATTCAGAAGATGAAAATGGTTTTGTTTTCAAGGAGTGCCACGTGTTTGGAAATGGGTCAACTTACTTGGGGAGGCCTTGGAGAAGTCATGCTAGGGTTTTGTTTTACAAGACCAACATCTCCAACGTTGTACAACCAGCTGGTTGGGATGCATGGAATTTTCATCCACTTGAGGGTGGCATCACATTCGCAGAGTACGAGAATTTTGGCCCAGGTTCTGACACTTCTCAAAGAGTGAGTTGGACCAAGAAGTTGGATTTGGAGACAATTCAGAACATGACAAGCACCAAGTTCATTGACACTGATGGCTGGCTTCAGAAACAACTATTCTAATGGAAACTGCTAAAATCTTTCACTGAACGAATAAAACAAAAGCTTCACCAGCTTCATCTGTACGAGGAAGAATGCATCGAATAGTTTGAAAATCCAATCTTCTTATAAAACAAGTAATTCATTTTTTCTTGATTATTCAATAATGTAGTCACTTTTGTTATGTATAGAGAATTCATTCATACATATAGTCCTGTTTAGTGTTATTGGATTTGTGTGATTTGTCTCAAATCCATTTCATATTTTCTAAAAATGTTGAAAAAGTTATAATTAATAGGTTCAATTTGGATGTTTATATATATTTTTTCTTATTCTCTATAAAATAAATTTTTTTTGATTCTGATCTCTATAATTTTTTTGTTCTTAGAACTATTATTTTTATCCTACTATTATATCGTGTTTATGGGTTGAATAATGTACGAAGTTATCATTTATAAATTACGCATATTAACGTTACAATATATTGTTATAAAATGTCTTAAAAAGAAAAACTTTTTAAGATTTATAAAATAAATATAATCTATTTATCATAAATTCATAATAGAGGTCAAGAATAATCAATCAAAAAATTTCACTAAATAAAAATAGTTAGTGGTAGATTTTGTTTTATTAGTTACTAAACAAAACAAATTAAATAGTATTTTAGTATTTAAATTTTTTTATGGCTAACCATCAAGAATTTGATAGATTTTCGAATTATTAATAGCATAATTTCTTATGCAACATGGAAAAAAATATTATTATTAGAGTATAGGAATTGGGATAAAACTTATCTTTGTAGCATCAAAATGCATTATTTTTAAATAAGTTGCTTAATTACACTTAGAGGGTTTACAATATAATACACAAGGTTAAGTACTAAATAAAAATTCATTCGAATGTAGTGTTGTTAAATGAATATTTAACCTATTATAAGTCTTACAAATAACTAAATATTAATAATCAAAATATTTTGTATTACTTTTTTTTAATTTAAAATTCCTTAATTTTTTTAAGAGAGCACAGTTACTTAAATAAATATGATATGATTTGATCCTTCTCACTCTTTATAATATAGATAGATCAATAATCTACTTTATTAATAAATAAAAATATAATTGAGAACCCTTAGAACAAATATTTACATAAAGGAAGTCATTACAAAAATAAAAAATCCACATGAATTGAAAAGTTAAAATATTTATATTTATATTTAATATATATATAGTCCTTCTCACTCTTTAGAATATAGATAGACTAGTAATCTACTTTATTAGTTAATAATAATTAATAGAGTATCCTTAATGGAAAAAATATTTACACAAAAGGAAGGCATTAAAAATTAATAATAATAAAAAAATCCAAAGAAAAGAATTAACAAAATGAAAAGTCAAAATATATATAAAATTAAATAATATATATTTTTATTTGGAATATATTTCTATAATAGACTATAGTTAATATTTAAATTAATTAATATATTAAATTAATTTAAAAATAATTAATTGAAGCTTTTATTTTTATTAGACCCTATCCAAAATAACGTTTTTTTTTATTTTACTTAAAAAATATTAATTTTTGAGCATAGAAAGTAAACACAATTATTATATATAAAAATATGCTCTTGATCTTCATGTTATGATTCCTAGAGGAATCAAATTTTGCATGGTTTTTTAGACTCATAAAGCAATATTAAATATGAGTCCTTGTAGGACCCCATTTCATATAATGAATAAATCTTCCTTTAAATGTATGCACATTTTTATTTTTATTTTATTTTTTTTGCTTATAATTGTCTAATCTTCCTTTCAATATAAAAATCTTTCATTTCCTTACATGAACTCATCGTGATAAAGAATTTGTCTTTTAAATACCAATCCTCATCTGCACAACCCTCATTCAACATAAGAGTTGAATTTCTAAAAATCTTGTTTTCTCTCATCATGTCTCTTGCTTGGTCTTCCATTATATGTCTCTTTCTTTTAGCAAGCGTTGAAGCAGTGTCAGCAGCACATATATATCAAGGTCAACAAGACCTTCGTCACAGTGGCCAAAAACAGTTTCAGAAGAAAGCAGTTTCTCGTCACAAGGCAATTATAGTTGACAAATCTGGGCATGGAGACTTCTCCAAGATACAGTCTGCCATTGATTCTGTCCCTTCCAACAACAAGCATTGGGTTCACATCAAAGTCAAGGCAGGCATTTACAGGTACAAAATCTGGTTTTGATTCAAATATATTACATATATATTCATATGTATGATGTTGTTATATTGGATCATATATATTATATTTCATAAAACAAAACAAACATTTCTGATATGTGTTTTGTGGTGAAAGGGAGAAGGTGAACATTCCTGGTGACAAGCCTCACATAGTCCTACAAGGTGAGGGGAAAAAGAAGACCATTGTTGATTGGGCTGACCATGATTCAAGTGCACAGAGTCCTACATTTCTAACCATGGCTAACAATATCGTGGTGAAGTCCATGAGCTTTAGGGTGAGAAATAAATTCCTCTTACTGTTTCTCTTCACTACGTTTCTGTTTCCCTTCATTGCACAATGCTTTATTTATTTATACGTTTCATTGAGAAAAAAAAACTTGTTTTTTTTTTTACATTTTGACCTTACATATTCTCTCTACATTTCATTTTCTTACCCATCAACAGAATATGTTGAACAGTTTCATGCTAAAGAGGTTAACAGTTTCTACCATTCAACTTATCATATTTATTGCAAAGAAAATCTGATTGATCCTGTTAAATGATGATTCGGTTTAAGAAGTTTTAATAGAAAATCCTTGCTATATAACTTTTTTCTTTTATTGTTGAGAAAACATAGTAAATTTAAGCTAATAATTTGTTGACAAAGGGTATATTTACCTTTAGTTATTAAAATATAAAAAAAAATCAAATATTTCCAAAGAACTAATATTTTTACTATTATTATCAATTTTAGAAAATGACTTTTAGTTTTCCTAATTAGAGTGGTCAACTCTTTTATGATAATTGAAGAGAATAAAACAAAATCATAGAGAAATATATACACTATGTATAATCAGTTTATTTTTGTGGTGAATCATGTTGAGCAGAATTCATACAATTATCCAAAATATGTGCACTCCATGACACCTGCAGTAGCTGCAATGATAAGTGGAGACAAGTCTTCGTTCCACAACGTTGGCTTCTATGGTTTGCAAGACACTTTGTGGGATGAGCAAGGAAGACACTACTTCAATTCATGCACCATTCAGGGTGCCATGGATTTCATCTTTGGCACTGGACAATCTTTGTACGAGGTAACAATAACGATGATAAATTGCAGCAGACTTACTTTTCCTTACGCCATCATGATTTGTTCATATATATGTTTTCAGAGGTGTAGCATATCAGTTCTTGAAGCGTGTCCAGGTGAAGCTGTTATCGGTTTCATCACTGCCCAAGGGAGAACAGGTCCTAACGATGCAAATGGGTTTGTTTTTAAGAACTGCAATATCCATGGTTTTGGAAAAACATACTTGGGAAGACCATGGAGAGGTTATGCCAGAGTTCTTTTCTACCAAACTAAAATGTCTGACATTGTCCAACCACTAGGTTGGCAGCCATGGAATTCCGCTGGGCACGAGTAAGAACAGTTCTTACTTTTGTGTCTGAGTTTATGATTTCATTTTGGTGATGATGGATCCATTTATACATGCAGGGGTAGAATAACGTTCGCAGAGGAGGATAATTTTGGACCTGGTTCCAACACGTCTCAGCGAGTGAGTTGGTTGAAGAAATTGAGTCCATTAACAGTGAAGGAAATGACAAGTACTCGTTTTGTGGACATGGAAGGTTGGCTCAATATCCATCACCGCTTATAAGTTCATGTCTTTCAGAATTGTTGAAATGTGAACTCTTTGATCCACCAATTATCCAAAAGCTTCAATCAATGTCAGATCTTTTCGTTCCCACTCGCGAGTAGCATAGATCATATCTTTTCAATTTTCAGTCTCTCAGAATATTTGGTCAACCTCTCTTAATATGTAATGATCCAAAGAAATAAACAACTTTTAATTCTGAGTTCTATATTTAGTCTTTGGAGGTGCATTTTGGTTAGAGGATAATGCCCATTGTGCTAATTTTGTAATTCTATTTCCATGTACATAAATATCATTGATGAATGATAATTTAATAAACTTTTATACTATGAATACCTTTATTATTTATAAAAAAAAACAAAACAAAAAACTTCAAATAAAATAATATATGTAGATGGATTATGGTGCACCATTTTTAATATCGTAAACTTTTAATATATGATTTGAAGATTGGTAGGGAAGTCTCGTTTGAAGATCTATTAATTTAGATCATGAAAATTTTTGGTACACGGCACGTTATTTTTTTCATATTCAAAATCTTGATTTCTCAAAATTAATACTTTTAATAATGACTAAATTTAATCGATCAAATTTGACTATAACAAAACCATAACAAATTTTTTAGTGTTTTAATATAATTAAAAAAATACTACAAATCAAATCTCATGACATTTTCTTAAGCTCTTTTATTGAATATATATACGGAAACTAATAAATCTGTCTTAATAAAACTCTTTAAAAAAAATCTAAATAAAAAAATATACTTTTTCGATTCTAGTTTGTAAAGTTTTATCATAAAAATGTTTTTTTTTTAAATAGTGAATGTAGTAATTTAAAGTGTATAAATGTTTTAATTTAGTTATAAAAATTTAAATAAAATATATAAAGATATTTTTTATCTTACATATTGTTAGTAGGAAACCGATAAAGGGATCGAGAAACAAATGAGAGCAAATCGAGAATCCTTTTTGATTGAGTTAAAGACTGATAAATCGAAAGATAGCTGGAAAATGCGTTTGACGACCATGTGACAATATAAGCGAGAATTTGAATCGAGAATCGAAGGATGAATGTTTAATATCCGTTAGTGAATGAAATCGAGAAATCAGAATTATGTAATGTTAAGATTAAGAGAAATCAAAGGCAAGTCAAACGTTTTCGAGATTCCGAAATCAACATTGGAGAAAGGTTAACCCATGTATCGAAATCCCGGCTAAGTTATAAATAAAGAAACAATTGACGTGTACATCAAACGTGGTAAGCGATGGCAAAAGTCCAAGGTCAAAGAAGCAGTTATCTCATGTATGGGAACGTGAAGACAGTTTTTAAACCATGGTAGAGGTAGAAGATCATGGGAACGTGGGTGCAGTTTTGACACCGAAGAAGAAACTGCAACATGCACGTAGGACGTGGTAGCAGTTTTCATTAACTGCTCCTAAGAAGTTACTTGCTTAAAGGATGCTCTATAAATAGGGCGAAGGATGAAAGGAAAGAGGAGGAGGGGAGCGTGGAAAATTGGCAGAGAGAACCGGAATATTAGTGAGAAGTCTACCGGAGAATGACGAACATCATGAAGTTTCTGGCGATCTGGATTTCCATGTTCATCGATTCCCTTTACCGTTTTCTTTATTTTCCCTGGTAATTTACTTTGATGCATTTTATATTTAGCAACTTTAAGTTTCTGTGTTTTCGATTCTCAGTCAATTTCAGTTTAATGGAAGTTAAGTTTTCTGCATTTAAATTTCCTGTCCTTTAACTTCGATGCAAATTCGATTTCCAGTTATTTACATTTTCTGCGTATTTCGATTTCTTATCATTTACATTTCTGTAATTTCGATTTCATGTCATTTATCTTAATGCAATTTAAGTTTCTGTACTTTCGATTTCATGTCATTTATCTTAATGCAATTTAAGTTTCTGTACTTTCGATTTCATGTCATTTACACTTAATGCAATTTCGAGGTTTCCGTACTTTATATTCTCTGAAATTTAATATTTCTTCGCAGCCACGATAATGGGATTTTCTCGATACTGTGATATTTTTTATTCTCATATGCATCTCGATTGAAAAAACATTTGCTAGCCTAAGTAAAAAGAACTTGCGTGGTTGAGTTTTGGTTAGAACAAAATATCTTAAGAATCGGAATCGATCAAAATTCCACCAGAAACAAATTGGCGCGCAAGATAGGGGTAGCCTTGTGTTAAAAACACAAAATTGGTTAGTTCGAGAGTATATGAGATTAAGGAGTGGGCGAGTTATAAGAATGAGTCAAAATTCAGCAAATAATCAGAGCAACAATGAGAGTCTAAATGGTGTACATTCACCAAATACTGGGGGGCAAAGTCATAATGGGAATATGCCTGTAACATCGACAACTGCGAGTATGTCGATACCTGTGGGTAATGAACAAAATTTAGGCACCTTAACAAACACCCAAGTAGGATCTAGCGTGGTGGTACCAAATAGTATGCAAACTGTGGGAAACCCCACAACAACATATGTAGGGCCATATATGAGTGTAAGACCACCTGAGTTTTCGCTTAATAATATGAGTGGGGCTGGAACTTCTTCAACACAGCAGAATTTGAGATATAACTTAGGAATGCCTCAAACACTAGGTATGCCACAAAATTTTGGAGTCCCTCCGAATTTAGGGACATCTCAAAACTTAACAATTCCCCAGAATTCAGGAAGTGGACAAAATTTAGGGACACAACAGACACCTCCAAATCTAGATCACAGAGCAAATCTGGATCATGGGAGAAATGCATTCGATAGAGATTATCATCGGTCTAATTTTGAGACTTTTGAAAACACTAGTACTGGGATCTCCAACAACTCACTAGGAGTACTTAGACAACAAATGGATGAGAGCAATTTTGAGATGGTGAATATGTTATCACAACAGTTGACTACAGTCCTAAATCCATTAGGTCAAAACACTACTGCTAGTTTTGAGATATTAGCAGACCAAATGTCACGAATCGGGGATGCATTGGCTATACCTCGACGAACAAGGGTAGAAAATCATGCTAACCAGAATGCTAACATCAATCCCCCGTACCTATTGAGGAGAAATCGAAATAATGATCAACAACAGCATACGGGGAATGAATACCAACAGGTGAGGAATGATATTGGTGGGAATCTGAATGAGGGATTTCAAAATATATACAATTAGAATAACATGCAGTATAATCATATGTTAGGACAGAGGATGAATTTCCAAGGGATGGAATTTAGACCACCCAATCAAACATACTTTGTGTCTCCCTTCCCAAATGCGATTCTCGAGACGGAATTACCTCGAGGATACAAAGTACCTAAATTCACCAAATTTGCTGGAGAAGTTGGTGAATCAACTATCGAGCATGTAGCTCGATATCAGATCGAATGTGGAGACCTAGCGATGAGTGAGGAATTAAAGATGAAATATTTCCCTAGCTCTTTGACTAAGAATGCTTTCACTTGGTTTACTTCGTTGCCACCCAATTCGATATATAACTGGCTACAACTGGAAAGAAATTTTCATGAGCAATTCTTTAGAGGAGAAACTCAGGTAAGTCTCATCGATTTGATGAATATAAAAAGATATAATCATGAAAGCATAGATGATTATTTGAATCGATTTAGACTAATGAAGTCGAGATGTTTCACTCAAATTCCTGAGTATGAATTAGTCAGAATGGCCTCTGCAGGCTTAGAATTCTTGATTAGGAAAAAATTAGTCAATTTACCATTGAATGACATGACTCAACTAGCTGATAAAGTGAGAAGAGTGGAACAAATTGAGTATGAAAAACAAAGGTATAAAAAATATGAGAAACCCATGAAAAAAGAAAGAGTAGCATATATAAATGATGTATATGAGACAGATCCCATGACAGAAAATGATATCGAAGAAACTGTCGACGAGCAAGTAAATATAGCAGAGCTCAAAGTAGGGGCTCCATATATCTGTAAATTGCTACAAAAGAATGAAGTAAAAGATAAAATGGCAAATCGAACGTATACTTTCGATGTGACAAAAGCAGATAAAATCTTTGATATTTTATTAAAAGACAAACAAATTAAGTTGAGTGATGACCATAAACTGCCCTCTGCAAAACAAAGGAATGGTCGAAAATATTGTAAATTTCATAATGTTTATCGACATTGGACTAACAATTGTATACATTTCAGGAATACGATCCAAGATGCGATTGACCAAGGAAGATTGAAATTCGAAGAAATGTCAATGAAAGTGGACACGAGTCCATTCGAAGTTCAAGTGGGGTATATTGAATCTCAAACGGGCATGACTGAAGATGTCCGAGTGACGAATTCTGCTTTTGTAGGCATGGTCGATGTTATCGAAGACATCGATCCCAAGTATGTCGAATGGATGTATCTCGAAGAAGATATGGAATTCGAGAGGGAGATTTATCCTCGATCGGAGATTCTCTCATCGAAGTTTTTAAATAGAAAGAAAGAAAAAGATGAAGATGTGTCGTTATGTCCGCGATGCAGCGTAAAGATTCGACAAGTCAGCTGCTAAGACTTTCAGAGTGGAGCAGATGAAGAAAATCGAAAGATAGAATAAAAGGAAAAATGACAAAATGGATCAAACAAACCAACCAACGATCGGAGAAAGTCAACAGAAATCCGTTGGTTCTGGTGTTAGTGGGAACCAAAGACAGTGGGTTAAAAGAGAGATGTACCCTTCTCGAAGAGGAGAAAGCAGACTTCAGAGTAATGATGTCTTCGAGAGGCTTTCATACAACGGGGGATCGAATGCTGGATTCCCAACATTCCAAAGGCGATTCCGTGGAAGGCCCTGGAGAAGAGGAGGAAAGATCCCTTACTGGAATAATTACAGAAACTTTGAAGAGAATAATGTATCAATGGGGGGCCAATATGCAAGAGATTTTTTCGACGATAAAAATGAGGGTAGTTGGGATGATCATCAAATCGGAGTAATATCGATATTACCCGCAGAGTACGTTAGTGAGTATCAAGAATATCAAGAACAAAGTGATGCTGATCGAGAAGATGATTTCTACTCAGAAGATATAAGGCCAAAAGTAACATGGGTGACACAAGCATCATGTGAAGTACCTCATAGGGATGCTGCTTTTATCGATCCTCCATCTGAAGAAATGAGATTCCATCTGAAGCCTTTATTGTTGAATATCGAGATTCAAGGACAAATGGTGAATAGGGTCCTTGTCAATGGTGGTGCAGCAGTGAACATATTACCAATTACTATGCTGAAGAGGTTTGGTATTGAACTAAAAGACTTAGTCAGGCACAATATCATGATTTCTGATTTCAGCGGAAAAACATCGACTTCAGAAGGCATGATTGCTTTAGACGTGAAAGTGGGCACTTATTCGAGGCCTACTGTATTTGTTGTTGTCCAGTCACATGCCAATTTCAATGCACTACTTGGCAGGGAGTGGATTCATGGAGTAGGGGCCGTACCATCTACAGCCCATCAGAAATTATTCATGTGGAATCGAGATGGACATCTCGAAGTAATCCCAGGGGATCAGCACAAATTTGTAACATTCGTATCTCAGGCTGGTCGGGCACTGCAGAATCTGGCACTTGCTCAACCCTTCACCTTCGAAACAGTCGAAGATTTTAATTCTAAGTCACATGAGGAGCGATTCTTAGAGATGAATGAGAAGAAAGGATTTGTTATGATCAAAGAGGGGGCCAACCTCGAAGTGGCCGGTGAAAATGAATAGAGATTACGAAGAGTTCTTGGCTCGATTGGGGAGATATGAAAATGAAAAGAAGAGCCAAGAAAGTAGTAGTAGTAAGGTAGGACTAAATAAATTGATTCATTCGACCTTAGTTGCAAATAAAAGCGATCAAGTTATACTTGATTGTATTTACGATAATTCTCCGTTAGGTTTTGAAAAATCCATTACATCAAACCACAAAAAAGTCGAGGCTCAGGACCCATTAGAAGAGATTAACTTGGGGAGTATCGAGGACCAGAAGCCTACGTATATCAGCAAATATCTCGAAAAAGAAATGAAGGAAGACATGATTTCCTTGTTAAAAGAATATAAGGATTGCTTTGCTTGGGAATATGAAGAAATGCCTGGATTGGATCGAAGTCTGGTCGAACATAGATTACCCATCATAGAAGGTAGAAAACCAGTAAAACAAGCACCGAGAAGATTTGCACCTGAGGTGATGGGTAAGATCAAGGAAGAGATCGAAAGACTTCTGAAAGCAAAATTTATCAGGACTGCCAGGTATGTCGATTGGATTTCTAATATTGTCTCTGTTATTAAAAAGAATGGTAAAATGAGAGTATGTATTGATTATCGAGATTTGAACTTATCTACTCCTAAAGATGAATATCCTATGCCAATAGCCGATATGTTAATAGATGCAGTAGCTGGTAATGAAATGTTAAGTCTTTTAGATGGTTATTCAGGATATAATCAAATTTTTGTGTCCAAAAATGATATAGCTAAAACAGCTTTTCGATGCCCGGGGGCATTAGGTACATATGAATGGATGGTGATGCCATTTGGATTAAAAAATGCTGGGGCAACATATCAAAGAGCAATGAATTTAATTTTCCATGATTTGATCAATGATTTTATGTAAATTTACATAGATGATATTGTTGTTGTATCGAAAGAAAAGTGTCAACACTTGAGTAATTTGAGAAAATCTTTCGAGAGAATGAGAAAACATGGATTAAAAATGAATCCTTTGAAATGTGCCTTTGGTGTATCTGCTGGTGAATTCTTAGGATTCATAGTGCACGGAAAAGGTATTGAGATCGATAAAAATAAAGCAAAGACTATAATAGACACTTCTGCTCCAAAAACTAAGAGACAACTACAGTCATTCTTAGGAAAAATAAATTATTTGAGACGATTTATGTCTAACTTGGCTGGCAAGACTCATATTTTTTCATCTTTGTTAAAGTTGAAGAAAGAAGCATAGTTTAAATGGAAGGAGGAACATCAAGAAGCATTCGAACAAATCAAAATGATGCTGACAAATCCTCCGATTTTAATACCAGTAACGAGAGACAAGCCATTAAAGCTATATGTATCAGCATCAGAACAAACAATAGCCAGTCTATTAGCACAAGAAGACGAGAGTGGTGTGGAATGTGCTGTATATTATCTAAGTAGAATTTTGAACGATGCTGAGACTCGATACAGTGACATAGAAAAGTTAGGATTATGCTTATATTTCTCTTGTACTAAACTCAAGTATGTAATGAAGCCTCATGATGTAATGGTTTATTCTAGAAATAATATTTTGAAGTTTCTTTTGTCGAAACCTATTATGCATAATCGAATAGGAAAATGGGTGTTGGCTTTGACAGAATTTCCATTATCCTTTGAGTCTTTAAAATCGATAAAAGGACAAATAATAGCCGATTTCATGGCCGATCATATAGTTGATTATACTGAGAACTTGTTTATTGAAATAAGCAAATGGATAATGTATTTCGATGGTTCGAGTACATCGGAGAAATCTGGGGTAGGAGTTCTTATCATTTCTCCAAATAATATCCCGACTAAGTTATCATTTGAGGTTCAACCCATTTGTTCGAATAATGAAGCCGAGTACGAAGCTTTGATAACAGGTCTTGAGACTTTAATTAAGTTAAAAGCTCGGCATGTAATTATAAGAGGTGATTCGCAATTAGTAATCAGACAAGTGCGAAAAGAGTATAAATGTATTAACACCAATTTGATCAGATATCTAGAAAGGGTAATGACTTTAAGTAGAATGTTCGATGATATAACATTCGAATACATTCCTTGAGAATTCAATCAAGAAGCCAATGATTTGGCACAAATTGCATCTAAGTATAAGATATCCGTGGAAAATTTGAAGGAAATGATTCAAATTAAAGAAAAATTACCTCAAGAGAGTGAGATTTTACATATTAGTGACTTGGATGACCAAGATTGGAGAAAATCGATCACAAATTACTTGCAGAACCCCAATGAGAGAACTGACAAGAAAATTAAATATCGAGCAGTAAAATACGTCTTATTAAATGATGAGTTATATAAAAGAGGAATCGATGGAGTATTACTTAGATGTTTAGGGAACGATGATGCTTACCTAGCAATGGCTGAAATACATAATGGAATATGTGGTGCCCATATGGTAGGCCAAAAAATGAAATGGACACTAACTCGACAAGGATATTACTGGCCTACGATTCTAAAAGATTGTATCGAGTATGCTAAATCTTGTGAAGAATGTCAGAAATTCAATCCTATACAACGGGTCCCTGCTAGCGAATTACACTCGATAATCAAACCTTGACCTTTTAGAGGGTGGGCTATAGATTTAATCGGACAGATCTTTCCACAATCATCGAAGGGACATAGATATATAATTGTCGCTGTCGATTATTTCTCAAAATGGGTAGAAGCAATACCATTAAAAGATGTTGATCAACAAGATGTAATCGATTTCATCGAAGAATACATCGTTTATCGATTCGGAATCCCACAGTCCATTACTACAGATAAAGGGACAATTTTTACTGGTAGAAAGATAATTAGATATGCTGAATCAAGAAAGATACAGTTATTAACATCAACCCCATATTACGCTCAGGGTAATGGGCAGGTTGAAGCAATTAATAAAGTAATTATTGGGTTAATTAAAAAACATGTTGGTAATAGACCCAGAACATGGCACGAAACGTTATTGCAAATTTTATGGGCTTATCAAAATTCGCCTAAAGACTCTTTACAGAATACCCCATACAAGCTGGTCTATGGACATGATGCAGTTTTGCCCATCGAAATAAATATTGAATCGAATCGAATACAGAGGCAGAATGATTTACCCAGTTGTGATTATTGGAACTTAATGTATGATGAATTAAACGAACTAGATGAAATAAGATTGCAGGCGTTGAATAGTATGATTTTACAAAAGAACCAAATTGCTCGAGTTTACAATAAAAGAGTTCGAAAGAAAACGTTTAAAGAAGGTGATTTAGTGTGGAAAACAATTTTACCGATGGACAAAAAATGTAAAAGCTATGGTAAATGGTCACCTATTTGGGAAGGGCCTTTTGAAGTTGTTAAAGTATTATCGAGTAACGCTTATTCGATCATCGATTGGTTCAACAAAGATAAAGTGCTATCAATAAATGGTAAGTACTTGAAAAAATATAAACCTCAAATGAGAGAAATAAACATTCATTAATTGGGATAGAATAATATTTACAAAGAGATGTATTGAGTTTTAAGATTATCAAAATCTATCAACAACTGTGTCCAAGATGATGAAATCGAGCTCTCTTCGACGGTCAGCTGATGCTTGCGCTCCATGCTTTGCCCAAGCGATAACGCCACTTCCTTCGCAGAAGAGTTAATCTTATTCAACTCTGACGTAAGGAACCCCTTCTGCGACTTCAACTGTTGTAATCTCTTCTCCAACTCTTCGATCTCATTATCAACCGAAGCCAGCGCAGTCAACGTCTCCTCTCGATTGAGTTTCTGAGTTTTCAATAAATTCGACTTCTCAATCTGGAAAGAAGAAATGTCAGATAACTTAGTCGCTATCGACTGCTTCTTCTTCCTGGCAGCATAGGCTCGGTTGAACAAATCGGTGGCCGCTGCGACCTCTGCATCGAAGCCTCTCGGCAGAGCCTCCTCAGGAAATGTCTCGATAGAAGTGAGAATCTCTTTGAAGAGTCGTTTCTTTTCGAATGATTCTACCAAAACTTCCAGAGGCGAAGAGTAGAAGAAGGCCCGGAAACGCTGTTTCAGTTGGTACACTCCTTTAGTCGAAGTGGTAGGTGGTTGGGAGGAGTGGCTTGGAGGAATGGCGTCACCAGATACCAAAATATCAAGGATCGAGAAAGGGTCTTCCTCGATGGCAGCTCGATACTCGGGCACATTGCTTGGATCGGGCGCATCTATATCGGGTAATGTCGCCGAGAGTAACTCGAAGGAAGGCATTGCAAAAGGAGGGGAATCCTGTTGCTCCGCAGAAGCTCAGGAAGGAGATTCCGGGACATGGACTAATGGGATATTTACTGAAAAGAAAATGAAATCGAAAAGGTGAATCGAGAAATCATAATGAAGAATAAAATGAAAAATTGTCACAGTAAAGGAAAAATTTAAGTACCAGGGGAAGGTAGAGCAAGGGGTGCTGAGGAAGGAAGAAGAGTCTGTACAACCTAAGGTTGCTGTAAAATCGAAAACAAATATTAGAAAGGGAAATGTACAAAAGTCAAACATACATACAAAGTTATATGAGTTGTACATCGGGAAGGGGTGTTAGCGATAAAAGCTGAGAATCGACATTTGTCGATATAGTCGTTGATGGATGATCCTAGAAAAATGTCGAATTTTGAAGTCATGTTATAGGTCTTATTGAAATCTAATAATATAAAGTTTGTGTAAAAGGAAACTCACATGACTTGAGCGAGTAACAGGTGTTGTTTGACCCGTTGTAGGGACCGTGTTAGAGTCCGTCGATAATGGATCAAGAGCAGGTGGTTGGACGGATTGAGGACTCTTCGATTTTTGTTTCTGAAAACCAGAAATCAACAGAAATAAGCATAAGAATCCAAAATGGATCAACCATAGACATAGAAACATGAATACGATAAAAAATCGAAAAGAACCTTCGATTTCTTCGAAGATGAGGAAATGGTGGCCGAATGTTTGCGTTTTCTAACGAAGGCCGATGGGTCTGACTCATCTGAGGACTCCCAGTCCTCCTGCTTCTTCTCCTGCTCTTTCTCGACAGCGACAACCTTTATGGACTTCGAAACTGTCAAAAGGAGAACTCGGATTAACTTACAATACACGGAATCAAAAAACATGAAAAGGCAGTGAAATCTCACCAATAGGTGATGGAGTCAAAATCGTGACTCGATCGATATGTACAAGCCAGGGAGGCAGGAGAAATTGAGGGAGGTGGAGGTAAGGAAAATAAGACAATTTCGATACAGAAATATTTTTGTTTTTGGGTTTTGGGCGAAGTGTTTCCCTTAGGGATCTCAATTCTCGAACCCATTTGGGATGAGTTAAAGGTTTGGCAAGTCCAAAAGGAGCTGTGAGAAAAGTGGGAAGGCGATCTGGGCAATAAATTTCAAAAGGGGTTCTACCTAGAAGATTGATTATTTTGTGGTTCGATCGATTAGTGTCTGTTTTATTGGATAAGGAGATAACAGCGTCGTAAAAGGTCGATTCTAATTTCAGTGGGTTGTAACATATTTGATAAAAATTCTCGAATCGAGATATTTGAAGACAGTGGAAGTGTGTACCTTTCTTCGCTTTCGATTTGTCCTGCAATACAAGAGAAGGATGAACAGTCAATTTTTGTCGAACTTCGTCAAAAGCAGAATGATTACTCGAGAACCAATCAGCCCACCATTGAGAGAAACCCACAGTAGATAAATAATTTGATTCAAAAGCATAGGGATAAAAAAGCGGTGGGGTTTGTGGCAGTAGTTTGGTCAACTCCCGTCCGATTGTCGATTCGTTTAACTTGGACCTTGGGGAGGGATCGAGAGGAAAGAAAGGTAAAGATTGGCTCAAGCCAAATTGCCTCGAGAAAAGTTGGGGGTAGTAAGTGATAAACCTAAAATCCTTAGATTGGAAACCCGATACCAAAACATCCTCGAGTTAAATAATTACTCCACATATCGATCAACTCGATTGTAACCCGAGTAAGTTGATCACTAATTCGTCCAAGATGCACGATAGAAAGGAGCCAAAGTCGAATCGAAATGAAACCTAGTTAACAAAAATTTAAGGTATTTACGAGTAAGTCGCTTCGTCGGGTTTGTGGTGAGTATGGCGAGAAGACAATCGAGCACCTTCTACATTTTCACTCAGGGGATGGTGGAAGTTGGGGAAGGATGCTCTCAAAAATCGAATTCAGCCACAATTGTATAAACCAAATAGGACCGAGAAAATTTCCGAAGCTTTAGAGGCACTCAAAATCTCGACGGCTTCATCGAAAGTAGTATATACATGGGCTAACAAAAATTTGGCTAAATTTATTCTAGGCTGACCAATATGAAGGAGATAGGCAAGGTTGTAGAAGTGGGAGGAAATTTGGATAGATCGGGGGCAGAAAACATGGGTACATAACCAGTACACCAAAAAAGCTATGTGTTCTTCATCAGTTACAGCGATCGATTCGTCATCGACGAAATGCTTCTCGAGGAAATGTCCGTAGGCTTTCGATTCCCAATCGATTTTAGATCTTAAAGAATTATCCGAGGGACATGCACCCTTAAAATATCTTTCTCCCGAAGGCTTCAAACCAGTAATCGCAGCAACTTCAAACAGAGTGGACGAAAGGGGACCGCAAGGTAATTCCAAAACATGTAATTCTTTATTCCATACATGAACAGCAGATAAAAACATTGACATGTTCAAATGAGATAAGTCACATCGAGACAAGTGCAAAAAATCGAAAATCCCCACATCTCTCCAATGATTCCCGAACTTGGTCTTAACTCTATCGAACCATCTAATGTACAAAGGTTTTTTGGAAGGGGGGCCGGTTCGATATACTTTAGAAGCAAGATTCAAAAAATCAACCCTAACTTCAGATTGATTAATGAGAGCTTGGCTATTTGGGGAAAGGTTAAGGGAAGAAAAAGATCCGCCACCAGAACGGATAGGGCCCCCAAAAGCATAATGCACATCATCAGCAATATAAGGGATGAGTACCTGCGTCTCAGCGACCTTCTGGGAAGCCTCCTCCATTAGAGGAACTGGAGCAAACTTCTGATTGTTGATCTCCAGCAGGTTAGAGGCCAACGAGGGAAGTGGTGAGGCTGAAAAGTCAGAAGATTTGGATGAGGTTCCCATTTCAAGAAGCTGGTAGAATGGAGGAACATAAGGCAAAAGGCGAAGTAGTAAGGTTCAAAGACAGAAGCACAAGGTAGAAGATGAAGATTGTAAGGAGTAAAAGTTCGCGTAAAAAATCAGGGTAAAAGACCAACGAAAGGCTTAAAGGCAAACTACCTAGGGTACTGTAAACGATAGAGGCAAAGGGCAATTAATGCAGCGTGTACAGTAAGGCAGCGGACTGAGGTGATGGTGACATAAAGCAGAAAGAAACCCCAGAAACCCTAAAACCCCAGAAACCCTAAAGCCTAAGTTATTGTGGGCCTCCAACACGCGAAGGCGGGAATCATGTTGAAAGAATATAAACAGAAACTATTTATATTCTTCCAAGGGGGCATTTTGTTAGTAGGAAACCGATAAAGGGATCGAGAAACAAATGGGAGCAAATCGAGAATCCTTTTTGATTGAGTTAAAGACTGATAAATCGAAAGATAGCTGGAAAATGTGTTCGACGACCATGTGACAATATAAGCTAGAATTTGAATCGAGAATCGAAGGATGAATGTTTAATATCCGTTAGTGAATGAAATCGAGAAATCAGAATTATGTAATGTTAAGATTAAGAGAAATCAAAGGCAAGTCAAACGTTCTCGAGATTCCGAAATCAACATCGGAGAAAGGTTAACCCATGTATCGAAATCCCGGCTAAGTTATAAAGAAAGAAACAATTGACGTGTACATCAAACGTGGCAAGCGATGACAAAGGTCCAAGGTCAAAGAAGCAGTTATCTCATGTATGGGAACGTGAAGGCAGTTTTTAAACCATGGCAGAGGTCGAAGATCATGGGAACGTGGGTGCAGTTTTGACACCGAAGAAGAAACTGCAACATGCACGTAAGACGTGGTAGCAGTTTTCATTAACTGCTCCTAAGAAGTTACTTGCTTAAAGGATGCTCTATAAATAGGGCGAAGGATGAAAGGAAAGAGGAGGAGGGGAGCGTGGAAAATTGGCAGAGAGAACCGGAATATTAGTGAGAAGTCTACCGGAGAATTTGGATTTCCATGTTCATCGATTCCCTTTACCGTTTTCTTTATTTTCCCTGGTAATTTACTTTGATGCATTTTATATTTAGCAACTTTAAGTTTCTGTGTTTTCGATTCTCAGTCAATTTCAGCTTAATGGAAGTTAAGTTTTCTGCATTTAAATTTCCTGTCCTTTAACTTCGATGCAAATTCGATTTCCAATTATTTACTTTTTCTGCGTATTTCGATTTCATGTCATTTATCTTAATGCAATTTAAGTTTCTGTACTTTCGATTTCATGTCATTTACACTTAATGCAATTTCGAGGTTTCCGTACTTTACATTCTCTGAATTTTAATATTTCTTCGCAGCCACGATAGTGGGATTTTCTCGATACTGTGATATTTTCGATTCTCATATGCATCTCGATTGAAAAAACATTTGCTAACCTAAGTAAAAAGAACTTGCGTGGTTGAGTTTTGGTTAGAACAAAATATCTTAAGAATCGAAATCGATCAAAATTCCACCGAAACACATATTACATTAAATTTTAATATAATTTGTATACATTATTAATAAAATATAATTTAATCTATATACATAAAAATAAATTATATCTTAATAATAATTATAGATATTTGATTAAAACAAAAAATAAAATAACAAAATATTTATTAGCATTTAAGAATTATTAAAAAAAAACTCTTTATAAGAAAATATCGTCATTATCATTATTACTTTCTTTGCATTAATTATTTTTTTATTAAATTATTTTCACTAAAAGAGATATCATATTAATGGGAAATTAAAAAATAATGAAGTGTATAATGATAATTTAAAAAAAAATATAAATTCAAGAATACTATGATTATCTGTAGCTTAAGGTTTTCAAAAATAAAATAAATAATTTTATTTTTTAATAAATATATTACTTTATTGAGACATGATAATAATTAATTTGGAAACAAACAATACAAAATCAATTCATTAATTAAAAATTGAAAACATTAATCCATTTAGGTTTATGTTGAATAACTAAAATAACGGTTATTATGAGATGAACAGAATATTAGTTACTCTCTCAACAATGAGAAGGACAACAATGGTATTTTTTAAGTGGAAGTTAAGAATATATATTTATATGTGTATTTTCTAAAATGATTTTACAAAATTTTCTGCATTTTTTTTAAATAGATAGAGAAATTATTTAGAAAATAAATTAAAAAGAAAAATGTTAAGGTGAAGAAAGAATATATTAGAAAATATTAACATTTATGGAAAAGAAAAAGTTGGTGGGTGAAACATATCTTTGTTGGGACAAAATCGATAAATATTAAAAACCGTAATAAAAAATCCAACTCACGAAGTACCAACCCTCCGAAAAAACACGCTCTACTCAACTCTTCCTTAACTATTTACTACACCTCGACGTGAAGGCGTTACCTAAAAATCCAACGATTCGAGGAAAGTGGGTCCCACACGCATGTTCCATCGTTGGTGTTCATGTTCATGGCATGTTCTGTTGTGTGTGACACACCTCAAACCCAAACCCAAACTCCCTCTCTGCTTTCTTCTTATTCCCTCTATCTCAGCCCTTTCATTTATATTCCAATTCTCTCCAAAAACCCGAATCTTTCTTTCGATCCTTTTATGACATTCTAAAACAAATTCCCTTTCTTTCTTTCCTTACGGGGAATCCTTATCAAGTGCACAATGCTGTGAGTGATCACAAGGAAAAGAGAGAAAAGTAATCTTTGTTTTCTTGTTTTTTTCTCCCCTTTCATCTTTCTCCATTACTTACAAACCACCCTCTTGCTCTTTCTGTGAGACTGTGCAAGGTTTTAAAAAATACTCCAAAACCGTGATTCTGGGTGCAGCGTCAAGGTTTTTGGAGTCATCACAACCGCAAAATCACGGTAAAATCAAGGTTTCTGGAGTCGCCGCAACCGCATCGTGACCATTTTTGTCTGCAATTTCCTGTGATATCGAGAATCGTGAGGAGACCTCGTCGTGACCATATGGGTTTTGTTTCGTGGCTTTCTGTGTTGTTGTTTTGTGTGGGTTTTGAGTGTGCGTGGTGTCAAGATGATGTTGTGATGAACACGTTGAAGAAGGCCATCGCAGAACCCAACGGTCTACAATGGGATGACCCAGATGTGTGCAAATGGAAACACGTTCAGTGCAGCACCATGAAGAGGGTCACTGCAATTCAAATTGGGGGACAGAGTTTGAGTGGTTCTCTGCCTAAGGAACTGGCACAGCTCTCGGAGTTGACACGGTTTGAGTGCATGAGGAATGGCTTCACTGGGCCATTTCCTAACATGCCAAAGTCCCTCGAGGTTCTGCTCATCCATGACAACAATTTCAACTCCTTTCCGGATGATTTCTTCACTGGCATGACCAATTTGCAATATGTGAGTATTGGCTACAACCCTTTTACCAAGTGGGGAATTCCGGATAATCTCAAGGACTGTGTGGCTCTGAGGAGTTTCTCTGCAATCGGTGCTGGTTTTGTGGGGAAAATTCCAATTTTTTTTGGTAAAGATGGTCCCTTCCCAGGTTTGGTTTCTCTTAGCTTGAGTTTTAATTTTCTTGAAGGAGAGTTGCCTGCAACCCTTTCTGGGAGTTCTCTAGAGACAATTTGGGTGAATGGTCAGAAAAGTGATGGTAAACTCAATGGTACCCTTGATGTGTTAAAGAGCTTGACATATTTGAAACAAATTTGGGTGCATGGTAACTCATTCACAGGTCCTATACCGGACTTTTCAAATCATTATCAACTATATGATGTGAGCTTGAGGGATAACCAGTTAACTGGGATTGTACCACCCTCCCTCACTGCTCTTCCTGCTCTTAAAGTAGTGAATTTGACCAATAACTTACTTCAAGGATCTCCTCCCTTGTTCAAAAATGGAGTGCAGGTTGATAACGATTATCAGAAGGGAACCAATAGCTTTTGCACAGATGAGCCGGGTAAGCCATGCAGTCCTCTTGTGAATGCTCTGCTTTCTATTGTTGAACCTTTTGGATATCCTCTAAGACTAGCTGAAAGTTGGAAGGGGAATGACCCTTGTGCTCAAAAATGGGTGGGGATTGTTTGCTCAAACGGTAACGTTTCCATTATTAACTTGCAGAGCATGAATCTCTCTGGCAATATTTCTCCCAGTTTTGCTACGCTTACATCTGTGACAAAGTTGCTTCTTGACAACAATGGCCTCACTGGTACCATACCAAATGAACTCACCAGCATGCCTCTTTTGAAAGAATTGGATGTTTCCAATAATCAATTGCATGGTAAGGTGCCGTCTTTTAGTGGGAGTGTGGTTATTAAAACTGGTGGGAATCCTGATATTGGAAAGGATACACCTCAAGCCCCGCGTGGCTCAAGTCCTGGGAGTATAAAATCTGGAGGTGAAGGTAAGAGACATAATACCGGAGCAATTGTTGGCACTGTGGTGGGAGGTGTCAGTTTACTTGGTTTAGGAGCTTTGATATTTATTATTTATGGTAGAAAACGTAAGCACGCAGTCAAAGTTCAAAATCCTTGTGCAATAGTGGTACATCCTCGTTATTCTGGAGATGGAAATGGTCTGAAGATTAGTGTTACAGATGCTGGTGCTGGTCTTGGTGTAAATGGTGTTGGTGGAGGAATTGGTGCATTAAGTCCAGGTAGTAATAGTGTTCAACATGTGGAAGCTGGTAATGTGGTGATTTCAATCCAAGTTTTGAGGGAAGTGACAAACAATTTCAGTGAGGGAAACATATTGGGGAGAGGTGGTTTTGGCACTGTATACAAAGGAGAATTATATGATGGAACAAAGATTGCAGTGAAAAGGATGGAATCTGGAATGATGGGTGAGAAGGGCCTGAGTGAGTTTGAGTCTGAAATTGCAGTGCTTACGAAGGTTCGACACAGACATCTGGTTGCACTAGAAGGTCATTGCTTGGATGGAAATGAGAAGCTTCTTGTATATGAATACATGCCTCAGGGTACTCTTAGCAAACATTTATTTGACTGGAAAGAGGAAGGGATACAACCACTGGAATGGAAGAGAAGGCTTTCCATTGCCTTGGATGTTGCTAGAGGTGTTGAATATCTTCACGGTTTGGCCCAACAAATTTTTATCCATAGGGATCTCAAACCGTCAAACATCTTGCTAGGGGATGATATGCGGGCTAAAGTGTCAGACTTTGGATTGGTTCGGCTTGCTCCAGAAGGACAGACATCATTTGAAACTAGGCTTGCTGGAACTTTTGGATATTTGGCTCCAGAGTATGCAGGTAGAATTTAAATTAGTTATGAAAATTTTGTGTTGCATACAGTTAATATATCTTTAAAAATTCAGGAAAAAATTATCTGTTCTGCTTGTCATATGTGAATTTTTCTTGTCCAGCATTGACATGTAATTTAAGCAGGTTATAGGTAGGATGCTCAGGGTATGTAGTAAATGAATCCTGCAAAATGTAGTCACTTTATTGTTGTTATAGGTTTCTACTTTAGTGTCTCTCATATGAATCCCTTGAGATAGTGAATAGGTTATGGAGAAACAGTTTGGTCGCAACACTATAACTAGCACAACACATTTTTCTCTATTTTTGTCTGGAAATAACTGTATTGAGAAAACAAAGATGACAGATTGTTTATTAAATTTTAGTATGAAAATAAAAACA
The DNA here is from genome assembly GCA_963425845.1 of Sphenostylis stenocarpa. NCBI lineage: Eukaryota > Viridiplantae > Streptophyta > Magnoliopsida > Fabales > Fabaceae > Sphenostylis > Sphenostylis stenocarpa. The sequence goes on along the minus strand of OY731399.1, from coordinate 20,066,249 downwards.
ACTTTAAAGCGATAGTTAGCTTTTTTTCCTAAAAACCGTTCAAATTGATTTGCAATTCTTTACAGCCAATTTGCGTCCCTTATGATGTTGCTCTACCTTCATGCTTGATATTTAGTTTATAATTTATTTGAAAGAAATTTCATGGTGTTATAAGTGCTTATAGAAACATGATTTATAAATTATAATATTTGTTTCATGTATTATCTATAACTATCTGTACATGGTTGCTTCATATTATATATTAAAATAAACCACTATTCCAAATTGTGGTTTTTATCTTGAACAATGATCATTAGAATGTTTATAGTTAATGGTGTTAGCGTGCATATAGAAAGAGGAACATGATTGAGCCATGCTTTATATGCAACTCTGTACATTATTGCTTCATGTTATATAAGTCAATTACGGTGTGGTTTTTCTCTCCAACGATCATTAGAATCTTGAGTTCCTCATTATAGCAGAGCTCATTTCTTCTCCTTTTTGTCCAATTCCTTGCTAACTAAAGTGGTATCACTGGCAGTCACTGGACGAGTTACAACAAAGGTTGATGTGTACAGCTATGGAGTGATTCTGATGGAGATGATAACAGGAAGGAGAGCAATTGACAACAGCCAACCAGAAGAGAATATCCACCTTGTTACATGGTTTAGGAGGATGCTACTGAACAAAGACTCTTTTGGAAAGATTATTGACCCCATAATGGATGTTGGTGAGGAGGCCTTGCCGAGTTGTAGGACAGTTGCTGAGTTGGCAGGTCACTGTTGTGCCAGGGAGCCTCACCAGCGTCCGGACATGAGCCATGTGGTGAATGTGCTGGCCCCTCTTGTTGAGATTTGGAAGCCTTCTGAGACAGATGATGAAGACATTTATGGGATTGACTTGGACATGACCTTGCCTCAAGCACTCAGTAAGTGGCAGGCTGTTGAAGGAAGGAGCAACAATGATGTTTCAACCTCTTCATCAGTGCTCACTAGTGCAGATAATACACAATCTAGCATACCAACTAGGCCTTTTGGGTTTGCTAATTCCTTTAATTCCTCCGATGGAAGATGAAGTTTGATCACATTCACATTACTACTTCTGTCTATTTTCTTTAACTTCTTCACCAAACTTTGGAACTCTTTATAGCCTTGGTTTATACATTATATAGTCTATAGTTGCCCATATATTACACCCTGTACTCCTTAAACTTCCTTAAAGTATCATGGTCTTTGCTCTACTGGCTTTGGGGTTTTAAAATTTATTGGATGCAAGAAGCCTTAAGTTTTATTCCATTACCACAACAACATATTTTTCTTCTATTTTTAAACCATAAATGCACATAAAAGATGGTAATATTTATCTCATTACATTGTTAATATCAATATTTAATACATTTTTTAATAAATGAGTTGGTATGTATAATTACATATTAAAAAAATATTATGCGCATATAATTTTAAACATATCAATAATATGAAAGTGATTAAAAATTATATTTTTATTGTACTCACTCTTATCAAATAAAACTCACACTCCTGTATTAAATAACATTGCCTTTTGTTATTAGATCAAAATGGGCATAAGTACTCTACAAGTATATGTGGTCTAACATTCATCAATATTCGGTCAAGTTAAAGTTTTTTTTTTTTCAAGATAGGGTAAATTTTGATATTTACATAAAAGTTTATTTGGTGAAAAGAAAAAAAGAGTCAAATTTTAGGTCAAGCAATTTTTTAGTATTATTACTATTATAATATATTAAAATCATATTTATATTAATTATTATAGACATACATTAAGAGTCAAACCTATAAAATTATTGAAAAATAATTTATTCCTACTAAAATTTTATTACAAAGTAGACCCTTAAATAATTATTAGATAAGAGATAATCACAAACTTTTAATGTTGAAACAAATTTAAGACATCATATGAATGGTTTGTCTTATGATATACAGATTCAATGTTTTAATTTTTATGAATCTAGTGAAAGACTCAATGTATATATATATATATATATATATATATATATATATATATATATATATATATATATATATATATATATATATATATATAAATTCAATATTTATAATTTAAATATCTATTATCCTCGTTAAAATAACAGTACAAATAGATTAAATTTAGTATTACCTTTTGCATATATCCAATGAATATTGATCGAGGAAGAGTTAAAAGGACAAAGAAGATTAAAGAGAGAGAGAGAGAGTACGTGGAAAACGGTACAAGAATCTCTTACCAAAAATCAAACAACATGGTCTGGTAAAATACAAGTTTCATTAATCCAAGGAGCCAAAGCCATTTCTAAATAGTCAAAAATCTTATTCCCATTCTTATAAAGATCAACGTAGTTTTCGTGCTTCATTTTTATTTCTTGATTCCATATATATTAAAGTCAACTTTCTTCTTTTTAATACAAGAAAATGGTGTGTACAATTGGTTGTTGTAGAAGATAATCAATTCACAATCCCATTTTAATATATAATAATAATTATAAGTTAAATAATGCTATATTATTATATATGAATATATTTATAATATTATAATTGACCACTTTCAAAGTCCAGGTTAAGTATGAACTCATTGGTGGAAAATTGTGACCGATAAGATGAGGAAGTGAAAGTGCAATGCAATTTGGTCTCCAAAATCAGTCAAATTTTCCCACGGTTTATATTATGTGGTTTTTATAACAGACAAGGCACGTTTATAATTGTACATTTTGCCAATTTGTTCTTCATAATCATGATTACGTAATTTCATATGATTTTTCTTTTGTCTAAAACAACTGTAGTTGAGTATTATATTGGATATTCAATTGGATTGAATTTAGTTATAAACTTCTAACTTATTATATTCCCAAAAAAGCAAACTCAAGACTTTTTAATTTCTTTAAGGGCCAAACACTTTTAATTAAACCAACATGCTCTTAGAAATTAAATTACCAAGATGTCTAACTTACTTTATAAATTCAAGAGAATAATTTGTATAACAAAAATTATTCATTTTTAGAAACTAAAGCAATATTTGATTCAACTTTTCTTTAGCTTCTTTTTTCTTAAATAAATTTTAATTTATGATTTTAATTATGCTAAGTATGAAATTCAGTTAGATAAATCATATGTAAAATTCAATTAACAATTAAAATTATGAAAAAAAATCAAAATTAATTTCTCTGATCAGTATTAAATTATTTTTTTCTCCACTTCTATTGTTTTTGTAAATAGTAGATGAAGTACAAACATGCAAGTGGTAGCAGAAGAAATAATAATATTGAAATGTAAGTAGTTGCAGAAAATAACAGGCAATTATGGCAGCCCCATAAGGTACGATAAAATAATGAGACAGCGTAGAGTCAAGTCAATCTTCCACATCTACACGCACAAACATCATAGCCGCCATCTATTAATAGTAATCAAATATCTCAAGATTAACTAAACCAACCACAAATGTCTGTGTTTCATTGAAACCATGTCTCTCACCGCCCCCTCCTTCTTCTTCCTCCTCACCTTCTTCTTCCTCTTCAATCTTCAACCCTCTCTCTCCCAACAACAACAACAGCTCTCATCCTTCAACATCTCACACTCCCCATGGCAACCATCTCAGAATAGAACCCTTCTCTCTCCCAACAAAAACTTCACTGCAGGCTTCTTTCCCATTCCAAACTCCAATCTCTTCACCTTCTCCATTTGGTTCTCCAACGTCCCTGCCAACCCTCTTGTGTGGAATGACACCACCCAAGTGAATAGTTCTGGCTCCCTTGTCATCACCTCGAAATTTGAACTTCTCCTCAATGGTTCACCCTTTCAAGATACTGTCAATACTAATGATTCCCAACTTGTTCTCCTGAACAACGGAAACTTGGTTTTTGGGAACTGGAGCAGCTTCAAGAACCCCACCAACACCATTTTACCGAACCAGAACTTCACAGGGGTTGAGCTTCACTCTAACAATGGGAAATTCAGGTTCATCAAGTCTCAGATACTGGTCTTCAACTCCACCTCTAGTCAATACTACAGCACCCCAAATCCCTTGGTGAGCATGGATGATGCAGGGAAAATGAGCATGGTAATTAACTCTTTCCTCACGTCAGACTATGGAGATCCCAGGTTCAGGAAAGTGGTTCTTGATGATGATGGGAATCTCAGGATCTATAGCTTCTACCCTGAGCAGAATAACAAGTGGGTTGAGGTTTGGAAAGGGATGTGGGAGATGTGCAAGATCAAAGGAAAATGTGGGACTAATGCAATCTGTGTGCCTAGAGAGGATTTGAACATTTCTACTGATTGTGTTTGCCCATCTGGGTTTTCCCCAAACCAAGGTAGGCCTGAAGATGGTTGCACAAGGAAAATCTCTCTTTCGCAACACATCCAATTTCTGAGGCTGGATTATGTGAACTTCACAAGTGATGGTGATTTGACCGAAATTAGAGCTGACAACTTCACAATCTGTGAGTCCAACTGCGCAACAGATAAAACCTGTCTTGGGTTTGGGTTCAAATATGATGGATCTGGCTACTGTGTGTGGCTGAGAGGGACAAAGCTTCAATATGGGTACTGGTCACCAGGCACTGAGGTTGCCTTTTTTGTCAAAGTTGATAAATCTGAATCAACACCATCCAACTTCATCGGCATGACTGAGGTGATGCAAACCACATGTCCAGTGAACATAAGCCTGCCACTGCCTCCAAAGGACTCAAACACCACTGCCAGAAACATTGCCATAATATGCACCCTTTTTGCTGCAGAACTTATAGCTGGGGTGGCCTTCTTCTGGTCCTTCCTGAAGAGGTACATCAAGTATAGGGACATGGCCACCACACTAGGCCTTGAGCTTCTCCCTGCTGGGGGTCCCAAGAGGTTCACCTACTCAGAAATCAAGGCTGCCACCAATGACTTCTCCAATCTCATAGGCAAAGGAGGCTTTGGAGATGTCTACAAAGGTGAGTTGCCAGACCACAGGGTTGTGGCTGTGAAGTGCCTCAAGAATGTCACAGGAGGAGATGCTGAGTTTTGGGCAGAGGTCACAATCATAGCCAGAATGCACCACCTCAACTTGGTGAGGCTGTGGGGGTTCTGTGCTGAGAAGGGCCAAAGGATACTTGTCTATGAACACATCCCATGTGGCTCATTGGACAAGTACCTCTTCAGGGTCAACAAGTCTCACAGTAATAATAACAACCATCTCAAAGACCAAACAAGTCCAAACACACCACAAGAAAGGCCGGTTTTGGACTGGAGCATGAGGTACAGAATAGCCCTTGGTGTGGCAAGGGCTATTGCTTACTTACATGAGGAGTGTTTGGAGTGGGTTTTGCACTGTGACATCAAGCCTGAGAACATTTTACTAGGTGATGATTTTTGCCCCAAGATCTCAGATTTTGGGCTCGCTAAGTTGAGGAAAAAGGAGGACATGGTGACCATGTCAAGGAGGAGGGGCACACCGGGCTACATGGCACCTGAATGGATCACTGCTGACCCAATCACTTCAAAAGCTGATGTGTATAGTTTTGGCATGGTGCTTTTGGAGCTTGTGAGTGGAATTAGGAACTTTGAGATCCAAGAATCTGTGGTTAGGAGTGAGGAGTGGTACTTCCCAGGTTGGGCCTTTGATAAGATGTTCAAGGAGATGAGAGTGGAGGACATCTTGGATGGGCAGATTAGAAACGCTTATGATAGCAGAGCTCACTTTGACATGGTTAATAGGATGGTAAAAACTGCCATGTGGTGTCTACATGATAGGCCTGAGTTGAGGCCCACCATGGGCAAGGTGGCTAAGATGTTGGAAGGGACTGTGGAGATCCTTGAGCCCAAGAAGCCCACTGTTTTCTTCCTTGGAGAAGAGTAGATTCATTTTATTACTCATCCCAGATTCATAGAATTTTTTTTTTAAAGTACTTCTTTTTGTGTAATATTTGATTAGCATCTTTTGTAGCGGCATGGTGACGTGGGTGTGTGGTCAATGTTTGAACACAACTGATAAATTGGGTGATCAAGTGTGTAAACATTACCCTTTTTACATGAGTATCAAATGTTACGAAGGAAAACTTGCATGAATCATACGAATTAAATAGGTGTTATTATGTTAAAAAAGCATTTGATGGAAAAAAAGATAATTAATTATAACAGATTAACCAATCAAACATATTCTGCATATTTTGTGTAATTCATCTTCATACAATTCTGTATATTTTTAATTTTCTTTTATCCAAAGATCCCATATATAAATTCATAATTCTGTTATCGATTTTAGACTGCAAATACATATCTTATTAACTTGTTCACGGTTGGATCCTCCGTATCACTGCTCGCCCTTCGCATCACCATCATGCACCTTACTTTTCCCCATGGCTTATAAGGTGTTTGATTAAATGCCTACCACAGTTTTGTTTATGGAATTTTCAGGATGCCCAGTTGATGAACATGTTATGTTTTATGTTCTTCCAACATTGCAGACACCTATTTAGGTCCATTAAACCACTATTTCAAGTTTGCATTAATACGTGAAATTTTGTTTCAAATGTATAATTTAATTAAGACGAGAATTGTGTTCATAAGAGCTAAAAATGATGAAATTCGAAATATTATTCTCAAATTTCTTAATTTCTCAATTTTGCATCCCAAAATGTGATAGGGATGAGTTGAGGTTCCTGGAATGCTGATAGGATTTATTATCGAAAATGAAAAGGAAAAATACAAGTAAAAGAAAAATTAAAAAAGGAGAATTTTCAATAAGGAAAGACAAAATGACTAGTTTTATTTGGAGGGACTTTTCTCTGGCGCTTTCTAAAATTCTCAACTTCAAAACACTGATTTTGGCTAACACCATTCTCTGGAATCCCTTGTGCACAACAACTTGACATCTAACAATGTACATGATTTGGATCATAAATTAGTAGTTTGAAAGAAAAAAAGAGTAAATTCAACTTTAAATTTGAGTATGGTGTTACCTTGCAAGTAATGGAGCAGAATCTATTGTTTCCATTATGTAAATGCTTTCCACATTCTTCACAAACACCACCCCACTTTGCAAGTGTTGCTACTTTGTCTTCTTTGGTAGAGCATGGATTATCAATCTCAGATCTTCTTCCTTGCTTAAATTCTTTGGATGAAATCCGAGGTTTGAGATGCACAATCTTTTCATCTTTGGACAAATAAGTCTACAAAATCATAAGAAGAAAGTTCAAATCACGAGTTATTTGTCTTTTAATTAGAAACACGAAATAAAGCAATCAAACCACATATATAAAGAATCAGACAAGAAGAACTAAAAAACTGAAGATATTATAAATAGGAGAGAACCTGAATAGTTGAGCAATCAAAATACTTCTGAAGTTGAGAGTGACGTACAACATCTTGATATGAATATTTGTGTATGTGAAACGTTGGATGGAGGTGATGAACTTCCTTGCAATGCCTACAGAAGCTAACTTTGCAGTCTATGCAGAAAACATTTTTGTCGTTAAGCTTCCTGTCTTTGTGTTCTTCACAATAGTCAAAGCTGCTCTTCAAAAAGGCATCAAGCCAATCCCTTTGCCTTCCATTTGCCAAACCATTTTCCTCCTGCTGCACAATCCATCCATTAACATCAAAACAAATTCAAAAATCATGCTTTCAGAACATACATGTTACAATTATGCTATCAAAACAACAATATTTAAGATTACTAAGAATATAAATAAATGCTAGCTAGGAAATCCGAGTATAAATAAATGTTAGGAAATCCGAGTATAAATAAATGTTAGGAAATCCGAGTATAACTTAATATCTTAAACTTAATTCAGGTAAGATAGATTTATATTTCCTTAATAATAATAATAATAATAATAATAATAATAATAATAATAATATTATTATTATTATTATCAGTGTAACATAAAGATCATGATAATTTTCAAAAATTGGATTACAGTTAGCAATGATAAAACTAAATATCTCTATTTTGAATATAATATATCCATTAAAACATTTCTATTTCCTATTTTCCTCTTACCTTAAATGATGAAGATGGCAGTACTTTGATATTGCTTTCAAAACTTCTTACGTCCTTACTCTCAGATTTCTTCGTATTGAACAGAAAAAGAAGTGTGAAGTGAAAGAGAATAACTAATACCTATTTATAATTGGTCAGTGATGTAGGATTAAAATTCTAAAGATCAAGTTTATCTTAATAGTGAATTTATCTTTTTAATTTTATCTTTTTTTTTTAATTTTATTTATCTAACTTTATCTTTTACTAATTTTAATTTTTTTCACTACATCGTTCAAATTATATTTTTCTATAATAATATAATTTATTTTTTTCTTTAATAAAATATTTTATTTTATCTTTAAATTTATTTAAATAATTTAATTTAACCAATTAAAAATATATAATATATTTTTTCTTAATTTAAAATAAAACAGGACATTGAACAAAACAAACTCTAAAATTTCATATTCCATAAAACAAAAGTTGTAAGTAAAACTATTAATCATCCCACTTTTTTTTGTCTTGTTATCTCGCAGGAAATTTAAATTTTATATTTTATAACAAAATTTGTAAGTATTCGAATTTCATTTTATAAAATTTTAATTTTTAATTATTTTAGTTATTCGTAACTCTCTTTTTTTTCATTTTCTGTTTAAAAAATATATTAAATCAATATAATATCAAATTACATTTGCTAACAAGTTTATATAACTTCGACCATTTTCAATTCTTAAAATATTTTTTTTCAATTTAAACAAAAGGAGCTTAAAAATTAAATATCATTTGTATATAATATGTTCATTCTAATATAAATGAATAAGTAAATCAATGATAAATTTAATTAAATATAAGATAAAAATCATATAAAACATTATAATAAAAAATATATAAATTTTTCATGCTTTATAAATATATAAATTAAAAATCTATTAAAGTAAAAGATAAAGAAAAAATATAGAAAAATTATAATGAAGAAAATATATAAGATAAAAACTGATAATAATGATGGTAATACAATTTTTATTTTTATTGAATTATGTATTTTATTAGATTTTATCTAGCAGATAATTGTTTATTTCATATTATAAAACAATACAAAATTATCCTAATTGAGATTATTTATTTCTTCTAATCTAACAATCCAATCCAAAATGTAATTATTTTGAGTTAGATTAGGTACTTTTATTCACTAATTTAAATTTAATTTTAATTGAATACATAAAAAAAAATTAAACCCAATCCAGAAAAGTTGATTGGTTGGATTTTATTTGGTATGACGTGGCGTTAGTTGCAAAATTACCCAACAGCCACTCAAAATCAATCACGAGACACCAAATAACAGTCACATGATGACACATTCATTACATTACATCACACCCTAACGAACGAACCAACCACCTCAATTCTCATTCAAAAGTTGCCTCTTTCTGACGCTGCTTCGGACAGACACAACATTCTACCATTCCAAATGTCGGTGAGTCCCTAAACCTTTCTACAATCCCCTTTTCCTCAGATCCACTTCGTTTCAGATCCTATCAGGGTTTCTTCTTTCTTCATGCCTTCCTCTGCATTTCGTTTTGTATTTGTTTTATGGCAAGTCGGGACTATCCCATTACTTCGATTCATATTTATATATTCAGTGATGCAATGCACTCTTAAGTGGTTTGGATGTTGTAGTTACGATGAATATAAGAAGTAATAGTTTAGAATTTTTTATCTGCATTGTTTCCTGACGACCCTTTTGGATCTCATGGAAGTGGTCTTGGTGTTTTACTACCCTCCAGAAAAGCGCAAACCTGAATGTTGAATTGAGTCATTTTGGGGATTTGTTATTTGGATAATGCTACGGCTGTACATGGATAGTTAGAATCAATAGTTAGTTAGTGATCACTCTTATGTCTACCTAAACCAATGTGGATTTATCTTTAAATCTCGACAATCTATATATGATTGTATGTTCCAGATTATAGTTCTTTTCCTTACAATGTTAAGAACTTTCACTTTATATGCTTCTGTGAGTAAGATTGGTGGTTGTTGTTAATGTTAAGTCATTAAATTCCATTGATTGGACTTATGATTATTAATTTTCGTGGCATTTGAATTTCTACTTTTCAAGTGGATACTTTACATTGATGCTGTATCTTGGAATAATCTTTCCTCTTGGCTTACTTATTGAATTGACTCTTTGTTTTTTTGCTTTGCCTTCTAAGCTATGATGATGATGGTACTTATTTAGAATTGTACCATTCTGTTCTTGCTTTCACTTAATTTCATCATTTCTTCATGGATTAAAATATTACTATACTTTTTTTTTCATTAGATATTCTTAATACTTTGGAAGGAAATTAAAAAGGGATTTTTTCTGTTTGAGTTCCTGGTTTTACATTTTCTCCTTCTGCACATGTCATTGCTTCTTGCACGCCATACTCTACAGAATGTCATCAGAGAATACCTTAAATTAACAATTTGTGTGCAGGTCACTTTGGACTATGCTGATCAAAGAGCTGAAGCTATTCCCCAATCCACCGGATCACCAACTTGGACTATTCATGTGTCAGATGTGAGGAAGAAATTTTTACATAGTATCATTGGTTAGCATTATGATTGTAGAATACATGATCCAGCAATGATATCATAATTCCACAGTGAATTCTCGGTGGCAGCAGTATGAATTTGCCCACCTTTAGCAGAAAAATCTGCTCCAGAAATAATAAACAGCATTTGAATACTTGTGGTAGACATAGTTAAGGAACTAAAATAGAAATTACTTGATGAAAAGTCAGCATTAGTAGCTTGTAAAATTCAAACAAAACAGTATTTCATTAGAATACACATCAACTAAACACCCTCACAATTATTAAAGATTCAAATTCCTATTTTAAGTTCTTACAATAGGGGACCTAAAATTACTTGAATATAGAACTATTTCAGTTATTTTTTGTTTAGCAAATTGTCTTTTCTGGTTTAGTACAATCTTTCTGACTTTTTTAGGTTAATCATTCAAATCAATACTCTGTCCTTTGTTGGTATCTTATTAGTGATAAGTCCCATCATGGTGAAATTTCCAAGTTCACTCTGTTTTGGTTTTTCACAGATAAGAACAGTTAAGGTTAGCAACATATCACTGGTTACTTCCAAGATGGATATTCTAGAATTCTTTTCATTCTCAGGTGATATTCGGTATATTGAGATGCAAAGGTCAGAGAACTTGTAATGTTTAAATAATTTTTCATGATTGGTATTTTTTAAACTGTTGCACTGAGTGGATGTCTCCCAAATCTTTGGTTTTCAATTGTACAGGGAAAGTGACCGCACTCAGGTGGCTTATGTTACATTTAAGGATACACAGGGAGCAGACACAGCAGTTCTATTAACGGTATGTTTCTAAATGTCACATTACATTTCATAATAAAGAGATGGTTTGCACCAATGTATGTTATTAACCCTTTCATTCAATCCTTGAAACTGATAAAAACTGCATAAATCAGCTATTTTAGTTGATTTTTGTTTTTCAAACCATATGCTTAATCTTCATTTTATAATATAGGGTTCAAAGATAGGTGATCTATATGTCACCATAACGCCTGTGGAGAAGTATCAGCTGCCTCCTGATGTTCTTCCGGCAAGTCCGGTAAGTATTAGTTTTTCCAGTAGAGTAATTTTATACTCATATAAATGCTTGAAAGGAATTTCATCTCAACAGGTTGTTAAATTAAATGTTGTGTAATTTATTTTGCATGCAATTGTGGTCATCATGCACGCCTGCTACTAGTACATTTGTATGTAGTGAAATGTGAGATACAAACAGTTTCGCTGAAAATGGGGGTTCAATGTGTCCCAAATATGATTGTCAATACTAGTATGTTTTATTTATCTGTCTCATTTTGTTATTATTCTGATAGAGTCCTAGTCTTGGGGTTGAAATTTATGGCTTCAATATTGCAGCCAAGTTTATATGGTTTGCTTAAGATCTTTGTCTGGATATGACGACTAAAGATTTTTATATTTATATTATTCTGCTAATGATGGTCTGCAACTTATCTGCCACAATAAACATAACTCTGGGCTGAAGATTACTAGATCTAACTTGGCACTCTACTAAAACATTCTCTTGTGAGGTTAGATTGATAACTGAACTTTAAGGAATAAATCGTGGATATTATACTGTAAACTTTTGTACTGCACAGACCTAGAGGGTACTTTTAGATCTTCAGTTAGAGGTAGATGCAAAATATCCGCGAGTGTATAAAAATTCTTCACTCCCTACAGGGTTGGAAATTCTAATTTCTTTACTGTTAAATTGCATTATCTAATATATGTTTATGTTGTACAATGCTCTTATAAATAGACAAATCAAAGTGCCGATGCAGTAAAGAAGGCTGAAGATGTAATGAGCACCATGCTTGCTAAGGGTTTCATTTTAGGAAAGGATGCTATCAACAAGGCAAAATCCTTTGATGAGCGTCACCAGTTGAGCTCAAATGCATCTTCCACAGTTGCTTCCATTGATCGTAGAATGGGTTTCAGTGACAAATTAAGTATTGGAACAGCTATTGTGAATGGAAAGGTGAGAGAGATGGATGAAAAGTATCAGCTTTCTGAAATGACAAAGTCTGCTATTGCCACTGCAGAACAAAAGGCAAGCAGTGCTGGATCTGCTATCATGAGCAATCCTTATGTATTAACTGGGGCTTCATGGGTGTCTAGTGCCTTCACTGCTATAGCAAAGGCAGCCGGGGATGTCAGCACGATGACAAAGGAGAAGGTTGAACAGGCTGAGGTAGAAAGGAACGGGATCATTTATAATGAAAGGAAATGGCCTGAAGATGAATTTTCAAAGAAACACTTTGAGGATGCTTCAGACATGGGCCCTGCAATAGTTCCTGTTAATTCACATGATGACCATAAGCTGGAAATCATATAACTACCAGAATTCTTACATCCTCACATGCACAGTTGGATTTATTTAGTTAGCATAGTTATTGTCAGATTTCCGATTTTGCACGTTTGTTGTACAATGATAAATCTTATTGATTGATTTAGCGATATCAAAGTTTGTTTGGCAGACGTGGTTCCTAAATACGGTCAAACATTGATGTCAACAAAATTATTTTTTACTTACTTCTTCATTCACTTGTCCCTTTATGTCAGTATAGTTTAAATATGCAGAACTTTATGTCAAAAAGAGTATGATAAAAAAGTTAAATGTTTTGCTGTTTTGATTTTCCATTGCAACGAAAAGAAAAAATAGGCATATAGCTTTGCTCTTCACCTCAATATTTGACTGTGTTGACTATCTTGCTTTGGATGTTTTTCCATCTAAATGTAGAGTTTTTAGCCACCAGTTGACATCTTAGTTGAGTTTTGGTGCAATGAAATTTTCTTTAATGATCCCTACTTCATTTTCACTTCACATTAAACTGTACAGTTTTCTCTTTTGATTTGGGGTAGCAATCTGAACTGTAACATATATTAACCTGAAGCTTATTACTTGTTGTGTGACGTATATTTATCATGCTGTAGTTGACCTAAAGTCGGTCATTTTCTGTATTGAGGTGGTCACTAGCAAACATAATTCACTATGAACTAATTCCTGTGCTTACTTTAGAAATACCTTCAATATAAAATGTAGTCATTGAGTACAATGATGCTTTAATGCATATAATTAAAATTCCTACTGACCAAACATGATAAAAGGTTGCGAGGAGGGCACAAAAGGCAACGTCTGCAATCAAATATGATGCAAGATGAATTTTTGTATAAACCTGTAATATCTTTGCAGGTCATTAACAGTTAACAGCTCCTGTCCGTTGAAAGGTTGTCACGCCTTCCAAAAAAATGTGTACATTTTTTTCCTCTATATCCGATATACAGAACAATCAATATAGTTACATGTGGAGAAAAATAGAATTTCCTTGCTCTCGGTAGGGAAACAAATGGAATTTATTTTTTATCAATGAAGAATCAACCACCAATAAGAAATCTATTTGTCATGGTTAGGAACAATTGCCACCAATCTGAGCCGTATAGTCAATGCCTCCAATTGTGTTATCCTATATAGCGTAACAGCCACTCCAGGCACTGTTATAGTGAATATAAGTTTCATGTTAAATACGAACAAAACCGATAATAATAGGAGAAAGTGAATAATGATAAAAAACGATACAATATATTTTCATTCTAATTTTGGTGTGGGGATTTTCTCAGCTCAAGAAATAAAATTATTTGATAAATTTCATAATAGTTGTATGTCACTTTTTCATCACGTCATTTCAAATTTTTTCTTTACTCATTTTGCCGGTTTTAAATCTCAAACCAAAGAGAAAGTACTCCGACAAATTATAGTAAATAGGACTATCTTACCTCTATGCATTCAAACAAATTGTCGTCTTTTGATCTAACGTGGATCTGCAAAATCATAAGATTAATTATATACATGAAATGCTACTCACAATCTTATGGACATTACAGGATAATCCAGTCTAAAAAGAAAAGAAAGATAGAAAAAGCAGAAACGACATGCGCAAGTTTGCAGATTTATAAAATTAGTGTTTTCACAATTTCAGTGCAAACCTAGATCTTACATATACTTTTGGACTCCAAATTCATTGATTTATAATGATATGCAAAAGTGGTATGAAGCGGATCTGGCATTGCATAACCGTATCATATAATTTTTAACTCCGAGTTTGTTGACCTAAATTTCAAATGAAGAGTTAGTTCTGTATCGCAATAATAGTTACCTCTATGACTTTAAGCGATGATCTTTGATTGACTTCAAGACCAGCCAGGACTACAAGTGCTGCAGCAACTGTTGAAGGCCAGTAGCACAGTTGCTCATGAGATGACAGTGTCAGCACTGCCAGATACTTGACCCTCTTCTCAATGTCTGCATCAGCATTGGCCGCTTTTAGGTAAAACCTGTAAATTATAAGGTGGAGTGTGATTTAGCTGAATCATAAACAATTGGGTAACTTTATTTTCTTGTACTCTTGGAGTTTTAGTTTTTGAAAGGTTAAATTGCAACTTTTTATTTTATTTTATTTCTAATGTGTTTTTTGTTGTCTTTTTTGTCCACGGATATTAAAAATTCATAATTTTGATTTACCTTAGAATTTCTTTTGTATTTTATTTCTATTATCTTGGTTCATTTGAGTTCTAAACTTAACGTATTTATTTAAAAGTACTATATAAAAGAAAAATTAATTAGTTAAATATTAAAAATAAAAATAAACTGTACACAAAAATTAAGAAAATTATGGATTTTTTTAAAATCTGGAGACTAAAGTAAAAATAATGAGAACAAAAACCTAAATAAAAAATTTTAAATAGCTTAAACTTAACCGATAGTCTTTTCTTATCGGGGCTATGTTAAGTTTCAAGTACAAAAATTTCTTTTAATTTTTAAATAATACACAGTATCTTAAAGGGAAAAAAATGAAAGTAAGTTTTTTCTTTAACTAATGTTAATAAGAGTTATTTAAGAATAAAGATTAATATTTTATTATAAATTTTATATCTGAATTGGTTAAAATTAAAAAAATTTCTTAAAATTAAGAAAAAAAAGTTACTCTTTTAACTAAATTTTAAATTATTCATCTATAAAATTTATAATAAAATATTTATATTTATTTTTAAGTAATTTGACCCTTAATTTTAAAATTAAAATGGTTTCACATAAAGAAACAGAAATATGAATGAAGACCTAAAACTATGAGTATAAGCTAACATTAATTTATGCCGAATTTCATGACATATTCATGCTGTAAAAATAAGAAGTTACTGGAATACCACAAGAAATTGTAGATGGTAGGCAGAAAGCACTGAAACTTGAGCACCTCCTGCACCATCCATTCCATAGCTACCACCTCGCATCTACTGTACTTATTGCTTCCTACATAGAAATTGGTTTGCCCCATTCTGTAATACCCACAAAGGAGTTCAGTTATTCGTTGGACATAATCAATTTCATGAATTTGACTAGGAGAAGTTCAGTTATACAAGAAGCAAGACTCTGTAAAAGAAAGAAATTAAAAAATTACAAGCGGGTTTTTAACTATACTCATGGGACAGTAAAACTTAGCAAACAAAAAACAATTATTTACTTGAATTTTTAACCTAAACATCAAGAAAGCTAATGTGTTACAAAATAGAATTTATTCAAATGTTGTATAATGTTTGGAACTTTATGGACAATTGTTATCCTTTTAATTAAGAATTAGCGATTAACGACGATAAATACACTCAAACTATAGAAAAATTAAGTCCTATTCTATTTTCATTTTCCTTAATCTCAAGGCCGTCACCAGCCATCACTTCTTAAACGGCAACCCCAGACCAGTAAATATACACATTTTTGCCCAAAATAATTAGATTAAATAAGGATGGGGGAGAAATGTTAAGATTTAATGATGAACCTGTTGTGTTGTTGATTTTCTTCGATCCTGATCGCTAACGAGAGGCAAGCTATTCCAACGATTTGAAGGTGTTTTTCGACTTTGAAGTATCCTTTGTTTAGGAAACGGTCAAGTAGGTTGACTCCAAGAAAAATCGTCTCTTGCCGAAGCTGTTTTCGACAAGATTGCTGCCAAATTTAAAAAGATAAAGGCTTTCAAACAAATTCAATTGCCAATTCAAAGTCAAACAAGTTACACAGATGCAAATGTTTAGAAATCACAGTCCAATACCTGAAGTTAAGGATGGTATTATACAAATTTAAATAGGTTCGCATACATCATTATTCCTAATATGCAATAATTAATAGTCTTCACCCTAAATATTAATAATTAATAGAGAGAAATTGACTACGTAATTGGTATGATATTCCAAACATATTTTCTAACTATTTAAAATTATCTAACATATAATTAAACGACAAAATAATATATATATATATATATATATATATATATTCTCTTTTTTATTTATGAATTCAATTTATTTTTCTGAATGTTATTTAAAAGTGTGGTAAAATCAAATTTGACAACAATATACTATTGCACCTATATTAGAAATATCATTTTTTTTTCCTTTCAGACCATATGACCTTCAATTCCTTTCCAATTATAAACAATTATAAAAAGAAGTAAAATGAACACTCATTTATATGAAATTTTGAAGCATTAACATTATTGAGACTTATGAGATTGGTTAGACTATCAAAATTGGTGGGAGTAACATTTCTCCTTACCTGTGCTATCTTTTAGGTTCAAGTCAAAGCAGTAACTACCTACATATGCGAGCACGAGAAAAGTGGTTGCATGATGGCATCAGCAGCATACATGGCGATTGAGGGCCGTGCCACTTGAACTCACGTGTCATGAGGTAATTGGACGCTCACCCTACTCCAACTACTTATTTTACAGGATATTATCTTTCAAAAACATTGTTTTATAACTCAAACAATCAATACTCATTTTAAAATAACATTACATAACATTATATGTTATTTTGTGTTATTTATTTGGATTTTACTAAATCAAGTTTGAATTTCACTTACTCTTCAAATACATTCTATCTCATCCCATCCAAAGTACAATTATATATCTAAACTATCAAACCACAACAGTAACAACTTGAAATTAGATAAACCTACCTCAATGATCCAGTGAACCATCTGCGCACGCTGCTCAAGCACGGTCTCTCCGAATTCAGTGGTAGAGATATATCTTTTACCATAATTTGACACAAAGACTTGCTTCCTCTCTCTCTTCCTCAGCATCTGGTAGCTGTCCTCGTCATCAGAATCTTCAAATCTCCCAAACTAATATCCACAAATTTATAGATAAACAATAAAGAACTCCTAGCTATAACAATGAAGATTGAAGGAGCTAGGTTAAGTAGGTTCCTAACAGAACTAATAATATAAGTAACTTAGAATTCTGAACTCGAGAAACATACATTGACATCATCCTCGTTGCTTGACGAAGAGTTCATCACTGGAGAAGTAGAATAAAGAGTTGTGAACTCCTTGCGATACTGAAGGAACAACAAATACATAGGGGAAGGAGTTTCTCCTACGGATCCCCCCGAAAATTGGCTTCCAGAATCCACGAACATTGACGGAGAGTAATCCGAAACTTCTGGCTGCGAGCATTCACCTAAAATCTCGGAATGAAACTCAGAAAATACAGTTCCCTGACTGGAATGTTCCGATTCTTCATCATCGTCACAGTATGAGAAATGCAGATCTTCAGGGCAACGCAGATCCTCATAGCAAGCAAGGTCCACCACGATGTTGTAAATTTCCGATTCCTGATTTGATTGTGCTATTAAATCCGTGCAATTGTCCTCCACCTGGATGTTTCTGGAACCTTCTGAGTATTCACATTTCGACGCTCTGTTTTTCTTGCTGTTATTTGTTTCCTCCTCAATCAACACACGAACTCCAGAACTAAATGAGACGTCGTTTCCATTTGATTCGGAAGAGATTTTCATGTCTCCGTAGCTGGAGGACTTCGAATTGTACTGTTCCTCGCAAGTAATCTCTGATTTCGCGCATGAAACGTCCTGTTTCTTAATCTCACTTCCACTTTTGAACTTCTTAATGGCAGTAATATCCGATTTCACATGCAGCTCCAAAGAGTTGTCGTCTCCTCTTATACTCTTAGATTCTCTTCCGTTTCTGACCTTTAGAATTGAGCTTCTGCTTCGGGAGAACGAATTGGAGTCCGCGCATGAAGACTCTGACACTTCCACTTCATTCTCATTTCGCTTCTCGGAGATCAGATTTATCGCTGAATTGATTGATGATTCGTTTCTCGAGTTTTTATTTTCCTTGCTGGCGATGGAAGCTCTGCTGGAGTTGCAGGAAACTTCACCGGCAACGAAGTCGGAGTCAGAACTGGAATCCATGGAAAAACTAGGATTATGGTCAGAGTTGTTGATGAGAAGCACCGGGGATAAATTTTTCCGTCGTCGTCGAGACACCTTCAGCCGGAGCTTCTTGGTGAAGTTGAACCGAGGTGACTCCACTTCTAACTTGCGCTTTGATTTTCTCGATCTGGTTGTCATTGTTGTAATGTTAACTAAAAATTGCAGAGAAAATTGCAGAGTTAAATAGTTGTTATTGTTGAGATGATTGAGTAAAGAGAGTGTGGGAAGTGTGTTTGAACCGTTACGGGAGTTGTGGGGAGGAAGGGAAACGAGGGAAGAGGGTATATTAATGGTACTGTCCTCTTGATGCGTTTTCCGTGCACCACGTTCATGCATTATATCAATATTCCTGATACATGTTAATTTTTTATATTTCATTTTAATTAAAAAATTATAATTCTTTAATTTTATTGTTATTTTAAAAAATAAGGTAAATTATGTATTATTATTTATATACTGAAATAATATATATATATATATATATATATATATATATATATATATATATATATATATATATATATATATATATATATATATATATATATACTTCTGAGAGACTCTGAACTTCAAATATCAAAAAATTTCTTCGAAATGTCTTCCCAAACAATACAGTACGGTAGTTTGATTTTTAAGTTAATATAAATTTAAATAAAAAGGTAATTAGATATTAATTAAAATATGTTATACTTTATTAGATAAGAAGATATTTGGATGATCATCGTCACCAATGTGAATTTCTTATGAGTTATTTTTTTCATATCTAAAATAAAGATTTATATAATTTTTAAGTAACTTAATATTAATTTTATTTTTTTAAAAACGAAGGATGTGATATTGTTTTTGAAAGTAACGAAAATATCCGTGATGTGGGTTGAATTAACTGTTATTTGTCAAATATAAGAGGAGATAAAATTTAAATTTCTATGATTTTTTTAATAATAAATTATTTTAAATAATTAATATTTTATTTAAATATCTCAATAAACAATTTTTGTACTATCCGATAAATAATGATTTACAAAATCATCAAATATAGAAGGTGATGTATAATTTATCAACGGTAAGACTTAATTCAAAAATTCATGAATTTATTTTCTTACAAAATAAAAATTGGCAAAGGATTTATTTAAATATATTTTTGCATGTGCACAAATTTCTTTTAATTCCTATTTTTTTTTACAGAAGAATTATTTGATATTTTTTACAAATTTTCAAAAATTTTAAAAATATATAGTAATTTTTTTTTTCAAAGATGAAAAATAAATATATCTTTCAAAATTAAAAGTAAAAACGAAAATATTAGAGATAAAGAATAGAACATATTAAGTATATTCTTTATTATAATAAATATTTTTTATTAAATAGAATATAAATATAATTTGTGATATTACAGCGTACAATTTAATTGTTTTTTTTTTAAAAAAAAGGGAGTGAAATTTGCTGAAAACACACATGCATTCATCATACTGATCCACTTTCCAACACATGTCTATGTTTATGTCCATTCATTGACAATTTTCCCAATTGTTTGTCCTCATCAGTACATCACAAAAGTACAGGCATAAACCTATTATTCACTTACCAAGTACATTCTTTCATCATTTTTTCCAAGCTCTAACTCAATATATATAATTTTTCAGTTCTTCATGTATGAAGAGTGTTTCTTTTAAATATGAATGTTGGGTATATTAGCTGTGCATTTGATGCATTCAAAGGTTGTTGTCGTCCCAACCAGAGTTTCTTTTCTTCCTCTCAGATATAAATTACAGTAAAAACTTCAATAATTATTAGAAAAAAAATCAAAACTTTTTTTATAAATTAAATTTAATTAATACCTAAATTAATGTATAAAAGTTATCTAAAAAAATTATAAATTCTTATTTTCAAATAATATATAAGTTTTATCTTATTATTAAGCTTATTTTGTTTTAAATTGTTTTTATAAATATTTATAAAAAATTTATCCTAATTATAATCTATTATTATATACGACAAAATTATTATAATCTATTATTACATCAACTTTTGCGTGTAGACAAAGTAGTATGTGAAAGTTTGGGTTCAATAGTATTGATTAACTAAAATGAGTTTTTTTTTCTTCTGATTCAATAATAATGTTACCATTATTTAGTTTGGACCCAACAATTTTTGTTATAATCCTAACATGTGTTAATGTTTTAATAAATATAATAATTTTAATATTATGTTTCATAAAAGAAAAAAGATGGATTCTTTATTTAAATATTAATTTTTAAGTTAAAAAGATTAAAAAATTATTTATCTTAGATTTCAAAACTAAAGACACGGTTAAACCTTTATTAATGGTATTCATTACATGAGTTGGTTTCATAAATTAAAAAAAAATGAATATGTTCAAAATTATCATAATCTTTACACATATTGAAACATAAAATTATTTATTTATCTTTAATTGATTCATAATTTACTATCTCAATTTCAAGTGTTCTTATTTTTTTAATCAAAGTTGAATTCCAATAATAGATAGATAAACTAATTGAGTATTTCAGGCCAATGTAAATGGGTTGAAAATTTAGCCCAATACGAATGAAAGAAAATGATACAGAAAAAAAAATCTGAATTTCACTCAGTTTTCAGTCATAATGTTTAAGAGTAATACTAGTTTATTTAAAATAAACTTCAGACACAGAAGATTTATATATATTCTAATATGATTGGTGTCATTTTAATCAAATATAATGAGTTATTTTTTGTGATATTTTTTATTTTTATGATTCAATTTCACTAAAATAGCGTGGATTGTTACTTAATTTTTTTTTATTAAGGTTTAATTATGTTCTAACTTTTTATTAAGATAAGATTTTGTGTTTATCCCTGAAATAAAAAAAAATATTTTTTCTAAATTTTGCAAACAAAATAACTTAAATCTCTAAACATAAACTTATTAAGGAATTACAATAAGTTTTCAGATTTTAAAAATAATTTTAATCTCTCAAATTTTGTATTTAGAAATTATAATAATTTTTCTAATTTTGATAAATTTTAAAAAAGTATATTTAAGAGACCAAAACTAAAATTACTCAAAGGGATAACACAAAATTCAATTCCCCAGCATTGGTACATTTTGATCTTCATGGAGAAAAATAAAGTAGATTTCCTAAACAGTTTTTCTAAAATAAAATGTGTTTTAGGTGAAGAATTTTGTACACTATTATCGTTTATGTTTAGTCTCTATTTTGAGTTCATATAAAACAAGTTTTTGCTCACATATTTTCAACAAAAATTAAGTAATATTTTTATCAAATTATGTTTTCATTGATTTATTTTTTAAAAAATCTCATATTAATTAGAGTAAACTTGAAAATAAAAAATAAAATTTTATCTCAACAACTCATGTATCAAACATCAATTAACTCAAACCTAATATCAAAAATTATTTTAGCTCAAAACTAATATCATAATTTATTTTTAACTCAAATCTAATATCTTAATTTATTTTAAATTTATATAAAAGCATAAACATGTAATATTTAATTAAACACAACTATACCGGATATTTTTACTCTCGATTATACATTATTTTTTTCATGTTAGATTATATATATAAATGATATAAAAAAAACTTTTATATAAATTCTTATTACAATCAACTTAAATATATATATTATAAAATTGACCCTGTTTCACTTACTATGATACATAATTATCACCTGTCATAATAATTCACTATTAAATATTTTTTTTATTAGTAAATAATATAATTTCAAAAGGTATATAAATGAATTGCAACTCTAGCCTATATAACATGCTTTTAGATAAATTAATTTCAAATAGAAAATATCAGTGTCATTCAACTCTTAAGAGCCCTTGTACATATAAGCATCACTCTAATATACACCACATAATTGTGATCACCGATATAATACAGAGGTTCACTAAAGCAGCAGCTACACCAGATCTGAAGGTAAATATAAAATAATATTCTGAAAACAAGAGCTATAATAAGGAAATGGTACTTGGTAAGGACAAGTTGCACTAGCATCATCGTGATTCGAATTGCGTATGAAAAGTTATGGGTGGTTCAGTTCATCCAGTTGCTTTAGTTGAAGATACGTTGCTCTGATGAAAGCGTTGGTTTCTTTTGTTGGTTCTTCTATGGCTTCCTTCAGCTTGCTCAGTGCCATGCAATACGCTTCCTATCCATTGATCAAATCAAACATTTTTATTAAGTTCATTGCTGCAGAAATCATTTTGTATAGATCATGCAATTTTCAATAATCAAAGTCACAGTTGGGCATGCTAATCTGCTAATTGTGGTGATACCATGAAGTGATCTAATTCTGAAGTGTTTGGACTAGGAGTTGCTTTGGACTTGGAGTTGACCAGCTTCTTCCATGCATCATCACTTGTTGCATCAAACTCTCCACCTTCACTTAACCCCACCTGAATTGAATACAATGGCTTCTTGTGTCTTTTTCTCTGAATTGCTTTAATTAACATACAGTTCATGAGTCAAAAACATGGAAAAAAAATGTACATACCTTCAAGCAGTTGATGTGAGATTGAATCAAAACTTCATACAAAGGATGAGTTGCGATAATCTTCTTTAGAACTTGTTCATTTTCTTTCCCACCAGCAATGTCTTCACTTCCCCCAGCAACACCCTTTTCTCCCATTTGTGAAGCTTCCATATCTCTCTAGCTAGCTATGCTTATTATTATTGTTATTATAAGTACTTTCTCTTGCACCAATCGAATCACAAACTTTGACAGAAACAAAAAAGCAGCAGTATCATATATAGCAACATGTGGTGGATAAAAGGGGTTTGTATTATGGTTATTGACCAATGTAGGTGCAAGGCAAGTGATGAAACGTAGTTATCAACAAGTACAAATGGGGTTACCTGCCGTATGGGTATTTCTGTTCTTCATGTTGTTAACCATTGGAGGTAAAATAAATAGTAAGAAACAAGTGCATGCATGCATGGGAAAAAGATAAAGGGTTAAAACTCTGTGTTCCCTGTTTCCCTTTTTTGCCTTGAAAGGAACTTGTCAAGGTTTATTGCTATGATTAAAGCACCTTTCAGGTCTTCACAACTTGGAACCCCTCTTTTGGCTTTATTCTAAGATTTTTACTTCACTTCACCATTTCTCAGTACTTACTGTAGTGAAAATTATTTTATAACACTTCTCAAATTACAATATATATGATCTTTCTCCTTTGTTCCTTTCCATCACATTTTTTTGGTTCCCATCTTTTTCATCTTCTGTATAAACTTTACAAGCATATTTTAGAAGCAACGTTTCTCTTCTTAGTTGGGTTAGTGTGTAACGTGGACATGCATTGTTTTTGTTCATCATCATCATGGTAATTTTCAACGTAACTTGGATGGGTTATTTGTTTATACAAATAACTGATCTCGAATAAGAAAGAAAATTATTGTGACCAATCTAAATAAAAGTTGTTTTGGATCTAAATTGGTATAGTGTTTGTTGAATTGGGTTCCATAGTCAAACTTGGATGGGTTATCTGTTTATGGGCCTAGCCCACTACACGACATACATTTTTAAATATTGTCCAACACACTCTTGATCACAGTTCTCACTGTACTTGATTTCCTAGTAAATTTGTATGACTTAATATAATAAAAAGGATGAATGAAAGTACGAAAAAAAAAATTGTGGTTAATATTAGAGTTTTAATAAATTTTTATAAAAATAAAAATTGATATATTCAAAGGTGAAAATTGGTAATTGTCTTTCATGATATCTATATTATGATTTTCTTTTTTATAATTGTTTTTTTTAATTTAATAAAAACAATATGTATAATGAGTAGAAAAGAATGTGAGATACATGAGTGAAAAAAAACATATATATAAAAAAATATTTTTTTGACCGTTTTTCATATTATCAAATACAAAAAAAGTTATATATAATGAGTGAAGAAAAAACGTACCATACTTTTAAAAAATAGAATAAAATAAAATTTAGAAAAATATATTTTTAATAAAACTATTCATATACAAAATATGGACATACTACTACTACTAGAAAACAATAATAGTAATAAAATAAAAAATAAAAAGATTAACAAATTTTTTAAACTCATTTCTACAATTTTTTAATTAGTGATTAAAAAAATACTTTTTAAAAACTAATTTGTGCTATTTTTTAGAATTAAAAATATATTTAAGCATGTTTAAAATAAGTATTACAAATGTTTAGGTGAAAGTTATTTCTCTCTTACATTTTTTTAATTTATGTCTAGATAAAAAGTGACAAATCAATTTCTTATTCATCATTCATCCACTGGAATCATAAAGAAAAATGTTAATGAATTAATCGATTCATTGTAAAAAATGGATTGAATATAATGTTTTTATTTATTTTATGGATAGTAAAGTAATGATTTATTTACTATGTTTTAAAATTCAATAATTTTCTAATTCATATTTAATTGAACAAAATTAATCTAACATTTTCGTTCATATTTAAATCTTTGGTAATTTTGTTTTAAATTTGAAAAATATATTTACTTTTCTTTTGTAACAATTAAAATCTACTATTATACTTCTTAGAAAACCTTAAGCTCCTAATTTTCTATGTACTTTTAGTCTGGTATTCAACTATGTCTCTAACTTTGTCTCTTGTTCCCTTTGTTCTTGTGCACGCACGCAGCAATAAGAAAACGCAAAAAACTTGATAATGAATTACACGTGGAATTGTTGGTTCTTATGGAAATTATCCATTCCAAAGTATTAGCACATTCTTCAACCTTTTCTGAAGGCAAGAGCATTAGGTATGAGTAAATTCAATTACAATTCATATGGTCGAGATTTTGTACAAAATTACTTTATGTAATAGTTTATATATATTAAACACTTAATTGAACACAAGTTATATAATATTATCCCACTATAAATTCAAACCGTACATTTTCACGTTGTGGTTAACATTTTCAAACTCTCTACATTACATATAATAGGATTATATCGCTATGCAATGAAGTCAAATGTTGATTAAGGTGTATTTTACTACCATTTAGTATATAATAATCTTACATACTATTATTTATTTATTAATAGATGTGATAAAATAGGTCCATATGTCGTTTTAACTCATCCATATCTGAGCTGAAAAAATAGTACAGACCAACTAGTTAAAATGGATGATGATCCTAATTCATACAGTACGCCGAAAACATTTTTTTATATATAAATTCTTTATATATATATATATATATATATTAAATATATTATATGAATATATTTTAAAATTTTATTCATTAATTAATATTTTTATAGGATAAATTGATAAAATTACTAAATATTAAATTACTCAATTATAATTAATAATTTTATTTTATTATTATTTAAATTATAACATTATAATATATTTATATATTTAAATAATATAATAAAAAATATAACATTTTTAATTATAACAAATTTTTTTCTAATATGTAAATATTTTTTTAAATAAATTAATTTTATCACGATGAAACAAGACAAATTCAATACTAAAATTATAAACTCGAATTACCAATTTAGATAAATTGATCCATATATATATATATATATATATATATATATATATATATATATATATATATATATATATTACATCGTTTAGAAATTATGATTAAGGATAGTTTAGATATAATCATTTTTTAACTACTGAGACATTATTTTTAATGATAAAATAGTATCAAACTAAAATTTTAAAGTTAACAATACCTTGGATGTGTTAATGAACCATAACGAAATTATCATAATAAATATGAGATCAGAAAACTCTCGTTTTTAGATTTAACAATGACACTCATCGGTGGGATAAAAATAGAATCTTGCTCAACTTATATATCTTAATTCTCGACTGAACAATTATGTTTCAAGTATACTAATGAATATCATATCACTTAGGTGTCAAGTCTAAAGATAATTTGTATATCCTTAATTTTTTTAATTTACCAAAATACCTTCTAAAGATAAAATTATGACATACTAGATTTTCAGACAATATATTAGACATGATCGTTAACTCTAATTATATAATCATTAATTTTGTAATACTTGTTGAAGACTCGTG
This sequence comes from Sphenostylis stenocarpa, assembly GCA_963425845.1. NCBI lineage: Eukaryota > Viridiplantae > Streptophyta > Magnoliopsida > Fabales > Fabaceae > Sphenostylis > Sphenostylis stenocarpa. Next base: position 20,039,331 of record OY731399.1, on the reverse strand, counting down.
TTTGAAAGTTTTTAAGTATTCATATATTTAGTATAATAATAATAATCATTCCTTCTAATCTAATTTTTAAAATTAATAATTAGCATGCTAAAAAACAAAGATAAGATCAAACATGTGTTGCGAACATTTTATATAACAATTAATTAAGTATTTTTGCTTTTAACAAAATCAATACGTAAATAATCATAATAAAAAAGTTTGTACGTATATTAAGAAAGTATCTTTCTTCATTTTTTAATGTGATGGGTTATATTGTTTGAAAAATAACAATTACAAGAATGATTAATTTGACATCAAATTAAAAAACATGGAACGCAATCATGGGTTGTATATTACGTGTACTAGAAGACATGTAAAAGAATAATGTGATTCGATTTTTCATATCTTCTTTATATGGTGTCACATATTTCTTAAAAAAAATCGCACTGCATGATTAATAATAATTGTTACGAGGTTATTATGAAATAACTAATCAATAACAAATAATGACAATTTGCAAGACCAAACTAATTTAAACATGTGTAATAAGCAAATTAAACAAACTACATTATACCAGGAAACTACTTTTCAAAACTACAAACCTAATTGACATTTTTGCATTATAACTTGATGACTGGTTGAACCTATGTTTTTGTTCAAATTAACTTCAACCTCCAATTAAGGAGATTGCAAGATATAACAAAACCTCGATTGAGCGGAATGATACTGGCTCGAAATAATATGGCTTGAGCGAATTTAGGGTCGACATAAGTTCTTATTTTGTTTCCGTCCTTCCTGAAGAGCTTGAAATATGTGGTTACTCAAGTTACAGTATGTGACTAACTGTGATGGACTTTTAGTACAACCGTGATCAACTCTCGCTCAAGCGAGGACTCCATCGCGCTTGAGCAAGGAGAGCTGCAATAAATGGTTATTCTCGGGGTTCTATATCGCTCAAGCGAAACGAACTCGCTAGAGCCACAAGTGCTTCATATATGTGGTTACCCAAGTTATATTATGTGGCTACCTATGTTGGACCTTTAGTCCGATGATGTGCTCAATTCACTCAAGTGAGAAATCCATCGCTTGACGAGGAGGCCTGCAACTAATGAGTATTCTCGGTTTCTATTTCACTCAAACGATAAAATTCTCGCTCGAGCGACAAGTGCTTGAAATATGTGGTGACCCAAGTTATATTATATAGCTAACTAGGTTTGACTTTTGATCCGACTGTGGTCAATTCTCGCTCAAGCGATGGTATTCTCGGGTACTTTTTCGCTCAAGCGATAAAATTCTCGTTCGAGCGAGAAGTGATTGAAATATGTAGTGACCCAAGTTATACATCAATGCATTCAACATTTTTCTAGGCACCCGTGACCGCTCTCTGTAAATATATAACTAAATAATGTGCATGCAGGCCCAAGTTCCTAAATATCTAAATATTTGAGATTGATTATATAAAAAAGAAATAATATTAAAATAGTAAAATCGTATTTTACATAGTTATAAATATTTTCCAAAAAAAAATAAAAAATCCAGAATTCATTCGTTATTACAGTCCTTCAACTTCATTTTAACAATCCAGAATTCATATCAGGTAAGGTTTTGGATTTCATGAGAGTATCTTTTTAATTTTACTTCCCTTTTTATGTTTTCACAGAGAGAATATGAGGAATTTAAAGTTCGTATTAATGGACTTGTTGCAAAGGCACAAAAAGTTGCTGAAGAAGGATGGGTGATGCAAGATGGTACACCATGCCCTGGAAATAATACCAGAGACCATCCAGAAATGATCCAGGTTGGTTGAATTCTCACAATGATTACATTTTACAAACAATTGCTCATTTATCAGCTTTGGAGTCATTTCTCAAAGTTTGTCTTACTATAGAGTATGGGTTACAATGTTTAGAATACTGAAATCATGACTATAACCAATTGTTTCTACATATTAGCCTTGGGGACTGTAAATTCTAACTTTTTGTTGCTAATTATGCACGAGCAAATATTTATATGTTGTGATGTCATGATGGTAGAATTTGGTTGGGATGTCGTTCACTATGATTACATTTTATATTTGCATGTCTTTTTGGGTCAAAGTGGAGGACTTGACACTGAGGGTAATGAACTTCCTCGTCTAGTTTATGTTTCTCATGAAAAACGTCCAGGGTTCCAACATCACAAGAAAGCTGGTGCCATCTTTTCTTGCTAACGTGGTAATGTTTATTTGCTGAAGGGAATTCGAATTTAAGAATGAAAAATGGCTGATTAAGTAAATTGCTAACTTAGCATTCTAAACTTTTTTTATTTAATAACACAAATAATATCATATCACAGCTTCTTCTGTAATAAACAAAGACAAGTAACAAACACAAGTATTTGAATTGAGGAACAATTGTGTACTGAAGGAGGGGGGCAGTGGGGAGAACCAAATGTTTTGAAAATTTGTTATCTCATTTAGCAGGCCAAATGTCCACCAACATTTTCATCAATATTAGCTATTACCTTTTGCAGTAGAATTCTCAATATAGATCTGTATGATTAATAGGTCCCAATATATATCTCTATGATTAATAGGTTTTTGACCAAATGGATGTTGTTCTACACACTGAGGAACATCTTCAACATTTGACAATTTATTTAGATATTCCCATAACACTAAAAAAAATATTAAAATTAAGGACGGTAATATTTTTATTATTATTATATTTTTTACTTATTTTATAATAGCCTATTTTTTAGAGATCTTCCTCTCCTTTACATTTTTAATATTTTTATTATTATTATATTTTTTTACTTATTTTATAATAGCCTATTTTTTAGAGATCTCCTTCCCCTTTACATTTTTAATATTTATTATTATTTATTATTATTTATTATTATTTATTATCATTGATAAGATTCGAACCAAGTACCTTAGAATTAGATGCTGATACTCCAACCATTAAGCTACTAGAATTTTTCGATAATAATTTACAAATAAATTATATTTATATATTTATATATAATTAAATATTTATTTTTTAAATTATTTAATTTAATAAATTATTATAAATTAATCTAATTATAATTAAAATAAATTATTAAATAAAAAAATATTTAATTTTTTAATTAGGTAAATAATTAATTTATTAGGATATATTAAGTAATTATTATATAATTTTACCAACGGATATATCCGTCGGTAATGATTTGTTAATTTATCGATGGATTTATCGACGAAAATATCCGTTGGTAAATAATTATTAAATTCCTGATCGAATTTATCGATGAATATATCCGTCGGTAATTAATTGTTAATTTATCGACGGATTTACTGACGGATATATCGTCGGTAATTAATTATTAATTTATCGGTGAATTTACCGACGAATATATCTATCGGTAACTAATTATTATTTTATCGACGGATATATCCGTCGGTAAAACCAAATTCTATATCCATCGGTAATGACTCATTTTCCGACGGCCACAAATCCATTGGTAAAAATCCGTCAGAAATTTGCAATTTTCTTGTAGTGCAGATCACCTCCAGCAGCTAATGAATTATCATTTTTATTGCAAGGATAAAATGTAAGTGGCAAGACCAAGTTGTGTGGAGGATTAAATAATGCTTTATATGAAGTGTTAGAAATGTAGGCTGAGAACAAGAGGAGGTGAATTGATCTTTTGAAATTTTTTCGCACTTCATGGATACAGATTATCTATTTCAAAGGATTGAGAATTCTGACCCAGAATTGATCCAAGAAATACAAGCAGAATTGAATAAGACACACGCAGAATTAAAGAGTGTAAAGGAATGGAAAAAGAAACACAGGAATTATACTGGTTCACCTAAACAACAGGGTTACATCCAGTTCTCAATCAAATTCCAGTTGAGTTCCACTAGATTGATATTATTTTGAATACAAACCAAAATGACAAAACACTTTTCAAAACTTCTCAAGTGATTTTAATCGATTAATTCAAAGTTACATCGATTAAAATACTGACAAAACATTTTTAAAAACTTCTCAAGTGATTTTAATCGATTAATTCAAAGTTATATCAGTTAAAATACTAACAAAAGATTTTCAAATACTTTTTTAATGAAAATAATCGATTAATTTGAATGTGCATTGATTAAAATAATGACAATATATGTTTTAAATGGTTTTAATCGATTATTTCGAAAATACATCAGTTAAAACTCTGTCAGGAATGTTTCCAACTGATTTTAATCGATTAATCTTAAAGTGTATCAGTTAATTTCAAGTCTTAAGAACATATTAATCAATTAAACATGTTTTTAATAGATTAAAATAGGTAGAGGCATTTTTAATTCTTTCAAATGATGAAACCTCATGTAGCAAAAAATAATGAATGATTATACCTATTAATATTGATGCACATTCACTAATCACTACATCCTTTAATCCAAAGATTCTTTGACTTCATCAAATTTTCAAGATCTTCAATCTACCATAAGGTTCAATAAGATCTCCATCACTTTTAGTCTCCCCTATTTGATGAAGACAAACACCTCTTTTTGAATCATTTTGAATAATCTTGATCTGCAAAAGAATAACTTGGATATACTATGTATTAGTGAGTATTAATTCAATATTAATTTCTCCCCCTTTGACTTCATCAAAAATAGGGAAAGAAGAGGTTTGAAACAAACATCTGCACAATATCAAAAAAGTTCAAACCAATCAATGAAATTAATTGATGTAAATCACGTTTAATCGATTAAAACATAGATGATAGATGTACAGTTTAAAAACCTAGAGCTTTTAATCGATTAATTTGTAAAATAATCGATTAAAATAGTACGGTTAGTGTATTTGAAATTCTATGTGGATTTAATCGATTAAAACTATTTTATATCAATTAAAATAATCAGAATATGTGAATTTATGTAATGTTTAATGCATCGAGAATCCCTAATTCAATTCTGATTAATAATAAAAGTTCAAAGTGTATATTGGTTAAAAATATTACAGACCCAGAAAAAAAAACAGTAAATAAAAAAAACTATGATAGAGAGGGACCCTTCTTGGTGAAATCAATCATCCCAATTCCCTTGATTCAATTGCATATCCTCCATTTTGGTATAAAGATCAGCAATTTGATTCCCAAGGTTGGAGAATTGAGCATTGGTTTGCTGGAAGTGTTGGTACGTCATCTGCATATGCCTTCGCTGATTTTCTTGCAGTGTTGCCATTTGTGAAAGCATGGTTTGTTCAAATTGAGAGAGAGGAATCCCATGGTCAGGTTGAGCACAGAAGGGTATAATCTCCATGTTCTCAAAAGATGGATGATCTTCAGTTGATTGGGGAACTTCAGTAGTTGGAGGAGAAGGAATTTCAGCATGATCAGGTTCTTCTTCAGTTTCATCCTCATCCTCTGACATCCGAGTTTCAGTTTTGGAGATCTAGTCCTCATCAATTTTGATAAATCTCATCTTCCTCATTGTAGCATCATCAATTTCATTGGATGCCTTTAGAGTCTCCACGTACTCTCTAGATAAATCCACTGTAAAATATCTAAAAATTTTATTAATCAACATAGCATAAGGTAATCTATAATCACATAGCCTCTTTGCTTTAATCATGTGATCCTTGATGACATAAACCCAATAAACCCGAATACTATTTGATATGCAGTACATGAGTGTTAAATCCGCTTCATTAAGCAAAGCATGATTGGTCCCCCTAGGTGTGAGCATCCATGCAATGATGAAAGCCAACAACCTCTGTTCTAGCCTTATTTTACCAACATTTAAGATCCTGACTAAGTCATTTTGATCTTTGAGGCAAGAGTGAAAAAATTGTATTTTATTGAAATCTGGCAATTCAGAAATGTTCCCTCTGGATACTTTGACACCAACATCCTGAAGTTCAGCCACTTGTTCCCATACCGTAGGGGTAATCACCATATTGACACATTTAACTTGTGATATGATGGTGGAGCCATTAACAAATAGATTTACATAGAAGACTCTCACAAGATCTGGTTGGATATTGCCTGTGCACTCAAAAAAAGTCTTCAGCTTTTGACTCTTTAATTACCTTCTCAGAGGAGTGAAGCCTTCATCATCAAGCCAAGCAAATCGAATATATTTTGGGATAACAATATGCTTTCGACTGAAATTGGTGATGAAATTATTCATCTTTTCAATATCTCAATTAAACCAATTTTCAAGATGACCTCCTTGATTTCCAGCAATAGAGGAAAATTCCCCTTTTTACCTTTTTTTACTGGATTTTGATCTCTTGAACATTTTCAGCCAAAATTTTGAAGAAAATATTGATTTTTTGAAAAGAAGAAGGAGAATTGATTTAAGAAGATGAAGAAGAAACTAAATATGATAAAGATGAAGAACCTGCTTTTAAAAGAAAAACAAAGACTGATATTGAAGGATAATGTGGTCTGTTTGAGTTTCCAGCTTTATCAATTTGTTGTGTTCCCTTGACTGAATACAAAGGTACAAGACTTGAGCAGTGGGTGTGCAGAATACATCAGCTATTTTGATAATTTTGAAGAGATAACCGATTATTTTGAGCAATTAATCGATTAAAAGTAAATGATTCAATATTTTAATTGATTAAAAATTGTTTTATATTAATTAAAACTATCAATTCATGATTTTATTTAACATTTTTCATATCCAGAATACCTAGTTGTTGTATGGATACCAAAATATCTTTAGATGTCTGTTCCTACAAGAGAAATTAGCAATATTTGGTACCCTTTGAAGATAATAGGGTCCTATCAAGTTATTTGTAATGATTTCTTTGGAACCCACTTCATTCTTCCTTTTGGAACAACATATTTTTTAATTCTATAGTATTTTACAGAATGACCTCTCTTTATGCAATAGAAAAATGATATATATTTTCTATATGAAAAATGATTTTTGATCTTTCTGGTTTTCTTGCTAATGATAGGTGTAAATCCAATTCCAGCATGATCAATAACCAGTTTTTGAGAACCAAAAAGAATATCAAGATTAGTTTTACCTTGTATAAACTTTGAAACATTTTTTATCAGATATTTAATTTTCTTTTCTGAATCTAAACATTTTTTACAAGGTTTGATTTTATTACACAAGCAATCAGAATTATCATGAATTATTTTTAAATAGTCAGAGTCAGTTTCATCCTCAAGTATTTTATTTTCAAGAGAGCTAACTTTATTCTCTAACCAATTATTCACGCCTTTTAATATGTTTTCTTTTTCAAATTTTCCTTGCTTCTTCATGTATTTCATTAAAGGCATCTTGTAATGAACTATAATTTATGAAAGTAGAGGAATTAGAACTTACACTGCTAGTTTGAAAATTCAGATTGACCATCAAGCAAAAAATTTCTTCTTCTTCATCATAATTTTCTGTTGATGAAGTGTCATTTTCATCCTAAGCAATATATGCTATCTTTTTCATCTTTTCTTCTTTCTTGTCATTATACTTGATTTTCTCATGACATTCCATTCTCACATGCCCCTACTTACCACACCCATAACATTTATAATTGAAGGAATCAGATTTCTTTTCATACCTTTTCTGTCTATCTTTATCTTGGATCTTCTTCTTGAGAAATATGTTGAACTTTTTGACTAGTAGACCAATATTTTCACTTTCTTCTTCTGATTCTTTTCCTGTATCTTCTGCTTTCAAGGCTATACTTTTTCCGTTCTTTTCAGAAATGTCCTTCTCATTAAATCTTAATATTTCTATTTCATGTTCTCTTAACTTTCCAAATAACGAAGTTGTAGTCATGATGGATAAATCTTTTGATTCTGAAATAGTTGTGACCTTGGGTTGCCAAGATCGGTCAAGAGATTTTAATACTTTTATATTTAACTCTTCTTTATCAAAAATCTTACCAAGTCCCATTAGGTGATTTATGATGTGGGTAAAGCGTTTCTGAACATCTGTAATGTTTGCTCCAGATTGCATTTTGAATAATTCATATTCTTTTATGAGAGTATGTTTCCTTACTCTTTTTACATCAGTTGTTCCTTCATGAGTTACCTCCAAAAATTCCCACATTTCCTTGGCAGATTAGCATTGAGACACCCTGAAAAATTCATCTATGTTAAGAGAAGATGTAATAATGTTCTTAACAGTGCAATCATTTTGAACTTTTTTCTTTTCATCATCATTCAAATTGGACCATTCTTTTTCTATAATAAGAGGACCTTTTCAATTACATTCCAGATATTCCTATCAATGGATTCAATAAAGATCTTCATCCTGATCTTCTAAAATGGATAATCTATACCACAAAATAGTAGAGGTTTGTTTATAGAAGCACCCTTAGAAAATGGTAATTTGTTTTCATCCATTTGAGAAAAAAAAATTTAGGACTGAAAGTCTTGAGAGATTTTCAAGACCCTGCTCTAACACCAATTGTTAGAAATGTAGGTTGAGATCAAGAGGGGGAGGGGGGTGAATTGATCTTTTCAAACTTTTTCGCTCTTTATGGATACAAATTATCTATTTCAAAGGATTGAGAATTCTGACCAAGAATTGATCCAAGAAATACAAGCAGAATTGAATAAGGTACAAGCAGAATTAAAGAGTGTAAAGGAATGGGAAAAGAAACATAAGAATTATACTGGTTCACCCAAACCATAGGGCTACATCCAGTTCTCAACCAGATTCCAGTTGAGCTCCACTAGATTGATATTATTTTAAATACAAACCAAAATTACAAAACACTCAATCCGCACCAAGAACCAATTTCCAGTTCTTGAACCAAACCTTCACCAAGAACCAAATTTCAGTTCCTGAACTAACCTGCAACCTAATTCCAGCTGAAGAACTAGTGCCCAAATCTTTTAGACACCCACACAATGCAGATATGAATTAAAGAAAACAAAGAGAAGAAACTAGAACAACCAAACCCAGTTATGCAGATGCAGTTCTTGCTTTGCAGAATGAGTTTTTTTACATGCAAAAATGCCTCAAAAAAGAACTTTGAAATTTTTCACAGAAACTAGTACACTTCTTCCTTAAAAAGATCTTTATTGATTGCTTGAATGATATCTCAAAGGTGTGTTTTAAAAAGTTAAAACAAATGTGTTTATATAGAGACTTTTTCTAACTAACTGGTTTAATTAATCGGTTATAACTTCTTTTAATCAATTATTAATTCTTGATCTTAACGGGTTTAATCGATAAAAATGTCTTTTAATCGGTTAAAATGTGTTTCATCATTTTTCAGATTTATTTTAACTGATACAAATGCATTTTAATCGATTAAAATAGTTATACAAAAATTCCTTAAGTTATTTTAATCAATTGATTCGCGGCTTAATCGATTATAATATTGTCATAAAATTTCTCAAAACTTCATAAGTGATTTTAACTGATAAAAACATGGTTTAATTGATTAAAACATTTAACCAAAACTCGTCTAAGTTTTTTTAATCGATTAATTTGAAGTTACATCGATTAAAATATTGACATAATACTTTTCAAAATTTCTCAAGTAATTTTAATCGATTATTTCGAAGTTACATCGATTAAAATACTGACAAAATACTTTTCAAAACTTCTCAAGTGATTTTAATCGATTAATTCGAAGTTACATCGATTAAAATATCGACAAAACACTTTTTAAAACTTCTCAATTGATTTTAATCGATTAATTCGAAGTTATATAAGTTAAAATACTGACAAAAGGTTTTCAAATACTTCTTTAATAAAAATAATCTATTAATTTGAATGTGCATCGATTAAAATAGTGACAATATATATTTTAAGTGGTTTTAATCGATTATTTCAAAAATACATCAGCTTAAAACTCGTCAGGAATGTTTCCAGCTGATTTTAATCAATTAATCTTAAAGTATATTAGTTAATTTCAAGTCTTAATAACATATTAATCGATTAAATAGGTTTTTAACATATTAAAACAGTTAGAGGCATTTTTAATTCTTTCAAATGGTGAAACCTCATGCAGTAGAAAAGAATGAATGATTTTAGCTATTAATATTGATGCAGACTCACTAATCACTACATCTTTTAATCCAAAGATCCTTTGACTTCATCAAATCTTCAAGATCTTCAATCTACTATAAAGTTCAATAAGATATTTATCACTTTCAGTCTCCCCTATTTGGTGAAGATAAACACCTATTTTTGAATCATTTTGAATAATCTTGATCTGCAAAAGAAATCACTTGGATATATTATGTATTAGTGAGTATTAATTCAATATTAATTTCTCACCCTTTGATTTCATCAAAAATAGGAAAAGAAGAGGTTTGAAACAAACATCCTCACAAAGTTCAAAACAATAAGTAAAATTAATTGATGTAAATCACGTTTAATGGATTAAAACATAGATGATAGATGTACAGTTTAAAAATTTAGAACTTTTAATCGATTAATTTGTAAAATAATTTATTATTGTTTAATGTATAAAAAATCTCTAATTTAATTCTGATTTTATAAAAACAAATAAAAAAGAGGTTGTATGAATACATAAGATAATTGTTATATATAATCACATTTTTTTTAATTTACACAAATTCAAAGAGTTAATAATATTTCCCACGAAAAATAAGATAAGATGATATGATATGATATATGAAATCATACAATAATTTCTCCTTTCAAATGTCAAGCACGTGAGACCAACGACCCAACGATCCCGGCGATGAGAGCGGTGGGATCACCAAGCACCGCCGACACCACCACCTGCAGGGCCACGCCGGCGACCTCACAACACCTCCTGACCCTACCACCTTTCCCTCCTCTCCCCTTATGGCAACCACTCTCAACCACACTCTTCAACCCCCCACCCTCATGCCAGCTCTCCACCACCATCTCCCTCACACACGCCACATGCAAGTTATACCTCTTGCACGACGACCTGTAGCTCCACCCCCGCCCCTTCTGCCCGCACCGGTGACACGCCGACCGCACCGTCCGGTACAAGAATAACTTCACTCCATTACCATAACCACCACCACCATTGTTGCCGTCGCTCCCAATAACCGTGGGCAGCTTGGCGCAGCAGGGGTGGAGGTCGAAGCCACAGGAGAAGCAGTGGTAGAGGAAGCCCTTGACGGGCTTCTGGCAGGCGTTGCAGTAGCGGGGAGTGTCGCCGGGAGGGTGAGAGAGGAAGTGGAAGGAGCATTTGGGGTAGAAAGGGTGGAAGAGTGAAGGAGAAGGAATGGAACAGTGAGTGTGGAGGTCGAAGTCGCAGAGGGAGCAGTTGTAGCGTGACCCTATGCCCAGTTCCTTGCAGCCGTCACATTGGAAGGGGGGATTCGGAGTAATCGAACGTTAGCTTGTGTTGTTTGTGGCTGAAGTGGGATATCTCGCTGAATTTCTTGGTCGCTGTTGTTTCATGCTGTTCATGGTCGTGTTTCTGGTGTTTAGGGTTTTGGGAATTGGACTTGAACGAAGTATACATGATTTTGTTTCTTCTGGAAAATTTTTGGAGTGAAGTGTGGGAGGGTAGAAAACGAATATATATATTCACAACGTTGTGTTCTTTCTCTATTAATTCTATTTTAGGCTAAAATTAAAAAAAATGACATATTTAAATGTTTCTGTTTTTCAAAATATATTTATATCTTTTAACAATTTTTTTGTAACAAATTTTCTAATTCATATATGAAAGAATTTTGAAGGTGATGGTGAAGAGAATCGAGGCAGACATAAGGCATATTATTAGGTCGTTTGTGCCCCACAAGAGAATATATCCCAATTTTTTCTTTTCTTTGGATGATATATATATTCTTAATTAACCTATAAATGAGTTGAAATTGAACTAATTATTTGGTAAAATTGAATTGTTGGAAAGATTATGAGAATGAAAACGTGGATGTCTAATCCTACGAGGCATGACATGCACGCAACCCCTAAAGTTTTGAAAGAAGGAAAGAACGAACGCATAAATTCTTTATCTCAATAATTTAACTTTTAAAGCTTCTTACCTTCTAAACACTATTAAATATTGGCTTCTACAACACAAAGTTTAACCACATTAATGACAACTTAATTGTAATAATAACAAATTGAATTATTATAGGAAATTTCTTGTTTAATTGATATTAAGTTAATTCATTCAATTTAAAACATTATTCTACTTTATTGAAGCTCTATGGAAATTGCAAAAAACAAAAAAATGATTAGTATAGTTGGCAGGTGTGAGGAGGAGAATGGTGTTTGAGTTGTAGAGATGAATGATTGGAGAGAATCTATATCTTCTACACTGCTTCTTTAAGAACAAAGTGAGAAGAATAAAGCAACAGAACATGGCTCAACAAGAATATTTTTGAGGAGTTTTTTATTTCTTCCCTCTTTTCATATTTTTGACCCTTATTTACTCATAAAAACAAGCATTATGAATCTTCCAGAAAGTGCTACTCATTTTTTCTTAAACTTCACTTTATTCAATTCTTCTGAGACAAGTGCAGTTGCAGGAGATTACATTAATGTAGGTTGAATGGAAAATCTTACTAATTAAGTCTCTTATTTGTTGTAAGAAGAAAATATAAAAAGTTGAGTGTTACAAGTGTAAATGAGAGTGTGTTTGGACAAGCATTGAGTCAAATCAAACACACTTAATTATCTTATAGGAATGAAGGACTTATGTCAGATAATACTATTGCAAATTGTTTTCTTATTACATATTTTTAAAAACATTCATAATTTTTATCTAAAAATTCATTTTACATCTGTTTTATTTTATATTTTAGCTTATTAAATTATTTTTCAATGGTAAAATAAATATGTTAGGCTTAATATTCAATTGGTTTAAAAATAAATAAATTTATTCAAAATTTCTATATATATAAATTCACATATTAAAAGTTAAAGAGAAAAAAATTAAAATTAACCTAAATTTTGTGGTAGCAATATAACAGTATTAGTGTAAAACTATAAGAACTAAACATCAACAATGGTCCCATGGTCTAGTGGTCAGGACATTGGACTCTGAATCCAGTAACCCGAGTTCAAATCTCGGTGGGACCTTTAATTTTATTTTTATTTTTTGTTTTCATTTTCTTTACAACAAACATCCTTTCCTTTTGAGAAATTGATCTTCTTTTTTTAATTTATTTTTTATTTTCATTGTTTTTAATTACAAAAAAATTCCTTTTCTTTTGAGAAATATTCGAATTTACTATGTCTTTTGAGAAATGGATGATCTTCATTTTATAAAAATAGTTTTATCATTTGAAAATACATTAATTGTTTCCCCTTAGTATTAAAAACTAATATACGTCAATAAATGGATAACAATGTCTTTATTTTTATTTTTTTAAAATAATTAACTATACACTATGAGGATACATTACTTTATAAGAAAAATACTTACATTATTTATTTTGAAAATTGTACCTTCATAAAAGATTATATATACTTAGACATAGAGTTAAAGGAGGCAAATCCAAGCAAGAAAAGTTTTCTGGATGAGCTTCTTGAAAGTACTGAAATCCTTTATTATAACCTTAACTATAATATTCCCTACCTTGGTAACCTTACACAATTGTTTTTCTAAGAAAAAACAAGATATTTTTATGATTCAGTTGTATGATGCTTCCTTCCTTTATCCGAGTCAAGTTTCCTGTGCAATATTTTGGTGCTACTCTTTCTGCCCCCAACAAATCTCACTCATTTTGGCACTAATCTTATATTGGATAAGAAAACGCAATGATAAATCTTGGAAAACTAGAAAATAACTAATTAAAAATTGAACTAAAAATATTAAGGAGAATTTTGAAAATAAAAATCATATGTAATATTAAACATTGGAGGAAATTTTATAAAAGAATCTCATAGTAAAAGAATCACATGTAATTGAACTCACCTAGTAAGTTAGGACATGGTACAAGATATAGGGTAGTGTAACTGATATTAGAGCTTATGGTTTAGCGAGATTGAGCATCTAGAGACACTGGATGATGCTTATGTTTGTACAAAAACTTTATTCAACAGTGAAATTCATCCCGTTATATTGAGTTAGGATGCAGGATAAGCCTGTCATGGGGGTTTCTCTCTTAGCCAATTGATGGAAATCACCCTGGCTTTTGGGTATTCCAACTACACTAAGACCACTATCCTTTAATTAGTAAGAATCTAATAAGTACTTCTACTGAAAAAGAAGGGAAGTAAATAATGCAATTAATAGGTGATGGAGTATACGCGATGGAACTTTAAGGCTCATCTTCTCACACTCGTTAGAATGACTCTTGAGTCTCTGCGAGCATGGAGTTTTCATCATCAAGAACTTTATTTCTTTAACGTTGTTCTTCACACTCTTCCTGTCAAACAAGAGATAAAGACATCATACGAAATACAAACTAAGAAAACAAGAAAGGTTTTCACCATATATGTAATTTATTTCCTGTAAGAAACCAAAACATATTCGCAATGAAATTATTTCATCACATCACATGTAAAGAATCTATTGTTGACATGATTAAAGCAACTATAACATAGTCACATGCTAAGAATTTTTTTTTTACTGAAAGATATGTTCATTTACAGAAGAAAATTCTGGATCTGGGTTCTTAAACTAACTGACTTCTTTGCAAATGAATCTCTATGCTTGGCTGATCTTTACAGGAACTTAACTCATCTTCAGATGTTTCCAATAACTTGCCCGGTCTTCCTCCAAAATTCGTTCTTGTTTGTGATGAACTTCTCAAGGTTGCTTTCCCTGATTGCTCCCACGGCTTCGCTCTTCCAGCTTAAGAAATTGTCATTACTCAGTTTGATAGAGACTGGGTTCATTGCTAGATGCAGTTTCAGCGAGAAATGAAGAGCAAGGAGATTCAATGAACTACTAAATTGATCATTACTCACTGTAATAATGCATATGGAGAGATTTATATACATCAACATGTATTACTACCTAACTAACTAACAGACTTTGGGTACGTTGGGAAAACTCCTTCACAAACACATTTTGGCGAAAAAAACTATAACCAGTTAATTTGAAGAAACTCTCTCACTGGATTCTTCAAACCAGAATGTTTTTCACTTGCATAGTCACCACCTTGATGGCAAAGGTTTGTCAAGATTTCCTGCTAGAAACAAAAAAATCAAAATAAACTACAATATAAACTATAAGCAGATTCCCATAAACAAAATTGATTAAGATGGCCATTGCATGATTACTGACATCTTCAGGCACCACAAAATTGTAAGGTGTATCAAACAAAATAGATTTTGTCACCGACACGCTCAAGAAGCTTGTCAGTTCAGTAACTTTCAAAATGAACAACTGCTTTTAAATAAAAAATACCTAGTGAAACGAGAATCCAGCAATGAATATGGACAGGTTCATTTAAACATGTGAGCCACCTGTGCTAAAGAAAGTACAAACAATATAAGCCCACTTTTACTTCCCATGCATTTTCTACAGAAGGATAATAGTCAAGGAATATTTGGTATTAGAATTTCATCATTCACTTAATCATACGCACTCACATTGACACTACCAGATAATGGTTAATAAAGATTCATCCATTCAAACATTAAAGAAACGAAAAGATTAATGGGACATTTAGGTAAACTGAGTAATTAAGTACTTACTTAAAAAGGAATTATCATAAAACTAAGTCGCAAGCTTAACTGTAAAGCATCCTACAATAGATTAGAAAAATTATTTGAAATGCATTCTTCTATGCATTCATTAATGGGAAATGTCCGTATCCTTGAGCGCTGAGTGGGCATTTAAGCATCCCCAAGTATTCCCATGAATCAAATAATCCATGTATTAACCAGCATTAGTTTATAATACAAATCTCCATTGTAACAAAATATTTTCTCATTCATAACCAAGTTAGAGCATGTTTGACTACCTCAAGTAAGCTCTTCAGTCTTTCAAAATCGAATCAATTGCATGACACATAAGGCAATACCAAGTAACAAACAAATCCTAATTTTTCCAGCTTATTAACTAAAAATCACTAATTGTATGAGTTAGGGATGAAGTTTGTTGAGAAGTGAAAGAATATGTAAAAAGAACTTCATAAAAGTGCACAAGAAATTAGGAATACACATCACTAAGCCTTGAAATAAAAAGTTGAAGAAATAAGGGGGTCATACATTCCATCATGTTCAATCATTTCTAAACTCAGAAACTAGTGAATTAGACACTACTTCTGGAATTCTTACTTCTCCTGTTAAGCATACAACATCAAGTCTCTGGTTCTGCAATCAAACTCCATACGTGAATGCATGAATACTCAGTTCAATTTCCATACTTAAGAAGGCAGGTTTCATTGCTGTTTGTGAAGGAGAACATGAGAAAACATTTCATTGAAATAGATATGCTCTACAGTTTCATATATAAGGCAAACCATTTGCTTACAAGAAGACCACGAATTTAGATTTACAAACTGAAAAAACAGAAGCTGACAGGTTGCAAATTCAAGATGAACAATGGGAAGCTTTAAGATGTTCAATGGGAAGCTTCAAGAATGAAAACGAAGTTCAAAATAAACAGACAGAAATTATAGCTTCACATTTACAAGAGAAACTCCAAAAATTCTCCATTTTATTGGTCATAAATATTACATGATACAAACAACACAATCAGTTATATCAATTTCTTTCTAAGATCTTCTCCAACCATAAGTCAGGAAAATGAAAACTATCCCTACAAAATTTACTCACCAAAGAATGAATTGTGCTCTCATTTAGTCTATATCCTATTCTAAATATGATATCTAAAACAACCAAAATGTCATCCAACCTATCTTCTTGTGATAGACTGTTAATCAGGTACTCAAAAGTCTGTTCATGGGGTTTCAGCTTCCATCTCGGAATGTTTAGCAGCCATTCCATTCCCTGCAGAGAATTTCCTTCTTTGCATAATCCAGTTATAATATAATCATGTGTACTGGCTGTTGGTTCCAAATGCCTATCACACATATCCTTCCACAACCTAATCGCACCCTGTGTGTCTCCTTCTTCACATAGTCCTTTTATTAGAGGATTAAAAGAGAAAACCGATGGCTCTAATCCCTGTGCAAGAAGTTCATTTAATAGTTTTGTTGCCTTAACCAGCTCCCCTTTCTTGCAAAGGCCATTAATAAGAGAGTTGTATGTAATCAAATCACGAATAATGCCCTTTTGAAACATTTCTTCAAACAAGCTCTGTGCTTCATCTGTCTTTCCATGCAAACATAAACCTGAAATCATTGTGCTATAGCTAACTGTGGTTCCTGCATAACCTCTGCCGCACATATCCTCAAAAATCTTCCTTGCCGCAACAAGATCACCAATCTTAAAATACCCATGCATCATTACATTATAGGTGTATTCATTTGGCTGAAATCCTTTTTTAATCATCTCAAACCCCAGCTTCCTGGCCTCCCCAGTCCATCCCATCTCACATAGACCCTTGATCACTGTTGTGTACATAACCCTATCTGGGAAATATCCTCTGTCCTTGAGATCATTAAAAACCCGGAAACCCTCAGAATTCTTCCTCTTCAAGAGTCCATTTATGATTTCTTGATAAGTAAAGATATCCGGATTACATTGCTTGGCAATCATAATATGAAGGATCTCAGATACTCGAGCATATTGTCTCTCCTTACAAAAGCCCCTTATAAGTGCATTGAAAACAACATTGTCAGGATGTAAGCCATTTTCCAGGAGTTCCCTAAGAAGTTCATACCCTTTCAAAACTTTGTTTTCTGCACAGAATGCCATTATCAGATATCCAACAGTTTCAACATTAATGCTAACAACAACACCAGATTCCGTCATCTGTTCATACAATGTCCAAATCAGATCAGTCCTCCCAGCCCTCAAACAACCCAATATGGAAGCATTCCAAGTTGCCACTGAGGGACAAAAGCTGGCCCGTTTCAACATATCAACTGCATCTTCAACCATCCCAGCCCTGCTGAGACACTGAATGTAATCCTCCAAAGAAGCAGGCTCGGGAGTGAAACCTGGGCAATCAAGCAATGATTTTGCTGCATTGCAAGCTCCAGCATCCACAAGCACACAGAAGAGGGCATTGCAAGATGATTGGTCAGGTGAGAAACCACAAAAAGAGCACATCCAGTGAAAGAAACGAAGGGAGAGGAAGGCATTGTTCTAGTGGTTAAGATAAAGGAGGAATAAAGAGGGGTCAGAAAAATTGATAGATGGATACAGGGAAAGGAGGGTGTCCTCCCAACGGGGCTTTGTTCTAGTAATCCTACAAATTTCAAGGATTAAGTTGCAATCATTAGCATCGAGGTTTTTGGTGGAATGATCATGATACCCTTGTTTGGTCTCCAGGGTAAGATTTCGGAAACGGGCAAAGCTTCGGCGGAACAGAGTTATAGAAGAATACAAAGGAGTTCCCCTCACCGTTGCCATTGTCATGGGGTTGGTACACACAGCTCAAACAATTAAAATAAGAGGAAAAAAAAATCAAATGAAAAAGCTAGGTGGAGCTTTTGGATGAACCTGAGCTTCATGCGACTAGCCTTTTGTTTTAATTCGTGAACTTCAGTGTTCAAACACACAAACATTGAAGTTTAATCCCTCAGTGCGACATCTGCTTTGTAAAAAACAAATTAGAGTTATCAATTATCCATACACTTTGCAAATCAAAGTAAAAATGGAGCATATGTTTCGTCCAGAGAGAAGATAATTTGTCTAAAAATGAAACAAAAAACGCATGTTATTGGAACAAATCCAAATCAATTAGCATTAACCTAATATTATCATTAAGCCACACAACTTTTTGGACTCTGGACTAGAATGATTAAATTGCAATTATAGGGACCCTCAAGACATTAACAGTGTTTTACCCAAAAGTAATTTACATCTTAGAATCATAAAATTTTGTTCACATAAAGAGGTGGCTGGAATGTGAAGGCATCCTGGTAAATAATGAAGGAGTAATAAAAAGCTTGCGAAGATACACATGCACATACATCCACAAGAATGAATGATTTGAATAAAAATATAAATGTATCAAAATTTCAAGGCATAGAAGGTGGATTCGTAACAAAAAGTATTAAATCAGTATTAAAAAAGTATCACAATAGCAATCATCTGCGTCACTATAACATTTTTTGGGTCAACCACTGCGTGCCAAGATTGCTAACTATGCTAAAATTTTCCACTTTCAATTCGTGTTCAAACTAAGGCATCTAATGCATGGATGGTGTTAAGAAGTAAACTAATCCAAACCCACTTTCAATATTAAATAAGAACCAATAGCAGTTGTTGAAGGTTGAAGCTTTAGCTCTAGATAGAGAGCCGGAAATAGGACCCTACAGGACCTGCGTCCTTATTTACATATCCTTTCCTTAGCAGGAGGTGAAGATCAAGCACATCGTGACGGAAAGGAATGATAAGTAGAATCGGTAGCGGAGGATATGAAATAGAAGCATTCCCGTCATCAGTGAAAGAACGCAGCCTTGGTTAAAAAGAGGTGGGAAGAAGAGATGGCATGGATAAGATCTTGATATGGCTGGCTCTCGCATAGAAAGGGGGTCCCAAATTGGACTTCTTCCACATAAGACTCGTATTTCTTAATCCAAAGAAGTTTCCCATTACGGTAGAACAAAAAGCCCCTAATCTCATCTCGTTTGCTCTTTTGAGAAAGCTCATCCCGGGAATACCCGTCGGAGACGCAGAGCTTTCTCAATGGCCCTTTCTATTTGGACTTGTGCCAAATGCACTTTGTCTTTCTTCTCTTCCCAGCTTTTACCATGTCCCCCGAACAATTTCGGTACATATGACGCAAGACGATTCCACATGTCGAGGTCGGAATGGGATCGGGTGTTTTCACGTCTCACCGTAGTGCCCGGTTTGTCTTGATTTCCGATGGATGAACAAGAAGGAACGAGGTGCTCGACCGGAAGGGAAAGGACTTGAGTGCTAGATTGATAGATGGAATGCTGACTCTGCTAGGCTGGATTTATAGCTTCATATAGGCTCTCCTATAGAAGATCGCTTCAAGAGGGCTGATTGCTACAGAAAAGAGGGATACGAAAGAAAAGAAAGAAGCCATAGAGATTCACTCATAACAGAAGAAATTACCCACCTAGAATACATATCTATATAAAAGAAATATATATAAGACATGAAAACAGAGTGAACGAAGTGACCCGAAGGGAGAAGAAGAAGAGGGGTCGAAACTCTCTCATTACGCTTTTTTCCAGATATGCCAGATGGGAATGAGGAAAGCGGAGATTCATATGCTCTTGTGTTTGGAATGGAATGCTTCTTTTAACCCAAGAGAACCAACATTCAGTTCAACCCAGCACTTGAAAACATCATAAGACCTTAGAGAAAGGTACTTTCTGTAAACCACAAAACTTCTTGAAAGCACCATCCTTCCATCAGAATCTGAAGAGAAAATCTATGAACATTCCCATTCCGAAAAGGGTCAAAATTCAAACGTTGGAGAAAAAGGAGTATCAGAAATCGTGGCAAAAACCCGGAAGACTTTTTTTTTTGGCAACATTCACAAAAACCCCAAATCTAAAAATCAATAATATAGCATAACCATTTCCACAAACAAAATAAAAATAAAAATATTTGAATGCAAGGAAAAAAAAAACAGTACCAGTTGTCTGGACTGAAGAATGATGGGGAGAACCAGCTTGTGGAAACAAGGACGAACCATAGCGTGAGAGTGATTAGGGTGACAGAAAAGAGGGAGAAGAAGAAGAAAGGTTCAGAGCATTCTTCAAGAACCTTTAATTGAGAGATGAAATCTTTGAGAGGATTTTTGCTTCACACTCAGATCTACTCACTCTTCACCTTCTTCTCCACCCTTCCCTGCTTTTGAGTCAAACAAGGATTTTTAAACCTTAAAAAAACTCCAACCTTGTGACCTAATTAAAAGCAACTACTGCACCACTACTCCGACTCAACTCAGACCCTTTATTAACATTTATTATAATTATCAAATCACTAATAAAATTTATCACTTCCTTCTTTTTTATCATTTAATATATATATATATATATATATATATATATATATAAAATAATTATTATTATCATATTATATCATAATAACAATAACAATAATAATAATATGTTCAAAAAATCAATTACGCATCCAAATTGTTAACATTTGAAAAAAAAACACAAAATATTAAATATTAAATATAAATGAAATTGAGTCTTAAATGAAAAATAATAATGTAAAAGGAAATTTTAAAAATACTCAATCATTTAAATAAATATAAGTTGAATAATGGTAGAGTACTAAACTCTTTAAGAAATAATAAAATGCAAGACAGACTTTTTTTATAAGTTTAAAAACAAAAACTTTAGGCTGAAAAAATATTACTATTTTTTAAATAAAAATAATCATATTACAAATCATTACATTATAAATATATTTGATTTCAATATTGATAAAAATTACAAGTAGTATTAAAGGATTAATTCAAGATTTGTGGATGATTAATTGTAACAGTAACGTATTTTATGCTAATAAGAGTTATAATTATATGTTGATGATTTGTAATTATATTAAAAAAAATTAAAATAATAAATAATGATATATTGTTCAGTTTAAACATATGTACAGTTCCATTCAATTTTTTTTTTAACTTTGGTATACTTGATATATTGTTTAACATTTTCTTTCAGTCTTTAAAAAGTTTAGTGTCAAAATTAAAAAATATTTTTAATAAAAAAATAAAATATTCTCAATTAACGTAATTATTATATATTTAATATTTTATAAATAAGATAATAAATAATATATATATATATTATTTTTTTAATTTTTAATATATTATCAATCATAATTTTATCGTTTTTAATATGAATTTTTTTTTCATTTAATATTTTATTTTAATACTACATTTTTTTATACAAAAAATAATTTAAGTTACATTATAATAAAAAAGTGATTATAATATAATTTATATTTAATATATCACAAAAATTTACTGTATCTCAACAAAACAAATATACTACAACCATTTTTTGTCTTATATTTAAAAAGAATATTATGTGCTTATGTTTTCTAAAATTTTGATAATAATATAATAAAAATTATAAAAAAAAACACTCATTACTTCTATTCTATTCAATTAAAAAATGTTGTATTAATACTTATATAAAATATTTTTCTTATATATATTAAATATTATATACGTATAAAATATAATATCAATGACTTTTTAGAATAATATTTTTTAATAGCAATTATATATATATATATATATATATATATATATATATATATATATATATATATATATATATTACTCATAGAACTAGTAAATACGATATGATTATACATCTTATAATAATAAAATAATCTTCATTTTTTTTTTCATTCTAATTATTGAAATTAATATTTTTCATTAATAAGACTAAAATAACACTAACCTTTATAAAGGATATAAGCGCAAGAATTTTTTAATGTGTCTTTAAAAATTATAAAAAAATAGAGTCCTCTTGCTAAGAATTCTCAATATTAAATCCTATTCTATAAAAAAAATACTTAGTATGTTTTTAATTACATAGGTTAACTATTTTTTGTTTTGGGTCTTCAATTAGTATTATTTCTTATTAGATTTTTGTTGTTAATTTTATTAAAAAAATTAACAACAGAAGCCTAGTTTAGAAATAAATTAGGTTAAAAGTTCTAATTTAAAAAAAAATTGTTCCTGGTTCTTTTTTTCAATAATTTTAAATTAAGTTTGGGTCGTTTACTTAAAAACAATTAACAATATATACCTAATTATAAAATAAATAAAAAACAAAATAATTTTGAAATCTAATTAATAATAGTCATGATTTCACATTATTTAATAGTTAAACATCACAAACAACACATTCAAAATCATAAAAGCAAACAAACACTCCAACAAGTACATGTCATAGAGTAAAGGAATACAAACATGTCATCTTTGTTATTTTATTATATTATTTTGAATTTGAAATATTTATTATATTTAATTATGTAGATTTTTCTCAATGTATCTACTATTTTTTTTCATTCTTTTATCAAATTATTCAACATATCAAGTCTTCTAAAACAAGTAAAATTAAACATCAAAATGAAAAAAAATTAAATATAGGAACGTTGATACTTTTTTTTTTTATTAAGTAGGCAAATTAAGCAATTACAATAAGTGGCAGGAGGTGTAAAGAGCAAAAAAAAAAAAAAGTGTAAACTGTACTCTTTCATTGAAAAAAGTTACTCAGTCCATCAATACAAGAGAAAGAATTTTTTTTATAGTCTTTTAAATACCAACAATATCAATAAAATTTTAAATAGTGTGAGTTGCAGTAAAGCCATCAGAATAAAAAGATCCAAAAGGGAAAAAACAAATCAAGAATATTAATCGGAAGGTGAATAAAGCAATGATGAACAGATAAAGAATTAATGAAAGCTTTGAAATAATGGTGGTCTTACTATATAACTATTCTGTATCTTTTTTCTCTTTATCACATAAATAAAGCAGCATGAAATGATCTGACTTTTACTAATCCGTGAGTCTGTCACATACAAAATCCCTGTGGAAGTTCAATGCACTGAGAAAGCATATTGAGTTTTCCACAAAAATGAATGCTTCTGTACACACTATGTTTACAAAGCAATTCCCTAAGCTTATGAATTGACAACTAGCCAGCCTAACCATAACAAGCTCATGAACTGACCTTGAGCATAAGTTGGCCACTCCAGGTGGCTGTTAAGGAGCTTTATACAGGTTGATGTTCTCATGAATACTAACAACAACATTCCGCAACTCAGGGAAGATGGATATGAGTAGAAGTTCAAGTATTGCATAAGCAAGTTGCTTCACACATATAGAAGACTGCAATGAAATAGGATAAAACAATTGTTAGTTTTTAGAAGGAATGTAAATTGTTTGAGTACTTAAAAATAAGGCCAACAGAAGAAAGAGTTAACAGTTGACGAGTCAATGCATCAATGGGAAAGAACTTTAACCTGAGTAAAGTAATATATATCACTGGCACAACGTCTATACTGCTTCTGACCAATGAAGCCAACTAAAGCTGCCGGAGCTCCATCTGACCAAAATGGAGGCAAATTTATATGTCAAAGTCTAGGAGTGGAGATGTTTGCTTCAAAGTTGACAAGGTTACAAAGACCTCACAAACAGCAAGAAAATACCATAGCATTCAGTCATGTTCATCAGCAACAAAGCCATTAAGTTCAAAGGAAAATCTCTTAGAATTTTGACTTGGAGCCTAACTTAATCCTACAAAATCAGTTTGTAAGATAAGAACTATCCAAACTTCATAATCTCTTTAGGGCTTTAATGAACCGTGCATTACTAGCTTGTAAAGGAGGGCTAGGGTATCTTTCCAATGGCTTTATAAAGTGTGAATACACAGAACTAGATCACGAAGTTTAACTAATTAGTAAAGCTCCACCAATACATTTTTCCTTTTACATATTTTAATGGGTGGAGAAACAGTACTTGTAATTCATCAATTGTATTTCAGAAAGAAAAAAATCTATACTAGTAGCCCACATTCACTACATAAATAAAATGTTATATATTTAACTTCTTGAAATTCAAAATTTTCATTAATTAAATTGGAATCAAATATTTTGTTCATACCAAGAGGAACTAACAAACCATAGTTGAGGAAGAAAATGAAGAAACAAGTAAAAGATTAAAACATCACCAAAAAGTAGCAAATAAAAACTGAAAGAAGAGACATAAAACAATATCTTGTTTGAAAAGAGTTCCTACAATGTTAATAGAAGGTAAAATGTATAAACACATCTGTAGTTCGACCAACTATCCATATCAGTTTGGAATCGTACATTCAGTGGTCAGGAAATTTTTGCTGAACCACACTGGAGGTGATTACAAGTAAACCATGATGGTGTATATGCAAATTGGTTAAATTTGAACAGGGTGTTTGTACTAGCCTAAGAAGGAAGATAAAGATATAAAAGAGAAATTTAAATAAAGATTCAGAAAGAGCAGGAATCAATCCATTTCAATGCACCACCATCTTAGGACTATACAGAAAATACAACTAACCAAAGAGAAGTTTCTTCACATCACTTGCTCTACGAGCAGCCTCAAGCTGTAGCTCGAAAGATCCTGACTGTGATTTGGACAACCTGCTTCCAACAGATTCAATTATGCTTGGTAAAGGCTTTTGATCGCATGCACTTCCACCAATTAACACCTGAGGGGTCTGTACTCTTAGAAAAAATGTACCACCTGGCCAAAGGATCTGCAAACATTATGTAAACATTAGCACAACCTATTGACTATTATTTTATAATGTTTCCTTTCGGCTGGTGAACAAAATAATGAGACCAGGATATTAAGCTAATAGGTTGGACAGATGAACAGAATTTTCCTTTTTATCCCCTTTTTTTTATTTTTAGTTTATATCAGAAACTATTGAAATAAAACTATAAAAAGAGAATAAGATGACCTACACAGAAGTCAAAATTAAAAGAGCATGAAACAAAAACTGCAGAAAACAAGGACAAGCAATGACATTAATCCAAAAAGCACTCTTCTCCAATCTTGCATGTCTACTAGAAACCAAGTATATTCAAAGTAGGGATTTGAAGTGTTTGATGAAAATTTGGCTTGCTCTTAACTTGAAGTAGTTTCAGTTTATTAGTTTTTGGAGCTTCGGTGAGAGTGAATAGAGTATAGCTAGCAGCACAAAGCTTATGCATTGCTCTGGTCAGAATTTCAGAATTATAAAGCCAACCTTTGTCCTTTTGCTTGTATGGCACAAGATTGTCTCTATAGCTTCTCGGCTGAATTTAAGACAATTTTTTCCTGTCAATGTATCTATTAACAAACAGCCACTAAAACAATCCAGTGCTCTAGATGAACACATAAAATTGAGGAATGCCATATTTGGGCGTGATCTAGTTAATTAGCATAAAAATAATCTCTAGGTAAGCAAACAATGTCACATTAAAATATGTTTAAGAATTTGGTTCAATTCTTACATCTTGGACCCACCGAAACCCTTGGGCAATGGTATCCTCTCTGCGGAGCCAGTGAATCTCACTTAGGATCCAATCATCAATAGCATCTTCCATCACCACCTGTAATATCTGTTTTGAAATCCAGAATACCTGTCTTCTGTATCAACAGAAAGGGGAACTAGCATTTGTAACTTGAAGGGAGTGTTGGAATATATGAAGATATACAAAATATCTTGGTCATATGTTAGATTTTTCTTTAGGATTAATTTCCTGTTTAGTTATGATCATGGTTAGTATAAATAAGGATTAGTTCTTGAGATTTTATGTATATATCATATGTAATACATCACAATAGAATATCATCAAGTCTCTATTCTCTCGCTTTATACTTAAACCTATGTATGTTCAACCCCTCTAAACATGCAAAGCTACATATCTTAAATAACTTGCATGGTAGAACAAACATTCAATACAACAACAACAACAAAAGCTTCTATAAAATACACAATAACAGTCACCTTGGAAATATAGGAAGACCAGAAAGATTACTATACCTTAACCAGCCTCGTTTCTTAAGTTGAAATACGTTGTCAACCAAATTCAAAATAGGGACAGTCACGTTAGATGGGGTCCACTGCAAGAATAGTTAATATTATGAAGGTTAATAGTGTCTTCTAAGCCAAAAATAGAAAGGTTAAATTGATCAAGTCACTGTACTTTTTTAAAATGTCCAAATGGGTTCCATAAAGTGTGTAATTGGGTCATTATTCTTTCAAAATATTCTAATTCAGTCTTTATTGTCAGAGCACCCTTTCAGTGTAACAAAATAAAGGGTGAATTCATGAACTCGAATTAAAAGTTTGAACTGATAGTAATCTAATTATTTTCCTCTTTTAACTTTTAATGACTCTATCAAAAACTCTTTAAAATCCTTATAATTTAAAAAAGAAAAATGATCGAGTCCTTCAATTTGGCATATGAGTACCATAATAGTGCTCTAACCGTAGTGTCTTGATTGAAGAAATTTGATTTTGTAGAGATCAATTAAGCAATTTGAATTATGAGTCCTTCAACTTTCTTGATAACCTAATGGCCAAGTTGATATACAAGGAAGTCAAAGGTGGAGATGAAACCAAGCATCATTCTTTTCAAAATTAAAATTTCCCTAATATGAATTAGAAACTAATCTTGGACCCAAATTTGATCATGAAGGTGGTTGAACACCAATAGCATTAGAATCTTGAAATTTCAACTTGTTGGTTAAGCATTTAGCATTAAGATTTGATGAGTCTATGCATGATTGCTAAGCAAAGGAGCCAGAAGGAAGGTTCAAAGATAATCATGGTGATTCATGTTATACATAGTCCACTTCTGTCCCCACCATAACCCAAGCTACTGGACTTGAGTTTGCATGCAGTGGCTAGTGGGCTCCCATTGCGATGGAAGGAAAGTATCACAATGCTTTCAAGAAGGCCAGATGAAGATCATGGTGATGAAGATGAACCATCATATCAAGCTTCCACTATTCCAACCTTGAGGGGCATGGTTGATTTTAGGAGGGATGTATAGGGATGCATTGTTAGGATATAAGGAGAAGGAGAAATTAGTTAAGATAGTTAGAATATTCATGCATTATTAAGATAACTATAATATTAATGAATTAGTTAGTTAGTTAGTTAGAGAGGTAGTTGATATAAATAAGGAAAGAGGGATAAGGGAAATTCAGAGTTACTGTTTTTGTAAATTGAGCATTGAATCTTTGTGAAAGAAGAACTCTTTCATGAAGGGAAATCCTTGGAGAGAGTGTTGTCATATTTTTTGTTCTTTTCGTCCTATTCAATTAAAAAGTTATTTTCTTTCTCGTTTCAATTTTTGGTTCCTAACAATTCCCCTTCTTTCCTTAGTTGTTGGATGCATGGTAATCACACAAACGATTAAAACAAGTTTTAGCTAGCTAATGGAACAAAATTCAATAAAAAAACACAACATTTCTTTTTTCTTGTTCCAATTTTATTGAAGGATGAGTAATTCTCTTTCTTTTTCCCTTAACGGAGATCAGTACCAACACTAGTATAGTAATGTTGTACAATTTTCATCATGTATTATTAATCTAAAGGCTATCCTCAACTTCACCGAGTAGGCATGTTCGCAAAGAGAATAAGTAGCTAATGCATAACTTAAGCACAAATCAACATGTAACAGCAAACCAAATATCTCAATCAAAAAGTATGATATGCAAACAAAAAGAAGAGCAATCCTAGTTGGCTACAGACCTCAGGTGGAACTCCAACTGGATCCTCCATATAATCAGGAACTAGATTGAAATTTGTAGCTCGAACATCTTTTCCAGCCTTAGCTTCCATTGTTGCATCATGTTTTCTATCTGGATTCGAGTTAATAGACCCATTACCATGGTTCATTAGCAGTTGTAAATAATCCTTTGAGCTCAATTCATTGTCAGAATTCCACTCATTATCTTCTGCTTCTTTATCAATATTCTCATCACCAAAATTAACTTCCTTTTCGCCTTCCTCATTATCAGAGCTTAACACACACTCTGTGGTAGGCCTTGAAACTCTTTTTTCCATTTCATCAATGTTCCAACATGTGTTCCGACTGGTTGATGTAGAAGAACCCTCAATAGTAGGGGATGATGAACCAACAACTTTTCGAATTAAACCATCTGAAACACCTTTAAATTGTCTCACAATATCGTCCACAGCATCATCTACATTGACTGCCAATATAAAAAAAATTGAGCATTATAGTAGGATCTTATTTAATGATAACAGATAAAAGAATGGTGTATAGCTTGTAATAATAGGTAAAATCCTATTTTTAAATAAAATTGAAAATAAAGATAGAAACACCCAGATATTTATGAGTTAGACAACCTCCCTTCCCAAAGGACCTAAAACCCTTGTGACAATTTCTTGCCTAGTTCCTACTTCCTATTCTTCACATTTATCTCACTCCCCAACCAAACTTCTCTCCTCTCTCCTCATTTGCCATTGTAACATAGGCATTCACTTATTCCGTATTTGATATTTTCTATTTTGTTCTCTTATGTCCTTACCGACGTTTTTATTCTCTATTTCTCATCTTCTACCAAGTATAAATAATAGGGGTTATATATCACTTTATATTTTGAACTATTAATACACAGGAAAAATCATAGAAAAGAGAAGAAAAAAATTTACAGAGAAAAACCCTTTACAAATAACAGTTAAGTTCATTAACTAATGCTATGCTTCAATGTTGGAAATAAAGAAAGGACTGATGCAAAAACAATTAAGTGGCATATTAAATTGCACTACAATCTTCTCATATGTAGCTTTAAAAAAATCTAATAAAACTTTTCTAAAATACTTTGTTGCTGATAGAGAAGTATTCCAAGTAGACCTTTAGTTAAGATATTAGCATACTGGGAAAAAGCAAGAGCATGAAATAATATACCTCGCACTTAAACAAGTATGACAAAAATCCTCAATGTTTTAACCATAAATACCTGCCAGGGTCCTCATCATTGAAGAAGATTTTCCAAAAGAGTAGTTCTTCAAGTGAAAAAAGGAAAGAAAAAGGTGCTTAGATTGTCGTTTTTCCCATCTTCATGTACCAAAGAAAATGGTACAATGTCACTTATCTAATGTTACAATAAGAAATACCAAGCATATACAAACCTTTGAGGAAACACTCAAAAAGTCCCACACTTCATGTTGTTCAGCAATATTAGCTATTGATAGGAGATCCTGAAGCAAGTCATCACATTTGATTTAATGATATAGATGTTAAAAATACACATCAGAAAATATTGACAATTGTAGAATATGACTGAAAATACCTGGAGATATTTATCAAACTGAATGCAACGCTGATAAACAAAGGCATCCTCTGTGCTTGAGGAAAATATCCTTTTGGGAGGCAAATGTAACATGTAGTTGGGTATATCTTTTAGATGTCGATGCAATCGCTCAAAATTCCTGTATCTGAAAGTCACCTAAAAATGTTCAGTGATGTAAAGCACAAATATAAACAAAGAATAAAATAATTTTGAAACTCCATAATATGTATTCCCTAATATTACAAATTAGTTTAAACTACAAAATGGGGAAAAATGATGGTTAAAAGAAAAAATTGATTGCTCCTAGCATTTTACTATATGGTTAAAACTTAAAACCCAAACATTACAATTCATAATCAATATAAATCCAAGTAAACCTATTGGAAATTATCCAAATTCAAACACACATAACTTTGCAATTCCCCTATAGCAATGAATGAAGGTAAATGAATGAAGGTAAACTCTCTACCTTCTTCTAACAAACCAAGTTTTCTCTAGACCATCAGTCACTGCAATTGAATAAACAGCAAAAGAAGTGGATCCTAGTTTCTCAAAATATGCTCCCATCACCTGTAGTGTGCAAGTAGACAACAAACAACAAACTAACAATCAAATTGAATAAAAGCAACCACAGCAAAATATCTCATCTATCATAGGTTGAATCCATTCAAATTTGTATGAGTTAATATTATATAGGTTTCAAATTGACTTACATTTTACAATAGTATAAATCAAAAGTTGCAATAATATCATACAAAAGGGTATACCCGACACCGAAGCTTCGGAACCAAATATCCCTCTCTTCTAAAAACCATGTCAGAACCAACCTTTCCCCGAAATCCTTCATTGTTTTTCTCAAATTCTGGGTTGTTGAGATCTGACCTTGGGGACCCCTTTGGGGACCCTACCTTAAGATGAGTTTGGTTAACTAACAGAGAAGCACTGTTGGATCTCTTTAGATCTTTATATTTGTTACAAGTGAACTCCTTGATTTCCTTCACTTCATCACCGTAAGGGTCTGCTTCAAAAGATAATTCCTTGTCAGGATCAGGTAAAGACTCTGACTTGTTAGTGCCTACAACATCTAGGAGTGGATCTGAACCCACACAATGCATAGCACCCTTTCCTTCTGGAATTGCATCAGCTGCAGGACATTTCATAGAAGGGTCCTGTAAGCCAGTTTTGGAATTTTTATGTTCTTTCCGTCTATAATTCCTTCCTTTTGCCCACATGTTCTCCAGATTCTCAGGTGTAAGAACTTCAGTTCTTCTCTGAGTTGCAGCCTCCAACATTTGTGCCCAATCAGCAGAGGCAGTATGATTATCATGTCCACCCCCAGCACCAGAATGACCATGATTATGAGTTGTATTAGTTGAATGTTCAGTGGCCCCCATCCAATTTACACCATCATCATTAAGGACAAGTAGAATGGATTCAATCAGCTCATTGATATACCTAATCATGAATAGAAATATATTTTATGAATTGAAATTAGAATAAAGTTAAATGTCCACTAAAATTCAGCTTTATATAACAAATGTAACACCGCAACAGTTTAATCAAGATGAAGATCCAGTTTCTACAAAACTTGTGCATTCAAATGTTTTCAACTGATTAGATTAGATAACACGCTAAGCTTTTTTTCTTAGATTAATAGAAAAGATATTTTAGGTTTGTAATCAGATATTAGATATTAAACTAGCCAACTTGAGCGTTTAACATATGTAACATGTACTTTTTTTTACTTTTTTCTTAAGGGGGGAAGGAGGGGGAATATCATCACTATCTTGTTAGTCACCCCAACTAAGTTAGCGCCACAAACAAACAACACCAATCATATGCAGCACCTCAGAATATCATATAAAAAAGAGAGAATATAAAATCAAGTGGGGGACCGCACCAAACCCACAATAAACCCTAATCCAATAGAAAGGTAAACCAAATCTATCCCTGAAAAACTCTGGGCAAATAAAACTGATACATTATCCCACCATTTATAACCCTGTGTCAAAGTCAGCAAGTTTATCAGCTCATTGATTACCCTCCCTAAAAATTTCAGAAAAATGAATACATATACTACTACTAGTTACAAAACAATTGAGTCATCTAGTACAAAGCACCCAAGGTTTTCTTAAACATACAGTTTTGCCATACATATGAAATCTTCAAACAAGTTTTAACTATGCTATTGGATACTTGATGTGCTGGTCACTTGTTGGGTTTTTACATGTAAACCTTTTTGTCAAATTATCTACACTTGTTAAGTTATTCACATTAGTTTAGATATTGGTCTTTGATAGAACAACCGTGTGTGTCGGATGACTGACAGGACACACCCAAATCTTTTATTTCAAAAAGGACTAACAATTAGTAGATGGGATCATGGGCACAGCACATTGTATTCTTCTTATGCATGCTTAAGGAACCATTTCTCAACCCGACTCTTAATACCCTAAAGCCCATAATATTTCCTCTTGGCCTTAGATGTTCAAATTTATTGACTAGCTACTGCCAGGATGTACCAGTAACACACACTTCTATCCACTCTTTCCTATCTCAACCTTGAAACTTATCAACCAACAGCCAGAACAAAACCATGGTAAGAACTAGTAAGGTTTTTATGCCCCATATACACCAAGTCTGATCAGAAACCTCTCCCCCTAAAAAAACAGACAAACTTTGAAACTTTCAAATTTCTATCTAAAAATAGAAAACCCTTCAACAGGTTACGAATTGTTATGGCCCACCTCCCTATCAAGAAAGGCTTAAAGGAAGTGAAATTTAAGACAAAGAGTTAAACTTACGCAGGGCTTGCCAAATTCATGACAGGTTGCAATATCAAACAAGTTAAAAGTTCCCGAGCTATACATCGAATGACAGGACATTGGGCTTCTCGTTTTCTCAATACTGTAGTTAATAATCCACTCATTAGCCTCTGGAGAACCTAAAGAAAGAGAAATCTCATCAGATGATACATGACATATATTTTGCCAAAGTAAAATATAGACAACATCTAGACACTCCACTCACACCTTGTACTCACTCTCTGGAGATATTAGTGCTGGATGAAGCTCCTTAGAATTCAAAAGATGGTACTTCAATCTTTCATCCCTCTCCTCAGAAGATAAGGTTAACATGACATCAACACCTATAGCAGCTTGATTTCTTCTGAAAAGGTCTATATGATCCCCTATTAAATCAACTATGTCCCTACAATTATAAATGATACATAACACAACCAGTGATTTTGTTTATTTCAAGAACTTGCCAAATTCCTTTCTTCAGGGAACAAATAATAAAAGAGGCAGAAATCATGTACCTTGTGAGCAAGTCAACAAGGTTTATCTCTTTAACCCTCACTGAAACTTCAGTAATAGCATCCATGATTAAGTCTCGTATCAGCTCAGGAAACTCCATATCTGGAGTAATGTCTGAATACCACATATTTATCACGAAATCCTTCAATATCAGATCAATGAAATCATTCAAGGCTGCCTCTACAACAGGAGAATCGATCTTCTTCTTCCATTTGGGAGGGGGAGGTGAAGAAGAGAGTCGTTCATCATTCAGAGACAACTGATTTTTCTCCAAATGAGATAGGTAAGTCTGTAATCTGTGTGGCTGAACCTTCCAACGGAATTCCACCTTATTCAAAAGAATGCGCAGAGCAGCAACAAACAGAATGGACATGGGAAGATTCATCCACATAGATTTACTTGTATCTGGTGAACAACAGCAATAAATTAAAACTGGCAGTCTTAAGAACATAACCCCGATACTGAAATAACTAACTTAAATATCAAACTATGCAGCCTTAAAACAAAACCGAGTCCCGGATACCAAAATGACATTTATCAATCAAAGACTCTAAATTCCCAGTCGTAAGGGAAAACCTCACTGGAAAAAAGGACAAAACTTAGATGCAATTTCTTAAGTACTTTTAGTGTTGTTCTCTTACCAAAATAGAAGTTTTGCTTAAACAATCTGCGCAATAAAAATGTCGCATTGAAGATCAGCATAACTTAGCAAGTTGAAACTCAAATTCTGATTGAACTATACCACCAAAAACACTTAAGGGCATGCATGCATCTAAGTTTTGTCCCTAGAAAAATGACAAGTCTGAATCACCGTCTCTACATTTGCAATCTAAAAGCAAAACCCAGATGGGAAAACGGCAAGTTTCAACCAAAGACTCAAAATTTGGAGTCTTGAAGCAAAACCCAGATAGAAAAACATCACAAGTAACAACAAGGAATCATTGTTAATATAAGAAAAAAAAACATAATGAAAGTAGGAAGAACTTACGAGTGAAGAAATAGGAAATGGCGAATATACAAAGAGCCCACCAGAGAAGACGGAGCTTGGCATCTTCAATGAGATCATAGATGATGTCCATGGTGGGTGTGGGCGTTAGAGGACCCATCTTGTTCCCTCTGTAACTAAAAGCGACCACCTTGCCACTTTCAAATATGGCATGACAATGTCACAGCGACAACCTCGCTATCTTTGTTCGGTTTCAGTTCGTTTCCTATTTCTAAGTCATCTTTAATTAATAAGCTTGCTCTAAGAAATTGAGTTTTTTTTTTTTTTAATTTCAATTAAAATTTTAGAATTTAAGTAGAGTTTAATGAAACCCAATGGGTTGCTCATTGATGTTTTCTACGTTCTATAAAATTCTATAAAAATCTTTCATCACTCCTTTTCATTCCGAGAGTAGCATGAGTAGCATGAGACGTAAGAAATGTCCTTTACCAATAAGGTGATCATAACTTTGGTTTGACTGCAGGAATATGTATATTACAAGAAAAATAAAAACAATAGTTAGCACGTATGAAAAGGTTGTTTATATTTATAATCAATGTTTTCAAATAATAAATTTATATATATATATATATATATATATATATATATATATTACAATTATTATTATTATTATAAATTGTTTTGTCTAGAAATAAGTAATATCATGATTTTATATACGTTATAATATTATTATTATTATGTCTCATATATTTTAATTTTAAAAATTTAGTCTATTATGGTTTTGTTTTTAAAAAAATATCAAAAAATAATATATATGAATTATTTTTTATTTTAATTCTTAAATAATGTGAAAATTGTGATGATACTAAAATATAATTTTTCATTAAAAATTAAGAAATATAAATAAAATAAGATTTTATACAAGGATAAGATTTTATACGAGTATCTTGTATAAATAAAATTACGATGGATTAAAATTTTAAAATCAATAATATATCGAATAAGAGATCATAACATTATATATTTTAAAATATTAAAAATAAATTCCCATAAAAGTAATAAAGAGGTATTGTTCATGTTTCATAGAGTAAAAAAAAAAAACAATTAAATAAAGGAAAAATTCAAGATAAAAGTGTGCAGAAATAACCCTAATTCTCGATATATTCTAAGTGAACACTAAATTTTGTTTTGTATTGAAGAATGTTTCTTATATAGCTTGGTGTAGCATAGAGAAGAAGGGAAACAATTCATTCAATATGAGACTAAGCTACTATCAATCAGACTATTTTCTTTGATTTTTTTTTTTTTTTTCTTCAATGTTAGTCATTAATGAAGCTGGCATTAGATTTCAACGTTCCTAGTATTTATGAAAGGAGATCATTTGTCCAAATTAAATTATTTTTCGGTAAAAATGTTTATTAAAGTTGTAAGGGTTCATTATCTTTATAAATTTTGTTTATTATGATGTATTTTATTTTGTATGGTTCTTGATGAAAAAATTGTGTTAGATTTGATTAATTGATACGTAAATTTGTTTTAAATTAACACATTAAATTGATAATTTTAATTGGTGAAACCGTTTTAACATGTCTTTTCTTACTGTTATGTAACGGATTAAGAGTGAGACAGATTCTTTGATTTGTTTTAAAAAATATATTTATATATTAAAATTAAAATAATTATAATTTAAATATTGTATTTTTTTATATTATATTATTAAAATTTATAAGTATATTATATATTATAATTAAAATTTTATTAAGGTTCGTGTTTATTCATTGTTGTTTTCTCTTATAATTTTAATAATTATGTTATTTGTAATTGGTTTCTTTTTTTTCACTTTTTAATTAGTTATTCTCTTTATAATTATGTTATTTGTAATTGATTTTTTTTTCACTTTTTTAATTAGTTATTAAAGTAATTCCTTTTTTCTTAACAAAATTTCAAACTAGAAAATGTTTTTAAATGAAATATTAACTTTACTTCTTAATTTTTAAAATTAATTACGTCAATTACAAAATATTTATAATTATTTATAAATTAGTCTATCTATTTATAAAAATAGACCATTTTAGTAAAATTATTTAAAAGATAAAATATCTATAATTATTATGAAACATTTAATTTCAAATACAGACTAAAATAATGTTATCTTATTCAATACTTATGAATTATTATTATTATTATTAAATTATTAATTAGTTTGTCAGACAAGGATTAAGTAAAAAAATAAAATAAAATAGGTTATTTTGTATTGTACATGTTTTCTAAATATACATATAATATGCCAAATTTGGGGAGAAAACGTGAATTGATTCAGAATGACGATTTCATTTGTAATTTATAAGAGTCAAATATACAATATCATGAAAATAGAGGGATGAATTTGTAAAGAGTAAGATATGTGTTTAGGGTTCCTTTCCTCTTGCTCGACCTCCGTTTCGCTCGACCTCTGTCTTGCTCGACTTCCATCCACAGTCCACGGTTTTCCAACTTTGTGAGCGTTCATGCTACTGTTTAGTTCCCAGTTCTATCCATGGTTGACGACTACGTGAGTGTTCATGAACATCACTGTCTCTTGTTTGAGCGACTCCTGCGATGAGCCTTCGACTGATTTGCAAAAAGTAATCCATTCTTGCTTTTTTTTTCTGTTTATCTTTGATTGAGTTTGTAATTAAAGTGTTCTTCAGGGTTTAGGGTTACTTGAGTTATTATACTATATTAATGTCCAACAAGTGGTTGATGAAATGTTAGAATGAAGAAGTTTCAATTTATCCTACACAATATACACACTTTCTTGTTTGAAATTTAGGTTTAGGTTTGAAATTAGTAATTTTTTTGCAAATGAAAAGAACTAAGACACTTCGTTTCTTGGATCTTTAATGAATGATAGAAAGACTTACGTAAGGTATATTGACTCACCTAGTTTTTGTTAGAGAATGCAAAATGTGTCGTAGGTGATAGCTAATTAATTCATGTAAAAAAATGTAGTTCAAGC
Source organism: Sphenostylis stenocarpa (assembly GCA_963425845.1). Taxonomy (NCBI): domain Eukaryota; kingdom Viridiplantae; phylum Streptophyta; class Magnoliopsida; order Fabales; family Fabaceae; genus Sphenostylis; species Sphenostylis stenocarpa. The sequence goes on along the minus strand of OY731399.1, from coordinate 20,002,356 downwards.
AAAAATATATTTTGAAAGGCTTGTGATTGAAGTATGTTGGAATATTGAATGACTATATTCCTTATCTCATATGCTTCACTGTTTTTAGTATAATAAATTTTTGCAGTTAACTTGTGTTTGCTTGAGCAAGACATTCATTGTTCTTGCTAAGTCCTCGAGCTTAATTGCTGAGTCAATAGAGAAAAAGAAAAAGAAAAAGAAAATTAACATTACATAAAATGCACATGCTACTCTAATAATTACATGACACAAAAATGGTTGTATTGCATGCATACATGTGCTGCATAACGATTTAGGGTTTAGGGCAGTTAACAGTAGCAACCATAGCATGAATAAGTATGCTTTGTGGTTGCGGCCTGATCGTTGACATGAGAAACATTTTGAAAAGTATATTGGTTGGAAATTGAATAGTTAAGCTTTTTCCGATTGGGTTTCTTTATGAGTAAAAACAAGTTCAGATCACCATAGTCAGGTTCAAATCCTGATAATTTAGTGTGATAAAACAATGTCTCGTACTTTTTTTGTGTAACTATATATTCTGTTGAAATCATATTTTCTTAATAGACTCTTGGTATCTTTACATGAGAAACATTTTGAAAAGTATATTGGCTGGAAACTGAATAGTTAAGTTTTTCCCAATTGGGTTTCTTTATAAATAAAAGCAAGTTCAGATCACCATAGTCAGGTTCAAATCCTGATAATTTAGTGTGATAAAACAATGTCTCATACTTTATTTGTGTAACTATATATTCTGTTGAAATTATATTTTCTTATTGGACTCCTAGTATCTTGACATGAGAAACATTTTGAAAAGTATATTGGCTGAAAACTAAATAATTAAGTTTTTCCCGATTGGGTTTCTTTGAGTAAAAACAAGTTCAGAACACCATAGTCAAGTTCAAATTCTGATAACTTAGTGTGATAAAATAATGTCTCATACTTTGTTTGTGTAACTATATATTCTCGTTGAAATCATATTTTCTTAGCCGTTATACACAAAAGAAATTATAGTTATGCTTGGTTATTTTTACAAATGTTGTTAATTTTTTCAAGTAATTCAGGTAGCAAATCATAACTTGCAAGTATCTTCATCGAAGATTGTTCATATCAAATGGGCTCCTGCATGTGTATAACCAATTTCTTATATTTGTCAATAAGCTTTTGAATGAAATCATTTCCTCTTATTTTGTACTCAAATGGCCAAAATCTAATGAAATCAAGAATGCACCAATGCTCAAGTGGTTTACCTTCTACCATTGATCTTCCAGCAAGATTCTCATATTTAATATTCTTTTATTGCATCGAATGGATGTTTAAAATGGATGTCAAAATATCAGGACCCATATTTCTTGGATAAGATTAAATATCCACATCTTAATATCACAAAATTATGTACATATAAGACTCACAATTCATTTGTTTGACTTTAAATTCAAATAATAAATTACTTGTTTACCATTAAAAATGAAAAGTAATACTTAAATTTCAAATAAATAAATAAAAATTCAAAATTTAACTATACAAAGATTTTTGAACATCAAATCTTAAATAATATATATATATATATTAAAAGTTTTAATTTACTTTTACTAAAAATTCTAATTTTAACTATTTTTTTCATTCATATAAATAACTATTTTTTAAATAATTTCAATTTTTTATTTATATAAATAAATTATTTTGATACAGGTCTCATATCACTTATAAAATAATTTATATACATATTTTTTTTATATTTTTTAAGAATAAAATAATAATAAATAAAATTTTAAAATAAATAATACTTTAAATATAAAAATTAACTTTAATTATTATAATGTTCAATACTATCATAGTGTTCGAAAATAAAAAATAAATTCTAATCATATTTTTTATCATATACAAATTATTTATGTTAGACACAAAGAAGATATAGAGAAAAAAATTGAAGATTGAATTGTAGTAAATAGTTTATTTTTTCAAAAGTTATTTTTTTTTTAATTTTCGTTTGAACCTATAACAATAACATGTGTTTTTTTTTCTACTCTATTTTCTTACTTCTCCTTTTTAATATTATTTTATTTGGATAATTCCATTTAATATCTCTGAAAGCCATCTCAGAGCCGGGAGTTTCGGTGCCTTGAGGGACCATTATCCTTGGTGTAGCGGCACCACAGCCAAAAAAAACACTGTCATCCTTATCTTCAACCAAAAAGGGTGTTTATTATTATTCTTATAATTATTAAATTTAAAGATTAAAATTAATTAAAAAATATTTTATTCACTTAAATATACTATTTGAAGAAAAATCATACATTTTGAAAGATTTAGAGTTTTTTCAATTTAATAATTATAATATTTTAAATTTAAGGAAACAAATAATAATTATTATAATAATATATTAAAGTGAGAAACAGCGAAGACAAGTTGAAAGCCTTATCCGCCATTATTTAAAATTGCGAAATTGCCGCCCTGTCCCTGTTCGGTTCCTCTTGTCTTTTTCTTTTCAAAATTTTCCAATTTCAGAAAATAATCAACACGTGGCATCGCAGGAATCCACAACGTGTTCTGTATCTCTTCTTTCTTTCTTTCATCACAAATTCTATCTTCACTAACTATTTTATTATATTTTAAATGAGTTACTTTATATCAAGATTCGTTCATTTAAATTGAGAATGTAATTCTATATTTTATAAATTTCCTTTGGAAATAAAATATGCATTTTTTAAAATGGAATGAACATTGAGTTTGTGGAGAAGAACCTTTGAAATTCTTTCTAGTTTATTTTTTAACTCTTTTATTAATAACATTAGTTATAATAATTAAAGATTAAGAAAGTAGTAATATCGCATAAGTTGTCATAATTATACTGTACGGAATTAAGCTGTAGAATATCAATTAAAAAATAAACTATTTTTCTAATGAAAATATAATCTTTAATTGAGTTTGGTCAAAAATTGCTTGTGGCGACTTGATGAAATCAATTATGAATATTGTGTAAAAGCATATTAAATATTTAAGGAACATTGTTGATAATTAAAGATTAAAAATAAATAATAGAGTGATTTACGAGATTTTTGTTTACTTTTTAATTACTCCACGGCTTTTATTTATGAATAAAAATATAAATTTTTTTATATAATATTTGTTTACAAAATTATTCATAAGAGCATTTTAAAATAATATTAATACAATTAGCTTATGTTATGTATGAGTTTAATTAATTTTGCGTATAAAAGGGTGAAAGTGAATGACATGTTTATTTTTTATTTAAAATATAAATATGTGTTTATTTTAAATCAAATTAAAAATTAAAATATTAACTAACTTAAATAAGTGAAACTTCATGATAATAATTTCCCCAAATAAAAATATTAAACAATTTTCTAAATTTTTTTTAATTCAGTTTCAAAATTTATTTAACCCTTTTTAACTTTAATTATTACTATAACATGGTCTCACAAAGTCAAGAAGGAAATAGGATTTGATTTTAATGATGTATATATTTTATATATTTTTTAAAGTAATGGTTTCTTGGATAGAGCACTGAATCTGGGTCCCACCAGTGACGTGGCACGTAGTTCAATGTGACATCCAGCTGTCCGCGGCATTGGGTCGGGGCTCCGAATTCGAAGCTCCATTTTCCAACTTCAAGGTTATCCTCTCATACCATACTTAACCAATCACTCTGTCCCACGTCACCCATGTCGATGACCTTCTCTGACGTGGCGACTTTTTATTGGATCCTTCAAAGGCTCACGCAGTTTACGGTGCACCAGAGTGCCACACCCATTGTCGGGGACATAAGATTAGGATGACATATAGTAGTATCAAACACAGTGACGAATCTCAATGCGAAGATGAACGGTTAGGAAAATTCCACGTGTTTCTGAGGATATAGAACCCAATGAACGCGCGAAACGTGGCGTGACCTACGAGCTTTGCAGCTAATTTCAGACAACCATCGCAGGTGGGTCCCACGAGAAACATAATCCTCGGTGACGGACTTGCCGAAGGACAAAGGATAAGGACGAACTCATGAGACATCCCACGCTGCTTTCCGCACATATGGCTAACAGAGTACAACGCATTGATGACCGTGGAGTTTGATTACTTGAAGGTCCTGTGGAATGATCCAACGGTGGGGAAGTTTCTGATTTTGATTGATGAAATTAAAAGAAAAAGAAGTTGTTTTTAGTGGTTGACCCACGAAAACAAGTGAGCTTCCAAAAGTATCACACTGTTGCATGCTGTCTAGGCTCAGTGGAAAGAGATATCATGGGGTTGGGTGGCCATTGTGGATCAGTGAGAAAGCTCTTGCAAAAGATAATTCACGAATTTTTCCCATTATTTTCTTAGTCATTTATAATATTATTACAACTGTTATTTTTATTTTTATTTTCCTTTTTGGTACAAGGCGAAGTTTTTTTTTTCTTTTTCTTTTTCTTGAATGGAATGGATTATGGATGTGAATTTTTTTTTTTTTTTTACATTCACTGAGTGAAAGTGAAATTGGAATTCAAGACTCAGCCAAGCTGGTAATTTTCTTGAACTGTTAGTTAATTCCATTTGGGTTCCTTGTTTTTATCTTTCCTTTGCTCCTTTGGTCTTTTAGGCCATCTGGTTCTGACTTCCAAGTTCAGGCCATTTATGACATCAATCTCTGGGGGATTGTTTGGTTGCTGTTTCTTGTTGTAGCTGTTTATGTGATCTGAATCTATTCCATTCCTTTTGTTCTCTCTCTCTCTCTCTCTCTCTCTCTCTCTCTCTCAAACACACACATACTCTCTCCTGGATTGCTAGTTAGCTACATGTTTCATCTGTCTTTTGCTTTGATCCCTTCCTCCAAGCTCATCCCCAGACAAGTTCTGCCCTCTCCTTTGATACCCTTCATTGTTACTCATAATAGATTCACCACCTGCACCTCTTGCCATTTCATGCTTTGTAATTTCTCTTTCACTCAATTCAGGACTAGTATTAGTTGACCCATAACTCAAAACATAGTCTTTTTGAGTTCAGTGGGTCACCCCCCACACTCTTTAGTTCTTCATCCATTTGGTTGATTTGGGTTTACAAACCCTTTTTAGTTAAAGGTGGTTTGGGCCTTGTTTTTGACATGAATATTGGTGATTATTGAGGATTACCTTGGATGGAACTCGTTTGTTATGTGGGTATATAGTATATTTCGAGACCTTGTAAATTAATATTCGATTGGTTACAAGGATGGTCTCAAAGTCCTATTCAAACCTACTGGAGTTGGCCTCTGGAGAGGCTCCTTCATTTGGTTACATGAACAGGAGAATTCCAAGAATTATGACTGTGGCTGGGTTGATATCAGATGTTGATGATGACCCAGTGGATAGTGTGTGCTCTGATCCGTCATCGTCGTCAGCGCACCGTGACCGAATAATCATGGTGGCTAATCAGCTTCCTATAAGGGCTCAGAGGAGGCCAGATGGAAATAGGAGTTGTTGGTCTTTCGAGTGGGATGAAAATGCCCTTCTTCAGCTGAAAGACGGGTTAGGGGATGATGATATTGAGGTTATTTATGTTGGATGTCTTAAGGAGGAGGTGCATCCAAGTGAACAAGATGAGGTTTCACAGACACTTCTTGAGACCTTCAAGTGTGTCCCAACTTTTCTCCCAGCTGACCAGTTTACTAAGTACTATCACGGTTTTTGCAAGCAGCAGTTGTGGCCACTGTTTCATTATATGTTGCCCTTGTCACCAGAACTTGGTGGGAGGTTTAATAGGTCACTGTGGCAAGCTTATGTGTCAGTCAATAAAATTTTTGCAGATAGAATTATGGAAGTTATTAACCCTGAAGATGATTATGTGTGGATACATGATTATCATCTGATGGTGTTGCCAACTTTCTTGAGGAAGAGGTTCAACAGGGTGAAGTTGGGGTTCTTCCTTCACAGCCCATTCCCTTCATCAGAGATATATAAAACATTGCCTGTTAGGGAGGAGATCTTGAGAGCCCTCCTTAATTCAGATTTGATCGGCTTCCACACTTTTGATTATGCGCGCCATTTCCTCTCCTGTTGTAGCAGGATGCTCGGCCTTACCTACGAATCAAAGCGTGGTTATATTGGGATTGAGTACTATGGTAGGACTGTTAGTATCAAAATTCTCCCTGTTGGTATTCACATGGGTCAGCTTCAATCTGTTTTGAGGATGCCTCAGACTGAAGAAAAAGTTTGTGAGCTCATTAAACAGTTTTCTGATAAAGGAAGGACATTGTTGCTTGGGGTGGATGACATGGATATTTTCAAGGGAATAAGTCTGAAGCTATTGGCCATGGAGCAACTTCTCATTCAGCACCCTGAGTATCGGGAAAAGGTAGTGCTAGTTCAGATAGCTAATCCTGCCAGGGGTCGGGGGAAGGATGTGAAAGAAGTGCAAGCTGAGACAAAGGCCACGGTGAAACGGATTAATGAAACATTTGGGAAATCCGGGTATGATCCTGTCATTCTGATCGAGGAGCCTCTCAAGTTTTATGAGAGAGTTGCTTACTATGTTGTTGCAGAGTGTTGTTTAGTCACCGCAGTTAGGGATGGAATGAATCTCATACCGTATGAATATATCATCAGTCGACAAGGAAATGAAATGTTGGATAAAGTTTTGGGTCTAGCTTCTTCTCCTAAGAAAAAAAGCATGTTAGTTGTGTCTGAATTCATTGGCTGTTCCCCATCTTTAAGTGGAGCAATCAGAGTGAACCCGTGGAATATTGATGCCGTAGCCGATGCAATGGACTCTGCACTGGAAATGGCTGATTCAGAGAAAGAGCTTAGGCATGAAAAACATTATAGATATGTTAGTACTCATGATGTTGGGTACTGGGCTCGAAGCTTCTTGCAAGATTTGGAAAGGACTTGTAGTGATCACGTGCGGCGAAGGTGGTGGGGGATTGGATTTGGATTAAGCTTCAGAGTTGTTGCACTTGATCCTAACTTCAAGAAGCTCTCAATGGAGCACATAGTTTCAGCATACAAGCGGACAACAACTAGGGCAATCCTTCTTGACTATGATGGTACACTAATGCCTCAATCATCCACAATTGATAAGAGTCCAAGCAGTAAATCCATTGAAATTCTTAGTAGTTTGTGTAGAGATAAGAACAACATAGTTTTCCTTGTTAGTGCTAGAAGCCGGAAGATGCTTTCTGAATGGTTTTCTCCTTGTGAGAACCTGGGAGTTGCAGCTGAGCATGGTTACTTTCAAAGGTAAATTACTTACTCTTCTTACCTCTTGAACAGTGGCGTTTTCTTTAGGTGTAGTGAATAGTTGACATTGCTTTCTATACATTATTATGGTTTTAGAATGAAGCGAGATGAAGAGTGGGAAACGCATGTTGCCGCAACAGACTGTAGTTGGAAGCAAATTGCAGAACCTGTAATGAAACTTTATACTGAAACGACCGATGGATCCACCATTGAAGACAAGGAGACTGCACTTGTTTGGTGCTATGAGGATGCAGATCCAGACTTTGGATCATGCCAAGCTAAGGAACTTCTTGATCACCTTGAGAGTGTGCTTGCAAATGAACCAGTAACAGTCAAGAGTGGCCAGAACAATGTAGAGGTTAAACCACAGGTGTGTACAACAATCTACTTCTAGGAGTGGGTTGTATTTATATATTCATATTATTTCTCGGATATTGGTATTAGTGGCAGCATCATCAGTTGCATCCATTATTTCCATATGTAAACCTGGTCTGCAGTTAGCTAAACTTATCTTTCATCAAGGCTTTTTGAAAACCATTATTGTTGAAGTGGCCGATAAAGGCACAGAAGTATTGGGAGCTAAAGTCAAGTTTAAATGGCATTTGTTAAGTGAATTTTGGGTTTAACTAATAATATATGTGTGAATAAAAAACGTTGAGTATCAAAGATTGCAGAAAGGACAAAGAATTGAAAGAAGAAAGCTTGTGAATTAGGGTATTTTCGCCACAATTTAGATTTATTCATGTGAAGATACTAATACGTACTAAATGTCTTTAACCTTTGTTTGAAAAATAACATAAAGGAAGCATAGTGAATTTAGGTCCACTCTTGGAAAATTTCCTTTTCTCTTGAAGCTTTGTGGTTATGCTTTAGAGAAATGGCAAAGTGTTTATGGTATCCATTTTATCGTTTTACTTGTGGTCTCTGATAAATATATCTGCTCATTCAGGGTGTGAACAAGGGACTAGTGGCCAAACGCCTACTTTCTGCCATGCAAGAAAAGGGAATGTACCCTGATTTTGTTTTGTGCATAGGAGATGACAGTTCTGATGAAGACATGTTTGAGGTGATCACCAGCTCAATGGGCGGGCCAATCGCCCCACGGGCCGAAGTATTCGCCTGCACCGTTTGTCGAAAACCCAGTAAGGCTAAGTACTATCTGGATGATACAACTGAAATAGTGAGATTGCTCCAGGGCTTAGCCTGTGTTTCAGAGCAAATAGTTTGTTAAGGTTGGGAAAAGTGGTGGTGGTGGTGGTGATGGTGATGGTGAGAGGTATCATTATTACTACTAGTATTGTTATTGTGCTTGCTTTACTTTTGTCATTGAGGATGTAGGCTCAGTTGTGCTGCTCTTAAATCTTAATATATACACAATCAACGTTATTGTTTTCCTTGTTATTCCATGTAAATTATCCTAGTTGTTACTGAGAGAAGTTCTGTATCGGATTCTGCTCCTTAAAATGCTTGATTTCTATCAGGAAAACTTGTACATATAGATGGTTTCTTTCAAGCCATGAACTCTTGTAGTCCATTTCTTTCAACCATCGATTCTAGGAGGATGTGAACATGAAGCTGTGAAATGGTGTAGTAATTTAGACTTGCACTCTGTGTTTTATTTTTTGAAAAACACTATTCTTTTTCTTCTGGTTTGTCCTTTTTAAACCTTTTAATATATATATATATATATATATATATATATATATATATATATTTTTTTTTTTTTCATTTATACCTTTATTGCTTTCAATATAAATTTTAATTAATTAACACATTTATCATAACACTGAAAAACAACTATTTATCATTTGTTAGACTATAAATTAGGTGTTGAGAAAATCTTAAAAAGGACACTTAAAAATGAATGATATTATATTATAACAAACGACGAAGTTGAGAAAGTTTTTTTCCTTTTCTGTTTAATTAAAAGTTATAATAGTAATATTTTAATAGAAACTGAACATTTCATTTCACAAAGTCCAATAGGGGGTGGATAATTGTCCATTATTTTGAGAAATAATTATGATTAAAAGCTACTATATCTACCTAATTATTTAATAATTTATGCATTTTATATTTTTCACTATTTAAATATAATAATTAATGTATTCACGAGTGGTGAGATGAGTTACTTGTAGTTTATTTTTTGTGGTTAATTTTCCAATTTTTGTTGAAGTATTCATAGTGGTTAGATCGAGAGGAGTTACTGGAAATTTGAAACGATTGTTTTTCTGATTTTTTTTTTGGTACAAGTGTTTGTCTCATCTCATTTATATCATACTTTACTATGTTGGACCACTTATTAAACAAGGTAAGATATTTCATATTTTTTACACAATTTAAATAAAATCAACTTTATCAAGTTGGTTTAGATAAGATCAGAGCATCATATTATAGTAAAATTCGATTTTGATTAAAATGCTTCATTTTATACAAAATTATACATACTTTTGTCATATTTTATTGTAATTGGCTTACATAAACTAAATAATAACATTTTTTTTTGTAAATATGAGATTATACTTTTAAATGCTGTACTTAATAAATTAATAACAAAAAGATGTACATAATTAACTTTGTTATGAATCATAAATCCATTATTTGAATTCAAATTGGTTTAATAGATTGAATTCAAATTTCCTAATAGACTGAGTTGTTCCAAATATATGAAGACCAAGTATTCTTAGTACACAATGGTTAGAAGGAAAATTATACATAAATGAACTTGTCTTAATGGAAATTTAATGTGGCTTTGGTATTATTAACTAAAGTTAGGATAGTGTCGTTCGTTGGCAAAGCTCAAAAGCCTTGTGCATGAATGAAACCGTACATTTGGTCCTCAAAAGATATATATAATATAAACTTTCTTTTGCCCATTTAAAAATTTTGTTATTAAAACCAGCCCAAATGCCATATTTTTTTTTCCGTCTTCAATCAATGTCACTTTTTTGCCTTAATTTCGTTAAATTATCTTTAAAATCCGCTTCTGATAACGAACATTTTGTCATATATGGTAGCATGAAAAAGATGAAAAGATCAACATAGTTGATATAACATTAATTTATGTTCAATCAAACAAACATGACACAATCATTTTTACAATAAAATTCTTCGTTAGTCTATCTCTTTCAATTACATAATGTTATTATATATCAAATTCTTCTCTTTTAGTGGGATCTTCTCTCCTAATGTTTTTTGAAACCCACATGATTCCAACTTGAGATTTCCCTTAAAAGATTGATTTCAATATCATTGTGACCAATAATAAGTTGATATATATTGTTGTTGTACAATAAATTGTACAAGTAACAAACATTTCTCTTCCATATATGAAAGCAATGGCAGAGTCCTTCATGGACCATCAATCAAACCAAAGTTGCAGAGAAGAAAAAGAGAAAATGGTGATCAACACGTTAGCACCAAATGGGGGCAATGGTGAATTCAGCTACTCCAAAAATTCTTACTTTCAGGTACACACCAATATCCCTTCCATCAACTAAACTAAGAAAAAGAAAAGTTACAAACTTTTAGGCTTAGAGGTTGTTGAGATTTGGAAATTGGAAGGCCAATAAAAAGTAACAAGATTTAGAGTATTATGTTAAAAAGTAATATCCTTCTTGTGTTTGCCAAAAGTTCTCCTCAGAAATTGAAAAAATTCATAAACTTTTACCATGAAAATAAGTTAAAAATTAAGTATTTCTCCAACCTGATTAATAGAATAGAAAAATTGTAGTCAATATTTCTCTCTTGCAGAAACAAAGTTTAGGAGTTGAAGAGAGTAAGATCGAAGAAGAAATCCACAAGAAGCTGGACGTGAAAAAACTAGCTTCTGCATCCAACATGATTATTCGTGTTGTGGATTTGGGATGTGCCACTGGTCCAAACACCTTCATGAATGCACACAATGTGGTTGAAGCCATCAATCTCAAGTACCAAAGCCAATGTCCAAACACTGAAATAAAACCAGAATTTCAAGTCTTCTTCAATACCATCCAACGATTCAACACCCTTTTCACCTCCTTGCCTCAAGAAAGAAACTACTTTGCATCTGGGGTTCCTGGTTCCTTCTACAATCGTTTGTTTCCTCAATCATCTATTCATATTGCATACACTACTTAAGCCCTCCATTTTCTTTCGAAGTCACCAGAACTGAAAATGAACAGTCCTTCATGGAACAAAGGTAGAATTCACCACTCAGGTGCTTCCAAGGAAGTGGTTGACGCATATGCAACTCAATTTGCTGAGGATGCAGGAAAGCTCTTGGATGCTAGGGCCATGGAGCTAGTGCCTGGTGGCATGTTGGTCATAGTCATGCCAAGTTTTCCTTATGGCATGCCCTATTCTGAGGTCATAAATGGTATGCTATTTGATTATATGGGATCTATCCTCTTGGATCTTTCAAAGGAGGTAATTATACCGCTTTTCACTTCTTGTGTTCAGTTAGAGATATATATGACTAAAATGGATCTTATTAAGTTTGGGCAAATATAGTTTTGGAAACCAAGTTAAAATTTCAAGATGATAATTCTTGATCCATTATTAATGTAATCTACATGGCAAAGAAAATCATATGTTAATATTAATTCTAATACTTATTTGTTCATAGGGGTTGTTTGATGAATCTAAGATTGATTCCTTCAATTTTCCATACTATGCCTCAAATCCAGCGGAGATGACAAAGGTGGTAGAAAAGAATGGGAGATTCAGTATTGAAAGAATGGAGTTGACAAATCCAGTGCCATGGTTAAAGAGCATGGAAAAAGTAATACCTGATTGGATCATTCATGTGAGGGTTGTAATGGAGGCAATTTTCACCTCACACATTGGAGAAGAAGTCACTCATGAAATGTTCCAACGTCTCACCAAACATGTGTTGGACAAACGTGAAGTACTGGAAACAAAATACAACTTTTTGCTGTGTTAAAGCGAAAGGAATAAGTGTAACCATCTTGGTTCACAAACTGGCTTTCAAAATTTCAAATAATGTCCCACCACCAGACTTTCTGATTTTGAATTATAATTTGATTAATGTCTCAACGTTTATGTATTGTTTGTGTTGAAAATTAAAAGGAATTAGAATTTGAAAAAGTCGAACGAGTCTAATTATTCTTAACATCGTTTCACATCAATTACTCAAAAGGAGTAGGCACTGATCTGAAGTTAAAGAGTGTTGCAAATTGATATGTTTATATTATTTAGGTCATGATGGCACAAACAATGGTCCCAAAGGGTTGAAGCTAAAGCCGCATAAATGCCATTTTTTTATTCCTTTTATATACTTTAATTTATCTTTAAAGGCGAATCTGAACTTCCTCAGACAAACATCAAAGGATAAAAGGGTAATAAACTTCGCAATACATTAATGCATGCTTCTATGATGGTGCTTCCACCACGTCAACTTATAATTCTATATAAACTCTTCCATGGATGAATGAAATGGCAAAGTCCTTCATGGATCCTCAATCACACCACATTTGTGGAGATTACAAAGTGAAAATGGTGATCAATGCATTGCCACCAAACGGAGGAAGCGGCACATTCAGCTACTCCAAAAATTCCTACTTTCAGGTACACACATCAATGTCCCTTTCATCAACTAAACTCAGAAAAAGAAGAAGAAAAAAGAACATGAAGTTTCAAAGTTTTTGGGAGGTTGAAAATTTTGGAAATTGGAAGGGTCATAAACAAGACTCTTAAAATACAAAGATCTCATTTTTTTCAAGGTTTGTTTGTGATTATTTATATATGCAAAATGCATTTGAACTTTTTAAGTTAAAGTCAATTTTTTAGGCAAAATGGCACACAAGAGATAATTTTGAACAGATTTTTGGAGTATATTTTCCTTTTCTTTTACACTTAATTTATGTGAGGAGGATTTGGAAAATTGCTGTGTAAGATATTTGTGTTCTTGATCTGCAAAATATAGTTTTCCATTAAACTAAAAGGTTGATGAGAAAGTATTTGTCTACTATGTCGTTTCCCTTTTGGGTTTCAGATTCAATGTAGGTGGAGGAATGCAAGGTTGATTCTTTGTATCAAGACTAATTATTACTATTGTGTACTTTTTATTTCACTGTTGAGATTTTCAGTGCTAAGTTGAGCTTAATTTGTTGTTTTTTTTTTAATCTTTGAATTTCATTTGAGTTTATATTTTCATCCTCACTTATTATTTATTGTTTTGCCTCATTATCTTACGTAATTTTACACTACAGTTTCATTGACAGATGAACTGAAAAATAATACTAATGTTTGGATTGTTGCAAGGAAAAAATAAATAAAATAAGTTTTAAATTCCTATTTTTAATTTACACTTGCCAAAATCATTTCATCTTTTGTTGTGTCTATTTTCTCTCCATTCACTTAAGGACAGATCTCATATTTTCAAACACATAAAATCTGCATAATTTGTCAAATGGTTGTTTCTAAATTGATAAAAGTGCTATTGCTTGATAATTATCGGAACTTGAAACAAATAAATTATTATCTGGACCAACGTGATTGCATAACCTATTATAAAAGTTTTGGATCAAAGTGAGGCACCACAACTTGATAATAGCATATTCTCACATTTATAAAAAAAAAGATAATTTTTTTATTGCTCTTTTTAAAGAAAAATTGTCCAACTAGTTATACACAACGGGTATTAGGATAGAAAACACTTAACTGCTAAAAAGGATGAAAATAAATATAAGTTAGAAAAAAAAAGATTTTTTTAATTCATGTATCGATATTTTACTGATAAAACACCATATGAGACAAATAAATAAATAAATAAAAAATTGGATGTGGCTTCCATTAGTAGTGGTGAATATATTCTCAACAACAACATGACAAACCTTTATCAATTTTCAGATTGAGTAAGATTTATTTTTAAAAAGGGTGTAGGCAAATTGTTATTTTTTAGAAAAAAAAAAAAGAGTGTTTGTAATTTGTTTTAACAAGGTTCTAATTACAAAGAAAGCAAATGCTGATATGTGCTAAACAAAATTTCCTTGCAGAAACGAAGTTCGAGTGTTGAAGAGAGTAAGATTGAAGAAGAAATCCAGAAGAAACTTGATGTGGAAAAGCTAGCTTCCGCTTCAAACATGATTATTCGTGTTGTGGATTTGGGATGTGCCACTGGTCCAAACACATTCACGAGTGCACACAATGTGCTTGAAGCCATCAAACACAAGTACCAAAGCCAATGTCCAAACTCTGAAATAACACCTGAATTTCATGTCTTCTTCAATGACCTACCATCCAATGATTTCAACACCCTTTTCACCTCTTTGCCTCAAGATAGAAACTACTTTGCATCTGGGGTGCCTGGTTCTTTCTACAGTCGCTTGTTTCCTCAATCATCCATTCATTTTGCATATTCTACTTATGCCCTACATTTTCTTTCAAAGTCACCTGAAGTGGTGCAAGAGATGAACAACCCTGCATGGAACAAAGGTAGAATTCACTACACAAGTGCTTCCAAGGAAGTGGTTGATGCTTATGCAACTCAATTTGCCAAGGATGCAGGGAGCTTCTTGGATGCTAGGGCTATGGAACTTGTTCCTGGTGGCATGTTGGTCATGGTCATGCAAGGTGTTCCCAATGGCATGCCCTATTCTGACATCATCAATGGTACGCTGTTTGATTGTATGGGATCTATCCTGATGGAGCTTTCCAAGGAGGTAATAACAGTTAATCACAATTGCTTTTAGCAGCAGAATAGAAGTTTTACTTTAATCAATATTTACATTGGTCATGTCATAGGGGCTATTTGATGAGTCTCAAGTTGATTCCTTCAATTTTCCTTACTATGCACCAAGTCCAGAGGAGATGACAAAGGTGTTAGAAAAGAATGGGAGATTTAGCATTGAAAGAATGGAGCTAACAGATCCAGCACCATGGTTAAAGAGCATGGACCAAGTAATACCTGAATGGATAGTTCATGTGAGGGCTGCAATGGAAGCAATTTTCACCACACAATTTGGAAATGAAGTCACTCATGAAATGTTCCAACGCCTAACCAAACAAATGTTAGACAAATGTGATCTGCTGGAAACAAAATACAGGGACAAAATTCAATTTTTTGTTGTTTTAAAGAAAAAGGAGTGATGATCAGTGTACTTTTTTTGCACTAAAAATCAAACCATCTTTTAGATTATGCTTCTTGCTTCTGTTATCTTAGATTATGATGGTTCTCACTTTTTTAATTTGCTATTTCGCTGTGGGCGTGACCCAAGCATGTTCATCTTCTGTACTTTTATTTTTGTCTAAATGCATTGGCGTTTAATTTATTCTTCATTAGTAAAATCATTGCCACATAATAATATTGCCTTTTATATTTGTGACTAGCTTATGAAGATGTTAATCAAAGTTCAAGTTGTTGACATTAAAGTGCATTATAAGGTCCCTCCCATTGGTGAAGTAAGAAGTACCAACATGCATGCAATTACGCATATAAAAAGACTTGAATAAGAGAATAAGCACGTGGAATTCAGAAGGGACTCTTAAGAAATGTTTTATGCTTTTCCAGTGACAAATAAAAAAGCTTTCTTGGTTGGTTTTGATTTATAGTTTGTTAATGTTGGACAATAATTGTCTGTCTCCTTTTAGGCACACCACACCAAAGAAAGCATTTGAACAATGTTAAGAACCACAATGTAACAGGGTTTTCATAAGATGTGAAATTATAAACCTTTTAGGGTTTAAAAAATAAACCGACTTGAACTACTTTTAAGGTTTAAAAACTGTTCTTGATGAACTAAGTTAATAATTCAAAAGATGCATACATCTGTAAGTAAGTAAAGTTTTAAATTTTAAGGAATGATTATGAATTATAAATGATATTCTTAATATGCATTGAGATGATACTAAATATTGAAAATTATGAACAAATGGGTACGGAAGATTCTTATCTTAATACAAGTTTATATGTTGCAATAGAACTAAGAAGAGTTGTTTGTGTTTCCTACTTTGCTTCAATGTGGAGATAGGGAATGGACCACTAAAAAGTTATGTTAAAGAAGGATTATGGGAGTTTGAACATAATATAAGCATCAAGAAAAGATTTTGTTGTTTCTGGGGAATTCACATTGAAGCACATGCAAATCCCTCTTTTCATTCCATTTATATAATTTTATTCCGTACATAATATAACATGCTATACCCTATTTTTCTGACCAAGGATTTTAGGGTGGGGCTTGCTATTGCTTTGAAACAAGATAATAACTAAATTAGATTTCATTTAGTATTATAATTTAATTATTGAAATTTTTTAATTATCTACATGTTCAGTTTATTTATTCTCAAGCAAAAACTTAAAAAAATAAATTCACCGAATTTGTATGATATAAATACAAATGCGTAATAAATTAATAAATCACAAATAAACGTAAAAATGTTGCTCTGGAAAAAAGTAAGGACTTTATCGAACATGAAAGAAACATTATACGAAGATGCTTTGTTTAAGGAAGCAGCTCCAAAAAAAAAAACATAGTTGATGAGTTTAAGGAAGCATTTTAATATGTTTATGAAACACCAGTAATAAAAAAAACCCTAACCTCTGATTCAATCACACATTTCTTTTCCTTATAATTTGTTAAAAAAACATGTTTTTTCATTGGTGATGGGTAATATATATTTAAAAAGGAACTCATGCCTTTAATTAATAGAATAAATAAACTAGGAAGCACAAAGGTATGATATTATTGAAATTGTAGAATTAGTGGGGGTTTGCACTGTTCACGTTAAAAAGCATATACAATGCAGAGCTTTTTAGGTCATAATATTGGACATCCTGTCCTATCCTAGACCTAGGTAAGGAATAATAGTGTGGGGCTTACGTAACCCTTTTCTCTTAAAAAGATAAAAAATATTAGATTAATATTTTAAAAATTTTAAAAATAAAATAATATTTTATTAGAATGAATAAATTTTAATTAAAGAAAAAAAGTAAAATTTATATAATTATAAATAAATTTTAAAATAAAATTGGTTGTAAAAACTACTTAGAGTTTATTTTAATACAAAAATTAGGTTATTTTGATGTAGAATTACTTTTTGAATTGGGTTGAGACAAGCTGAGATGATAGGGGAGTACCCTACTTATAGACATAGGATAGTACTACAAATTTCTTTTTGGGTTTGAGACTTTGTTTTATCCCCTGTCTCAAATGTGCAATTCTAATTTCCACAGATTTTATAATTAGGTATATATTACAATTTTGGAAGAGTTGGAGAGTGGATGATATTATAATTACCATTGATAATGGAGCAACAATAAAATATATGAGAAAAGTAGGTGAATATAAGGTTTTGGGAGAAGATACCAATTTGTGTTGTGCCTTCAGATATTTTTCAGACAAATACACATTTTCCTCTTAAATATCATGTTAAATATTACACCTTTCTCTCTCCCTCTTTTTTTTTTTTCTATACATAAAAATATAGTAAACATTTTTCACAAGAAAAAAAATATAAAGCAAACATTGAAAACAATAATTAAGCATTTTAACGCTATTAAATGAGGCTATCCAACTTAACTCAATAAATTATTTAAAAAATTATTTTAAATTGACCTGATCCATATTTAAAAGTATCTTTTCTTTTTTATTTGACTAGGTATCATTAGATTAAGTGACCATTTTAATATAATTTTAAAAATTTTAAAATTTAATTTAAAAGAATAAAAATTTAATATATATTTTTAAAATTTAAATTACTTTAGAAGATTGGAACATGATAAATATAATAGTTTAATTTATAAAATATGATACAGAAATATCTATTTATTCAAGTTAAAAAATTTATTCTTCATTTTTGCTATATATATATATTTGTAATTTAATATTATAAAATAATATTATTTTATTTTTTTAAAATATAATTATTCTATAAATTGATCAATTCATCACCCTAATCCAATATAAGTCTAAGTTTATTTAAGAAATCCACGAAATAAATTGCAAAAGATATATATTCAATTTAATTTTGACATGATCCAATTACTTTTTCAGATTTAATCATACCGAACATTAAAAAATAAAAATAAAACATCTTCTGAATGATTTATCAAGAATCTAAAAGACCAATTAATTTGAAGACAATGTTCAGCTGACACACATCAGCAATCATCTAAGAGTACATTACCACACATGACAACCTCCTATCCTTTATCAAAACTTGGTCCTTTGTCTTGATCAAAATTTCATTACCAATTATCCAATTAACTTGCTAAATCATTTGAGTAGACAATAACAGAAAAGCTATATCATTAAAAGCCACATTACATTACTCATTAGGGAAGTCGTTTATACTTGCACAATATTTATATCCACTACAGAGACATTTCCGTAGAATATACATGCATAGTTGTAATCAGTGCCCTAGAAATCCTACTGGAAAAATAGGGAGTGAAAAGTTCAAAGTTGTCAATTCAAACGCAACCCACTTAAACTGAATTCCCTAGAGTACATTCTGTTCGAGACTTTCTCCTTCTTGATTTGAACAAGCTGAGGGTATACACACCATGGGAAACTTAGAAAATGATCCCTGATCATGCCTTCATTGTAGCAACCCCAGTAACTTGGATGATAAGTAACATGGTACCAAGCAGAAGCTTTTGCATATTTATCATCACTATTCTCAAAATCTACACCACTGCTTCCCTCATTGAACCAGGACCGGGCCTCTTTCCTTAGGGACCTCACAGCCATATTGATTGCTTCTGAATCCCTCCTTTTGTTGAAAGATTTTGACATTTTCATGATATTACCACTGAGGATTTCAGCTTCAGTTTTGATCCCATAGTAGTCCATCAGATTTCCCAACTTGTAGTCATAGTTGGATTTATGATAGCAAGCATCATCAACATAATCCTCAAAGCCATCAAATTCCATGTCAGGGTCGTAAGAGTTTACCGCAACATCACGAGTGAAGGATGTAATAGAGCCCCCAGCACTTGATGAAATTTCTTGCACTTCCCTAAAGAGCTTTCCTATTACATTACGTGATACATAGGTAAGCTTGTCAGGCTTCTCCATGAAGTCAGGATATTCTTTGACATAAAGATGCGGAGGAATAACAGCTGGAACACCAGTTTTTGGAAAGTCAACTGCCGTTGAGAACAGCTTTGCAAGCTCAATACATGGACCAGACATTGCTTTCGCTGCTTCTTTATCAGCAAATACAGTGTGTGCATTGGCAATTATTCCCAGACTGTCATTGACAATGTAATTGGTAAAATACTCCTCAACTTCCTGCACAAAGAAAGCATCTCACAACCTTCGATATAAAATTTCATACTGTAGGACAAAGTAAATACAAGAAAATTAGTGCTGAATATTGGGGCTGGAACTTAAATTTCGATAGTTTGAATTTCAATAGATGAAAATAGAAACGGAGATGGAAAAGATGAGGGAGGATCATGATATTTCAAAGAAATAACATCATAATTGTTAACGTCATTGGGAATTTAATAGTAAACAAAAATATATGAGTGTTCTTGATAAAATAATGGCATAAAAGCTAACCAAATCCTTTGCACCTGAGAAAAAAAAAGGACATGTAGACAAAATTCACGACTAAAATGACTTAATAACGATGGAGGTAGTCTTAGGAAAATGGGTGAAATTTTGAAGATCAAAATCTTCATGGTCACTAATAAAAAATGCTAGTATAAAAAGACAATCAATGCAGGTTAAAAGTAATGAAATGTTATGAAGCTAGCACATAATCTATTCTATCAAGGAAGCATCCATTACAGTATTTACATGGATAGAGGGCTAACCACTGAATATGAAAATCCATTCGACAATATCGATCTTAACAAACAAAACCAAAGATACAAAAATGCAAAAACAACGCAAAGAATATATGAAAGATAGCATATATGGATGTCAAGCTTTGAAATGATACCTCAATTCTCACATCATGATCCAGTTCTGTAGTTGGGGCAGGAGTGTAGTCCATCGGTTCGATTTGGTGAGAGGGAATCAATTCAGGGTCCCAACAAACAAAGTAGATATCTCCATCTAGATCACTTCCCGAACATTCATTTGGGTGAGGTCTAATATTGAGAATCAGTTACCGGGTCAATACTCAATATATTACAACTACAACAACAAAATTTATATCCCACGAGATGAAAATAGACAAACAACATCAATACTAGACTATTGTATATTGACTGTTATCAATAGACAGTTAAAATGAAAGAAAAAAAATTGACACCTTGCCCAGAAAAATAGAATTAAATGATGCAAAAAATTTAAATATGTCAGAGCAGACAACATATAATATTATTTATAATGATTTTCAATACATGTGAAGTTGGCAATACAAATGGACCTTCTAGTAACCATGCTAAAGCAACTCCCCAATCATCCTGTGTGAAATTAGAAATTTGTTACTCCTCACCTCTCTTAACCTCTTATTCTAGAGTCTATCAGAGGAATATATATCAGAAAGGTTATGCGAGAGCATTTTCTATATAAATTGTAGCGGTTGAGAGAGAAATGTTAGTGGATTGTTCGAGGAAAGTGTTAATGTAAGAGGTTTATCTTTTATTTCTACTCATTCTATAGGTCCCTTTAACTCCGGTAAAATTTGAGTTCCAATTCCAATTTCCAAAATCTATAAAAGAGGTACTTGTCACACATATATTTTAACAACCATAAACATATAAAAGCAATGTAGATTGCAACTAATGAACAATTATTTCACCACTTCCATTTATTTGAATTTTAGAGACTATAAAATCTTCGGACCAAAATCTTTAAATGTTATAGATCATTCCATAAAATAGTGTTGAACACTCTTAGAAATAGAAATATTTAAGTATATTACCTTGGTCCTTTTTGAGGGAAAACAACACAGTCCACCATGTGGTACAAATCTGGCACATCCACAGCCTGTAAAATACGCACATCACCTGGGTGCAAGCAAGGGTTTTTAGCTACTACTACCTTACCTGTAACCATATAATTCTTTGGCAAATTATAAGAAAAAGAATCATCAGAATCCCGCAGCCTACTGTTAGAAAACTGCACAAATACTTGACCATATTCCAGGTTTTTAGTTTCATCTAGACAACCCATCATTGCTCTTCCTTTTGGAATAATGATCCTGGATTTCAGACGCAATTCCAACAGTTTTGATGCCCTAAATGTTTTCAGCATCATTGAAAGGAATGGTTCATTATTAGGCTTGTAGCCACAAATGAGCATCTCCTTCAGAACATTAGTGATCTCCCCAGCAGACATTAAGTCCAGAACTTCCTGTGCTTTCAATGAATCTGTTAGCATAGTGTCCAGTTGATCCACAGCTTCTTTTTGTTTTTTCTGAAAAACACCATCCTTGATACCAAGAGTGGATAAGAGGGTAATTAACTGCCGATTCAGATAACATGGCTGAAATTTACTACAAGCTAAAACGTCTAACTTCATGTTATCTGACTCATACTTCCGCATGCTCCTCCTCAGTGATAACTTATAACGTGATGCTGGATCAACAGCTACAACTCCTTTGTAACCACCATATCGAATCTGAAAAGCAGATGGAGTGCAATCATAGCCACATTTTTTAGCCACACGCTTGGCAAATCCAAGAGATATTTTCCCAATACCATCAGAGAAAACATATTCCTTTCCATCATAAGTAAACTTCTTCACATCACTTATAATTTCAATTTCATCCCTATGGACGCTTAGAGTTTCAGTAGATGAACCAAAAGATTGTCCCAGCCTAGCAGCATATTTAGCAACATTCCTAATCTGGCTAAAATTTCCCATCCATCCCCTTATGGAAGCAGCGGTGCATCCAGTTCCTGTAGGAGCAAACATCCAGAGAGAGTTTTCCCGCAACTGACTTGATGAGAATGCAAGAAATTCAAACTTCTTACCACCAATAACAATGCCATTTTGAAGGATGGAAAGAATTCTGGTGTATATCTCAGTTTTCTTGTTCTGTGCTCGTGATGATAAATCCGTTGAAAACAGTCTATCCAACTCCTCATCAACAAATGAAACCCGTAAGAAGTTATCTATATGTTTGTGGAAATGACGGAGAACACGATTTGAGACATTAATCTCTGGACCACAAAAGTAAACTTTGCATGGGGTGATCTGAACCCTGCGAACATATACCAACCCTGTATCCAAAGATATTGCAGGAGGCCGAGGATGATTCTTCGATTGAAGGTACCTTTTGTACTGATCAAACAGCCACTTTTTGGGTTCATAACAGAATTCCTTTGAATAGTACAGTTTTTCTAAAGCATTTTCAATAAAATTAAGGGGCATTCTGGATGGATCAACAAAGCGATAGAACTCATCATCAAGTACAGGTCCTGCAAGACACACGTGCTGAACCAATGAATTGACTTTAAACAAGATGTCAAAGGGTATTTCAACACCTCCAGGAGCAACAATGGGGACAAGACCCCAATTTTGAGAAAACGGAACTCCTGACTGTAATGTGTATTGCCTCTTACTTTGCTCATAATAAGCAAAGTTATCCTTGAAATTTGGTAAATTTTGGCCACTTGGAAACTCCAGACATATGGCGGAGGACTGCCCAATGCAATTATGCGGAGTGAAATCTATTGTTCTGATCCAATGGTCATCAGGAACAACTTGGTAGAAGTTGAACGCAGGATTATCATATATATCTGCTGATGTAGGTACATCATTCTCAAATATCCGGGGAGCACCAAGTAACTAACAATTGAAGCAAAATGAATAAGATTCAGAGTTTGTCAATTGCAGCAAACTTAATACAAAGAATCATAGAATTTGATAAGAATTCATAATGAAAGATGATGTAGTTGGCTTTCAGTAAAATCTAATGCAATAAATATTAATTTGCATAAAACTTTATATCTGATAAGTAATAGCCTGTACCTTACTTGACACAAATAAAAAGGTTCACACCAATTGAAGAAGAAATGATATAATTTCAACTGGAACAACTTGCTTAATATGAAAGGTAAAAAAAAAAAATAGTTAAAATATAAGAGACATATAAGTAACTACTTCGATTTGGAAGACAGTTATGCGTTTAGTTACTAAAAGAAACATATCAGATGATAAAGTGGAGGAAAAGATTCACAAATAGAAGCACCATGAAATCCAAAGATTAGGAGAACTAATTTCGTAGAAATTACAGAAAAAGTTGTTTTTCAATATAAGAATTACCAACCAACTTCAAATAAAGTGGCAATAAATATATTCCCTCCTTTCTAACTTAACTTTGTAGCCAATAGCCATTAACGTCCCAAGTTCAATAAACTTTGATTTTAATTGCAGAACCATTTTTTAACATTAAAAACAGATCTCCTTATCATCTCTTGAACAACAAAACTAAAGATAATATCCTAGTTTTTGTACAAATACTCTATAATCAATCAACACTATTAAATCTGTTTCCTAGAGATAAACTAACCTAGGTCATGGAAATAGAGAAAAACTCTTCTAAACTTAACACAAAATGTAAATAGTTATAAGATATTAGAGATAAGATACTGCTGGAATCTATAACTCCATCACATGTTTTGTGCTCAGTTGTTTTATTCCTTAATTTTTGGTAAATGATTCTGTTAACAAGGATGCTTTGGCATACAAGGGATTTAACTGGTGCTCTCTGCCCCAGACCAAGGGTAGGGCAGGCCTCAAGCATAGCAAGCAAGACTAAGTTAATAATACCATACTCCAATTGCAGACCCCTGGATTCAAACCCAGGCAATGTCTTTGTCATGGTTCTACTCCAATTCACAGTAGCATTTTTTTTTAAATACCCATCATTAACTTTATAAAGAAATCAAGTTATGTATTAAGCTAATAAAAAAATAAATTTAACAACCTGAATAAGGAGATAACGTGCAGTTTTATCCCGTGGTTGAAGCAGCTCAACCTTCCAAATGTTCTCATATGAAAGCTCAAGTTTATATCGCACGTTGTTATGGGAAAATGTCAACTGCACCTTTCTCTTTCCAGTCCCAAAAGTTAGAGTAACATCCAGCTTTTTCCACAAAACAGAAAATTCTCCTTTCGAAATCTGGCAGCCAAAATACAGGTTCACACTTTCCAAATCATGCAAAACCAGCTTTGGATCAATATCTCTTTCCATTTCCCGAGCTTTTAAATAGGCACTTCTATAGCGCAGTGGTCCCAAAATGCTTTTAGCCTTGGAGATCATATATTTAGCACGATCTTCTGTGGTGAATTGAATAATAGCGTATGCCCTTGGAACCCGACCTTTGCCATGTCTTAGCTTGATTATTGAGACAGTTCCTTCACCAGTATAAGTCTCTACAAAATTCCTTACATCAGACACTGTCACAGAAATAGGAAATCCATACAACTCAATTGTTTTACCCATCCTCAATGCCAACTCAATTGCCTTACCTGGACAGAAGAAGGAAAAAAATTAAAAAAGTAAACCGCAATACCTCAACAAGTAATTAAAAGATATCAATTTATATTAACAAGGAGATTCACAGATTTGTGATGAACAAAACAGTGAAAGTTATTGCATGTTATTCAAGAAAATATACATGACATATATATACAGTAAGCATATCCACACAATTTGTTAAATTTATGACTTCTACATCAGCAACCACTTAATGACTTCTTAATGATAGAAATATCTCTGAATGACCAAACATAAGTTCAGTGTAGGTTTACTTTCACACATATTGAGTTTTGAACTAATAAATAACATTGAAATCCAGCATACTCACAGCAGGAAAGTGAAAGTTCAAAATTTATCCCTTTACACTGAATGTTAAACATGTAACTTAAAAATGAAGTGTGTATAGATATTGCATTGCATCCTTTAAGTTACCAAGTTTACTAAAAGGAAATGAAATGACAATATTCCACGAAAAACTGATGCCAAGAACAATTTCAAGTATTAGCCTGAATTTTCAAGAACTCTTTTGAATGAAAGAAGAGAGATCATGCTTGCAGGCAAATATTCAACTTCACAACACAGATGTTTTAATCATGAAAAAAACTGTGAAGACAACTTCCAGTTCTGTACTTAACCTACAACCTTCCTAATCATGAAAACACCGTCAACAACTTTCATCAATCTCCAGTTGCTATCAACAAGTACACATAGGAGTACACTTCAAACAATTTATAGTTCCAGAAATAACCCAAAAAGGAACATTATACAATTGAAGGTTGACAACAAATATAAATATTTGGATAACAGAATTGCAATTAAATCAATGGTCTAGACAGAACCGTAAAACCAGTATTACTTCTCTTCTGGATATATAGTAAATTATGCTACCTCATATATCAAAATAAACAGCAACAGAGCCCTAGTTGTAGTTCATAGCACGGATTCAAGAATAAAAAAGGTTTTGTAGAGTAAAATGAAAGATAAAAAAGTTGCTTAAGAAGTAACAGTTGTTTTAACAGGCTGTATAGGGTCAATGACACCGAAAATGTTTCAGCCATTCATACGAAAATATTGATAGAAATCAGTTAAAAACTTTTTTGAAAACAATATAAAGGTAAAACTGATAAATTTATCTTAACAACCAGACTTGTAAATGAACTTTTACTTTTACTTTTGTGAATTACAGAACAACTTAGGAAGGAAATTTTCACATTCCCTCTGCCCCCTTACTCGATTTTACTCTCTTTCCCAAACTGATCCTCAGAAATGTAAAATAAAAAAGAAGCACAAGACCAAGAAACTGACAGATTTTAATAAAGATACACTCACTGTCCTTTCTACCAGAAAATGAGTGTTTGTTTAAGTTCTTTCTGGTAAACACACATGCATGTAAAACCCATAACCTTTTTTTTCAAAAAAAAAAAAAAAAAAAATAACATGTCCACCTTTTGGGTCACCATTGGAACTTCTACAATCCGAAAGCAAAAAAATAAAAAATAAAAAACATGTATGATGGATCATGCCTTAGAAGAAAAAAAAACAGAAAGAAACAACAAAAATGCTAAATTGACAGAAAGGTTATCTTGTAAAAAAAAAAAAAGCCGTCTTCAAATTGAACCATTTAGACATTTTCTGTTTACAATCACATCCTGGTAATTCAGTCATGAAATAGAAACAAGAAACCAAACATGAAAACCGCAAGATATATCAAGACATGATTACCACCACCATGAGAAGAGCGAGCAAGAGTAAGAGACTGACCCAGTATTGAAGAGAGAAGGTATCATCAATTGAGAACAAACGGAGAGAAAGAAAGATGACGATGTCAAGTCAACAACACTAGGACTGCTGGGGACACTGCTTGAAGAGTGAGGAGAGTGAAGGATTTACAAATTCTTATATAAAAGTTTTCTGTCAAAATTAATTTTTTAATTGATTGTAATTGATTATTCCTATATATAATACAAGGAAGTTATGTAGATTTAAACAAAAAAAAAAAAAAACTTTTGAAAGCGTCAGTCTTGGTGAGGTGGATTTCATGTAGTCCAAAAGACTATAACGAATCTTGATAGTTTGTATGTAAGCAAGATGCAAAGTAAACAAAAGGAAAGAAATAGACACACAAATAAGGAATATTCATTTAATTGTCTTATAAGAATTTTATATAAAATATATATTCAATAAAATTGCATGAAATTGAACACGTCCAATTTATTAGTCAATTTTATTTATTTATTTTTAAGGTTTTTTTTTCTGTGTTTTTATTTAAACTTAAAAAGATAAAAAAAGAGAGAGACAGTTTACAGTTTGTTTTTATAAATATTTTGTTTTTCTAATTTAAAACATTTCCATATTCTTTTATCCAAACAATTGGTTACTTTATTCTTCTACTTTACTTAACAAAAGTATAAAAATAAAAATAAAATTTGAAGAAAAAATCTTTTCCTTTTAAAGATAAATTATAACTAAAAAATTTCACAATTCACTTTTATATAACAAATTCAAATATTTTATTAGTAGGATAATATTTAATATATAGTGACACTCTTCTTCCTTATTTGTTTACATTTGTAAAATTTGATATAAAATTAATTAATATTTCTCTTTCAGTTAATGATCTGGTGAAATAAGTGTTTTTTTTTCAATTTTAATTTGATTTTATTATAATTTTATTTTAAAATATATAAGGAAAAATACTGTAACACAAATTAAAGAATTAAAACAATAATAGAATAGAGATGGAAGTACTAATATCCGTACAAATACATGCAGAGAGTGGAGCAATCATTAAGGCGAACTGGCGAAAAAGACAAGGAGATTTTCACGAATCATGGACGATTCCTTCTTCAACAAGCATTCCTTAACTTTTTCTGCACCATTTATTCCTTCACTTATAACATCTGGGAAGCTTCAAACTGAAAAACTCAATTCCTATAATTCAGAGTTTTCTTGAGAAATGTGAGTCCACTAAATTTTAATTTAAAATAAGCATTAATGAAAGAAAAGTGTTTAAAAGAGTGTATTAAGAAATGTTTAGAGTATTTATATAAAAAATATTATAGCCATAACATAATTTAATCAACACTTAGTTTTTTTGTTTCATTTAATTTTTTTAATTTATTCTCTGTACAAAAAATGGTATTGTTTCTGTTGATTAGTTTATTTTTCCTTTTTCTACACAAATTAGCAACGACTCCTTGGTGCATAAGTTTGAGTGTTGACTTGGAAAAGGATAAAGGTAAAGTCGCCAAAATTGGTCTTTAGGGAAGGTATCTCAGAATATATAATATTTTTTTATGATGGAATGAGTAATTAATTGATTTATTTTAGAAAATATAAATTTACAATTAAAATTTTTAGTCAGATAAAATGGTCTCTTATTTATAGGACTTGTATATAAAGTTAGATAACTCAGACTAAAATAAATATTATTTTTAATAAATTTATTAATATTTTTATTATTATTTTATTATTATTTCTTTAATCTTAAATAATTTATTATCTCTTCTCCTTTTTAATAAATATACTTAAAAAATATATAATTAATAAAAAAATAATTAACATAATATTAAAATTTTTACATATTTTGATTCAAAGGAAGTAAAATCTACTTTCCAGATTTTAGTTTCCGAGAAGGGAGCTAGGAAAACAAGGAAGAAAAATACCGAAGGGGGTACATTTAGCAAAGAGTTAAGGTGAAAAAAGAAAATCTTGAATCTAACAGAGGCTTTATGGTGCTCCCGGTGACCAAACACAAAGGGCTAAGATCCAAGTCCCATAAGATCATAAAAAAATTACTGACAAAGTCAGAGGTAGAACAATTCACAAAGTTTTGTGAGTACTCAAATCTACTGAATTTCACAGAGTATCCCGATCATATATATCAAATGCGATTCTATATTTACATAGTGAGAGGTTCTTAAGCACTCAAATTGCTCAAAAGATAGGTTATTGTGAGTAGTTGGAAACCTACATGTAAGGGTTACGATGCTGTAGTAGTTAAGCAACGAATATACGTCTATACTAAGCACCATATTTCACCTTCGACTTAAGAACTGTTCCATTGGACGTTTGTTTTAGAAGATGATAGAATGTATTGCCAAGTTGTACTCAGACCAAGGAACAGGTATCAATTGGAAACTATACTATTATATATGCATGACCTGTATGATGTGATCAAATGGTACAAGAATCCATATACAATATCAGTTATCAGTTTTTGGAATGTCACCCCACACTGTTGGAGCTATCTTGAAGTCCTTGAGACGAAGAATACTGGCTTGAAGCACTCCCACCTATGATGGTTCTATTCTTTATCACTGAATGCTTGCCCTTCCTTTCTCCAGAAGTGCAATCCTACAGAATTGAAAATAATGTTGTTAGTTTGAGCATTGAGACAACTTTTATTTTTTAGGACCCAGTTAAATATGTTTCTTGGTCTCTGCAAATAGGACAGTGTTTACTTCTAATCATTAGTCCCTAAAAAAATAATCTCCTTTTAGTCTCTCATACATGAGATGAAAATGTGTCATATTGATTCCTATTTCCAGACATATGAAACCAAAAGGAGTTTATTTTTTTTATGAAGGATAACAACTACACTACCTAACACATTTAAAAAAAAAAAAAAAACAGGACCATATAGCGATGAACCTTTTCTAGGGACTACAGGTGATACTAACTATATATGTTAAATATAAATTTTAGTCCTTATGTGTTCCAGATTCTCAATTTGGGCTTACATGTGCAGATGTAATCCATTTAGTCTCTGCCAATATGTTGATTGTTAAGTTACACATTTTTCATTTGGTCCTTACACGTGCAATACATTTTTAATTTGATCTCTATATGTTTAGCATATTCTTAATTCAATCCCTTACATTGTAAGGACCGAATTAAGAATGAACTAGATGTTTGCCTCTTTCTGCCATCCCTTGATCATCCACCCTGTCACTGCAAGTTCAGCCAATCGCTCCAACTTCTCGCTCTTTCTCATAACTCATCTTGCTTTTGAGAATAGATTATGATCGTTCTGCCCCGCATGGGAACTGAACACCCACGTGTAAGGATCAAATTAAGCATGAATAAAAGGAATAACAGAGATACGAACCAAATCACCTACTTTTACACCTATAGGGACGAACTTTTTACATTTGGGGACCAAATTCAGAATTCTCCAAACATATAAGGACTAAATTATGTGTTTAACACAAAACATTAACCCAGAATTTTTGTAACTACCTGTTGTGTTGATGATGATCCAGGCATCTTGAGTTCAAGTTCTGTGGCCACATCGTGAGACTCGCTACATCTGTCGGCATCACTACTAGGCCTTCTATCACCTGATGACTTGCAACAAGATTCCTTTTGGTTCGATGCGTGGGACGTGGAAGCATACAGAGCAGATGGTGGCTCAAGTGGGGCATTAGGTGGAGTAGAATAAGGGACATACATTGAACAAGGATTAGGAATGTGACCAGGGTTTTGATTTCCAAAGAAAGGAAAAGGTTGAAGAGATGGGTGGATGGAAATTGGAGCAGGAGGGATAGGTATAGGAAGTGGATATGAGTAAGGTGGACTAATGACAACAGAGTGGTCAATTGCAGTCCATGATGGGAACATGATTCTCACTCTCTGCTGATACTGAGCATTGAGATTTTCTATATCGGATTTTAGAGATGACTTCTCTTCTCTAAGTTCATTTTTTTCCTGCATTAGCTGCAAAAGTATAAAATTGACAGAAGAAATGAGCAGAAGATAGGTGCTATAAGCTTGTGATGAAAATTTAAACAAATTGAGAACCTTACTTCGTTTGACTCTTCAGAAAGCGCTTTATGTTCAGTTTTAAGCCTATTAACTTCAGCAGTTAAGTCCTTTAGCATTTGGACAGTCTCAGTAAGTATAGTTGCCTTGTCATTCTTAGGTCTATCAGGATCTGTATTGAGTTTAACAAGCATAAATATCTCAGCCATGTTATGATATAAAATGTCACATCAAACTGGTAATATAGGTTGAAAAAATGACACTTCTTAGTATTGTCACTGTTACCACCACCATCACCAACACCGTCACAACAACCACTATCTCTACTACCATCGTCTTCACTGCCATTACTACAACTACTGTTACAACAACCGACATCATTGACACTGTTTCTACCTTCACCTGCACTGTCGCATTTTTGTCACTTCTCCTATCACTGTCATTGCTACTATATTCATTTACCTCAAGTACCACCACTAACAGCTCAGTCACT
Organism: Sphenostylis stenocarpa; assembly: GCA_963425845.1. Taxonomy (NCBI): domain Eukaryota; kingdom Viridiplantae; phylum Streptophyta; class Magnoliopsida; order Fabales; family Fabaceae; genus Sphenostylis; species Sphenostylis stenocarpa. The sequence continues at coordinate 19,971,501 of OY731399.1, read as the reverse complement.
ACCACTACCATCATTATCACCACACCCTTGTCCCCGTTACCATTACAACAAGAAGCACTATCTCTGTAGTCAACATCATCACTATGAGAAATTCCTTTAAACTAATTTTAATATAATAGGAAATTTCAAACTAATTTATTTTTAATTAAAATTTAAAAAAAATATTTTTAGAACCAGAAGTCCCCTTAAAAACTAAAATCTAATTATAATTTTTAAATTGTTTGAAACTTAGAACCAAGAATATTTTCAAACGGGTCCTAAACCAATCGATGAAAGGTTCTTCGGGAGCAAAATTAGTCCTAAACTTGGCATCCGATACGTCAACACTCGTACAACAACGACAGAAACAATTAAAAAAAGAAGAAGCACAACTCAAAAATGAATTTGTAAAAAAAAAAAAAAAGTGTTGAATGAACCAACGAACCTAACGCGTTTCCCAGCTCTTGGAAGTGTTCGTTGAGTCGATCCCTTCTAAGTTTCTCGCGGTCAGCTTTCAGAACCTTTCGTGTGGAACTCGGATCCTCCTTTTCCCCTTCACCCTTTCCTTCTCTCTCCCTACACAAAACACAACACTTAGGTTCATAAATGTCTTTCTAAAAACTCTTATTCTAAAATTTGATTTTCAACCACAACTTAAACCTGTAAGAACCCAGTCAATTTTTTTTCCACAGAAGTGTTAGTACAAAAATGCATCGAAAGCATGTTTTAGTGAGTAAGTAGCATCCAAACCTCAGAAGTTGAGAGCTGAGGAAACGGTTAGAGGTGGGAGTGGCGCGGTGGTGCGGCGAATCTGAAGTGTGTATAGACTTGGAGGAGTGTGGGGGATTTGGGTGATCCATTTTGGCGAGCGTTGGGGTCGGAGCGGTTTGTTCTCTGCCACGGCCACAATCTGAATCTCATCAAAAAATCGGATTTGAGAGAGAGAGAAAGAAAAAAAACGCATGAAGCGTGTGCACTCCACGAGCCAGCGCGGAACCCATAAATGTCGAATTTCGTAGGTCTGTTTTCAATCATGTCGTTTTCTGGACACCAGCTCCTGCATTAGGACCTAGTGCCTCACACGTGTGATCACGCATAAGTTGACATTACACGCATATTTTTTATTAAATACGTTTTGATTGTTATACTTTTCTTGCGATTTAGTTTTGGTTATTGTAATTTATAATTAGATTAACTAGTATTTAAATTTAAATTATTAATTTTGTGATAGTAAAAAATCATTATTTTATATTAAATTTAGTATAAGAATTATTAAAATTTCATATTTTATGAATTTAATTATTTTATAAATTTTGTGACAGTAAAAACTCATAATTAAACATTAAATTTAAATATAATTTAATTCTTTAGATACATATGAATTAATATACACAAAGTAAATGAGCCATGTTTTAGCTACACATTCAACTATTTACATATTGTACTATTATCCACGATAGGAAGAAAAACAGTAACAGGGGAATCAGTTTCAGTATGGTCCAAAGCTTCATTGTAAAAGTTCTATGTCTGACTTTGTCTTTCTTTATCTGGATGAGAGTGTCATGCACACACCATGGGAAGCTGAGGAAATGATCCCTGTTAAGCCCTTGATTGTAGGTTCCCCAATACCTTGGATGATATGTAACATGGTACCAAGCTGATGCTATTGCATAAGCATCATCATCAGCTTCAGAATTTGACTTGTTTTTTATCATCGCATTGAACCAGCTTCTAGCTTCCTTTCTTAGAGACATCACAGCATTGTTAATTCCTTCCAAGTCCTTTCTTTCATTGAAGGATTTTGACATTTTCAAGACATTGCCACTGATTATTTCTGCTTCTGTCTCAATACCATAGTAATCCATTAGGTTCCCCAACTTGAAGTCATACATGTTCTTGTATTCACTAGCACTATCTGTATAATTCTCAAAGCCATCAATCTCCATGTCACGGTCATATGATTGCCTTGCCACTCTTCTAGTGAAGGGTTTGGTGAGACTCTTGTGTTGTGCAACATTCTTCACCTCACGATAAAGCTTTCCTATTATGGTATTTGATTGGTAACTTGGTTTGTCTGGCTTTTCCATGAAATCTGGATACTCTTCCACGCGTAGATGTTGTGGAATTTCTGCTGCCACACCAGACTTCGCAAAATCAACAGCAACTGAATGTAGCTTTGCAAGCTCAATACATGCAGGGCTCATAGCCTTTTGAGGATCTTTATCAGCAAACACCATGTGTGCACTTGCAACAATTCCCAACCTGTCTTTAACCATGTACTGAGCAAAATACTCCTGAACTTCCTGCAGCCAGATAGTGCTATGTCATTTGCCAACAAATTGCAACATAATTCAAAGCTCTAAGATTGTCTTTAATTTGTATACAAGCAGAAGTCAAGAGTAGAATATTCAGGGTATATTGAGGAGGTTTGTTTCACTCATTGTCTAAAGTAGTTTTTGCCATATGTTCTCATAGATACATCACTTGCCACACATTTTTACTTTTCAGGTCCATCTCTACAGCCTGTTTTAATGTAGCATCTTAATGAATTTATCTATACTGAAATATAAAAATGGAAACCAAAGAACTATGTCCTTGTCAACAATAACTGGTGAGTAGTGACTATTGGATGATTTGCATTAAGCATAAAACAAGATATATGACAACAATTCTCAAAATGAAGCAATGCCTATACTTATGTCTGATACGGCTATCAACCTTTTATTATTATTGTGGCCATGCAACTACTTTGATAACATAGCTTTATGCTATGCATCATTCATTAATCTAAAGTCAGTCACCTTGCAGATATGTAAAATTTTATAACAACATTCACAATAAAGACATTTTATATTAATTTTTCTCTATTTCTATATATCTTTCCTCTATCTCTTACTTATAGTGTTGTTAGAATGATCCCAAATGCTAAAGTACAGTATGGATTTGTGGATGGAGTTATCTGATAGACAATCTTTGTATTTATCATACGAGGTAAAAATTCATCTTTGCTGTCTTGATCACTTCCCTTCTATCAACTTGTTATTATTATACCTCTGTTAAATCAGTACCTGTAATGTAACATCATGATCCAGATTCACAACTGGAGATGGTGCATGATCCATGGGATTTTCCTGACGAGGAGGAATAAGATCAGGGTCCCAACTGACAAAGTAGATATCTCCATCCAAGTCACTTCCAGAACATTCATTGGGATGTGGTCTACATGAAAAAATAAATGAAATCAGAAAACAGCGTACACATTGAAAATGAATCTCTTCCATCAATTTGCCACGGTAGTGGCTGAAAGGAAGACTTGGTAGCTAATCAATAGGCCAACTATTCTAGGAATTCTGGAACAAGAATGAAAAGAAAATCCAAAAGAATGTTATTGATGCTTTTTCATCAAATAAATTACTTTCCACGTAATCGAGAAAATGCATTCATTTGCTTTAATCTTGTAAATATGATTTGCTTTAATTTCTAAAGCTATACTATTTTTTCTCAACTAAAATGTAGGTACATTATGCTATGTTACATTGAAAATAAATGATTGAATGGACAAGCTGTGTGAAATGTAATCTGAAAAGGGTATGCACTTGAATAAATGTCAGTGTATGCTTTACGGGAATAGGAAATAGTAAAATGGAGGTGATACCTTCTCCCTTTCTGTGGAAAAACAACACAGTCCACCATATGATGCAGAGAAGGTACATCCACTGCTCTTAAAACTCGCACATCTCCCGGGTGCAGACAGGGATTTTTGGCTACAACTACCTTTCCCTTAACAATATGTTTGCTTTTGTTTAATCCATATCTGTTCGAAGAAACAGAGGACATAGCAAGAAATTGCTTATTTCTTTGGTGAGCTATCTGCACAAATACCTCTCCATATTTTAGTGTCCTAGTTTCATCTAAGCATCCCAACAATGCTCTTCCTTTCCTAACAAGTATCCTAGTTTTGAGCTGCAATTCCTGTAACTTTGATGCATATAATGTTTGCAACATCATGGAAAGAAATGGTTCCTTAGTTGGATGAAAGCCACAAATAAGCATTTCCTTTAAAATGTTTGCAATCTCTCCTGTGGACATATAATCTAATATCATCAACGGCTTTCTTGATATCATTTTTAGTTGATTAAGGACCTCTCGTTGTTTCTTTCTGAAGACTCCATCCTTAACACCAAGCGTGGACAAGAGGGTGATTATCTGACGATTAAGGTAACATGGTTTGTATTTGCTCCATGCCAAAACATCTAATTTTGCGTATTCTGACTTGTACTTGCACATGCTCTTTCTTAAGGACAGCTTAGTTGATGAGGTAGGATCAACAGCAACAACACCTTTGTACCCCCCATATCTGATTTGAAATGCAGATGGAGTATGATCCCTACAACCACATTTCTTAGCCACTTCTTGAGCCAATTCATAAGATATCTTCCCAATTCCATCAGAGAAACAGTATTTGGTTTCACCTCTTCTTAATTCTATATCAGGAATAATTTTAATTTCATGTCTGCCAACACTCACTGTTTCCCTGGAAGATCCGAATGATTGACCCAGCCTTGCTGCATATTTGGCCACATTTTTAATATCATGAAACTCTCCCATCCATTTTCTTATATCAGATGCAGCAAGTCCAGTTCTTGGTGCAACCATCCACACAGAGTTATCCCGCAATTGACTTGGTGAGAAGGCAAGAAACTCAAACTTCTTATCACCAATTTCTATACCATTTTTAAGTGTTGACAGTACCCTCTCATGGAGCTTTGTTTCTGTGTCCATGTCTACAGAAGATGAACGTGGCACTAAAGCTGCTGAATGAAGTTTGTCCATGTCTTCATCAACGAAAGAAACACGTAGAAAGTTATCAGTGTCATCAGGATACTTGCGCAAGACACGATTAGAAAGGTTCACTTCAGGACCACAGAAGTATATTTTGGATGGAGTTACTTTTACTCTATGCACATAGACCAAACCATCATCCAATGAAATAGCACTAGATACTGGAAGTAGATTATTTTCTGAGTATTTCTTATATTGTTTCTCCAACCATTGTGCAGGTTCATAGCAGCATACTTTTATTTGATCTAATTTATGCAGGGCACTTTCTATATATTCAAGCTTCACTCTTCCAGGGTCAACTAGTTGAAAAAGATCGACGTCAACTGCTAGCACAGGAAGACATCCATGCTGAATTAATGAGTTGATTTTGAACAAAACTTTGTATGGCAAGTTGATGCCTTCTGGAGGGTTCACTATGGGGACAAAATTGAATTTAGAAGAGAAACCAAGGTGTCTCTCAAGAGTAAAGACACTGTCATCAACTTCATTATAATTACGATAGTGCTGATTGAACTTTGGAACTTCCAAACTATTTGGAAGCTCAAAAGATAAAACAGAAGATTGTCCAATGCTACATGATGGGGTGAAATCTACTCCTCGAAACCAATGGTTGTCACAAGCCTCCTTTAAATATTTGCTTTTGGAAACATCCTTCTCATAGATCAGGGGAGCATTGCGTAACTAACAATTGGAAGAGAAAGTGGAAGAATAAGCTTTCTTCTTTGTCGTTATCAAGTAGATCAAAATATTCAGTTTTATTATATACTACGATAGTCGAGCTTCAGCTACCAGAACAAGGTTCATGTTAAAGTAAAATAGCAAATCCTTTTTACATGATGCTGTGCAAAAGAATTATAGCAGAAAATATTTTCTATACTTTTATAGGTATACTTCTGTAACCCTATTTTTATGCAGAAGTTTCACTTCTTCAAATAAAATCAGTGTCACCCGAGAAGAGTTATAAACTTTAGTATTATATCATATTTCATCTTAATACAAATTACACTAAATAAAGTGATCTAAAATAGATATAAGTCACCTCTCAAGTCAGACTTAAATTTGTTCATAATGATTTGGAGACACCTTAAAATAAAAGTAAGGGATCTGACATATGTACAAAGCTAACCTGGAAAAGGAGAAGCTTTTTGGTCAAATCATCTGAATGATGCAGCTCAATACGTGATATACTCTCAGAAGAAATCTGCAGCTTATAATCCACAGACAAATAATGGAAAAATATATACATCTTTCTCAGTCTGGACCCGAATTTGACTGAAGCACTTGGATGCTCCCAGAGTACACTAAGTTTGTCCTTGGATGTTTGACATCCAAAGTACACTGCTATGTCATCCATGCTGTGAGGAAAGTTCCTTGGCTTTGGCAAAATGTCCTGTTTTATTTCTGTAGCATTGAGAACACTGTCACCGTATGATAGGTGCTGAGTAAGTAAGTGCAAAATTGTTTCAACGCTTTTTTTGTCTGTGAATTGAACATTAACATGTGTGGTAGAATCTTTTTCTTTGTGCTGCTTAACCTCTACAACATGAACAGTTTGAGGGCCTGTATATTGTTCCAAAAATTTCCTCACCTCTTCAGCTGACACTGTATCTGGGAATCCATGCATTTGAATTGTCTTGCACATAGTGTTCAATCGATTAGTTTACCTGAAATTTATATGTGAATGAAAAATAAGTGCACAATTCCTTAGATTTTAAGAAAAGCACTATTAACATTTTGTTGTTCAATGTGTGAGATTTACCTTGTAGAACAAGTATATATATATATATATATATATATATATATATATATATATATATATATGTATAATACAGAGTTAATTAGGTTCACCATGAACCCTTGTACTTAACAGTAAACAAACGTATCAGATAGACTGTTAAAATTTGTAATTCAGGACCTTTCAACATGCAATTAAATACGTCATTATACAGAGCATGTAAAAGGACCATCCTCCATATATAAATATAATATATAGTCATCATGGCTAAGAATGATTTTCAGAGACTATTTTTTTAATAAGGGTGATTTTGGATATTTTTTAATATCATATCTCGTTCTACTTATCATTCTCATCTTTAATAATAGATTGATTTTCAATATTTTTAAAAAATATTATCAATAGCAAAAAATAACCTTGTATGACAATACAACTTTTTTATCATAAATATAAAATATGATTTATATGTTTAAAAATATTTTTTTGTTATAAATTTTAATTATAATATAATTTGTATATTAATTAAATATTATTTGTATTGTAAATTTTAATTATATAAAATGAACATGCTATACATTGCTCTAGTAGAAATACTACTTGTTATAACATGTTAGTTTCATGAACATGTTATTTAATATTAGTTGAGTTAATATGAAATCTAATACTACATGTTAGGTTTAAATATGAAACATTTTTATTTAAATATTCACCAAATAACTAAAGCTTTCAGTGATTCTTAGGCATTGCAAAATGCATTGGTGAACGAATTTATATTCACATTACTACTTGAAATTGAATCTTAGCACATAAAGGAAGATGTTCCAGCATCAAACAGTTATACATAATCTTGAATAAGACATTATAACAATCAAATTACATTTCAAACTTCAAATTCTTAACACTTGTATTCTTAGAGTCATCGAAACTAAGAGAAAACAACCAAGGAAACTCTCTGAGAACTATAAAAGATTCAGTGCATGTTAGAGCACTTTACTAGGAAGTTTGTAGAATGTCTTGCAGAAAAGTGAACCAAACCACAAAAGTTCAGCAAGAGGGAGTTGCAGCACTTACAACTGAAAACTGAAAACATGCATCATCATAACTTCAAGATAATCAAAACAACAACAAAAATGAAGCAAGAAAGGATAATTTTCCTACGTGCATGCAGAAAGAAAAGTGAAAGTATACCTCTCTTGTTAAATGCTGTTTGAGAAAGCCAGGACCTGCATAAGGGAACAAGAGGAAAGAGTGCCTGAAACACACACCCTATAATTTTGTGCTTTGGCTTTTCCTTGATGGGAGGGCAAGTATAGAAACCATGATGCTCATTCTTTCCTTACTTACCCCTACTTTCCAAACTTATGATTTGTTTTTTCAAAGATATTAAATCTGAAAAGTTAGTTATGCAAAGGAATTTGTGTTGAGTATGAATCTAAGTCATCATTTTAGTTTGTAAAAGAAAAAAACTTGTTGGTGGACTTATGCTCAAATATCATGAGATGCAGAAATGTTTTGAATATTACTGATAATAAAACTTGTAATGTTTGATTTTCTTTTGGAGTGGAGGGGATCACCACCTCTAACTTACATGCATTCATGATTTTTATCTCTCTGATCATTAAATATACATATGTATATTTCAAATTTTAATCTCTTATATATTTTTTTATATTTTTTTATTATTTATTAATCATATATTATTTGATCGTAAAATTAATAATCAAGACTTATCAATGAAAAAAATTAAAAATTTGATAAATTTTTAGAATAAATAATTCTAGAATATTGATGATTTGATACCTATAATATTATATATATAATATGACAACTTGAAAAGACGAAGAAATAATGAATAATGAATTTAAATTAAAAAAAAAGTTATTTTTTCTTAATCTTAGTATTTAAATAAATTTTCCGATATTAGAATGAAATTTAATATTTATATTTTATAATTAAAACATAAATCATATTATATTATATTATATATATATATATATATATATATATATATATACCAAATTACATTTTAATAATAAGATGTAGAGATCGAAATAATAAATATAAAGGATGAAAGTTATCTTTAGAGACTCTTTATTGGTATATTAACTTTTAAGTACCAATTAAAAAAAATACACTTTTGAGAAAAAAAAATTATTCAACCTAAGTACTATTAAATCATAATAGACCATTATATGTATATATGAAGAAAATTTGAATAGTTTAATTTTATTCAATTAAAATTATTCTTAATACAAAATTATGTGCATAAGTATAATATTTGTTGTAAAAAATAAAAAAATCTCAATAATTTATGTCATAAAAACTTATCTATATATATATATATATATATATATATATATATATACTATTTAAAGTTTTTATCATAAATAATATAAAATCATAATAAACCATAGCAGAACGGTTAGAGTTTTAAAATATAATAGTTAAGTATATAAATTACCTTAAAACAGCGTTAAAAATTTTAAATTAATATTTTTGAAATATGTTGTCACGTAAATAAAATTATATTGGGAAGGAAATGTGATATTATAGAATGTGAAATGTGGGTCCAATTTTTATAATTATAGATTATATATAATTTAATTAGCTTAATTATATTTATCAAATAATTAAAAACTTCGTATTAATGAAAAATATTAATTAGATATTAATTTAAAACTTAAAAATATTAATTTATATATAAGTATACAGAGAAATATTTTTATTAAATAATATTAATTACTTTATTTATTGAAAATAATATAGTTTAAATGTAATCATTACAGTATAAATGCATGCGTTCCTTTTCATGTTAACAAGGAATGTATTACAAATGGCATATTTTAAAATTTAATAATTAAATATATCAATTAAATTATAACTTTATTATTATTATTATTAGAAACGTTAAAATTGTTCATATTTTCTATAATTAATTTTTAAAAATAATCTAAAGCTATTTTTTTATTTTTTAAATATACCTACATCACTCTTCGTACTTATCAAGTTTTGTTCTTATTATTATTTTTTAAATATATAAATTATAATAATTATTTTTCTATATCATTTATATATATATATATATATATATTGATAAAAAAATAATATTATATTATCAATAATGATACTAAAAGTATTAAAAATAATATTATTTTCCGCTCTTTTGACATATTTCTTTCTTCTCTTTTTAAATATATAATATCATAAATAATAGTTTTTTTTTAAATATATAATATCATAAATAATAGTTTTTTATTTATAATCTATAAAAATAATAATAAGAAGAATAATAAGAGTACTTACTTGATAACTTGATAAATCAGTTCGAAATACTTAGAAAAGAGTGATAGAATAGATTTATTTGATACGTGAGTTCGAAATACTTAGAAATTAGGGTAGATAAAATAATTTGTAACATTGTACAGACTTATTATATCATCTATATAAAATTAAATCAGGTTAACCGTTTAAGAATCAATATAAAAATAATTTTTTTTAAATTAATTATTTTAAGATCTAATAATTAAAAATTAATTATTATTTTAATGACAGTGAAATAAAGTTTTAATTTTTATTTTGATATTGAATTGATTTATTAATTTATATATTAAACTATTATATTTCAAATAAAATTTATTTATTTAATATAATGTAAAATTTAAAAATATTTTTATTATTTATTTTAGTATAAATATGTTAATATTTTTTTGTTTCTAATAAAATCAAATTTATTTCGTTAACTCCTTAACCTAAATATACTAGACTAAAAAATTATTATTTATTTTAAAATATAAATTAAATAATTTTTTTCGTGGACCAGACCATTTGAATTTAAGTTCATAACGGAACTTTGTAATGAAAGTTAGATGTAATCAAATTTATGGTTTTCATTATTTAATAATGTATGAAAAGTTTGTTATTACACAAGGTAGCAATTAACGTTATTACAGTATTTATGAATGATATTAATTATTTCAATAGTCTTTAATAAAAATTTTAATTCTAACAACAACAAAAAAAAAAAAATATATATATATATATATATATATATATACATTAAATATTTAATTAGTATTTAATAAATATTTTCATTCCAATTATGCCAGCTTATATTACCAAACAATATCAGAATTTCATAATCACAACTTATTTTGAAATTTTATTTTTATATAAAATACTGACTAAGTTTGCATTTGTTTTGATTACGAACAAGTGATTGAACACAAGTTGATGGGTTTCATGTTTAATGTATTTTTTATTATATAACTTTTATATTTGGTGTGAAAAATATAATATTCAATGAAAAATATAAAAGAACAATTAAGTATTTAAAAATATTTAAAATTAAAGATATAAAAAAATCCATTAATGTAATTTAAGTTATTTTTAATTAAATTAAGTATTATATATAAACTAATTATAACCGAAGTCAAAATATAATTTTTTTATTCATATAAATTATGTATATAAAAGAGAAGTTATAACTGTTGCTTTTAAAACTATATCGGATGGATATATTTAATCAGTTTAACATGAATTTAAAAAATAAAAAATAAAGTTCAGTTAAATCAGTGAAAAAAAATTTGTGAGATTTTAATTAATCGGTTTTGATATTTTCTTTATCAAATTATTTATAAAGGATTAACTTTTTGAAAAAATATAATATATTTTTTTATCTCACATAAATAATATCAACTTTTTTATTTTTTTTCTTACGAAAAATATCTTCTATGCTAGTTTTTATAATTATTTAAAATAAGTTAAATTTATTTATATCAGAAATTTTAATTTATTTTAAGTAGTATAAGGAAATTTTTTATTAAAATAGATTTTTTTTCAAGTAATTTTTGTGGAAAATATTTTTAATAAATTTATTATATTATATATTGTTACCTCTTCTATTTAGTCTTTTGGTAGGTTAAGGAGGAGTTAGATTAACCATTTAAATAAAAATTTATAATTAAAAATATTATATATTTTTTAAGTTATATTATTAAAATATGTAAATATATATTTAAATTATAAATATTAATAAATTAAAATTAAATTATTGATTATAATTAGATATTTTAATATACATTATTATGGTTATCAAAATCGGATTCACCAAGTTATTTTGTTTAGTTTAATATAGATACACAGATGTGAAGAGAAAGTTATTTTTTATAGTGATATAGTATTCTTCTCGTAGTATAGTCTTTGTTTTTATAATTATTACCACCACCCACTACCTGTGATGGTCTCATTTTGGCGTTATTTTTGTTGTCATCGTTATTTATTATTATCATCATTACAATTATTCACTGAAAATATAATAATATATAAGAATCACAACCTCTTAATTTAAAAAATTAATTTAATGAGCAAGTAGTGAGTTATATTTGGGTTTCATAATCATATCTTAAAATAAAATAAAATATATAAAATTTGAAGTTAGAAATCATATAAGATTTGGTGTAATTTTTTCTACTTATTTTTAAGTTAGTTCTAGGTTTTTCTGTTCTAATTATTTTCAAATTAGGTGAAACAATGATTTTTTTCTTTCTCTAATTGATTTGTATTCCAAATATTTCATAATATGTTTATTCATATTACTTTTCTTTATATATTGTACAAATCATTCTTGTTATTATATAATACTTTTTCAAATAATATCTTATATTGGATTGAAATTATTATTATACTGTGATAAACTTATTTTAAGTTTAATATATTATTATATTATTAAAATATATTATTTTATTAAACTCAGTTTAACGATCTAATTTCTATTAACTCCAATTGAACCTTTAAATCTTAAACTCATACATTTACTGATTTGATGATTGGTCCAATTTTATAAATAATATATAATATAATAAATTTTTATTTTTTTAATAAAAATATTAATTAATAAATAAAAACTAAAAAATAATTTATATAACTAAATATATATTTTAAAAAATTTATATAAAAAAATATTCATTTATAAGATGAAACATGTTTTATCATTGCTATCGCACCATACTAACTTTCATGATAATTTGTATAATCATTTTTTTATAATACTTCTAATTTTAATAACCATTAGATATATATAATTTATTGGTGAGATTGGAAAGAATTCAAATTTTTTTTAATCATATTTAATTATATTGAAATTATTTTTAATTCTAAGAAGGTACATTAAGTATAAGATGGCAAAACGGGTTAGTCAGTCTCGTCTTTGGCCCGCCAAAAGCGAGGTGGGCGCGAGATGTCCCGTTATAATCATGACGAGTTGTAGACCTTGACTCGACCGATCAAAGGGCGGGTTGATGGGTCGACTTGCCTTAATTTATAAAAAAATAATTTATTTTTTAAAATAATTTTTTTAATAAATTTAATAATAAGATTATTATTTTTTTGTCAATAATTCAATATATATATATATATATTATTTCAATTTAATAATATAAATCAATACATTGTTTTAAGAAATTATAATTTAGAATAATAATAAAATTTACATAATAATAAATAATAAATATATATATATATATATATATATATAAATAACGTTAAAACTTATAAAATTTATATTTTTATTTGATACCTATATCTTTTTTATTTGATAAAACTTCACATTATTCTTGGTTGAGTTCTTACACCTTTAATTCAAGTCATAAGGATAAAAATAACTCGTGTTTAGGATGAACAAGGAGAACAAAAGAGAGAATGTTGTGTTTCGAGTAATGAGAATATTTTCTCGTGAGAGTGAAACTTTTTTAATTATCTTTTTAAAATTTTTAACTTTATATATTGTCTTTATAATTAATTTTATTACAATAAAAAAATATTTTTTTATTAATTAGGCGGGTCGAGCTAATCCGTCCGTCTCTACGGTTGGCTCAGCGGGACGGGCCAAAGCGGGTTGGTGGACTGAAAACACCAACCCGTCCCGCCATATTATGGCGGGCTAGCGAGGCCTGCCCGTTTTGTCATCCCTAATTAAGCATTATAATTAAATTGATTCCAAGAAAAAAAAACTAAAATTGAATTCATTCCCACAAATCATAAATGCATAAATTTCATTATGGTAATAAAGTTTTTTTTTTTAATTTCATTACAAGTTACAATTAAGTATTATACTTAAATTGAGTGAAAGGAAAAATATTTTCCTTACTTAGTATGTATTTTATACTAGAAAAAAATGAAAAATAAAATAAAAACTATTATTTTACAAAATTAATTTATATTAAAAAAATATTCATTCTTATATTTATATATATATATATATATGTAAATAAATTTATACATATATTAACTCGTAATTTTATATTTTTTATAAATAAGTAACATTATTTTATTAATTTAAATTTAAATATTTAACAAAAATATAATTTTATAATAAAAAGTAATTCATAATTTATAAAAAAAATATCTTAATTTAAAGATATTAAATATAAATACTGTTTTATTTATACTTAATTTTATTTTTTATTTTTCTATAAATAAACACTTTTTTATATTACTTTCCTTTTGAATAAATTAATACTTTTTTCCCGTTATTTTCTTTCTTGGAATTTGTTTTCTTGACAGTTACTTTCCTTATTTTAGGCAAAACAAAGGCATGCAGAGTAAGAATTTAAAATTATCATTATTACTTATCTTGTTTTCTCTTCTTGAGTAAATATCATTTAATCTAGTTGTTATTTTTTTAACGTCAATTGCAAATAGAATTTAAACAATTTGAATAACTCAGATGTGACACCCGAAATAAAATATTAAACGTTTCTGATCAGCAAAACGCGTCTTTAAGGCAATGCAATACACTGAAAATTGGTATAAATAGAGACCAAATGGTCTGCAATTCTCACACTGTCAGATGCAGAATAATCAAATTCTGCAACTCGAAGGAACCAAATAACCTTCATTTTCTTTTATAAGTCATTGTTTTGTTTTTTCATCCTTTACCTTTTAATTTCTCTTCTATTTTCAGTTTGTTCATTTCCAGATTCTTATCAATGAGTCTTCTTCCTTGGTTAACAGATCAGCATCTAAAAGCACCTGACGAACCAGTTCATATTCTTTTTTCTTTTTTTTTTTACTTAATTCTCCTTTTTACCTTTTCCCCTTTTTAATTAATCGATTTTGGGTGATTATTTGCATGCTGTACGTGAAAAAAAGTTGATTTTTTAATTGTTTCATAGCTAACGTTTGATTTTGTGTGTGTTGCTTTATGTGTAGTTTGCAAGGTTCTATTCAAATCCGCAGATCTGATGTATAAGATTTTTTTATTTTATTTTTTACAAAAATTATATAATTATATTTGTTGTTGCTTAATTATGATAGATTTTGGCTTATAGAATAATGGAATTGTGAATACTAATTTTGATTTTGATGGTACCTTGATAGAAAAAAATAACATTCACACAGTATTACATTTGTTTTCGTTTACTTCCTTTGTTGAAACTCTTCATGAAAAGATCCTCCTCACTAAGCGGGGTAAGGCTTTTGTTTCTTTGTGTTTTCATAAGATGTTGGGTTTTCATCTGATGATTTTTTTCATTTAATCTAATCTATAAATTTAATGTTTCCTTGATATATACATGTTAGTTTCAGGGTTTTCCAAACATCATATTTTTTTACGAAGATAAGGGGGAATTTATCTGGAGTATATGAAAATAAATTGATAGATATACATCCTTTTTTGGGTGGGTTGTTACTTGTTACAAGATCATTCATGGATTTATGTGGACAACTTTAATTAACTTTGTAACTTCATATGTAGTTGTGTTTATATTTTTTTCGGTTTTTCTTGTAAAACACAAGATCTCTATATGATTTCTATCTACACAGTGAAGGCACACACAGTAAAAGTCCACAACAACTGTAGAAGGTTGAATCAATGGATGGAGCAGAAGAGTCTGTGATAATTGGACCAACAGTACATCGCTATTTTCTTGAGGGATTTTGCTCAAGGTTCCTTCAAAGATGGTTTTAGATGAAGAACACCATACAAGGAATCGAAAGTTCAAACATCTGATAAAGTTGTTACTTATTGATTGTTTTCAGTTCAGTTTTTACTCTTTGTATTGATGCTTGACGTGCAACACTATGGAGTTTTCTTATCTTGACAGCTACATATGAGATAACCCTGGGAGGTTAGGAATGATGCCTTCATACAGTGTCTGGCATGACTGATAACTCTGAAAGGCTATTTCTCTTGCCTGATGATGTGGATTTCAATGCAATGAGCTAAGGCTTTAAAATCACTCTGTTGGATGGACAAGGGCAAACCCAATGCTGGAGTGTCTAGTAGTAGCCATAACATGTTTTGGATACCTACCAACAAAGATATTCCACTGTTTGGGTGCTGGTTTTGGTAACTGACAGTGTTAATGCATTTGTTGGTATAGCAAACATGTTATAGCCTCTGCAAGTATTCCAACAACATCTCTCCCCTTATCCTTCCAACATGTCAACGCATTTGAAAACCACGTTATAAGGCAATAGAAATAGCCTTTTCCATGGTTATAGCTCATGCCACTGACAAGGTCAATGGTACCATTTCCTAGCATTAACCTTCTACAGTAGTCTCATATGTCTACTGTCAAGATCAGAAAACTTCATGTCTTGCATGCCAAGCAGCAAGACAAAGAATAGAGACTAAAGAAAACTAATTCAATTCCTGTAACTTGTATAGAATTTGAACTATTCCATGCCAAGGGTATCTTATAAAATTTGTTTTTTTTTTTTTAAATTGGTTTTAACTTTTTTTATAATGGTTTTGATTGTATATATATGTAATTTACAAATTGATAAATAGACAATAAATATGAAAAACTATTTGGACAAATTATTGCCAACAGCATTTAGCAAGTTTAAAGTTAATTTAAAAATATCAGATATTATAAGCAACTTCTCTATTTATCATTAAATGTTTATTTTTATATAAAGCTAAACATCTTTATGCAACTTTTAAATAAAGTGAAATTTTAAATATATTGAAATATGGATAATAGTGAAAAATGGGCTTTAACACCAATAAAAAAAAGAACAAATTTATGACATTATGATGTTCAAATAAATATATAAATAAGAGAATTATAAATGAGTGTTTAAAAAATAAGTTAAAATGACATTTATTGATAATAAATGTTGTAAAAATATGAGTATGTGAGATGTCATAATATTGATTTGTTAATTATATTCATTTACCATCTAAGTAAAATTAATCATATTTATATGCATATAAGTAACCCTGTGTGCGAGTAACGCTGATGGATAAACTCAATAAGAATATATTTTAATTGTTTACATTAAATTTAAAATTATTAAAGTCAAATAAATAATAATAAATACTTAAAAAGGTTTATGAATTTTGCAAGATTTAAAATATTATCATTACTGATAGAAAAATTAACCAAGTATTTGAGAAAACATTTTAAGACCATGTTCGAAAATTAATATTGAATTTTGAATAAAATAAAACGATAATTAAGCCAATATAAAGAAAACAAGTCTGGAATATTAAATGGAGTAACTTTTATTAAAAATACAGAAAGTTCTGATAGATAATAGGGTATGATTCTGTTTAGATAAATTTCTCTTTTGAATTCTCAATAAAAAAAAAAGGAAATAATAAAATAAATAAACTTCTTTATAAATTAAAACTAACTTGTTCACAAGTTATAAACATAATATAAAAAAATTATTTCATTATTATTTGATTCTTAAAAATTGTAAGTTTGTCCAAAGTTACAGTTTTAAGCATGATATGCCACTAGAAGATTAGTAAATGATTGCATGCTTGTGGGCAATCAATCACCTTAATCAGTTTGTTGATCCATTTTGCAGAGGTGCCAATTCAACATCTTGGATGGCTACAAGTTTGGCTTTTCCACCATACACTTCTGGGAGAACCTCTTCACCAACCTCTCTTCTAAACTCTCTTGCCTCATCTTCATTGGTCACAATTACAATCTGCATCCACCATCCAAAGCTCATGGAAGTTAAACATGCTTCATTTAAAGTGGGAAAGTCAAACAAAAAGATAGAAAGCATTCTATCATAAACAGATACTTTCTCAAAGACCCAAAGACCATACCTTTAGGATACCAAAAAATTAAGGTTGAATTTGCAACCTTTTGTTATACAAATGTTTCAGTTTTGTCTTCAGTCACACCACTTTCAACTTAAGAAGATAAAGTGAGTACCTTTTCTAGGGTAGCCTTCTCTAGGAAACGAGAAACTACTTTCCAAACACTCACAAAAAACCACGGCATGTGTAAAATATAGCACTTTGCCAAACGTTCAGGGTAGTAACTCTGCAGTTCAACCAAAAACATAGACGAATTAAAATATATCCTCCATTCACCTATCCAAGTAAAATACATTGATGCCAAAATAAATTCAAGTCTGATTTTACATCTTGGCATTCATGATCTGCATGCAAATTTCAAGGAAAAACAAAATGATGAAAGTTACCTGTAAAAATTGAAATCCTGTGATTAACCCACGTGCATCAACATTTTTATAAGAAATATTTTGCAGATCAATAATCCCAATTATCTTCTCATTTCCTACCTCCCTTCCTTTGAAAGCACTGAAGTTGAAAAACATTGAACATTAATTTCTAGACTCTATTAAGAGAATAAAGAGATAACTATTTGATGATACGACCTTTATTGTAGTTAGGAGGTGAAAACCTGAACTGCCTTTATTTTAAAAATTATGCAAAGATAATGCAAGAGAACAAGTATACATGTCCTTTCCCAACTTGAAAAAAGTCTACCAAGTAAGAACTTGTATGTGGTGAGAAATGGAGAAAGAAGGAATCCAAGTTTTGGTTTTCTACCTTCAGTTTTCTGTTACTCATGTTCTTTCACTTTTTACCATCTTCTACCTCCTCCTCTACTGTAAATTTTAGTTTTAAAAACAAAAACTGAATCAAAATATCATCTACACCTTAGTCCCTCTGATTCAGTCTTTTTACGGTCTTCAAGAGCACAATGTATAACTCTAATTATATCAAGAAATAAAATCATGTTTCAGGATTTGAAACAATTTCCCTATTTTCTGATTTTTATGGGGGAATTTTAACTCATAAGGTACATTATTGCAGCTTCATATGCAGTTTCTCGCTTCAATAATATTCCTTTCTTACTACATCAATTATAAGCCTCATTACATGACTTTAGATGTTTCAAATCAATGCCTAAAACAGATTAAATGAACAGAAAATAGGTAAATAATTTGATTTAGATAATGGATATAAAAGCACCACAGTGGTAGTAAAATCACAGTACCTTGCAATTGTCTTGTCCAGAATATATACAACAAATTCTGAATCAATGAACAAAATAGAGCAGTCAGCCAAACTGGCAATATTTAAAGGCAGTGAAATAATTTTATCAACGCAGCAATATAATAAAAAAAATACTTACTTTTTTTTCATTTTTGTTTTAGTTTTTAAAAATAATTTTTTTAAAACTGTTTAAATTAAATAATTATCAAACAATTTTTTTAAATTAAAAACATAAAACAAATAAACCTCTAATAATAATATTCTTTATAACCCACTCTCTTTTATTAATTACAAATTATTGAAAACTACATATTTATGAGAGGTTATTAAAAATGGTGAGAGATCTATTAAATTTGTGATTTTTAATAAATTTTAATCAATAAAAAAAATGTTTCTAGCATTTATGATATTAGAGATCTAAGATTGATCAGTGAAGTGATAGTCAAAATAAAATATATACAAATGAGAGAGACTTCTACCTAACAAGTTGAGTTTTCTAGATTTGAATTTAATTAAATTCTAATAACATTACTTATTTACAAATATAAGATAAACTTCTCGACAAACATTTTCAATAGAGAAAAATAAGAAAAAAAAAACCTTTTTTTCATAAATTAAAATTAATTTATGCCTAAATTAATTTCTAGAAATTATTTTCGATAACCTTCTCCAAAATTTTATTTTTAACTCATAAATAAACTAATGTTAATCTATTAAAAAAAATAATGTTTTTAGAATCAATATTATTATTATTGAACATGTATTAAAGGTTTAAATATTCAACCAAATTTAATAAAACCATATAAAATACATTAAAAAATATAAAATATATAATAATTAAAATAAAATAAAAAATATGATAAAATAAAATAATTATTATTTAAAAATTTTATAATTAATTATAAGATAAATAATAAAAGACTATTTAATTAAAATTAATTTTCTAATTTTATCGTTTAATTATTAAAAAATAATTATTTAAAAATAATAAAGTGATTTGTAATCAAGGCTTAGATTCGATTTTAAAAACATTAATAAAACGTTAATTTTATTTTCTTTTTTATATTTGTTTCCTAAAAATATTTATGATTTTTTTTTTGAAAGATCCTAAATCATCTATGTATTCCCGACTTGCAATCTGTTTGGTCTGAGACAAAAAAAAGACACACCTTTCTTATTTGCTATCATAAAAGTAGTGAAAAGCACGATTTTCAATTATATTATTTTTTAATATTTATATTACATAATTATTATGTCAAAATACAATAGATTATATAATAAATATTATTTTATCTTATTTTTCAACCTATAATTAATTTTCAACCACAAAACCCTAATGCACATGGTACTTCATTTCCCTAACATTACATATCACAAATTACAAAACAAAACACTACTCTTTCTTGAGAAATCCAAATATTGAATCACCTATTTAAATAACCATTGTTTGTTATTAAAAAAAATAAAATTCAGTCAATTAAATTAAAGATTATTCTATTAGCGTAGTTTTCACTGACAAATTTTCCCACATCACCTTTGGTCATTGCTTTGATTATAATAACTGTAAATACAATTTTTTAGGGCTTGTAAGTAGAACACCACTAATGTAGAAGAAGACAAATAAATTTGGATTTTGAGGGACCAATAATGTAGTTTGAATAATTAATTAATGCCAAACTTGAACAGAAAAAAAGGTAAAAGAACGATAACCAAGTGAACCAATTTGTGGTCACATTAATTAATTCAGGAACTTGTCTTGTGGAATATTCGCAAGTGCCACTGAGACAAATTACATAAAAATCGCATCTTTGAACTCAGTGTAATGGCATCAAATTTTCCACATTCAAATAACTAAATACATTAAATTTATTTAGATTTATTTTAATAAACATAGTCTAGGAATGTCTCAAGATTTCGTCCAAGATTAATTTGATAAATAAAATTCGTCTAAAATTATTATTAAGGATTGTTTGGCCTTTAACAATTAAAAACTACTATATTTTAGAATAATTATTATAAAAAATAATTTTAGAAAATCTAACAACTTATGATTGAATGAAAATTTACTCTGTTGGAATATTTTATTTTAATAAAAATAGTACTAACATCAGTATCATATATGATTGGAAGAAAAAGCTCTAAAAAGAATAATCAGCCAAGTTTTCAGACAGAAAATAGCTATCAGACAAAATTGATATGCTTAAAATACATTAAACAGTGAAAGTTGTGTTAAGATCATTTAATATCTTGCATATTTTCAGAAGGACACAAATTTCTTTTTGGTACAAAAATGTTTAGGAAGACAGGCTTGAGGACTCAACTAGACAAGCATACTCAATAAGCTTTTACAAAATTATTTACTAATAAGATTTTTACCAACTTAATCAATCTTTGATGACAAAGAACATTGTTTTTGTGTTTAGACTAACGAGCATATATATGCATATTTATAAGACTAGAAACATGATTAATCCTAAAATCTCTTTTCATAGATAGATATAAATTTAGAGTTGGAATTGAATAGAGATTGAAGAGGGGAAGGGAAGGGAATTACTCTTGAATTGAATCTGATCCTTGGCAGGAAAATGTCTGTTGGTTTGAACAATCATGAGAGGGAATCTGTCCTGAGACAAGCCCTGCAAGAAGATCTTCCTTGCTTCAAGTTCATCTGGAATCTCAGACTCTGAAATGAATCCATTAGGCACCATGCCACCCCTCCACTTCTGCCACTGCACAAACATCTTTGCTGCCTTTTCCACTTCCATTGATCGAGCAATCAGAAACCTCGTCAGTGTATGGTCCCCATACCCCTGCAAAATGTTAATTATAATAAACAAGAGAGAAAAGTTTGAAATCTGAATGAAAAGCAAAGTGAAAATAAATAAATAAATTTAACTTTTGCTTTTAGAAATATTTTCTTTCTACTTTCTCTTTAATCATATACAGAAAAAGTTCATTATCCTCTCTTTTTTTTCTTTCTTTCTATCAAAGACCTCAATTTTTTATTAAAATTAGTCATGATCTCTATATTTTAAAAATGACTGTTTTATCATGCAAGAACATTTATTCAAAATAGATTTCAGTATATAGAAGAATTATTCTTGACTTGACTCTAAAAAGTGCCCAACTGATAAAGAAAAACAATGATTGATTCTTTCTTTCCATAATTATGAATTTTGTCTCTTATTTTAATATTCCTAGTTCCATAAAGAAGAAGGAAATTCATATATTACAATAAATGCAAAGATTTAAAGTAAGAGCTAACACCAATTTTAACCAAAAAATTAATCAAATTAAAGCATAACTCTAACAAAAAGAGCAACAACAACAGTAGAACTAGGAACACGGAATGAGTAGATTCCATAAGAAAATAACAGATTGGGTTTACCTCTGCAGAAGAACCAAGCTTCTCAACGGATCTTCTCATCTGGGTAAGTGCAAAATCTCTTTGTTGATCCATTTGGCGAAGAAAAATTGATGGGTGTTGGACCAACTAAGAGCAGGACCCAGGGAGGAGAAGATAGAAAAGATCTTGGTTGTGACCAACCAGATTTTCAGAGTGGCATGAACATGTGATGAAGAGAGAGGGGAAAGAGAGAGTGTTATAGAAGAAGAAAGAAGACCTTAATAAATTCCGTTGAACAAAAGAGAAGAAACAAAGGAGAGAGAACGAAATGTGGAAGGACACGTCTCTTTGATTTTGGTTGGTTGGTTGTTTTGCCACACTTGATTATTTGTTTTTTTTTTTTTCAAGAAATTGGTTGAAGACTCAGAATTATCTACATCACAATTTAATTTCAATGGACTATCAAAGGTTTTTAATTTTACCTTTTTTGTATGATGTGAAACAAAAATAAATAAATTCATATCAACTATTTATCTTTAGTATATTTGTGTTAGTTGATAATCTTATAGATATTTATATTGATTAATCAAAAATATATTATTATATAATTGTAAAGTGTTTATTATCTTTGTCCAGTGTTAGTTTTCGTTCAGCTATTAATAATTACTTATAGATTTAAGAGTTTTTATCCTTTTTCTCTTAAATAATCTGTAAATTAGTTGTCACTTCTTATAATATTCTATTCACTTTCATTTATAAGTTTCAATTACGTATGTTAAGAAAAATAATTATTTTGGTTTATCATAATAAATTTGTCTTAATTTACCCTTGAACCATAGTCGTGACCAATTTTGTCGCACACTTGTACAAAAATATGACATTTAAACTAAAAAATTGGGTCTTTTGTACTAGAGTAAGGTAATTTAGAAAATATATTTATTGAAAAAAAATACCAGTTTTTGAGTTTTTTTTGCTTGGGACACGTTGAACTAACAATATATTTATTTATAAAGCATTGCTAAATATTAGTATGAATTATTAAAATATTAGTCGTGTTGGTCATTTAAAAGGTGTTTGCACACATAAAATAAAAAATTAAAGAGATATTAAGTAAGTGGATTAAAAAGGACAAATTTCATGTGTACAGAGGACATCTTCACGTGAAACACAACAAAATGTAAAAAGTTAGGAGTTACTAAGAGGAGCTAAAATTGACTTAGAATCTTAGTTTTAGGATAAATTGTGTTTGAGAAGTATTGATATGTAATTCTATAAATTTAAATATTTTGTTGTTGTGAATAAATAAAAAATTAAATTTTATTGATTGTGTTTTACCTAGAGCAAGTTATCATAGTTTGTTAAACCTAAAAGGAACTAATATTCTTAATTTGTTTCAATTTATAACAAACAAAAGAATAAGTCTTCACACAATATAAAAGCAATATAGAAATTTTACTAGTTATTTTTTATTTATAGTCTATGTACATGTTAAATTCTAATTGACATACTTATATTTTTTAGAGATATGTTGGGAAGAGTTTCAAAGGTGAAAAGGTAAACTTCCTAACTAAAATATTTTTTCTCTTCCTTTCTCTTTGGGTGATGCGTCCGGAAAGAGATGGTGAGATGTGAATGAATTGAAACGTGAATTGTGACAAAAAATATTACCTTTGGACTCTATTATTTAGTAAGGTAACAAGTTAGTTATCCATTGGATAAACCACTTACAAGATTTTATCATTATATTATTACAATATTTATTCTATACAACAACTTTACAGGTCAAACATGCAATAATTATTTGTGTTATAACTTATATTTTTTCATAACTCCAGTTATTTATGAGTGGTAACAGATTCACACAAATAGGTTTAATAAACCACATCCCTATCCTAGTCTCCATCTAAAATAATTTCACACGTCTCCTTTTATTAATGAATAACGCTCCCTGCATCTTCTTTGGCACATTCATGTTTACCAGATAACAGGTCAACATGCATGTTTACCAGATAATAGGTCCATGCATATCTTCTTTTGCACATTATGTTTACCAGATAATAGGTCCATGACATCTAATGTATTTAGAGGTTAACCAGAGTATTTCCACTCAAACTTTTGTATTATTTCAATAATTAGTTGTTATTACTAAACTATAATTAGAATCAATTCATTATTTTTTAAAAATGCTAAAGGTGATTTTATGATAATTATCATTTGGATTAAAAACAAGTAACTTTTACATTGAAGAGTGTACATGAAACTAAACGAAAAAAACTAATAGAAAATAACAAGTAACTTTTACATTTTAGAGTGTACATGAAACTAAACGAAAAAACTGAAAAAACTAATAGAAAATAATAATTTATTATAAATTTTTACCATCACGTTTAAAAATTTGAAGAAAAAAATTAAAAGAGACCCAAAGTGGATTGCTATCATTTTTTATAAAGTATCAAATAATTTTATCCCCAACCTGCAATCCTACTACCAATCTAAACACTCTAAGTCAATTAATTGGAAAGAACAATACTTTGACCACACATTTAAAGAATGAAAATTACAATGTAACTTACTAATAGAAAAAAAAAATATGGGTAAACATTGTAATTGTTATTTGATATTAAAATTCTCAATTAACCACTTGTAAACAATTGAATTAATATAAATGTATCGAGGTGGGACTCCCACTATCCCTCCTCCTTCCACATATTCTTGCCAAATCAGACAAATTTATGACATATGATATCATGTCAAATTTTATCTTATAACAAATTATCATTACACAAAATAACCTAACAGTTATATAAATCACACTAAAAATTATGAGCCTTCCCAACACCTCTCTCTACCACTGTCTACTAAACCAAGCAAGCCTATTACAATAGGGAATTAGATATAGATTTTGATATATGTGATTAGAATTCAACTTAATATCTACAAAAACCAGATCAAACAACTTAACTACTTTCACAATAGATAATTACCAAGCATTTAACATTATAAACAAAAAAATCCCTAGATAATTTTTTGCAGGCAAGAAGCCATCAATTCAATCAGTTTAAGTTAGTAAAAGGTTTTATTTCCCTACAAACTAGTTGATAGATTATAGAACATTCCTAGATACATGTGCAGCTACAAACGAGCAAACCAAAACCTATAAATACTAAACATCTATACAGAGTCGTCCTTGGGCTCTACAATGTACCAAATAATCGATGAGAATGCCTGGTCGTAAACTTACACATTGTTTCCTCCTGAGTATTTCAGAAGCAATTGTAGTTCACCTTTCCTTTTTGAGCTCTAAAATGTATTTTTGAACTCAATAAAGACAAACTAACTACAACACTCATCTAAAAAACTGAAGAGGAAACAACCTTTATGGAAAGGCCTTTCCAACGATTATTTGTAGAAAGCCCAATGAAGCTGACTCTGTTGAAGGATAACTATTACTGACTTTGTACCTGTATGGAAAGGACCTTCTCTCACTAAATATATTTCAACCTGTTGCAAACAAGATTCAGGCATTCACAACCAACATAAATATAATGACAAATATAAATTGAAATATATGAACTTGTAGCAGGGAATGTGTAATCCAGGAATATCAAAGACCAATGCAAGAACTGAGGAAGGAGTTAAAAAGGAGCAAGTCCATTCAACTTTCTGTTATTCCTCAATTAAATTTTGTGCAAAATGCCGATGTAGAAGATAAACAAGGAACATCAAAAGAAGAAAGAGTGAGAAATTATAATAATAAACTCGTGTGATCCCAAAGCTTGCTAGTTGCTACAATATCTTCAACCATCTCATGGAACACATCTTTGGGAAGAAAAATGTGTATGGTAATCTCCTTC
The DNA here is from genome assembly GCA_963425845.1 of Sphenostylis stenocarpa. NCBI lineage: Eukaryota > Viridiplantae > Streptophyta > Magnoliopsida > Fabales > Fabaceae > Sphenostylis > Sphenostylis stenocarpa. Next base: position 19,945,474 of record OY731399.1, on the reverse strand, counting down.
TCATGGTTTTAATAAACTTCCCAACACATTTCTGCAGTAGTTATTTATTATATCTATATTTGGTAAATATCAAAGACAATAAAATGCACATATCCAGGCACTAAAAAATACGGATAAAATACTATTTGATAGGAACTCTATTTTAGAAGTTTAAATTAGCAAGCAACTTTTGTAGAAAAATAACATTATACTTACAATAAGCTCCAATAACAAACAATGTTCAAATCATTAAGCATTAGCATGTACTTAAACTAATATTCACAATCTTATAAAACATAACACCCAAGTAAATAGTCCTCACCTTACCTATTCAGTGAACACGCTTGAATGATCACAAGATTGATATCTTTCTATGATTGGGCGACTCCCTTTTTGCATATTTATAAAATTTGGCTCCTCCTGCAGTGTGTTGCCACTGCTATCTACATTGACTTTCATTTGACTAAAATCACTTACAGATGATTCAATTTCCTTTTGCGCAAACCTATTTGGAATGCAGGTATCTTTGCCAACAAACCCAAGATTCCTAAGACATACTTGATCAAATGAATCACCCGATTTGAAACCATAGGGATCTTGTCTATCAGACATGGGCAAAGGGCTAGGCAACGCTCTTGCAGAACCAAATGTCAAAGTTGAGTTTTGAAGCTGCTGAATACTGCCATTGATGGAGCTCATAGAACAAGTAGAGGGTATAGTATACCCATAGAGAACACCTTGAGCTTTTGTGTCCCCACCAGGAAATTGAGATGCAGTAATTGAATTATTTGATTTCTGTGACAATAAACTGTAATCAATAATGGCATTCCTGCCAAAACTGCAATCCTGATTGATAGAAGCACAACTATTTACTGCATGTAAAGTGTCAGAGGATTGAGACGGAACCACCAAGCAAGATGGTTGAACATTGATTGAACAACTTTGATCATGTATCAGAGGCTGTTGCTGGGGCTGCTGCCTTTGTCGGTGCTCTAACATATCCATCAGCATGTTGTTATTCTGGGTACCCACTCTTTCAACACTATTATTGGGCCTCACTGTAATATTAGATGACATCCATGCACCATATGCTGATGACACATCATTTGCAGTTATGATAGATGGAGGAAAATTCTTGCCAATGTTGGAAAGACACTTTACAAGAGGCTGACCATACGCCACAGCATGTTCAGCATGGGAAATTTTTTGCCCCTGTATGGATGCTTGCAGCAAGGTAGCCTGGTCCACTGTAGACATTATATTAGCTGCAGGACGACCTAAGAGCTCAGCATGAAGGGCTGCGAGTGTTTCCGGGGGAACATGGCCAGCAGCAGCCAAAGCTTGTATGTCAAATCTTCCAGTAGCACCCAGCTTGGATTCTATAATTCCAGGAACTGCATTTAGCATCCCATTATGTTGCTGTGCCACTCCACTTAATCGCTTCAAATAAAGTCTAAATTTCTGTAAATGAATATAGCAGTTCAAATGACAATGTTAATTACAATTAAGAGCAACTAAACATAAATGCATTTATCTACATCTATTGCTTTACTCAGTAAAAGAGATAAAATATTTACATATTAACAGATAATATTCCTCAGCCAGTTATTGCAATATTTTTTGGTTAGTGAATAATGACTGTGGTCATAAACTCTTAACTCTGATATCAGTAAACTTACATTAAATGACATTTATCAGTTAAAAATGGTTACTATTCATTTCTACATACATTTGGCCTTTTTATCCTATCAACTAATTACATGTCATTATAAAAAGGAGAAATGATAAAAACTGCATAACTGCAAAATTCTTGCTATCACTTCTACCCCTGTCATTCTTGGTCCCCCTCACCTTTTTCATTCATCAATAGACATTCTTTCATTCCATTGATTCAAGTCAAAACAACTAATTATCAAGTTGTCTGTTGTGCTGTATAAATCACACCAAGATTCTCGTCTCAGTTAAAATTATTTTTCAATATGACATTTCTTAGTAATTTCACATTTCTCATTCACAACAGTAAAACAAAGACAGACAACACTGTTGAACATCCTCAGCATCAGCTTTAAGTTGTCTCAAGAAACAAGAAAACTAAGAACTCATTTATTACATTTACAGGCAACTTCGTCAACTTCCCTTCCCAAAATAGCAAAAAGGTTGAACTAAAACCTTGGTTTGATTAGTGCTTGGTCCGATTGATTCTCTGATAACAAAATTTGAGCTTGCGGATGTGTAATGCCTAGTACATATTAGTTGAGGCTACCCCTACTCTTGCTAATTCATCAATGCTAAGAAAGACTAATCACACACATAAGAATAACAAGCAGTGGTACTTCAAATTTATAGGAGATAACAGAAAGGTAATTTCTGCTCAGAAGGTATAATTGGAACAGAATAAATACAACATGAATTGACATCAAGACAGAAAAAAAATAATACGCTGGCATTTGAACCAAATAAAAAGTAACCTAAAGGCCGGGGCATGTGTAAGCAAAGGAGATATAACACAATAAAAATTAAAAAAAAAAAAAAAAAAAACTGATGAGATTAGCTGCAAATCCAACAACTGTAAATTAAAATAAGTAAACAATTCTAAGGGAAAATGGTATAGTATTGCTTCACATTTTGAACTAAAACAAACCTGCAAATGACTTGCAACATTTTCTCTTGTCAAACCAGGGACATTCATCAATTCAAGTATTCTCTTTGGCACAGCCTCTAAAACAAGGATAAGAAACAACCTGTAAGCTATATTGCAATAAATGTTTAAATACACAAAAGCAAAAAGATTTTTGTAAGCTTTATGCTTATTGTAATCCTATTAAGTCTAGTCACTGAGGGAAAAAATAAAAGCAATAGAAAGTAATGTATAGCAGGGGATTCGTACTGTCAAGCCCAAGTTGATTCACAGCACTGACAAATTGTTGATGCAATTCTACTGACCACACAACTCGAGGCTTCTTAGATGTAGCTGGATCATCACTCTCCAATTCAATATCTTCTTCTTTTAAACTGCTCCTCTTTTTTGGTGCTTTAACTAATTCTGCTGCATCAGCAACAGAAGTATATTCAGTATCATCATTCCCCCGTTTATTCCAGTCACTGTCTTCCATACTGCCAGAGTTATCATGTTCTTTATTCTCGTTCCAGATTTTCCTAACAACATGTTGCCATATATTTCTCAGTTCTTCCTCTCGTACAGGCTTAATCAAATAATCACAAGCCCCATGTCTAATTCCCTTCATGACAGCACTTGTTGTACTATCACCAGACATCACTGAACCATGCAGAATATATTTCAAATGTTAAGCAATACTAACACACTTGTAATACTAAGGACAAGGGGAACAACAACACTTACTAATTACAGGAAGGTCCATTTCCAGCCCAACATGTTCAAGGAGTTTATAGCCATCCATGTCTGGCATATGAACATCACTCAGCACCACATCAAAACAACCTTTCCTTTCCCGCAGAAGATTCAAAGCCACTGTAGCCTCAGTGCATGTGGTAACTGGAAGATAAAAACACAATAAGAAGGAAGAAGAAAAACACTGTTCAAATTAAGACAAGTTGCAAAACAAAAGAAACCCATGTCATGCAGTTACTAGTTCTACAATATCCATCGAAATCTACAATATCTATTAAAATCATTTCCAAATTTCCACACAAATGTGTTAATCTTGAAATTTCAGGTCATATTGGATAGATTGCATCATAAACATTCTGCATTAGATTTAAACATAACTTTGTTCAGCTCCTTGACCCATGATAAAATCCAATCCCTTTTCACTTTTATTACACATAGCTGAACACACTAAATAAGAACACCCCAAGAAACCACAAAACCTAACTGCCTGCTTGTTTAGAATTATCTTCATCAGAGACTCAAACAATGTAGGGATTTGTAGAGAGGAAAAATTGTAGTCAGCCCATTAACCAAACTATTGGAGATGTTACTTCAACTAGAGCTATAACTAAATCATAATACATAAGCGGGTGCAAACCTCACGTTACAAGCCATACATTATAAAAACCACCAACCCTTTTGCCACAATAACTGAGAAATCAAGAATATCATGCAAATCTTCCTACGGCTCCCTTCTTTCCATAGGTACAATCAATTAAATGATTCAGAAATGGGATACATAATACCCTATAATAGAATATTTGAAAGGCCAACTTAACACACGCATACAATCTTGCATTGTATGAATCAAATCCAAGCTAGGCAAATTCCAAAAAACTGATAAATGGTCATCCATTACCCTAACATAACAAAAATTGTCATCATATAAGTGGCAGTAAGTTCAGTCCGCTAAAACAAAGTCAAAGCGACAGTTTCACTGTTGGAAACAGAAAAGTTACGAGTAAGTTCAAAGCTTTTGGGAACAGACTATCCAGAAAAGGTAGATTATTTTTCAAAATGAGGGGATTTAATATTTCAAAGTGACTTTCGCATCCTATTGGAAAAATAAATAAGCGTTAATTTTTAAATATACCACCAGTTTCGTTCTTGAATTATTTATCTCTAATGTAATGAGTTTCTTCGTAAGTTAAAATTAGAAGCACCTTAGCATAACTTTTATAATCCATAATACTCCTAAGTAGGTGTGAGGACTTGAGCACAAAAGGAGAGTAACTGAAAATATTACTTTATCATTTGGACTCTTAACATTCTCACTTCCTTTAAGCGCTGACGTCTATACACTGAACCAACCAATGGTACTCATTCTCTCTTTGATAGTAATAAAACAAGGAATATAAACGAGAACCGGAAGTTCTATCAAAACTAACTGACCGCGGTAACGGCATCGAATTGACATTTGCTCGATAATCCTCAGCGTGGTGGCGTCGTCATCAACGACGAGAACCCGGAGCCCGGCCGGGAACTCGACCGCGCCTCCCTTGCATGCGTCACCGCCCGAACGCGACGGAGCCATGGGAGCGCCGAGAGCAACGACGTCGTTTGGCGAGAGTTCAGAGTGGGAGAAGCGCAGCACAATGTTGGGGAGTGAGCATAGCAGAAGAATCGAAACCCTAACGGAAAAGGAAAGTGAGAGGAGAAGTTTTGGAAAACGATGGATCGAGGAGAAGAAGGAGAGGGTTTAAGGTGTGAGTGACGGAGAAAGGAAATCTGCGGGAATTGGAGAAATGTGAGGAGGGAAATGGAAAAGTGCGGACAGAAAATTTGAGGGGAAGAAATGATAACGGTGGGAAAGATATTAAATATATAATTGTAATCAAAGATTTAATTCAAATCAATAAGTAAGATTTAATTAAATTAATAAGTAATATTTAATTAAGAAAGTTTCGAATTCACTTTATTTATGTCGTACATGTTTTTTTTTATTACACGACACCTCAAATAAGTGTTGTCTTGTCCTCGTCAAATTTAAGGTGTCTTGTCCTCTGAGGTTAGTGTTAAGGTAAAAAATTAATTAATACTTTCAATATTTAAATAAATATTAACTTAATTATTTTTATTAAATTTATTTGTATTCTTTATTATTTCTTTTATCATCTTAATATTTTTTATTTAAAATTAATTATTTATTTTTCTTTATAATAAAGATAATTAAAATAGAAAATATAATTAATAATAGTGTTCTCAAGCTAGGTTGCTTCTGGACCCAAAAGGGTAATTTCCTAACCCCTACTTTGAAAAAAGTCCTTCTTTCTATATTTGCCAACACACCAAACACAACCTTATCTTCTTGAAGCCGTCATCTCCACGAGAGTATACCACACTTCAAATGAAAAGTGTGGCCATTTCTTCATGGACAATGGTGGCATCACCAATGCTGTCTACACCATTACCATCTTCTCTTGGTAACACCTCCTCTCACAATTCAAGCTTGTGTTGTGCCTCTAAAGATTTGGTTTTGAGCAAAAGAGGTACAAGGCTTCTGTGTTCAGCAAGGAGGCAAATTAGATACCAAGAAGGGGATGAAGATAGGGATGAAGAGTATGGCTACAATGAGGAGATTACTAAGTTGGAGAGTTATACTCAATCAGCAAAAGGAGAAGCACTTCTTGTGCATGTACTTGTGGATGAAGAGGAAGTAGAATTGCTTATCTTCAAGGTAAAGTTTGATTCATGCAATAGACCAATTTGTTTTAACTTATTTTAAAATTAATATTTATTTTAAAAAAAAAAACACTCTTCTAGGAGTTTGATGATTGAGATTTTCTTATAAAATAAATTGAAATTTATTTAGTTTTTAAATAAGTAAGTTAGATAAACACATAAAAGAATAAAACTCTGTTTATTTGAATTAAAAAAGATATTTTTAAATAAGCACACACAAATCCATTATGCTAATAATTTGTTTCCTAAGAGATTTTGGTTGCAAAATTTCAGGGTTTCTCTTCATGCTTGAGCTACAGTACTTCCCCAGACCCAACAAGAAGCATTATTCCAGCCAGGGCAGTGATAGTGTCCATAGATAGAATCAAGGGACCTTTTGACCCTGCCAATATAGAGTATCTTCAAAAGGGTGTACCATGGGAAGAATTCAAAACAAAGCTTCTCTCTAAATAAGGAGCATGTTATTTTGTTCTCATTTTTTTTTTCAAACAAGCTGGAAAATTAGTCTTTTTTTTTATTTTTAATTATAAAAATGTCATTCTTTTAATTAGTTATATGCAAATCCTTTTTTATTTTTAATTATAAAAATGTCATTCTTTTAATTAGTTTTTTGCAGCTTGTGTGAGTGGACTTTTTGGGCTGTTTAATTTTATCAAAATGATGTGAACATGACCCCTTATAGCAACAGAAATAAAGGAAGTTTTTCAATAAGTATTGTTAGTTGAACAAATTGTATTTTGGATTAATCAATTAATGGACTTTAATTTGGTTTTATTGCAAATTGTAATAAGGGTCCAATTAGAAATTTAGTTATCAGTATTTGGGAGACTAAGAGGGTGTATAGTTGATTGACTTTTGGATGACATAATTTTAGTTACAATCAATCATTAAGTAGTTTTCAATTCCTAGGTTAATAAATCATTACTAACATTTATTTTTCTTTAATGAATATTTGTAAATGGAAAAGTTTATTTATAAGTTGAACCATTTTTTATCGAAATAACAAGTTGAGTTTTATTTTTAGAAATAATAGAGTTTATCTTTTTTATCTTAGTAAGAGTGATTCTTCTAAGTTTTTGAGTGATTCAAAAATATTTGATCAGTATCAAAGATCTTTCACATCTTTTGTGAGTTAGTTTCCTTGAAAAAAATTATTTTTTTCCTTTCACCTTATCACTAAATTTCTAAATTTACTACCTGTTCTAACCTTAAAAATTCTAAATCACCCTTCTGATTCATATAACGTAAACTCAAGAAAGAGAAGCAATGGTGAAAGCATTAATAATACTAAACGCTCAAGAAAACAATTCATTAGACTGTGTTAACAAAAATAGAGTAGAATCGAGGAAAAACAAATGTTGGAGATGATAAAGTATGAATTTCAAAGTCAGTGTTTTGTTTTCATGAATTTATTTTTTTATTTTTTAACATTTTACAGTTGAAATTTTAATTTGACTAATTTTATTCATAATGTTTAAAACTAACTATATTTTATCCCCTTAAAAACTCAGTGAACATAAGTGTACACAGACAAATATTTCACATTTGACTATGAGATTTCACCCTTTTACATGTTTTATCATCCCAAATTTAATTTGGCAAATTTTATCATCAACATTTTAAAATTAAGCATACTTTACTTTTGTGTCCGATGCCATCAAATATTTAACATCTTGATAAAATGACACAAGTACTATCAAATGGTTCACATTAAAATTAAAAATATATTTCTTTCAAATTTAAAGTAACAAACATTTAAAGCTTTTTTTTTCGCATATACGAGAAAAATCATGCATTGTAGAAAACATGAAAAATTCAAGTTTGACAGTGAAAATTGTTGATATTACACATATAACCTATTTTACTTTTACACTTGAGAATTAAAAGTTTTAAAAAGGGATTATTCAACCTAATCTAATTCTAAATTAAAATAAGTTAAAATGTTTAGTTTAACCTGATGTTATATTAGGGTAATAAGTTAATGACTCAATTTTGGTATAATTGATTTATTTTTTAAATATTAACATATTAAATTACTTAATTAAAAAAATTAAATAAAAATAAAAATATATTTTTAAAATTTAAATTTTATCAATAAAATTAGTCTTATTTAAGACATACTGATTTAATATATTATTATTAAAAAAGTGAGTTGTAAAAAAATTGTTTTAAAAAATTTAGGTGCCTACTATTATTATATTCAGTGATTTTATGTTAACACCCGGGTCGGACAAAAAAAAAAAGAGTTGTTTTTTTTTCAAACCCGGTTCTCAAACTATCATTAGTAGTGTATTATATATTATGGTGATTGACGGGTATGGTGTATAGAATTCAATGAGTCAAAATATAGTGTGCAATTACAGCAGCTATGCTTTTAGCTTTCCAGATTGATAAGAAAAAATAAAAGTAACAAATAGTAAAATAATTAAATCTTAGACAACACTTCTCTGTAGCGTAGAAGGGCAAAATTGAACCTATAGCATTCGTTGTAATGGATGGGATGAATATTCATTCTTTCCAAGCCACAGAGTTAATATCATCCATAGCTTGCTTGTACAATTCAAGCCTTTTAGCTAGTTGTGTTCTCTTTTCCATAAGTGCAGGGTCTTCATCCAACAACGCCCCCAATTGATCCTTCTGCATACACAGCACAAACTTGCTTTAATCTTACCAAGTTTGGAAAAGGGGTATTTCCACAACTTTATTATATTTTGCACATGGTTATATTTCATCTTCACATTACAATATAATTTTTCTTATTTTTTGCTCGTGTACATATTTCATTTATTTGTGAGTATCTTGCACTTCAATTATCATTTTGTAATAATTTAGTATTGAAAAGAAAACATCGCTTCTGCATTATTTATTTTTCTTTGTAGTTATCGTAGTATTTATTTGCGTAGAGAGTCTATGTTAGTTAGTCCTCTTTCATTTTTCCTTTAGATCATCAAGAGAAGTATTGTGGAAAAGAAAAAGTGTTTGCCTGACTTAATGTGACATATAGAGATCTTGTATGATGGGATAATTACTAATGTGAGAAGAATACTAAGGACTTTCCTATTGGAATAAACATCAAAACTCGATACATAATTTTCATCTAGTTTCGCATGATATGTTACCAGGGATATAGAAAATATTATCACTAACTGCATGTGTTAATAATCAAATTATAATATATTGTAATAAATTTAGTTTATTAGCATGGATATCTCCATTTAGGAAAAACAAAATATCCTCTGATAATGTGTAATGAATGCCATAAGACTATATAATCATGCATCAGCAGGTTTTATGCTCCCCGTGCCTATATTTTCTCTCTTGTAACAGGAAGTAGATAACTTTAAACTCAAGATTTGGAGACAAACTTTATAAGCAAGGAGTTTTTGCTTAAAATAAGATAAGACTAAGCATATGCTTTGCACCTTTATCATGAGGAATAATATGATTAGGAAGTTGTTAATATATTGCTTTGATTTTTTTCAATTACTATATTAAGGGTCAAAGCATGAAACATTTATTTAGTTTCATGGTCTCAGAGAAATGCATAAAGCAGAAGTGTAACAATTAAGGAAAGGTTATTGCTTCAATCCTTCAATAGTTTTGAACTTAGATACTTTAACCGGTTTTGTCATCATATCTGTTGGATTTTCAAAAGTACCAATCATTTTCACAACAATGATACCTGGAGAAATTATCATACCTTATTGATGGATTGGAGAAAGTTTAAGCCAAGGTGGAGACTAGTTAAAATATAGGGCTTGGACATTTTCAATTACTATATTAAGGGTCAAAGCATGAAACCTTTTTTTTGGTTTCATGGTTCAGATAAATGCATACCCCATCTACATGCACTTTCCTATGGCAACATGTTGCAATTGAAGAACTTGTAAGGTTGAATAGCTCAATATTGCAAATCATTTGTAGCGTCCCATCACAAAGCGTTATCTCTCATAGAGTAGTGTTAATTATATATCTTCTCTCTGTCATTTATGATGTCTTGAGTGGTGTGGCAATACTGCAAAGTATTAGTGTGTATTTGGACTTTGAGATTTGAGTGTTATGTGTGACAACTTTTCTTTCTCCATACTATTTTTAATATAAACGCGAGTTGTCTTTACCTATGGGAGTAAGCTATAGGCTAAACTTCATTAGTTATTACACATCCACTATATTTGTGCACTTGATATTACAGAAGTAAAGTTGAGAGAGGGTATTATATCACATGTGAAGATGCATGATACAAATGGGATGGAAAAAATAGAGAGCCAATAGGGGTTATTTCTGATGTAAATATATATGTCTGGTGAATGTTGAGCAATAAGGGATATTTAGGTAAACATTAAATGCATGTAGTTGAGAGGTAGTAGTTATAAAGATAGTGGTTGAGAGGTAGTGGTTGTATTGAATGTATGTAGTTGAGAAGTAATAGTTGTATTAAATACATGAAGATGAGAGGCCATGTCCAAAGGCCTATAAATTGACCATGTACCACTCATTGCAAAAACATCAAGTGATAACATATAGAGTGTTTTGTTTAGATACTTGATTGTCAACAAATTGACATCAGAGCTTGAGAACCTGAGTGTCTGAGTGCGTTAGAGAGAGTGTTTGAGAGTTAGAGAGTTTGTTCGAGATGATCAACTTAACTAACAGCATGCCCCTGCCAAAGTTATCAAAAAACGGAAGTTATTGATAACTGGAGTCTGCAAATGAAGGTTCTCATTGGTTCCCAGGAAGTATGAGATGTGGTCGAAAATGGGCACCAAGAACCAGAGAATATTGAAGAACAGACAATTGTCCAATTTGCTGCGTTGAAAGCAACACGGGTAAAGGACAAAACGACTTTGTACGTATTGTACCGAGATGTTAATGAGTTCGGTTTTGAGAAGATAGTAAATGTTAAATCTTCAAAAGAAGCGTGAGATATTCTGGAGAAGGCATATAAAGGGGATAATCACGTGAAGCAAGTCAGGCTTCAAACTCTGAGAGACGAGCTTGAAAGAATGAGGATGAAAGAGGTCGAAGGGGTTGCCGAGTACGTCTCTTGTGTTGAGACCGTAGTAAATCAACTCGAAAGAAATGGAGAGATACTGCCCACTTTCCGAGTGGTGGAGAAAATCTTAAGGTCGTTAACCGACGACTTTGAGAATATCGTTTGTGCAATAGAGGAGTTCAAGGACTTGTCAGTGCTCTCGGTAGAAGAGCTTTCCGGGTCGCTTGAAGCACATGAGCAGCGGAGAAGGAAGAAGAAAGAGGAGTCCCTTAATCAAGCACTCCAAGCAAAGACAACCTTAAAGGAAAAGAAAGTTCATTATGCTTAGAACACTCAAGGCCAAGGTGGTAGAGGTAGAGGAGAATATGAAAGAGGTAAGGAGCAAGTCAGTCAACAAAACTGGCGTGACCAAAGACAAGGTAGAGGTCGTGACGATAGAGACCGATGTGGTCAGTCAAGTAATTCCGGAGTTGAGTGCTTCAAATGTGGGAAGTACGGTCATTTTGCTAAGGACTGCTATTCAGGTATCAAATGTTATAATTGTGGGAAGGTTGGGCATTTCGCGAAGGACTGCCGATCTGAGAAGAAGAAGGAAACAAACCTCCTCTCTGAGGACGCTGAGGAAGAAGGAGTATTGATGATATCGAGAAGTTCGGATGTCGAGCTAAGTCCGAGCTGTTCTCGGTTTGGTATCTTGATATAGGAGCAAGTAACCACATGTACGAGAACGATAACCTTTTTAAGGAGCTCACTAAAGTTGAGGCCGGACACGTGTCATTTGGAGATGCATCAAAGGTGGCAGTAAAAGGCTGAGGTACAATCTGATACCTGTAGAAGAATAGTCGAGTTGGAGAAATCAGAGACGTGTACTATGTACCCGATCTCAAAAGCAACATATTAAACATGAACCAGCTGATGGAGAAAGGCTATTCGGTTCTGATGAAAGACCGAATACTATACTTGAAGGACACGTCAGATCGTTTGATTGTCCGAGTAGAAATGAAGAAGAACAGAATGTACAAGCTAGACTTGAAGATAGTCTAAGAGAGGTGCTTGAAACTTGATGTGAAGGATGAAACAATGATGTGGCACTTTCGGTTTGGCCACTTGCATTTTGTTGGGCTGATCGAGTTGGTAAAGAAAGAGATGGTGTGAGGACTCCCGTCTATTGAATTTGAAAAGAAATTTTGTGAAGAATGTGTGCTGGGGAAGCATCCGAGGACCTCATTTCCGAGGACGGTCGAGTACCGTGCAAAGGAACAACTCAGATTGATTCACACAGATCTTTGTGGACCGATTACCCCTGAGTCTTTCAGTGGAAAAAGATATTTCATTTCTTATATAGATGATTTTTCAAGAAAAACCTGGGTATATTTTTTGAAGGAGAAATCCGAGGTGTTTGAGGTGTTCAAGAGATTTAAAGCAATGGTTGAGAAAGAGATCGACATGCCTATCAAATTTGTCAGGTCTAATCGAGGAGGCAGGCTCATTTCATCCGAGCTCATGAAGTATTGCGAGGAGCAAGGGATAAGGAGATTTCTGACAGCACCATACTTACCCCAAAAAACGGAGTTGCTGAGAGGAAGAATCAAACCATTCTTGACATGGTTCGAATAATGTTGACAAGCAAGAACGTGCCAAAGGAATTCTGGGCAGAAGCAGTGCAATGTGCCATCTATGTGCAAAATAGATGTTCACATGCTAAGCTAAACGAGAAGACACCGCAGGAAGTCTGGAGTGGAAGAAAGCCGAGTGTGTCTCACGTTAAAGTGTTCGGCAGTATAGCGTATGGTCATGTTCCAGCTCAACAGAGGACCAAGCTCAAAGATAGAAGGAAAAAATACGTGTTTATTGGGTATGATAAAAAAATCAAGGCGTACACATGAGACTTCTAATGAAGAAGATGAACCTATACAACCCAGAGCGCGAAGTTTACAAGATATATACAACTCCACTGACGAAGTGCATGTTGCATGTTTCTTAGCAGATTCATAAGACTTAAGTTTTGAAGAGGCCGTGTAGAAGAAAAGGTGGCAAAAGGCAATGGACGAGGAGATCGAAGCAATAGAACACAACAACACATGGGAGCTGACTGATTTGCCCAAAAGAGCACGACTTATTGGTGTAAAGTGGGTATACAAGAAGAACACAAATGCTGAAAGAGAAGTTGAGCGATATAAAGTTCGACTCGTAGTGAAGGGGTACAAGCAGAAAGAAGGAATAGACTATGACGAAGTATTCGTCCCAGTGACGAGGATGGAAACAATTAGACTGCTAATTTTCTTAGCAGCTCAACACAGATGAACAATCTTGCAGATGAACGTGAAGTCGACATTTCTGAATGGAGTCTTGGAGGAAGAAGTATATGTTGAACAACCACTCGGATACATGCGAAGAGGTGAAGAGAAGAAAGTGCTGAGATTGAAGAAGATACTTTATGGCTTGAAACATGCTCCACGAGCATGGAATGAAAGAATTGACACTTACTTCAAAAGGAATGGATATGAACAATGTCCTTATGAACATGCTCTATACATAAAGAAGAAAGGAGAAGATGTGATGTTTGTTGCCCTATATGTTGATGACCTTATCTTCATGGGGAATAATGTCGAGCTTATTGAAGAGTTTAAAGAAGTGATGAAGAAGGAGTTTGAGATGACTGACTTGGGTCTTATGAAGTATTTTTTTGGCTTAGAAGTTGTTCAGGGAAAGGATGACATCTTTGTATTGCAGGAAATGTATGCTGAGGAGGTCTTGAAGAAGTTTAAGATGACAAGTTGCAACCCGGTTTCCACCCCTATGGAACCTGGTACAAAACTTTCTAAGTATGCAGATGGAGACCGAGTTGATGCGAGAAAATACCGAAGTCTGATTGGAAGTCTTAGGTATCTTACAAATACCAAATCAGATTTAATGCTAAGTATTAGAATAGCAAGTCGGTATATGGAGGAGTCAAGGTATACTCATTGGAAGGTACTAAAGAGAATTCTACAGTATGTGAGAGGAACAGTGTCAGTTGGCCTAATGTATACTAGGACGGATGATTACCGACTAGTAGGCTACTCGGAGACCGAGTTGATGCGAGAAAATACCGAAGTCTGATTGGAAGTCTTAGGTATCTTACAAATACCAAATCAGATTTAATGCTAAGTATTGGAATAGCAAGTCGGTATATGGAGGAGTCAAGGTATACTCATTGGAAGGTACTAAAGAGAATTCTACAGTATGTGAGAGGAACAATGTCAGTTGGCCTAATGTATACTAGGACGGATGATTACCGACTAGTAGGCTACTCGGATAGTGACTAGTGTGGAGATATTGATGATTGGAAAAACACGTTTGGATATGTATTCTTCATGGGAAACACAACGTTCACCTGACTTTCAAAAAAACAATCCATTATAACGTTGTCCACTTGCGAAGCCGAATACGTTGCAACATCTTGGAGTGTCTGCCATGCAATTTGGCTTAGAAACCTTCTAAGCAAGCTAGAGTTGAAGCAAGAAAGAGGGACTGTGATTCGAGTTGATAACAAGTCAGTCATTGAATTGGCAAAGAACCCGGTCAATCATGAGAGAAGCAAGCATATTGATGTTCGATTTCACTTCATCCGAGAACAAGTGAAAGAAGGAAATGTGGAGTTAGAGCACATCAGAATCCGAGTAAAAGCTGCAGATATATTCACGAAGCCACTGCCAACCACTCTATTCGAGAACAACAAGAAGATGCTTGGAATGAAGGACAAGAAAAACATTTAAGTTTATGGGGGGATTTTGTTAGGTAAACATTAAATGCATGTAATTGAGAGGTAGTTGTTATAGAGATAGTGGTTGAGAGGTAGTGATTATATTGAATGTATATAGTTGAGAGGTAGTGGTTGTATTAAATACATGTTGAGAGACCATGTCCAAAGGCCTATAAATTGATCATGTACCACTCATTGCAAAAACATCAAGTAATAACTCTATAGATACTTGATTGTCAACAATATCAAGAGAAAAATATGGGAGTAGTAAAATAAGGAACAAATTGCATTTGCGATGTTGAAGCAGCACAGGTTGAGAGTTAAAAGATAACAGAAAATCAATCATGGATATCTTGGATATTCAGAAATAAGGCCATTGGAACCACTAGTGAGGAGCTTGCTTGGTTTTTAGTCTCGTGAAAAGGGGGAGAAGAAGGTCTGGAAAAGTTCTACGGAAGAACATCATAGTAAATAATATCTTTAAAAGTTTAGTCTATAACTTTCGGTCTTGTTGTATCAACAAGGGGCTAATTTTTAGGCTGAAGTTCTTTCTCGGCATTTTGTTGATATCCATCCATGCATTGTATAGGTGTCATTTTAATTTATTTTGTGACATTGTCATTTTATAGCTACAGGTGATTGATTCTAAAATATTTTGAGATGAACTATAAATATTTTAATTGTAATACTCAAAAGCATGGATTTATTATTTTTGGGATGTTAAAAATATAAGAAAATTTTCAATTTTTTTTGTAAATCTGAGTACAGTAATTTTTTTGTAAGTTGCTCCATATATTTTCTTGATAGATAGGGTTGAAAGGCAAAGTGGTGTTGGGCTTAATCTAAGCCTCAGTCATGGCTTGGGATTGGGCCATCTTACTAACACAGATAACAGCCGAAGACATGTCACTTGATACTCTTAGATGTTAGTCCTTGAAGTACCTCGTCAAGATGCTTTTCATTGCAACTCAAAGGAGGAAGTACTCATAAATGTACGAGAAATTAATCATCATAATTTTCATTATAACAAACAGATTTGTCGGAGAAAAAAAATATGACACTAATAACACAAGAAGAAGGCTTCAGTCAGGATTCACAGAAGTAGGTTAGGTTGACCAACATTACAAAAGATGAAATTCAATGTTGTAAATTACATGAAAGTCAAATGTTATTACCCTAACCATTTCGAGTTGTCTTTATGTAGAGTTCATCAATCATTTGTGACATTAAATCCGCTCAGCGTTTGCAAAAATTCTCCATGACATATACAGAAGCTAAAATCATTTTGAATGTTTGTTAAGATTCTGACACTGTTTAACATTTTTTCACGGATACAACTAACAAGTTTAATTTTCATAAGTCAACTTGCACAGGCCCAACAAATTCAGAATTAATCATTATTTAAACCATGTGAAAAGCAACTTAAGGGAAAGAGGTAGAAATTGTTCTATTTGCAAAAAATTAACAAAAAGATATTGACTCATACCTCCCTTTTCCCAACTTGAACATAAAACTGGTTTAGTAATGATCTCTTTGCCTCTCTAACTTGACAATGAACCACGGCTTTTGGTATAGAATGTTTGAGCGTCTCACAAACCATGTTGATATAACCATTAACATTTGACCCTGAAATAGAGTCACTGAATACTTTAACAACCATAAATCTGTTTCTTATATTCTGAAGGAAAAATCTAAACGTGAAGATAAAAACCCTAGGGATCTCTAGATATTATTGAAATAAACTCCAAAATAAATAATAACAACTAATAAGACCTCTGTTGTTATTATGTTGGAATCTTATTATTTAGTAAATTTATTGGACAATGCATGTACTATTAGATGTATTTAACTGTTGACCTAATTGTTGAAATAAATATTTCTTGAGTAAACCTCATTTTTGTTCCATTAAAATTGCAGGCCTTGGTTAATCCATATATACAAAATCCTAGCTTCAGTCTCTAACTTTGCAAAATGTCATTTACTTTAGTCCTTTTTGTTGCTAAAATGAGGGTCTTTTTGCAAAGCTTGAAGCTAAAATGAGAATTTTATGAAGTTAGGGATTAAAGTGACCAACACTTACAATCTCACGGACTTGAACGAGGATTTACTCAATAGGTGTTATTACTTTCTGTTTGCAACACATTTCTACTCACACCATATCTTCCAATATCAATCCAATATCATCTAAATACAAAAATCAAAGTCAGATCCAACATGATACTTGGAATAAATGATTATCCAAGCACCCTATTCTTAATTTTGTAGAACGAAGAATTTACATAACCGATATACAAGCTAAGGGATGAAATTCAAAAATAAAAAAAAGTGGGCTTCTAAGCTGTGAGATTGCACGTGGAGAATTATATATTTACCAATTTTACTGAGGTGATTATCTGTGTAATCCACATTGGTATTAGAAGTACTCCGATTTGGGTTCTTTGGATCTGAATTTTTTTCTGGTTCAAGATGCATCTTCCGAAAAAATTCTACCGTTAGATAGCCAGACTCCATATCCACCAACCGGGTCACAGTCCTCCTACTTTCTTCTCGGAATCGTTCCAAAGCATCATTTGCAGCAGCAGCTATATCAGCTTGAAGGGTTGGAAACCTCTTCAATTCCTACAAGCAATAAATTTATAACGAGTGGAAGATTTATTTCATTTGTGACTTCCTGAATCCTGAGTATAAGGTTTCATTCCTAGTAATGCTAATTTTGTATATATGTAAAGCAACAATATTCAAGCATGTTATGTAAATCAAGCAAACAGATAATTGTTTCTGTGCTAGTCTTTTGGTGAGAGTTATAGTTTGTTTCCCTAATTTTATACATCTACAATATTAGAGAAATTCAATGGAGTCCTGAATGGAGGACGGAAAATTACTACATAGCTCAAGTTTACATAACTTGTGTTGTCCACTTTAAGAGTTTTAAACACTAAATTAAAAATATATAAATGCTAAGATATTTTATACTTAAAGTACGAGGATTTCTAGGTCAGCTTGAGCTCAGTCAAATCCATCTCCAGAAGGACCTACGTGAATTTTGTTTAAATATTGCACGTGTAAGAGGGGTATAAAACTCGGCTGGAAAACGGTATCAGACTGAGCCAAAATAGTGTTTCAGGTGATACCATTTAAGTCTGAAAACAGACTATGAGAAGACAATACCTTCCAGACGATACGTTACGTCTGTGCATATCAAGACAAAGCTCCATACGCAACTTTCAGACAGTGGGAAAAAAACATACAGACAAAGACTAACACCAGAAACGAACAACCTTACCCAAGAGCAAAAAGTTACTTCACATATTTCAATATTCCAACGATTACAAAGTGATACGTAAGAGCTCATATAGGCAAAATTTATCATGACTAAGCCAATAAACCAATCATTACTCTGCGGCTAAAAGCTTTTACTGAGCAAGCAAACCTTCACCCAAAAACTATAAGCAATCCCAAAGTCTACACATACATTTAATGCTAAAGATAAACAATCTCAATATTCTAAGAGATTTTACTATGAAAAACTATTTCTTTCGCCTTTTTCTCCTCCAACATTCAGTTTCTTAACTCCAATTCCTCATTTCCTTGTTCCAACAGAAAAACAGAACACTTTTAGTATTTGACAGTGAACCTAGAGAAGGAGCATTCATTCACTTTTATAACAATCAAGAAAACACTTAATATCTTCGCTAACCAAAAGATGAATTACCAAGATCAAGTTCATCGCACTAGGTTGCGTTATTTAACAATTGGAGCCTTCTGAAAGATTTATATCAACTTAAAGAAGCATTTCCTACCTCAGTTGCAGCGATTGACTTCCGTACAAGTTCCTTCAGAATTAGGTGGACCTGAAAGTAAATGACAGGAAACAATTTGTAAGCAAAGCTAACAATGGTAAAAGATATTGAAGAATAAGCTACGAGACTATTTTTTTTTTTTTGTCAGAATGAAACAGCAGGACGTAATGCTGGTGGTTAGTGAATGCTAACAAACAGGAATACACAGTACAAAAAGAAAAAAAACATAGGTGTTAAACAATAAAAAAGTTATAGACTCGACGAAGGGTGCACATTTTAAAGTTAATTGTTTTTGGAATTGAAGGTAACAGTTACCAGCTTGGAAATTGGTGGGTCACCTGAATGAGGTTTTAAAACTAAAAACAAAATATCTGCAGGGTGTTTACAGTGTACAATCTAGGGTTTAAAGTAGCTATTACCTGGGTTTGGGTTGATAGGGTGGAACATATGAAAACTAAATAAAGTTAATTAGGAATTCAGATCAGCACGGATACTATCATGTGCTGTTAAATGTTCCAATGATGCCACAGATCAACGTGACATTGCAAGACTTGATCCTCCTTAGATAATTTTTCTCAAAGTATTCCTAAGAAAAAAATTATAAAATAAAATAAGTTTTTCTCTTAAATTTATGGGAAAAGTTGATATTATTTTTCCTTTTTATTTTCTTCTTTAATAAGTATTTGTGAAAAAGTTTATATAAATATGGCATTGGAAAAGACCTACTCGTAAAATTTCAACAAAGCTTCCTGTTCAACGTTGACAAGGTGCCATACTTATAGACCATTCCTTTAAAAGCAGGATGTCCTTCATCGTACATGAACAAGTGTATTAAAGCACACTAATACGGAACAATGATATATCACAATGATTTGAAAAAAAAAAAAAAAAAACTCATAGACAACCACAATATATTAATATAATAATAATATATAATAAGTAAATTCAAAATTTAAAATAAAAAAAATGGATATCATTTAATTATTTGTGTAAAAGTGGGTTGTGAAACAATTTTTATTCATTAATATCTGCCAAGTCCATCACATATTTAAACCTATCAAGGAATAAAGTCAAGAAGGTTACAGCATCCACTGAGGCTTCAGCTGGGCCTTTGAAATAGCCGATAGATCCCTCAATAAGTCTTCTGTAGCCTTGTTCTGGAGCAATTAGATGTGGCTGATAACCATCCGCTTCTGTAACTATTCGTTCGACATTCTTTACGGAAAGATGACGATTAAATGGGAGCTTTTTTAAAGCCGCTGGTAATTGGTGGTCAAAAACACCATATATACGGTCCCCACCAGGACGGCTAAAATACCAGTTGGTTACTTCATCAAATATATAAATTTTCCAAAAAAAAGTAAGACAATAAGGAAAATTACTTGCATAAAATTATTTCATGACCAAAACGTGATACTAATTTATCTCAATTATTTTTCAATCTTTTAATCAATTGGTTCTTCTAAAGTGAGTTATTAGAATTTATGCCGGAAAAGTACTAATGCGATTTTGCCCCCATTGTCTTGAAACAAAAAATAGGCAGCACTTACCCTCCATCCAGGTGTTCTTTAAATACTTTGTCAAATGCCCGACACATCTGTAAAATAGTGTATAACTTGGCCTATATAAAAAATAGCACTACTTAGTACGAGCAAAGTCCAAGAAATTTCAAATACAAGATTGTTTTTAGCATTGATCAAAGTTCTGACCCCTGAATCCACAGCTATTGGCCTGCCAATTCGGTCCAACTCTGCATTAAGCTCGTCAATGGCTTTATTTATCAAGGCAATGATACTGGGTATCTTCTGCCTAATAACATGCTCCAAATGCTGCAGATAAATGCCAGTATAGGAAGGGAAGGGAAATTTTACTCGCAATCACTTAAAAAACAAAGCCACATAAAGACATCATTAAGGAAAATTACGTGAAGAAAATATTATTAAGAATACTTGGGATAGAAGTCTGGCTAGATATTCTGCACCCATTTTATGTGCCAAATGTCCATATTCGGGGCTAGTCTCGAAATATTCACGCTCCTTCTTGCGAGCAACAATCATGTCAACATTTTTATTAATATCAGCTTGTGAACGATTGACAATTCCAACCCAAGGATGCTGCAGCCTGTATTGCCTTCCTTCGAGAACCTTTAAGATTCACATAAACACAACTTTTCTTCAAGTGATAGACTCAATCTTAGTGACAAGTAACATAAAAAATTGAAGATAATCATCATGTAGCTGTTACAGAATTATACCTCAACCGCATTAGTTCCTTTATCCATAAGATCAAGTTTTGTCAACACCCCAAATGTCCTTTCACCTTAAAAAAGAATTAAATAACAAGGACCTTTCTAAATAAATTTTGGTTAAAATAGAAAGAGAAAGAAAGATATGATCATAGGAAACAGTGTCAGCACTTGAAATTCCTTCAAATATAAAAGACAAACCTGAAGGATCAACTTCTCTTGCAATTTTTATTGCATCTGAAGTTGCAATATCTTGGTTTGCGGGAGAGATGGCCAGTATAATACAATTGGGCTGCACCATAAGAAAATTAGATTGCTTGTGATAGATAGAGAAGTTAAATGATAAGATGTAATACATAGAATGAATTTAGAAAAGATTATTCATTGGTTCAGTGTGCTTATTACAGCTTACAAAATTACACAATATTATCATTGTTATTAAAGTATTGATACTTTGACATATAAGTCTTTCGAGGAGGTGGGCACCATAACTTGGAGAAGGATTAATGTCATGTGTCTTTAAGAAATTGAATGGGACAGAGAAAAAGCAAAGGAGCTTGACACTACAAGAATTAAATTTGGCACACAAGAAAAGGCCAGAAGAAAGAACGAAGTGGGCATATTATGGAGAAGGAACAAAAAGAAGTGTTGCGGGTGTGTAAAGGATTGGGTATATCGTTGTTCTCAGATCATTGTTATCGGAACACAGAGTACCCTTAAAATCGATATAATTGCAAATAATAAGGAAATAAGTAATCTTAAGTTAACTTCATCACCCACTTTCTTCGAACACAATTCCCTAGACAGTGTTCAAATTCTGGACGTGTTCTAACCAATAGTTTCACATTCCAGAATTCAAATGAAACATAGTTATGCTAAAAACAGCTTAATAATTAGTTCACGGTTGATTATAATTTGAGTAAATTGGGATGGCCACTTTGAAAGAGATGATTGAAACAAAAGCTCATTGTGTCTCCAGTCAGGAACCACTAAATAAGTTTAATCTACTGGAACATAGTACATTATACGTTCTTTGAAGGGAGTTTATATAAAGTACATGGTCTTAATTTCCCTCCTTTAATAACCCTGGTTTGGCGAAGGCCATATAGTGTGCTTGTTTAGTTGTTTGATACAATTTTCAATCATATATGATTATTCATTTTATGTTGGAAGTACAATTACCTTCTCAATATAAGAACGGACCATGTTCTCAATATCTTGAACAATGGTGTCTGATTGACCCTCTGCGAAAGAAGGACAAATTCTATTATTCTTTAAACATCAAGACGAGTCCTCTCAAAATTACATCCAACTAGTTTAAAAATACTGGGAAATATGTGAAACTTTACCTACAGCAACCTTTGTCAACCCAGGAAGGTCGATGAGGGTTAAGTTTACAACTGCAGAAAAAGCCATGAAAAATTATTACGCAACTATATAATTAAAGTGTTACATATAAATAGAGTGCTCTACTCAGAACTAAGCATTTGAATCTCAATTAGGAGACACTTAAGGAGTGTGGAGGATCTCTCTTCTCTTCTTCAACTCTTCTTGGGTTTGTTTATGCTTTCTTTTAATTTATTGGTTGTTTCCATGATTTTGAATGAGTAGTCTCTTTATTCTAAGATTAGGGCTTAATCCTTGACAACTATTGATACTTAAGTGATTTAACTTTATGTTCTGTTTTACTTCTCCTCTTGATTTCACTTTTATTGATTTTATCTATGCATAATGTTTACCCATTGTTTTTTATGATAATAGACACTCAGAAGAAGTGGTACTCAGTTGTTCCCGCGGCTACCCAATTGCAAAATTCACAGTGTTCTTGCAAAAATCAGAGAAATATTCAGATTCGAGTGACACTAACATGAATACAAAATGAAACAACAAAAATTTAGAGAATCCAATTTCTCTTTGCCGAAATAAAAAGCAATTAAATTTTCAAATAAATG
Source organism: Sphenostylis stenocarpa (assembly GCA_963425845.1). Taxonomy (NCBI): domain Eukaryota; kingdom Viridiplantae; phylum Streptophyta; class Magnoliopsida; order Fabales; family Fabaceae; genus Sphenostylis; species Sphenostylis stenocarpa. The sequence goes on along the minus strand of OY731399.1, from coordinate 19,922,669 downwards.
AAAGTGGAAAATAAAAAAGTGCATGTTTCTTGACTCTTGAAGAATCCACTATCAGAATGAAGGCTAGTGGAAAGGTAGGACAATCAATGTCTGCTTAGTCTCCATGATGAAGTCATAATTCATTCCTATATAAAAGGGGTCATTGGAAGAAGATAGATCCTTCCGCCCAAAAAGCAAGAGGAGTGCAAGTGTGAACGAGTATGTGAGGACTTGTGAGCCTCTCTTAGTTTACGTGCTATCATTTGTAGAGTGATAAACAAATTGGGTTGGATTACAATTCTCAACCTCCTATTTGACACAGTGAAATACTTTTGAGACGGTTATGGAGACGAAAGCAAGGGTGCCTAACCATATTAATGTTTATGTATTACATCTAAAGATCTTTTGGGTGGTGGATTATTCCGTTCTGTGATTTTTAGCAACACTTCCACAATATTGGAGTGAATCTGATAAGTGTTCATCACTCTTGACGCTCTGAACACTATTCAATATCCATAACTAAAGCAGTTCAAAACAAAACTTACAACATACATTATAATACTTCCTTGGACAAACTGACAAGAATAAAAATATCAGCACATTGGTTCACAGGGAAAAAGAAGCGTATAGAAAAGAAAAATAGTTCAAATATACAAAATATAGCCTTACTTTTAAAACCATATGCTTCAATCAATTTCCAAATAATATGCTCAATTAGAAGGGGAGATGGTATAAGAAAACACAGGACTATGTTACAAAGTTATAAAATTGCTTCTGCTGTTATCAACAGGTGATGGAAATAAATACCATTCGGAGAATATACGCTTAGTTGAATTGGAACGTTTGAAATTGCCTTTGTCTTCCCAGTTATACGATCTGTTTCATCTGAAATTTCTTGTCTCACAGAAGCTGCATGGAACATTTGAGGAAACAAAACTTCTTTAATTTAAGATGTTCAAAGAGTTAACCTTTTGTCTTTCATAGAAAACAGGTTTCCATTCAGAAGTAAAGGAACGTTAACCTGTACAATTTGAGTATCGCAAATCCCTGCTAAATAGTATATTTTCTCACTTGCATAAGATTTAAGTAAAATGACAAAAATAATATATATGATGATATGTAGTTGGCAGGAATTTCTTCAGTCTAGGGAATTTGGTGTCAAAAATCACTGCTCTTGTGGTTAAATGGCCGTTGTGAACTAGGAGTATGCATGTATTAGATCAAAATCACAACAATCAATGGATTTCTTCTGTGGAATATTCCTTTCTTGGAGGCATTGCCTTATCTCTCTAATCTCTGTTGGCAGTTTACTTTTTTTTTCAGGAACTACAATGATTTACAAAATCAGAACCCCTATGCTATGGATTTACTTTTAGTTTATGACTCATTCTCCCAGTCAGAACTTCAGAAGATGCTCCATCTTGACAAAGCTATTTACAGTCAATTATTTGTTGAAAAAGCACATCGCCTGTTTGATTTCTAGGGATATAGCTTATATATCTTTCTAGACAACTTTATCTACGGTGAATTGATTTTAAGTTGAAATTGATAAAATATTTCATCTTATGATGAAAAGAATTCTTTGGGATAGCAATACCAAAGGAAAGGAAGACATGATTGAAGTTACTGCAATTCACAAAACTCAACTATCCCCCGTCCCCCAACCCAATATGATTACAAGTTATTACATTCTGGACTAGTTAAAAAACAGTTGCTAGTTTAATCTTCCATAGTCAGGAAGCAATTGAGAAGCAATCTATCTGAAATTGTGAGTAAATATTGGGCTTGTTCCACTAATGTTGAACCAAGAGACCAAGAATCACAAGGATTTGTTTGAACCAAATAAATGTTTGTCCTCCCACTTGGTGCAGTTTCTTACATGTCATTTTGGTGTTTGAAGCAAAGCCAAAAGTAAGAAGCTAAATCTTTATTTAGTGACGTATTCTCTATTGTAATGCATCTGTCGGACCACGTTGTAGCATTTTCTAAGGAATTTATTTTACTTATGTTGTGCAATAGGGTTTTGAATTCTGATTCTGGCCTCTCTTTGGTGTTCATGGATTGCAATCTAACAGGATTACAAAGAAAATCTGTGTTTTATTATAAAGACATAAATTCTGTATTATTATTATTATTATTATTATTATAGTTATTTTTGAAGAGAAACTAATTCAATTACAAATTTTAGGTAAATTAGATGGATTTCTGTAGCTCACGGTTAAATCTATCACTCTCTATGTGACGGACTTAGGTCCTGTAAGCTCAAGTAAGTATATATCTTCAGTCCATGATCCCATATATCCAACAAAAAATTGAGATTGGACGATTAGCATTAAATCAATAGAAGACAATACAAGTGGCTTTACCTGATGCGAGCTCATCATTAGTTACTGAATTAGAAAAATAAATGTTCATGATCAGAAAGATCATTACCAAAGTCAGTGAATCTCCTTCTTGGTGCATGAAGAAACTCAGCATATTCCTGTTGCCCATCTTCTGTCTTGTGAAGTTGCAGCACTAGTGGCCTCCGTGTGACAATACCTTATAATGAACATCAATTAATGTAATAATGATCAATCATTGCTTCAAATAAAATCAAAAGGACCATGACCACCAACTAGCTATTTACAATGAAATTTCTAGAAGAAAAAAATTATATATTTCCCGGCTTACAAGACAAAGCATGAAAAACTAAACAAGCATTATTTCCAAAAATTTGAAGCTTTTTTTATCCAATAAACAAGAAATATTTAGTGTCCGCGTCTGCTTTTTAAAGAAAAAACATCTTAATATTAAAAGAATAGGTTGAAATAATAACAGTTCAAAAGAAATAATTTAAGTGTTTTGGATTAGTTCTCTAACTTTATTACGAATAAGAGTAATTTTACTATCCTCCTGTTAATCCTTCCACAAATCCTCCTCGAAAGTATTAAATAAAAAGTAAATCGTTTAATGTCTTAGAAAAGTAAAACACGTACAATACTAGAGATAAAAAAAATGTGGAAAGATGATGTAATTTCAAATCCTCATAAGACAGACAGCTCCAACTAATTGTTTCATGCAAGCAGATAAATAGCAGCAATAAACTAGATAATTAATAGGTTTTCACCTTCATTATTATTTAAAATTTATTAGAAACTCAAATTAGTCTCGTTCACTCCTATTTAATTACCCGTAGTCATAATTTTATATTTTTCCATAATTTTTTTCAATAATAAAATTATATTAAAAATAAGGTTAGCGTTCTTTCTTTTGGAAGAGACGAGTGACTTAGTCGGAACCTTCACTGCACCGAAGATGAGTTACATGCATTATTTTTTATCTAATCATGAATTACTTGATTAAAATATAGTTATCACTTGTGTCAACTTGGATGTTACTCTTAATCACTTGGTTATTGCTTCTGTCAACTTGGCCGATTTATATTTCGTATGTTTTCATGACATTAAATAAATTTATTTTGTTAACACATACTTTCTTCATTAAATTAAGATTTATGGAGAAGAATAGGAAAAATAAATGCAAATTAAGTAACCAAGTGAAGATTACCAGATCCACGTGGCAGAAAATCCCTTCCCACGACACTTTCCAACACTGACGATTTCCCTGAACTCTGATTCGTATCCAAATCGCAATCAATCGATTACACAGAACGAAGAAAAGGTCACAATCGAAGAGAAGCACGCGTAACGTAAACGCACCTGACCTCCAACCACCGCGACGGTGGGAAGCGCCTCCCACAGGGACATTCCCTCGCCGCCGTGGTCGCCGAGCACCGTGCAGGCGCGTTGGATCTTGTTGATGAGACCGATCAAGCTCGTCATGGTCGCCATTTTGTCGAAGAACGACGAATGCCAGAAACCGATCCCAAAACACGGTTATACAGTGAGACTCAGTGGGGAATGAGATTGGTCACTTTTCTCAGGTTTCTTTCTCTCTCGAAAATTGACGCGTTGCGTGTATGTTTGTTTGCATGGGGGAATGCAGCAACTAAGGGTAATGTAACTGAATGCGTTAACGCATGCATTTTTATTTTATTTTTTAAATAAAGAGTATGTGGAATAGAATGAACGTGACACGACATGGTCACATTTACATCTACAACAATCATTCTCAAACCCCAAAAAGTGTTAATTTAATCATCTATTATGCTTAATTAGGGAAAAAAAGACGACGAGAAAAATAATACATAATTCTTAAAAATTACTAAAAATATGTTAAGCTTAAATTTCTTTTTTATTTTAAAATTTATTAAAATATTTTTATATCTTTTTAAGATTAATATTAAAAAAAAAGTCTCACGTTAATTATCCGAATTCTTTTTATTTAATATAAATTATTTTTATATTGAAATCTTTCAATATTAGCAAAACTTTGATACGAAAATAATTCATATATAATTAATTAATAAGAGAAACAATTTGTCAAATCACAATTTTTTATTTTAATATATCTATGATTATCTTTCAAATTCTCCATTAGATAATGACCATTATAAAATTAGCATGCTAAAGATCACCTAATTTTATATCGAACGTCAATGCAGCATTTTCGTTGTAGCTACTTGGGGAATGTCTGAATCGGTGACACAATCCAAAGGAGAAAAAATTGAGAAAAAATGTGCATTAAACATCAACATTCCACTATGTTTGTCAATGAACTGCTACGTTTTCACGCTTTTTTTTTTTTCAAAGATAAAATGAAGACTTTGTTCGCTTATAAATTTAGTGTGTGCTATACGTAAATGATAAGTATCAAAATTGAGTGAAAAATAGGATCTTTAGGCACTTAGCAAATATAATGTTATAATTTTCCTCAAATTCTAATGATTTTTTTCATGTTATGCGGTACCAAAAATAGTAAGGAAAATCTAATCAAAGGCTATAAGAAATGGAGAAAGAGGAGTAAAAGAAATCACTACTGCAGAAAAGACTTTTTACATCGGTTAAAATGGGCTTTCGACGTCGGTTAAAGCGGCGACATAGATACGGGGGTCATAGAAAGTAAGGCTTTCTACGTCGGTTCCTAATAACCGACGTAGAAAGTAAGACTTTCTACGTCGGTTAATAGGAACCGACGTAGAAAGCCCTACTTTCTTTGAGCTATTATGATCGGTCAAACTGGTTATGATCGGTCATAGAGCTATTCTGATCGATCATAACTGGTTCTGATCGGTCACAGAAAGACTTTTTACGTCGGTTAGTCGGGAACTGACGTAGAAAGTCTTATTTTGTATGAGCTATTCTGATCGGTCATAACTGGTTCGATCGGTCATGAAGCTAATCTGATCGATCATAGCTGATTCTGACTGTCGTAATACTTTCTATGTCGGTTAACACTTATAACCGACATAGAAAGTCTTACTTTCTATGTCGGTTAAAATTATAACCGACATAGAAAGTATTTTCTACGTCGGGTAATGACATAACCGACGTAGAAAGTGTTTTTTTTTTTAAAATACCTGCATTTTATTTACAGATGCTACCTTTCTTCGAGTAGACCTGCCTATTCATCACAGTTCCAGACAAATAACCACAGATCCAGATGCAGACAGATATGCACAGTTCATATATAAATTTGCTACGGATATATATCCAGATGCAGACGATTCGATTAGTGCAGATGATATGTACATATGAAACACATTGAAATGAATATATGTACAGACAGATCCGAGTTCCAGACAATTCATTTACTTAAACGAATGTAAATTTCCTAACTTAAATCAATTCTATCTAAATTGTTACAAGTTAAATTTCCTATGAAGATTGAATGCTTAAATTTCCTATCAAGTTGGAGCATTCTCCCAAAATCCTTCCATATGGTCATAACGGATGGCATGCACATCATCTATTTCTACATTAACACTCAAGTTTGGCATATTTGAAGAGAAACATGGTGTCTCGAGTATATCAAGTACTAATTCATCATTCTCATCAGAAGTATACATGGGTTTTCCTTGTAGAACCACTGACCATCCTTTGTTAGCGGGATCAGTGACATAAAACACTTGTTTTGCCTGAGATGCCATGATAAATGGTTCTTCGGTATAACGAGTATTTTCAAGGTTAACCAAGGTAAGAATCCAAGATCATCGGTGAAGATGGCAGTATTAAAATCAACCCACTTGCATTTAAAAATAGGTACTCTGAATATCGTGTAATCTATTACCCAAATCTCTTCAATTACACCAAAGTAGCCCATTGACGCCCTTATCAGATATTTATCCTTTGAACTCGAGAAATGCATTGATTCAGCCACCACCATGACTCCACTATTTTGCATTGTGCTTATTTCATCTTCTCCCTTTGTATAAAATGAATAGTTATTTATATCATACCCACCCCAACATATCACATCAAAGTTTGGCTCACATGCTAGCCACTTTAGTGTATCGAAGCTCGTATTGTCACCTTCAACTTGTTGTTTAAACCACTTCAAAAAGCTCTTGTTGTGTTCAGTGATCACCCACTTTTTAGGCATACGTGGATTATTTTGCTTCACAATCTCTTTATGAGCACCTAAGTAGGGGATGACTTCTTCACTGTTATTCAATATGTACAAATGCGCTTGAAGTACTTCATCTCGACACATTGTCACAACTTTTGCACCTCGAGTTCCTCTACCAAGACCTATTCCATGGTAACGAGTCTTAGGTAACCCTATAGGTTCAACTTCGATAAGTAGTTTGTGCAAAACTCAATAGCTTCATCTCGCAATATATCTTTGAACAATTGATGCTTCAGGACGATATTGGTTCTTCACATACCCTTTTAATATTTTCATGTATCGCTCAAAAGGGTACATCCATCGTAAGAAAAGCTGGACCACAGATTCTAACTTCCCTGGCTAGATGAACAATCAAGTGAACCATAATATCAAAAAATGATGGAGGAAAGTACATCTCAAATTGACATAATATTACTGCAGACCTCATTCTCTAACTGATCCAAAACATCCGGGTCCATAACTTTACTACATATGGCATTAAAAAAAAGCATAATCGAGTTAAGGAATATCTAACATTGTCTCGGTAAGATACCTTGAATAGCCACAGGTAGAAGTTGTTGCATCAATACATGACAATCATGAGATTTTAACCCAAGCAATTTGAGATCTTTCATAGATACAAGTCTCTTCACATTGGAAGAGTAACCAAATGGAACCTTCACACCTCGTAAAAACTCACAAAAACTTTTTTCTCTTTTTTAGACGAGTGTGTGACATGATGGAGGCAAGTATGTTCGGTTACCATGAGGTTGAGGAGCTAATTGTTCTCTTATACCCATTTCAACCATGTCCAAACGAGCATTGACACCATCTTTTGTTTTTCCTTGAATGTTAAGGAGCGTTCCGATGATACTTGTCACACACATTTTCTCTACATGCATGACATCTATACAATGCCTCACATCAAGAACCCTCCAATATGGAAGAACAAAAAGGATTGACATTTTCTTCCATATACCCGTGACTTTCTTTTGCGTCTTTCCAAACTCACACGAAATTGCACTTACTCGTTGATATACTTCTTCCCCACTTAAAGGTGTTGGGGCTGCATCATTTTCTTGACACTCGTTAAATGATTTTTTTAATTTACGATATGAATGGTTTGAAGGAAGAAATCTTCGGTGTCCAAGGTACACTCGTTTTCCTTCCATGTTGTAGTTGATAGTGACATGTGTCTTCTTCACATATCGGGCAAGCTTTATGTCCCTTTGTGCTATAGCCACTCAAATTACCATATGCTGGAAAGTCATTAATTGTACAAAATAACATTGCACGCAACTTGAATAAGTCACCTGTGTACCCATCAAACACATCAACACCTTCTTCCCACAACATCTTCAACTCTTCAACCAATGGGCTTAAAAAAACATCAATGTCATTTCCAGGTTGTCTGGGACCCGAGATCATCAAAGATAGCATCAAGTACTTACGTTTCATACACAACCACGGAGGTAAGTTGTAAATAACTAACACCACAGGCCATGAACTATGTTTACTGCTTAAATTTCCATATGGATTCATTCCATCTGTAGCAAGTCCAAACCTAATGTTTCTTGGATCATTACCAAAATTCTGGAAGATGGAATCAATTTTTTTCCATTGCAATCCATCTACCGGATGCCTCAACTGACCATCTTTAATACGACTATCTGCATGCCATCTAGTGAGCTTTGCATCATTTCCATTAGTGAATAATCGTTTCAACCTTGGAACAATGGGAAGATACCATAACACTTTTGCTGGGGTACCCTTCATAACATCATTGTCAGAATCACCATCCTTCTTCTTGTATCGTGATTCCCCGCATTGTGGACATTCGTGACAGTTCTCAAATTCTTTCCTGTACAACACACAATCATTCGGACATGCATGAATTTTTTGGTACTCCATACCCATTGGACACAATATCTTCTTAGCATCATAATTGCGGGTTGACAATGTGTTACCTTCAGGGAGCATGTCACTCAACAACTCAAGCAATTCCGTGAAACTTTTATCGATCCACCCATTCTTTGCCTTCACATTGAACAATTTTAGTACCGTCGACAATCGTGTGAACTTAGTACAATTTGTATACAAAGGCTCTTTTGCATCATTGGACAACTTCTCGTACACATGTGTGTGTTGGAAGACATCTTGTCCAAGCTCACGAATCATTTCCTCCAGCTCGATCATCCATCTCTAGATCAACTTCTTCTTTGTCTTCTACACTTGGCATGTTTAATAATTCACCATGCCATGTCCACTTTATGTAACTCTTTAGGAAACCATCACAAAGAACATGTTCCCGAATAACTTCGATCGATAATCTTTGCTCATTCAAGCGAGTTAACACAAGGGCAATAGAATCTTCCATCATTATCCGGAACATTCATCTTAGCAAATTCAAGGAATTGTTCTACTCCACTCTCATATTCATTTGTTGTTCGTCTATAATTGATCCAACTCCGATCCATTGTTACAAATCTAATTTTCAAAATCAAATTAGCTACGAAACACGAAATAACTACATTATAATGCCTACACGAAATCCAACTCCACTCTCAAAATAACTACATTATAATACAAATCTAATGTTCAAAATCAAAATCACGAAAGAATGCCTACGAAACACATTCAAATGACTAAACTACTTACAATACATCTCTAAATTAGCTAAAGGCACCCGTGATGTTTCCCTCTCTTGACGAGCATTATTACTTACTAGATTCAATACTCGTAAACCTACATTGGCTAAAGCAAGCACGAAAACTTACCTCTTGAAGATCTACAGAGGTGACAGGTGGCGTGACGTGCGGAGCCGGGTGGGGAGAAACGTATCCCGGGCGACGGGCACCGGTAGCGGCGAGGCGGCACGAAGCGTCGGCAGGTGGCGTGACGAGCAAATGTGGGTGCGGAGAAACGTATACAAGCGAACGGGGAGCTCGGTATGGGTGAACCGATGAAAGGAAATGGAGCGTAGGGAGAAACGTACGGGGAGCTCGCTATGGGGGAAGTGATGAAATGAAATGGAGCGCGGGAGGAGGGTAAAACAGAAGATACTATGTCGGTTGCCCTAACACCCGTCATCAAAGACACTTTCTACGTCGGTTAAAATTTACCCGACATAGAAAGTTCACTTTCTACGTCGGGTAAATGTTACCCAACATAGAAAGTTAACTTTCTATGTCGGGTACATTTTAACCGACGTAGAAAGTGAACTTTCTATGTCGGTTAAATTTTACCCGACATAGAAAGTGACATTTCCACTTACTATGTCGGTTAAAACTTACCCGACATAGAAAGTTTATGATTTTATTATAAAATTGCCACCGCGCCACATACTATGACGGGTGGATTACGACCGTGATAAAAACCCGTCATAGAAAGCTATTTTTCCACTAGTGAATTAGTCCATATACAACTTGAATAAAAGAATAAGAGTAAAAAAATATAACAAATTTCGTTGAGTGAAGAAAGTTTTGCTTCAACGAATATATTCCGCTTTAGCAAAATCATTACAACTTTAAATTGATTCTCGGACAAATTTCGTTTAAACAAGTAATTTTTGCTTCAGTGAATTACAATAAATTTTTTTTTCTCAGCTTCAAAATATATTTTAGAAATTATAAAAAACAGTTTTTTTTGATTTTTTTTACATGATTTTTTTAGTAACGTTCTCAAACAAATGGATCCTAACCCTAAATTTAACTCTCTATGTCACTTTCACTCAACATCTTATCTTCACAAACAACTTCCTCCATGTTACAGAAGCTTCATTTATTGAATATCCATGACTGCTAAAAATATTTAAAAAGAAATGAAGCAAAACAGCAACAACAATTGTATTGAATATCCTGATGAATTAAAAAACCATATATATATATATATATATATATATATATATATATATATATATATATATTTATATTCGCACAAAGCTTTATTCATCGTGATGCACCAAACTATCAAACTGCATGCAACACGTAAAAGTGACCAAATTAGAAACAAACAAGAATAAAGACGGAACGTAAATTTATTTTATATTGTTTTTCAATTAAAATTAGTTTTATCTGGATTAAATCACCGAGATAAAACTCAGATTCTAATCAAAGAACAATGTAAAAAGTGAGAAAGTAACTATATCTGTGCTGTGTCCCAACAGGAGTTGTGTAGGTCAATCAGAAACAAGGGCTTCCACAAGGCCAACAATGGCAGTAATAGGGTTTCCAAAAATAGCTGAAAATATTAGCCTGAACACCAACACAGCAATCTTGGTGTACTTCTTCATTGTCCCTGACCTCCTTGACCTTCTTCCACATTCTACCATCTCCAACCTATTAATTCTCACAGCAACTTCACTGTTTTCTCTCACAACTTGAGAAAAATAACCTCTCTTCCAATTCTCAAGAATCATCTCCTTCACACACGACACATGGTAGCAATAAGTTCCCCCAGAAGACACATAAGACCACCCTTTAACTCCCTCCACAACATTCCTGTGTTTACACTTCACGCACTTGGAGGGAACACTCTTACACAGTTCAAGCGTCACACACCCTTCTTCATCAGAAATTCTATCTTTCAGATTTAAACAGCATGGATGTAGATCATACCCTGTGCGGGAGCAGTGGTACACAAACCCTAGCACATCGTTTCCACAACCATCACAATACCTGGTGCGAAGTCCTGGGGCTTTCTCATAAAACTCGAAGTGACTCTTCGGGAAAAAAGGATGAAAATCATGGGAAACAGCATTTGCACACTCCTCATGGAGAATGTAACTGCAGTTATCGTTTTCACAGTGATAACTGCGTCCAAACCCCATTTCTCTGCATCCACTGCATCTGTATGGTGCCCCTGGTGGCTTCACTTTCATTGCTTGGGCATGGCTGGGACAAACCCTCGTAGTCATTTCCATGTCTCTTGTGACTTTTGATAATGTTGGAATTAAGAAGGGTGTGTGAAAAGGAAATTAGTTCTGTGGAAACAAAGCGAAAGCAGGAAATATTATAGAGCAGATAAGGAAAAATATTCCTACGAAGACACCATTGTTGTAAGTAAAAATATCTATTTATAGGGACACTTTAAAGTGAAAATAGCTTTATTTCCTTAAAATAATTCTACCTAATTGCTTGGAAATATTGATAAGGAAATTGGTTATTGTTTTCCTATCTTCTTTGATACGGCAGAAAACGCGTAGTATATCAGATGAGACAAACGAACAAGAAGAATTTTTGTGTTCAGATTCTACATACATTTAACCATAAACATAAGATTGACACCAATAACGAATTACTCAAATGATGTAAAGGTTATATAACAAGTAAAAACTTGGTCAGAAACGACACTTATTAAATAATAATTTTGTGAAATTGAAATATGAAATATATTTTATCATAGATTATACCAATCATTGTTGTTGCGTTTATTTGATAACCCGCTGCAAAACCATTATCATATGGTGTGTGTTGGAAATCATTAAAAAAGGTATAAAATTTTGTTTGTTTATAGACTATCACACAATTTTATTTTATTTTTATGTATAGGAACTAAGTTTGCATAGGAATAAGAAATTAAGAAACAATTAAGATATGAGTGTATTATACGGAACGAAGAAGAAAAAAGAATGAGATAAAATCAAACATGATAACAAATATAATATTAATCGCTGATTATTGGATGTACAATAGTAGAACAGCGTTTACATTTTTATTTTAGCAAATACTCCTTAAAGTTGTTTTTTTAATTATGAAATGAATTTTGTTAATCTTTATGAAATATGTATAAAATTTTATCTTTTTCATATGTACTACTGTTGTCTCAATTTCTATACATAATTTAAGAAAAACAATGAATACTAATGGACATATTAGAAAAACTAAAAGTTGTAAATAATTTGAGACGGAACAAATAATAAAAGAGTAATTAATATTATATTAAATTTCAAAAATAATTGTTAATAAAAAATATTAATTCCGACAACTTAAAAGAAATAGAGAAAACAATTCCCATTGTTTATATGATCAAATCATTTGCACAGACATTCAGTTTTAATATATATCCTTATCTTTCAAAATGTACACAACATGTCCTCAAGTAATTACTAGGACTTTGAGTCCTTCCCCATTTCATGGAAATTATAATTATTATTATTATTTTAAAGTTCCACTTCATTGCCCAGAAAAGGAGATGGTTATTTCCTGTGATTTTTTTATGTGACAACCAAAGCCGTGTCAACTTCTTGTCTTTCAAAAATATCCTATATTTTAGATATTTTTCTAAGATAATTGCCACTTTTTGAAGACTTGTTAAGATCCACGTGTGAGATGTCAAGGTTAAATTATTAATTAATTGGAAATCATACATAAAACATTAGGTCATATTCAAAAAATAAAATCGAATACGATATATATCAGGTCTTTTGGGATAATATGTCACATTCAAGTTATTTTACATAAAGGTATATTGTGTCTCTTATATAAAGAAAAAAAGTGAGAAAATAAGTTATTTTAAGAGTAATTCTTACGTGATATATAGATAATTTTAAATCTTGTAGGTATTAAGGTTATTTATAATCATTATTATTAAGTGTTTTTGATGCCATGGAGAAATAATCTTTGCATGTTATCACAGAGGATAGATACGATCCATCGATTTATTGAAGGGACTACGAAAGTATTATTGTGGTTAGGCTAAAAGAGACTCTTCAAGCATAGATCCGATGGGTCATATATATCTTTGTCGAATATTCCTAACATCCTTCAAGCGGCCACCCATACCTAGTTCACAATATTACTGATAAGCATTATTTTGGTGGTAATAGTTATTTTATGCTTAATTAAATAAGATTTGATATTATTTAATAGACAAGACTAACCTTTTTTTGTTTTATTGGGTATATAGTGCAAATTAAAAAAAATTACAAAATCGTTAAAGAAAAGAAAAAAAAAAAGGCAGGCGCAAAACCATTTCGCAACACGACCTGGTATGGGTTTTGGCACATGGATGCTGTGTTATTAGAGGCCCAAGCTTCCAAGATTTCTTTTATGTGATGCGTAACATTTTACACATTTTTTTGTAAGACTTTATCTTTGAGAATACTTTAGTTTTCTTTCCGTCCACTTGGCTTTTGAGAAGATTAGAGTGGTGAACTCCATGGAGACGTGAAGACAATTATCTGTCATTCTTATTTACTCTCATAATTATAAATGAATGTATATATAAGTATTATCTTGAAGGTATGTTTCTAACAAAATTAGATATATCATTTCACAAGCAAACATATACTCCGGTGCATGACACGGATAAACCACTAGTATATATTAACAAACCTGAACGAAGACAATCACACTAACTGCGTATTACAAATATAAACTGACAAAAGGAGTAGGGGGGGGGGGGGAATAAAGCTACCTATACAACCACACCACTCAGAAATGCTGAAAGAGTGAAAGGTTAGTCCAAGTTAATTGCCTTCCATTGCCTGCCTTCTTAGCCGCTCTCTCTCTAAGCGAGAACATAACACTAGGTCAGATGCATACCGAATCCTGCAATAGTTTTTCTTATCCCCAATCCATGGCTAATATCAGTAACACTGGTCCTCGGCATGCCAGTTACAATCTTACAATCAATTGGACAAAAACACAAGGGAAAAAACAGAGAAGGGCAGAAGAATGATGATGCCTATGAAATATTACTCCCGAGCGCCACAGTAATACACTAACTGTCATTGGGTGCTGCGTGTCAATCCACCCCTTGTCACATTTCTGTGCAAATCAGAGACTCCATTAGTCATATCCAAATTAATAGGGAGAAATCAGAAGCATAGAATATGTTATCCCAAAAAGTATAAAGTAAAAGGCATTAGGGTATATCAAACTGCAAGATTTGTCTATATTCATCCAATTCCCCCCAGTAACAAATATTTCGCAGTCTGAATCCGTTAGTTAGTTCAACTAATTAAGAAAATAAAAAAGCAAACAGCAACAAAAACCTTTATAGAGGCAAATTCTAGGTTCAACTGAGTGTTGAAATACTTATCAACATTCAACACCAACATGTCACCGGAAAGTATTTATGATGTTAAAATCTAGACAGTTCAATGAAAAATCGGGAAATAGATGCGGTCTATTTTTCTTTCATGCTTATAAGTGATCATAGGGAGAGGGGTTTGGGCATGTAAACTCCCACGGGTAAATTCACTCAGTGATATTGTTATTTACCCAGCAAATTATGCAGAACAAGTATGTGAACTGATCCGACCCCTTCCTCAAAAAATTTTAAAATTTTCAAAAACCCAATTTATCCCTCAAACAATGTTTACCATTAACATCGTCACATAAGCCCTCAAGACAGCCACTCAAGCATGCAGTGAAAAAAATTAACCCATATAAACCTGCATTTAACAGGTTTCAAATGATGCCTCACTTTTCCCCCATTCTGCTGACTAATTCGTGACACCTTCCCACTCCCACATAGTTTGACAGTTCTCTTCATTCTCTGTATCCTGAGATCGACACACCTCTCTTATTTTGATTTTTTTCTCCCCATTTCTAACCTTCCTCTCTCTTGGTCACTATCGGCAGCAGGTGTTGTGACCCTCTCTTCCCTCTTATTTTATAGTTTCTAACCCTCTCTAAGATCACTTTGGTTTGTGCAGATCATACTACCTTTGTTTTGGTTGCTTCTGAACATCACATTGGACTTGTTCTGGGCCTTGCCTTTGCAATATAACATATGATTTTGGTTTCTCTTTCTTTTCCATAGATTTGAGATATTAATAATACTATAACTACAAATAAATACCTAAATTATAGAATTTTTGTCGACTTACTAAAGGTATGTGTTGCTTCAGTTACACTATTTTTATGTTAACACACACTTTTATAGTTTTAGTAAGATCCTACAATCTGCCTGCTCTTATTAAATTTTAGGCTGTAGACCAGCAGAGAAAAAGCCTTCAGGAGCCCATGACCCAGGAAAATGATATTTTTATGAAATGTCCCTTGAAAGTAATAGTAAAGCAAGGAACAGAAAAAATCCACAGAACAACAACAAATCCTCCATTCCTATTCAGTTAGATTGATTAGTGCATCACACAATGCCATTGGACTTGATTAAAAAACAAATTCTCATGAATATTATTCACTATAGGATCTCCCTTAAAAGGATAAATTCATTTCATGGATAAAACTCTCAGCCTCAAATCATTTGTATAAAAAGGCAAAGAGAAAAGAGAAACAAGTGACTAACTGCATATTAGGGCAAGAAGGCCCAAAATAACAATTACCTTCCAGAAATTAGCTGTTGATGAGCACTGTTTACAGCACCCTTTACATTGCTGAACCGCTTTGCTCTGTTCTCTTGTTCTTTCTCAACACGCATTGCAGCTACCTCCTTCTCCATAGCTGCTACTTCCCTTCTCATCTTCTTAGCCTCAACTTCCATTGCTTTGGTCAATGTATCTACCTTCTTTGCTAACATCTGATAGACGATGACCATTGGAAACAATTAGCAAGTGTCATTTTCAAATAAAAAGGTCAAGGATTATATCCAAACACAATAAATGGACCACACACTTACCTCAATAGCATCGTCTTTATCTTTTAGGCTTTGATCTTTCTCATGACCAGCTTTCCTCAAGGTTATGACTTCCTTTTGCAGCAGGTCATATAAAACACCAGGAACACTATCCACTGAATCTACCGTTGGGAAGTCATTTGGCTTATCATCTGAATTTCCTTTCCAATTGTCACTTGCCTCTCTCTCTTTGGTTTCTTCAAGAGATTGGTTGAATGAGTAAATTGGAGGTGTTCCATTCAGCAGCAATTTGCTCCTTTCCAGTGATCTTGTACCACCATCAAAAGATTTAGATGTTCCTTTAGCATGCTTCAATACTGTGCTTGAGGATAGGGATGACCTCAGTTGAGAAGATGGTGATCTTTTAGATAAAAATCCATTAGAGGTTAGTTTTGAGAAGTTATCAGCTCCGCCTAGGGATTGACGACGACCATTGCTCACACTTCTTCCCTCTGGCGTGCCACGATTACTGCTGTTAGAATTTCCTCTCAAACTCTCCTCTAGTACTTTAAGTCGTAAATGATATTTTTCCTGAAAAAAAATTTAAAATTTACCATGAATAATGAAAGAACTAATCACCTAAGTTAATAGATAATAACCAGATTATTACTTTCAACTGTGCTTCAGATTTTGCAGCACGCTCAACTATAGCAAGCTTGTCACGAAGTTGCTGCATTTCTCCCTATAAGAATGCAATTTACAGTGGGGAAGCAAAAAGTGTGAGAAATTTATATTAAAGAATGAATATACATTAAAAGTGTAATGAAAGTCAAAAGCTTAGCCACTAAATTCAGATGAATTGGCAAAGTACAACACAAAGGAAAAATATTACCTGCAAGAATCGTCGTTCTTCAAGCCATTGTTTGACAGGCATCACTTTATCATTAGCATCTTTCCATTCATTTGCAACCACAACAGCTACTCTGTTTGCTGTTACCTTGGCCCGGGCCAACTCCCTGTCCAGTGTTTTTCTTTCTTCCTAAAGAATGTCAAATAAACCAAGCAAAAATAAATATGGCCCTAACTGACGCAATATAATCAAGAATAAAACAACTGAGAGTTTGAACTAGCTGAACATTTTAACGCATTACATTCATTTCTTGAACTTTCCGCTGATAATCTCTCACTGCATTTGCAGCTGCACCACCTGCAAGGACAGCCTCTTCTAGTTCTCTCACAGTTTGGGTGAGTTTTTCAACCTCTGCCACCTTCTGTCTATGCATTTTGTCCAAAATTTTATTTTCTTCCTGAGAAAGTTGATGACATAGCCAGAAGGTAAAAATTACATAGTATGATTCTGATGCAGCAAGAGAGAATAACCATACAAGATTGAATACCTGACAAATCTCAATCTGTTTAATTAGCTCTTGATTCTTATTCTGCAGATCATCCACCATTGAGGCCTTAGCCAAGGCAAACTGGACAGTCCTCTCAGCCTCAAGTAGTGCAGCTTCTTTAGATTTGGTAAGACGATCTAAAGCTTTGTTATCATCTTGAAGTTTGGCAATCTGCAAGGAATAAATGGAAGTAAATAGTCAATAAACAGTCATTATAAGCCAGTGTCAGTGCTTCCATCATCTGTTTCTCCAAGTGGTTACAATATGAACTCCAAGAACAAGGCAATACCTCTTGTCGAGCAAGCTTGAGCTCAGCCTCCAAAGGAGCAAGAATTGCTTCTATTGGAGGCATGTCATCATCTTTCTGGGCAGCATGGACCCTTCTAAGTGTGGCTTCAGCTGCAAATTGAGCAGCCATTGATGCTTTCTTTTCATCGTTGATTCTTTTTATCTCAAGATTCTGCCAGAAATATTCAATTCAGACAATATACCACCTAACCTAGGAATATGACTAATATTTACTATGGTTGATAGAGGCTTCAAGAATACCTTGCTTTCTAGAAGAGATTCTGTTAGTTTTAGCTTCCCTTCAACCTTTGACAGTTCTTCTGTCAGCTAAATACAAGCAAAAGGCAGAAAAGTTACATTTCAAAGCATGAAAAGGCTAAATCATAGTAGAGGTTAAAGCTTCAGTGTACTTAGGTAGCCTCATGAAAATAATGTAAAGAATGATTAAATTGCAAAAGAAAGAGAAAATAAAATGTATCATGACAATCGGATCAAATACAAATATTAGTATTTTATACAAGAAAAATTATTATGAAAAGAAAGTACAATCGGACAAGGGTAAAATTAAGGTATTAACTTTAGCAAGTTAAAAATTAAGTATCGCAAAACATAATTGGTGAATTTAAGACATAATAAAAAGCTAATAACTCTTGACACATAAATTACTAAAATTAGACAATGAAACTATAAAATCCAGTGATTTCATTTATATTATAGAACAAACACACCAAATGCAAAAACAATATTATCCAGAATACACAGAGTTAAGAGTAAAATAACCTTCCAGTAGGTAGAAAAAAAAAAGAGAGATAAGTTTCCTTCTATATTCATTTTTAGCTTTCATTTAAGATAGTCCACAATAAGTTAATAATAGATACTTTCAATTTTAAGAAAAAATAGCAATTTACAGAATTATGTTCATTAAAATACTTTAAATACCATCATCACTCTATTGAAATTCTATCTCACTCATTAATACCAAGGGAAAAATAGAAAAGTTATTTAATGCTGATAGTTTTTCAAATGACAAATTAAACAAATCACAGAATTCCAAAGCAAAAGATAAATAGGAATGGAAGAAGTAATAAAATAAAGGCTTTTCAAATGAGTGTCTAATGAAAATGGAAGCACAACTTTGATCTTCACAGTGTAAATGCTTTACTTTTCATTAAATACTTTTGTTTTATATCCCTTCACATGTGTCTTAGGGCACTCTTTACCAAACCAAACCATGAATCGGGTACACTATCTGGAAATTGGAAAGTAAGAGCCTAGATAGTTTAGCAAACCACATTGATTTGAGCTTACAAGAGAAGACACTTCAACGGGCAACCATTGGATGGTTGGGATCATGACATCCCCAAGCTTTTTCATATACATATTGTATAATAACTTATTTTAAAAATATTACTAGGCATTGAGCAACTCATTTTCTGTAACAATCAAGTCAATACCAAGATTTTATTACAATGACTATGAAATAAATTTCCAAATTTAACATGAAAAAAAATGTTAAAAGGTAGAACTTGTATCAATGCAAATACCAAATGGGGATTGTCTGACGTTAAGAGCATTCTCTGAATGCTATTTTGTAGAACAGAGGATCCATTACTTAGTAATGGCTTAAATTAAAGAGAGAGAAAAAAAAAAGAACGATAAAACATCCCTTCTTCAATTAGAGATGCTTTAATTATATTTTCCTCTCCTAATTTTAAGAAGTACACTCCCCTTACCCAAGAAATAAATTGGGATACACTTTAGTCCATCTTAATGTAAATGAACTTCTAAGTAACATGAATAAACTATAAACAAGCCTTCCTGAGCTATTTTCCTTTCTCTCTACAACTTTCAGTAAGACCCACCGCTAATTTAGGACATCCTATTTTAGGACTTCAGAAGAAGAAATTATGGTTTAAAAACTACTACTGCCAGCTTTGAAACTTTACCCAAAATCTTCATTTCATCTTTTACCTTCCCAGAGTTGATAATATTAATAGGGATTCCAAAGATGTCAATGATAGTAAAGTGACACTCAGTAAAATCATCCCTAAGAAGTTTGTTCACATTTAAATGGGCTAAAAATGTCAATAGAGATGAAGGTGTAACTTAAGAAATAAATAGAAAAGTGTAATTTATCCTAAAACATTAGTATTGGGTATTAAGTAACAGATTTTCTACATGTGGTCAACACGAGATTACACAATGACTTCATAGCGAGAGTGCTACATTTAACCCAGGGACACTTTCTTTCAAAACTACTAAAAGAAATAGAATGCTAGAGGAATTGTTACACATAGCCAAAATGAGAAAGGTAGCATCAAGCAAACCAAAACAGGATGGTTCAACGTGAAGAGCATCCTCCAATGCACTTGGGACAAACAAACAGAAAGAAATTGAATCCAATTTTCTCAGCAATTACTCCAACTTAGAAACTTAGTAAGCGCACTGAAACATTTCCAAATATGCCAACAATGTGTTCTCTCACGCTAGGAAATAATACAAGACCTTATTTAGCACCAACACCACAACCAACCGATAACTAATTGGAAATTAGTAACTAGCCTAATAGTATATCACAAAAATGGATAATTTATTACAATATTCAAATAAAAAAAAAATTCAATCAATACAACAAAGAACGACAATAATGAACAATAATTAAAAAATTAGCAGTAACCTCTTCAACAGCCTTTTCTCTGAGACGTTCAGAGAGCCTCAGGGCTTTGATCTCAGCCTGCGCTTCCAATAATTCCCTGTCCTTATCTGCAAACACAAACACATAAAAATCAAAACTCAAAATTCAAAAACCACAAAAAATCACGGCGAAGAACTCTGCGGATCGAACTGCATTTCCGCACCTCGAACTTCATTCTCGAGGCGATTGAGCTCCACCTTCACCGGATCCGAACCGTGCAGCAGGTTCATGAACTCGTCGGCGTCCATGCTCGGCGGCCTCACTCCACCGCGGCGCCGCGCCGAGCCTCTCCCCTCCTTAAACGATCCCGACACCGACAGCGCGGCGCCGTCGCCGGAAACCTCCGCCATCGCCGATCTAACCCCGAATCCGAAAATCGAAATCCTCTCTCTCACTCACATTCAACTGCTCCCACCACCAGATTCCAAATCGCACGCGCAGACAATGAAACACGGATTACACACCATATATATAGAGCCAGAAAATCGCGACCTCGAAAATGGTGGTTCTAGAGAGAGAAAGAGAGAGTGTGGGAAAACGAGAGGAAGAGAGAGAGAGTAATAGATGCTTTGGTTCTTCCCGTCTTTCTTTCTCCTTATGTTTATTTTGTCTTGTTTGTTTCTCTCTCTATATCTGCGATTTAAATCTGCTTTTCGAGTTTTAGAGAGAGGTTTAACAAATGAATAAACAAAAACAGTGAGTGAGTTAGTGAGTGTGCGTTGCGCTTTTGCAGAGAAAAAGGCTTTTTGGCTTTGTTCGCGGATTTGAGTTAAATAGTGAGAGTGAGTTTGTGACTGAAACTTCACTGCGATTTTAACTCTTCGATGTTAGTAATCTCACCCTAATTGAGTAGGGCTTATCGTGAGCTTGAAGCGTCGTGCGCACCCCCTGGTAGCGACGTGGGGCTTCATCTTTTGGGTGGTAGTGCGCGCTGCAGCGTAGGTTAGTGGGATTATAACTTGGCTGGTTTAACGTGTGCGGACAAAGCACCCACCCACACTTATAATGGTTTAATTGCTCATTAACTTGTTGGATTTAGAATGTCTTTCGATCCAAGTAGTTGGATAAATTCAATGCCAGTTGTAGCATCCTTGCATTCACCTAATTATGATTTCTCTAAATTCTATTACTGTTCATGTTTTTGTCTTCATATTTAAAAACTATGTTAATTCTTTTGTTTTATTTTAACTTTTACGTTCAGTCCCTGTTTATAATAATTTAAAAAAAAAATTGTGGTTTATAAATGAATATGCATTAATTATTTTTTCTAAAATACTATTAATTAATTGAGATATATTTCAAAAATAATAAATATTTAAAATATCTAACATTAATTTTTTGTCCTCTAGTTTAATTTGAGAATCTAAATATTCATAGATTCTAAAGTTTCATTCAGCTATTTTTACGTAAAGTCATTTTAGAACAATAATACAAAATATTGCCAAATTTATTGCTTTTAACTAGTTAAAAATTTGTTGAAATAGTTTTAAAAAACATGTTCAACGAAGTAATTATTTAATGGGAAGTGATGTAATTATTTTAAAAAGAAAATGAGTTATGCAATTTTGGTGAAAATAAGGTAAGTCGTGTTTAAATTTATTTCATTAAAAAAATTATTTTTTTCTCCACTTTTTTAATTCATTCTAAATTTATTTTTTACTTATCTTGAAAAATAACCTTAAAAAATAATTATTTATAAATGTAACCTAAAATTCTTATGTATTATTTTATATATATATATATATATATATATATATATATATATATATTATAAATTAATTTAATAAAGAAATTTATTTTATCTAAAAATAATATAAAAATAAATTTTTAACAATAATTTATTTTTAAGATGTAATAATTAAGATTAATTATTATTTTAAATTAATAAATTATTTAAAATAAAAATGATAATATTTATTTTGAATATCTTAATTATCTTATAATTTATATATTAAACTATTATATTTGTAATAAAAAAACTAATTTTATTAATATAATTTAAATATTTAAAAATATATTTTTTATTTAAATATTTTTTAATTAATTACTTTAATTTAAATATGTTAATATTTGTTTTAATCAATTCAAATTTTATTTATTAATTTATTGATTAATAAGATTAAATTATATTAAAAGTTATTATTTATTTTAAAATATAAATAAATTAATCTATTAATTTGTTCAGATAGCCGTATATTGGAAAAAAGTTGACTCTATGCAACTAGTTTCTTCATGATAAGAATTAACATAACTGAAAATTAAACTTAAATTTGTTCTAAACTTTTTTTTTTCAGTTTGAAATATATTAAAACTCGTGAGTAACTTGGATTAACTCATTAATCCTTTTACGGCTCATTGATCCTTTTACGGGTGGATAAAAAATAATCCATTAAAATTATTTTATTTTTTCTTAATTATATTTTATTTTAAAATTTTAAATTGAAAATAACACTCCCAGGTTTAAAAGCGTGCGTAACCAAACTCTTTGTTGTGTGTTGCCGCTAACAATCTTTGAGCACAGGACTCAGAGCCACAGCATCCATGGCGATTGAAACGCTAGTGTTAGGTATTCCCTCGTTCCTTTTTCCCCCTCGTATGGTGCAAGCACAGGCATCAATCTTACCCTTAACGTGGTTTGTTTGCAGGCGCTGGCCAAGAAGTTGGGAAGAGCTGCGTGGTGGTAACCATCAACGGCAAGCGAATCATGTTCGATTGCGGAATGCACATGGGCTTCTTGGACCATCGTCGTTACCCTGACTTCACCCTCATCGACCCCAATCAAGATTTCAACTCCGCCATTACTTGCATCATCATCACTCACTTGTTTGTATCACTCCATTCCCAATTATATTTTTTAATTATTATTAGCTTAAACTGTTCACTTGGTTGTTGTAGTCGTCTCTGTTTTCAGTTTCAGTCTTTATACGAGAACACTAAGTTTTAGCAGTGCTAGCGGATACTTTTATAACATTTGTACACCATTCGAAAGTAACATTGGAGAAAGATAATAGCATTCCATTTTGTAAAGTTGCTACAAAACTTTCTGTGAATGATAAGCCACTACAGGAATTTTTATAGGAACTAAAACATGCATTTTCTCGAAGAGAGACTAAAATATAAAACAGAGACAACTATAAGGAGAGGATGAAGAGTTTGACATCCTCACCTCACCCTCCTTCTTCTTATTAGCCTTTTAACTTTGCTTTGTCGTTTGCAAAATGGGGCAGTCATTTGGATCATGTTGGCGCTTTAGCTTACTTCACTGAAGTTTGCGGTTATAATGGACCGATTTACATGACGGTGAGTCCTTCTCCTGCTAAATGTTTGATAAATATTTGCCTGAGCATATGTAATGGATTGCAGAGTTCTCTAAAAAAGAACTTGAATATTTGTACTAGAAAGATTTGGGCTTAATTTAATTATTAATTGTAGCTGTCCTCCCCTAGTTTTTTTGTTACAATTCCTGCTTAAAAATACTATAATTTGATCCATATTTGAAAACTAGTTACTGAATCAGCGCCCTGTTCTTTTTCCAAGTTACAAGAGGGTTATATTCCGTTTTATGTTTAAATTCCTATGCGAAAAAAGAAACTTAGTTTTGGTCCTTCCAGGTAAAAATTCTCCATTTTGATAGCAGTTTTTCATTTTAGTTTCTATTAGGAAATACTCTTACCTTATTTTTAATTTTTTTCCGTTTAGAGACCAAAAGTGACAGTTTTTTCATGCAGGGAGGGAGTAAAACAAAAAGCAAGTCTAGGGACCAAAATTATAATTTTTTAAAATATATTTAAATTGTTGAAAATAGGAAAAAAGATCGTGAAACTAAACTGGTCTTTAAACGTGGCTTCCAGGTCAGTAAATTTAACTTGAGTTTTGTTTGATTTTAAGCAGTACCCAACAAAAGCTTTGGCTCCTTTGATGTTGGAAGACTACCGGAAAGTGATGGTTGATCGCCGGGGGGAGGAAGAGCTATTCTCTGTTGATCAAATTGCTGAGTGCATGAAGAAAGGTAATGTAGGATCCTCTCCTCTTTTCATTTAAAGTACTGCATCTATACTTTGGTTAGACAAGTATTACTTTAGACATGCCACTAGGAATACTGGCGTGTATTCTGAAGTTGGAATTGTGTGTGGCTGTTGGGTCAAGGATTTTAAATGAAGGAAAAATATTCGTTTTTTAGGCTATAAATGTGCCATTTTTTTTTTTCAAATTGATAAATCTTGGCAGATTTCATATACGTGATTTACATTTTTTGTATGCTTTTAAAACTTGTTCAGCTATACGTATCAGTAGTTTAGTGTTTGTTTTGGACTTTGGAACACATCAGGTTTCCATCCAAACACACCATGCTTCTGAGAATATCATCTCAATTTCATATCCTTACTATAGAAATTGTAATTTAAATTGATTCTCTTTGCAGTTACTGCTGTTGACCTGAGGCAGACTGTAAAAGTAGATGAAGATCTGCAGATACGAGCCTATTACGCAGGACATGTAAGGCTTGTGAGGTTCATCTCTGAAGCCATATTCAATTTTTCAGAAAAAAGTGTAACACCAGATGTGTTGCTTTTACCATAAAAGTTATTTCTTAGTTTGTGTTTATAAAATGAAAAGATGATAAGATGCTGAAAAATTGGAAAATCAATTCTTTAATTAGATAACATTCATAATAAAATGAGAGTGTATGGTAACCCATTTGAACATCCGCAAGTGGTAACCTTCTCAAAGTTCTAGTTGAATGGATCTGGTAACATTCAAGAATCAAGATTAGGGTTCTAAGACTAGCATAGCTTGAATTCTGGACAGTGGGGCATCTGGGTTGTATGATAAAAAAGTTAGATTTGTGTTGTATCAACAGCTGGGGATAAAGATTAAGGAATTAAAAGTTTCCTTTGTTCTGTAAAAGGAAATAATTTTCAATGTGACAGGGAAAAAATCAAGGGAGGCAGTACCGTGTGCATTTATCTTGTCTGGAAGTGAACAGTAGTCTAAGACTCTTCAATTGATGAAGAAAACTAAGATCAAAGGAAACTAGCCTTCAAAGGTTTTATTTTGTGATTGATCCAGTCAGGAAATCCACTTGGGCCCAATGAACTGAGACTAGGTTTTATATAGACATCCTTTAAATAGTAACAACTGGTAACCCACTGGCTTGAAGCTACTAGAGCCCAATGAGCTTTTAGGGAAATAAACTATGACTCTGTTGGGTTACATGATGCCTAATCTTATAAAATCATTGAGCCATTGAGGTGTTTGAGTTTTCCTCTTCTGTGTAGTTGGCCCATCAGTGATCTGTTGCTTAACAAAACATCAACTACTGAGGGAAGCCTAGTGCTATAAGGCTTTGCTATGGGTGAGGTCTAGGAAAGGGTTCAACCTACTACATGATGTTTATAGGAGCAAAGTTGTTAAACTCAAGGCTACGTAATCCTTATAACACTATCATTTTATTTCAGCATGTATTTGACCTTTTTAATCTCACTTTAGGGTTGCCTTCCTTATCCAATCTCTCTCTATATCATTATGGTATAATTTTGTTCCTTCAATGCCTTTTGATTAATGTTTTAGTACTTAAGCTCATCATTATGTTAAGGTTATTGGAGCTGCAATGTTCTATGCAAAAGTGGGAGATGCAGAAATGGTTTATACTGGAGACTACAATATGACAGCAGATAGACATCTTGGAGCAGCTCAAATTGATCGACTGCGACTTGACCTTCTTATAACCGAGTAAGAACATCATTGATTGTATAAAGGCACCGGATAACAAAGTTATCAATATTGTAGTGACAGTTATCAATATTGTAGTGACAGTGATAAATGTTCTTTTCTTTTTTTGTTTACTTCATTTTCTACAATGATTGACATTTCAACCTTTTCATGTACTATTTTATCTGCATGCATTACCACTAATTTCATTCTCATATTAATATTAATTTTAGAAATATGAATAATTCCTAGCCTTTTACCTAATAGCCTAAACTATTGGGATGTTGGTTCTTGAATTGTATCAAACCATATGTGCCAAGAGGTCATGTGATCTGTTTTTCCTGTCTTATTTTTTCATTAAAAGCCAAATGTGTTTTACTATTACAATTCCTATTACTGTTGCATGATATTCCAACAGGTACGATAATAAGCATCATTAGTCTTATTGCTATTCGGTAAATTTTCCTCTGTCCTCTAAATGCATCATCAGAATTGTACAAGAATGAGTTTCTGGCCCAATATCAATTGTAAACCAAAGTTGTGAAATTTTTTTATCTTTAAGCTATGCTCTTTAGACAGTATTCTCTGGTATTTGCTAATAGTTTGGATGAAACATTTTGTAGCTAGCTACCTACGTCAGATATAAAATTTCATAGATTGACACGGTCTTTAGTAGTTTTGTATATACATTCTATAATTGTGTCATACGGTAAATTTATCTGTGTTATCATTACTTTCTTTTCCTCCTATTGGTTAATGGTTTATAGGGTTTTAAATGCATGAATCCTATTTTGGGTTTACTGCTTGAAGTTATAAGGTGGATTTTCTTGGATACTTCTTTTATATGATTCTAAAAAAATCATTTCAGATCCACATATGCGACTACAATACGTGATTCAAGATATTCTCGTGAGAGGGAATTCCTCAAAGCTGTATGTATTTGCAACAATTAGTCTATGGTGCAATGCTGCTTACGTAACATGGTGTCTTCTTTTCTTTCAGACATTGATTTAAGAAGAAAACATTATTGATCTCACTTTCCCAGTCCTTTATTTTCAGTTAATTTTGTCATACTTTTGCTATTAACATTTTACGTAACATGTATTCATGGTGAGGACCATTTTTTGCTGATTAGAACAAGAGGTTTCGACTAAAGGGAAAAATGGAAAACTTGTGAATGAGTGTTATTGATGCTCCTCTTAGGTGCATTTGATTGGAATAGAATATTTAGAGTCAGCTGGTCTAGGAATATTTGTTTATAAGGTTTGTCGATTGGACTTGTTGACCTATATTGGCTGTACAAGTGTCAGTGATTTTTTTGTCTGGATCAAACCCTAAACATTGGTACATTATAATGTTTGGTTTTGGTAGTTGTGTCAAATGTTGACCCCACACTTACATCCCTGATATATGTTAATCATAATCAAATATAGAATTTTCAAAACAAATATTAAACAAGCATAAAATATTTTATGCAATAAAATTTATCACCATTGTTTCTAAGTTAGATTTATTGACAACTTTAGCATTAATTTTGTCTTTAAAAAAAAGTTCTTGTGTGTTTATTTGAAAGGAAGCAGGATAGTTACATGTTGTGTAGCTTAGATATCAAGTTACATTATTTTTTCTTTTTTACTTTTCTGCTTTTGTTTCTCAAAATGAGCTCGATCCACAGCTCCTCTAATGTTGGGTATTAAGTTTCACATTAAATTGTTTAGGTTCATAAATGTGTATCTTGTGGAGGCAAGGTGCTTATTCCAACATTTGCTCTTGGAAGAGCTCAGGTATTCTTATTATTAAGATCGTCATTCATCTCAATGATTGTAATTTATCTTTCCATTTGTTATAGCTACTGGATGAAGTACAAGCAAGTATTTCACTTACAAATTCTAAGTTTGTTTTCGTTCAACATATTTTGAAGAAATTATCACTTATTTTTTCCTGTATTTCGGGAGATCTTTGGAAAATTAAATGATAATTTCCTAGAGTTTAAGCTGTCCCAGACAAGCACTTTATCCCCCCCCCCGCCTCTCTAAACCATGAGTCACACAAGCAGTTTAATTTTCAAAACTATGATTTAAATGTAATACTTGTCTTATATTCACCTTGATGTTCCAATATCTAGGAACTATGCATTTTATTGGAAGACTACTGGGAACGCATGAATTTGAAGGTTCCTATCTACTTCTCAGCAGGTACATATCAGCTTGTAACTTTGTGTCAATGATCTGAATTTGTTCTATTGTTTTGTATATGCAAACCATGCAGAATCATTTCAGTCTAATCCTTTCCATTTATAGAGAACGAGATTTTCTCGTATTCCCTAAGATTTACACTTACTTTTGTAAAGCCAATTATGTACATTCAATACATTAAGTAAGGTATTGTCTTCTGCGCAGCACATAAATTTGTTTAAAATTTTCCACGAGTGATGGGCCAGGACTGACGTAGGCTTCCTCTTTTAAAGATATAATCACTAATGCAAAATATCATGACATGCTTTTTGGAACTTCTCCAGCAATAATCTCAACATTAATGTTATATGTAATGGTTACTAAAATTAATGGTATAAAAGTTTTGATCATACAAATCACTATAAAAGGTTAATATATTGTTGTAGAGGCTGCACACCTGTACAGGATCCAAACTTATCTATTTTTCTCCACGATGTTTATTTTTTTTTCCATTATTTGTTGGGGTATGTGCTTCATATTAAAACTAATTAGTAACTATTTGAATTCTTTTTTTACCAGGTTTAACAATCCAAGCTAATGCGTATTATAAGATGCTTATTAGTTGGACAAGCCAGAAGATTAAAGATACATACTCTAAACATAATGCTTTTGATTTTAAGAATGGTAATTTCAATTTTCATATTTTACCAGAAATTTTCTGTCTGGCATCATCATGCATTCATATGTTCACTCACATTTGTGTATATTTGTTCCCTTTTTTTTTAATGTTTGCTGCATATCTTTAATGCTGTGATACAGAGCCTTGACATTGGAGCATTCCTAAGTCGGAGATTATAGTTCTTTAAATTCAATAATTTTAACAGTTTGCTAAATAATTAATGAAATCAAATTTAAAACATTAATTTCAGGATAGAAAAAAGGTGAGGGCTTGGGGCTTATTGAGTTTTAATGATTAGAAATCTGGATAAGAAGGGATGTAGGTAAAGGGTTTAATCATTGTGAACAAAAGGAGTGGAATGGCTAAAATATGGTGTAGTTGACTGGCAGCTGTAACTGGTGCCCGAGAAGACTAGAAATGAATAGTTGCATTATAGGTTTTATAAAGAAAGCATGTCTACCATCAGATCCCTAGGCATGACATCCATATAACACATTGTACCTAAGATAGACCTTTTGGTGATATGGAACTTTTAATATTTTCTTTTCATATCTGGTGTTGACAAATTTCAATTTCTTGAATAGAAAAATGAAATCAAACAAAAGGAAATTAGTCTACTTTTGTTGAGAAATTTTCTTTTCATTGTTTTAATATATATATATATATATATATATATATATATATATATATATGACATAATGATGCTGTGTTGGTCTTTAATCTCTAATGAAACTTTTATTGAAGTTTCAAGGTCAGTTGGTAATAGTCTGAAGTAATAAAAGTAGAAGTCCTAATGGAGAATCATGTTGAAATATGTGAAATTTTGCTAATATGGCATATACTAGATCTGTTTTTAAACGAACTTATTCAAATTCATCCTTATGGAAACTTTTATGTGAAAACTGAAGAAATTAAGGTTAGAACTTTTGTTGCATGAATGTTTATCATCTGATAAGTTCTATAGCTCCTCATTCATCTAGTTTGGATGTTACAGTTCAAAAATTTGAAAGGTCTATGATTGATGCTCCTGGCCCTTGTGTTCTTTTCGCCACTCCTGGGATGATAAGTGGTGGATTTTCACTTGAAGTTTTTAAGCACTGGGCAGTGTCAGAAAACAACCTTGTCACTTTGCCTGGGTACACTCGTATTTCCTCTCTCTGTTTTGACAATACATTTCTTCTCTTTCTTTACTTCCTTTCTTTTACATTAGCCATTTTGATAACTGCCTCTTCCACAGTATTCTTTTCCTTAAGAAAAATTATGCATAAATGTATACCAAACAAATATGTATTGAGGAATTCCATTTTCATATACTTTCCTACCTGTTGTGTTCTGCTGATCCGTTACTCTTGTAGGTATTGTGTGGCTGGAACGATAGGTCATAAATTAATGTCAGATAAGCAGGCCAAAGTTGATCTGGATGCTAATACAAAATTAGATGTTCGATGCCAGGTAAATATTACTCCCTACCCATTTACCGGGAGATATATCTACTTATAATTCAGTGTTTTTATGAACTTCAGTTTATAGATGCGCTACATGGCATGGGTAGGAAAAGCGTTAGCAGCAGATACTAGTAAATAAATCAGCGAGAATAAACATCTTAACTTTCACAAATTATTACATCCTGAGTTTTCTTCTGAAGAGAGTAATATTTCTTTTCTTTGTTGGGTAAAAAACAAATTCCATCCTCCTCTGCTTGAGTTGATATTGGTACACAATGTATAAACTGATTTTAAGTTCATGTTCCACTTCAACTAATGGCTATGTTGCTGTCACTTATTGATGTTCTTCCGTTTATCTTGAAGTTGTGTTGAAAACTCGTGTGCTATAGAAATAAGACCAAGATGATAATACCATTTAAATTAATGTCCTAGTCTTGAAATGCTTGAATGTCGAAAAACAAGAAAGCTGTGTAGTTAAGTTGTAAATTGATTACTATATAGTATAAATTAGCATTGAAGGTTTGCGTCAGTTCATTTAATTTCTGGTATAACTTTGACTCATCTTAAATTGGCAGGTTCATCAATTAGCTTTTAGTCCTCACACTGATTCTAAAGGGATAATGGATCTTGTAAATTTTCTCACCCCCAAGCATGTGATACTAGTGCATGGGGAGAAGCATAAGATGGCTTCCCTTAAGGAAAAAATTCATTCTGAATTGGGGATTCAATGTTATGATCCTGCAAACAATGAAACCATATCCATCTCTTCAACTCACTATGTAAATGCAGAAACCTCAGATACTTTCGATCGAAGCTGCTTGAGTCCGAACTTCACGTTTCCGAAATGCAGTTCGGTGGACACATGTAACTCTACTATAATGGACAAAAACTTAATGCCTATGATTCAAGTTGAAGATGAAAGGGTATCAGAAGGAGTTTTGGTTGTGGAGAAGGGAAAAAAGGCAAAGATTGTTCACCAGGATGAACTTTTGCTTATGTTGGGGGAACAGAAGCACCAGCACGATACAATGAGCTGGACGTTGTGACATATTGGTGACTCAATGGATGGCTTAAGTGACAAATGCTCTTGGCCTTTGTTCTTATATTCAGAACTTCATAGCTACTTACCTTGAATACTCAAATGCTTGAAGAGCATCTCCAAATAATCATTTATTGCATCCGTCTTCTGTAGAAGCATCATTGTCCTTGCAGGATTAAGGAAAACTCCCAACATATTAATAACCAAAGCAGTGTATTTATGCTGCTCTGGTCAGCAGTGAATAATTGCAAGGAAACAAATATCAGCAATTTAGAGCATGAATACCTGGACCAGAAGTTTATCCCAGAGCTCTGAAGCAAGTACGTGAATTAATCAACAGAAATGGTTCATTCCATAGAAAAAGAATCAGACTAAACTGAACAGCATGAGTTAGGGTCATCCGTCCTTAAAAGGAGTTTTGGTTCGAGATTACAGTTTTGCTTGTTGATGGTAATTAATTCCAGTGGAATTTTTTTTTATGGCCTTAATAATTGATATATGTGCTCCTAACTTATTCCAGATTGGTCTTGTATGGTGTGTGTTTTTTTTCTAATTGTTCGGCTTTTTTTTCTAAAAGTAAACAATGCAAGGAAATTTATATGTGGGATCTTATTAAAAAGTAAATAAACAATATTGGTTTTATAAGGAAAGAAATAAAAAAAAAAAGGGAAGACTACTGTTTTTATTAGGTCCTGTTAACCAGTCGTTTAGAAATGAAACAAAAAAAATATTAAAATTTTTTAAAAACACACAATTATACAATATCATTAATCGTTTCAGTAAAAAATCCATCCGGCCATATTATATAAATCATTGAAAGGGTGGATCACTGAAGACGTGACCAATGATGGACAACAATTACAACTGACTATCACAGGTTTTCTCAAAATAATAGATACCATCAACCAATAAAATATCCCACAAAACAACTTTTAAAACGGAAAATAAACTTAAAACTAAGATTTATTTTAGAAAGAAACTTGAATTTTAGGAAGGTTTAGCAACGATGGAGAACGAGTTAAATGTGCTAATATGGGCTCGGGGAGCCGGGTGAAGGGTATGAATTAGAGTATCTTTGTTAAAAAGTTCAGATTTCTGTCTGAATAGATTCAAGTGACGATCTAAATTTCGTTTAATAATTTGAATAAAGGTATAGTTTAATAATTTTGGTTAAGGCAAGTTAACTCGAATAGAAACGAAACACTATTTATAATTCGACAACATTCTTTCCATTTCTACACTGAAGTTAGGTAGGGCAGTGTAGAAGCACACTTGCTCCTCTCTGAATCCTGTAATTTAGCTGCAACAAAATAAAAAAAGGTGGAACACTATGTATTCGAAACTGCAGTCATTTAAAACTTGGAAACAAACAAAATGCATAGAGTAATAACATACCGTCTCTCAAAACCAAAAAGTAAAGCAAGACGCAACAACATATATAAGAATAGTTCCTAAAACATGCAGAAAATCAAAAACTGGTAAAATCAAGCGTCCACCCTTTCCTCCTCCAAGATTAGAGTCTTCCCTGTTGGTTTTGCCAACAGATCTGTGTACTCTTGGAATGGGGATTTGGTGAAGCGAGTCTCCTTCCAGAATTCTGGTGTCAGGAATCCATAGGTTTTCATCAAGCAGTCAAAAGTAGCCTGTGAATAAATACAAGGCACAATCATTATTGGTGCTAAAAAACATTAACATTAGAGCATTCAATGAATGAATATGGCAACCCCAGTAAAGGATAGACACACAAATAATACACGATGCATGTTAAATGCTTCAATTGCACCAAGCACTTGACACACATCAAATCAAGTAGTCTTAGAAGTATTAAAAATCATCCTAAATAGGCCCACAAATTAGAAAGGATAATTCAAACAAGTGTCTCTAAACGTTATTAAACACATTAACATAGTTTAGTGATGAATATCCAATGCATTCATACACAATGAAGCTACTCCGCTTGCACAGTGCACTGCCCACATCTAACTTAAAAACACAAGGAAAAGGCGGAATTATAAATGATTCCATGACATTTACAAGACTTCTCACGAATTAAGTAATGATATAGTATATTTCTTTCAAAACATTCTTATCAATAATGATACATGGATGATATACACTCAACAAAAAACCAAAATGATCCACTAAAGGTTGCTTAGGAAAATAAAATAAGAAAAAACAGTTTAAAACTAATCTATACACGAGTTTAGAATCAAATAATGAAATAAATAATGCAAAACGCTTGTACAAATTAAATCATAAACAAGGTCGTGTTAACTTTTAATTCATTGTTCATGCTTGAGAATACAGCTAATTCAAACATACACTCAATCCAAAACAGTGAAATAAATTAAAACAAACAAATTAACACAAAAAGCATCCATTATTTGTCCATTCAAAGCAGTACCTAAAACCTTAAAAAGAGACTAATTTGTTTGAGAAAGCAACGCAAACCTTAACGAAATTGCCAAGGGTCTTCGTTGATCCTCTAGAGGAGGTGAAAACATCGTCGATTCCAGCAAACTGTAGCACCTTTTTGGGAACCCTAGCAGCGACAATCCCCGAACCCCGAGGAGCGGGAACCATCCTCACGGTAACCGACCCGCACTTGCCCGTAACCTTGCACGGAACGGTGTGTGGCTTACCGATCTTGTTTCCCCAGTACCCTCTCCTAACGGGGACAACGGAAAGCTTCGCCAGAATGATGGCACCGCGAATGGCGGTCGCTACCTCCTTGCTGCACTTAACGCCGAGTCCCACGTGGCCGTTACCGTCGCCGACAACCACGAAGGCCTTGAACCGGGTTCTCTGCCCGGCCCGGGTCTGTTTCTGGACCGGAGTGATCTTCATGACCTCATCCTTGAGGGTGGGACCCACAAGAGTGTCAATGATTTGGTGTTCCTTGATGGGGAGGGAGTGGAGGTAGATCTGTTCCAGGCTTCGGATTCTGCCCTCCTTCACGAGGCGGCCAAGCTTCGTCACTGGGACCCACTTCTCCTCCTCTTCACGGCGGGGTCCTCGGCGACGCCCACGGCCCCTGTCGCCGCCACGACCGCGCCCCCCGAAACCGCGCCCGAAACCGCCGCGGTCGCCACCTCCACGCTCTGCCATTGTGGATTGGGAGATAGAGAGAGATTGGAAGAGAGAACGAGAGAGTGTGTGCGGCGCGAAGATGAGGTTTGTTTGTGTGTGTGATTTGTAGGGTTTATGTGGAGAGAGATGGACTAACTAGGGTTAGGGTTAGGGAGGTGTTTGGTTAGGGGTTTTGTATGAACAGAGATACCTACTGTAAACGGGCTTACGTTTATGGAATGGGCTAAGTCGTTCATGACGGCCCGATATTATCTGAATTTTTTTTATGGGCCTCTTCTTCATATCCTTTTTTTTTTTTTTCCAAAGGCAATATTACTATACAAATTTTATTTGAGTGAGTTAACATGGGTTTTAATAAGGCTATTTTTTTTTCCAGTATTCCCATACTTTCTTCTTATACTTTTATATTCATCTAAAATGTTTAAAAAAATTTGGATTAACTTTTCTTAAAGGTTTTCAGAAACATTTTAGAATCAGTTTTCGAAAATATTCTGAAAAACTGATTTTAAAACACTTCTAAACAATTTTCGGAAAGGTCAATTTAAACAAATTCTTAAAAACTATTTAGAAAAAACAATCTAAAAATGAATTTTAAATTATTAAATTTGAAATATATCTTAAAAAATACAATTCAAAAATAAATTATGGATAGATAAATCCAAAATATATATTTCTAAAATATACAACCTAAATATGAATTTTGAATTAGTCTGTCATAATAATTTTTTAATATTAAAGTAAAATATGTTTAAACAAAGATGAGTGTGAAGGTGGAGCGCCAAAAACAAAACTGACCTTGAAAATATTTGTTAACATTTTATGTACTACAGACAAAAATTATTAGATTAGAGAAAGAAAGAGCTTTCGTTATAATATTTTTGGACCATCTAAAAATGTATTTAAGAATTAAATTGAAGTATCGTAGACCCGTTTTTTCTTTCCCCTTATTAATAGATAACTGTAATTCTTAATTAAATGAATATATAAAAGGGTGACGAAAAATAATAATTTATAAAATATTTTTTAAAATCCCACAAATTTATATTATATTTAGTTTTATTTCAAAATATAAAGTTACAAGCCAATCAGGATTTTAAATATCGAATCATTTGTCCTTAATATTAAATATAATAAAGTTCAAAGTCAATCAGGATTTTAAATATCGAATCGTTTGTCCTTAATATTAAATATCAAACATATAATTGTTGATATTATTATTATGATAAATATTCAATTCATTTATTTGATTAATATGAAATATTAATAATAATTATTATATGCATATATATTATTTGTTTCGGTATTTAACAGTAGATTATAAATAATATTTAAAAAAAAACTCATATTGTCATAGTATATAAATTTTTTCACAATCATATATAATATGTTGAGTAGTTTATGACATTTATTAAATATAATTTATTCATCAATATAATGTTTTAAGTATTGAATACTTAGTTATACTTAAT
Organism: Sphenostylis stenocarpa; assembly: GCA_963425845.1. Lineage (NCBI taxonomy): Eukaryota > Viridiplantae > Streptophyta > Magnoliopsida > Fabales > Fabaceae > Sphenostylis > Sphenostylis stenocarpa. Next base: position 19,886,694 of record OY731399.1, on the reverse strand, counting down.
ATAATATCAACGTAACCCTAACAAATATCTAAGTTTACACTCTTAAGATGAACAATTTTCACGTAAAAGATTAGTTTAAAAATGATATATGTATTGAAAATACTTTACAATAATAATTTTGTAAGAATGAATTATTGATGAATTATTATAAAATAGCATACATGAATGTTCCTTATATTGAGAGAAGGTTCTAATTTTTGAGTTTACAGATACAAGCACCATCCTTGCAAGTAGCACGTGATCCAAGACAATTCATAAATGGAAGATATGGAATGCAATCCTTCTCTGTAAAACATTGCGATGAATCAATCACTCCATCTTTCAATACCAAGTTCTTCTTAAACTTCAGAAATGGACGAAATTTAATGCAATCCTTGTCTGTCAAACACTCAGAATCTTTCACTGCATCATTTTCTATTGCTACCCTTGACAATGAAAACCCTACAAAATTCCATATATGATTTTAATATATTTATATATAAAAAAAAATGTATGCAAAAGATAATATTATAAAACAAATATATACCATGAAAAGCTTCTATGGCAAAAATTACCAACAAAATAGCTAATTTGAATGAACCCTTTGACATATTTCTGGGTTTTTAGGACTAATTATTGATATGAAACTCAAATTGTGTGAGTAGGGAAAATTATTTTTTGGTGGTGTAGTTGATCTTGATCTTTTGAATATTTATAGTGGAGGGTGGAATTGAAATAAATGGAAGAAAATATTATTTATGTTGAATAATTAAAATCCAAATGATTTCCTATTTCTACAATTTGTTGACTTTTAGGTTCAAGATTTTTAGATTTAATTGAATATGGTTCGAGTGCATTGAATCTATTAGTTATTGAATCATTCGTTTTTAGTATGTGATTCACATTTTGAATATAAAAATCATGTTATTTTAATCATCCAATTAAATGTGATGTGAGATTTGATTGTATGCATGTATTTGGATGAATGTTGTATGCGTGTATTTTATGTGTGTCATATAAAACACCGTGTGGAGATAAATCAATTTTTTAATGTTTTCTTATTCTTAGAATCACATGGAACGATGAGTTGATGGAGATATATGCATTCCATTTTTATATTAAAGAGAATTATCAAACTTTATTTATATTTTCTACCCTCGTTAATGTAAAAAAGGGTTTATTATTCGTGTGATACAATAATTTATTTTTTTTAATTATTAAATAGATTTCTCAGTCCAGAACGTAAATTAGTAATGAGAATTTTAAAACTAACTATTTTACAATCAAAACAAATGATTTGGTATATAGAAGAATTTTAAACTAATCATTTCAGAATCAAAACGAATGATTTGGTATCTTATTAAGTTGAATTTCTAAATGTGAAAGTTGTAATACCTTCAATATTTTCTCTAAAAACATATGAAGATATTTAGTCAATAAAAAAAATGCACGATGTTTTAGACAAGACAAAGTGTCTTATTTCTAAAATTAATTGAAATTTTGTGAATATTATATTATATATTTATTTTGTATTTTTTTAATGATAAGATATATATCACAATATTATTATATATTGATATGAATCACAAAGGGGGTAATTTAGGATCTTTAGGATTATAACCTTGTAAGAAATTTAGGAATTAGAAAGAAGGTGGAAGGAAAAAATCACTCTTCCCAAGGGAGGCAACACACAAAGGATGTGGCAGTCCTTTGATACAGCCAAATATTCTTGAATCACTAAAGAACTTAGGAGAATCACTCTCACTAAGATAAAATAGATAAACTCTAATATTTCCAAAAATAAAACTCAACTTGTTATTTCTGATAAAAATAGTTCAGCTTATAAAGAAGTTTTGTCATCAGAGTTACAAATATTCATTAAAAAAAAATAAATGCTAATAATGATTTATTAACCTAAGAATTGAAAACTACTTAATGATTGATTATAACTGAAATTGTGGCATCCAAAAGTTAATCAGCTATGCACCATCTTGGTCTCCCAAAGACTAATAACTAAATTTCCAATTGGGCCCTTATTACAACTTGCAATAAAACTAAACTAAAACCCATTAATTGATTAATCCAAAACACAATTTGGCCAACCAACAATACTTGTTGAAAAGCTTTCTTTGTTTCCCTTGCTCTAGCCCTTATCATAGGTCATGTTCACATCATATATGTAGTAAAAATGTATGATTTTTAATTATTTTTAATATTGAGGATATTTTTTTATAGTATAATTATTATTTTTTATCTCATTTTTTAAAGAGGGATCATTTAATATTAATTTAATAATGAATTGTTTATTTTTAAATTATTAAAGTATAATTTTTAATACCATTATAATTGATTTGGATATATTTTATTTATATTTATTTATTATTTAAATGCTTAATAAAATAGAATAAAAATAAAATATTTTTTTAAATATAATTTAAAAATGCATAAATTTTTAGTAAATATAATAATAGCAAAACATTATAATTAATATGTCGTATTTACAGTATCAAAACACAGAGTAGATAATACCAACAATCTTTTTATGTCAAACACTTAATATTTTTAGTGGCTAATTAATTAATAATTAAGTAAATTTTTATTTTCATAATAACTAAATAATTGCATTATAATTTTTTAATGTTATAAATGTAGACAATACGCTATACAAAATTTAAGGTTTGTTTTAATCGTTAATATTTAGTTAATCATTTTAAATAAGCAACAGATTTTGTTCATATTTTTAAAATTGATACTCATAATAAGTATCGTATCATTCCGAGTTAAAATTAAGAATAATTTCTTCTTTAATTTATCAAAACACATTTTAAAACAGATTCAAGATTAAAGTTGACATCTATAACATATTTCCTATCATTGAATTATTTAATTATTATAAATTTATGGATTAATTATTTTATTTGTCTACACAAAACGGAAAATGCTCAAATAAAAAGGAATTAAAAGAGGCTTTGTTTTATTAATCACTTTTATTTTATATAACTATCCTATCGGAGCCCTTCATTCTTACAACCTTCAAACACATTTATTTAAAATGTTTCATTAATCAGAATCATTTATTCCTGACCCTCTTGATGGTTCCTAGAAAACAAATACCTGCACAATGAAGTGTATAATTTTAATGTTAGTAAATATAATTAAAATGTTGAAAACAATAATAATTGTATAAAAAAATGAACACAGGAAAAAATATATGACGTTTTTACCTTATTTATTTTGGTGTTTACTACAAACACAGTATCCTTCATAGCAGTGAACACGTGATGGATCACAAGGTAGAGAGCCAATGTTGCGAAAACAATCCAGCGGTGAATGACAAGGAACCACACCTATGTCTCCTCCCTTTGTGTTTCCTTCCCTTCCAAATGAACCACCTACAAACATAAACCAATGTTTTTTTATAACCATATATCACAAAAATTAACACCATAACACAAGGGATAAGTTCAAAACAAACACCATAAGAAGCTTCTATGGCAACCATTACAAACAAAAGTGCTACTATGGATGAAGTCCTCCACATATTTCCCATCCTTCAATCTCAATATATGAAGATGAAATTAACAACTCTTTGTTTCTTGTCAGAACTTGGTGATTCTTAATTCATCCCTTCATTATTTATAGGAAAGGTAAAGTGTGGTTATAAATAAAATATTATTTATTTTAAAACATGTAAATTATTTATTATAAATGGTTGATTGGAGTTTCTTTATGGTAATAAAATACTAACATAAATGCTGTTTCTTACCTATAATAATAAAAATTATGTTAGAGAAATTTTGCCTCAATAAATGATTTATAGGATTAAATTAGCATTATTTTTAAAATATCTAATAGTTATAAGAAATGATATTTATAATCAAGAGATGTTGGGACATTATAGCGGTCGGTGGACTAAATCAACTATTATTGAACCACTTATCCTCAATGTGTTCCGATCCAATAACACTATAGTATATAAGTGAAGTAACAAATCTTTTTAAGATTTTATAATTTTGTAATTTACATTAATATTTAAGATTTTAATTTCTATTAAATATACTTTTGTATATTTATAAATTTGACCTTTTATCTTTTCATATTATTTTATCTTTTTATATTTATTTACTATAATATGGATAAACAATTCTAATCATGTTTTAAACAATTCAATTATGAGACTCATAATAAAATATTCAATTTTATTATTAAACAACTCTAATTAAAAACTCGCATTGAAAATGCATTAGTAGATAACTTGTTTAAATGTAATATTATAATTTACATAACTATTTAAAAAAACGCTTCAATGTTATTTAACAAATATATCAAATTTCAATAAAAATAACAGCTAAGATATTATGATAAAATAGTATTGAAACCTATGTACATTTATTTAATAAAACACTTTAATGTTATTTAACAAATATATCAAATTTTAATAAAAATAACAGCTAAGATATTTATTTAATAAAACACTTTAATGTTATTTAACAAATATATCAAATTTCAATAAAAATAACAGCTAAGATATTATGATAAAATAGTATTGAAACCTATGTATATTTATTTAATTTAATTAATAAAGAGTTTGACTATGACTCCATATTATTAAATGATAACATAAAAATAATTCAATTTAAATATGTTCTTAGTAATTTGAAGGAAAATGATACTTTGACAACCCAAATCCATACAACTCTTGAAAACAACTCTATTTTAATATTATAATAATAGTTTTATTTTATTTTTATTTTTATTAAATCAGTCTATAGATTATTATATTAATAAAAGTGAGTTGTTTGAAGAGTTGTATGGTTTCGGTTGTCAAAATATCATTACTCTAATTTGAAATAAGAAGTTTTTATAAATATTGTTAAGGTTCCAACATAAAACCAATTGGTAATATGTGGAGTAGTCTAACATGTATTTAAATCATACTAAATTATATGAGGTAGGCGATGTGAGACTTTCAACACACCTCCTCCAACGAAGCCTGCCGGGCCAGACAAAGGGTACTTTTGACCCAACTAAAGGGCAACTTTTGGCCCATGACAATAACCGGAAAGATGTTAGGCTTTGCCTCTGATACCATGTTAAGGTTCCAACATAAAACCAATTGGTAATATGTGGAGTAGCCTAACATGTATTTAAACCATACCAAATGATATGAGGTAGGCGATGTGGGACTTTCAACAAATATAATTGTTAATTTAAAATTATTAATAATAGTAGCCATTATATTTTAGTCATTATAATAATTATAGTTATTTTAACGTTGAAAAATATATTAATTGATATAATTTAAGTAAGAAATAATTTTTCAAATATATTTTTTTTATATGTAATTTAAATAGTACTATATTTAACAATTTACTTTTATTTAAAATAATTATAATTTTCTTAGAAGCATTAAAAATAAGTTATATATTATAATTTTTAATAATTATAAAATTATTTATTTTTTAATATATCAAAAACAATAGTTTTATATTTAAATAAAAATGTCATAAAATATGTTTTGTATGTTTAAAATTACAAGCTAGGGTGTATGAAAATTATACATAATATAAAAAAAAATTATCATTGTTTCTATCTTTCCTCTATTAATTTATCATTGTTTTATACTAAACATAAACGTAATTTATAATAAGTAGGAAGAGGAGGTATTAGGCAAAGAGGATATAAAGATTTAATCATCCTTGTCTTTATCTTTATTAGAATTTAAGTTTATTTCTCTCATTTTGTATTTTTTTTACAAAATGTTTTTATATGAATTATAATAAATTAATTTTAATGTTATTATTATTATTTTTTTTTCAACGAATAAAATTCATCATTAATCATAACATCATCGATAAATTAATACATGTACAAGTTATGTTATAACTAATATTTATCAACGAATTTATTTGATATGTCTAATATTAATGGGAAGAAGTCATCAGTAATTATTAACATATAAGTAATTATTAATATATGTTTTCATAAGGAATTATTAATAAATATACCTCTTAATAAAGTTTGGTATGTTTAGTGTTTTCAAAATATTTACTAGCATATATATTCGTTAGTATCAAAATATTTTTTAACAAAATCTGTCGATAATATTATCTTATTTTCAAGAACCATTTATCCATCGAGTAATTACAAGTGTTACTAAACATTTATTGAACAGATAAATTCGTTAGTTAAATCTGTATGTAATATTATTCCTATTTTTAGGAGTCATTCTTGACTGGCCCTTTACATGCATACATTATATCTACATTTAAATATAATCCACAATTATCCACAATCAAATATAATATCTAAGTATGATAATAAAGTATACTAGTATGAATAATAGCAATCATATAACTTATAGAAAAAGGCTAAAGATCTAATTGGAACTTAAATATTATTCTATTATTATTTGTACAAATATGTAATAGTGAGAACAGTGAGGAGAACATTGTGTTAGTATGTCTTGTTGTGGTGGGTTGTCTTATTGTTTTTTATTCTTTTGTTGTTGAGGTTGTTATTCATTATCTGATTGATTGTGTTGGCGTTACTGAGTAAGAGATTGGGCATTGGGAAGTAGAAATTGAACTACATCAGTAAGGGATTGAAACTCCTAAAAAATATTATGTTATAGTCATTCATTATACTCCTTTGTTCAAAGAAATTATTCTTTTACAAAAGGTAATTGTCTTAAATGGTTCATCTCTTTTAAATTAATTGAGGAGCTAGATGCTTGAGTTTGAGTCTATTGGTGTTGTTTTCATTTGGTCGTGCTGCTCCTTTTCCTGTTGCATGATTTACGATTGTTCAATACACAACTTACGTTTTTTTTTTATTATTATTTCTTTTGTTTTTTAGTTTTGTCCCTTTTTGCTTTTGTCTTGTCTACCCTTGGTTTCTTTTATTATTTAAGGGTTATCTTGTAAATTTATGATTTTGCCATGTCTCACCACCATAAAACACTTTTCTCTTTATGATTTTGCTTTATGCTTTATATTTTCCACCTCATGCACATATGGTCCAATCCTAGCTTGCTATGTGAAGAGTCTTAATCATCCTCTTAATCCATGCTTAACCTAAAAAATACACAAATGAAACTAGATTAGCAATGTTGACTTGGGTCAAGTCAACTCTAGTAAAAAAATCAACCCAAGTCAAGGTCAACAAGTAAACTAAAATTAACTCTAATCAGTTCAAATTATGGAATTCAAATTAAGTTAATGGAAAATAAAGATAAGGTAGAACTAGAAGACTTCGCTCTTGTCATGCCTTCATTAGGTACCCTCCCTAGTGTAAACAGAAGAATCAACACATCACTAACAATGTGGTTACCGAGGATGATTCTTACAGTAAGGATACAAAGAACAACAACTTTGATAATCAGGGGATGGATAAAGAAAGTATTCAAATGAATCAAGATCAAATACAACAGATTATCAAGCTCCTGCATGATTCCAAAATAGACACTACACATAAAGCAAACAGTTACATTGGTGAGTCCTCGACATTGCTCAAAGATGTAATCAAATCATGAACTCATGGATTCTTAACACAGGTGCTACCGATCATGTAGCTTGCACTTTATCCCAATTCACTAGTTTCAAAAAATAAAACCCATTCGGTTTAAATTATCAAATGGATCTTTTGTCATAACATATTTTTCTGGAACCATAAAATTTTTTGATTTTCTTTACATCTGTAATGTTCTATATATTCCTAAATTTACTTTTAACATCATATCTGTTCAAAGAATGATTGAGGTTTTGAATTGTAAACTGATTTCTATTCCAAGATGTGCCAGATTTAAGATTCGCAATCTCAGAGAGTGATTGGATGTGTTAAACTTTGTAATGGGCTTTATTACTTAAAGCAACATGCACACGAACCTATTGTCAATTATGTGGAAGATCACAACCATCAAATTTTCTATAAGAATCTTGATCTTTAGCATATCAGACTTAGGCATCCTTCTGATAATGTTTTGAAACATGTTTGTGATAAGTTTCCTTATATATATTTTGATAAAAATAATACATGTGATCCCTATCATCTAGCTCAATTGCACAAGTTACCTTTCAATCAAAGTGACTCCAATTCTATCGAAATGTTTGAGCTCATTCATGTAAACATATGGGGTCTAGTTGTTACATCCTCTCTACATGGTCATAAATTCTTTATCACTATTGTGGATGATTTTAGTATACATACATGGATATTTCTGATGAAAACCAAGAGTGAAACTAGAATTGCTTTGCTAAATTTTATCACCATGGTACATAATTAGTTTAACATAAAAATTAAAATTGTTAGGTCTAACAATGGCCTGGAATTTGATTGTGTTGATAACTATAACAAACTTAGTATCATAAACCAAATCAATTGCGTCGAGACACCACAACAGAATGTCGTGGTTGAACGCTAACATCAGAACATTGCAAACATTGCTTGAAGTCTTTTGTTTCATTCAAATTTGCCTATTGTTTATTGTTCTTATGTTGTTTCTCATGCTATTCATTTAATTAATAGGATTTCCTCTATTGCTATTAATAACAAAATACCTTATGGATTAGTTTACAAACAATCCCCTAATTTACAAGAACTTAGAATCTTTAAATGTTTATGCTATGTTTCCACCCTCGATAGAGGAAGAACAAAGTTTGATTCCATATTAAATAAATCTATTTTCTTAGGGTACAAGCATGGAACTAAAGGATATATCACACTTGATATTCAAACTAGGGAAATATCTATTTCAAGAAATGTTATATTTTATGAAAGTGTTTTTCTTTTTAAAGATAAAATTGATAATATTGAGAATAGAACTATCAGGAAAAATTACTTTGATTTTAATTTTGAGCCTACCCATTGGACAACAGGTTCCAAGTACTTCCAGTGATAATAAAAGGAATAACACATCGATGATGATAGACATTTGAGAAAATCTACACAAAAAAGAAAAGTTTCTTCCTTCTTAAAGAATATCATCATAATATCGTCAACACTGCACATAACAATGATGAACAGGTAAAATTTCGTTTATCATCTATTTTAAACTACAACAGATTATCTAGAAAATAATTGTAGTATACTCTTGCTTTGTCCACTAATAAAGAACCATAAAGTTACAATGAAGTTGCTCAATCACCTGAATGGTACAATGCTATAAAAAAGGAAATATCAACCTTGGATTTAAACAATACCTGGGACATAACATAACTTCCTAATGGAAAGAAAACCATTGGATGCAAATGGGTATACAAAATAAAATACAAAGCCGATGAAGCCATTGAACATCACAAGGCAAGATTGGTTGCCAAGGGGTACAACCAACTTAAAGGAATTGATTTGTCTGAAACTTTTTTCGCATGTGGCCATGATGACCACGATTAGAACCCTTCTTGCCTTAGCAGCCACTCAAGAAAAAATGATACATTCACAACCCTGCTCATTTATGTTGTCGATGTTATTTTAATAGGTAAATCTCTTTTTGAAATTCAACATATTATGTCTAAACTTGATCAGCCTTTTAAAGTGAAGGATCTGGGAGACTTAAATTTTTTCTTAGGTCTTAAGGTTGCTCAATCAAAAAATGGGATACATCTTTATTAATGCAAGTATGCACTCGGCGTCTTAGAAGGAACTAGTCTACTCATGATAAAAGACACTAAGTGTTTGATAAACAGGACTCTCCTTGTGATGCCAGTTCATACCAGAAACTCATAAGTAAATTATTTTATTTAACTAATACAAGTCCCTACATAAGTTATGTTGTTCAATTCTTTAGTCAATTCATGAAGACTATCCATCACTTTAGTGGTGCTCAACATATACTTAAATATGTAAAGGCTGCACCAATACAAGGTCTTTTTTTCCCCAAAGGATTCCACCACTCAAGTAAAGGCCTTTAGTGATTTGGACTAGGCTTTATGTCAAGAAACCTGTCATTCCACTCCTGACTACTGTGTTTTTCTTAGGTCTTCTCTCATCAACTAGAAATAAAAAAAAAAAAAAAAACTACTGTGTCAATAACTTCTTCTGAAGTGAAGTACATTGACAACCATTACCTATGAAATACAATGACTCACTTACCTATTAAGAGATTATAATTTTGCAGGGCACATTGTAAATAATCCAAGTTTTCATAAAAGAACTAAACACATTAAAATTTATTATCGTATTGTTTTGTGAAAACCTTCAAGCTAATATGTTTCGATTGCTTCCCGTTTCCACCAAACACCAATTGGCTAACCTTTTTACGAAACCACTTGAACCTGGGAACTTTAGGAATATTGTTTCCAAGCTTAACATTCTCAATATTCACGATAAAGCTTGAGAGGGGTTGTTGTTTTCATTCGTCGTGCTACTGTTTTTCCTACTTCATAGTTTATGATTGTTCAATACCTAGGTTACATTACATTGTTTTCTCTTTTTTTTTTTATTTCTTCTGTTTTTCAGTTTTGTCCCTTTTTGCTTTTGTCTTTTTTACCCTTAGTTTCTTTTATTGTTTAAGGGTCTCTTGTAAATTTCTAAGACAGATAATACAATACATGCAAAACTTCACGTAAAATTTGTATTCATTTTTTTCCCGTTGGTCACTATTTATCATCTTCTAAATGTGTATCTATGCAAATATTCTAACAGTACTATAAAAGTCCATTAATTAATATTGTCCTAATAATCATGAGAAAGTTCTTTAACCCCGTACAATCTTCCTTTATTCCTCCTCCCAAATATGTCTACCAAATAACAAAATCTAATAAATTCATCATCATGTGAAAAGTCACAAGAGTGGACTCAACTTTACTAACACAATGTGAAAGTCAAATTTCATATCCCTTTTGTTAATAAAAACAAAAAATTAATAACATGCTTTACATATCATAATAAATAAAGTTTAAAGGAAAAAAATTCACACGTCTTCCTAAATATTTCATTAATAAATTGACCCTAAAATGATTAGTTTACTAACCACTTTTATTTATATATATATATATATATATATATATATATATATATATATATATATATATATATATATATATATATATATATCCTACCAAATCTCTTCATTCTTAGAACCTTAAAACAGATTTATTTAAAATATTTCATTAATTATAATCATTCACTGTCTATTCCCTTCATTCTTACAACCTTAAAATACATTTATTTAAAATGTTTCATTAATCATAATCTCTTGTCGGTTCCTTGAAAACAAATTACTTGCACAATTAACTGTATAATTTTAATGTTAGTAAATATAATTAAAGTATTGAAAAGATACACTTAAAAAATAGATAAAAAATAAATAATTTTTTTTAATATATCAAAAGCAATAATTTTATATTTATAATTACTAAGGTATATTGAAATTTTACATAATATAAAACTAAAAATTATCATTGTTTTTATCTTTGCACTATTTAAAACTAATTATAAGAACAATTTATAATTATTTTATATTAAACATGAACATAATTTATGATAATCAGGAAGATGAGGTATTAGGCATCAGAAGAAGGGCACACTCTTAATCATCTTTGTTCTCACTCGCTTGGGAGTTTGAAATTAAATCTTTGTCTTCATTTCGTTAGGTTTAAAGTTTCTTTATCTTAATTTTGTTTTGTACTATTTCTAAAAAATAATTGTATTAAAACTATAATAAATTAATTTTAATTTATTATTTTTATATGTATTATTTTATACATATATAATTTTATTTTAAATTATTATTGATTGAGTATTTATGTTTTAATTTATTATATTTATAATAAAATATACGTGTATAAAAAAGTATTATTTTATTTTTTTAATGTGATATGAAATACTCATAATATTATTCATATTATATATTATAATAATATACTCAAATATTTAATTATTACATATATTAATTAATTATTTTTTAGGTTTATCATTTAAAAGTATTAATAAATATAAAATATATAATTTATAAAAAAAAACTAATAAGTTTAATTTTATTGAAGGATGAGTGGAAAAAAATACAGCATAAGATAAAAGATAAATTACGGTGTGTATAATGAAAGAAAGAAAGAGAAAAAATAACTAATGTTTTATGATTTAGATTTAAGTATAAAATCGTAAGCTTAGAACTAAAATTATATTACCTTATCTTCGTACTAACCTCGATTTATTTTTAAAGTGAAAAAAACTTAAATTTAATTAAGTCATTTTCTTAACGTAAATCCTAAAAATGATTTGGCCACGAAGATGTGACTTTAATTGTCATTTTTAGAAAAATCCACTTAATAAAGTAAAACCTTTGTAATTATTTTTTATTTTAATATTTTTAATTTAATAATTTAAAATAATAATTTATCTTAATTATTAAATAAAAATAAATAAAAAATATGTATCTCACTAGAATTATTTCTTTAAGATGACTCGTTTCGTGATTAAATGGAAAGGAAAGTGAAATAAACTATTAATATTACTAAAATGATTATTCTTTAGATAATTTGTATTGTAACTAGTATGATCGGTTTAATTAATATTTTCTTTTATAATTCATATTTTATATTAGGTACATTTTTGTAATAATTATATTCTAATTGAATTTTTAAAATAAAAGCGTGAAAACTTAGTAAGATTCATTTTTTTTAAAGAATGGAAGTGGATCCCTTTAGTTCTTAAAAATTTTATTTTTTCTTCATATAAACCATTACTTCTTTCGATTGAAAAAATTCCAATTCATTTTTTTTACAAGTTTAAATTAAATAAATTCAATTTATTTAATGAAATTTCTTAATGTTAGAATTAATTTAATTAATTCATTTCATTATGTGACTCATGTGAAATATAATGATGAGCCCAAATGTGATTTAATAAAATATGAGGACCTATTGGTTATTATGTGAAGTTAGAATAAAATAAAGATAAAATAAAATATTAACTTATGGTAACCAACTTGATGAGCATTGGTTAATAAAATAGAATAAGGGTTCTGTCTCTGGTCATAAGGTTTTTTCACGGTAAACCATCAAGAAAGCGTGAGAAGAGAAAGAAAGACAAAGAGATAGATTGAGAAAAGGAGATTGGAGAACGAGAAGATTAAAAAATATATTCTCATGAATCAAGGTTAGTTCTCTTATTATGATTCATGTATGTTATGTTGTGAAAATCAATAATCTAAAGATCATGTGGAGTAGTTTTTCATAATAAATTAAGAAAGTAGGAAAACTATATAATGTATTACATATGGTATCAGAACACTGATTATTAGATTTATGACTTTTCTTGTATGAAAGTTTTCTCAAATATTAAGTTTTTCCCAAATTAAGATAAACCCTAATTATGAATATAGGGATTTCTCTATCAGATTAATATGAACCCTAATTTATTCCCAAATTTATTTTTCTCAAAATTAAATAAAGGAATAAATCCTAATTATGTTTTCAAGTTCAAATTGAAACCAATTTTATAGCCCCTATGCGTGAATGAAAGATTTTAATTGAAAAGACAAATGACGTGATAGGGTTAGGGTGAATCATGTATGAAATTAGTTTTATTGTATGTTATAATTATGATGAGATGTTATGATGAAATGTTATAATTATAATGGAAGAATGGTAAACGGTAAAGTTGATAAACTTTACGCGTAGAGACCACGTATTAAACACACAGGTTTCATATATTATATTATATTATTTATAATATTATTTTGTATGTACATATTAGTGACTTGTGACTACTGAAGTCATTTTTCCCCTATATTATTTTGTCACCATATTATTTGTACATTATTTTGTACGTACATATTTTTTTATGTGGGTGAAAGATAATTAAAGAGTTATTTTTATGTTAAGATGAATTGTATAATATACTCATACTGTAAAACTTTGTTAAGGGTACCCTAAAACTTTGTTAAATGTATTGTAAGCTTTGTTAATGGTATTGTAACCTTTGTTAATGGTACTGTGAAACTTTGTTAACGTACCTATAATGTAAACATTGATAAATGAATGAATTTTGTTTTGCAAACTGAATTGTATTAGTGAAGCTTTGTTAACGTACCTATAATGTAAACATTGATAAATGAATGAATTTTGTTTTGCAAACTGAATTGTATTATTTCCGTTGTGTTTAAATTACTCATAAAAGTTTTGAATGGATGACAATTTCACGTAAAGGTCTTGGATTGAAAATCAATCTTAGGATGAAAATTGAAATTATGAGTTTCAATTTTATTTATGACACATAATATTTTATTATGTGAATAATGTACATATTTATTAAAATTAATAAAAAAATGCTATGAATGGTTAATAGCAATTAAAGATGTTATTTATTTGAAATTAAGCATGATAAATTTTGTTAGTCACCAAAGTGGCCAAAATTTTAAGGTTATTTTGATTTCAAATTATTAATGATTTTATTTCAATTACCTGAACGCTAAAATTATGAATAATGATTTATGGGTTAATTGAAGTTCATTATATAAGACATTTCAAGATCATCCAAAGGTTGATTAGTTGTTATTATAATTAATGAACATGAAAGTAGATAATTTTGTGTGCGTCACTAGTTTTATTTAAATACCCAAAGGTATTAGGTGATTCTAGTTTATGCATATTTTAATTATCATTAATGTTATAAAATGATTAGTGTAATTATGTTTGTGTATTAGTGGATCTCCCAAAGGAGAACAGTAGTATGCATAGAATAGTTATTTATGTTTGAATCTGTCTTTATGTTTAATTTTTTATGACTCAAAGCGTTAATGTTAGACATGTGTTAATTGAAGTATTTGTTTATGTATTTCTATATTCGCTTACTTCGTCTGTTCCAGTCTTTAATAGATTAAATTCCCTGACTGGAGTGGGAAAGTCAAATTTCACTTAGGTGTGTTGGATCTTGATTTGACTTTCCAAGTTGAAAAACCGGCTGCTATCACTAATGCTAGTAGTAATGAAGAGAAAACTCATTATAGAGTTTGGAAAAGGTCAAACAGACTTAGTCTTATGTTTATGCGAATGAGTATTGCAAGCAATATTAAGTATGTTTTTTCCAAAACTAAGGACGTGAAAGAATTTATGAAATTTATGGAAGAGCGCTCTCAAACTGCTGACAAATCCCTCGCTAGGACATTGATGAGTACGTTGACCACCATGAAGTTTGATGGTTCTCGTAGTATGCATGAACACGTAATCGAAATGACAAATATCACAACAAGACTCAAGTCTCTTGGAATGGCAGTGGAAGAAAATTTTCTTGTACAGTTCATTTTGAACTCGTTACCGCTTGAGTATGGTCCATTCCAGATGAACTATAACACCATGAAAGACAAATGGAATGTGTATGAATTGTACAGTATGTTAGTCCAGGAGGAGACCAGACTCAAGAACCTAAGAAGCCACTCTATTCATTACGTGAAAAATCAAGGAGTTAAAAAGAAAGTTGTTAAGAAACATGGAAATGGTAAATGACCATTAAAGATTAACGAGTCATTTACTAACATTCAGAAGAAAAATGACAAATGTCATTTTTGTGGTAAGTCTGAAAATTTTCAAAAGGACTGCTTAAAGCGTAAAGCTTGGTTTGAAAAGAAAGATGATCATAGTGCTTACGTATGTTTTGAATCAAACTTAACTGAAGTTTCTCATAATACTTGGTGGATTAATTCTAGATCTACGACTCATGTTTCTAATGTAATGCAAGAATTCCTTTCAACCCGAACCATAAACCCAAATGAGAAGTTCGTCTTCATAGGAAATAAAGTCAAGGTTCCAGTGGAAGTTGTCGGGACTTATCGTTTAATCCTTGACATTGAATATCACTTAGACCTTATGGATACTTTTTTATGTACCTAGTATCATTAGAAATTTAGTTTCTTTGTCTAAGTTTGATGTTGCTAGATACTTTTTTAAGTTTGGGAATGGTTGTTTCAATTTGTTTAAGCATACTTCTATGATTTGATATGATTAGGAGTATGTTAAGTAATTCATGTTTACCTGTATCATTGTGGATGTATGCTTTAAAGACTATCATGTATTTGTTGAACAGGGTTCCAAGTAAAGTTGTTCAAAAGACTCATTTTGAGTTATGGAAAAGTAGGAAACCTAGTTTGAGACACCTGCTTGTTTGGGGTAATCAAGCAGAAGTAAGAATTTATAATCCGCAAGAAAAGAAACTGGATGCAAGAACAATAAGTGGATATTTCATTGGTTATCCAGAAAAATCAAAAGGGTATATGTTTTACTGTCTTACCCATTGTACAAGAATTATTGAAACTGGAAATGTTAGGTTCATTGAAAATGGTGAAACCAGTGGGAGTGAAGCATCACGAAATGTGGAGATTAAGGAAGTTAGAATACAAGTCCCTGTAATTAGTACATCTTCAAGAATTGTTGTTCCACATGTTGTAGAACCACACGACAATTAAGAAAAATAAAAAATTAATGATTCCGAGATTAACAATAGACTAATAATAGAACAACCACAAGAAATAGTATTAAGAAGGTCTCACAGAGAAAGAAAGTCTGCTATTTCGAATGATTACGTGGTTTATCTACAAGAGTCAGAAAATTACCTAAGTATTGATAATGACCCAATTTCATTTTCAGACGTCATTAATGGTGATAATTCTGACAAATGGTTAGATGCTATGAAAGATGAGCTTAAATCAATGGCACATGATGGTGTATGGGATCTTGTGGAATTGCCAAAAGGATGCAAGAGTGTTGGGTGTAAATGGGTCTTTAAGACTAAGCGTGACTCTCATGGCAATATCGAACGTTATAAGACCCGTCTTGTTGCCAAATGTTTTACTCAGAAAGATGACATTGATTATAAGGAAACATTTTTACATGTTTCTAAGAAAGATTCCTTTAGAATTATCATGGCATTAATAGCTCATTATGATCTTGAGTTGCATCAAATGGATGTTAAAACTGCTTTTCTGAATGGAGATTTAGAGGAGGATGTTTATATGAATCAACCAGTGGGGTTTATTGAAGAAGGAAATGAACATATGGTGTGTAAACTTAAGAAATCAATATATGGACTTAAACAAGTTTCTCGACAATGGTATCTTAAGTTCAATGATACTATTATGTCCTTTGGATTTAAGGAAAACACTGTTGATCGGTGTATATATCTGAAGGTCAGTGGGAGCAAGTTTATATTTCTGATTCTGTATGTTGATGATATCTTGCTTGCGACTAATGATCTTGGTCTATTAAGTGAGACTAAGAATTTTTTCTCTAACAACTTTGAAATGAAATATATGAGTGAGACATACTATGTGATAGGAATAAAAATATTTTGTGATAGATCACAAGGACTGTTAGGTTTGTCTCAGAAAGCATATATTAATAAAATTTTAGAGAGATTCAGAATGGAGAAGTGTTCAGCATCTCCCGTTCCAATACAGAAATGAGACAAATTTAGTCTCATGCAATGTCCAAAAAATGACTTGGAACGGAAACAAATGGAAAATATCTCTTATGCATTTGTTGTTGAGAGTTTGATATATTCTCAAACATGTACGAGGCCAGATATTAGCTTTGCAGTTGGTATGCTAGCTAATACCAGAGTAATCCTGGACTGGATCATTAGAAGGCTGCAAAGAAAGTTTTAAGATACTTACATGGAACAAAGAATCACATGCTTACTTATAAGAAAGTTGATCACCTTGAGGTGATTGAATATACAAATTCAGATTTTGCTGGTTGTATAGATACATGAAAGTTTACATTTATTTATGTGTATCTTTTAGCCAAAGGAGCGATTTCATAGAAAAGTGCGAAGCAGTCTGTCATTGCTGCATCCACCATGGAAGCTGAACTTGTGGCATGCTTTGAGGCCACAGTTCAAGTTAATTGGTTGCGGAATTTTATTTCAGGACTTGGAGTAGTCGACAACATTGCCAAGCCGCTGAAAATTTATTGTGACAATTCCACAGTAGTCTTCTTTTCTAAGAACGACAAGTATTCCAAAGGTGCTAAGCATATGGAATTGAAATACTTTGTCGTTAAAGAAGAAGTTCAAAAACGTAGAGTGTCAATAGAACATACTAGAACTGATCTTATGATTGCTGATCCTTTAACAAAGGGATTATTGCCCAAATTATTTGCTGGCCATATAATGAATGTGGGCATTATGTTCACTAGTGAATGTTGAATGTTAATGTTATTATTAATGCTTATGTGACACTCTGAGATCTTTAATGTATAAGTTTCTGAAATTTGTGTTTTCTTCTTTATTTATATGCATGCAAATTATAATGAAGAAAACAAATTATGTTATTATTATTAAAATGATATTATGTTTGAATCCATTATGGACTTCTCATTATAAAGTCATATTAAGGAGAAAAAGATAATATAGTGGTACATGGAAGGGAGTCTGTCGATTGAATAACATGTAACCGCCATGACTCTTGTTATAGTTATATCTTTAATTATGAATAATGATGGAACCAATTTATGTAAGGTACTTTAATGCGCATTATGACTTAAGTATTAAATCACAGAATTGTATGACATCACATGAGTCAAGTGGGAGAATGTTAGAATTAATTTAATTAATTCATTTCATTATGTGACTCATGTGAAATATAATGATGGGCCCAAATGTGATTTAATAAAATATGAGGACCTATTGGTTATTATGTGAAGTTAGAATAAAATAAAGATAAAATAAAATATTAACTTATGGTAACCAACTTGATGGGAGTTGGTTAATAAAATACAATAAGGGTTTTGTCTCTGGTCATAAGATTTTTTCACGGTAAACCATCAAGAAAGCGTGAGAAGAGAAAGAAAGACAAAGAGATAGATTGGGAAAAGAAGATTGGAGAATGAGAAGATTAAAAAATATATTCTCATGAATCAAGGTTAGTTCTCTTATTATGATTCATGTATGTTATGTTGTGAAAATCAATAATCTAAAGATCCTGTAGAGTAGTTTTCCATGAGAAAGTAGGAAAACTACATAATGTATTACACTTAATCCCCTCTTTTTTTTCACTATATATTATATACAATAAAAAATTATATAGGATGTATATAAATATTTATTTAGTTTGAGAATAAAAGTTTAATAGTAGATATTTTAGTTATTATACTATATTAAAATTTGATATATTTGTTAAATTATATTGGAAGTATTTCTTACAAATATGTATAATATAATACTATACTATATTAAATAAGATTGACATATAAGAAGCAATAAAGTTGAACCTATTTGATAAATTTAATATTTAATGCTATAATATTGCACCCTATTAAATGAGGTATTTATTGCGTATTAAATGTAAGGAGACATTTCATAAAAGAAATTAAATGTGAAAGTTTTGATTATGCCATTAATACGAAGTTCTCCTCTCCTATAAATAATCAATCAAGGGATCAACTTTTATTCTAAGAATCACCAAATTCACATAATAAACAATTTCACCTTCATATTTGGAGATTCTAGCATAGAAAATATGTCTAAAAATTCATTCATAGCAACACTTTTGATTGTAGTTCTTGCCATAGAAGCTTGTTATGGTGTTTATATTTTACTTACCCCTTGTTTTTTTATTCTGTTAATTTTTGTCATGTAAAGTTATATATATATAAAAAATGATTTATGTTTGTAGGGAAGAAAGAGGAAGGAGACATAGTTGTGGTACCTTGTCAATCAAAGAAGGATTGTCTTCGCCACATTGGCGTTCTTCCTTGCAGTCCATCAGTAGTTCATTGCTACGAGGGATATTGCGTTTGTAATCCTATGAACACCAAATCAGGTATTCAAATTAAAATTAACCTACAATTATAAATATTTTTACATTTTTCATTTCATTTTTTTAGTTTAATTAAAATATTTTGTTTCGTTTTTATATTTTACTAATTCTTTTATTAAATTTTTATTTTTCTTTTATGTCATATCAATCATAGGTGTCGATTTAAATTTGATCCACCAATTTACTTGGAAATAATTTATCCACTTATTGTTGAATCTTTCATCAAATTGAATTTTCTTATAATTAAAATCATATTTGGAGGAGTGGATTTTGATAAATGATTTTGGAAGGATCAAATATAATATTATTAATAAATAATAAATTAATATGAAAAAAATAAGAAGTTAAAATTATAAATATATAAATAAGCATATTTAATAATTATTAAATTTAAAAAATCAAAATCATAAATATATATAGAAATTGTAAAATTTTGAAGAGTAATAAATGGTGAAAAAAATTGATGGTTAGAACAATAAATATCTGAATTGTTTTTATTAACTTTTCTCATTTACATGAATATTCTATTTCATTGTATAATTTGATCATTACACTAAAAATATTATTATTTAATATATTCAATTACAACTACGATAAATTCACCCAATATTTTTTTTAATCCAAACAACGAATCCATTTAAATTACCTTAAATTCATTTTCTTAACAAAATATTTTATTTATATTAAACACAAATAACTATGATGATTATTACGTGAAAAACTTATTTTACTCGTAACTTTATTTTTTTTAATAATTCATTATATTTATTTTCTATTTATTTATGATCTTCCAACTTTTTAAAATATTTTTTTATTATACTTACCAACATTAAAATTATACACTTAATTTTGCAGGTAATATAATGCATATTCAGGGAACCAACAAGAGGGGTAGGAGTGAATGATTTTGCTTAATGAAACATTTTAAATCAATGATTTAAGGTTGTAATTAAGAATGAAGGGCTCTGATGAGATGAATCAGGGTTAAATAATATTGTGAACATTATGGTTCATGTTAATTTGGAATATATATATATATATATATATATATATATATATATATATATATATATATAAAGTTATTAATAAAACAAAGGTCTCTCTTTTTTACATCTTATCAAAACATTTTGACTAGTCAAATATAGGTATAATTAATGCATAAAATTGTTAAGTAGAACCAACAAAAAAGTAAGTGTTTAATATAAATATGGTTGATATAATTAAATAATTAAATAAATATTAATGATGCTTTTTTTTATTTGTTAACAAAACTAGTCATTATTTATAAAGGTTTCATAAAATATAAATTAATTAAATATATTCTCAAGCATCACTCATTAAAAAGTAAATTTTTTTCATATGCTTAAGGGTATAAAATTTGTCATTTTAATTATATGGTAGTTGACATCATATATAGAGAGAGAGAGAGGAAAAAAGGAATTTATTTGTTATTTAAATAATAAAAAATAGAGATTTGTTTTTTATTTTTATTTTCAAATTACAATAAATAATAAAAACAACAATATTATTTAACTCTAGTTTAAAAAAAGATAATTTTTTTCTTTTTATTTATATTTAATATTGTACATTGTGGTTGAATATTAAGTTAACTTTGATTACGTGTTAGACTCTATACATATCAAGCCAGTATTAAAGAAAAAAAAAAAGTAAACAAAAAAATATCATTATTGATTTGAATACAAAATGCTATGAAAAAGGTAGGTCATAATTTAAAATAATAAATAAATACAAATTAAATAATTAAATAAAGTTATTAACATAATGATTGACTACACAAAATTAAAATGTTGACATAAGAAGGAAAGAGAGACACCTTGTTTTATTATTTACTTTCAAATATTCCAACCATCAAACGTGTACTTAGGCCTCAACTATCATATCAGACCCCTTCATTAATTCTTACAACCTTAAAACAAATTTATTTAAAACTAAAGCATAATCATTCACTCCTGTCCCTCTTCTTCCCTCCCTTGAAAATAAAATTACCTGCAAAATTAAGTGTTTAATTTTAATGTTAGTAAAAATAAATTAAAAGAAAATATTTAAAGTGGAATTTATAAAAAAGAGAAAAATAACACATTTGATGGCAATGAATATTTTTTTAATAGTATAAAACAATAATCTTAAGATGTATAAATATATATTATATTTAATTTAAAAAATTAAATTCGTTTATAATGATAAATTTAATTTTAATTTATAGGTTTTTCGATATTCACAATTAAAAAATATACTAAGACTAAAGTCAAATTCATATAATAATTATCATCATTTTTCATTAAAAATATTAAGTATTAGATTATTAGTTTTTCTTACTTGTATATTTGACGATTAGATTTCATAACATTAATAAACCAAAATTTGAATACCTGGTTTTTCTGTTTATCGGATGACAAACACAAACTGATTCACGACACATGACCACGGAAGCATTGCATGGAAGAAAGCGAATGTTTCGAAAACAATCTTTCTTTGTTTTGCACGGAGCCACGACGATGGTTTGATCCTTCTTTTCTTCTCTTGAAAATGAATGCCCTAAAAACACAAATAAATTTTTTTTTTTTATGTAACAAAAAAATATATGATTCAATGAAGAAGGGAGAAAGAGAACACAAATACCATAGCAAGCTTCTATGGCAAGAATCACAAGCAAAAGTGCTACTATGGCTGAGTTCTTCGACATTTCTTTGTGTTTGTGATGAGAATTTGATGATTCTTGGAACGAAACTTTATCCCTTTCATTATTTATAAGGAGATGATGAAGTTCATATTAATGACACGAATGTCGTTATTATGAGTGATTTGAAATTATTTTCTTTGTAAAACTACCCTGAAGTAATAATTTACGTGATTTTTTTCTATAAATGATAATATATTATTAAATGGTGATTTAAAAACATTCAATTGAAATATATACTTTTTAATCGTTACAATATATATTCGTTACAAAAAATTTTATTAGTTTTCATTCTTTGCATTTACCCACCATTTTTTTTGTAGTCTTAAATTAGTTTGATATTAGAAATGGAAATATTGGTTAATATAATGAAAGTAATAAATAATATTCCAAATTAAATAGTAGGTATTTTACTTTATAGATATATAGAAAAATATTCTGTAGTAATTATTTTTATTTTATACTAGATATTTAATATATATTAATAAATATAGATTATATGAAAAATCATAAAAATATATTGTTTTAAGTATATCATTGATGAAATTGTTAAACTTGATATTTGGTATTTCATATAATATAAATAAATCTTTTGATCATGTTTAGTTTATTGTGAACTTCGTATTAAATAAACTTTTTTCTTTTAAATATGTTTATGTGCTTGAAAATTAATGGATTTTGTTTTAGTCTTTGATTTTTATTTTTTTTAATCTTGCTCTTTTACACAATCTCTAAATTTTATTTTTGTCCCAAAAACGATTTCGATAGTTCTTTGAACATTGAGATAAAATGTTTTAAATAACTTATTAGAGCAAAATATAATAAATTTGTTGTTAGAGATTGTAACATCTAAAAAATAATATTAAGTAATATTATAGGTAATTTATAATATATATATATATATATATCTTTTTTTTTTTGTTAAACTATTATAATAATAATAATAAATATATCTATCAAAATATTAATAAAATAATAATTATTAATTAGAATATATATATATATATATATATATGAAATTAATAATTATTATTATTATAATACATTATGAAATTATTAATAATAATTATTATTATATACTATTAAAATTAAAATGTAATATAAATTTATTATTATTATTATGTACAAAGAAAAGAAAAATGAAAATAACATCATACAATAAGAGATAAGATTTTGGCCAAGACTTACAAAAAATTATTAATTTAATAAAAAGATAAAAATCATTAATAAAGAAAAAAAAGAGTAAAAATCTTCCTATATAAAGAGGTGGGGGTGGTGAAAAAAAAAAAGGAGGGAGAAAGGTAAGAAAGGGAGAACGAAAAGAGAGGGGGAGAGAAGAAAAAGAGAGGGAGAGAAAAGAAGGAGAGAGGGAGAGAAGAGAAAAAAAAAAACTTGGAAACAAATTTTGTTGTATTATCTGCAATATTGAGGTAGGGGGAAATATTTATCAATATTCTTCTTTATTTTTATTTATGGTTGTGGAGTGAGGTTAACCTCATTTTATTTATTCTTTATATTTTAGTTATCTCTAGTTATGTACTTATTTGCCTTATGTTTGTTTATTTTATTTCCAATTATACACCGGTCTTATTTATTTACGTGTCCAGTTACATACTTATCATATTTGTTTATTTTATTTTATCTTCAGTCTTGCACTGTTCTTATTTTAATTATCTCCAGTTATGTACTGGTTCTATTTGTTTATTTTATTTTATCTCTAGTTATGCACTGGTCCTATTTATTACCTTATATTATTTAATTATTTTTAAATAATAATATCTATTTATGAAGATTTGATGATATTGTAGATGGATGTTGGACATTGAGGATTGAAACGAATAAATATCACTGAAAGAGTGATTAAAATTATGCTCATTTATACTTACTAGTTGTTCAAATTTAATTTAAATCTTCATAAATTGAATAAATGAAATAAGTTGAGCAAGTTGAAAAATATATTTTATATATCATTATAAGATGGTATTATTTTAAATGATAATTATTCTCACCTCCTTATTGTTATTTCTTATGCATGTTACAACTAAAATATCAACATAAATAGATGAAAGCATCAAGATGGAAGATACATATTATTCAACAATTGTTGGAAGAATTTTTTTTTGTCAATTGTAATAATTGTTTCTGATATATAAAAAAATGTAAACTTGTAAAACTCACATCTTTGTACATATAAATGTATAAACATTTATCTCATATTTTACTTCAAGACTTAATAGGAAGTAGTAATCTCTTAAAATATGATTAACAACGTGAAAAAAGACGCCACATTAGATGGTATCGGAGCAACATTTCATGTGTGACCTGTAAAATGAGTCTACCATGATATCTTATGAATCCTAACTTATATAATTCCAAATGAAAAATAATAGAAGGAATAACAAGTTGACAAAAGCGGTACAAGCTATCTGAGACATGACCGCTGCATTATTAAGGAACCAAAGACTTGAAGGAACAATGGATCACAAGGTTTAGTTGAATTTAGGAGAAACAAACCTCCGCAATTTTCTGGAGGTTATAACCCAGAAAAAGACTGAATTATGGATTAAAGAATTAGAAAAAATATTTCAAGTTATGAATTGTCCTGATGACCAAAAGGTGAATTGTGTTGTGTTTATGTTAATAGGAGATGCTGAATATTGGTGGGATATTATCAGGAGATTACTAGAAGGAGGAAGAATAATCATTACTTGGGAGGTGTTTAGAACAAAATTTTTAGAAAATTTTTTAGAAAAATATTTTCCCAATGATGTGAGAAGGGTAAAAGAAATAGAGTTTATGTAATTAAAACAAGAAGGTATGACAGTAGGAGAATATGCCTCTAAGTTTGAAGATCTAGCAAAATACTCTGCATTCTTTTATCACCCTGATGAAATAATGAAGTGTATAAAATTTGAGAATGAACTTAGGTCTGAATTGAGAAAAAACAGTAGAAATACTAGAAATTTCTAATTTTCCTACGCTTATTCATAAGTATAGATTTTTGGAAGATTTTGAAAACCATCAAAATAGTAAATCAAAATATTTTGGACCCCAACATAATAAAAGGAGACAAAATGAAGGAAAACCTTACAACCACCATCAATGGAGATCCCAACCCAGTCAATTTTCGATAGGAAATTTTAATAAACCTGTAAATAGTCAGCTCAAGTGTTTCAAGTGCGGATATGATCATTATGCTAAATATTGTCATCTTAAAGGGTCTGTTTGTTTCAAGTGTGGAAAACCTGGTCATATATTCTCTAAATGTCGAAAAAAAAATTTTAATCCTTCTGCACAAAAAATAAGACATCCGACAATAGGAAGAGTGTATACCATGAATGGAACTGAAGCCTCTTAGAATAATGATTTGATCCAAGGTATGTGTTTCATTAAAGACAAAATTTTAAATGTACTATATGATTTAGGCGCAACTCATTCATTCATTTCAAATGATTATGTCCAACACCTTGAATTGTCAACTTCTTTTCTAGACACTAATTTGATTGTTTCAACTCCCACAAGTAAGTTTGTAATCACCAATAAAATTTGTCTAGATTGTCCTTTGTTCATTGAAAATAGGAAATTCCTTGCAAATTTAATTTATCTACCTTTATCTCAATTGGATGTAATCTTGGGTATGAACTAGTTATCTTCCAATCAAGTCCTTATGAATTGTGCAGAAAAATCAGTAATATTTTCAAATTCTGATAATCTTTTGAATTTCTCTACCAACTCAGTAAATGAGTCTTTGAAGAACAAAATTCAATCATATTTATTACTATCTTCTGTGGAAGTAAAAGAGAAAGTCGATTTGAAAAATATATCATTTGTTCAAAATTTTCCTGAAGTTTTTCCTAATGATATTCCTGGTTTACCACCCAATAGAGAGATTGATTTTTCAATAGATTTAATGTCTGGAACTGGATTAATTTCTATGGCACCATATAGGATGTCACCTTCTGAATTGATAGAACTGAAGAAACAATTAGAAAAATTACTTGGCAAACAATTCATTCGTCCTAGTGTATCACGTTGGGGAGCCCCTGTTTTATTAGTTAAGAAGAAAGATGGAAGTTTTAGGTTGTGTGTAGATTATCGTCAATTAAATAAATTCACCATAAAGAATAAATACCCTCTTCTAAGAATAGATTATTTATTAGATCAATTAATAGGAGCTTCTATATTTTCTAAAATAGATTTAAGATCAGGATATCACCAAATTAGAGTAAATGCAGAAGATGTACAAAAAACTGCATTTAGAACTAGGTATGATCATTATGAATACCAAGTGATGCCTTTTGGTGTGACCAATGCTCCTGCAATATTCATGGATTATATGAATAGAGTTTTTTGTCCATTTTTAGATAATTTTGTTGTGGTTTTTATAGATGATATTCTTATTTATTCTAAAACTTTTGAAGATCATGCGGAACACCTTCAAGTTGTTCTTCAAATTTTGAAAGACAAACAATTATATGCTAAATTGTCTAAGTGTGAATTTTGGTTAAAAGAAGTAAGATTTTTAGGCAATGTGATTTGCAAAGAGGGAGTGTCAGTAGACCCAACTAAGGTGGAAACAATTCTACAATGGGATCCACCAAAAACTGTGACTGAGATTCGTAGTTTCCTGGGTTTGGCAGGATATTATAGGATATTCATTGAAGGATTTTATAAAATGACTATACCTTTAACCCAACTCACTAAGAAAGGTCAAACTTTTGAATGGACAGAAAAATGCGAAAATAGTTTTCAAGAACTTAAGAAAAGATTAACCACTTCCCCTGTACTAGCATTACCTAACCCAACTGGACATTTTGTGATATTTTGTGATGCTTCCAAAATGGGATTAGGATGTATTCTTATGCAAGATAGAAGGATAGTTGCATATGCTTCAAGATAATTAAGAACACATGAAAAAAATTATCCAACTCATGATCTAAAACTAGTTGCCATCGATTTTGCACTCAAAATATGGAGACATTATGTGTATGGTGGTAAGTTTGAGGTTTTTAGTGATCATAAAAGTCTTAAATACTTGTTTGATCAAAAAGAGTTAAATATGAGACAGAGAAGATGGATGAAATCTTTGAAAGATTATGATTTTGAATTACATTACCATCCAGGAAAAGCAAATGTAGTAGCAGACGCTTTAAGCAAAAAATCTTTATATGTCTCTTCCCTTATGATTCATGAGATGAGTCTGCTAAAAGAATTCAGAAACATGAATTTTATCAATTACCATGAACCTTGATAGAATAAAATTAAACTTAACTCAAATTACTAGTGAATTACAAAGACAAATTCAAGAGACTCAAGTAGGTGATGAATTTATTCAAAAGAAAAAGAAGTTGATAGGACAAATGAATGGAGAAAGGCATAGATAAAGCAGGAATTTTGAGATTTAGTGGTAGGATATGTGTGCCTAATAATGTAGAGATTAGGAAGCTGATTTTAGAAGAAACACATAAGAGTAAATTGAGCATATATCCAAGCACAACAAAAATGTACCAAGATCTTAAGAAAATATTTTGATGGCCTAAAATGAAGAAGCAAGTGGCACAATATGTAACATCATGCTTAGTTTATCAAAAAGCTAAGATAGAACATCAAAGACCTGTAGGAATGCTACAATCTTTAAACATACCTTAGTGGAAATGAGATAGTATTGCAATGAACTTTATAGTTGGTTTACCACGAACAATTCAAAAATTTGATTCCATATGGGTTATCGTCGATAGGTTGACAAAGTCTGCTCACTTTCTACCTATTAACATTAGGTATTCATTGGAGAAACTGACTGAATTGTACATAAAAGAAATTATGAGGTTACATGGAGTTCCATCTAGTGTTATTTCTTATAAGGATCCTAGGTTTACTTCTAAATTCTGGGGAAGCTTACATCAGGCCTTAGGGACTAAGCTTCATCTTAGCTCAGCTTATCATCCTCAAACTGATGGACAATCAGAAAGAACCATCCAATCTTTGGAAGATTTGTTGAGAGTGTATGTTCTAGAGGATTCTAGTAGTTGGGATTGATACTTGTCATTAATTGAATTCACGTACTACAACAGATTCCATTCTAGCATAGGTATGACACTCTATGAGGCATTGTATGGGAGAAAATGTAGAACACATTTATGTTGGTTTGAGACTGAAGAAAATTTAATCTTAGGTCCTGACATGATTCAACAAACCACTGAGA
Source organism: Sphenostylis stenocarpa (assembly GCA_963425845.1). Classification (NCBI taxonomy): domain Eukaryota; kingdom Viridiplantae; phylum Streptophyta; class Magnoliopsida; order Fabales; family Fabaceae; genus Sphenostylis; species Sphenostylis stenocarpa. The sequence goes on along the minus strand of OY731399.1, from coordinate 19,858,065 downwards.
AAATTAAGATGATTCGGGAAAAATTAAAAACAACTTAAAGTCGACAGAAAAACTATGCTGACAAGAGAAGACGACCCCTTGAATTCCAAGAAGGTGAGCACGTATTCTTGAAAGTAACACCGACACCTGGAGTTGGTATTATAATGAAAGCAAAGAAACTCACTCATCGATTTATTGGTCCCTATCAAATTCTTAGAAAAATAGGTCATGTTGCTTACCAAATTTCCTTACCCCCTTTCCTTTCTAATCTTCATAATGTGTTTCATGTGTCTCAGCTAAGAAAATATATTTATGACCCTTCTCATGTAATAATGACAGATACATTACAATTAAAGGATAACACTACATATGAAACAATGCCTCTACAAATTACAAATATGAAGATCAAACAACTGAGGGGAAGATAAATTCCATTAGTAAAGGTTGTTTAGAATGAAAGTACTTGAAATGCTATGTGGGAATTAGAGAAGAGAATAAAAGAAAGTTACCTTTATCTCGTTTTAGTCACTAAAAATTTTGAGGACGAAATTTACTGTAAGTATGGAAAAAATGTAACATCTCGAAAATTAATTTATGTAAAATTTTCTTCAAATATAATGTATTAAATAATATTATAGGTAATTTTATATAAAAAAATAAAAATAATATATATATATATATATTTGTTAAACTATTATAATAATAATAATAAATATATCTATCAAAATATTAATAAAATAATAATTATTAATTAGAATATATATATATATATATATATATATATATGAAATTAATAATAATTATCATTATAATACATTATGAAATTATTATTAATTATAGTTATTATATACTATTAAAATTAAAATGTAATATGAATTAATTATTATTATTATTAATATGTAAAAAGAAAAAATAAAGATAACATTCTTATCTCTTGGTATAAGAAGAGATAAGATTTTGACTAAGACTTAAAAAAAATTATTAATTTAATAAGAAGATAAGAATCATTAACGAAGAACACAAAAAGAGTAAAAATCTTCCTATATAGAAAGGTGGGTGGGGGTGGTGAAAAAAAGAAGAAGGGAGAAAGGTAAGAAAGGGAGAAGGAAAAGAGAGAGGAAGAGAAGAAAAGAGAGAGGAAGAGAAGAAAAGGAGAGGGAGAGAAGAGAAGGAGAGAGGGAGAGAAGAGAAACAACTTGGAAAGAAAACAAATTTTGTTGTATCAATATTGAGGTAGAGGAAGGAGACATTTATTAATATTTTTCTTTATTTTTACTTATAGCTGTGGAGTGAGATGTCTATAATTTCATTCTATTTATTTTTTATATTTTATTTACCTCCAATTACGTATTATCCTGCTTTATGTTTGTTTATAAAAATTGTCAATAATTATTTATGAATATAAAAAAATGTAAACTTGTAAAACTCACAAGTAAATATATAAACATTTATCTCATCTCTTATTATCAAGAATTAATAGGAAGTAATAATCTATTAAAATATGATTAACAACATGAAAAAAAATAAAGGAAGCCACAAAGACTATAAAAATAAAAGCAATATTCAAAGTAAAAATCAATCCAATTAATTATGAATAAAAATATATTGAATTTTTTTATGAACTAATAAGTGGATTGTCTATTAGTTTTATTACATTTAATATTTAATAAATATATTATTTAATGTTTTCTGTACAGATAAGATATAATATAAGTTTTAATTACTAATATTTCATAATTAAAAAAATAAGTAAATAATAATATTATAAGAATCAATACCATAAATATTATATTTAAAAAGAAAAATTACTTAAATAACTTTTTTTAAGTTTATTTATCAATTAGACTTGTTTATTATTTATACCTAAATTTTAATAAGGATAAATAAATTTGTTTTACATATACAATTTTTTTTCTTTTTTTCGTTATTTTTTTCTTTCTTCATTTATCTTTTGTTTTCCTTTTTTTTCCTATTTTATTCTTCTCTCACTTCTTCTTATTCTTCAATTGAAAAAATAAATTAAAATTTGATCAGGTGAGTATTTTATTATTATTATTATTAAAAAATAAAAAATTGTTATATAAGAAAAAAGTATTATATAAAAATTTTAGATATTACATTGTTATGTTATAATTATTAAAAAAATTAAATATTTATTTTAAAATATTTGTCTTAACATATTTTTATTAAATTTTAATATAATAATTTAATTAGAAGAATAAGTAAAGGAGGTGAGAGAAAAATAAGAGACATAAGAAAGAAAGATGAACTGCAGAAAGAGAAAAAAAATTAATGAGAAAAAGAAAAAAACTACCTCTCATCATGAAAATCTATTTAAGTAAATAAATTCATATAACTTCTATTTAAGTAATTTTTCTTTTAAAATATATTATTGTTAATATTTATTCAATATTATATATGTCTACACAAATAAATAATAAATCTTTCTAAATATTTTAAAATATATTGTTTTTTTATTTAAATAATTTTTTATTCACTAATAAATTTACAAATTTTACAGTCCAGTTGGTTTGTATAGGTACTTACTAATATTAATATTTATTAGTAATTTTTTAATTATGAAATATTAGTATTTAAAATTTATATATATATATATATATATATATATATATATATATATATATATATATGTGTGTGTGTGTGTGTGTGTGTGTGAATATATTGAAAACGAGAACTTAGCAACCTTGTAGATGAATATGTAAGATTGGTCAAATTGTTAAGTACAATAATAATCGTAGAACAGGTTGAGAGACCTTGAAAGTCAGAAGTTCTTGTATATTGTCTAGTACCAGTGGCATTAAAAAGTTATTATTCGAAAAAAAAGAAAGTTACCTCATCACCATCGTCATCAATCAATTATGGTAAAAAATCATGAATGAAGTTTATTGGAAGTATTTAAAGTCACTAAAAATTACATACCCTAGGAAACCCCAAAAATCTAAATTATCACATTCACACATCTTCAAACGAACAAACGGTGGTCAGCTTCATCACCATCTTTTACCTTTAACTTTTGCCTACTCTACCATATATGCTCAACCCAATGTTTCTTTTAAATAAGACTTCTTACTTTCAACCGTTCATTGAGAACATGAAAATCAGGTAAATTCTAAGGGTAGCATTCTTACTGAGTAGTTTTCATAGGGTAATCAATAGACACACAACAAGCTTTACATTAAATAGGATGAAGGTTTTAGTTCATATTGTGCTCCATTAATAAGAAAGATACTTGAACTGAATTTACAGAAATAAAAATATTAAATTTAACACAATCAAAATGAATAAAAAACCTATCATTACTCAACCATGAGGCAAGTGAAACAATTTAGTTTCTGTCAGGAAAGTAATAAACAATACATAAATTGGACAACTTTCGAGTGATACTAACAGAGGACAAAATAATGCTAAGTAGACTACTCTTGCTAACTTATTCATAAATAAATGTTATCCTTTCTCTACAGAAACAGCTAAGCGAACCAACGATCAAAACCCAGCTAGTTTTGTTTTAAAACTATATATACATATGAAACAACGGTTGTCGAAACATCCAGTTGGTACTTGGTAGGTTCTTCACTTTTCTGTCACACTTGATCATTTCCCTTGAGAATATTGTACTTGCAGAGAGGACAAGTGGCATTCATCTTCAGCCATTTCACTATACATGAAGAATGAAAATGATGGTTGCAAGGAAGAGCATGGAGCTCTGCTCCATCCTCATACGAACAGAGGCATATACAGCATTCCTGAAAAGCAACAGCAAATATTAATAAAATAAGCTCCCGAAAATGAATCTTAGCAGATCATATTTTACGGTTCATCGATTAAGTTTTCTATTATAGCCTAAATAATTTTTTATCTAAATGTCAGCATATATCCAAAAGTGTCAAGACCATGCCATGTATGATTGGGGGGAAAGGGAGAAAAAAGTGCTTAGCAATGTAAGGTTCCCATATTAAAACATGAGACCGACCAAATCCCACAACGACATCAACATCGACTTAAGGCCGAGGGGTTGCGATAATATATCGCATGTCAGTCATACGACTGATTCGACCGACCAATTATTTATTCTATCTCCTCTCAGTATCTTCGACTTGAGGTTAGAGCAATGTGTGATATTATACTATATGTCTGTCATATGACCGATGCCTTTACTCTGCGTCTTCCACTTGAGGTTGAAAGACTGTGTGATATTAAATGTCTATCATATGACCGATGCCCTTACTCAGTTACAAGACCAATCTTGATGTTAATTGTTACCCACCACTCTAGACCAAGGCCCATGATCACCGATCAACCGCAAAATACACTAGTAACTGGGGAGTTCCAAAATAGAGGAGGGTGCTCGACTCACTTCCCAACATGTAAAGCTGTTAACTTCCAAGCCACGATTATCACAGGCATGGAGGATTATAGAAAAACCTATAGATACACATCTAAGCCACCACAAAGACAACTGAAAAATATAGAGTATCCTGAAAATCTTATCAAGGCTTTTTTCTAGAACACTAGTGAAGGTTAGTTTATTATTGTACCGGATACACAAGCTGGCATCTATAATAATAATAATAGTAATAATAATAATAATAATAACAATAATAACAATAATAATAATAATAACAATGGCGGGATGGCAAAACAGATTGGATCCCGTCCGCTTTAAAGCGGAAGCGGACGGGACGGAATGATAATTTTAGCTAGCCTCCTCATTTTGGCCCGCTTGTCTAACTTGCCAACTTGACCGATTAAGGATGGAGCAGACTCATTGACCTGCTTTAAAAAATATATTTGTATATTAAAATAAAAAAGATTATAATTAAAAATATTATATTTTTGTGTTATGTTATTGAAATATATAAATATATTATAATATTTAAATTATAAAAATTAATCAATTAAATTTAAATTATTGATTATTTTCACACATAAATATAATAACTTTTTTCAATTTATCTAATAAAAATATTTATTAATAAATAAAAACTTAAAAATTATTCATATAAGTAATAATATATTTTTAAAAAATACATTGATGGATTAACCCATTAGCCCACCTTTTGATGGAGGAAGTTGAAATCTGTAACCCGTCCTAACTATGATGAACTAACCCATCACATCTCGTTTTTTATGAGCTAGAAGCGGGTGGACCGAAACAGGACTGTTTTGTTCTCCCTAATATTTAAAAGAGTTGAGACCTACATACATCTTCAACTAGGTTCCCTTTTAAGAATAATTTGGCAAAATCTTCACTAAAACCATCTACGCAAATAAATTGCAGCTAATAACAGCCTCCTTTGCTAACCCTTTTGTTTAATCACTATTATTTCCTCGGTGACTTCATCTTTGATAAGTATCAAAAAGTCTATACTTACTCCTCTCCTTTATTGCGAAGAAGAGCTAAAGTAAGAATGGGGCAAAAGAAGTACTTAAAAGCGGGTAAAGAACTTTTTTTTTTGTGTGTATTTGGAGCATGTTTAAGAAAACTGAAATCTTTCAGCTATTTTTTTAGAAAATAAGTTGTGTTTGGAACAATAACTGAAATTGTGTGCACCTGAAAATTTGTATACAATGACTTCCTAACAGGTTTTTTCCATTTCGGCTTCATAAATACTTTTTTTCATGTAAAAGCTATTTCTTTTGTTGCAATCGAATATAATAAATTTTCTTAAAACCATTTTATAACAAACTTGAACAAATATTAATTCTGATTACAATAAAATAAAACAATAATCGATTATACACATAACCGATTATTGAAATATCTTACTTTTTGGTGGTTGTCCGAAAACACCCTTACTTTCAATAAGATTCACGTAATTGCTTCATGGGTAGTGGAGGATCTTCTTGGGAGCTGAGGAGGACCGTGACCCCCAAAGTTTTGTAATTCCCATATAATTTATGATTTTGACCCCCAAACTTAAGGAACATTTAATATATTTACTTGTTTATTTACAATTTTATCTTCTCAGCCCCTTCTAACTCTCATATAATTTATTATTTTGTCTCCCTCAAATTTAATGATCATTTAATATATTTAAGTATATATCTACAATTTTATCCTTTCACCTTTCATTTTTTTTTATATTTATTTATTATTTATTAATAATATATTATTTGGCCCCCTCAAGATCAATGTTCAAGATCCACTGTTCATGGACCATTAAACCTAGACAATAAATTAAAATATAGTTGCTTTCAATTTTTTAGGACTTCGTTCATAGTAGAGCATGATATGAGTAAATTATTTTTTATCATATGAATATGTTTTACCCCAGGTTCAAGATTGTAACCTCTTTGGATCTTCTATATTAAACATATTAAATTCAAGAAAAGTAAAGTATAATGCATTTTAACTAATATTTCGAACCTCTATCAATTATTTCACAGATTTCTTAAATATCATGGATTTTAAAGATTAGCACATAAATATGGACCAAGTTAAGCAAACATGAAACTACTATTTGAAGTTATGAAAGGCAATTTCAGTACTTAGATATAGAAATTGCATTTATTATTTCCCCCCCTGGCTAACCAGATCCACAGATAAGAGCAAAAGGAGACACAGTGCGAATATTTGTGCATTGACCAAAATAAGAAGACCAGCAATTTCTATTTCATAGAAGTGATGGAATGTGACGCAAAAATAAATAGCATTTGAGAAACGCTTACCGCATCCTCTGGTAAAAGCACTCGTTCATTTGCCAAGTAAGCACTGTTAGTTTCAATTGGAACCATTGATCCAGCTCCACCATTGGACTTATCCTCACTGCTTGATATTCGAAACTTGTATTTTGGAAGTATGCTAAGATCTGCTTCAGACGCACCTTCCTATTAATCCCAAAACAATAGAAGAAACATTAGAAGGTTCAAGAGCTCGAAATATTTTAGTCCGTGTAAAATATTTGTTATTCTTACCTGTCCTGCAACAGCATAGAGAATTGCAATGATGCAGGGCAAACAACAACAGAGAGCAATTCCAATCAAGCACGCCAAGACAACACAAAATATGGCAAAAAAAACATCAAATGCCAGAAAGACAACAGACAACCTGTAAAATTACAAAAACAGATATTTTGTCATTAATGTTAGTAAGATTCATTAATTACAGCAAACAATTTATCAGATAAAAAGAGTTAGCAAGTATCCATACATTTGAATATTCCAGAATATATGTAAAAATGTTTTAAGAAAATATTGGTTTAATTGATAGATTATTTTATAAGCAATAAAAGTAAAAATACAATATAAAAATGTGTTAGAAACTTCCAATATGGAAAAATATTAAAAACTAATATTAATGGAGATTTAAATAATTCATAATGGTTATACTTTTGGTCTTCAATGCAGAATCCCCAAGCATACTTACTTAAAATGAAGCATAAATATTTAAAATGGAAAAGTATTGGAATCACGTCCATCTCCAATACTGATAAACTTAAAAGACTCCTACATACATATCCAAGGAGTGGCCTCAAATTTTCTTTAAACTTATTAAAACTTTATTGATTGATACATTTCGGATACATCTATATGACTATACTTGAATAAGATCTAACTTATTAAAGTTTAATGATTGATACATTCAGGGTACCGCTCAACATTTTATAAAATCTCAATGCTTAATTTGTTGTGGTCTTTGACCAGGAATACTCACAAGCTATGAAGCACAAGTACATAAACCAATACACTTATGATACTCCTTTGATACAATACTCCTAAATACATATCCAAGAAGTATCCACCAATTCCTTTTATTGTATTAAATTTTTATTGACTGATGCACCTAGTACCTATACTTGAACGGGTCTAAAACTACGTACAGCTCTATTTTCCTTATATCCCTAAAGTGGTAGCAAATAGAAGACAAGCATATAGAGCCAAGACTTCTTTTGAATGTGATTAATGATGCTTTTTGCAACGTTCTAACATGGGTTGAAGAAAATATGTGCTTCTTGTGACATATTGTACATAAGTTAACATATCAAGGTGATTTGGGCCACTAAATAGGATTACCATATCTCTATATTTAAATTTTGATTTATTTCAGTTTATCTTTATTTTCCTAGCTTAGATCAGGATATCAGAATGCTGATTACAGATCCTTGTTTTGTTAATTAGGATATATTTAGATATATTAATTAGGGATCTCTTTTTTCTTTCATTTTATTAATTAGGTCCTAAATTAGGATCAATTAGAATGCATGTTATTTATGGTCCTATTAATTAAGAAACTCTTTTATTTGTAGGGAAAATTGCACTACGTTCCCTCCTGTCATATCACATGATATGAGACTGGGGCGTGTGACTTCCAACAAACAAAAAAACATGAAAATTAAAAATGAATGTTTTAGAAGTATAAGGTGGTCACAATATTGTTGTCGCGGTGTCTCCCCCAACCACAATGGCAACAGCAATGAATAAAGGATATATAAATAATTTAATTGCAAAATTGTTATATTTTACTTTCAGTGCCCACATAAAATAATTTCACAATGCAACAGCCACAATCTGCAAACTCGCACCACAATGGCCCCAACTGCGGCCACAATCGGCACTGCAATTTAGAACCGTGGTTGGACTCTTTCCTAGAATCCCACCAGAGCAAGAGTTTTGTAGCACTGGGTTGCCTTCTTGTATAATCAATCAAATGGAACACATAGCTAAATATTAGCCACTGTATGCTAAGGGAGCTAGTAACCTCTTAAAAACAATATGTTCTCAGAAATCTCCACACTTCTGTTATTCAAAAGAAATAAATGAAAAGGAACATATCTTCATCCCTACACATCTACCCACCCACCCAAAAACAAAAGAGAGGTGAATGATCTCATATGTGTATGCATTGTCAGAAACCTGAACAAATAACAAATATAATCCGTATATGCAAATCAACATGTATAGATTGATGCCAGATATTAAAATTAATATACAAACATTATTTTACAAGTTTGAAATAAAGGCTTACCAGTACAATCGTGGGGCATCTTGCAGAAGCATATCACCACCAGAGACAACCCAGTAAAAACCCACTATCCACCAAAGGAATGAAACCCCAGTATTTAATGATTCACATCGTTTTGTGAACCTGTGTTGGAAATAATAAAAAATCAGTTTCATCCAATATTAATTAATTATATAATACAGTCCAAAGAAGTATCAAGTATAATTGATATTAATAAGACAAACAACATATAAGATTAACATGCTTCATCAGCCAGGGTATTTAAGATAAAAATAGACATTTCCTTTCCCAAAGATAATGATAGTCCTGTCCGGTGGACGGTGGTTAGTTCTCATATTAAAGTACACCATGTGAGGTAAAACTTATGTGGCAAAAATATCTACGGAAGGATTCCTTTGACTGAAACCTAATTGAAAACCATAAATTAATATTACCAGACACATACTGAAATTTTTTTTATCAACTATCATGACTAACCCTTATTTAGTATACCACATTATATTGAGTGCAATTTGAAACAAGATGAGCATGGAGAAACTGAGCGGAGAGAATCAAGAAAAACATTCTGAATCAAGCCTTGAAGACAAAAGCACAAGCAAAGATAAACATTTGAAGGTGGATAACCACTTTGGAGAAGAAGCAAATATCAGTGAGCCAAAAAAGGGACTATAATAGGTCTCATCAGCTTCAGCTCGCCATAATGCTCCTTTTTCAAGGGAAAAAATGCTGCAGAAAGCAGAGCATTGGAGGTGCAAGGGGGCATTAACATGTTTGTGTTTGATCCAGGAGGAGTAAAAGCTATTTTGAGTTGCAAGGTGGGGTGGCTTGGGCACCAGGCTTCAATCAGTTGGAAGGGGATTCATTTCAACAGCCTCGTGCTATTCACCAAGAGGATAATGTGAAACATTAAGGGAAAGTATTGATAGCTAAGGTAACCCTCTAGTAAGTTAAGTTAACTAGTGGAGTAATTAGAATTGCGTAGTTCAGAGCTAGAATAGTTAGAAATAAATCATTTTTCCCATAAACAGGAAGAAGTGTTGAGAGAGGAGTGGCTAGCCAATTGGACTGCTATTATTGTGGCTAGGAAGAGTCCTCGTTCTCTCAAATACACAGGGTTTTTATGAGTTTTTTCTGTTCATCAATAAAATATGTTCTGTGTTCTCAACCTGAATCAGTTTTTATCACTATTATTGTCCACATTATGATATTAGAAAAACACAAACCCCATTCATGACCCTTCACTCATCCAGATCAACCTAACTAATCAATGGAACATTTTCACATTTGTATTTGACTAAATCTAGCCAACCAAATTTTGTTATCAATAGCCTCTTCACGACACTGTTAGTCATATCAAGTCCAATCATAAAATTACATAACCCTCAACCATAATCCCAAGTAAAACATCAGAAAATCTCTCACAATAACTCTACTAAACTTCTTCATAGAATTTTAAGCTGCAATATAGATACTTGACAAAAGCACAGCACACCCAATGTTCATCTGACCAACTGCACCTTCAATTCACTCCAAACTCATATCTACTAAACCAAACCAGAACAAAATTCAAACCGGAAACCCTAGCAGACAACAAAATAAAAATAAATGATTAAATTCATTGATTGAAAAAGAAAAAAACTCTTCTCAGTAAAAGAACCTCTATAATCTGATAAAATTTAGCTGCACCAACTCAAATATCAAATCATTAAACTGAAAGTCAAAACCCTAACATCCAAAAAAAATGAACAAGTCCATAAAAACAGAATAATTCAGCTCAAAGTGAACGAAATTGAATTAAATTTAACGAACCGGGAGCGAGAAGAGATGCCAGAGCTCCCATCTTCGTCGCTGTCGCTGCCGCCAGCATCGCTTGGGGCACTGTTCCCCACGTCCCTTGCGGCACGGAGTGATTCTCTCCGACTCCGGCGCCTGTACTCGAGCCACACGAGCACCACATGCACAAGGCACTGCAGCGCGTACCCAACGATCCACTCGCGGATCGGCGTGTTAGGCTGCTCTCGAGTGGTGCATGCGAGCATGGCCACCGAGACGACGACGAAGGCCATGTTCCATGACATATCGAGCGCCACCACCGGCTTGGAATAACCCCAGTCAGCGCGGCGCTCCTCCAGCTCCCGGGCAGCTGTCTCCCGCACCAGCATGGAGGGGCCACGGCGGCCAGCCCGGCCGAGGAGGAGCGCTAACGAGGGGGTTCGGGAGCCATCGTGACGGGAGCGGAGCAGTGGCGCCTCGCCCTCAGCCGTGGCAGTTTGTGATGACATGGCAGGCAGAATTCTCTAGAGAGGAGAAGAGAGAGGGTGTTGCATAATTTAATAATTGAAATTGAAAAGCTTTGAAACAGAAACAGATGAAAATACTCCTATTGTTGTTTTGCTATAATAATAATAATATAAAAAGATGAAGAAGATTAGCTGATAAGCATTTGACAATAACAATGATTTGTGTTTGGGTGAAGTGTTAGTGAATGAATGAGAAAGGAGATGAAGGATGAGAGAAGAAGTATTTGAAGAATGAAGACAATTTGCAGTGATGTGTTGAAAGGTAGATGAGAAGAATGATTGTTGAAAACGTTTCTGAGGGGAGTGTGCTGTGATGCAATTTTATGGGGTGAAGGACACATTACTTTAACTTTTATATGGGTACATACATAAGTAACTTCGGATTTTTTTTAATGTTTAAAAGATAATTGAAATTTGAAAAAGGTAATTTATAATTAAATAAAAAGATATATTTTCATATGATATTTGTATATAGTTTTAATTAATTTCAAACATAGTCGTGGAGGGAATGTGTTAATTAATATTTATTACGTCGTTGTATAAATTATTTATTTCTATATTGGTCTTCTTATACACATTTTTTTTATATTTCTATTCTTATACATATTTTATTTTTTAACCTATTTATTACTATTTTATATAAACTACATAATAGAAACAGAAAGAATGATTTTGAAACAGCATTTTATGAAAAGAAAAAAAAATTAAAATAAAGCTTTTTCTAATCATATAGATAACTCACCATTAGATATAAAACTTGTTGAGATAAAGTCATATAAAAATGAAGAACTCCTCATTAATCACGTAAAATTATTTTTCGTTATATAATATTATGTACCATATCATTTTAAGAGATAAATTCAATAATATATATATATATATATATATATATATATATATATATGAAATTATCAGTAACTGTTGTACATTCTTAACGTGTATGTTTTATCTTTCAATAAATTGATATATAAATATTATCTTCGAATTGTAATTGTTGCACTTCCATAGTTATCATCCATTCACTTTTTAGCTCATTTTGTACAAATAAATATATTCAACTTTTATCTCATTTTTTACAAGTAAAACGTAGACAATAAATCCATTTACTTCATTTATTTTTAATCTATGTTTACTCGTAAATAGAACATTATATGTTATTTATCATTACACAATATTTCCTATCCGAACAAATATTCAATTTTTATTTAGGTATAATTCAAAACAAGATCTAACTAAACTTATTTGTATCATTATTGATATTAATAAACATTATATAAACTATTTTATAGTATTATGGAATATAATATTTTATATAATCGAATTAGAACATATTTGTATATAATTATCAATATTGAATTACACAAATATTGAGTTTTATTTGCAAATACAATTATGTTTTATAAATCATATAATTAATATGATAATGCTCATAATATTAAATTATATAAGAACATAATATATTGAAATTTCAGTATTCTAAATTAACTAGATTTAAATATCTAACGTGAAAAATTAATTTTTAGAATTTGAACATCTTGAAAAATCCATTATCCAAACATAATAGTTTATTATAGAATATTTTAAATTCTCTCAAAAAAATTAATTACATTAAAAAAAATTATCATTCAAAAAATTCCTCATCGAAGGATACTTCGGCATTTCAGCTTGAGCTGTGCACATAAGCTCAAAAGCATCAGGTTGAACAACTAGTTTAAACAAGCCACCTTAAACAACAACTTCTCAGTAAACATTGTCAACACCTACAAGGCGGCGCGCCAAATCGGCATGCAATGCATGACCACCCTGCATCAAACATATACCAATCGCATTAACAATCATTAACATCGCATAATAGCATGTTTTGATTAGTATATTTCAAAGGGAATACAACATCATCAGCTGTGACACAGTGAAAGTCAAATTGAAAAAAATGAAAATATTTAAAATAGGGAAGAGGGAACCAAAGGCACACACCTTGTATGCTACGATGTGTGCCACTGGGAGTCCTTGATTCCCAGAGTGAGCAACCAGCGAGAGATCACCGATAAGGTCCAAGATCTTGTGACGGCATGGTTCATCACTGAAATGCAGAGGTGGATTCAACCAACCCTTACTAGCACTGCAAAATAAAAAAGCTACTAATTATACAATGAGTAACATAGAAACTAAGAAGATCGATTGGCAACATGGAAATCAATGCATAACCTTCTCATGCATTGGAGCTTTGCAGTAAAGTAATTTCATTTGGCCAGATTATCACTGAACCAAAATTTCATCTGTAGTCCAGCCTATTCTACATATTCAATGAGATTAATTTCATCTTAATGTTAGTGTAGTTTCAAACCATGTCTCGGATTTCGACAAAATACTGTTGTGTTGTTTCAAACTACTCTTTAAGTAATGCTGCATGAACTTATCTACTCTAGTACGATAGGTTCCCTATCTAGCATATAGCTAAAAGCTTTCATCAGTTATAATGCATCCTTGAAGCAAAGTATATACCTGCATACAATGGCATTTTCTATAGAACCTCCTTTGATAAGTCCAGCATTGCGCATATGCTCAATCTACAAGAAATTTAAAGAGGGTATCCAATTTTAGTTGCATCCTATCAAACATATATAACTGCGCTTGGAAAGGTTCACTTCTCTATTGGAGTTTCAACAACTTCAAACTCTTCTAGAGATGAAAGGATAGATATAATGTGATCCACTGAAAGTATTTTATACTTGCTTAAAGATTGAAGGTATTGTCTTGACATACAAAATGAAGGGTGTTGATATTGTGATCAATGCCTCACTTTGGAAAGGGATAGCCTATCATATGAAGGTCTAGAAGTGTGTAAAGGTAATGGAATTCCAGCTGAAGATTACAACAAGGTTCAAGCTTACAAAAGTTATTTGAGAGATCCTAACGTACGTATCATGGGATTTAATGTTGGTGGCAGTTTACTTCAAGAGGGAGTAGTCATGCCTTGTTGAATGAAGGTGACTCAATGCTACTTTATGGCATCAAGAACAGTTGGCGATCAATTGGATTTATGTGATTAAAGATCACATGCTGAAATCCAAAAGAGTCACATATTCCAAGTTTCCTTGTGCTATCTTCATTTCCAAAGTAGTAGGGCATTTTAAGGCATACTTAGGGAGTCATTTAAGATTGTGAGGGAGTCTAATACAATAAATAATTACATAAGATGGGTTTGGAGAAAATTGCTAGAATTTGGTTTCTCATGGAGGATGGGAACCCACTGGTCAACCTGAAGAAGGTGCAGCTGAAGATGTGATTGAATAGGTTCATCAAGCTGAAAAAGGAAGTCAATTTTCTCCTTTGAGCAAATGATGCTCAACAAAATGGATAAATTTGTTGAATCTCAAAGACAATCCATGGGTCTTGCTAATCTTGACGAGCTGATCAAAATTATTCAAGACCAACTTCTTAAGAGTGTTTTGTTTGCTTTGTCATGTGTTCAGCTTGTCTTTGCTTGAGTGTTGGTTGATTTATATTTCTTTGGAAATTTTCTGCATTGTAATTTTAGGGCTTATTTTACATTTGATAATGACAAAGGAAAGAAAGGTAGTTTGTGTTTACATGATCCATGTAGCCAACCTCACCTAATGGTATTGTTGTCGTTGGTTGAATACAAAGACATTTTATTCCTAAGGTTTTGGAATGGCACAGCATTTGGAGCACAAAATTGAGGGCTTATTATACATTATCAACAACAAACTAGATAAAAGAGTAGGCTGACGACAGACAGTAAAAAACCAACAAAACTTTTTGAAATTAAATTGTATGGATTCAGTTCAAATAGAATTATATAAAAAAAATTTACAACAAACCAACCAAAATTAGTTGTATCCTATGAAGCACCGACTCCGACACGGACACTGAGACACGACACGGACACGCGGACACGGCAAACTTCTAAAATATAGGACGGGGACACCTTATATATATTAGACATGAATAAAAATTGAAATATGATTCAAATGAGAAATATATAAATTAAAAATTAAGATTTGTTCATTCATCTTCTCAAGACAAAGTTGTTAGACTTTACAATTTTCATATGATATCCTAACCAAAAAATACTAAGAACTACTATTTCACAATATAAAAACTTTGTCTTTTAACAAAAAGAAAGTATCAAAATAAGAAGATGAATCAAATCTATTAAAGACAAGTGGCCTTCATGATCATCATCATTGAAAAATACACTCTCTAACTCTGGTTCATCAAGTGATAAATTAGCAACTTCAAGCATTCCACTCTCATCTAGTGATCCAAATGCATCTCCTGCTATGTCCCACATTTTTGTTTCCTCTTGGTTATATTGTGGAGAATTCCTTGAAAGAAGACGGAGGTTGCTATGAACAAATACTAGATCTTCTGCCCTATATGGTGCCATCTTGTTTCTTTTCATAGAATGAATAAAAGAGTAAGTGCTCCAATTTCTTTCACAACATGAAGAAGAGCATGGTTGCCCAAGTAGTTTAAGAGCAATTTTTTGAAGTATTGGAGCATGAGCACCATAAACAAGCCACCAAGATTTTGCATCCACCAACATTGCTAATAGTGGCTCTTCAACTACTTCGTTATTTCGGAGTTCATTGGGCAGAGAGCGTTGTGTGGTTTGTGCTCTCGGATTAACTGCACAGTAGCACACAGCAGAGGAAAACTGGAAGGAAAAAAAGAAAGCTTTTTTGGATGAAAGGAAAGCTTTGGAGCAGAAATGGAAAGGTGCAGAGGAAGGAAGGAAGAAAGGAAGGATACGTGCAGAGGAAGGAAGAAAGGAAGGATACGTGAAAATAAAAGTAAATAGAAAAAATTCAATTTTTTTTTTATAAAACCTGTTCCCGAGTCGGAGCCGTGTCTGACACCGCGTCGGAATTAGGGCACGCCGTGTCCACATGAATCGCAGCCTCGCGACACGTTTTTGGTGCAGGGGACACTGCAAAAAAGAGTCGGACACGCTTCCGCGAAGTGTCGTGGCGGTGTCGGTGTCGCAAACGTCCGCGACACTCCGACACGGATGAGGGGAGCCGTGTCGGTGCTTCACAGGTTGTATCTAAGAAGACTTGCAGAAAATTTAGCTTTTGATAGAATATGTTGGTGTCGTTTGGTTGAAGCTGACCCAAGTTGCATGGATTAAGCATGTGTTCAATATTAGTTTAACTTACCATCAAATGGTCAAGTGCGAGATACAAGTAACATCTTACATCTTAAGTGGTTGTCCACTATATGATATTACGTAGTAGAAACAAACCAACATATCAATAACTAGATTATATGGCAGAACTAACCTCCTCGTAAATGCAGAAGGTTCTTGACAAAGCTATCTGCATGGAATAAACCAAATTATCCAAGGGGTAGGTAGAAAACCACTGGCAGCCAATAGCAGGTGCCTGTAAAAGGAAGGTGTTTGTCCATTAATCAATGCCAAGCCCACCAAAGGTTACCGTAGCCAAGTGCACTTATTGTATAAAAATCACTTGTATGTAAAATATTAGCATATTTGTATCCTAGTATTCTTTGAGAACAAATTGCACATACTGGAAGTCTAAAAGGCAAAAACATCAAGATACTTGCAAATTCTTTAATCTTTTTGTTGATATTTCCCCCACACTATCATTATTATTATTATTATTATCAGATTATTGTAAATAATTAGAACAGTTTATTGTGCTTTTGCACAAGGAAATTGGGAAAAAAACAAAAGGACTATTCAGATAAACTACCATGTGTTTTCAGAAAAATCACAAAAAGTGTCTCTACTCCTAAAAGTGTTTTTTAAGAAATTCTGTCAAAACTTGCCCTTAGAAATCTCTAAATGACATGCCCAGAAGTTTTTTATGATAGATATTCTCCCCCAATGTATGATCAACCTATCTTTACCTGTGGAAAGTTGATGCCATAAGTTATTTGAACCATTTCTGAAGGAAATGCAGCAACAAAAGAATCATTTCTCCAAGCACACACCGGTTCATTCACATGTGGTGCCATTTTCTCAACACTTTTGCCATCAAGATCAGTGGCCACCATTAAACCAACTCCTTCCACTGCTGCCACCCATTCCCTTGCTGACCCATCCAATATAGGAATCTGTATGAGAAATTACTGAAACTAATAATTTTCTAATACAAACTATTTATTATAGAATAATAAATAAATAAATAAATAGGACTGCAAGGGAAGGGAGGAAAGAAAAATTATTCATCAATATTTTCCACGAACTACTATAACTTTATTATGATAAAGCAGAGCAAAGGAGAATATCCAAGAAACATAAATAAAACTATATTTTACTAATATTTTGATAGCTTATTTTGCATGCCACTTTGCCAACTATTTCATCTCTTTGATTTGGGATTAATTTGAACAATTCTTCAATATTTAAGGGGCAATTTAAAGTGATTTCTAACCCATTCAACGATTTGCTAAAGAACATTTCACTCTAACAACAATTTAGGAGAGAAAATAATACTTTAAGGATGAAATTAACCGGCTATTCATTTTCTTTCCACACAAACAAACAATGTTTCAACAAAGTTACCTCTGCGTCGTTCTCTTTATCACCAAAATCTTCAATCTCAATCCTGCAATTATCAACTCCAAAAGCCTCCAAAGCCGAAAGCAAGTGCTCCACGGTTCGAATTCGGAATCCGCCCATGCACAGAGTGGTGCAGAGCGGCGACACCTGAGCATACTCGACGGAGGCGGGGATTGAACGGGAGCGAAAATCAAAGTACCTGCCTCGGGAGGAGAGCTCGGGCCACAGCCTCACCGTCGAAACTTTTCCCGAATGAAGACCCACGCCGCTCCGCTCCACGCATCCCGCTAGGGTTTGCTGAAGCCTCCCCATCTTCAAAAGACCGTCGAAGGGTTAGTGTAACCAAGCTTTTGAAAGATGCATTTGTGGATTTTCGAAGTTTTACGGGAACCAAACGGTGGATAAAGAAGAAGAATAAGGGAAAGAGAACACAAACCGGTTTCCATGACACCAGTTTTGATGATCTGAGAGCGTTGGAAGCATACATTTGTGCTGTGTCAGTGTCAAAGTATCACTGTATAGTGATTTTAAGTAAAATTAATTATTTAAATAAGACTTAATTAAAAAATTTAGTTTCATAATAAGATGTTTTGATTTTAGTCTTTATTTTTGCTTTGATTTTTCGTCCTCTTAATTTGCTTTGAAAATAATTATTATTTTGTTCATTTTAATTTTGTTAATGATACTCTTCCTGATATTAATAATTTTTAATTTACTATTTTATTATTGTATCATGTGATAATGTTATAGCATTAAAATTAACAAACAGAGTTAAAGACAAAAACTAAAAAATATTATTAAAAAGACCAAATCTAAATAAAATATAAAATAGCAAAAAAAATAAAAACATTCTACACAAAAAGTTGACTCACATCTCATTTCACGTAAGTAGGTTAATCTGTCGTCACAAAAACGACGTCGTCTGGCCTAACAACGAATTTGCACCAACCTGCCTTTGTTAGTGTTTGAATTGAAGGAAGAAACGAAGTGTGATTCAGAGTCGAAGCAGGGATCCATCGTCGTCTTCAGCGTTTCCGGTGTGTTTAGAAGATTCAATTCTCTCTTATCTCAAGTTCCTTCTTTGTATATTGAAAAGTTCAAATGAATGGGTACACTGGTTCGGTTATGTATGCGCAATTAGTTTTTTTCTTCAAGTGGTACATTAGATTTCGTCAATTGCTCATTAGTACGAAAATTTTGAAAACCTGTAATTCAATTGCGCAGCGAGTACGAACAGTTTGCGCAGCAAATATGGATTTCATCTCGTGTAGAATTGCTCTTAGGTTTGTTTGGAC
This sequence comes from Sphenostylis stenocarpa, assembly GCA_963425845.1. NCBI lineage: Eukaryota > Viridiplantae > Streptophyta > Magnoliopsida > Fabales > Fabaceae > Sphenostylis > Sphenostylis stenocarpa. The sequence goes on along the minus strand of OY731399.1, from coordinate 19,838,955 downwards.
AAATTTGTCTTAGGAATTTGTAGAAGAGAAAAAGAACAATAAGAAAAAATGAGAAGAAAAATTAAAATTACTTTTTCTTTAAGCTAATACTTAGAAACTCTCTCTTATGGCTTCCTAAAATAGTAATTTGTTATAGAAAAGCTTATTTCATTTTTTTTTTTCTTATGGAGAAACCGATTCAAACAAGCTCATTGTTACATGTGTCGTAGTTGGATATATACAAACTGAAGGTGGCATTGAATATATGTATTATTGAATAAAAAAAATATTTTTTATTTTTCACTTTTTCCTTCGTCATGTAGGTGATCCAATCACCTAAGTTATGAACAGAGTACTTCTAAAAACCATAATTGCAGTCTTTCTTTAAGGTTTTGAATGAAGTATTAAGATAAAGAAAGGTACTATGAGGACCAAGCGCTGCAACTTTTGGCTTCCTAACAAAAACAGATTTTGTGCAAATTGCCCTCTCAGTGGTTCCTTGTAAGTCTCAAGCTCTTTGCTTCTATTTAATTTTTTATTAATTGCACTCGCTCACCCTTAAAGTCTATAAACTCAGATTCTGTGGAAATCACAACTCAAGGTCCCAATGCCAGTGGATCCCATGCCCCATAGATCCGTCCCAGTATTTGCTCTCTCTCTCGTGCTTTCTTCTGTGTATCAACTTAGTCCAATGCTTCTAACTTTTGAGCTCTTTTTCATTTGGTTCTTGCCTTTTCATCATTTGGTAGCTCGGTGCTTGAGCAAAATCTTAAAGGGCATGTTAAGCGGTGTCCATTGCTGAAACAGGCTCAATCGTTGTCTCTCCAACCTTTCTATCAAAAAGGTATCAATGCCGGTTCTGATGGAGAGGAGGAGACATCTGGGGTTGATGATTCAAGATTGCCTACTAAGACAGTTTCTTCTGAAATGAAGAGGAATGCTCTTCATGAAATGAGTGTGCCTGAATTTTGCAAGTTGATTGAAAAGATAGAATTTCTACATGAGTCGTTGTGTAAAGATATTCAGGACTCAGTTCAGATGCCAGAGGTTTGCAGCCTCTGGATTAAAAGAGGAGTTGAAGATAGGTATGTTAAATTCTGGTTGCCTCATGTAGTTGTATCAAAATCATTTTGTGTTATTTTGCCCCTGTGGTTCGTCTCTTCATCACAAGGCCCCGTATTTGTACTTCCTTTATTATAAAGCTTACTTCCATCCATCGGTTCTGCTGATGGAACTGAACATTTGGGGTTTCAAAGTCAAATGACAAGTGGGGACGTTGATTTCAATCCAACCTAGAAGGGAGGAAATTGAATAACTTGAGTTGCTTGCAGGAAATTGCCATTTCAAGAGAAACATATTATGCAACAGGCATCTATTGTGGGAAATTTGGAAAACTTTGGGTTACTGAAGAATTCTCTTGGAAGGAAACCATTTGAGTGTGTGGAACCTGTTGAGAAGAAGGAGGATGTCCCTGCAGTGATTGAGTTTGGGGCCGGTAGAGGGTATTTGACACAAATGCTTGCAGATTGTTATGGAATCCAACAAGTCTTTCTAGTTGAGCGAAAGGCATACAAGTTGAAGGTAAGACATAAGCTACTTGGAAAAGTAATAATCATTAAATGCTCCTATTTCCAACAAGTTCTAAATCATGTTATAGTGATTTTTGACTTGTTTATTTACATCATGCCAATGCTATTGCCAGGCCGATCGATCACTGCGACAGAATGAGAGCTTGATGTTAGAGCGATTGAGAATTGACAGTAAAAGTCCCAAAACTCTTAATGTAGAAGATATTTTCTGAAGTTGTACTTATAGTAGTAGAGTTTGCCTGCTTAGATATCTTTACTGAAGAAATCATATTGTGTGTTTCAACTAGATATAAAAAATTTGTGAATAACAGGATTTGAAAAATTTCTAGCTCACTGTTTGGCCCCCTGCTCTACTTGATTCCAATGCGAACATATTAAAAACTTTTGATGAAAAACAATACAAAAGATGTGATTATTAAAGGAAATAAACTAAAGCATATTCACTTTCTTAGTCCTTTGCATGTAAAGTCTTGTCATCTGTGTTGAGGTATTTTAAGAATGGTCAGGTATAAAAACAATTGCCGTTCTATCTTTGTTCCCCTTTTCCTTTAAGTCATAAGGAACGCCTTGTCATAATACAAATACCCAAAAGCTACTCCATTTAATAAGTATGCTCATTTGGCTACTACTAGTATAGTTTTAGGTCTACGGCATATGAGACCATGGTATGAGCATAAGCTAATTTAGCACCTTTCATATTTTTCTGGTGTAACATTTCTTCTGAAAACTTTTGTGCAACTCTGCCACTTGTATCTTAATCTAAGCTATTCTTAGTTTAGTTCCATCTCATGTTTTTCATCAGATCAAGAAACAATATATAAGTGATGTATTTGTCATGTAATATACTGAATTTCTATGCATTTTATATTTTATTATGTGCATGAGCATATTGTTGAATTATTTTGATTTTGTTCTGTTAATTTGCTGAAGCTTAGTCATTTTCAAGCAGTAATCATTTTAAAGATTTCCTAATCCCTGATAGAAATTGCTCTATTCAAATATCTTCTCCGGCTTCTTCATAATTCTGTATTGCAGCTCTTTTATCAATAATTTCTGCCCTATAAAATTCCAACTTCTTTTACAGTTGAAGATCTAGATTTGAATGCCGTTGAGTCTTTGCAAGGAGTTCCATTCCTGGCTATTGGTAAACATCTATGTGGGGCTGCAACAGGTGACTTTGGCAATCTTGTTAGATAAGCATTGCCCTGAAATTTGTGGGATTGTTTTATTGATGAAAACATAAATGGTTATGCTACTTTTTTCAGATTTAACTTTGAGATGCTGCTTTCCTGAATATAGGAAAGATAGTAGTGAAAAGTACGCTGCTAATAGTAAGTTTGGTGGTTTAGCTATAGCAACATGTTGTCACCACCTTTGCCAATGGAAACACTATACAAGTAATCACTTTCTTCTGCCTTGCTAGTGAATACTGTAGTTTGTAGGTTTAAACCTCTATGGATGTGATGATAAGTTTTGGTTAGCTGACAGAAATTGTAACCTTGCAGATAAAAGGTTTTTTCTGGATCTGGGGCTGACAAAGGAAGAATTTCATGCCATTACATGGTTTACCAGCTGGGCAGTAGATGCTAATCATGATTCCGATCTTCCTGATACTACCAATTGTATATCACATTTACAATTCATGTAATCCTTCCAATTCTTTAGTCATTAAATTGAGCATAAAAATTCCTTCTACCAATAAAATAAAACTTCAAACAGTTATAGAAACTGGTATATCAAAAGTTGTGTTTTGGCTGCAGAAAGGAGCAAGGTGATGGATATGCAAATGGAGTTGAAAATATTCTCTCAGAAATGCAAGCGGATAGACGAGCAGCACTGGGATTTAAGTGCAAGTGGATTATTGACATGGGGAGGTTGATGTGGTTAAGAAAACATGGATTAAATGCAAAGCTTGTCAAATTTGTTCCACCTAGCATTTCTCCTGAAAATCATTTGCTATTGGCTAGATCTTCAAATTAATTATGAAATATTTATTCATTCTATTTTTCTGCATTTATCCATTTTGACAAAATTTATGTTAACTTCATACATTCTATGTTCTTTTCAATAAACAAAGTAAAATGAGGAGCACATGACCACTTATTATTGCCTTAGGGATTATGATTGAATTCGTTTTTGGAAATTGCTTCCTGCATGTAGGGATGGCAATTAAACCTGTCCCCGTCCCGAGTTTGAAGGGGAAAACCCGAGTTGACCGGGGACGGGAGCGAGTTCGGGTTTTCCTCGCTTTAAAAAGTCGGGGCGGGGTGGGGGCGGGGATGAGTAATGCAATCCCCACCCCACCCCGTCCCGTCCCGACTTTATATTTAAATTTAAATTTTAAAATATTATTATTTTAAAAGTATTTCATTTTCTTTTTCTATTACATATAAGGTCATTTTGTTTTTATATTTCACTAAATTTTTTTTTCTTCTACCCACTTTTTAATTTTTTTGTCTTTTTTAATCTTTTATATCAATTAATTTATTACATTATTCTTTCTCTTACCTTTCAGTTTTTCACATCTCCTTAATCTCTCCCATCAATTTGTTTTTTTTTCAATCTTTTCAACCAATTTATGAACACAAAGTTAACTTTTTTTATTCTTTATCTTTTTCTAAATATTTTACATAAATCTTAGTAGTAACTAATATTATTTTATTTATAATTTATATTTATTAGGTTTTATTATGTCATATTTTTTTTATCTTATTATTCTTATTTATCATATATCAAATTTTATCTTAATAAAATAATTGTATTTTAAAGGATTAAAGGAATTGATAATTTAAATTTTTATTACTTTGAACTAATTGAATAAGAATTAACTTATTAAATATTTTCTTATAAATTATATATTTCATATTTTTAAATGATAACTTAAAAATGAATTAACTTATATATATATATAATCAAATGTTTGAATACAAGTATTATAATAATAGTGTTATAAATATTCAAATATTTGAATACAGTATTATAATAATAATATTATTATAAATAAATAATAATTAAATATTTTTTTTACATATATATTTTAATATAAATATAAAAAATTAAAATGTATATTTAATTAATAATAATTATAAATTATAAATATTTATTTATATATAAAAAATATATAGAAAAATTAATTTATTATAAATGTAATTATCTTCTTAAAAATAATATAAATCGGGACGGGACGAGGCGGGAACCCAAAACCCAGGCGGGACGGAGATGGAGACTTAATTTCTAACTCCGATGGGGATCGAAAGCGAGGACTGAGATGGTTAAAAAAGTCGGAGAAGGGATTCCTGCCGATTACCATGCCTACCTGCATGTACTATCACAGAGGAATACTGAAATTTTCAGAAATTGCTATCCAAAACGTTTTTTGTTTTTTTCTTTCGGATTAGGCATTCTTGATAGGGCATTTTCAGTTAGAAGAATTTGGAATGCAATTTCTTCCATTTCTAAATGCGTATATAATTAATTTTTAACTATTCAAATTATTAATTGAAGACTATTTCTTAAGATTTACAGTTATGATCATATTAGTTATAGATAATAATCAACACAAGTGTTTCTCTTGAAGAAGGTGATTAATAATATAATTTAAACAGTATACACACGTAATGATTTAAAAAATTCTAATTGATTTTTTTTTTTTATATTCACGTTGAAAGTAAAGAAGACTATCAACGAATTTTGCAAATGTACATATGGGAAAAAAAAAAGTAATTGATCATATTTAGTGTAGTCCTCCTATATTCATAATATTTTCGTCTATAAATCTCTAACTTGAAATCTTGTTAAGTTTAAATAGTTAGTAAAAGGGTTTTAAATTTTAGATGAAACAAAAATCGAAATATTTATATATTATAACAGAGACATAAATGTGATATCCGTCTTCATATTTAGTTATAAAATAAATATTTGAAATATTATAATATTAAATTGATCTACCTTTATATTTTTTTCTTTTTCTCATAATATTATCAAAATAATTTATTATAATTTTGAGGATAAAATAAAAAAATGTGTAAAAAAAATCACAATAGATATTTTCTTTCATTTTTGTTAAAATTAATTCAAAAAATGTTAACAGTTGAATATAAAAAATACATCCAACAACACATTATATTAATATAATAATATTATTATATTTAAAACAATATTATTTAATATATATTTAAAATATTAATGATAAAGTATCATCACAAAATAATATTTTTAAAGAATATTAGTGGTTAATAAACGTGAACATGTTAAGATTTAAAAAAGCATAAATTTTTATTAATAAGCCTATACGTTTAGATTTTAGTAACGCAAATTTTAAACCGATAGAGTTTTTAAATCACTCAAAAAATAAAAATGAATAAACTGAATTTTTATCTTGCTTCTTCCAAATTTTATGTTCCGGTGTGAAAACAAAACACTGCCTAAATCTTTTATCAAATTCAACTATTACAAACATCCTCTTTAATCACTCACTGGTTAATTATTAGTTATCGTTTTATTAAAAAAAAAAAAAAACACTCTCAAATTCATTAATTTCAATCTCACAAAACGTAAAACTTACCAAAAATTAACAACGGAAAGAAAAAAAAAGAATTATAGGTTTCAGTTCCAATTTCAATTTACGTTTTTCTCAGATCCGATTTCCAGTTTTCCCACTCAATCGCATTTCCACGCCAATGAAACTTCAGCCAAACCTCCCCATTTTTAATTTGCACTTCTTGATTTCCGTTTCATAAAGGAAAATAAGTGATGATGTTCCGATTGGAGCAGGAAAAGATCCGCAAACGAATTTAATTCTCAATTCGTTCTTTGAATATTCCATTGCGAAAGTGTTGCCATGGCCGAAGCTCTCACGGTAATTCCGCCCGCCGTGCTTCGCAACCTCGCCGACAAGCTCTACGAGAAGCGCAAGAATGCAGCACTAGAGGTTTTATTTTCTCTCTTCCACAATCGTGATTTTTGTTCCTTTCCTTTTCTGTTGTTTTGAATATGGTGGGCTTTGAGTACATTGGTGTTTTTAAAGGGTTTTGTGTTATTATTATAGGTTGAGGGAATAGTGAAACAGCTTGCTTCTTCTGGGGATCATGATAAGATAAATGCTGTGATCAATTTGTTGACTACGGAATTTACTTATTCGCCACAAGCAAATCACCGCAAGGTAGTGCTAATTATTTTTTTTATCTTTAATTTGGGTTAGTTCTAGCTTGAATTTAATAATTTGAGCATTTTTTTTTAATTTAATTCAATGAAGGGAGGGTTGATAAGCTTAGCTGCGGCCACTGTTGGGTTGACTGCTGAAGCTGCTCAGCATCTCGAGGTAAGGGGCTGTCCATCACTTACTATTTTTGTCATGGATTAAATTACGCAAATTCATTTTGGTTGGTTTACCTTATAAGCTTGGTCGTGCTCACTGCGATTTAGTGGAAGAGAATGGACATGCCCTGTGTGCGATTGTGTGTGTGTGTGTGTGTGTGTGAGAGAGAGAGAGAGAGAGAGAGAGAGAGAGAGAGAGAGAGAGTATAAGGTACATTGATTACATATGTCATTAATTGTTTGGACTTGAGAATTTGCTGTTACATGAGGAAAGAATTATGGATTTCTCAAACAACTTTTTGATGCTCTTTAATTTTGGATAAATTTGATTTTATCTTGGTATTATGAGTATGGGTAGTTTGTTAAAAGGGAATGGTGTTATTTTCTGCCTATGGTTAAAAATATGTTACTCCTTATTAGTTACATTGACTGGATAAATTAAGTCAAAACTATGGATATTTTCATCCAATCAGAAGCTCTCTGGGAGATGTATTTCAAAGTTGCTATATATGGAATAAAGTTAGTTCTTTTTCAGTCTCCAAGTTGTGTATATTTAGATGTACCTATAACACTATTTGTCTTGTAATTTCATAAGCAGATATGATGACTTTTTGCCATAGTTTGGACATTATTTTGCTGCATTTTTCTAGCATCTATAGCACAAGGCATTTTAAAACCACAGCATATAAAACTGCAATTTTAAGCATGTCAGTGAATGAAATATAATAGGTGTAATTTCACTGTAGTTATTGACATTCAGCATGTTAATTACTTTTGGATACTAGTTCTCATTTTTCTGGATAAGCTAATTTTACCATGGTTCAAAATTTTAGGATCAGGTTTAAAAAGCAAAAAAGATTATTTCACCTAAAAGGATAAAATTGATGTGTGTATTCATTTTTGGCAGCTAATTGTACCCCCTGTATTAAATTCCTTTGCCGATCAAGATAGCAGAGTTCGTTATTATGCTTGTGAAGCATTATACAACATAGCGAAGGTGAAGATCTAACTTTGATTACTTATATAAACCTTTAATACCATAATGTACAATTCTCCAATGTCAATTGTGTTTTGATGCTAGGTTGTGAGAGGAGATTTTATTATATTCTTCAACCAGATCTTTGATGCCTTGTGCAAGCTTTCTGCAGACTCAGATGCCAATGTACAAAGTGCTGCTCATCTCTTAGATCGACTTGTGAAGGTATAATAAATTTCTCTTGAACTACAACAATCCTTTGGCAGATTTGCATGAGTGCATAACTGCACCTATCAGATGTTTTCTGAATATCTAATAATGATTTGAAATACTGTTCTCTTTTGATTAACTAATGATTAAATGTTACTGTATTCAAACAGGATATTGTGACTGAAAGTGATCAGTTCAGGTGCACCTTCTTACTTCTGTTCTATATGTTTTTCTCCATTACTGTATCCTTTTGTGTTTTAAATTTCAAAAGAGGTGTGGATACTGAGATCTCTGACTGATTTGTAATGCTTCATGCTTCTCCATTTTACTCTCTTGATTGTCAGTATTGAAGAATTTATACCGTTGTTGCGGGAGCGCATGAATGTATTGAATCCATTTGTTCGTCAGTTTTTGGTAGGATGGATTACTGTGTTGGACAGTGTCCCAGATATTGACATGCTGGGTTTTCTTCCTGATTTTCTTGATGGTAAGCGTATCAGTTGTAGAGTCAACTTTTAAGTTTCTATTCGCTTGACATGTTATACACAAAATCAATGTAAACCTCCTAATCTTCATTAAAATCTCAGGTTTGTTTAATATGTTGAGCGACTCAAGTCATGAAATACGTCAACAGGCTGATTCAGCTCTTTCTGAGTTTCTTCAAGAGATTAAGAATTCACCAGTAAGGCTTCTGCTAATGTATCTCTTTTTCTTTTTGTTTGAGTAGCAATTCTTTTGAATCTATTCAGACTGCAATTTTCCGCTGTTAGTTTTGGGGGAGGGTTTTGCTTTTATATGTTTCCCAGTTTTTAGGTTTCATCTATTTGCTGACTTCTTTTTGTGATGTACGAGTTTGCATAATTTTCACCTAATATGTTGAAACAAAAACAACATGTTTTGTTCATTTGTCATTTTCTGACTCGAGCAGTGCTACTCTTGAAGTCTGTAGATTATGGTCGAATGGCTGAAATACTAGTACAAAGAGCAGGTTCTCCAGATGAATTTACTAGGTTAACAGCTATCACATGGGTGAGTGATGTTGTAATGTTGGGACTTGTTAAACAAGGACGTATTGTCATCAAACTTTTGTTTAGTGTTGGTATCTAGTCAAAGGTATTATGAATTATTGCTCATTATTATTTTCCTTAAAATGTCTTTGCTTTCTTGTTTTAACAGATAAACGAGTTTGTCAAACTTGGTGGAGATCAGCTTGTTCCATATTATGCTGACATTCTTGGAGCTATTTTGCCTTGCATATCTGATAAAGAAGAGAAAATTAGAGTGGTAGGCCTACTTGAGATTTCCCTCTTTCCTCTTTATTTTTTTGGTAATTTAGCTTTTAATCCTGTGTTGTATGATGTTTAATTTTGGTGTTGCCTGCAATGGAAAGCAATGATTTAGAACTATTTTGTGCCTTATAAGGTTGCTCGGGAAATCAATGAAGAGCTACGTGCAGTCAAGGCTGATCCAGCTGAAGCATTTGATGTAGGAGCAATTCTCTCCATTGCTAGGAGGTGTAGTTTTTTCTATCCTTGGAAAATGGCTGCTTTTCAATTTGAAAATACCTGAAGTTGGCAAATGATTGAGGGTCTGTTTAGTTTAGCCAACTCTCTTGTGCACTGATTATTCTGGAGAATGATTTTGGGAATGGTTTGACTGGTTAGGCAACTATCTACTGAATGGGAGGCTACTCGAATTGAAGCTTTGCACTGGATATCAACCCTTTTATCCAGACATCGTAATGAGGTGATTTGATTGAATTCAGCTTTTATTTTGTTATATTTTGAGGATGCTATGGATATGTGGACTAAATCTACTCTTAATATGCTCCTTTGGAAACATTATGTTATTTATGTCTTATACCATGGTTAGGTTTTGATTATACATTTTCCCAGAGTTTTATTTCTATTGATTAATAATACAAGTTATTTGGCTGAAATCGGTAACTAATGCTATTTTTTCTCCTTTTATAATTTACCCCTATGTTTGAATATCAAATGATATTATGCTTTCCTTATGGTTATTCCACAAATAAGGGATCTACTATAACTTTCTTACGTGATTTAATTTATTATGGTAGAAAATGTCTTAGCCATTAAGGCAATACTTGTTTTTTTCCTTTTTTGGAAAAAAGTTTTTTTTTTAATTAGAAAATTAAAAATGTTTTAAAAAATAAAAATGTATTTTATTACTTTCCTCAGAAGTTGAAAATAGCTTTTGGAAAAAGGAAACCTTAAAAAACCGAGTCATAGAATTTTGTTTTCTAAGCTTTAACTGCCACTCCCTTGACTCAATTATGCAATTAATTTTGATGTTGTCATGGCAATCCAACTGAATAAGACAACTGTCTTTCATTACAATGAAGAACTATAGTTTTACCCCATTGGATGAGGTTCGTTATGTGGATCACATGACACCATTAGGTTTGGTTAAAGACCAAATTATTTAGGATATTATTCACTGTGTGAGAATCCTTTTAATAATTCCCTTCGTTTTCTTTTTTAGTTTTCCTCAATTGCCTTTAAATAATTCCCTTAATTATCTAGGATATCTTTTCCTTTTGTTGCAAACCTTTTTCCCCCTTATATCTGCTCCTTTACATTATTACTTTTTCAATTTGCATGGAATATTTTGTTATTGTGTGATTCCGTTATGTCCATACTCACTATTGGCTTTCCTTGTCTGAAATAGGTTTTGACATATCTAAATGACATATTTGATACCCTACTCAAAGCACTTTCAGATTCATCTGATGAGGTAGTGTCCCGGTGATAGCCTTTTGTTTCTAGTTTTTCATTAAATCTTATAATTTAATTATTATAATCTTTGTGCAAATGTCTAATGAAGTTGTGGTTCTACCTTTACATTAATAATGTCTGTCAAAAATATTACACAGATAAGTTATAGTACATACATATCGTTTCAACTTAAACAATCACAAGTTGAGATGCTAAATTGCTAACCACCTAACTCTGTTTTTTGGAGTGACCTAGGATTTCTTTCTCTAATACTTTTTCCAGCCCTTTATGGTTACAATAATAAGAAACATAGACTCACTTTTAGGTGTATTAGTAGTTAAACTCCTTTTATATCCTTAATTTGTTATGAAATCTATTAATGAAGCACCCACCCATTCCCTCTGCAAGTGGATGTATTCATTGGTGGGAAAAGTTATCTTAAGTTATGTATAGTTTGGTCATTATCTAATTTTGAATTTGTGGTCATACCAATTGAGTAATTACTTGGGGGATCTGACCAATTCTTTCTATCTTTGGCTTGATTTTTAAAATATTTGACAGGATAAAAAAGTGGTATTTTTGGACTTTCCCTTGTATGCTATTTGTATAATTTGGGGAATCAATAATTCACTTGAATTGTCCTTGATTTATTTCAATTTGGTAATATTAAATAGGTTGTGCTTCTAGTTCTTGATGTTCATGCATGCATTGCAAGAGATCCTCACCACTTCCGGCAGCTTGTTGTTTTTCTAGTGCACAATTTCCAAATAGATAATTCTCTTTTGGAGAAGTAAGCTATTTTCCTTTATCCTATGAATTCTTCTAGGTATAGTTTGCTAAAATAAGTTCGTACTACTAATATGCACTTTTTCATTCATTAAAATTTTAATTTTATATTACAAATTCCAGGCGTGGTGCTTTGATAATCCGTCGCCTTTGTGTTCTTTTGAATGCTGAGAGAGTCTATCGTGAGCTTTCTGCAATATTAGAAGGAGAATCTGATTTGGATTTTGCTTCGATTATGGTTCAGGTTTGTGACTTTTCAAAGTGTTAAACAGTGATTGCCGTGGATTTTCTTGTTTTTATTGGGATTCAATTGGTTTTATTCAGTCTTACACATCTCAAATATGGGAAATGTGGATTTACTGAGCATTCATGTTTTAACAGACAAGACCGACCCATAATTTGATCCTCCAATACATGTCACCACATTAACATTAAACAGTTTTTCCAATAATTAGTTTCTAAAAGATTCTTTTGTTGCAAAATTAGTCCCCCAAGATTTTAAGTTGTTTCTAAATCCCTCAAAAAAATTCCTTTTTATCAAAGGTTTAATCCTCCATAAAGACTAATAAGAGTGACCTTTTAGGTTTTTCCTTTAATCTATCATTAGACTATACCTTCAAATATTCTTATTTTGAATCATTTTAGTCCTCCATAACGACCAATATTATGACATTTTAGATCTTGAGGGATTAGTTAGGGGACATATTAATCTTTTAAAGCTCTATATTGGAAACAATCTTTAGAGGTCTAATATTGTGGTAATTTTAATTTTAATCTGAGTCACTAAATTGTTGGCACTAATTTTTTTATAAAACTATGAAGTGACTCATTACTTTGGAGTACTAAACTGATGGATCTTAGTTTTTAAAAATATATATTTTCCTGTAATGGAATTTGAAGCTTGAGATTCCAAAGGTCAAAGCTACTGCTTTTTGGTAGGAAAATGTTTTAATTTTTTTTTCCAATAATGTTCAATGTAGGCTTCAATCTATTTATTGGAATTGAAGTTAATAACTGATATAAAAGTATAACTTCGTAGGTGATGTGGGGAACAACAGTTGTAGGACACTATTATCAATATTATAATTTTGTTGGTTGTTGCGTTTTTGTTCCATTGTTGTATTTCTTTTTCTTTTTCTTTAGTCTGAAGGATAAACTGTTCTATGAAATGAAGCAGTCTTCATCTGCATTTATTTTTCCCCTTTCTATAATATTTCAGGCTTTGAATTTGATCTTACTTACATCATCAGAATTATCTGAGATGCGAGATCTTTTGAAGCAATCACTGGTAAATCCGGCAGGGAAGGACCTATATATTTCTCTGTATGCCTCGTGGTGTCATTCTCCAATGGCAATTATAAGTCTATGTTTTTTAGCTCAGGTAAGTCTGTATAACGAGATTCTGATTATTTGTTGCCACTTCGGGTTTCTTTCTTTCTCTAGCAAGTGCACAAATGCTGCACACACACGTTGTAAACAATTTCTTTTTGTGGATACTAGCTTTAGTAATATTTGGATTACACAATTCTTTTCGGTAAAATAATATTTGTATCTTCCTGAACAGACTTACCAACATGCCAGTGCTGTGATTCAGTCACTGGTGGAAGAGGATATTAATGTCAAATTTTTTGTCCAATTGGATAAATTGATCCGCTTGATGGAAATGCCAATCTTTGCTTATCTTCGATTGCAGGTGTGTAATTAAAACATGTTTAGTATATTTTGTATCTTAAGTCTTGTAATAACATTTTGTACTTAATTTGGTAAAATATGATGGATATGTTATAGAAACAAAGAAAAGTTTCAGATGGAGGAAACTAAAGAGGATAATATAGACACGGAATCAATTGTTAATCACATTGATAGACTGAGAGTTCAACTATCAGTTACAGAGTGTAACAGACTGAACAACTGGCTAACAAACTGAACAATTGACTAAGCTTACCAGAGCAGATAGATTCTATATCTCTAATAATATGGAGTTGTTCAATGATATATTATGTTTATTATTACTTATAAACAATTACTTTATTCCCATATATGATAGTTTTTCTTTAGATTTCACTTATCTTACCACAATCCAAATACTGAATGGTTCTTGTTTGGATCAACTTCCATTAAGCATATAATACCCGAGAAAAGTATTTCTGATGCAGTCAATTTTTGTTTTTAACTTTAAAGATGAAGGTTAAAATATTAGTAGAACGAGTTATCTAATGGGCATTATTTGTATAATTTATCTACTCTGTTTATCCTGTTTGATGAGCATTCCATGTAAAAAAGGGGTAAGGTAACTACTAAATATTATCTATTGAGTATGAAAGGATAGATACTCAGAAAGAGCTTTGCTGGTGTATATATTTATATATATATATATATATATATATAACATTTTAATTACAGATCCCATTTTTGCAATTGGTTTACTATGCTATACCCCACTCTTATGATTTAACTTATCACTACAATTGTAATTGTATCCATATAAAATTCTTTGTGATATGGAACCCCTTCACTGGGTTTTTGGCTTCCCTTTTAAGGAAAGGAAAAAGATGTAATGCAACAGTTGTTATAATTTTAAAGCCTGGTTTTCTATAAATATAATAAAATCATATATAGGAATTGTTAAGGTTCCAACATAAAACCAATTGGCTATATGTGGAGTAGCCTAACATGTATTTAAACCATATCAAATGACATGAGGTAGGCGATGTGAGACTTCCAACACACCCCCTCCAATGAAGCTTGCCGGACCAGACAAAGGGTACTTTTTGACCCAACGAAAGGACAACTTTTGGCCCAAGACAACAACCGGAAAGATATTAGGCTTTGACTCTGATACCATGTTAAGGTTCCAACATAAAACCAATTGGCTATATGTGAAGTAGTCTAACATGTATTTAAACCATACTAAATGACATGAGGTAGGCGATGTAGGACTTCCAACAAGAATATTTAATGTGGTTCTCAATCCCTTTGTAGTCCCTTTTTACACTAGTCATGTGCTGTTCCTCATGTTAGTTTTTCCATTTCTTCATTGCATTTGATATGGGTAATTTTCTCTTACCAGAGATTGTGGTAAGGGATAATTAAGTTTTAAGTGGTTTCTCTCAAGGGCTGATGTCATTGTTTTGCAGCTTCTTGACCCTGGAAGATATATTTGGTTATTCAAGGCATTGTATGGTCTTCTGATGTTGCTTCCTCAGGTATCTGCAAAAAATTTTGCCTATTGAGAAGTTTTTTCCGTGTATGAATGGGATGTGTTAAAAAAATATTGTACTTTATTTCCTTATTTTTACAGTTTCCTTTTTTCCAATTTAGGATTTTGTTCCTTGATAATAAGATGTCTGAGAAAATGTAAATCTTGAGACATAAATCAATAAAAACAGTATCTTTTTTAACATGGAATCAGAGCTCATGATACTTCAGAGCTTTGTTTTTGTGCTGCCCAACGAGGAACAATATTGCTACCCTCCCAATCTTTTATCCCAAGTTTGCATAACCTGCAGGCTAAACGGGTTTAACCTATAGAGACTGGAAATTACCTGCACTCACAATCCAATATAAAAATATTGTCTTTAAAATTTAAATTAAAAAGTTTAATATATTTTAAATCTTAGATATTTACTATATATCATTATTGTATTGTAGATGAAGTGAACAAATATTTTAAGAGTGAAAATTTGGAAGAGCCAACAAAACCATTAATGAGATCAAACATTATTAGTTGAAAGTTTATGTTATTTTGTATTTTGTTATGTAATTTAATGTTCTGTACCCTTTCTATTCAGATTTAAACTTTGGATGTTAGTTGGATTAAACTTAGTTTTTGGACCCTTAAATATGTTTAGTAATTATATTTTCATTGAGGAAAAAAAAATTGTAGTATGTGGACTGAACCATATAGTCCGCAAGTTTTTCGAGGTGGTGGCAGTTTGCAAAAATAAATGAGACCTGTTTAAGTTGGGCTAAATGAGTGGACTGTTTTCAGTGTAGGTTTTTGCGGTTGCCAGCTTAAACGGGTGGGGCAGCCTGTATATCCACTCTCATTCTTGATGACCTCAAAATTAAGTTTGAGATCCCTATAATGTTATTTTGTGATAACAAGTCAGCCATTAGTATTGCTCACAATCCAGTTCAGCACAACAGGACCAAACACAAGATTGACAGACACCTCATCTAAGAGACAGTGGTCTTATTGTTACAACCCATGTTCCTACCAGACTCCAAGTGATTATGTTCTTACCAAGGGCCCCTCCTACTAGTAACTTCCAGGAGCCTATAGGCAAGTTGAGAGGGATTGGTGTTCATTTACCAAGATGAGGGGGAGTGTTGTTAATACTAAAATATCTAAGGAGATTAAAGATATTGTACATTATTTCCTTATTTTGACAGTTCCATTATTTCCTATTTTAATGATTGATAAAATGTATTTCGTGTGTAGAAATGAATAAAGATAGTATCTTTTTCAAATTTCTTTACATCGTCTCAGTAGTATATATTTTTTTTTCCTGGAGATATTTGTCTGGCCTTATTGTGATCTTCATCATAACTACTATTGTTGAATGCTCATATTGTTTCTTAGACAAGACGATTTTCAGGATTACATGCTTTGATATTCATATTAACTCTTTTAGTACTATTATGCAGCAAAGTGCCGCCTTTAAGATACTAAAAACTCGTTTAAAAGGTGTGCCATCGTATTCATTTAATGGTGAGCAATTGAAGAGAATGCCTTCTGGGGATCCCTACCAATTTCACAACGTGCCTGATGGATTTCGAACCATTGAGGATGGTAATGTAGTCGAAGATGGTGGGAGCTCAGGTAATGGAATGAATTTTGCTGCCAGGCTACAACAATTTCAGCAAATGCAGCACGAGCATCGGGTGCTTGCCAAAACACAAACAAAGTCACGCAATATTTCCACTTCATCGTCAAAGGTTCCTGACCTCTTTATTCTGCATGTTGATTTTGTATTTTTTGTTTTTATGTTTGTTTCACATAAACTATTGGGTAAAAATTCATAGAATGAAGAGAATATTTGAAATGGAGAAGAAGAGGAGATGGTGCCTGATTTATAATCTCTTTACATAGTATATTTTCCTTGTGTATTAGTTTTGTCATAATTTGAGCTATGCTTCTGTTTTGTTCAGTTTTTTTATGTTAGTGTTAACACTACATGTAGGAAGCACAAAGAGAGGAAGAACCAAGAAGACCTCAGTCTATTGAACTTCCTCCTTCAAGATCATCAAAGAGAGGTCCAGGGCAGCTACAATTATAATTTTAATATTGCTTCTGCTCATTGAGTCTAATCTAGAGTATGTGAACTTTGAAGGGGTTGGGTATGATCTGTAAAATTGTAAATCATAGTAGCTCGTTTTATTCCACACTTGTTATAGAAGCTGGGATGGTAAAAAATGATTTATGAATCAAGATAAGCCTGGGCTTTTCGTAGGCTATTCTTTTGACTTTGTACAACGTCATACCCACGTGGTTCTGTTATTTTTTCAAATTATAACCATGTGGGCTAGAGGGAGATATTTGATTTAGTAAAATATCTTTTCTGCCTGTTTATCAAACATAATAATGGATTAGCTACTTCACCAAGAAACTGCACAATGGGCTAAATGTAATTAAGAGTTGTATATATTTATAGCATTTGGTTTAATATCTTGACATTTAGTCTTGTAAATGCCTGTTTAATTTTGGTGAACAAATACAATTTTTCTATATGAAAAGATGAAACTAACCTTCACTGTTTGCATCTTAATTTCAAATATTAGGTTAATTTGCTACAATTACCATTTTTATAAATTTCGTCTTGCTTGCTTCAAAGGAATTCGAATTTTCACCTATATTGACTTGCATTCCGTAATACTATAAACATCTTCAAGTGATTTGAAATTCAAGTCAATTCAATCATTTATACTCTTAAGCAACATTGTGTGTACTGCTTTTTCTCGCCATTCTTTGATAATTAGATTGTCTATGAATACTTGGCAATAACCTTTGTGTATTTTCCAGCATTTATTGGGTGTAGGATTCTGAAAGAGAAGGCAAGCGTGTTTTTTTTTATTATTATTATTTCTCAAATAAAAGACTGTTTTCTCACGAAAATTAAAAAAAAAAAATCTCTGCTTTGGGTGCTTTAAGTGTTGATCCGAAGTCACGATTTTACACAAAATTGGGCCACGTATGATGTAAACCAATTTTCTCCCTTTATTCTATACCCATGTCGTGACTATGAACCCTAATTTACTATTATTAGAATTTTTTTTCAGTTTTTGACATGGTATTTTCTTTTTTTGAAAGTGGTATTTTTAGTTTTTAAATCTGTGACTTTGGACTTAGATGTAACTTTTTAGCCGCTTCCAAGAATCGACGACAACTAGTGAAAGCATTAGTTGAAATATAACGGTGCTATCAAGATCCAACTTAATTTCATCATTCTTGAGTTGATCACTATTCCTTGATTGATTATGATTTGACTAGCGTCAAACTTTCCCCCTTTCTAATCATAAAATCAATAAAATAGTTTTCCATGAATTCACCGACAATTAATATCTCATACAACTATCATGATTGTTGAATTGATCACTGTCCACCGATATACTTTTCGGCTATGACTGTCCACCGGTATAAAACCAAATAAATAGTTTTTGGACTTTAAATTATGTTATTACAAAGATAACATAATAGCAAGTTTAGTTCCATTTATAGATTTATATTTGATTTACCCAAACCTTTTTCAAGTCACAACTCAAATTTCAACCAAATTTAATGCTTTTAGTTTTTCTTCCATTTCGAGTTCTTAAATTCTAATTCTGTGACCATATATTTATGGGGTTTAGTAGGGATGTATTTATATATCAAGTTATTAATCAGAAGATAACTGTGATAGTGGAATATCTAACTGTGATAGTAGGGATGTATCAAGTTTTTCTTCCATTTCGAGTTCTTAAAAAAGGTTTGTGTCAAATCAAGAAAAGTTATCGAAGATTAATAACTGTGATAGTGAAATATCAAGAATGGCTTTTTAAAAGTTATGCTTTCCCCGAAGTTTCCTCAAAGATCTGGATATATCAAATCATGTCCCCAAAAAAATTGATTAATGAAGGAACACTTCTCTTTACATTGACATGTTATTGAGAATTAGCAATATTCCACCGAAGGGTAGTTTTAATTGAATGGGTATCAATACACCCTAACTCATCAATCCTCCAAAATTCTGCTAATTGAACAGAACAGTCATCTAATCTTATACAGGCCAAAAAGTGCTGTAATGGAGTTCATACTTCAAAATGGGAAAGTAATTTGAAAAAACGCAAAAATACATCAGGAAGTACCATGAAAATAGCATGACAATGCAGATGCTTTTCGAACATGCCATTTGTTAGAAACTCTTTTACTATGTTGTAATGAAAACTATTTTTTGACTTGGATACTTTGCCAAGTATAAGTTTCAAGAGTGTATCAATAGTTATTCTTAACTAAACTCTTTTCATACACTCCTATTCATAGGATTTAACTATCTAAGAGATATGTTTCTTGGTATTAAGAATCATTATTAACTAAGAACTAAAACACATAATTACCCTTTATGAGAATGTGAATTATATACATCTTAGTTTTAATGTATGTGGTTATAAAATTAAGTGGTGTCCAAATATCTTACATTTTTGACATTTTGTGCTTGTTTCTATGTTGTTTCTAATGTTCATGTCGGAGTTTGTGTTTTATAAGTGATAGCTTTCTTGTCCAACAATATTTGAGAAGACACAAAATTACCCCATCAATGTCCTAAATAATTTTGTTTACCATATCACCTTCATAGCAGAGACAAGTCTCCCAACTATGGTTAATGCATCATAAGCTAACAAATTAAAGTCCAATCCAAACCAATTTATGGAGCAAAACCATTTTCAAAAATCTAGAGCTGGACATAAGCTCTAAACATGGCTTTCTTTCTATTTTTTTATTTATTTCCATGTACATAAATCTACACCAGACATCCGATTATCAGTCACATGTATTAGCATATCCAACCAATTTTCTTGTGCAGGAGTCAACTGCAAATTAAGCAGCTTTATCCTAGTGAGTAAAAGTAAAACATTTCACTTTCCACATGGGTGGCAGGATATCAACTCATGTTAACAAACTCACTTACAGAGCATACATCTTCTCATGATCAGAATCATAAGCATCCGCATCTGATATGTTTATTGAGTAAGACCATGAGAAAGATTTGCTTCCACTTGGTCTCTTGACTAGTCTCTGGGAATCACTGCGGAGTCCAAAATGTCGCCTAAAAACAAAGTAGCACAAGTATGCTAGTGTGCCAAGTAGAATTGGTGCTCCTAAAAGGGTGACACCAATAGCCAGCCATGTTTCCTCTCCGACCACCACAAAGCATATAGCAAGAAAAGCACCACAAGTGCAAGAACATGCAGCCCACATTAGCTTGTTAATCACTGACACAACCTGCCTTTGAGCCCTTGTATCCCAAGCCACCAAAGTGATTTGAACAACAACAACTGCAAGGGAAATGAAAAGAGCTGTAGCATTCAGAAGGCAGAAAACACTGAAGGCAACATCATCGGCTATATTTGCCTCGCCTGCCTCCGGTTGCTTCTTTCGATATTGACCAGGTAAACTGAATAAGGCCATGAATGCTATTGAGCCAAAAAGGACAGCTACTACTGTGACAGAATTAATGGTGTTCTGCACTGCCTCTCTATGAATTTTCTTCAATTCCTTGGCAATACCTGAAACTCGTCTGCGAGTCTTTTCATTCTGTATAAGCTGTGATTGCACCTCATGTTTTATATCACTAACAGCTCTTTTTAGTTCCATGGCTTCATCCACTTTCCCAATATGCCTGGCATGCTTGGCACCACATTCCGCAAGGGCCTCCTTGATTTCCAAAGCTGGATGTCCATATGGCAGTTTATCTGCCAAATCCAAGGCAGTTTCTTTCTGATTATTGATGGCATTAACATTTATAGCTGTGTAGATTAACAGAAGGCTCACTATCTGAAATAAGAAGAACCATATGTCAGTGGAGGCAGGACAAATTCATTGTAAGAGAGGCAGGCAACAAATTAGAGAGGAAAAAACAACAGCATGTATTTTGTCTATGACAGCAGGATATAAAGTATGCGTGCAAATGAACCTCTCTTACATCACATGACTGTGCGTTTGGTTTTGTGTTATGTACACACAGTTGTCTAAGAAAAAATGATGTAGAAGCTACAAATATTGTAGGTTCTGTTTGACTTGCATCCAAAAGCCTTAAACATAGAACCAATCATGCACAAAGAGTTTGGGGATAAACAATGAGTTAAAGTTGCATAGCCCATTCCTCAAAATCCAAGTTTGGCAGTGTGGTGCTATTTGACTTTTACTATTTTACTAGCATACAAAAATACGCCGTTAAGATCCCTTGCCAGGTAAACTATGACTAGAGTTTATTAATAGATGTTGGAATTGCTTCTCCATGAACTAGATTTTGCAGCATATCATTATTTACACTCCTGAGTCCAGGGCTTCAAAAAAATATGTCCTGCTGTTGGCAGCTGAAGCATCAATAATATCTCTAACTTTGAGTACAAGTATTAGGTAGTTTACAGTTTGAAAAATGCTTTGCTACAGAATGAACCTTAACTTCACAGTAGAAGTAGAGTCCTATACCTTTAAAAGCAGCGAGAGAGGGGGAGGAGACAAAGACAGTCTATAACTTAACATTTTTATCACATCTGATCAGGTGAATTCTCAATCATTTTCACCCCATGTATTTTTCATCTGGACACATTAAACAATCTTTTTTAACAAAACTCCCTATCATTCTTATGATCTTATCCCTTAAACTATTCAAAAGAGGCTGAAACTAAGTTTCTAAAAAGATAAATATTAGTAAGAGCTAAGTCAAGCTGAGCATTTAGGCTCAAGAAATGTAAGCAAATGCAAAAATAGATGTTGATACAGAATACCATGCAAGAGAGAACTGCGACTTCATCTTATTTATGGTCAAGAAACAATGAAGCTAACAAAATCACAACATCATGAAAGATTGGATGGACCAATATATACTAAAACTGAAGAAAGGTTGGAATAAAGAAAATCAACTACGGTTCATTTGACCTGTGAACGGGCTTTCCTGGTAGCCATGTGAAGAGCCGTGTTTCCCTTCTTATCTCGCTCATTCATTATCGTAAGGTCAGCTTGTAATATCTCCTCCACCACCGAAGTACTTTGTCCTTTCACAGCCATATGAAGTGCAGTTTGACCCTTTTTATCTTTGATGCAGACTATTCCAGTATCACGGGCAATCAGTGCTTTTACAATGCGAAGGATGCCATACCTAGCAGCATTATGCAATGCAGTTTTGCCATTTTTTCTTACAATCATCATTGAACTCACATCAACATCCAATATTGCATTCACTACATCCAAATGATCTTGAACAGCAGCGAAATATAGGGGACTAGTGCTGGAGGAGTCACATATCTTACAAACCTCAGGCCAAATACTCAAAATTTCCTTTACGATATCTGGACAAAGATTGACAATCAAATTTATTAGAATTGAAATCCTTATTATCATCAGCATAGCAGTGAAGTAAATATAAAATAATTGCAATGTGATAATTCTCCCTTTGTCTCCATTTGTGCATTTTTTTCTTTCCCTCGGTACCCTTCACTAAAAAATTAGAAAGTACTGTTACTGTCAAAGAGGAAACCTCCCAACAATGTTTTCTTCTTCTTCTTTTTTCATTTTAGGACCCATCAATACTATAACAGAAATTGTAGCCAGGGATTTGATAGTGTTACACGCTAGGATCAAACTACAGTCAATATCCTGAAATTTAGAAGATGTGTTACAATTTGACCTACAACACTCATGGTAAACTTGATCAATTTAAATGCATACCAACACGAGAAAATAAAATCAGCATCAAATAAGGCATACATGTAGCAATTCAAGGTTCTAGTAGAATATTTGATCCTTCTAGTTGATAAGGTGTTGAAAAAAGAAAAGAAAAGAAAAATGTTCCCTAGAAGGAGGAATATCTAGGTTTGGGAAGTGTATTCCATAATGTTATATATGGAGGTTGAAAAGGCAAACCAAAATTCTTAAAAACACCAATTTGCAAAATTTGAGAATAGGTTTGCCTCATTTTGGATAAGTAATTTTGGCAAAGCCTTTGTGAACCCTTTGGCTGATGCTACTGATGTATTGCTTTTTCATCCAAGGTAATCTTTACATTGGAAAAAGGATGGCGATTACCATGTTTGTTCAGAAAATTCCCCATTCAAAATTGATTCTTGGGAATAAGCCCTATAATATCGGAATCAAAAGAATAAAAATAAAGATTTCTATCCTTTTGAATTCCCTCTAACTTCAAGAGCTGCGAACCAAGGGAACTAAATGCATACATATACCATCATACAAAATTACCTATATCATCTTTTTAAACGGGTTTTACAGTGAATTGATTCAACAATTCTTCAACAGCAAAATCCACTACCAACTCCAAGAAATGACACGCCCAATTTAAGAGCTGAAACGGAAAAAAAAAATTGAAACCAAGGAACCAAAAAATCGAAAAGGAAAAACCTACCCAAATGGCCACGTTTGGCTGCAACGTGAAAGGCGTTCATATCAGAGTTTGCCCTGATCTTCAGCACCTCCAAGTCACACAAACCAAGCAAGAAGCTGAACACCTCAGGATGACCAATCTCAGCAGCTATATACAGCAAAGTTTCCCCTGTATCGTTCTGCATAGACATCACCTCAGAAAGCATCCCCTCTGGTGAGGCCTCCCCCTTGTAATTCTTCAGCTGCTCCTTGAGCCCTTCAAGGTCCCCACATCGAACCGCGTTGAAAACGGCTTGGTGGGTTATGAAGGTCATGGCCTTTGAGTCCATAATATCCTCTCCTGCACCAGCACCTGCACCACACAGGATTCAACTTTCACTTGTTTTCAACGTTGTTGTGCTGTGTTGTGTTGCAGTTTAAGGTTGATATGGTGTGAAGCAAGAGATAGAGAAAGAGAAGCACATGCGAACGAAGAAGAGAAGAGCGAGTATCTAAGTGGAGGAAAGGATGAGAAGTTGGCAAGAACACGGGTTTATTATTTGGTATTTATTTGTTTTGTTTTGGGATGATGGGGTCATGTTATACAGAGAATGCATGTGAGTGTGAGGGTGATGGATATTAATTTTCTATTCACTGCTATTTAGTGTCGTTTGTTTTATATGGAAGCAGATTCTTCTTCCTCCATTATTGTAAGCTACAGTAGCGGTTCCTTGTCCTGTTAAAGCTAATCTCTTCATCAAAATCGCACTTGCTTCATTCCGAAAAAACAAACTTTCATTAGTGGTCTTGTTCTTCTCTCACATTTAAAATTTCCCCTTGTTATATAATCTTTATTATGAATACATTTTCTCAAATACATTGTATATTTAATGTTTTTAAAAACAGATTGATATTTTAATAAATAAAGTAGTAGGTTTAAAGTTTAATGATTCAGTTCATCAATTAAATTTAATAAAATAATTTTTTGTAATATCATAAATTCATTAAAAATAACATTTTTTTATAAAAAGACGAAAAATAATAAAAATTATTACCACAACTATTATAATTTATAATCAAATATATAAATATAAAATATATTAAAAATATAAAGTAAATTATTGTTAAAATAAAATGAAAATATAATAAAATTATTATTATTTAAAATTAAATAATTAATAAGAGAAAAAAAATTAAAATATATATCTTTTATAAAAAAATAATCTTTAATTTTTTAACCAAAATTAATTTGACTAAAAATATATTTTTTAATAAAAATTGTTTAAGAATAAAATTAAATATTTTATTATGAGTCTTATGCTTTAAAATTTAGTCAAAGTTATTTATATAAATAATTTTCTTCTCATTTTAAGTAATTTTTTTTATTTGTAAGGAATTCAAATATAAAATTTATAATAAAATATTTATTTTTATTCTTATTATATCTTATTTTATTAAAATTTAATTATTTTAAAGTATTATAAAATAACATTGAATGATTTTATGTCAAATGACAGAAATAAATATATTGTAATGCAATTATTTGTAATATAGAAAATAAATAGTGGTTTCTCTTTTTTGAATTAAGAATTTAAAAGTAACGAATAAGATGAGATGGTTGATAGTGTATTTTGTAGAAATATAAAATTGATTATATGTAACATGAAATAAAATGATATTTTTAAATAGTAGTTTAGGAAGAGGAAAAGTAGTGAGATTTGAAAAGAAGAGAAAAAGCATATTTGACCTGAGAAGAATGAGATGCAAATGGAGGCGAACAGTTGGTGAGAGTGAAATGAAAGTGGTGGGTGAAAGAAGAAGGAGGTAACCAACATCCAAAAATAACGCGGAAATGGTTATTAATAGAGAAAAACAAAACCTGGCCACTCCTCAAAGCATACCAATAATAACACATCACAGAATCAGGTCTCTGCAAAAGAAGGACTCGTTTCTCTGAAACTCTTTGGCGTTTGTCTCCACACGCGTCCAAAAACAAAAATCATGGGGCTCAGATCTCTCTTCGGGAAGAAGAAGAAGCTGCCCAAGACCCCCTTGTCCACCACATCCTCATCCTCCACTCCATCCGCCTTCTTGTCCGTATCATCACGCACACACTCACCCTCGCTCTCATCATCACTGCACAACAATTCACGAGCCCCGTTGTCGGAGGAGCTCGAATACGTCTTCAGAAAGTTCGACGCCAATGGGGACGGAAGAATCTCCTGCTCCGAACTCGGCTCCATGATGAAGTGCCTTGGTCAGCAAGCCACTGAAGAAGAGGTTTCCAGAATGATCCAAGACGTTGATTCCGACGGGGATGGCCACATTAATCTGCAAGAGTTCATCGAGTTGAACACCAAGGGTGTGGACCCCGACGAGGTTCTGGAGAACCTCAAGGAAGCTTTTTCCATTTTTGACATCGATGGTAACGGCTCCATCACCGCCGAGGAGCTGCACATGGTGATGGCTAGCCTTGGCGACGAGTGCTCCATCGACGAGTGCCGGAAAATGATCGCTGGCGTCGACGGTGACGGCAACGGCATGATAAATTTCGAAGAGTTTAAGATCATGATGACAGGGAACATATAAATTAGTTAACTTGTTGGACTCATCAAATCAAAAGGTTCTTTTTATTTTATTTTATTTTTTCCTTTATTGTTGTTATTACGCGCTCTTCGTCTGTTCTTTCTCCTCCCCCGACAAATCAACGTGGATAGATGCGTGTGGGTGGGTTCGCGTTTGTTTCCGTTAGTTGTTTTTTGTTTATCTGAATTTCGGGGAAATTGAAGATTTCTCTATACCACATTTGCATGGTTGTTCCTTCGAATACATAACATCTTTGGTTCTCTTGTTTCGCTTCTCTTTTCTTCTCGATTTAATTTCATGAGTTTCTTCACACATGTTTTAAATTCTTTATTTTTAAACACAACAGTGATGTTTCATGCAGATGGAATGAACAGAATTTTAACACCTTTGATTCAAATTTTAAGAGACATATCAGATGAGGAATAAGAATCATGGTGATCTTCTTATCTAAATTCTTCAGATCTTAATTGCTTAATGGACTCAATTGATTTCAAGTTATATATGTATCCAATTAATTTGCCTTTTGGTTTTTCTTTCTTCTTGCATGAGAGCAACCATATTTGAGGATTTGGATTTGGTAAAACTCCCCCTAATTTTATGCCTTAAATCTGAATACCAACAAGTTTATTGGTTATTGGTTTGGGTGGCAGTGGAAGAAGTCTCAAAATACCTTAATTACCAAAACATGACTAAACAAACTTAGTGACGACCTAAATATTTTTGGTCTATGTTGTGCCCAAGTCAAACCTAGCCATGCATCGTTCCCAAGTTGCATGCCGAATATTTGCGTACCCCCCATGAACGTCCAATGCGTATACTCCAAATTTTAGTGCTTGTTAGACATGCATGGATGTAACGATATATGATCAGGTGAAAACTACATGCACTTACCTTATTAAGCAATGCACTCTGAATCAAGTTATTCGAACTTAATCATATATTGAACAGAACGATTATGAATAATACAGGTTCTACATCTAATTTTTATGCAGAAACAAAGTTCCAATTAACCAAAAACAAAATATACGTAAATGAAATGGACTAAACCGGTTAATCATAGGTGTTTTTTCGTTAAATAACTTTATGTCATAATATTACGTATTAGGTACTTACTTAGCAACATTGGATAGATAAGGTAAGGAAAAGGTTGTAAACATGGTCACTAATACACGAGGGTATTTTATAATAAGATTTAACAGTGTTTATACTAAAACCGATGTAATATAAAATGTCGTGACTCTTATATTTTAGAGGAGATACTACATTGGTTCAAGGGAAACCACCGTCTCCTCACTTATTTCATTCCCGTTAACGTTCTAACTCTGCAATGCAAGCCTTCCTGTGTCCTACGACCACCGTTTGCCCACAACTCACTGTACCACCATTTGTATTATGTCAACACTGTTTGTCACCATATCACAACCGTTTCTCTGTTTCATTTATTGTAGTTAAGCACCCAACACCTTGTCACACCCAACACCGTTGGGAGCATTGTTCATCGTTTGTGTCGCCACCACCATGTCATAATTGTTGTGTCATTGCGCTATCCACCACCGTATCACACCCAGCACCATTTGGGACCACCTTTTGGAAGCAATGTTCATAGTCTATGTCACCGCTACCGTGCCACATTTGTTGTGTCATTGCGTTGCCCACCACCGTACCACCAAACTGTCATCCACCACTGTGTTTGTCACCCTGTGTACGCCACTCCGTCGTACCTACCATTGTGTTTGAGGCACTGTACACATTATTTTTCATCTCTATTTAATATGTGACAGTTGACAATGTGATAAGTGTTTGTTGGATTGCAATTTTAGATTTTGTGTAGAATTAGAGATTAAAGATTTAATTTTGATTTAGGGATTTAATTTATAATTAGGAAGTTAGTATACAATTAGGGATTAAGGATTTAATTTAGAATTTGGGATTTAGTTTAAAAATATGGATTTAATTTAGAATTAGAGATTCTATACAATTAGGGATTTAATTTTAGAATTAGAAAAAAATACAATTAGGAATTAGGGATTTAATTTATAATTATTATAAATGTCATTATGTATAAAATAAGTTATAATGAATGTCATTACGTAGTTAGTTATGGATCGAAGTTTGATAAATTATAGTCAAATAAGTAAGTTATACGATAATGACCTTGAAGAATTTATAAAATTTGTTGAACAGTCACAAGTTGTATATAAGAATAGAAGAATTTTTTGTCCATATGTTAATTGTTTGAATGGGAGACAACTACAAGTTGAATTGATACTAAAGCATATTCTTTATGATGATTTCTTATAAAGTTATACAACCTGGACTTGGCATGGTGAATTACTAAACAATCCAAGCATGTCCAAGTGTCAATATTCTGATATGAATGTCAATAACCAACTAGAAAATATGATTCGTGAGGTCAAACAAAAATATTTTCAGCAAACCCATGTGTATAAAACCTTGAAAACTGATTTAGAGATACATTTATATCCGAGTTTTACACATTTTACACATTAATCACTAATATTACGATTGATGAATATTAAGGCAAGAAATAGGTAGATTGATAAAAGTTTTACTAAATTACTTGAATTGTTAAATGAATTGTTACCAAAAGGTAATACACCACCCACTTGTCACTATGAAGCCAATAAAATCTTATGTTCAATGGGTTTGGAGTATAAAAAAATACATGTTTATCCTAATGATGGTATATTACATAAAAGAGTTTGAAGCATTATATAATTGTCCAACGTGTGGAGTTTCACACTACAAAGTGAAAAATGATGATTGTGATGATGTTAACACAAAAAGGATCCTCTTGCAAAAGTATAGTGGTATCTTCCAATTATTTCAAGATTTAAGTTTTTGTTTGTCAATGTTAATAATTCATTGAACCTTACGTGATATGCAAATGGTAGAAGATCTAATGGATTGTTACATCATGTAATTGATTCACCACAATGGAAACAAATTGAAATGACATAAATGTGTTTGCATCATTGGTAGAAGACTTAAAATTGTTATGGGAGGAAGGAATTAATGCTTTTGATGTATATTGTAAAGATAAATTTATGTTGTGTATTTTATTATTTTGTACCATTAACGACTTTCTAACATATGAAAAAAATTTGAGTGGTTATAGTGTTAAAGGACATCATGCATGTCCTATATGTGAAGAAGAAACTAGTCACCATTAATTGAAACATGAAAAGAAGATTTCTTATATTGGTAATTATCCATACTATAGACTAAAAAATGTCTTTAATGGATGTCAAGAGGATGGAACAACTTCAAAAAAATATTATTCCTCACATATTGTCATGGGGGCTATGACTTGTTGGAGAAGGCCAAGAGGATAAATGAATCCTCCTCCAACCGAAAAGTTATGTCTCTTTCATCTCCTCCTACTCAACATGAGAAGTGAAAGATGTTTGTACTAAACCATTACATCAAATGACATGTGAGATATCTAGAGTGATCGTGGATCGAATTGTAAGTTTATGCAAAAAAAAAAAAATATATATATATATATATATATATATATATATATATATATATATAAAAGATACTAATTTTGTAAATTTGTAAGTTTAAAATAATATTATCACTAACTTTGATAATAATTTTTGTTTATATGACACATTATTTGATAAGAGTTTTTAAGGTATTTTTGTTTCTCATTAGTGTCAAAATTAAATAATATTTTTTTATAATATTTAAAACTAATTATTCGAAATAATATTAAATATAAGTATAGTATTTATGAAATTAAAGATTAAATTCATAAAAAATCAAATAATTTAAATTTATAATAATTAAATATTTGATGAGATAAAATATTATTATATTTTATTTTGATTTTTATGAATTAAGTTTTTAATTTCATAAATACTCTACTTATATAGTTAATCAAAATTAGAAGATTTTTTTACAGCAACATTTAATATTATATGTGGAAAATAGTAAAGTGTTTCTTGCTACACAAAAAGGAAAAAAATAAAAAAGAATGAGAGGAATAAGAAATCTTTGTGGAAAGATAACAAGTAAGGGAAATGGTTCCATCGAAGAAGAAAAGAAAATATCGTAATAAATTTTTTATTTGATTGATGATGCCTTGATAATTAATCAAGAAAGCTACAACCATATATATTTTCAAGAGTTCAAGTACTAAATAGCAATATACAAACATAGTCAATAAACTCAAAATAAATAAAATTGAAATATATTTTAATTATTATTATACAATTTTATTTTATTTTTTAATATTTTGTACACGCAATCAAAATCGTACCATCTTTTTAAGAAGAGAATATAGAATGGGAGTACATTGGAGACTTGATCATTTTTAAAATGATATGGCAGCAAGACTAATTTTTATCTATATTTGAGGTTATGATTTCAATTAAATAGGTTAGAGTTTAAGTGTGTACACTGTACTTTGCATAATTTTATTCGACCAGTTGAGGTCAAATTTATTTTCTTAAAGATGTTATTTAATTAAGTATTTTTTAATAATATTGTATTTTTTTCTTCAAAATTTTAAAGTTTTATTTAACAGTTTAGATGGTAAAAAAATTACTTAATACATTAAAACTATCAAAATAATATATTGAATTAATATATTATTATTATTATTATTATTTGTTATTAGTTGTTATTTTTTTATCATTTATTTATTTATTTATTTATTTATTATTATTATTATTATTATTATTATTATTATTATTATTATTATTATTATTATTATCTTTTGAGATCTTAGGACTATGTAATGGTCATTTGAGGTTGGATGACTCTACAATGATTCTTTGAGGTTATATGACTTTACGACGGTCCTTTAAAGTCGGATGACCCTTTGAGGCTGAACAACTCTACACGATGATCCTTTGAGGTCGAGCAATTCTATACGATACCCCTTTGAGGTTAGACGATTCTACACGATGACCCTTTGAGGTTGAACGACTCTATATGATGATCCTTTGAGGTCAGATGACTTTATACGATGACCAGTAATGACCTAAAGTATGTCAATAACATACTTGAAGTTGGGGTTAAGCTACTTGACAACATAATATTGTTATCACCTACCTAAGCCTCATTATTCGGAACTTAAGATTGGGGTTGACGTGAAGTTCGAATGAAGAGTTTTGTCCTGTAACCAAATGACGACATGATAACATGATCATTTGACTTATTCAACCTCTATGACTTGAGGCTGAGGATTATGTAATATCCAAATAAACTACCTTGGCATGTGACCAATTCAATGGTCCTATCATGATGTGATCTTCTCCCTTGCGATTCCAAAAATCTCGTCCATAATTATAATTTATCACCATAAATCTTAGATTGCGAGAATCAAGATATTTAATGAATATAATAACCCAATCTTAATCCTTGACACAAAAATTGTAAATTTAAAATAAAATAACTCATTTAAAAAGTATTTAAGATTGGGTTAAGTTCACTAAAAATAAAATATAATTAATATTTTTAACAACAAATATCAACTTATCTTTTGAAATAAACTAAAGATTCTTGGTAGTAACGAGAATTAAAGAGTTTCTTGACTATAATAATTGTACATTTAACAAAACAATTGATGCAAAACAAATATAAAATATATTTTTTTCTTCTTTAAATTAGTAATTTTGAATGCTTAATATTTATGGCTTATTTATTTGCTGTTTTTAAAAATAATTTTAATATTTTTAATTTTTAAAAAGTTAAATAACTTGTTTAATAACAATTTTGTTATTTTTAAAAATATTTTTTAATTTAGAAAATCATCCTTTAATTTCTAATACAATTTTTTTATTCAAAATTTGTATCATTCTGCTTATCTAAAATAATTTTTAAATTATAGTCATTAAATATGTATTTTTTATATTCTAAAAACAGGTATTTAGGATTAACTTTTTTTTCAAATAAAAATTAAAACTAAAACTAAAACTAAATCAAATAAATCCATATTATAGGAGAAAAGTTAGAAGCGTCTACAAAAGTTTATGTTTTAGGAATATATAACTTTTTTGGAAACATTTTAAAAGTTTTTTTATGAAAACTGTTAAAAAAAATAACAAATCTATAATAGTTAACATTTTAGAATAAAATATAAAAAACTTAAAATATTATTATTTCAGTAACTTGTTTGATTTAATTTAATTTTTTAATCATTTAAAAAATAGATTTAATTTTGAAAGTAGTTTTTATCAATAAATTAAATAAAAAATGAAAATGAAAGTTAATAACATTCACGATAAAAAAATATTCACGCCTTCAAAAATAATTTAATAATTTTAGATAGTTATAAAATAGGACAATATAATATAAATACTATTGAAGATGTGAATACCATTAATAACAAATAAAAAAATTAAAATGAATTTTCTCAATGTTAGTTTTTAAAAACTACAAAAATATTTACTTTTAATTTCTTAATTTTAAAACTAAAAACTAAAAAATATATTTTAAAATTTATTTTCACATAATTTTAAAAAATATATATTATATGTGTAAATAAAAATCTTATTTGACAACTATTCAAAAGATTGGCCATATAATTATGTTATTTTAATTCATACTTAAAATAAAATAAGGAGTGAACTTCATATGTGGATAATAAGGGAATGTAAAATCGTCGTTAATATATATTTTTTTACAAAGTTGTTAACAATAACTATTTAAAGTAAAAAAAGAATATTTTATTATAGATTTTATATATAAATTGTTTAAAATTGAAAAAAGTTACTTAAAATTTAAAAAATTTATTAATATAAATAATTTGACCAATTTTAATAAGATATTTTTTTTATTTATAAGTAATTATGATCAAAGACATTCTAAAATTTCATGAGTTATTATATTTAAAAATGTAAAATATAAATTTATTATTCTCCATTATTAAACAATTCATCATTAGTTTTATTTTAGTAAAATTTTATTTCAATAAATTTTAAATAACTCATTTACTTAATAAAATAATTATAAAAAAATTAAACAATTTACGATATAAAATATCTCAAAAAAAAAAATTATGTAAAGTCTCAAATAAAAAATTATTTAAAACATTTAATATTTTATTTAAAGTAACTATAAGATGCTCTAAAAACTATGTTTAGATATTTACTCAGTTCACCCTATTAAATTTGTGACTCTTTGTCTATTGTATTTGATAAATTTATAAATTCAAGGAATATAGAAGTACTCAAATAAAATAATAATAATAAATTACTCTCTCCAACGGTTACCATGACACAAATCCTTTTTTTTTTTTTTAATATGATTTTTTATAATTTATACACGACATATAGTACGTGCTAGTCATGTTCATACTTAATTTTATTAATAATATATTAAAAAATATTCGTAAATTTATTTCTTCAACTAGATTATTTATTATTCATCTGCAAAATTTAATAATGAAAAATATTTTTGTTTAATGTAATATAATTAATTTTTTTTCACTTATTTTTTATCTCTTTTAGTGTTTTGTTTTTTCTCTTTTTCCCTATTTTTTATTTCTCTTCTTCCATCTTATTCTTTTAATTAAAAATAGTATATTTAAATTTAATAAAATAAATATTTTATTATTTTATACTAAATTAAAAAATAATTAAATTGTTTTATTTTATTTCATCACAATTTTTTTCTCTCCCGCAAAATCTTTTAAGTAAAAATACTGTATTGAAATTTAGAAAAAATAATTAATTATTATTAAAATTTAAAAATATCAATTAATTATTGAAAATTATGATAAAAATAATTAATTTTATTTATGATGATAGTAAATGATTAATTTAAAACTATATTATTATAATAAATTAATTACTCATTTAATTAAAATTTTAAATATTTATGAGTTTAATTTATTTTTTATTAAGTAATTTATTCTAGTTATAATTAGATTGAGTTATTATAATTAGTGAGATTAAGTAATTTAAAAAATATTTATTAAAAAATTACTTTAAAATATATTTTTTAATAATTATAACATAACAATATATTTAAAATATTTCAAAATTTATGATGTAATATTTTTTTACATATAATATTTTAAATTATAGTATTTTATGGTAATTTAAATATTTTTATTTTCTATAAATAATATATAGTATTTTATGGTAATTTAAATATTTTTATTTTCTATAAATAATAAAAGACTAATTTGATCAAATTTTAATATAATATTTTTAACTGAAAGAAGAATAAGAGAGTGAGAAGAACATAAGAGAAGAGAGAAAAAGAGGAAAACATACAACGGATTATGAGAGAAAAAAAAAACAAGAAATGAAAGATGAAAAGAAAAAACAAGTATCATGAGACAATTTTATTTTTTATTATTAAATTTTGTGAATAAATAATAAATTGGTGTAATAGAATAAATAAATTGATAAATATTATATGTAAATAATTTTTTAAAATATATTATTTAAGAAATTGATTTATGAAATTAATAAATAAAAATAAACTGATTAAAGAAATGTATGAAAATTTAAAAATTTGACTATCTTAAAATATAAAAAAAAAATGATAGATATTAACAGTGTCTCAACTCAAAGGAAGAAAAAAAAGGAAAAGAAAAAGAAAAGGTTTTTAAATGTGTTAACCATGTGTGTAATAAATTGAATGGCACTCTTTATCCATATTTTATATTGAAAACCTAAAAGACGTATAGAAAGACTAAAACACAAAAGAAGGAAATGAAGAATGCGAATGGATTTCCAGAGTTCCAAGAATTGGTGTGGCTGAGAAATAATGCATCAAGTTCCCAAGAACATTTGGGAGGTGAAAAGGTGATATGTGAATGCAACAAACATTTACAAGCTCCCTATAAAACCCTAACTACACAGGTTCGGTTCAAGCAAGTCCAAAGTTAGTGGTCACCAATTTTAGGTTAAGATGTTTTGGATCGGGTTCTTGTCCATTGCTGCTTCAATTTTGGCTTTAGTTGTTCAGATTGCTACCGTGTTTGGTTGAATCATGTCTTGAATGTTACTGATGAAGAGGATCCGCATGCAGTAGAATTAGCATTATGTAGTTTGGAACAAAGTCCCTTTTTCATGTTATTAGGACTTTGTTTATCTTAAGGTAGTAATGAAATGTGGATCCTCTCTTATATTATTGTTCCTATCAGTTATGTTTTTGGAATTTAAATCAATGAAAGCATGAACTTTTTTGCTTACGCCTTTCTCTTTTCTTCTCTCCACTTCTCTTTCTTTACTTGTTTCTTGTTACCAAATTTTTATTCCATATTTTTGTTTTGACATTACCTAGTAAACATGTACAAATAATTTTTAACAATAAATAATATCTACTTTTATTATTATTATTATTATTTAATTATATACTAATTATAATGCGCTTAGTGAAGCATACGCTGAACAGATGAATATAGCTAGAAAGAAAAAAATTAACTAAGTTTATTTATATATTATTAATTAATATTTTAAAATTATATCTAGATTTTATTGACATTTTTTTATAAACATTTCAATAAAGAATTCATATAATAAAATAAGTTGATTTTAAGTTTTTTCTCTGTAATAGTAATAAATTAATTTAAAGGATCATATATACTGATAACTTGCTGCTTGCAACTTTATCATTGCAATGTGTGGTTCATATTCTCACTTTTTTTTCTTCAAGTGCATCACTGATTAAAGTTGTTTATAGCATTCTATTGGGTTTTTGCTTATGATGGGTTTATATTACTGACATGCAAAGAGATGAGGCAGCTTTGCTACAACATTACATGTACATGTTCTTCACAAATATGTTTGTTTATCTTGTTTTGTGTTTAGGAGAATATGTTTTCCTCACTCAGAATATATTTTTCCTTTACAATCTCTTATAAAATCCCTTTTTTAACTTTTATATAACAACATAATTTATCAAGTTGTAACCACTGACTTCATCAGTCATTGCAACTGTGGGAGTAACACACTCTCATTGGTCAACGTTTGTTTAAGACTACAACATCATGACAGAGATCCATGAAATAGATTTGGGACTCTCACACTTTTGTGGTTTGTTATACATTTCACCAATCGGACGAAGTGAGTTTTTGGAAGAGTGTCTTTCTAGAATTAGCGATAATAATTTTGTAAATTTGTAAGTTTGATATAATATTATCACTAACTTTCATATTAATTTTTGTTTATATGACACATTATTTGATAAGAGTTCTCAAACTATTTTTGTTTATCATGAGTGTCAAAATTAAATAATATTATTTTTATAATATTTAAAACTAATTATTCAAAATAATATTAAATATAAGTAGAGTATTTATGAAATTAAAGATTAAACTGATAAAAAATCAAATAATTGAAATTTATAATAATTAAATATTTGATGAGATAAAATATTATTATATTTTATTTTGATTTTTATGATTTTTTTAATTACATATTATTATATAATGTATCAAATTTTTTATTTGTTTAATTATTACCGAACTTAGTCCACATAATTTGCAAGTTTTACGTTAGATCGGTCTTTCCAACTCATTTTTTCCGAACCAAACGTTAGGCAGGTCAAATGGGTCACACCCAACCCCTGCTGTCTTCCTACTTGAATATCTTTATTATTTTGTTCCTAATTACATAATTTTTTAAAATCTAAATCCGACCAATTTAAAAGTTTATATATGTTATAATAAATATCTAAATTTTATATTAATAGTTAGTATGAAATCCAGAAATATGATCAATAAACGAACGAAAGAAATTCGAGGAACGAAATGTATGAAGATCTTTTCGATGATCAATTATAAAGAACGTAGCAAGTACAATCGAAAGGTAGAGTCGGAAAGGTAGGAGTAATAATCGAAAGTTTAACATGGAACCAACCAAGAAATTTGAAGTATATGAAGTTAAGGTTAAAAGGAATCGATGGCAAGTACACAAAGTTCTCGATTAGATCAAAAGCGAAGGGAAGACTCGTTTACATAGATATCGAAACTCCGGCTAAACCTTGAAGGAAAGTAGTCAAAACGCACGCATGGAAAGCAGTTTCTAAGTTATGGAAGAGCCGAAGATCATGAGAACGTGGGGAAACAATAGAAGAAAAACTGCCATACGCACGTAGAACGTGGTAACAGTCGTGTTAACTGCTCTTGGAAGGCTTGAAAGATGCCCTATAAATAGAGCAAAGAAGGAAGGAACGGGGGGCAGAAATTGGCAGAGAACAGAATCAGTAGTGAAAAGTCTACCAGAGAAACGACGAACACCATGAAGCTTCTGACAATCTGGATTTCCTTGTTCACTGAGTACATTTATCGCTTTCTGTATTTTTCTTGGTAATTTACTTTTGAGTCATTTCAATTCAGCAATTTCATATTCTTGTATATTACATTCAATGTCATTTCGATTTCCTGTTATTTACTTTTTGTGCAATCTTAATGGGTTTTAGCAATTTACATTTCCCGCACATTTCGATTTCCTGTTATTTACTTTTTGTGCAATCTTAATGGGTTTTAGCAATTTACATTTCCCGCACATTTCGATTTCCTGTTATTTACTTTTTGTGCAATCTTAATGGGTTTTAGCAATTTACATTTCCCGCACATTTCGATTTCCTGTCCTTTATTTATCTTGCAAACTTAATTTCTTGCAAATTTGGGGTTTTCGCACTTTCTTGCAATTTAGTATTCTCTTTTCTTGATTCGATACTTTACTGCTTTGTTTGAGTCGAGCATTTTAGACATAAATACCAAAAATAGTATTTCTCGATACTTATAGTTTTCGACTCTCATACACATTTTCGATTGAAAATCAAATTGCTAGCCTGAGTAAAAAAGAACTTACATGGTAGAATTTCGATTAGGACCAAAACACCCTTAGGATCGAAATCGATCAAAATTCCACCAGAAACAAATTGGCGCGCCAGGTAGGGGACTTGTGTTGAAAAAACACAAAAGAGGTTAGTTCGAGAGTGTATGAGATTAAGAAGTGGGAGAGTTATAAGAATGAGTCAGAATTCATCAAGTAGTCAGAATAACAATGAGGGTCTAAGTGGTGTGCTCCCACCAAATACTGAGGGGCAAGGGCATAATGGGAGTATGCCTGTAGTGTCGACAACTGTGAGCACGTCGATACCAACAAGTAATGAACAAAATCCAGGTCCATTGGCAAACACCCATGTAGGGTCTAGTATAGCAATATCAAATAATATGCAAACTATGGGAAACCCCATAACCACATATGCAGGGCCATATACTAGTGTAAGACCACCTGGTTTTTTATCCAATAACATGAATGGAACTGACACTTCATCGATACATAGAAATTCACGATACAGCTTAGGAATGTCTCCAAATGTAGGCACATTTCAAACACTAGGCATGCCACAAAACTTTGGAGTATCTACACATTTAGGGGCATCTCAAAATTCAGTGATATCACAAAATTCAGGGAATGGACCAAACTTAGGGATACAACAGACACCTCCAAATCTAGATCCTAGGGGGAATCTCGATCATGGGAGATATGCATTTGATAGGGACTATCATCGATCTAATTTCGAGAATATCGAAAATACTAATACTGGGATTTCCAGTAACTCCCTAGGAATACTTAGACAACAAATGGATGAGAGTAATTTTGAAATGGTGAATATGTTATCACAGCAGTTGACTACGGTCTTAAACCCATTAGTTCAAAATACTACTGCTAGTTTCGAGATATTAGCGGATCAAATGTCTCGAATTGGAGACGCATTGGCCGTACCTCGACAAACGAGGATGGAGAATCATGCCAATCGAATATTAATCCCCCTTATTTATTAAGAAGGAATCGAACAATGATCAATATCAAGCAAATGGGGAACGAATATCAACATGTGAGGAATGATATTTACTGAAATCTGAATGAGGGATTTCAAAATATTCATAATCGAATAATACGCAATATAATCACATGTTAGGACAAAGGATGAATTTCCAAGGGACTGGATTTAAGACCACCCAATCGACATATTTTGTGTCTCCTTTTCCAAATGCGATTCTCGAGACGAATTGCCTCGAGGATACAAAGTACCCAAATTCACTAAATTTGCTGGAGAAGTTGGTGAATCAACTATCGAGCATGTAGCTCGATATCGATAGAGTGTGGGGACTTAGCAATGAGTGAAGAGTTAAAAATGAAGTATTTCCCTAGTTCCTTGACTAAGAATGCTTTCACTTGGTTTACTTCATTGCCACCCAATTCGATATATAATTGGTTGCAGTTAGAAAGAAATTTCCATGAACAATTCTTTAGAGGAGAAACTCAAGTAAGTCTCATTGATTTGATGAACATAAAACGATATAATCATGAAAACATAGATGATTATCTCGAATCGATTTAGACAAATGAAATCAAGATGTTTTACTCAAATTCCCGAATACGAATTAGTCGGGATGGCTTCGCAGGTTTAGAATTCTCGATTAGGAAAAAATTGGTAAATTTGCCATTAAATGACATGGCTCAGCTTAGTCGATAAAGTGAGGAGAGTGGAACAAATCGAGTATGAGAAACAAAGGCACAAGAAATTTGAGAAACCCGTGAAAAAGAAAGAATAGCCTATATAAATGATGTGTATGAAGTAGATCCTCGACGTAAACCGATATCGAGGAAAATGTTGATGAGAAAGTGAATATAGCAGAGCTCAAAGTAGGAGCTCCATATACTTGTAAATTGTTGCAAAAGAATGAAGTGAAAGATAAAATGGCAAACCGAACCTATACTTTCGATGTAACAAAAGCAGATAAGATCTTCGACATTCTACTAAAAGATAAACAGATTAAGTTAAGCGAAGATCACAAACTGCCTTCTGCAGAACAAAGGGGTGGTCGAAAATATTGTAAATTTCATAATATTTATGGACACTGGACTAACAATTGTATACATTTCAGGAACACGATTCAAGATGCAATCGACCAAGGAAGACTGAAGTTTGGAGAGACAGCGATGAAAGTGGACACGAGTCCGTTCGAAGTCCAAGTGGGATATATTGAATCCCAAACCGAGATGAAGGATGACGTTAGATCGATGAATGCCACCTTCATAGGCATGGTCGATGTTACTGAAGACATCGATCCCAAGCATATCAGAATGGACGTATCGGAGGAAGATATGGAGTTCGACTTGAGCGAATTCGAAAAAGAATTTGAGAAAGAAATATACCCTCGAGTAGGAGACTCTCTCGTTGAATTTTTGAATAGGAAGAAAGAGAAAGACGAAGACGTGTCGCTATGCCCACGGTGCAGTGCGGTTTTCGATAAATCAGCTGCCAAAGCTTTCAAAATTGAACAAACAAAGAAGATCAAGAGTCAAAACAAAAGGAAAAATGATAAAGTGGAGCAAACGGCCCGACCAACTATCGAAGAAAGTCAACAGAAATCTGTTGGTTCTGGTGTTAGCGGGAATCAAAGGCAATGGGTTAGAAGAGAGATGTATCCTTCTCGAGGAGGAAGAGGAAGACTTCAAAGTAGTGATGTCTTCGAGAGACTATCATACGATGAAGGATCAAACACTGGATTCCCAACATTCCCAAGAAGATTCCGAGGAAGGCCCTGGAGAAGAGGAGGAAGGATCCCTTACTGGAGTAATTATAGAAACTTTGAAGAGAATATTGTACCTATGGAAAGCCAATATTCAAGGGAATTCTTCGATGATAAGAATGAAGGCAACTGGAACGAACATCAAATCGGAGTGATATCGATATTACCCGCGGAATATGTCAACGAATACAAGGAATATCAAGAACAGAGTGATGTTAATCGAGAAGATGACTTCTATTCGTAAAACATAAGGCCAAAGGTGACATGGGTAACTCAGGCATCGTGCGAAATACCTCATAGAGATGCTCGCCTTCATCGACCCTCCATCTCGAAGAAATGAGGTTCCACTTGAAGCCTTTACTATTAAACATCGAGATCCAAGGACAAATGGTGAACAAGGTCCTTATCGATGGTGGCGCAAGCAAGAAACATATTGCCAATCTCCATGTCGAAGAGGTTTGGCATCGAGCTTAAAGATCTAGTCAAACACAACATTATGATTTCCGATTTCAGCTGAAAAACATCGGGATCGGAGGGTATGATCGCGTTAGACGTGAAGGTAGGTACTTACTCAAGGCCTACTGTATTTGTTGTGGTCCAATCGCACGCCAACTTTAATGCACTACTTGGTAGAGAATGGATCCATGGAGTGGGAGCCGTACCTTCGACGACTCATCGTAAACTATTTATGTGGAATCGAGATGGACATCTCGAAATTATCCCAGTGAGACCAAGACGAGTTTGTAACTTTCCTATCCCAGGCTGGTCGCGCTACACAGAACTTAGCACTCGTTCGACCATTCACCTTCGAAACTGTCGAAGATTTCAACTCAAAGTTACATGAAGATCGTTTCCTTAAGATGAATGAGAAAAAGGGTTTTGTTATGATCAAGGAGGGGGCCAACCTCGAAGTGGTCGGTGAAGATGAATAGAAATTATGAAGAATTCTTGGCTCGATTGACAAAATATGAAGACGAAAAGAAGAGCCAAGAAAGCAGTAGTAGTAGCACGGTAGGGACTAATAAGTCGATTTATTCGACCGTAGTTGCAAATAATAGCGATCAAGTTATACTTGATTGTATTTACGATTATTCGCCTTTAGGTTTCGAAAGATCTATTACATCAAATTATAAAAAAGTCGAGGCTCAGGATCCATTAGAGGAAGTTAACTTAGGGAGTGAAGAAGAACAAAAGCCTACGTATATCAGCAAATATCTCGAGGAAGATTTAAAGAAAGACATGATCTCCTTGTTAAGAGAATATAAAGACTGCTTCGCTTGGGAATATGAAGAAATGCCTGGATTGGATCGAAATCTTGTCGAGCATAGATTACCCATCATCGAAGGAAGAAAACCAAGAAACAAGCATCGAGAAGATTTGCACCCGAGGTGATGTACAAGATCAAGGAAGAAGTCGAGAGACTCCCGAAGGCAAAATTCATCGAACCGCCGTGTATGTCGATTGGATTTCTAATATTGTACCTGTGATTAAAAAGAATGGTAAAATAAGAGTGTGTATCGATTATCGAGACTTGAATTTAGCTACTCCTAAAGATGAATATCCTATGCCAATAGCTGATATGCTAATAGATGCAGATAGCTGGTAATGAAATGTTAAGTCTTTTAGATGGTTATTCGTGATATAATCAAATATTTGTGTCTCGAAAATGATATAGCTAAAACAGCTTTTCGATGCCCTGGGGCATTAGGTACTTACGAATGGGTAAGTGATGCCATTTGGATTAAAAAATGCCGGAGCTACATATCGGAGAGCAATGAATTTAATTTTTCATGACTTGATCAATGATTATATGCAAGTTTACATAGATGATATTGTAGTCGTATCGAAAGAGAAACATCAACACTTAAGCAATTTGAGAAAATCCTTCGAGAGAATGAGAAAATATGGATTAAAAATGAATCCCTTGAAATGTGCCTTTGGTGTATCTCGTCGGTGAATTTTTAGGATTTATAGTACATGGAAAGGGTATCGAGATCGATAAAAATAAAGCAAAAGCAATAATAAATACCTCTGCTCCAAAAACCAAGAAAGAGTTACAATCTTTTTTGGGAAAAATAAATTATTTGAGACGATTTATTTCTAATCCGGCCTAAGAAAACTTATGTTTTTTCGTCTTTGTTAAAGTTGAAAAAAGAAGCAGAGTTTAAGTGGAAAGAGGAACATCAAGAAGCCTTCGAGCAAATTAAAAGATGCTCGACAAATCCTCCGATTATGATTCCAAGAAAGAGAAACAAGGCACTCGAAGTTATATGTATCAAGATCGGATCAAACGATAGCGAGTTTATTAGCACAAGAAGATGAGAATGGTGTGGAATGTGCTGTGTATTATCTAAGTAGAATTTTAAATGATGCTTGAAACTCGATATAGTGATATCGAGAAATTAGGGTTATGCTTGTATTTCTCTTGCACAAAACTCAAGTACGTAATGAAGCCTCATGATGTAATGGTCTATTCTAGAAATAATATTTTGAAGTTTCTTTTATCGAAACCAATTATGCATAATAGAATAGGAAAATGGGTGTTAGCTTTGACAGAGTTCTCATTATCCTTCGAATCTTTAAAATCGATAAAAGGTCAAGTAATTGCCGATTTTATGGCCGAGCATACAATTGACTCCACCGAGAATTTGTTTATCGAAATAAGTAAATGGATAATGTATTTCGATGGTTCAAGTACATCGAATAAATCTGAATAGGAGTTCTGATTATTTCTCCAAACAATATTCCGACTAAGTTATTATTTGAGGTTCAACCTATGTGTTCGAACAACGAAGCTGAATATGAAGCTTTGATAGCGGGTCTCGAGACTTTAATCAAATTAAAAGCTCGACATGTGGTTATAAGAGGTGATTCGCAATTAGTGATTAAACAAGTGCGAAAAGAGTATAAATGCATTAATATCAACTTGATCAAATATTTGGAAAGAGTGATGACTTTAAGTAGAATGTTCG
This sequence comes from Sphenostylis stenocarpa, assembly GCA_963425845.1. Taxonomy (NCBI): domain Eukaryota; kingdom Viridiplantae; phylum Streptophyta; class Magnoliopsida; order Fabales; family Fabaceae; genus Sphenostylis; species Sphenostylis stenocarpa. The sequence continues at coordinate 19,795,683 of OY731399.1, read as the reverse complement.
ATGACATAATCTTCGAATATATTCCTCGAGAATTCAATCAAGAAGCAAATGACTTAGCACAAATTGCATCGAAGTACAAGATATCCCCGGAAAGGTTACAAGAAATAATTCAAATCAAAGGAAAATTACCTCAAGAAAATGAGATTCTGCACATTAATGATCTAGATGATCAAGATTGGAGAAAATCGATTATAAATTATTTGCAAAATCCCAATGGGAAAATTGACAAGAAAATTAAATATCGAAGCAATGAAATATGTTTTGCTAAATGATGAGTTATATAAAAGGGAATCGATGGAGTATTACTTAGGTGTTTAGGAAATGATGATGCTTACTTAGCAATGGCTGAAGTACATAATGGAATATGTGGGGCCCATACGGTAGGTCAAAAAATGAAATGGACATTAACTCGACAAAGTTATTATTGGCCCTCGATTTTAAAAGATTGTATCGAATATGCTAAGTCCTGTGAAGAATGTCAAAAGTTCAGTCCGATACAACAGGTGCCCGCGAGTGAATTACACTCGATCATTAAACCTTGGCCTTTTAGAGGTTGGGCCATAGACTTAATAGGACAGATTTTCCCACAATCATCGAAAGGACATAGGTATATAATTGTGGCTGTCGATTACTTTTCAAAATGGGTAGAAGCAATACCATTAAAGGATGTTGATCAGCAGGATGTAATTGATTTTATTGAAGAATACATCGCTTATCGATTTGGGATCCCACAGCCTATTACCACAGATAGAGGGACAAGTGTTTACTCGGTAGAAAGATAGCCAAATACGCTGAATCGAGAAATATTCAATTATTAACATCAACTCCATATTATGCTCAGAGCTAATGGACAAGTCGAAGCAATTAACAAGGTGATTATCTGAGTTAATCAAAAAACATGTTGGTAATAAACCAAAAACATGGCATGAAACGTTATTACAAATTTTATGGGCTTATCGAAATTCACCTAAAGATTCCTTACAAAATACCCCATACAAGTTGGTATATGGACACGACGCAGTCTTACCCATCGAAATAAATATTGAATCGAATCGAATACAGAGGCAAAACGATTTACCCAGTTGTGATTATTGGAGTTTGATGTATGATGAATTAAACGAACTCGATGAAGTAAGAGTACAAGCGTTGAATAGTATGATGTTGCAGTAAGAATCAAATTGCTCGAGTTTATAATAAAAGAGTTCGAAAGAAAAAATTTAACGAAGGTGACTTAGTGTGGAAAACTATTTTACCAATGGACAAGAAATGTAAAAGCTATGGGAAGTGGTCACCAAATTGGGAAGGTCCTTTCGAGATTGTTAAAATTTTATCGAGTAACGCTTATTCGATTATTGATTGGTGTAACAAAGATAAAGTGTTGTCGATAAACTGAAAATACTTAAAGATATATAAGCCCCGAATAAGAGAAATAAACATTCAAAATTTAGATTGAATAATATTCTACAAAGATAAGTATCGAAGTCTTAAGCTGATCAAAGTCTATCAACAATTGAGTCCAAGATGAAGAAATCGAGTGCTCTTCGACGATCGATCTTGTCTGCGCTCTATGCTCTGCCCCAAAGATAAGGCGACTTCTTTTGCAGAGGATTTGATCGTATCTATTTCTGAAGCAACAAAATCCTTCTGCAATTTAAGTTGAGCGAGTCTCTTCTCCAGCTGCTCGATCTCACAATCGATCGAAGTTTGTGCAGATAATGCCTCCGCCAGCCTTCAACTTCGAGTCTTCAAGAAATTTGATTTTTCAGCCTGGAAGGAAGCAATATCGCTGAGCTTGGTCGAAATCGATTGTTTTTTCTTCCTCGCCGCATATGCCTTATTGAACAAGTCGGCAGCCGCCGCGACCTCCGCATCGAGACCCCTTGGAAGATCTTCATCAGGGCACGTCTCGAGGGCAGTAATAATATCCTAGAACTGTTTTTTCTTGTCGCGTGACTCCACTAAAACTTCAAGGGGCGAGGAATAAAAGAAAGATCTGAAGCGTTGCTTCAGCCGGTATGGTCCTTCAGCTGAAGTCATGGGCGTCTTAGAAGAGCTCGACGGTGTCGCTTCGTAGATAATAGAATATCGAGGATAGAAAAGGGTCTTCTTCGATTGCAGCTCGATATTCTAACGCAAGTGCTCTGAAGCAGCACATCTATCTCTCGGTAATGACGCCGAGAGCAACTCGATAGAGGGCATCGCAAAAGGAGGAGAATCCTCTTGCTCTGCAGAAACAGGGGAAGGAGAGCCTTGGACTTCGATTATTGGAGTATTTACTGGAAAGAAAGAAATCGAGAATGTAAGATCGAGAGGTTCATAATAGAATGAGAGAAAAAAGTGACAATGAAAAGTATAAGTACCAGGGGGAGGTAGTGCAAGTGGTGCCGAAGCAGGAGGAAGAATCTGTATAGCCTCAGGTTGCTGTAAATCGAAAACCATTGTCAGAACAGGAAATGCACAAAAAGTAAAAGCAATCATACAATGATATGTAAGATACCTCAGTGAGGGGTGTTAATAGTTGGGATTCGACATTCGTCGATACAGTCTCCGATGGAAGATCCTGAAAATTAAATTTTGAAACCTTGTTACAAATTTTATCGAGACTTAAGAACATAGAAGTTGTATAGAGAAGGAAACTTACGTGACTGGAACGGGTAGCAGGTGTTGTCGTGGGGATGGTATTAGAGTCCGTCGATAGTGGATCAAGAGCAATTGGTCGAACAGATCGAGGACTCTTCGATTTTTGTTTCTGAAAATGGAAGATCGAAAAAAGATAAGTATAAGAATAAGGATCGATCAAACAGAGAAATAAATAGGACAAGACAGAAGTCAAAATGAACCTTCGATTTTTTCGAAGAAGTAGGAATGGTGGCCGAACGTCTGCGTTTTCTGATCAAGGCTGATGGGTCCGATTCACCCGAGGATCCCCAGTCCTCTTGTCCCTTCTCTTGACCTTTCTCGACAGCGGAGACCTTAGTAGATTTCGAAACTGCCAATAAAAGAAGATGGATTAGCTTATAATATACAGAATCAAAAAAGTATAAGAAAGTAGTAAACTCTCACCAAAAGGTGATGGAGTCAAGATCTTAACTCGGTCGATATGTACAAGCCAGGGAGGCAAAAGAGCCTCAGGGAGGTTAAGGTAAGGGAAATAAGATAATTTTGAGACAGAAATATTTTTGTTTATGGGTTTTGGGCGACGTGTTTTCCTAAGGGTTCTCAATTCTCGAACCCATTTTGGATGAGTTAATGGTTTGGCAAGTCCAAAAGGAGCTCGTGGGAAAAGTTGGAAGGCGATTTGGACAATACATTTCAAAAGGAGTTCTACCTAAAGGATTGATTATTTTGTGGTTCGATCGATTAATGTCCGTTTTATTGGATAAGGAGATAACAAGCATCATAATAGGTCGATTCTAATTTCAGTGGGGTGTAACATATTTGATAAAAGTTCTCGAATCGAGATATTTGAAGACAAGTGGAAGTGTGTACCTTTCTTCGATTTTGACTTGTCCTGCAACACAAGAGAAGGTTGAGTAGTCGGCTTCTGCGAACTTCATCAAAAGTAGCATGACTACTCGAGAACCAACCGGCCCACCATTGAGAAAAACCCACAGTAGATAAATAATTCGAATCGAAAGCATAGGGGTAAAAGTGCATCTGGGTTTTAGGTAAAAGCTTGATAAGCTCCCGATTAAGTGAAGATTCAGCTAATTTGGACTTTGGGGATGTATCGAGGGGGAAGAAAGGTAAGGATTGGCTTAGACCAAACCGCCTCGAAAGAAACTGCGGGTAATAAGTAATAAACTTGAAATCCTTAGGCCGAAAACCCGATAATAATATATCATGGGTCAAATAACTACTCCATATGTCGACCAGCTCCAATTGTAACCCAGGAGACGAAGCTGGGAATTTTGACTTAAACCAAACTCGGTCCCCTAAGTTGGCCATTTATTTGTCCAAGATTTACGTAGAACGGGGCCAAGGTCGAATCAAAGGAGGATCTAGTCAACAAAAAGTGGAGGTATTTACAATAGGTAGCCTCATCGATCTTTTGGCGAGGATGGCGGGAGGATAATCGGGCCCTTCTATATTTACACTTGGGGGAATAGTAGAAATCCGAGGAAGGATACTTTCAAATATCGAAATTAACCATAATTGAATAAACCAAACAGGGCCGAAAAATTTCCCGATGCCTTAGGGGTACTCAAAATATCGACAGACTTCGTCGAAAGCAAGTATATACATGTGCTAATAAAGTTTTGGCTAAACAAAGTCTAGGGTGGCCTAGGTGAAGGAGATATGCAAGATTGAACAAATGGGGGAAATTTGGATTGAACGGGGCAAAAAACATGGGTACATAACCAATACACCAAAAATGCTACGTGTTCTTCGTCGAGAATCGCTATCGAGGGTCATCGACAAAGTGTTTCTCAAGAAAATGCCCATAGGCCTTCGACTCCCAATCAATTTTCGACCTCAATGAATTATCCGAGGGATATGCACCCTGAAAATACCTCTCCCCTATGGGTTTCAACCCAGCAATAGCAGCTACCTCGAAAAGGGTGGGCGACACAGTGGCCACAAGGCAACTCCAAAACATGTAGGTCTTGATTCCATAAATGTACTCGCAGATAAGAACATCGCCATGTCCAAATGAGACAGGTCACATCGAGACAGATGCAAAAATCGAAAATACCAGCATTCCTCCAGTTGATCCCCAAACTTAGCCTTGACCCTATCAAACCATCGAATATACAGAGGTTTTTTGGAAGGAGGGCCCGTTCTATACACTTTAGAAGTAAGATTCGAAAAATCAACCCTAACTTCAGTGTTGATGAACCAAAGCCGGACTAGTCGAGAGGTTAAGAGGAGTAAAAATGTCATCGATAGGACTGGAGAGGACCCCCAAAAGCAAAATTTACCCCTTCAACAGTATAAGGAATAAGTACCTGCGTCTCAGCAATCTTACGGGAAGCCTCCTCCATCAAAGGGACTGGAGCGAACTTCTGGTTGTTAATTTCCAGCAGGTTGGAAGGCAACAAGGAAAGAGGTGGAACGGAGAAGTCGAAGACTTGGAGGAAGTGGCCATTTCAAGTAGTGAGTAGGATGAAGAAAAGCAACTGAAAAGATGAAGGTACAGTAGATGAAAGCAAGAGCTCAAGGAAGACGATGAAAGTACGGACTTAGGGTAAAAGTTCGCGTAAAAACCGTAACAAAGACCAAGAGAAAGGTTAAAAGAGAAAATCGCCTAGGGAGCCGGAACGACAGTATACGAAAAGTAATGAATGTAACGTATCGTAAAAGCAACAGATCGATATGATAGCGACGTAAAACTGAAAGGGAAACCTAAAACCCTTTTAACCCTAGAACCCCGTAAAACCTAAACCCTAAGTTCTGTGGGCTTTCAAACATTAAGGCGGAATATTGAAAGAATATAAACTGAAATCATTTATATTCCTTCAAGGGGGCATTTTGTTAGTATGAAATCCAAAAATATGATCAATAAACGAACGAAAGAAATTCGAGGAACGAAATGTATGAAGATCTTTTCGATGATCAATTATAAAGAACGTAGCAAGTACAATCGAAAGGTAGAGTCTGAAAGGTAGGAGTAATAATCGAAAGTTTAACATGGAACCAACCAAGAAATTTGAAGTATATGAAGTTAAGGTTAAAAGGAATCGATGGCAAGTACACAAAGTTCTCGATTAGATCAAAAGCGAAGGGAAGGCTCGTTTACATAGATATCGAAACTCTGCTAAACCTTGAAGGAAAGTAGTCAAAACGCACGCATGGAAAGCAGCTTCTAAGTTATGGAAGAGCCGAAGATCATGAGAACGTGGGGAAACAATAGAAGAAAATCGCCATACGCACGTAGAACGTGGTAACGATCGTGTTAACCGCTCTTGAAAGGCTTGAAAGATGCCCTATAAATAGAGCAAAGAAGGAAGGAACGGGGCAGTAAATTGGCAGAGAACGAATCGAGTAGTGAAAAGTCTACCGAGAAACGACGAACACCATGAAGCTTCCGACAACTGGATTTCCTTGTTCACCGAGTACATTTATCGCTTCGTATTTTTCTTGGTAATTTACTTTTGAGTCATTTCAATTCAGAGAATTTCATATTCTTGTATATTACATTCAATGTCATTTCGATTTCCTGTTATTTACTTTTTGTGCAATCTTAATGGGTTTTAGCAATTTACATTTCCCGCACATTTCGATTTCCTGTTATTTACTTTTTGTGCAATCTTAATGGGTTTTAGCAATTTACATTTCCCGCACATTTCGATTTCCTGTTATTTACTTTTTGTGCAATCTTAATGGGTTTTAGCAATTTACATTTCCCGCACATTTCGATTTCCTGTCCTTTATTTATCTTGCAAACTTAATTTCTTGCAAATTTGGGGTTTTCGCACTTTCTTGCAATTTAGTATTCTCTTTTCTCGATTCGATACTTTATCGCTTTGTTTGAGTCGAGCATTTTAGACATAAATACCAAAAATAGTATTTCTCGATACTTATAGTTTTCGACTCTCATACACATTTTCGATTGAAAATCAAATTGCTAGCCTGAGTAAAAAGAACTTACATGGTAGAATTTCGATTAGGACCAAAACACCCTTAGGATCGAAATCGATCAAAATTCCACCGTAAACAAATAATAATAGTAATTCATAATTAAATAATATTATGCATATTTCCTAACTTATATTTGTTTTTATTTATTTCATTTTGATTTTTTTTTTGTGTGTTCCATAATTATGATATTTATATTAAATAAACTAATAAGTTTTGTATTATTCATAAGTAAGGCTAAAAATATCGAAAACATCATCCTATTATTCACAAATTGATGTTTAACACTTTTAAAATTTATATATATATATATATATATATATAAAAGAATTAGTAAATAAAATACAAAATCTTATGATTAAATATAAAAATTATGGCCCTCATTTAAACCCATTCAAATAAAAGACGCAGAGTCATGCGTGTCCAGTAAAATAATAAAAAATGTTGAATCTTTTCGCTAATATTTTATGCAATTTAATTACTTCTCCCTACTACACTCACAGACATAGTCCAAACAAATAAAAGGTTTCTTTATTATCACGTAAATTATTAAAAATACAAAACAACTCAACTAGCATATTTTAATAATGTATTTCGTAAATGTAAATAATTATTGTAAAAATAAGAATATAATTTTTTAAAATATAGACATCTTTTTAATAAATAAATAATCATTTAACATGAAAAAAAATGAGGTAAAATTAAGATTAAAAAAACATACACACAACTTTATTCGACCAGTTTCTGCAGAGTTCAAATCGAAGACACCTTCTAGTATGAAAATGTTGAAAATCCTACGTCATGCCACACGCAAAAGTGCAAGATTAACACTATTTAATCACCCACCCAAACATATCCTATCCCACGCCACCATATCCTCATCCACTTCACTCAACGCTCACTCTCACTCTCACTCAGTTCCAATGTTGCCACCTGCCGGAACCATCGTATTCAACACCGTGGGAAGAACCCAATACGGTTTCGACGTTTTCTCCGTCGACCTCAACCATCACCATCCTCCGCCTCACGCCGCAACAGATCACCGCCTCACTGACGGCCTTTCAATAAACCTCAACGCGCAATTCATTAACCACCAGAACGACGTCGTCTTCGTCTCCGAAAGAACCGGGTCGCCCCGTTTCTACCTTATCCGACCCGATGATAAACCCCAACCTCTACCCTTTCTCCCCAACGCTCTCTTCCACGATCGCCCAATCATTAGAAACGGAAACCTCTATTTCGCTTCCACGCACGACCAACCTGATGCCGTTTTCACCAGCTGGAGCGCTGTTTACTCCACCGCTGCCGATGACGGCCCCAAAGTCACGAGACTCACCCCGCGCGGCGAGGTGGACTACAGCCCCGCTGTGTCCCTCACCGGGAAATTCCTCGCCGTCGCATCTTACCGCACTCGCCGGTGGCAGACCAACGATTTCCGCGAACTCCAAACGGAGATTGTCGTTTTCCCAGAGTCCGACCCGGGAAACCGAGTCAGGGTGAGCGAACGCGGGGGCTGGCCAACGTGGTCGGGAGATTCAACGATTTTCTTCCACCGAATCGCGGAAGATGGATGGTGGAGCATCTTTCGCGTCAATTTAACCGATTCGGATGATCTAACCGAATTGCAAAACTCTTACTCGCCGATTAGGGTGACGCCGCCGGGATTGCACTGTTTCACTCCGGCAGCTTTCCACGACGGAAAGCGCATCGCCGTCGCAACTCGCCGGAAGGAGAGCGAATTCCGGCACGTCGAGATCTTCGATCTCGAATCGCAAACGTTCCAACGAATTACCGAAGATATAAACCCTAATTTCCACCACTACAACCCGTTCGTCTCGTTCGACTCTCGTCACCTCGGGTACCACCGATTCAGAGGCGAGTCAACTCAGGGCGAGACAAACTACCCGCACCTTGATAAAGTTCTCTCTCCGGTTCACGATTTACAGTTACTCAGACTTAACGGGTCGTTTCCTAGCTTTTCTCCTGACGGCGATTTCATCGCTTTCAACCACAGCTTCGATGCTAACGCTAACGGCGGAGTTAAGATCGTTAGATCAAACGGTTCTAAACGCTGGACTTTACTGAAAGGACGAACGTGCTTCCACAACGTGTGGAGCCCAACGGAGAAGAATGTGATATACACCTCCATCGGTCCAATCTTCGAATCGGTTTCCAAAACGGTTCAAATCGGTCGTATTGAATTCGACCCGGTTCATTTAACAAACGACCGTGAAGAGGTTCCGTATAAGCTAACGATTCTGACGAGAGAGGAGACGGGGAACAACGCGTTTCCGGCGTGCTCCCCTGATGGAAAGAATGTGGTGTTCCGGTCTGGGAGGTCGGGGCATAAGAATTTGTACATAGTTGACGGCGTTGAGGGGGAGTTGAACGGCGGCTTACGGAGGTTGACGGAGGGGGCGTGGATCGATACGATGCCGTGTTGGTCACCGAAAGGGGATTTCATAGCGTTTTCGTCGAACAGGCATGACCCGGATAATAGTGAGGTGTTTGGTATTTATTTGGTGAGGCCCGATGGGAGTGGGTTGCGGAGGGTGGAGGTGGCGAAAGGAGTGGAGGGAGAGAGGGAGAGGTTGAACCACGTGTGTTTCAGCGGCGATGGAGAGTGGCTGCTGTTCACGGCGAACTTGGGAGGCGTGTCGGCGGAGCCCGTGGGGTTGCCAAACCAGTTTCAGCCGTACGGAGACCTGTATGTGGTTAGAGTGGATGGGAGTGAGTTGAGGAGGCTGACGTGTAATGCGTATGAGAATGGAACGCCGACGTGGCACGATGGCGTTTTGGCCCTGTGCAGTGGAGGTGACGGTGGAAGCGACGATTGGGATGAGTTGAAGGGAGAGTTTCAGGAACCGCTTTGGATCACCTGTGACATTTGATTTTGGAGCGGTGATATGGTTGGTACAATCATTTTTATAGCATAAGAGTGTGAAAATAAATTTTTCCTTAATTTTGTTTCCAGTGTTCATCTTCTTTTGTATTGTACTGTAATGTAATGGAATATCATGGTAAATAAATTTAACCCTTTCTGTTAATTTCTAATTGATTTTTAAGAAAACTGTCTATTTTTTTATTATTTTAATGCATGAACAATGTAAAATTCCACCATTATTCATTCAATCTTATTGAGTTGTTATTCTTACATGTCATGACAAGTGACAACAAAGCCAAATAGAAATGTCAATTTGAATCAAACTTTGCACATTTCTCATAAATTACAATATTGAGAGATGAAGATAAATATTTCACCACAATATTTTGTGTTTCTTGAAACCACGATCTTTCGAATAATTACAGTGTGAAATTATAATTAATTCTATAAATAATATATTAAAAAAATATTTTTTAAAATTTATTTATTTAATAAATTTGTTTATTATTAATATACAAAACATAATAAAAAAAATAAATTTATTTTATATAATATAATTATTTTTTGATATATTTAAAATATATTATTTAGAAAATTAATTTAAATTTTGTACAATACAAAACCAATAAAATGACAGATGGGGACATATTCTTAAAAGTCATTTGACTGCTGATCATATTAAATTTAAAAGCTATTAATATTAAAGTAATATAAATAGGTTGAAAGCTATTGATTGATTGATGTTATCTTATTTTATACTATATCTTAAATTGAGAATCACTCCACTAAATAATATATTTAAGAAAAAGATTTAATTAAGATTTTTATTAATTTATTTATTTAAGTAAATTTATTTATTATTTATATATATTTTTATTTATTTTCTCTTTTTATTTTTCTTATTTCTCAAAAAAATATTAATTTATTTATTCAACTAAACTTATTTTTTTCCTTTACCTATTTTTTTATATCTCCATCTCTTATTTTTCTTTCTCATTTTCCATCTATTATTCTAATTAAAACTATATTAAAATTTAATAAAATTATGTTAATATAAAATTTTAAAAATTTATATTAAAACTAAAAAATATAAATTAATTATTTAAAATTATGATGATAATAAATAATTATATTTATTATAATAATAAATAATTTTTTTATGATAATTAAATAATTAATTTTAAATTATTTTATTATAATAAATATTTTTAAGTTAAATATATTTGTTATGTGATAAATTAATTGAATTATGATTTAATTTTAAAAAATATATTCATTAAAACTTAATTTAAAATAAATTGAATTTTTTTAATAATTATAATATAACAATTTATAATATCTCAAAATCATAATATAATTTTTTAAATAATTTATTTTTATAAATAATAAGACTTATTTTATTAAATTTTAATTTAATGTTTTTAATTAAAAGAACTGAATAAATGATAGAAATATTAAAAAGAGAGAAAAAAATATTAAAATAAACCCATAAAAGAAATAACAAGAATAAATAAAAAGAGAAAAAAAATAACTATATTATGTTAAATAAATTTATTTTTTAATATTAAATTTTGTATATAAAAATAAATCGATCTAATTAAATAAATAAATTTATAAAAATTATATTTAAATTATTTTTTATAATATATATGAAATTATTAACAACACTTAGATAAGATACATTTAGTAAATTTCATGAATAATGTTTTGAAAATAAAATAAATAAATAAATATTAAATGTTTTATTTTTAAACGTATTGTATTGTATTGGTTTATATGAAAAACTGGTAATAGTTAGTTTTTACGAGAAATTGATGTATATTAGAATCATGTTGATGAATTTAATTACTATGGTAGCTAGTGGATTTAACATTAATTTTTTTATATGCATTCTAAATATTAAAAAATCACTAATAAAAAAATATTTAAAAAATTTGAAATAACTTGAATTTTAAATATTATTTATTTTGACATTTTAGTTCAAAGAAAGATGTAAAGTGAGAATTGACTAGTTAGGAGACAAGTGGAAGGACAATATTTTAGTTGTTCAATAGCTCAAAAATAAAATTAAGATTTAACTTTCATCACAACGTATATATTTACTTTTGTATTTATATTTTTAATATATATACTTAATTATTATTTTAATAAAATATCTTATTGAAAATTATTATAAAAAAATAATTTAATATATCTTTTATTTATTTGTAATATAACATTATTTTATTAATTTAATTTGTAAATTTAAAAAAATATTTTATCAAAATATATCATTGTAAAAAAATAGATACTAATTTAAAGATATTATATTAAAAAAATATTTTATTAATAAAAAAATTAACAATTATATAGACAGTATTATAATTGAAAAAATATTTTATTTTAATTTAGTTATTTATCATTTTAAAATGAGGAGTTTCCGTTTTTTTGTCTGTTTCTTCTTAAAATAATAAAAATACTTTTTACTCTTTTTTTTTCATTTTCTTCCTCTACAATTTTCTTTTATTGTTACGCAATATACTCTTAAATATAAAATTTATTTAAATATTATAGAATAATTTAATTTTAAGCAATTAGTGTTTGATTTTTTTTTACTTTTACCTTGTAAAAATGAGGGCTAAAATTGATTTGAAATAAAAATGCATTTGTCTTTTACGAAAATAAGACTTTCATTCTTTTAAAATAAAAAAAATCTTATATTTTAAGTAAAAATAATACGTTGGAGAAACATGAGATCACCTTGTCCCCTTTATTAAAACGTGCTTTCTCCTCTCCAACATCAACTACAAAAGGTTCATTTCGTTCAAATTTTTAATTGTCAAAATGGTAATAATTTTGTTATTATGATTTTTTTTACATATTTTTATAAAAAAAACAATCTTTTTTTTCATTAACGATTAAGAGAATATAACAAATAACATATATTTACATATAACTTATATCTCTATATTTCATTAGATCATATCATGAAATATTTAAATAAAATAATTTCATCTCTTTACATATTTTACTTTAATAAAAATGTTTTCTTATAAATGAAAAATATATTGTAATTTTTGTTTATGAAATATTTGAATAAAATAATTTTAAATAAAATCTATTTTTTATATTAATATAATATCTTTTTATAAATAAAAATTATATCTTATTAGTAAATTTATAATAAACATCGTATCAAATATAATTAACAACATACTCATTTAAATATTTAAATCATCTAAATAATAATAAAAAACTGTAAAAACTAAGAAAATAAAGAAACAACTAATAATTATTTATAAACACATGTAACTTTATAAAATGAAATTAGATTACACAAAATAAACAATAATAAAAATAAAATAAATGTATGATAATTAATAATAAAAAATTACAATATTAGTTTCGTTGAAATTCATCATATTTATAAATCAGATATCCAATATCTCAAGCGATAGTATTTTTCTGTGAATTAATGAAATCACCATAAATTTCTAACTGCATTCCTATTTTGCTGTGTGTTGTTGAACAAGAACGTGTAATGCTTCCTTCATCCACCAATGCTCACAAACTTCTCCAGCTTCGTCAACACTCATCTGCATAAAATCAAAATTAACAAAAGAGAATTAGAAATTTTCTAACTCTAATTTCCATTAATTTATTAATATTATTAATAACTGTTGGACATACCCATATTCTTCTCCGAAGATCTTTCTCGGGCCATAGGTCAAGTTGTTGTTTCACAAGCAGAGGAAACATGTGTCCTTCATAGTATGTGCCATGTCTTTTGCTAAGGAAGTTCCATTGCCCCAATTCATGCTGCCATATCAAACAAACCAAATTTTCACTTTTGCCTAAAATTATTTGACCCACTAATTACGAAATCCATTTGACTTTATAAAACAAAATTAAGGGTGTGTTTTAAACAAATTTCTTCATAAACACTTTTTAAGAGAGTAATTAAAATTGAAAAAACTGTCTATAAACTTAAAATTAACGTTAATTTTAATTACTAAAAATTCTATATAATGTATTAATTCAAAGTACCTCAACTATTCCAATAACTCCTGCTTCTTCCAGAGACTCCCTGTAAGCTGCTTCTTCTATTGATTCATCCAGTTCCCATCCTCCCTGAATTAGAAAAATAAAATAAAATAAAATAAATGTTAACCTTTTATTTAAATATAATCTTCCTATTTCAATTCCGTTATTATAATATTATTAAGATTAATTATTATGTATGAGATATTTTCGTCCTTTATTTTTAAAAGGTCATTTTGATGAATTAAAAATATATATTTAAACATATATAATGATCTTATAATTATTTTGTTAAACTTTTGTTTACTATGCTTAATGAACAAAAAATATTCAGTCTCAATTTTTTTTTCTTTTCCTTTTTTACAAAAATCATTAGTAACCCAAATTATCCATGTCTTAAAACATCGATTAATTAAAATGTTCCATACTTACAATCTTAAATGATTAAACTGGTTTTGTTTTAATGTTTTCGTATATTTGGTAGAATAATTGTTTTCTGAATGAAATTGTATTATTTATTACTTGTATATGTGAAAGAAACGACAAAAAAGTACCTTTGGGAACATAAATGTTTGGCCTTTTTGTGAACTAACCACAAGCACCTCCAATTCATCACTCACATTGCCATCAATGTCTTCTTTATATCTGTAAGGTATGCACCTGCACAAGTAGACATCGCAATAAGTTTTAGTCAATCAAAGCTAGAAACAATTAACAACACACAATAAATAAGGGACTAATTAAGCTATGAGTATAAGAAAAACAGAAACCAACAAACGCGTAATATGTGATCAGAAATTGCTTGAGTGCAACTGTCACCAGAGAGACATGCACCAAATAGAATGCAAAAATCCAAAAGCTTAAGCAAATTTATCCAAAAATGTAAACTTTGAGAAAGCATAAGTGCCACTTTCAGCAGTCACCAAATAATTCAACAAGATCGATATACACAAACCCACATGAACATTTTGCAGATTTAACTTTTTTCTGATCTTTGAAATGAGAGTTTCTCCATGCATAGATACCCCCATGATAGATTCCAGATAGAGAAAAAGATAATATAAATATGACATGATATAACATGTTTTTTCTGTGTAATGTAAGTGATATGATAAAGAGAAGGATAAACGAGAAAAAAAGAGTATCATGCAGTCCAAATATACATTAAACCTCTAAACCCTTGTAGAAAAAAACTCTTTTTTTTTTCGCTTTTATTCATAAAAATCACCAGATTTTTTCAAGATTGTGTTTCATTAGATTCCATTTTTCCTTTTCAGGAAAAGAAAAACCTACCAAACAAATGGCAACTTCAAATGAAGTCATGACAAAAGTTTCAGAAAGAAACCCAGAATAAGAAACAGATATCCAAAATAGGAGCTTGAAGTGAGAAGATGAACTCACCCCACAACTTGTCTGGCACCACTACTGTTGTACCTCTGCATCTCCCTTCCCGTTCGAGATACCAAGCAAGCCATCGTTTTCAAACACTTAACTTCAATATTTCCAGTTTCAGAAACCCTAACAAAAAAGGCAAAAGACAGAATGATATAAAATGATAGCTACAAGTAACGTTATATGTATGTATTTTGGGTTGAAGAATTAAGCAATAGGATGAAGGATTAAAGGGTTTATATATATATATGTTAGGTTGCTTGTGGAATCGTTTATAAAGCGCGTAATTGTCGTATATTGAAGTGATTTGACCAATAGAGTATTTATTATTGGGTCGCTGAATTTGGTGCTTGCCGAGTCAATAAGGTGGCCGAAGAAGAAGATTGAAGCCTTAGCTACCAAGTCCATTTACATAATAGAGAGAAAGAGAGAGTCAAAATGACTTAGTTGACTTTTTAGAATGCTACAAGCATTGTAATTTACATGGTTTGTGCATTTCATATCATTTCCTCAAGAACATCTCATTAATTCCATTTTTTTCACTCTTGTTTGGATGCATATTTTAGTGAGGATTTTTCTTCTAAAAATTTGTAATTGCATAATGTGGAACTATTCGACGTGTGAGACTATTCCTTGGATCCAAGATATAGTTAAGTAACTCCTTTCTCAGGTGAGTTTTTTAAAAGAGAATAATTGGTTTTTTTTCAAAAAAAAATAAATAAATCTTGTATCCATTGCTAATTTGCATACATTTTTCAATTAAAATAAATAGAATTACATAAATCATCTCTGGATGTGATTTTTGAAATTATTTATGCATGATATTTTAAAAATTGAACTCCGGTGTAAATAAAAATTGATTTATTACGTTCAAATAAACAAATTTTAGTTAAATTGATATCAAAATTATAAATCTACAAAAATATTGAATTTTTTATGAAATTTGTTTTGATAAAAAAATAAATTTAAAGATCAATTTTTTTAATATTTCTAAAATATCATTTTTTATAATAATATATATAATCATTTTTTTCTTTTTATTTTATATTAGTCACACTAATTTTAAACAATAATTTATTATATTTTAATTATTATTTATCTTTTAAAAATTATCTTTTTTCATTTTTATCATATTTTATATTTATAAATTTATTTAAAATTTATGATGATAATAATAATAATAATAATTTTATGATTTTTATAAAAAATAATTATTAATAATAAATTTATTATATAATAAAAATATTATTTTATTAAATTTAATTAGATTCCAATTAAATTTTTAAACTTTATTAGTAACTCCTACTATTTTAAAAACATATATAACTGACTTAATTATAAAGCTTAATGCTTTGATTTTTATTTAGCAGCTTTAATATCTATCACCTTAACTTTATTTGGTTATAATTTTGGTTTTTAAAGGTGAGTCAAGTAGTTAATTGCATAACTCATGATAAGTTAATATAGTTAACCATTTTTTAATGGAAAAGTGAGTTAAAAATTGGATTATTTCACATTTTAATTAACCTATCCAAATGAATCAGACTATTTTTCTTTTTTCTGGATCTAATTTTGTTTATTTAGATGTAAACAGACTTAAAAGGAATGAAATAAGAAGGAAAGAATATTTTTTTCATGATTTGTTAGACAAGGCAGAGAAATAAGAAAGAGAAAAGTTAATTCGTACGATCACTTTTTAAAATGAAATAGAAAGGAAATAATTCAATTCTTCTATAAGAAGGCATGGCATGTAGAACTGAAGCGAACCTGGCGTGACCGTGAGATACTGTGAAAAACAGAGTATGCTCCGAAACTTTTGGAAACGTTGTTGTCGCCGACATTTGGGTCCCACGTTCCTCTGCTCCTCACCGACTTCGTTGTTTCACAGTGCCGTGGAGGATTCTGATTGGAAATGGAGAATCGAAGGAGAACCCTCGCTTCAGATTTCGCATCCTTGGCCCGAATGGGTCCAACTCATCAAGTGCTTGCTCCGCAAGGGACACTTTCTTCACGAAGAGGGTAACGTGTTTCACAAATCTGATTTGGGCGCCAAAGATTGCAATTTCGTTAGAACCGCTTGCCTCAATTTCGGTAGAGACCACTTTCATATTTTAAGGTAAAGCATATATTAAAAATTAGTCTTCTTTGGATTGAATGTTTCATATAATTTCGTAGAGAGCACTTCGCGTTACGAGTAGTTACGTTTAATACTTAAGAAGAAGAAGGTCTTAGGTTTCGAGGGTTATGGATGAAAAAATGTAGTTGGAAAGGGAAGGTCCACTACAGGTGTCAGCCATGTTCTTCAATAAGAGTAGTTACCGCCAAAGTCTGTGAATACTTTGTACTAATAACATGATTACTCAAAACATACTCAGAACAGAAATTAGTCAGGATGGTGATTATTGTTGGCTCATTCGGTGAGTGATACCTGAGGTTTGCACAAAAAGAAAAAAATAAATAATATATATGATATAATCTTTATTTTAGTTCAGGTGTTTACTTATATATTTTGATTTGTTATGCTTGGGAAAGGTTTGGCGGCGATATTTAGGTTATGCATGCTAGGTGTTTGAGTTTAAAACGAACAGACTGTATTCTGCTTACTTAGTTAACAAATCACGGACCTTGGTCTCTAACCGAGTTTTATGGTACGTCAATTCATGTAGCAGATTTCAACCGGAGGAATAAGGCTTTTGTTTTAACAAATCGGACATTCCTCTGGCTCCTTGTGATCACGCTTTAAACAACCTTCATCACAATGATGTTACTATTTTTTTGGTACATATGAACCTCAGACATTATTGTCATACCCAGTTCTTGAAAATTTCAGCCGGTTCTGACAGCATGTTATTGTTTTTATACTTTATTGGATCTTACAGCTTACAAGGACAGTGACTTAGTTCTGAATCCACTCATATGTGTGTAAGTTCAAGAGGAAAAAGAACATGCAAGGTTAGGATGCTCTGTGGATAAACTTGGTTATTGTTAATAATGCTATGAGGGTGTACTCTTGTGAATGCTGGATTTCCTTCCTCACAGAAACACACAAAAGATGAAGACAAGTAATCATGTAGAAGTAGGTAATGAATTAAATGGATGTCGTAGTTAGTTCTTCTTAATGCAGAAAACTGCATCTCAAAATTGATGTTTTTTATTTTTGTTTTCGAAGGAAGAGAGTGGCAAACATATCATATGGGAATTGATTGTTGAGGAGCACTTCAATATCATCTACAACATCCAAATGAACATGAACCTAGGCATGATTTAAATCTTTTTTGCATTGCATATTTGATGCTAAGGGCAAATTTTCAAAAGGAGTCATATGCTAAGTCTCAAAAAGTTGGTGTAAGTTATGTGAAAAGATCAGAGGCTTTTCGTCGAACCTTGCTAGCTATCATTGAGCATGGTATAATCTTTAAGATAGCTGCAGGTGGAGATCTCATTTCTGGAATTAAGGTTGTAAGTTTTAAAATGTAAGGGAAAAACTAGGCTTTAGTAATAGCATATCTAGTCCAGTGTGGACTTAAGGATTTATGAGTTCCTTGTTAATGGATAAAAGTCAATGAGGTTTTTCTTCCAGTTAATACGGCAATAGTAATTCATGCTCATTATTTTTATTTTTTAATTCCTTCTTGCTGTGATGGAAAAGAATTTTCACAAGAACTTATTTTGCTAGTGACTAACTATACTCAGATTCCTGTCACGAAAAGACATAGAAGTTACCGTGGCACTCGGATGTCCGAGCTTAGATAGGAAAGTGGTCAACTCTGGAAAGCGTCTGAGAGCATATGTGGGTATTGATGAGGGAAATGTAAGTGAAGACTTTGTTTCTACTATCATTTGCTTTTGGTTGTGGTATACTTCACAACTTCCTTTCTTTTCTATCCAAAACATGTTACTTCCTTTAACCAATGACTAGAATTTGTATGGACTGGTGCTTCAATCAGGTATGCAGTTCCTGCAATTTGAGGGGGGACTGTGAAAGGGCATTCGTGAAGGCCCGGGAAGATGAAGGTGGAAGAACAGTAGACGTTATGCGGATTATTTTGACTTATGGGCTTGACCCAATTACTGGTTCAGTGGAAAACAAACCGTGTCTTACCAAAAAGGTAGAAGGTTCTGTGAGAAGACTGTTAAAAGAAATAGTAGAGCACAGTACCAAAGAAGAAATATCTAATTTTCCAGACAGCACAGACGTTGTCATGGGACATGTTCATTCTAATCAGCAAGGGAAGGAAAAAATAGATGTTGCAACGATGAAGCAAGGAGACTGGCTTTGCCCGAAGTAGCTTTGTTTCTGTCTATTAATTATTTATTGTATTAAATCATGTACTAGTTTCTCCAACACTTGTTTATGTTTCCATTTTCATCTTTCATTGGGCAGATGCAATTTCATGAACTTTGCTAGAAACATCAGGTGCTTGCGCTGTGACAGTCTCTTCGAGGAAAGAATCAAGCAATTGAAGCAGGATAACAGTCACTTACCTTTGAAGAAGGGAGACTGGATATGCAATATGTAATGGCTGTTAATATCATGTTGGTTTGTATTGCACTAATTTATAATTTTAAATTAAAATAAATTTTTTATTCCTGCAGATGCAATTTCCTGAATTTTGCAAAGAATACAAGATGTTTGCAATGCAAAGAGAGGCCTTCCAATCGTCACCTTAATCCCGGTGAATGGGAATGTGCCTCGTGGGTTCTTTTTAACCATACTGTTATTTTTTTCTGTTTCTGTGCCAAATGAACAGTCTTGTTTTATTTCCTTGCTATTGAACTCACTGAAATCCTGTTTGTGTAGGTGCAATTACCTTAATTTCAGAAGAAACATGGTTTGCCTGAAATGTGACCATAGACGGCCTATAGTGTCAAGGTCCTCAAACTCTTCCCTTCAACCTCAGCAAGAAGATATAAACAACCATAAGATCGGCAAATTTGCTTTTGGGACACATCAGGGTGATAGAAGTGGTGAAACACCGATGGTGTTTGAAAGAAAGAATAAGAACAGTGATTCACACACGTGGAGATTTGTAGAGGACAGAAGTGAAAATCACAAGCGCTTAAATAAATCAAATAATCCTTCTGAATTTATAGATTTTCGTATTGTTGGTGGTAAGACTCACTTGTCTGGGGTGCAAAGGAGAGAAGCAGACAAGACTGAGTTGCCAAATCAGTGCAGAAGGCCTCCATGGGAAAGTGAAACTGATGATGAGTTTTGTTCTTCAGATAACCTGAGTACTGATGATGAGTTTTGTTCGGCGAATAATCAGAGTGCTGATGATGAAGAAATGGACGAATGGTTCGGAAAAGGCAAGATTGAAAGGTAGGATTCTAAAATAGTTTGATTTCTTTACAATATCAATGTAAAAGTTTTTTTTTGTCAATGTGTAAATATATAAAAACGTTATTTTATTATTAGTTTGGTAGGTTGTTAGAATATTTGCTGAGCTGTACAACTGTATCTTCCTTTATATATAGGGACTGCATGTATCTCATTGAGAATCATTCAGAATAACAAACATTTTTTGTTTTCAATTCTGTTTTTATTTTTCTGATATGGTATCAAGAGCAAACGATCCTGTTTCTCTTAAAAAAAAAAAAAATCGCTTATTTTCTTCCTTTTTGGAACTTCTGTCATGACGTTTTCCACCGTTTCTAATTCTCAATCCTTTCTCACCTCGGTCACTGAACATCTTGATGACTCCAATTATCTTCATTGGAAACAACAAGTTGAACCGGTTATCAAGTCCCATAAACTTCAGCGTTTTGTTGTCAATCTGCAGATTCCTCCGCGCTACCTCAACGATGTCGATTGTGCTTCTGATAATGTAAATCTTGCATTTGAGGCATGGGAAGTTCAAGATCAAACACTTTTGACATGGCTTCAGTCAACATTGTCAAAATCCGTTTTGTCTCGTGTCCTTGATGCTACTCACTCCTACAAGGTATGGGAGACAATCCATGAGTATTTTCAAACTGCAAACGAAGGTTCGTGCACGACAACTTCGCACTGACCTTCGTTCGGTTCACTTGGACGGTAAAACCATGAATGAGTACCTTTTGCAAATCAAAAGCATCACTGATGAATTATCTGGTGTTGGTTGTCCAGTAAAGCATGAGGAATATGTTGATGCCATTCTCCTTAATCTTCCACAAGAATATGCATTAGTTGTTGCTGTTATTGAAGGTAATTTAAAAACACCTCCGGTCAATGAAGTTGAAGCTCAACTCCTTTCCTTTGAGTCTCGCAGCAATCGTTTTCGTCAATAGTCTATTCCGGTGGTCAATTATGCGTCGCATAGTAGTTTTGGTTCTCGATGTGGCTCATCTGGAGGTCGTAGTGGCTACAGTGCCTACGATGCTAGTCGTGGCAATGGAAGTGTCCCTGATCGTGGTGGTCGTCGTACTAGTACTCTTGGTCGTGGTCATCGTGGTCGTTTTGCAAACTTTCAGTGCCAAATATGTTTAAAATTTGGTCATACTGCTAATGTTTGCCATTTCCGAGCTAATGTATCCTATCAACCACCAGATTCTATGGTGTTGTATGATCCTACAACACAACAGCCTGTTAATTTTAAAAGTTCCAACACTTGGACTAATCCTAATCTCAAACTTGGTACTCATACTGCTATGGTTATTGATTCCCCTTCTCAAGGAGTTTCTACTGAAGCTCATACCACTTGGATTCCAGATTCAGGGGCCTCCAATCATGTTACTAATACAGCTCAAAACATCACTCAGTTTTCCCATTTTGATGGTCCTGATCAGATCTACATTGGTAATGGTCAAGGTTTGCAAATTAAGGGTTCTGGTTCTTCATCTTTCATCTCACCTTTTAATTCTCAAGTTTCTTTTCACCTTAATCATTTACTCCATGTTCCTAACATTACTAAAAATTTGTTGAGTGTGAGTCAATTTGCTAAAGACAATTCAGTCTACTTTGAGTTTCATCCTCACTTATGCCTTGTCAAATCTCAGGCAACTCATGAAATTTTACTTCAAGGTGTTGTTGGTTCCAATGGTCTCTATTCCTTTCCCAATCTTGGGTTGCACAATACTTCTGTTTCTGCTGTTTACTCATGCAAAATTAAGGCTCCTGTACAACTTGTCCCTGTACATCCCTTGGCTACTGTCACTACTGTTGATGTTTCAGCTCCAGCTGTTTCAACTTATAGTTCTAGCAATCTTTGGCACACTAGGCTTGGCCATCCAAATTTACATGTATTGAAGCTTGTTCTCAATCAATGTAAATTTGGTTCAATAAATAAAAATACTGTTGACTTTTGCAATTCATGTGTTATTGGCAAATCTCATCGTATACCTTCTGTTATTTCTGATTTTGTTTATGCTACTCCATTGGAATTGATTTACACAGACTTATGGGGTCCCTCTCATGTAATTAGTTTTTCTGGTTATAGCTATTACATTGATTTTGTTGATGCTTTTTCCAAATATACTTGGATTTATCCCTTAAAAGCCAAATTTGAGGCTCTCACCATGTTTCAACATTTCAAATCTATGGTTGAACTTCAACTTAATCATAAAATAAAGAGTGTGCAGTCCGATTGGGGGGCGAATTTAGACCTTTCACATCCTTTTTAGCCTCTCATGGCATTATTCATAGACTTATATGCCCTCACACTTATCATCAAAATGGGACCGTTGAAAGAAAACATCGCCATATTGTTAACATTGGACTTACTTTACTACATCATGCTTCTTTACCATTAAAATTTTGGGACTTTGCCTTCATGACTGTTGTTTATCTCTTTAATAGGTTACCTAGTGTTGCACTCAATTTTGCTGTTCCTTATACAGTTTTGTTCAAAACCTCTCCCGACTAAAATTTTTTAAAGTCATTTGGTTGTCTGTTTTCCTCTCTTACGACCTTACCATGCTCATAAACTTGACTATAGATCACAAGAATGTCTCTTCTCCGGTTATTCTCATGTTCACAAAGGTTATAAGTGTCTTTCTGCTTCTGGTAGAATTTACATCTCCAAGGACGTCATTTTTAATGACCTCAATATTTCACTCTTCAACCTAACTTGTCACCTTCTACTTCCATAATTACATCTTCTTCTGAGTCTAATTTACAATCATCTTCTTCATCTCATGTTTCTGTTGCTTCCCCTTGTTCAAACACTAATTCTACCACTCAAGGTTCTATTTTCAACAGTTTAGCAGAGGAAATTCCAAGAACCATCAATAATCACCCTATGCAAACCCGATCAAAGTCTGGAATACACAAACCTAAACTCCATCCTTCTCTATTTATGGTGCATTGTGAGCCTAAATCTGTTAAACTTGCTCTTGCTGATCCACAGTGGTTTGCAGCTATGCAACAAGAATATGATGCTTTAATGAAGAACCAGACCTGGGATTTAGTCCCTCTCCCACCTAACAGGAAGGCAGTAGGTTGTAGATGGGTTTTTCGCATTAAAGAGAATGTTGATAGATCTATAAACAAGTACAAAGCCCGATTAGTTGCCAAGGGGTTTCACCAAGTTCCTGGATTTGATTTTCATGAAACATTTTCCCCTGTTGTTAAGCCTATTACTATTAGAATTATTCTCACTTTGGCTCTCACAAGTGGTTGGGACTTACTTCACATTGATGTGAACAATGCTTTCTTGAATGACTTGTTGGAGGAAACTGTTTTTATGGTACAACCACCAAGTTTTGAAAGTGAAGATAAAGGTTTAGTATGCAAGTTAAATAAGGAACTCTATGGCCTTAAACAAGCTCCACGACAGTGGTTTGATAGGCTCAAAACTACACTTCTGCAGTTTGGTTTTTCTGCCAACAAATTTGATCCTTCCTTGTTCACTTACACATTTCAGCAACAAACAGTTTACCTATTGGTGTACGTAGATGATATCATTCTCACTGGAAGCTCTCCATCTCTTATTCAAGAGCTCACAACTTAGTTGAATGGAAGATTTGCTCTTAAACAACTTGGTTTACTAGACTATTTTCTTGGTATTGAGGTCAAATATTTTCCTGACAAATCTATTTTAATGACACAAAGCAAATACATTAGGGACCTATTGCACAAAACAAAAATGGCTGAGGCTCAACCTATTTCCTCTCCTATGGTTTCCTCCTGCAAACTCTCCAAACATGGCAATGATCTCTTTCATGATCCTACCTTATTTCGCTCTGTTGTTGGAGCATTACAATATGCCACTTTGACTCGTCCAGAGATTAGCTACTTTGTTAACAAGGTCTGTCAGTTTATGGCTCAACCTTTAGACACTCAATGGATTGCTATAAAAAGAATCTTGCGTTACCTAAAGGGTACTATTTCTCATGGTCTTCATTTCAGACCTGCTAACTTTGGGAAGCCATTCAATTTAACTGCAATGTGTGATACTGATTGGGCTTCTAATGTTGATGACAGACGCTCTACATCTGGTTCTGTCATTTTTCTTGGTCCTAATTTGATATCTTGGTGGTCTCGTAAGCAACAAGTTATTGCTCGGTCAAGTACAGAAGCTAAGTACAGGGCTATTGCTCAAACAACTGCTGAGTTGACTTGGATTCAGGCTTTGTTAAAAGAATTGCATGTCTCTTTCTCTCCTCCTACCTTGTTGAGTGACAACAAGAGTGTTGTTGTTATTGCTCATAATCCTGTTTTTCACAGCCGGACGAAACACATGGAAATTGATGTGTTTTTTGTTCGTGAGAAGGTGTTAGCTAAGCAATTACATATTCAACATGTTCCTGCCTTAGATCAATGAGCTGATATCTTGACCAAGCCTCTATCTCCTTCCAGATTTAAAGTTCTTAAAAACAAACTTCATGTGCAGGATTTTTCCTCTAACAAATCTTCCACATGAGTTTGAGGAGGGATATTGGTGTAAGTCAATATGTGTAAATATATAAAAATATTCTTTTATAATTAGTTTGTTAGGTTGTTAGAATATTTGCTGAGCTGGAAAGCTGTATCTTCTTTATATATAAGGACTGCATGTATCTCATTGAGAATCATTCAGAATAACAAACATTTTATGTTTTCAATTCTATTTTTATTTTTCTGATATCAACGAATAGCTTAAATAACTGCTTGTAATTATAATTAGATTACAGTCGAGATACACAATTTATTTCTTCATTTAGAAAGAGTGACTTTGATAATATGTTTCAAAAGATGTCATGATCTGTATTTTGGATGAAATTTAAGTGGAAATTAAAATAACATATTAGATAGGAACAAGAAAGGAGGTTCAATCCAAGACCACCCATAACATACCGACATTTATGGGAAGCTTTTAAGCATCCTCGTCGAAGTTATATATATATTTACTTAAATATTTATTTAGAGTAACGATGATGTATAATAATTTATCATAAAAAAAATATATAAATAAGATTTATATTTCAATAAATGAAAATGATTTTAAAATTATTAGTTTCACTTAGATTGTTTGAAAACAATCACTTTTTTCTACAACAAACTACAAAATGAAAATGTGGAATTCATTGTTGAAAATTTTCAATAGAAAATTACTGAAAAAGTTCATAATATTTAATTATGTTTTCCAATATAGTTGTTGTAATAAAAGAAACTACCTTATTATAGACAATAGTTTCACCGCTGATAATTATACCAAATATATGTTAAAAAAATCCTTAAAAAACTCCTTTCCAAAAATTTATTTTTTACCTAAACATATACTCGTTTTTTGAACGACATCGTTAGTGTTAAAAGCAAAATATAAGAACAAAAGCAGAAGAAAGAAAAATTAATTGAGTTAATTTAAAAATATTCACAAATCTCAATTTCCAGGACATGATATTGAGACTTAAGAAAAAAAATAGATAAAAACGATTATTACTTTTTTAAGTTATTGATAACAACCAAATTTCACTCCAACTCTGTAAGTTATAAAAAGACTTGTGTGGATAACTTTATTCATAAATGCTTTTAGAAGACAAAAATATGAACACAAAAATATGATAGGCGTTTCAATAGATTACAAGAAGCATTAGAATTGGTTAGCTATTTCAATAGAAGCCTCTGTGAACAAGATGAGAATATCATATGAACTGAGGGAAGAACAATTATGCTTTAATTAGTCAAATGGGTTTCACCTTTTATTCATAGACCTATTAAAATATCATCATATCACATCAACCTTTTTACACAAGTACTTATAAGTTTTTAACATTGACATATATCATCAGAAATAGGTGGGTGTGTGTGTGTGTGTTCATCACTGCCTGAAGAAATTTGTCAATGATTTACCATCCAACTCTTTGTTGAAGAACCTGGTCATAAATTCATTAAGTGTGAAGTTCCTATAAAAGGCTGGTTTCTCTGTTGATGTTAGCTCTGGCAATGGTCCAAAAAGTCTCTCCCTATCACTTGGGTTGAGGAAAACAGCAACTGACACTCGTGGCTCATTAGAATGATTGGCTAACACTCGATGATGAGCACTCTTATATGCTTCATTAGAAATTATCTGATACACAATCATGAATACGAGGGATCAGAAAAAAAGAGAGGATGTTATATAACAATTTTTCTTTCAGTTAAATAGTTCCAATAATATGTTCAGTCAAGTTGGTGACAAATGACAAGTTGATTCTATTTCTGGCTAATTTTTAATGCAATATTCCTTCAACAATTCTTAAACTTATTATTATCCGTCATAAGCACAAAAATTAATTGAAACAAGACTTTTTAATTAACTAAAATTATATTATTACGATGATATGAATAAAACATGATACCTGAAGGAAATCTCCAATGTTAATAACCAAAGCTTGAGGTTGAGGCTTGACATGGATCCAACCCTGTTTGGTCTCAACCTGCAACCCACCAATGTGGTCCTGCAGCAACACCGTAAGAGCCCCTGGATCGGCATGAGAATTAAGCCCCACCGTTAGATCAGGCTGAGGGCAAAATGGGTAATAATGGCCCACCATAACTCTTCCTTCCACCAAACCCATCTCCCTGAGCCTCTCCGCACCCAATCCGAGCCCCTCACTCAGCAACTCATACAACACAGTGGACACTCGCACCACCTCCTTATCCCACTCCATCACTTCTTCTCTGCACACCTCGGGAATCTCGCTAGAATCAGCTGCTGTGGGCCCCAACCTAATCTGAACAAAAAAAAAAAATTACATATACTACTTCGATATCATAATCTTTCTTTCTTTTTTTTTTCAGTTTTTTAATTTCATAAATTGCTTATATGATTCAGCTTTGTGACTGAATTGATATTGCTTATTCATTTTAAATGTTTTCCAAACAAGAATTTCATCAACAAAAAATGAAACTCCAAAATTTACTCACTACTTTTGTCTTGTGTAAAGGTTAAATTGTAATTTGGTTCTCATTCACTTTTCTTACACATGATTTTCTTTCTTTTTGTGATTATGCTTCTAAAATCATGTTAGTTACCTGGATTGTGTCACGCCAGCTGGCAGCTTTTGATTGGAAGAGATCCACGTTCGAAATATACGATACGCCCTTCCCCATCTCCCTCCGGTACACTCGCGCCCTGTCCTCCGCGGGCTGCTCGTGGAACGCCTTCACCGCCGCCAGCGTTCGCCTGAGTAATTCCTCCGGAACGCCGTGGTTGATCACCTGGAAGAACCCCACCGTGCTCGCCGCCTGCCGGATTTGCTCCACCACGGCGGCACGAGACCCCTGCACGGCGCCTAGGTCCACCGTGGGAATTTCAGGCGCGGATTCGGGTTCCGCCTCGCGCTTCAGGTCCGCTAGTGTTTCGGGCGGGTGAACGAAGATAGGGGGGATGGCTTTGACTCCCGAATCCACCAAACCTTTGACTCCGACCTTGGTCTCGTCGAACTCCTTCACCGCTTTGGCGCGATCGTACGGCGCCGCAGTGCATACCACGGTGGCCACCGGCGATGACATTGGGAAGAAGCGTTTCGGTGTACGGAGTTCAAATTCGGTGAACAGTGGATTGAAAAAAAAGGGTGCAATTTTCTCATACAGTCACAACAAATAAATAGCGAAAATAGTGGTATTTTAAATAATGTCAAATAAATTACACTCATAATTTGGAGAAATAATGTCAAATAATATCTTAAATTATCAAATTTGAAATAGCAAGTAAGAAATAAAGAAACGTTAAAAATTTTGAAAAAACAATAAATAAATAAACAAGTCGTCGAAGACAAAAACACGCAACTGTTATTGTTTGACGTTGACGTGGCAGGCTCTGATATGCGCCCACGTATAATTTTTTCCGACACGCTACGCCAGAGTGATACCTCACATCTTTCTTTATCAAAATATATTTTAAATTCATTTTTTATTTTTTTATTTTTAATTTCTTAATTTTGAATTCTTATAAAAATCAAATTATGCATTAAGCATTATGATTCTTCAAATCATATGATTTTTTATATTGTTATTTTACGGAAACACTTCCACAAAATATATGAACAAAACATAACATTGATTTTGGTTCATACATAGTTTACAAATACAAATTTTAAAATCTAAAAAAATTGTATTTACCGAATTATTCAGATAGACACTATGTGTAATAACTCTGAAAACATGTCATGATACATGAAAAATTGTATTTTCAAATTTATATGAATAATCCAAGTCATGTCTCTTTAGAATGAAGAGTTATACGATACATGTTATATATCTTAAGTTATTAAATAAAATACGACAATAAAATTAAATAATGTTAAATTGACTTATATGATACTGTTTTAACATAAAATATGAATGATATCAAAACATTTTATGTATTATCGCGGTTAACTTTAATATATTTTATTGTATTAAAGGAAATAATAAGTTGTGAATTTATTTTTTTAATAACTTTGACCTATTATAACTGGCTTAATAACTCAATTAGCAGTTGGATGAAAGAGAATATAAATTAATGTACGATAAAAATATAAAATAATTTAATTACAAATCATATTTTTCTTAAATTTTCACATTTCACATAAAATAATTTCTCATCAATTTATTTAGAGTCTTTAACATTATAACTTTCGAATAATGTCTAAATAAATACTTAATTTGTGACGGATCTAATGATCCGTCATAACGAAATCTTCACGAGTAAATCTCGCATGGTCAGAATCAAGTTATTTAATGGATATAATAACAAAATTTTATACCTTAATATAAAGATTTTATATTCAAAGCACAATTATCAATTAAAAAGGATTTTAAAATTAAATTACAACCAAATTTACTAAATAAAAAATATAATTAATCAAAATCATAAGATTTTTTGACAACAACATTTAGTATTATATGTGGAAAACAGTAAAGTATTTCTTACTACACAATAAACAAAAAAAAAAAAATGAGAGAAACAAAAAAACCTTTGTGAAAAGATAACAAGTAAGGGTAATACTTCCACCAGAAAAGAAAACATCATAATAAATTTTTTATTTGATTAATAATGTCTTGATGATTAATCAAGAAAGGGTTACAACCATATATATTTCCACGAATTCAAGTACTAGATAATAATATACAAGTATCACCGAGTAAACTTAAAATAAATAAGATTGAAATCTATTTTTAATATTATTATACATTTTTTTTAATATATTGTACAAATAATCAAAATCGAGCTATCTTCATGAGAAGAGAATATAGAATGAGAGGATGTTGGAGACTTAATCATTTGAAAAATGACATAATATGACAAGTAAGGCTAATTTTATCCATATATTAGGATTATGAATTTAAGTAAATAGGTTATAGTTTAACAGTGTGCAAGGGTACTGTTGAATATAGAAGAAATAGAGTTTGAGATTAATCTTCCTTGTGTATAAATCACACATAGGGTAATCTATTTATAGTAGAGAAATACAACTAAAAGAGTAACTGAAAGTAACAGAATAAACAGAAGATATTGTTTGATATTATGGTTAATATCTAACAATATCTTAACAATATTAAATAATATCTAAACAATATCTAACACTCCCCCTCAAGCTGGAGCATACAAATCGTATGTGTCAAGTTTGTTACAAATGTAATCAATTCTAGGACTCCGTAAAAATTTAGTAAAAATATCTGCTAACTGATCACTTGAGTTAACAAACTCAGTCTTGATGTCTCCAGACATAATCTTTTCTCGAATGAAATGACAGTCAATCTCAATGTGTTTGGTCCTCTCATGAAAGACGGGATTAGAACTAATATGAAGAGCAGCCTGATTATCACACACAAGTGACATTTGAGTGACATCTCCAAATTGTAATTCTCTAAGCAATTGCTTGAGTCAAACAAGTTCACAAGCAGCTGAGGTCATAACTCTATATTTTGCTTCTGCACTAGATCTTGTCACAACACTTTGTTTCTTACTTTTTCATGAGACCAAGTTACCACCAATGGAGACACAATATCTAGATGTAGATCTTCTATCCGAAGGAGATCCTGCTCAATCAGCATCTGAGTAGCAAACAACTCTTGTATGATTATTAGAATCATATAACAATCCTTTTCCAGGAGATCCTTTAATATACTTTAAGATACGAATGAATGCATTCCAATGATCTTCACATGGGGAATTAAGAAATTGGCTTACCACACTGACTGCAAAGGAAATGTCAGGATGAGTAACTGTAAGATAATTCAATTTTCCAACCAATCTTCTATACTGCTCATGATCAGGTATAAGCTCCCCCTGATTTGGTAAAAGTTTAGTATTGGGATCCATGGGCGTATCAACAGACTTTGAATTCATCAACCCAGTTTCCTCTAAAATATCCATGACATACTTCCACTGAGATATAACAATACCATCATTGGACTGTGTCACCTCAATACCCAAGAAATATCTAAGTTTGTCAAGATCTTTGGTCTGAAAATGGTGACAGAGATGTTGTTTCAACTAAGAGAGATGTCATGGTTGTCACTAACTGTAAGAATGATGTCATCAACATATACTATCAAGTAAACACATCCAACACTTGAGTGTCGATAAAAGACAGAGTGATCTGTTTCACACCGAGTCATACCAAATTGTTGAACAACCTTGCTAAACTTTCCAAACCAGGCCCTAGGAGACTGTTTTAGGCCATATAGGGATTTGCGAAGATGACATACCATCCCAGAAGACTCCCCCTGAGCAACAAACCCAGGAGGTTACTCTATATAGATTTCTTCTTGCAAATCACCATTGAGGAAAGCATTTTTAACATCTAGTTGATAAAGAGGTCATTGTTGAAGAGCGGTCATGACGATAAATAAACGAATAGAAGTCATCTTTGCCACAGGGGAAAAGGTATCTCAATAATCCAACCCAAAAATTTGAGTATAACCTTTGGCCACAAGACGAGCTTTGAGGTGATCAATAGTACCATCAGGTCCAACTTTGATAGCAAACACCCACCTGCAACCAACAACAGATTTCCCAGACGGTAACGAGACCAATTCCCAAGTTCCACTATTATGAAGAGCACTTAGTTCATCTAACATGGCCTGACGCCAACCAGGATGAGCTAAAGCTTCACGGACAGTTTTTGGAATGGTCACAGAAGAAAGAGAGGAAAGACATGTATAAAAAGGTAATGACAGTCGATGATAACTCAAACCAATATAATGAGGAGATGGATTACGTGTAGAACGGATACCTTTTCGGAGGGCAATGGGCAGGTCAAACTCAGGTGTCACATCCGGAGGAGACAGAGTAGTTGACACTTGAGTTGAGTCACATGGTGGTGGTTGTGATTGGTTTCGGCAACTATAAACCTGAAGAGGCAGTGAAGAAGAAGCTGACTGCGGAGTAGAATCTAATGGTGAAGAAGACACAGTTAGAGGGTCACAAACAACAGGAACATTAAATGTACTAGGAGTGTTAACAAGATTGGATGGAGACAGAGGTGAAGATTGACTTTTAAAGTAAAAAGAGAACTCATCAAAGGTGACATCTGCAGACACAAAATAATGGTTAAGAGAAGGAGAAAAACATTTGTATCCTTTTTGTGATCTTGTAAACCCTAAGAAAACACATTTATGTGATCTAGGAGAAAGTTTGTCAAGACTAGAACTAAAATTATGAACAAAACATGAAACCCGAAAACTTTTAGAGGTAAGGGATGAAGTGGTTCATGAGGGAATAAAATGGAATGAAGTATTTTATTATCTAGAACCGAAGATGACATGCGATTAACAAGATAACATGCAGTAAGAAGAGCATCACCCCAAAAATGCTGAGGAACCTCTCCATGAATTAAAAGAGTGCGAGTTATTTCAATAAGATGTCTATTTTTACGTTCAGCTACACCATTTTGTTGAGGTGTATAAGCACAAGAAGTTTGATGCAAAATACCATGAGAAGCCATGAATTGTTTAAAAGAATGAGAAAGATATTCACGACCATTATCACTGCACAAAACTCTAATAGAAATACCGAACTGAGTTTAAATTTCATTGAAAAAAGTTTGAAAGATATGAAATAATTCAGAACGATTTTTCATCAAAAATAACCAAGTGCATCTGGAATAATCATCAATGAAAGTAACAAAGTATTGAAAACCTAAAGTAGACTTAACACGGCTAGGTCCCCAAATGTTAGAGTGAACCACGGTAAAAGGGGACGAAGCACCACGTGTGACACTACGAGGAAAGGAAGTACGACTATGCTTGCCTAATTGACACGACTCACATGCCAAACTAGACAATTTAGATAAGACAGGGACAAGTTGCTGTAACTTGACAAGACTTGGATGACCTAACTGAGCATGGAGAAGAGAGGGAGATTCTATAACTGCACCAACATGTGTAAAGGGACGAAGATGATAAAGAACATGAGACTCACATCCTGTGCCAATCACCTGTTTCGAACTCCAGTCCAGTAATATGATCAGTGGCTCCTGAATCAAAAATCCAAGGACCAGAAGAAGATTGAGTCAGACCAACAAAAGATGTACATGTGTGTGCGACAGACACAGTGAAACTAGAAGACTGTTGATCCTTATACCATTTGAGAAATTTGTTGAACATAGCAGGTGTGTCTGATGAAATAGAAGAAGGAGGATCCTTAGCAGATAAAGGTGGGAAAAGATCAGTCTGAGCAACTGCAGTAGATCGAGTAGGACGACCATGTAATGCATAACACTTGTCAATTTTGTGACCTAGTTTGCCACAATGTTCACACTCATGTAATGCATAACACTGGTCAATCTTGTGACCTAGCTTGCCACAATGTTCACACTTAGGACGCCATTTTCCCTGTTTGCGAGGGCGAGTTCGATCATCACGGTGAGATATCAATGCAGAAGAATCATTAACAGAAGTAGGTGTGTCAGGGTTGGGTTTTGCTGGTATACGCAAAAGAGTGGAGCAGGTCGATGTCAAGGTGGGGACAACCGGATAATCCAAAATCTGATCACGAATATGTGAATATTGATCAACAAGTCCGTGTAATGTCCCTAGCATGAAGAACTTTGATCGTTGTCCTATCTCGGTGGCAGGGTCGGGGGAAGGAGGCAATAACTCAATGAACTCATGAAAAAAAGCATGAATTTTGCCCATATAATCAGTCATAGAATCTTGATGTTTAGAGGCAATAACATCTACAAATTTAGAACATACATCATAGAGACATTGAGTATCATTGGTGTATATTAACTTGGCATGTTCCCAGATTTTGGCACATGTTTCGTAGGAACGAAAAATTTGTTTTAACGAAGGATCAAGAGTACCCTTGAGAACCACGCATAATTGAGCATCAATGGTGTCCCAACGGTCTTCCTCACCAGGAGTGAGAGTAGGTGCTTTCGGGGCAAGATGATGAAGATACTTCTGACTCTTAAGCCATAATCTGACGTTTGATGACCATGTGGCATAATTAGGGTCAGTTAACTTGTCAATGGATAAGTGCACATTAATATAGTTAGTGTAGATGGAAGGATCAGACGCAATACTGACAGAATTGGAAGTACTAAAAGAGCGGAAGAACTCATAAAGGGCAGAGGCAATAGTGACAGCGACGCGAACCAGTACACCAGGTAAGTTCCCAGGAAAGAGAGGTGGGTCACTAATGGACACGCTTAAATACCAAGTCTTTCCTTGTCAGAACTTTCCTAGACATGCACTTTTACACTACCAAATAACCGACAGCGATATCGGCGGTGGTGGCGGCTTCAATAGTGGTCAAAGGCGGAAAAAAAATTCAAAATAACCTTAAGCTCTAGATACCATGTTGATTATAGAAGAAATAGAGTTTGAGATTAATCTCCCTTGTGTATAAATCACACATATGGTAGTCTATTTATAGTAGAGAGATACAACTAAAAGATTAACTGAAAGTAACAAAAAATATTGTTTGATATTATGGTTAATATCTAACAATATATTAACAATATTAAATAATATCTAAACAATACCTAACAGGTACTTTACATAATTTTATTCAACCAGGTGATTGGTTGAGGTCAAATTTATTTTCTTAAAAATGTTATTTAACTAAGTATTTTTCAATAATAATATTTTTTTCAAAATTTTAAAGTTTTATTTGACAATTTAGATGGTAAAAAAATATTTAATACATTAAAATTATCAAAATAATATCTTGAATTAATATGTTATTGTTATTATTTGTTATTTGTTGTTATTATTATTATTTATTATCATTTATTTATTTATTATTATTATTTGTTATTATTATTATCATTGTTATTTTTTATTATTATTATTATTATTATTATTATTATTATTATTATTATTATTATTATTATTATTATTATTATTATTACCTTTTGAGATTAGATGACTCTATGATGGTTGGTTGAGGTTGAATGACTTTATGACGGTCATTTGAAGTTGGAAGACTTTACGACGGTCATTTGAAGTCGGAAGATTTTACGACGGTCATTCGAAGTCGGAAGACTTTTACGACGGTCCTTCGATGTCGGAAGACTTTTACGACGATCCTTCGATGTCGGAAGACTTTACGACGGTCCTTCGATGTCGGAAGACTTTACGACAATACTTCGATGTCGGAAGACTTTACGAAGATCCTTCGATGTCGGGAAGACTTTACGAAGATCCTTCGAGGTCAGAAGACTTTACGACGATCCTTTGAAGTTAGAAGACTTTACGACGATTCTTCGAAGTCGGAATACTTTACGACAATCTTTTCGACTTTACGACGATCTTTCGAAGTCTGGATGACTCTGCACGATGACCATTTAAAAAAATTAAATAATTTTATTATTATTTTATTTTATTTCATCACAATTTTTTTTCTCTCCCACCAAATCTTTTAAGTAAAAATACTATATTGAAATTTAGAAAAAAATAATTAATTATTATTATATTTTAAAAATATCAATTAATTATTGAAAATTATGATAAAAATAATTAATTTTATTTATGATGACAGTAAATGATTAATTTAAAACTATTTTATTATAATAAATTAATTACTCATTTAATTAAAAATTTAAATATTTATGAGTTTAATTTATTTTTTATTAAGTAATTTAATCTAGTTATAATTATATTGAGTTATTATAATTAGTGAGATTAAGTAATTTAAAAAATATTTATTAAAAAATTACTTTAAAATATTTTTGTTTTAAATATAATATATTTAAAATATTTCAAAATTTATGATGTAATATTTTTTTACATACAATATTTTAAATTATAGTATTTTATGGTAATTTAAATATTTTTATTTTCTATAAATAATAAAAGACTAATTTGATCAAATTTTAATATAATATTTTTAACTGAAAGAAGAATAAGAGAGTGAGAAGAACATAAGAGAAGAGAGAAAAAGAGGAAAACATACAACGGATTATGAGAGAAAAAAAAAACAAGAAATGAAAGATGAAAAGAAAAAAACTGTAATATGAGACAAATTTTTTTTTATTATTAAATTTTGTGAATAAATAATAAATTGGTGTAATTGAATAAATAAATTGGTAAATGTTATATTAAGAAATTGATTTATGATATTAATAAATAAAATAAACTGATTAAAGAAATGTATGAAAAAGATAAAAATTTGACTATCTTAAAATATAAAAAAAGAATGATAGATATTAACAGTGTCTCAACTCAAAGGAAGAAAAAAAAAGAAAAGAAAAAGAAAAGGTTTTTAAATGTGTTAACCATGTGTGTAATAAATTGAATGGCACTCTTTATCCATATTTTATATTGAAAACCTAAAAGACGTATAGAAAGACTAAAACACAAAAGAAGGAAATGAAGAATGCGAATGGATTTCCAGAGTTCCAAGAATTGGTGTGGCTGAGAAATAATGCATCAAGTTCCCAAGAACATTTGGGAGGTGAAAAGGTGATATGTGAATGCAACAAACATTTACAAGCTCCCTATAAAACCCTAACTACACAGGTTCGGTTCAAGCAAGTCCAAAGTTAGTGGTCACCAATTTTAGGTTAAGATGTTTTGGATCGGGTTCTTGTCCATTGCTGCTTCAATTTTGGCTTTAGTTGTTCAGATTGCTACCGTGTTTGGTTGAATCATGTCTTGAATGTTACTGATGAAGAGGATCCGCATGCAGTAGAATTAGCATTATGTAGTTTGGAACAAAGTCCCTTTTTCATGTTATTAGGACTTTGTTTATCTTAAGGTAGTAATGAAATGTGGATCCTCTCTTATGTTATTGTTCCTATCAGTTATGTTTTTGGAATTTAAATCAATGAAAGCATGAACTTTTTTGCTTACGCCTTTCTCTTTTCTTCTTTCCACTTCTCTTTCTTTACTTGTTTTTCTTCTTTATTTAATGGTAATTTGTTCTAAGTTTTCTTATGGTTATACACTATCACAGTTAATGATAATTTCCCAAATTTTTGTTCCATATTTTTGTTTTGACATTACCTAGTAAACACGTGGATATAGCTAGAAAGAAAAAAAATTAACTAAGCTTATTTATATATTATTAATTATTATTTTAAAATTATATCTAGATTTTATTGACATTTTTTTTATAAACATTTCAATAAAGAATTTATCATATAATATAATAAGTTGATTTTAAGTTTTTCTTCCGTAATATAATATCAAAATAAAATAACAAAATTTAAATATATTTTGAATTTTGTAACTATTTGAATTATAAAAAATTTTATGTACTAAACTTTCATGTGTATTTTTTTTTTTACATATTGACGTAGATAATGTTGATTAGAATTTATTTATATATTTATAGATCATAATAAAACCTTATTTATTGATATTATTTAATTGATATTGGAGTTAATTATATTAACAATACATTAAATTATATCCTTAATGTAATGATAAAAAAATTAAATCTATTAAAAAAACTTTTAAATTGAAGCTGAACTATTTATTTCTGTTAAAAGTATTCTGATTTTGTTTATAATAATTATTTATTTTAAGAATAAATATTTTATTATTAAATCATAATAATGCTTGTTGTTTAAGTTTTTTCTGTTCATAATATTAGGTTAAATTTACAAATTTCCCCTATACAGTAGTTGGAGTACAACTAACTTAATATCAGCAAATAAATTTGGTGCCTTTCTATTCTTTTCTCCCTATCGATTCTCCAAACAAACCCTACCTTTTAGTTTTCCAATTTCTCATCATGGGTTCTGAAGGATCCAGCGTTGTAGGTGAGCACTCGTTCCTTTTCATAATCATTTGTCTTTCCAATTCTTCGATTTGTTAGATTGTAAATTGATTCGAACTCTTCATGATTTTGTTGTCACCGTGATTCCCTGATTGAGGAGCCTTGTGCTTGTTTTGGTCATATTCCACTGTTTCTATTGCGTTCGTTTTGTTTTGGTTGGGTTTAATTTAGAAATTATTGAGTTTTGGTTGGGATGCATGTGTTGGCTTTATTTGGGCGTTGTAAATGGGTTATAAGTGATGAGTTAGTTATAATCATAATGAATTTTGATTTTGGAGGTATATGGTTTCATTTTTTTTAGTTTATTCCTACGGTGGTAGGAGAGGGGGTTATTCCTTTGTTTTTGTTTTCTCTGCAAAATAATCACCCAATGCAATAACCAATGCTGAAATAAATGGAAAGAGTGCTAAGCAGGTTTTTCCTTTAAGAATTTGTAATTGGTCCATTCGTTATCCAATATTGTTTGCTATACTTGCTGCACATGGCAATTGAGTTGCTGTGGACATTCCATTCTGTGAACTGTGAATTTGCAATCCTTGATATTGCGATTGCGGTGGCCGCAATAGGGTTGTGGAGACCACAACAACCTTGATGTCATAGCTGCAATTGTTGTGGTGCACTGTTATTAATTTTGCTTGCTACTCTTGCCATCTGTTACGTTTTTTTCTTTTTGTGAAATTATAAATATAATAATACATTGGAACTATAGCAGTAAATTCACTGGTCATTATGCATTCAAAATTATGCCATGGTAGTACAATGATTATGCCATCCTTGATCTATTTGTTTCTTAATTTTATTATCTTCCTAGAGTCATACACAAGTTAGCTTGTGTTTTTTGCATCTTAGTTTTATTATAACGTACATTTATGCATTGCTTGTCTGTGACAAGTTTAATATTTGTTGAGAACGTAGAAAGTATTATTAGTTATTTGCTATATTGGTTCACCCTCTTCCAAACCAGTTAATTACTCAAAAGCTTTCGTAGTATATAGCTTGATACGCAAGATGTGACCATCCAATAATATTTTTGTTATTCAATAATTTTTTTGTTTTTGGGGTAAGGTTATGCGGTGGTGAGCTGCATAGGATCTTGTTATTTTGGAAGATGGCATTGAAGGGAAATTGATAAATCTGATACTGTTCTCTTCTCTAATAAACATGTCATAAGTCTGTCTAAGTTCTGTTTTGCCGGTTATTGTAAATATATTATAATACTTAATATAACATATTCTGTAATAGTAATAAATTAATTTAAAGGATGATATATACTGATAACTTGCTGCTTGCAACTTTATCATTGCAATGTGGTTCATATTCTCACTTTTTTTTCTTCAAGTGCATCACTGATTAAAGTTGTTTATACCATTCTTTATGGCCATTCCAAATGGGTTTATATTACTGACATGCAAAGAGACTAGGCAGCTTTGCTACATTACATGTTCTTCACAAATATGTTTGTTATATCTTGTTTTCTGTTTAGGAGAATATGTTTTCCTCACTCAGAATATATTTTTCCTTTACAATCTCTTATAAAATCCCTTTTTTAATTTTTATATAACAACATAATTTATCAAGTTGTAACGACTGACTTCATCTGTCATTGCAACTGTGGGAGTAACACACTCTCATTGGTCAACGTTTGTTTAAAACTACAAAATCATGACAGAGATCCATGAAATAGATTTGGGACCCTCAAAATTTTGTGGTTTGTGATACATTTTCACCAATAGGACGAAGTGAGTTTTTGGAAGAGTGTGTTTGTAGGATTTTTCTTGTAACTACTTCATTTAAAAAGTTTTGATGGATTTAATAGAACATAGATTTGAAATTTACTCTTAAATTATTTGGTCATTGCAGTTCCTAGGAATTTCAGATTATTGGAAGAGCTTGAGAGAGGCGAGAAGGGAATTGGGGATGGAACTGTTAGCTATGGAATGGACGATGCTGATGACATATATATGCAGTCTTGGACTGGGACTATTATTGGTCCCCCTGGTGTAAGCTGCCCTCTGCTTTTCTGGAATAATAATGCCTTTATCTTTTATTAGTTATTTTTGGCACTTGGAACCCCAGTCAACGTCCCTATCGGCTTCTATGACAAAGTGAATATTTTGAATTTCAGTAGGAGATGGGAGTTGTTTACAATTTCTTTCTATGAAATGTTATAGATTCATAATCTGTAGTGATATTTAAGTTCTTCAGACATGTGAAACTGTCATATGTTTTAATTAGAATTAGCAAATTTGTTTTTACTCTGCGAATTATACACATACACACACATAAAAAAAAAAAAAGTGGCGGTGCGTGTCCTATGTTTTACCCATTAACCATGTTCTAGTGTCCAAGTTAGTGATGGTGTCGTGATGAAGTCATTGCTTCATAGCCAAGAAGAGTGGAGGTACATTGGTTGAGGTTGTTTCATAGCAAGTAGCATTGCATATGTGTTTAATGAAATAATAAAAATATAGGTTTGATAAATAAATTAATACTTCTGAATAATTGAATCCCATTTTATTTCATCCTATCTTACTTTTACTCCATTTTGTATTATGTTCATTAATTATTTTTAATGTCACAAATAAAGTGTCCAACTTTCTTGCTGCCAAGCAAAACTAAAGCTTGTATCTGCCGAATAATATATTGATATTGCTTGTTTTTCCTGTTCATTGTGTCATTTTACCAGACTGTGCACGAAGGACGTATCTACCAGTTGAAATTGTTTTGTGGCAAGGATTATCCAGACAATCCTCCATCTGTTCGATTTCAAACAAGGATTAACATGACATGTGTCAATCATGAAACTGGAGTGGTAAGAAACCATTTTTGTGAAATTGAAATTGGACTCGTTAATCATTAAATTGAACTTGAACTCACTAAACTCATTTAAACTGGATTAGGATTAACATGACACGTGTCTATCATTACTCTGGCGTTAATTTGACTCATTAATTACTAAATTACCAGGTTGAGCCACAATTGTTTCCTATGCTTGCTAATTGGAAACGTGAGCGAACAATGGAAGACATTTTATTGCAATTGAAGAAAGAAATGATGTCACCACAGAATCGGAAGTTAACTCAGCCTCCTGAAGGTACATCTATCTTATTTTTTATCATTGCTATTTGTTTATATATATATATATATATATATATATATAATCAATATCCATATTGATAAACATCTGTCATAATTGTTAGTAGTATCTATAATCTGTTTGGTTTACTTATCAATATGTGATATCATGATTTGTGTTTCTTGTCCATTGCTAAAGCTTCTGGCTAAGTGATTGAAAGCTAATTGTTAGAGATTGTTAACAGTATTAACTTTGTTGAACTTGTAATAACGTGCTCTGGAAGTTTGACATTTTAAAATGTGAAAATGTCAAACCACTTGTAAGCAATTCAGAATATATAAAATTGTTAATTGTTTTACGACTTATAAGACTTTTGCCTGTACTTTCTCCAAGTAGTCTTTGGAAGTGGTTTTGTTTGTTGTGCCTTTGTTAATGCCTTGAAGATGAGATAGTGTGTTATATTTGTAATGATAATCGCAGCATCTTTTTTTTTTTCTTGAATTTCTGATGAGTACATCTTGATTAGATTCATGAAAAAAATTATATATTTGATACATAATTAAATATTATTTTTTAAGCAAAAGTCAGCACTAGCTTACTTCTGTGGATTGGTTGTTAGAAGATTTATATTTGTGATGAATCTTTAAATGGATTGAGCATTCTGAATGGTTATTTTATATGGCTGTAGGCAATGAAGAAGCCAGGATTGATCAAAAGGGTCTGGTGGTGAGATGTTGCATTATGTAATTCCGTGGAGAATCGAAGAATAATAATGTAAATAACTATATTCAATAGATGATCCATGTTCACGGACGTATGCATAATGCATTTATAATGTAATTATGAACCATTGGAACAATCCAAGATTTAGTACTGACTATCATATCTTGATATCATGTCTTGTCTGTTTTTATTTCACTGAGGCTGTTTTTACAGCGGACTCTAATTTCGCAGTTTA
The DNA here is from genome assembly GCA_963425845.1 of Sphenostylis stenocarpa. Lineage (NCBI taxonomy): Eukaryota > Viridiplantae > Streptophyta > Magnoliopsida > Fabales > Fabaceae > Sphenostylis > Sphenostylis stenocarpa. Next base: position 19,754,170 of record OY731399.1, on the reverse strand, counting down.
AGATCTTTTTTTATCATTGCTTTGTTATGAATTCGTGTGTATACTTCTGTCCAAAAATTCTGGGATAACATCTGATTTCTCATCCAACTGCTTCCCCATAATTTCAATGCTGGACTGAATGTTTAAGTGTTCCCGGTTTGGTTGAGACGATGGAAAGTAATAATTAGTGACAAATGAAATTGTTCAAATTAGATGTAGATGAAGTTGAGTGAAAAGTGAGATCAAATTTATATATAATTGTATTATTATTTTTTAATTATTTATTATTAAAATAAAGATTGTAAATATCAACAAAATATTGATGATGTAATCGATTATATTGATAAAATATAAATGATTGTGTAAATTAGATATTAACAAAATGATATAATAGATTATGTTATCTAATCGATGATGTTGATTTTTATGATATACTTGTTTTTTCAATTATTTGTGAAAAAATGTGCCTTGATGAGGTATTTTAAATATTACATTTTTCACGCATATCATTCGAAAATCACACTCTATTATAGTTCATAATAGGTGCTAGCACTTGTTCTATAAGAGTTAATTGTAGGAATAGTCATAATATTGGGAACTGATACAAAATTAATCCTAACTTAGATGGTTTCTATTTCACTGTGAGATGGAATAACGTAACATGGAACTTAGTTTAGCATCTGGAAGAGATTTATAATCTCACTTTTTGAAAAAGAAGAAAGATTTAAGATGGTATATGTGGTGGGAAGAGAAAAGAGAAAAAAAAAAAAAATCTGATTGTATGTTGATAATGTGACGATGATTTGTTTTAATGGCGTAAAGTGGTTCAAAAGAAATCCTTGGAAGTTAATACTAATTCATTTCGTGTGCCCATCGCAAAGTCTTGGAATCTCTTTATTAAGAAAGTTTGTATATGCATCCAAGTTACTTCATGAAGCCTACATTTTCATTTATTTTAAAATAAATTGTATAAAACTTTTTTCAAATTACAATTATACTTTTATTTCTTTTATCATTAGATTATTTAAATTAATATGTTTAGAAATAGCAACAGATTGAGACCGAGACAGATAGTGGATATATACATAGCTATTCACTATTTCAAAAAATTCTGTTTGTTATTTGTTTTATTATCATCGAAAAATGTTTATAAATTATTTTATATTTACAGACATGTATAGGGATACTTCAAATTATTTTTTACAATGTACCCCAAAAAGCAGTTAATCAGTCTAAAAAACCATTCAAATAAATTAAACTACAAAATATAAATTTAAACAAACTTAATTTATATAAATATAACCTTTTTTTATAAACCCAATAAAATAATATAAATATATCCAATTCAATTCTAAAAACATTTTCACTTATTAATATTTTTTTTATTAACAACTTTATTTTAGTAACTTGATTCTAAATAAAAATGATTAATAATTATAATAAAATATTATTGATAAAATTGAAATTAAATATTATAAATTGAGATTTTGTAGAGTAATATATATATATATATATATATATATATATTAAAAAATAAAGTAAAACATACAAAAATAAAAATTACAGATTTAATAAAAACGTAAGATTAAAATTACAAAATAATAGAACCAAAATAATTTATTAAAATTAAAAAATAAAATTAAAAATATTTTATAAAATTAATTAATAGACATAAAAGTAGTGTCTCGGTTCAAATGATTTACTTCTACAACTTTCACTTCAATTTTCAATTTATCACTATATAGAAAAATAGAATATTCACTTTAGAAAAAAAAAACAAAAATTATAGTGTATAATTAATTTTATTAAGAGTTAATAAGCAATGTAAAAATTAAAACTTTAATTTTGTGTTGAAAAGAGTGAGATCAATGGTCATGTATTCGTGAGTAATTAAAGGTAAAAATATCCAAAAAATAAATAAATAAAAGAGTTTCTCTCATTAAATATCAACATAGATATAGATTTTAAATTGTAATAGTTAAAACTTATTTGAACTTAAAAGTAATAAATTAGGAATTAGGATAGAAAATCACGTACGATAATTACATAAATTCACTTGTTATTATGATAAAAAAAATTATTAAACATGTTTTAGTACATCACGTCACCTAACTTTCAATCACCCATGCACAAATTTTAAATTACGCATAAATCTCTTTTTTTATTATAAATTTTAGTTATAATAACGCATTAATAATAATAAAAATATATATCTTATTACCTAGAAAGGAAAAACCTATAATTAGGAAAGTACATTACACTCTTAAATTTGAAATTAAAAAACTCAATTTATAGACATATCACTTTTGCAACCAACTAAGAAAATTCTCCTTTTATTCATTTCAAACTACTTTTTTTCATCATCATCTATTCATACTTAATTTTCAACTCCTTTTAACTTTCTCTTTTTGAAAATTAAACTTCAATGCACATTACACGAGAAAGTATAATAAACTAAAATACAATTACGTGAGAAAGAAAAGGAATCTCATCTTGCTTTCTCTACCAACCAAAACATGATTTCTAAAACTTATATAACATGGAACTTGTTCAAACCATTCTTTGTCTTTTTATTCATTGTCCTCCCTCATTAGAATCATTATATATTTCCCTTTTCTTCTACCATGGCTACCTTCTCTTCTACCACAAATCATAGCAACAACAACCAAGAGGGTATCCAAAAGCTTTACCCTTTTGTTTGTTTTTTGTGCCCCTTTTGTTTCAAACTGACTCATGAGGTTAATGTGCATGCAGTTGATGAGAAACCGATTCCACAGGATCAAAACGTTCTGCAAAAGCACGTTGGGTTCTTCGACAGGAACCAGGATGGAATCATTTATCCATGGGAGACTTTTCGAGGTTCAATTTGTTTTCTGTGTGCATTTCTGCTATCTACTGTATCTTTTTCTTTAAGATTAGATCAATGAAACAAAATGCATTCTTTCAAAACTCTTTCAAAAGACTAGAATTGGATTTGATTTGGAAGTGGGTGTGTTTGAATGCAGGATTTCGAGCAATTGGTTGTGGCTATTTCTTGTCTTTTGTTGCAGCAATTTTCATCAATGGTGGTCTCAGTCACAAAACTCGCCCTGTATTTATTTCTCTCTTTCCCATTAAATATTATTTATACTTTCTTGTGTTAGAGTTTTTTTTTTTTTTTAAATATCACTTTTAGGGTTTTTTATATATATATATACAAAATTGTATTCCCAACATTACATTCTTAAAAATATTATGCTTAAATTTGAATGTGTTTCATTCACATTTAGTGACTTTAGAAAGTTGCACATTCTACTAATTCTTTTGGAAATTTCATCACTCAATTTTCTTATTATTAGGCACAACATATTTTATTTGTATTTATCCTTTTTTTTCATCATCATGATAAATGAAGAGTTGAAAAATATAAATAAAAAAGACTCAATAAATTTGTGCAACTATTTAATGAAATGTTAGTAACTTGGTCGTGGATTTGTATATGGTGTAGGGCAAGTTTCCTTCTCTGCTGCTACCAATTGAAGTTAAAAACATTAAGAGAGCCAAACATGGAAGTGATTCTGGTGTCTATGACAGTGAAGGAAGGTATATATTTTATAATAAAGTTTTTTTTTTATCAACCAAAAACACGTTAAAATATTAATATAATATCTTTAACCAAAGGTTGTGTGTGTATTAGGTTTGTTCCTTCAAAATTTGAAGAAATTTTCAGGAAGCATGCACGAACACATGCAGATGCTCTAACATCTGATGAATTGAAGGGTCTGCTTAAGGCAAACAGGGAACCTAAAGATTATGCCGGATGGTATATAAATCATCATCATATTCTTCTTCTTTTTTTATCCAATAAAAAATTATAATAAGATATTAACAATCCACTGTTTGACAAAAAAATATTATATATTTCGATAAGTTATTTTTTCTTAAATCATGAGGACAAAAGTTCAAATAGGAGGATCGAAACATTCTTGTAATCAGATATTGCGTCTACAGTGAGGTTGAAAGTAGTATCTCACTCCACTTATATATCAGTCTTAGTCCTCCACGGAGGATTTGTGTGGTGATGTTCCTGAATTCCACAATTTACCATTTACTATATTACCAAAGTAAATATAACAGTTTTGTGTGATATTGAAACTATATGAGATGATAATAGAGAGTTTAAAACTAAGTGTTAGCCATTGATGCAGGCTTGCTAGCTACACAGAGTGGAAGATCCTGTATGTTCTTGGCAAAGACACTCATGGTTTACTGCACAAAGACACTATCCGAGCTGTTTACGATGGAAGCTTGTTTCAAAAAATGGAAAAGGAACATTCACGCAAGAAAATAAATAAACAGAAGTAACATGTTTCTTTGTCATTCTCCTATGAGTACTTATTTATATCAACTTCATCAATAAAGTCTTTATTATGTTTGATGCATAAGATTTTATATCTTTTTTATTTCTTAAAAATGGTTATCTTTTTTGCGGTAGAATTCCGTTAAATCTCACATGCAATAAAAATTGTAAAATTAAATAATATATAAGTTAAAAAAAAACAAACAAATTTATTATCTTAAACTCAAATATTACCTCATTTTTATAAAATCTCAATATTAAGTTAATATAGTATCTCTTGTAAGTTTCTTTCATCATTCTATATAATATTTAGTTAATAACAAAAGAGAAATTATAATAATATAGATTTTAATACTTCTCAACTCACTCCTTAATAATACAGTAAAACCCACTTGATAGTTTAATTAAAGCATGTAAATTGTTTCATGTTTAATAATTTTTACATAAACTTGTTATAACCATAAAATTAGAACACTGTATATAAAAGAATTAAGATAAATGTATTTGAAATATAGTTGAATTTGTGATCCATGATATAATATATCTCTTAAATTATATTTTGTGTTTATTAGTGATTCTGAAGTATGTTTATTATAATCTTAAATTATCGAAAGATGATTTTGTGTTCTTAAAATAAGTATTTACTAAAAATAATTATATTTAGAGATGAGTAAGAGTGTGTTTATCATTTAAATTTTTTAATGAAGTAATTTCTTTGTTTTTGGTTTTTATGTTCTTTTGTTTAATATGCTTATTATAAATTATCTGATATATAATAAGCATATTACAAGAAACACTTGAAAACTAAAGTGAAAATAAAAATTATTTAAAATTTACTTGTTTAATATATATATATATATATATATATATATATATATATATATATATATATATATATATAAAAGAGTAAATCTTTTTTTTTACATTTTCTTAAAAATCTTCTAAAATAAAAAACTAAAAATAAGATTGAAAACAATCTATTTCAATAATTATGGTGATTTTCTTATAATTTACATTGAAGATTAATTATAATTTTTTTTATCACTCATCTATGTCTCAATTAACATTTCAATTAGGCCTATGTCAAAGGTGTACTTTTTTTTCATAAATAATATCATTTTAAAAAACATTTTCCAAAAGCATCTTTATAACATTATTTATCTACTGTATTATTCATGTTTGGAATTCGGTCCTTGGGGAAGTGAATTCGAACTACCATTTCTAATTTTTTATTTATTTTTCTAGTCGAAATTCGATCCTCGAAACCGAATTCGAACTGGTTTTTCTAAAAAAAAATTAGTTTTTGTTTTATTAATTTTATAAATAGTTTTTTTTAATTCTAAATATAATTTCTTTTTAAGTTCATAATTATTATTTTAACTTATGCAAATATATATATATATATATATATATATATATATTGTTAGAAAAACAATAATAATAATAATAATAATAATAATAATAATAATCCTGATTTTGATTCTAATGATCAAACATAAACATAATCCCATACTCGATAAACATACTGTAAACTGAATGCGAAAGCATACCCGAATGCTAAAGCGTACCTGAATTAGCCATAACGATGATGTCTTTGTAGAACACTATATTGATCTTATGGTCTTCCACCTGAAGAGCACCTGTATTTCCCTCTTGATTTTCTCTCTTGATGGGGATAGAAAGAAAGGAACGAGACTGATTTTTTGTGTGTGCTCCCAGAAGGGGACCATGACCCTTTAGATAACCAGAATTAGGTTAATTACTTAAGTTTTAGTATTTCCAATTTGGCCCCTCATCAAATTAGAAATTGCTCTATGGTCTCTACACAATTTTATTTTCATGACATATGCCTTTAGCCAAAACTTTAATTTAGTCATATCACTTTATTATTTGGCTTAATAAATAATGACCCTAACACATTTAAATATGTATCATATATATACATGACCCAAAATTTGCCAACAATCTCCCACTGGTCACAAATATATATGTCTTTACAACCTTACAAATGTGTTAGACTTTATGAGCTCAAAATTGTCATTATATTCCTTTAGCATATTCCAAAAGTCATGTCCATTAATCATATCAGGATATAGAGCCAAACCAGCTTTTCATTGCATCATCGCAACTAAAACCAACAAGATTACTCATCCTGACATAACCAAATGACATGGATTCATCATGAAATGTGTAGCATGAAAAATTACATGAAGGTGATCTGTACACGTCTATTTTCAATTGGTCCAAACTTTAACTTATCGAGATCGATACAATAACCTTAATGTACAAAGTGTAATGAATGAACAAGAAAACCGCATATCTATAGATAATCAAATATGTCCAAAAAACAATGTATACATATATAAAATTAAACATAGAACATAAAATATATGAAAATGACTAACTCCCACTAAACCACAAATTCCTCAAACTGTAAAACACCCATGTGAGCAACATGCTCATGAAAGACCTTGGACGGAAGTCCTTTAGTTAGAGGATATGCTATCATGGAGTTTGTCCTTAAGTGTTCTATGGAAATCTGTCCACTTTGTACTCTTTCCTTAACAATACAGCTGATTTATTGTCACAATATAACTTAAGTGGTCTTTCAATGTCTTTCACAATTTGCAGCCCTGTGACAAAATTTCTCAGCCATATTCCATGATTTGATGCCTCATAGCATGCTACAAATTCTTGACATCCTGCAAAATATGAGTCAAAAAATCCAGCGATCTCCAACTGGTCTGACCTCCTATATGTGAGCATATAATCTTTTGTTCTCTTTAAATATCTTATGACCCTTTTTGCTGCTTTTCAATGGTTTATTCCTGGATTGCTTAAATATCTGCCTAGAACCCCAACTATGTATGCTATGTCTAGACGCGTACATACTTTGGCATACATCAAACTCCCTACAGTTGATGCATAGGGAATCTTTTGCATTTCCTCAATTTCCAAATTCCCCTTTGGGCATTGATTGAGACTAAACTTGTCTCCCTTTAAACTTGTGATACACACAATCATCAATAATATTCATCTTGAAGTCAAATGAGTTTCATACCTTCTAGTAATGGGACAAGTTACCAATAACCTTATTGTCTTGCATGGACTTATACTTCTCATTCATTACTTCAATCCACTTTTGAGAGTTAGAACCTTGTATAGCTTGACGGGAGTTAACTGGGTCATCTTCCATTATATCATTATTTTCCTCATGTTCTTGAAGAAATACCATGTAATCATCCGAAATAGCACTTCTTCTTTCTCTAGTGGATCTCTCGCAAAGTTATTAGCTCATGATGCACAGGTTCTTGAGGATCTTGAGTTTGTTCTTCATGAACAACCAAATCATCTTGAGTGAGGGGTTCATCAACAATGTCTTGTGGAGGTTCTGAACTTACTTTATCAAAAGTAACTATTTGAATTGGTTCTGGAATTGTTACCGATTCTTCCTCCAAGACAAAGTTCCTGATTTTATTCTTCCCCCCAAACTCAATATCCTCAAAGAACGTAGCAGTTCCCGTCTCAAAAATTGTCTTCAATGTGGGATCATAAAATTTATATCCCCTGGATCTTTCAGCATAACCAATAAAATAACTACTTACTGCTCAAGAGTCCAATTTCTTTTCATTTGGCTTATAAGGCCTTGCCTCAGCTGGACAATCCCACACATGGAAATGCTTCAGACTAGGTTGTCGCCCAGTCCAAAGCTCATAAGATGTTTTGGTAGCTGCTTTAGTTGGTACTCTGTTTAGAATATAAGCTGTCATATTTAGTGTCTCTCCCCAAAGTGATTCTAGTAAGGTGGAATGACAAATCATACTCTCTACCATATCTTTAAGAGTGTAACACAAGCCCAAACGTCACAATTTGATGTTACCTGAGCACTTGTGCCATAATACACTTGAGTGAGTATTTTCAATTTTACGTTTAGTACCACATGATTCTGTATTAAGGGTTTCATTATAGGTGGCCACAATATCAAGTAAATACTGATTATCATAAATCAAAAGTGAACCAGTTCCAACAATATCTTAATTAAAAGACAAACTGAACTTATTGTTTCCAAATGAACACAAATAACCTAATTTGTCCAAATAAGAAACTGAAACCAAATTCCGTCTAAATGATGGCATAACAAAAGTGTCTTTCAAATCCAAATAAAAAATTAGTACTTAATAACAATTTAAAATGCCCTATAGCTTCCACCTCTACCGATTTGTCATCTCCAACATAAATCCATCTTTCAGAATCAATTGACTTCCGGTAGTTTAGGCAACCCTTTCTTTTCACGCCAAACATGATATTTAGCACATTTTTTCTTTACGTGTCCAGTCTTATTGCAAAAGAAACATTTGTTTTCTTGAGTTTGTTTCTTTTGTTCTGGACCCTTAGCACCTTCTGAAAGTTGTAAGATACCTTAAATTCATTAAACGTTGCAGGAAGAGAAATCAACACCAAATGAATGAGCAAGTCTTCTGAGAGTTCAAGCTTTAGTGCCTTGAGTTTAAAAACAATACTAGACATGCTCATAATGTACTCCCTGATATTTCCTTTGCCTTGATATTTCATGGAGATCAAGTTCTGAAGAAGAGTGCTTGCCTCCACCTTATCGCTTTTTGCAAAGCGCTGCTCAATTTCAGCAAGGAATTCTTTGGCACTTGTGATATTTTCAGAAACACTGCCCCTAAACACCTCCGGGATGTCACGCTTAATGATCATTAGACTCATGCGATTTGAGCGATCTCACTTCTCATAATCTCTTTTCTGTTCAGAGGTACTTGAATTCGTAGGAGTAGGGGGTTGCTCAGTCCTTAACGCAATATCCATATCCATGCAACCAAGAACAATATCAATGTTCTCTTTCCGAGTCCTTAAAATTTTTTCCATTGAGGACCGAGACAGAATTTAAATTGGCGGATACGAAAACAATTGTAAGTTGAATTTAGAACACGAGAAATAAACTAATTATGCTCACATTATATAAAAAATAAATAATATATATTTAAATAGTGGTTTAACCCATCTCAAGACACCCAATGCACCATCAATATCAAGTCTTTGGACGAGTAATATTAACTGCTAGAGGTATCTTGTTGTAATAATCAAACATTGACAATAAAACACGTCCAACAACAAACCAGTCTTTGGATTGATTTATCATTGACAAAGCAAATCCTTATAATTATCACATGTTTATCATTACAAGTGTATATGCAATTCGGCCAAATATTAATCTTCCTTTGGGCCGACTAATACTCGCATGAATATACACAAACACTAACATTCAATATTTTTTATGAACTGCCCAATTCAAGAGAAGTTACTTTGGTGACTTCTTGACTCAATTTGCTCACAAAAAATATTAAACTACCAAAAATTAAATATTTTATTTATATAACAAAATCAAATATTTAATATTTGCAAACTAATTCAAAAGAGAATAATCTCATTAGAATTCTACTAAGGATGAACACCTCCCTAAAATCTCATTAGGGATGAACACCTCATTTGAATAAATCAAAGGATGAAAAAAGGCCTCATTTTCCACCAATACATAAAGGATGAACATCTCCCTAAAATCACACTAGGGATGAAACAAAGATAGTTCCGAGTCTCTTTAGCATACTGCTCTAAACCCTAAAAGGGGATTAAACAAGTAATCACTCAAACCCTAATTTAACATCAAATTTTCCTAAAAATAAGAACAAGTCACACCTGTGGAAACATTCACCATTTACCTAATATTCTCTGTGTTGGGAACTCCACAAACACCACCCCTAATTCCAAACCCATAAAATTAAATAAAAACAAAAGATTTAAAAAAGAACAAAGAACCCAATACAAGAAAGATTGAAATTTGAAACATTGTTTCTTTCTCAGTAAAACTTGAAACTTAAACCGAAATAAAAGGGAAAACCGAAGAAGAAGAAGAATCCATAGCTTCCTCCACGATTCCATCGACAAGCAGAATCAGATTGGGGATATTACCCCCAAAATTAAATTTTAAGGTTTACGAAAATTAGAGATTATTCTCCACTTAGGGTTCATAAAATTGGGTAATTTGAATTGTTTAAAACAAAATAATAATTTTCATAATTAGGGTTCTATAAATTAAACAGACATGAATCAAATATGGGTGGCTCGATACTAATTGTTAGAACAATAATAATAATAATAATAATAATAATAATAATAATAATAATAATCCTGATTTTGATTCTAACGATCAAACATAAACATAATCTCATACCTGATAAACATGTTGTAAACTCGAATGCGAAAGCGTACACGAATGCGAAAGCGTACTCGAATTAGCCATAACGATGATGTCTTTGTAGAACACTATATTGATCTTATGGTCTTTCACCTGAAGAGCACCTGTATTTCCCTCTTGATTTTCTCTCTTGATGGGGATAGAAAGAAAGGAACGAGACTGATTCTGTGTGTGTGCTCCCAGAAGGGGACCATGACCCTTTAGATAACCAGAATTAGGTTAATTACTTAAGTTTTAGTATTTCCAATTTGGCCCCTCATCAAATTAGAAATTGCTCTATGGTCTCTACACAATTTTATTTTCATGACATATGCCTTTAGCCAAAACTTTAATTTAGTCATATCACTTTATTATTTGACTTAATAAATAATGACCCTAACACATTTAAATATGTATCATATATATACATGACCCAAAATTTGCCAACATATATATAATTAATTTGAAGTTCATATATACAATTTTAATTTATGTAATATATATAATTATAATTTATATAATTTATAATTTATAAATAGTTTTTTTTTATTTTAATTTGATATATATTTTTTATTTGTAATTATTTAATTTATATTTAAAGTAATTTATTTATATGTTTATATATAATACTTTATAATTTTATTTGTATAAATAAAAAATAATTACTCTAAATTAATCAAGTAAAGAAGAAATTTTATTAATTGAAAAACTCCTAAGTTTCATAGTATATTGAGACATTTCTTAACTAACACAATCTAATGATGCGAAGTAGATGCACATACAACATTGGAGCATGTTCTTCTGCTATGACAGGGGTATGGCAAAATGAATATTTTTTTCATCCTACTTTGATTTTCTGTAATATTCATTTCAGTTCTTATACGACTTGATTTTGGTCGGTCTTTTGGAGTTCTTTTCATTTATGGAGTTGCACACAAAGTATGTCTTGTATATATTAGTCAATATTCTTCATTTCACATCAACTCAAACTGTGTTTAGTATACCTTTGAAACTTGTTGTAAGTTATACACTAAATAAATGTAGTTGTTAAAGTCATAGTGTGCATGATTGCATGCAGCAAGAACATGTGAACAAGACATGTGAAATTTTTGAAATTTCTCACAATTACACCACAACTCATCAAGGTGAACTACAAACCTCCCTGCTGATCGAACTTCACGCGGGTTTTGTATTTTTTCTACTACAAATTTTTGGTAGATTTGTAAAAAATTACGACCCTATGCGTGTTAGCCTCGTGTTAATGTTTCCTCTAAATTTATGACCAAAATTTTAGAGTATACATGATCAAGCATTGTGATCATAGCATCTATTTGCCTCCCTCTTTTAATGAAAATTTTTAGAGTAATTATTTTTTATTTATACAAATAAAATTATAAAGTATTATATATAAACATATAAATAAATTACTTTAAATATACATTAAATAATTACAAATAAAAAATATATATCAAATTAAAATTAAAAAAATAACTATTTATAAATTATATATATTATATAAATTATAATTATAAAGTTAAAAAAATTATATTTAGAATTATAACCTTAAAAAAATTATAATTATAAAATTAATAAAAATATATCTATTTTTAATGTTAAATAAATTTTATATATTATATAAATTATATATATATATATATATATATATATTACATAAATTAAAATTATATATATGAACTTCAAATTATATATATATATATATATATATATATATATATTTTGTATAAATTAAAATAATAATTATAAACTTAAAAATATATTATATTTAGAATTATAAAAAAATATTTATAAAATTAATAAAATTAAAACTAAAAAAATTTAGAAAAACTAATTCAAAATTCGGTTTCTGACTGAACAAATAAAATTAGAAATGGTAGTTCAAACTTCGGTTCTCCGTGAACTCAATTTCAAACGTGAACAATGAAAGATCTTAGATAGGTAGATAGGTAAATAATGATGTAAACATATTATTTTAAAAAATATTTTTTAAAATTATATTTTTTATAAAAAAAATATCATGTTAACATTATTTTATTTTTATAATTTATAGATTTATAATGGTTTTCATTCCTAAAAACATATTGATTTCGTTTTTTTTATTTAATATATCTTAAAATTAATGTTTAAATATTGAATTCATAAAGTTGAGACATATAACTTTAGACAAAATCAAAGCCACTTGAAAAAATATATAATTACAGTATTATTTTTATAAGATTAATTATATTTATATCTTAGTTTATGTTCTTCCTTTATTATATATGTTTATGTTTGAAACATTAGACACCTTATATTTTAGATTAAGAAGGAAGAAATTTTCTTATATTGTCAATAAAATAAAAAAATTATAATAAATTAAAAATTAGAGAAAAATTCTTATTTGATTTTTCATTTAAAGAAAACAATAAATATTTTATATTTCAAAAGATACCATGACAAAAAAAATTATGTTTGATCATGCAATTTTTTTTTCGGTATTAATCATATGATTTTTTTTTTCATATTAACCACGTGAAGATGTTTAATTCATGATATTATTATTAATATATAGTATAATACTAGTTTTACACATGTTTCCATTATTAACATGCTTTTTTTAATATTAATATATATGATAGATTTAATTTATATTAAGAATTATAATAAATTACTTTAATAAAATAAAATAAAATATTTAATATATATTTTAACTATAATTAAATAAAATATTAATATTACCTTTAAAAAAATATTTATTATAAATGAATAATTTAAATAAATAAAATAAAATTTATTAATAGTTAAATAATTAAAATAAATTAAATAAATATTGTTGTAGTAATTATTATATAACCAAAATGTCTTCCTATCCTATATAAAAATAAGAATATTTAATAACTACAATATTTTATGAAATTCTTTGTATTATTTTGTTTAAATTTATAAAATATTAAATTTAATTATTTATTATATTTAATTAAAATAAAAGAACTTATTTGTAATTACTATTAAAAATATTTTTAAATTATTATTTATGTTAGTTTTTTTTATATTTATCATTGTTAATTTTGGATTTGGTCATCGTCTTAAATTTTTTAAATTTATTAAAAATATGTTTGGATTCTGAATTTTATGTTATATATATATATATATATATATATATATATATATCATAAATTCAATAAAACAATCAAAGCAAAAAAATATATTTACATGAAAATGGTAAGGAAATAACTATATACAGATCAAATAAAGAAAGATACCACATAAATTCAATTCAAGTGAAAATAAACTAAATTAAATTGAATGTTGACAGTAATAAAACGTACAAATATAAATAAATACATAGGTAAAAGAAATGTATCTCATATTATTTAATTTTTTTAAATGCATGCTATCAACATGTATCAATAGGTCTATTGATTATAATCTTACGCTAATAATAGGAAAGATATAATCTTTGTGATTAAATTTTTTGTTTACTACAACTATATTTGGCGGTTAGATAGATGATAAAAGTTGAAATTAATAATAATATATTGTTTCAATAATTAAATATTTTATAAATTTTAAAATTACATTTCATTTAAATACACCAGTTTCATTGTTAATATAATTGATACAATTTTATAATGATATAATTGAAATTATAATTAAATAAATATAATAAATTATATATAAAAAAATATTATTCCATTAGTTACTTAAAACTAACAAAGTTTTATAATTTAACATTTTTATTAATATATAAATTTTTTACCATTAATTGCATTGTAGATATATTTTTACATTGTAATAAACCTATAGGAAATAAAAAAAATAGAAAACATTTGAATGCTTTATTTATAATTTTATAAAAAAAGGCAAAAGAATCATTTATTCATTTAGTAACTTCATCCTTCTAGGGTGATACTTACTCCACTGGCTTTTAAAATCTTGACTGAGTCTTAATTATATTAAAAAATAAATTATTTATATATAATTGATAATTGAACAATAATTTAATATTGATTAATAACATTATATTTATGATATGATACAATTATTCAAATCTCATTTTTGAAAATAGATCATTTCAATCTATAAAATAATTCATTTTTAGCTAGATAAAAATATAATATCCCATCACAACAATAATATATTTTTTTTATAATACTTACATGATTGCAGACAAAGAAATCAAGGTTTTTATACATGTCTAAAATAAAATAGAATAATATTATATATATATATATATATATATATATATATATATTTGAGTAATTTTGTTAAGAGAAATAAAGAGATTAACAATAATAGATAAATAATCAAATTTTATAATAGGTTGAGTGGTAAGGGAAGAGAAAAAATACTAAAATTTTATAGATATAAAAATACGTTCAATCCTTATCCAAATCCAATTAATAGTTTTACTAAAACATAACAATTTTAAAACAGTGGAATACTTATCTATTAAAGAGTTTTTTTATCCGAACTCTTCCCAATTTCAATGATAATCAGTCACCAATAGTTTTAAAAAATTATATATAAAACACTATTATACACCCCAAAATATAGATTAAAAGGAATGATACCACCTAAAAAACAACATACAATTATAAAACCAATAAAACCTTCAAGAATTATTGTAAAAAATATATCTCTCTATACTGTAAATATACAAGTGTTTTCGAGATATTTAATTCAAATTATATATCAATTAGGAAAGAACAAAGAATTATATCAAGGTTCACTAACTATTTTTTAATCTGTTGTGAGATTAATATATTACAAATTTTTTTAATATATTAAAATAAAATAATCAAATATTATTTTTAACATTTTTATTAGGATCGAGTGCTTAACACTAGGCCAAAAGTTATAATTTTTTACTTAAGAATAACAACCTAAACATCACGATTCGAGTGTGACTCAGCTTACTCGGTTCACTGCACGAGATAATTGATGTTATCTTCAACAATCTCTTCCTCAGTAATTATCCTAAGGAATCTCACTCTTAGATTGTGACTTGGCCCACCCAACCTTCGTCACAGGACAATTGTGCAACCAGGAAATATTAAAAATATTTTAATAAATTTAAACAAAATTACCTAACAATTATTCAAATGCAATGCTAAATTTTTAACAAATAAAAACCATGCATAGGAAAAAATCACCTTTGTTATCTTAGGGAGAAATAGACATAAATTTATTAATGCAATGCCATTTATTTAACAAATTAAAATCATGCATAATCTATTCAAATAACTCAAGTAAAAAATCGCCTTTGTTATCTTAAAGAAATGATGTCATGTAATTTCCTTACATCTTTTATAAACTTAAAAATAATATTAATCATCTAAAATCTCAACATAAAATTAATATTAATATCAATACTAATTTAATATTAATTTTAATGTAGTAGTATTTCTTTCATTACAGTTTTCTTTCATCAATTTATATAATATTTGGTTAATAATAAAAGAGAAATTATAATAATATAGATTTTAATATCATTTTCAACTCACTCTCTAATAATATATACTCAATAGTTCAATTAAAGTGTTAAAATGTTTTCATGTTTAATAATTTTTACATAATTTCTTTCTAGCCATAAAAATAAAACACTGTATATTAAAAAAATGTATTTATAATATCGTTGAATTTGTGTTCCACGATATAAAAATCTCATGAATTATATTCTACGGAAATACTGGTGATTCTGATTTATGTTTTTTTTATTTTATAAAGTAAGTAATATTTTGTTTTTTTATATGTTCTTTTGTCTAATATGCTTTTCATACATCAATTAGACCTATGTCAAAGTTCTGTGTCAATATTATTTTATTCTTATAGTGAATGAAATTATAATGTGTTTTCTTTGTCAAAAACACATTGATTCCGTTTTTTTTATTTAAAATTAATATTTAAATATTGAATTCATATAATATGCATGACGTATAACTGAATATAATTTTATTCGAAAGAAATTAAAGTCGGTTAAAAAAAATATAATCACTAATATCAATACTCTCTGTTTTTATAAGAGATTTATAAGTTTAATTATATTAATATCATAGTTGATGTTCATTCTTTAAATTTTAGATTTCAAAATATACCATGGACAAAAATTTAAGTTTGATCATGCATTTTTTTCTTCATATTAACCTTATGATTTTATTTTTCTTCCACAATATGATTTTTCCTCGTATTAACCATGTGAACGTTTTTCACTCATAATATTATTATCAATAATTATTATACTATTAAAACTAGATTTACATATATTGATTATTAATATGTTTTACTTTTAAACTATTTATAAATATGAGATATTTAATTCATATTAAACATTTCATTAATTTTTTAATAGAATAAATATTTGATATATTTATTTAATTATAATTAAATAAAATATACATACTATCTTTAGAAAATATTTATTATAAATTAATAATTTAAATAAATAAAATAACATTTCTTAATAATGATATAATTAAAATAAACTTAATTGTTGTAATAATTCTTATATAACCAATAAACTGTGAAATCTTAATTAGAAAAAGAATAGTTAATAACTTAACACAAATAAAATATTTTTAGAAAAGTTTTCGTTTCACTTGCTTGTTAGGATTAAATTCTGATTATTTATTATATTTAATTAAAATTAAATATAATATTTTACCAAATTTTGTTATCTCAATTTTTTTCATATTTAAATTATAAATTTTTAAACATTTTTTATTATCTACATTAGTATTAATTTGATAGAGGATCATCTACCTCAACATTTAAAATTTATTAAAAATAATCTGGATCTTGAATTTCATAAATCGAAGTTATGAAAATAAAGAATACAATAAAACAAAATAAGTCAATAAGATATTTATAAAAAAAAAGTTTATCATTAAATAATTTAGTAAAAAATAAGTCAATAACAAATCCAGTTAACAATAAAAAACATAATAGATGAAAAATCTTAGTCACAAAATATTTAGCTATCAATATTTGTCGCTAAATTTACATTTATTAAAAATAGTTTCAAAATTTGAATTCCACATAAAAATAAATATTATAATGAAACAAAAATCAACATATATATATATATATATATATATATATATATATATATATATATATATATATATATATATGACTAAAGGAATCCAATAAAAAAAATATCTTTATATAATTTAAGATAAAAAAAGAAGAAGAAAGAATAACCTTCTCCTAAGAATTGACAAATTCATTTAATCAGTGATAATGTAAAAATCTTAGTCACATCATTGTTGTATTTTTTGTAACAAAAATTAAAATCAACTTGTTTGAATAATTAAATATTTCATTAATTTTAAAAATATATATAATTTACATACATGAATTTTCATCATTAATATAATATTAATGTGACTTAATTTAATTTATAACTGATATTATATATTGTTATAATTATAATTAAATAAATATCATAAATTTTATAAAAAAATTTATTCCATGATCCACTTATAACTTATAATAAATATATAAAAGATTGTAATTTAACATTTTTAAAATTAAAAACAAATAAATAAAATTATTTTTTCTTATTTATTAGTTACGTTGTGATATATTTTCTTCATCAACTAAATATGGTGATACATAAAACAGGTAGAAAAAGAGGGAAAATTATAACCAGCATTGTTTATATATATATATATATATATATATATATATATATATATATATATATATATATATATATATGTGTGTATGTATGTATATAAAGACAAAAACATAATTTTTCTTTATCTAGTAACTTAAATTTTTTTATGTCCTGATAGTTACTCCATCCTAACTTTACTTATTCCTATATATATATATATATATATATATATATATATATATATATATTCATGTTAATATTATTTATATATAATTGATAACTAAATAATAATTTAATATTTATTAATCACATTATATTTATTATACAATTTTGTATAGATATATAAAATTAAGTGTGACTATTATATTAGTATTAATTTTTATTTTGAACTTTATCTTTCTAATGTTATTTAAAAAATATATTTCATGAAAAAAATTATTTTAATTAATAACTAATGATTAAAATTAAAGTGTTAATATATAGTATACATTAATTTTTAATTGATTTATTAAAATATAATTTTACGATAAATATTAGCGTTGTAATCTTTTTGGGATCTTAAATTAGGTAATTTAGATATGAACATCTAATCAACATATTTAATAACAATTATTCAAATTTCATTTTCGGAAAGAAATAATCAAGTTCATTAAAAAAATTCAATTCATAAATTAATTCAATTTTAACTATAACTTGGAATATAAAAATATAATATTCCACACCAAAGATAATGTGATTAGAATACTCACATAATTACATGTGGTTTTAAGAGTTGACAAGGCAAGACAAAATGACGGCTAGTTAAGAGGAACACTTTGTGTTAAAACCCATTCATCTTAATTAATTGTAATAAATTCTAATTAGGATTTTAATTTTAATTTTAATTTTAAATATATTTTTCTTAATTTATATTTCATATATTTTTAAAATATTAGTTAAATTAGCTCATGTTATAATCTAATTTGTATTTCTACATGATTTTTTTCTTAAAAGTATTAACATAATTGTTAATTTGAATAATTGTAATTAATCACTCTTTAATGAATTTGTATTTGTAACTAATATTTATACAAATTTATATTAAAATGTTTAATATTTTATTCATGATTTCATTTAAAGTCTTACAAATTACAACTATTTATAAAGAATTTATAAATTTACTTCTTTAATAACAAGTTTTAAAAGAGTACCACGGAAAATATAGAGAGATAAATAACATTTTTTTGATACAACAAACATAACAATTTTAATTTGATGAAAAAAATTAAAGAATATTATTATTCACAATAATAATATTTTGAGATAGTAAAACATAAAGATTAATTTAATTTAATAAAAAATAATTGTAAATAATAATCATTAATGATTTTTTTTATAAAATAATAATACTATAAATAATCTCACATATTATAACCATATTTTATATCATTAAATAATAAATTATTTATTAATGAAATGTTAGAAAAAAAATAGATATTACAAGTATTTATAATAAGCATATATCTTAAACGACCGAAACCTTTGTTGTAAAAGTTTGAAATCACATGATTAGTTGCTATTTTGAACCCTTAAAGTCAACTGAGTGAGTGGTCAGATTCTCTTTGCGTTGCTAATGTGAAACTTAAAAATCAATTTTAGTGACTGATAAAAACATGTTACTAAATTCCTCATACCAATTAGTTGTAACTTGGATAACTAAAAAAATAGTTTAATTTTAACGTATATAATCACGGATTTAGTGACTAATAATTTATCCATATTAATCGTTATTTTAGTTGTTAAATATTTTATTGTTATTTCAATCCTCCATTGTAACTGAAAATATTTAGTGGTTATTTTGATTATTAATTACAATAAAGTATCTTTATTCTCTACTAAATGGTTATTTCTGGTATTGGCAAGTTGAAACTACACTTTTATATAATTCTTTTAACACTTTTATTTTCTTTCATTTAAATATTTGTATGTGTTTTGTTGTAAATATTTTTATATAAGAGTTTAGTTAGATTTCACATTAATCTTAGTCAATCTCTTTTTAACTAAAGTTTTCTTTCCAACGACTAAGTTTCAGGAATTACCATGAAAACAATATATGAAATGAATTGGTTTTCTTTTATCAAACTTATATTAAACTAATATTACAACTATGCTACATTTCTTTTTGTTGATACTAACATTATGTTTTTCGTGATTATTAATTTTAAAAGCAACTCTTAATGATAGATTATTTGATTTTTGAAAAAAAAAATAATAATAATAAAATGCAGTGTGATCATTATAAAGAAAAACTATCTTCTATTATAATATTTTTAAAATTTTTCTAAGTTTTCCTCTACTCATGAGTTTAACTAAAATTTTAATTAGAATTTGATATTCATCATTTTTCTTCTCCTGAGCCAAATCTTTATCGTATAAAACATAGCTAGATGCATCTCTTGATAATATTATTATTGTAGCTACATGCATAAAAAAATATTTAAATAAATTTAATATTATGACATAAATATGTCAAATATTTATGTTATTACATAGTTTAGATATTTTTAAATATAACTAACGAAAGGAATGTTACATAGCTGATGTTTAGTTTTAACAAGTATTTAACTGTTGTTTATTTTATTTTAAAAACCTAGTGTTTCTGGTGGAATTTCGATCGATTTCGATTCTAAAGGTGTTTTGGTCCTAATCAAAATCCTCCCACGTAAGTTCTTTTTACTTAGGTTAGCAATTTGACTTTCAATCGAAAACGTGTATAAGAATCGAAAGTTACAGGATATCGAAAATGCTATTTTTTATATTTAAAATACCGAACATAGTAAAATATCGAATCGAGAAACAGAATATTAAATTGCAAGGAAATGTAAAGTGCGAAAACCCCAAATTTACATTAATTGTAAATGACAAGAAATCGAAAACAATGCAAATATAAATGATAGGAAACCGAGATTGTAAGAAAAGTAAATGACAGGGAAACTTAAATGCAGAAATTTAAACTTTCATTGAATTGAAATGACAAGGAATCGAAAACACAGAAACATAAAACTGCTGAATTTAAGTTGCATCAAAGTAAATTACCAAGGAAAATACAGAAAGCGGTAAATGTACTCAGTGAACAAGGAAATCCAGATTGCCAGAAACTTCATGGTGTTCGTCGTTTCTCCGGTAGACTTTTCACTACTGATTCTGTTCTCTGCCAATTTCTGTCCCTTATTTCTTCCTTCTTTGCTCTATTTATAGTGCATCGTTCAAGTCTTGCAAGAGCAGTTAACACGACTGCTACCACGTTCTACGTGCATATGACGGTTTATCTTCTACGGTTTCCCACGTTCTCAAGATCTTCGATTTCCTCCATGGTTTCGAAACTACTCTCTATCCGTGCGTTTGACTTACTCTTCTCTTTATGGTTTGGCCAAAGTTTTCGATGTCCGTGTAGGTTAGCTTTCTTCATTTTCGATTTTACACTTTCGAGAACTTCGAATTGCTTACGATTCCTTTTCAACCTTAACGTCTTATCATTCTAGTTTCTTAGGTTTTTATTCGACAATAGGCATTTGACTATCATTCCTTCGATTCTCGATTGTACTTCTCGATGTTATGTGTTACGTGCTTAGACATTGAATGGTTTTTTATCTATCTTGACTTATCAGTCACGTGTTCTCTCTTTCCTTTCCTTCGTTTTCGATTGCTTTTCTCGATTTTCCACTAACAAAATGCCCCCTTGGAAGAATATAAATGATTTCTGTTTATATTCTTTCAATATTCCCGCCTTAGTGTTTGGAGGCCCACAGAACTTAGGGTTTAGGGTTTCTGGGGTTCTGTCGCCGCCGTCCCTTTCCGACGTCCGGAGGAGGACGTCTTAGAAACGTTTATGCGAGCGGTCGCGAAAAGATGGTTTAGACTCGCGTTTTTGTTTTAAAAGGTTTTCGAAAAGGGGTTCTTATGGAGTCGCCACCAATGTTTTGACCATAAACATCGGGAAAGGGAAAATGTTGATTTTAAGAAAAACCGCACTTGGCCATTATAACCAGAGTTGGGTAAGGGAGTTAGTTACGTGTGGGGAAGGTGTTAGCACCCCACAACGCCCCTTTCGGGTTCCCTATGACAGATTAATTCATTTAAATAAAAACTACGAAAAATTACGCGATTACCCTATTTTATTACATAATATTAAATGGCTATCTACATGATTTTATTCTATGTTGCATGCATAAAATGATGAATAAAGTTAAATAAAGCAATAAAAGAGATATTAAAATAGCTATCTACATGATCCTATTCTACATGACATAATAAAGCTAAATAAAACAATAAAACAATAAATAAAACAATAAAAGAGAAGGGAATTGAAAAGAACCTCCGTAGCAAGCTTTATATTGAGAACCTCGCATTGTGAGGATGCGTTTTGGCAACCCCTCTCTCTACACAGTCTCTCCTCACCAATACAAGATCGACTCTACTAAAAATTTAAAGAAGAATCAAATGCCGGAATATAATTCCTTAACCGATTGTTACCTATTTAAGGCAATCGGAAAGATCATTCGAGAGAGAGAGAGAAGTAGACAAGTGCTCGAAGTGTTTCGAGCTCTATGGAGTGTCTCGTGGTGTAAAAATGAGCAAATGAGGCTCCTATTTATAGT